>OX493268.1:15951981-18355929 GCA_950370525.1 Bellardia bayeri | reverse complement strand
CATAGATCTTTGTGAATTCGAGAATTTTTAACATACCATGGAGCTGCAGTAATTATACGTAGAATTTTATTTTGACCCCTTTGAATTTTTTCAATGTTTGATGCTGAGGCAGTACCCCATAATTGAATTCCATAGCACCAGATTGGCTTTAGAATTGCATTGTACAACAATAGTTTGCAGTCCAACTTTAGTGAAGAATTTCTGCCAATTAGCCAATTAAGTTGCACTGCTTTTAATCTCATCTGTGTAAGTTTCGCTTCAATATGAGACTTCCAAGTTAAACGGCGGTCGAGGTGAATGCCGAGGTATTTGACTTCATTATGTTGAGGAATAATTTGATTATTTATTTTGATGAACGAGCAAGTTTCTTTTCGCAATGTGAAAGTGATATGAATACATTTCTGTTCATTAACCCTGATTTTCCAAAGCTCTAGCCAATTCTCTAGTTTATAAACATAATTCTGCAAATTCTGTGATGCTACTTGGTGGTCCTTGTGAACGCTGATAAAGGCTGTATCGTCTGCGAAAGTTGACGTGTGGATTTTGGGGTCTGATGGCATGTCGGAGGCATAAATCAAATATAAAGTAGGACCCAGTATGCTACCCTGTGGCACACCTGTTTCAATTGGCTGAGCGGGGCTTAAAAAATTGCCTTCTTTGATTTTAAATTTGCGACCGTATAAATAGCTTTCCATAAGTTTATGGGTGTTAGCAGGCAGAGTTAATTTTATTTTGTGCATTAAACCGTCATGCCAAACTTTGTCGAACGCTTGGGACACATCAATGAAAAGGGCGGAGCAGTATTTTTTGTCTTCAAACGACCCTCTTATCACATTTACTAATCTGTGTGTTTGTTCGATGGTGCTGTGTTTAGCTCTGAAGCCGAATTGATGATTAGGAATGCATTCAGTGTCGTTCAGAATTGGAATCAACTTAGTCATTAACAATTTTTCGAACAGTTTAGAAATTGTCGGCAGTAGGCTATTTGGCCTATATGACTCTACTTTGGTGTGATCCTTCCCTGACTTAGGAATCATAGTGATCATAGACACCTTCCAATCTGCAGGATAGTATTCTAGGCGTAAAATAGCGTTGAACATAAAGAGGATAATTATTCTAGCTACACGAGGTAACTCCACAAGCATTTTATTGCTGATTTTATCCATACCTGGAGCCTTTCTGACAATAAGCGCTACTTTTAATCTAATCAAACATGCAAATAAAGCAATTTCCATAAGTGTTTTACATCACTTCGCACACACCAATGAAAGAACAAATTCTATCTGAATGTTTTTGCTTAAGAAAAATTCATAGTAACTGAGAAGCGCGATATTCGTTTTGTAATTAACTTTCGTTGTCATACGTAAATCTGTTGGGTTTAATTTAATTTTTGATTTTTCGCTTTAAAACCTTCTTCGTTGTCAACACTAAAAAAGCATCTTTTTTGTATATTTTATTCGTAGCATTTACTGCTGCAAAAGAGCGCTTTTATTGAAGCGCTCGATTATGCGCTTTTTCTCTTAAGTGCTTTTAAAAACGCGAATTTTTTTTACTGGGTTTATAGGCTTTTATGTATAATTGAGTCATATTTCGGGAAGCTATCTATTTGTATGTAGGTTATGAGAAATCATGAACCGATTCTTAATGTTTTCTGCATAGTTGCGAATTTTATCATAGAAATAACGTGCACAAACTTGCATGGCATTGTCTGCAATATATTTAAAAAAGTTGCCAAAAAACAAAATTAATAATTAATAATAATAAAATATTAAATATTAAAAATATTAAATTTTAATTAAGGTTGTCTGACATATAGATTATAAGGATTAAGCAGATTTTTAATATCAAACTGTCTATTAAAATACAAAGTAGTTGTTTGAAATTTTGTAAAGTTAAATTGTGTATTTTGGATGGGAGAGTGTTTTACACCAACGGACAGATGACAGTTGACAATCGCCTTATAATTATCAAGAATATCAAGAATAAATATGTACTTTGTCGGATCTCAGATGAAAACTATCAAAGTGTCACACAGAATTGACAAACGTATATAATAATCTCTATGAAAAGAGCATTTCCAATTGACTGTCCACAGCTGTTTTACAAAACAGTCTTCTTTATATTTTATTACAGTGGTGAACGAAACAAACATATCAACATCATACTACATTACTTCAGCTATCCAACTCTGATAAGAATCTATTTTATTCCTACACGCTCACGAAAAGTTCATTTTGTTTGCTGACATACGAAAAATAGCTTTTTAGGCTGCTGGCTCCTCATTTTTAGGTTATTTTCAGTTTTTGTCCTACATTATCAAACGTATGAAAACACTTACAATGTGAAAAGCTTTAAAATGCAAAGGAGAGCAAGTTTAAATCATGACTCGCTCTTTCTCACTCTCTCTCTCTCTCTCTATAGCGAGAATGGCAACCAAACAGCGGACAAAAAGAAAAACAACAAAATAGTTTAACAGTTTATATCCTTGCAACTGGCTTTATATATTTTTGGCACTTTGCTTAATAATTTATAAATATTTTAAATTAAACTATAAAATTTATATTGATCACAAACAAACAAACAAATAAAGAGTAAAAGTTTTAATTAAAACAACAAAACAGCTGCATATAATTTTATTTTTTTTTAAAGAGTAAATATGGTTACGCAAATTAAAGAAAAATTCTGGTGTAAAAATGGAAAAAGTCAGCAAAATTGCAACAATTGAAAGGCGCAAAAACAATTGTTTGTGCATGAAAAGCTGAAAATTGTGTTTTATTTTTGTTTTTGTATTCAAGTGTACAAGTGTGTTCTTGTAGAGATGAAACGCTTTATTGCTGTTGCTTGTTGTTGCAGCTGCAGCTTTAGTGAAATCATGTGTTTGTTGTGTTTTTTTTTCAAGTTTTTTATTATTTTGGTTTTTCCTTAATTTGTATATAAATTTGTGTGGCTGTTAAACCGAGCAGCCTTTAATAAATGTCAAGTGTGGCAAAATGTTCTCTTTTTCAAAAAAGCTTTTATTGCTGTTTTTTGCTTTAGTGGGGCTAATAAAAGCTGGGAGAACAGTTGCAAGCTTTTACTGTAATTTGTTTATTTGTTGCAGCTTTTTTTTAGTGAAAGTAAAATTTGTATATTTTTTTACATGTAGCAGCTGTATGTAATTCAAAAGTAAACACTTTTAATTAAAATAAATTAAATGTTCAACATTTTAATAAATTTATTAAGGCATTTCTACTATTTTACGCTTACAAGCTCCCTGCTACTCTCACACAATCTCTTACACGTAACAATGTAGACAGACAGATGTACAATCAATGTGTTAAAAAGAACCCACAAATTACAAACAACAATTAATGAAACAATCATCCACAAAAAAAAATAAAAAACAAAGAAACCATCCAGCACAATATATAATGAAATTATTTAACTAATCCGTCTTAATTAACACAATAATTTTCGAAAGACTTTTTAATGAACAACAAAAAATTTACAAACAAATCTTAACAAATAAAACAAATGTAAACTTTATTAAGCATTTGAGAGACAATAACAAACCCAAAGACACATTGAAAGTTTATGAACATTAAAAAAAAAGACGAGCTTTATTGAAAACTTGAAACAATAAAAACAATTACAAAAGCATTTGCATAAAAACTTTAGCAAATTGTGACTCTTACTAGTCAAAGTTATTTACTTTGCTTAAAGAAATAAATCAAGCAATTCCCAAGCAACAGGTAAGAAATTTTGTTGAAGTTTTAAATAAGAAATTGTGATTTGTATCTTTAAAGTAAATCGGTGATTTAACGTACTTCCTTAAGGTTTATTGAAAGAATTTTCTTTAAATGAAAGTAAATGATGTGCAACACAGCACAAAGGTTTAAATATATTGGCCCGTTTTTGCCTTTTAAAAACGTTGGTTTATTTGCTTTAAATAAAACGTATTCCTTTTAATTGGAAAATAGAAGCTTCAAGTAGTTTGAAGAAAATATAAAGAGTCTTTAATTATTCCAATTTGCACAAAAAGTTTTAAGCTATGTATAGACGGTCGTCAGATATTACAACGTTGAAAAATTTTTAGCAAAAGGTAAATTGTCAGTTCAGATGACTGTAAGAAAACTAACAATTTCATTGGCACACAATTGTCACATAATGACTTTATCTCTCAACCGAAAATGTTTTTCCAAAATGTTATTAATGCCACTTGTTTGTTTATTTATGTATATACAGAGTTGCAATTAGAACTAATTTCTATGACAATGCTGCCATTGGCAGATGTAAAAACTTTGCACATATGACAATGAAACGTGTTTGACAATTGTCATAAAACAATGACAATGACAAAAAATTGTGTTTACACGATTGTTAGCTGTCTGACAATATTTTTGTCTTGCAATGTACTGAAAATGCTTTTTCTAACAACGATGGAAGACAAACATTTAAATTAAAGTTTGAGATCACTTTGATGTTTACTCAATGATGACTGGCATTAAAATCACACACTCGATTTGCCCTGTTAGTCTATTTAACACCAATCATAATATCTGGATGGTTCGGAGGTGAGATGCTAGAGTGTTCATATCTAGATTGTTCGTTCGTGGCAATGAATATTCAGGCAAAGCCGTTTAATCTTAATGGTGCCATAAAGCTCAGATATGTTTATAACAGGCTGTTATCAACAATGTTTATAAATAGAAACCTCTGCAAATGCAAATGTTGCTAAACATGTTGTATGTTGATAAACAAGCTGTATGTTGATACCGTCCATTACATTTAAATTGAAATACAATTTCGTAACAATATTTTGTATAGAATTTCAAAGCAAATTAGATAAATGCAACAATTTAATTGGATGTATAATATCGCATCCAATTGTTTAATAGTCGTTCGAATAATCGAACAATTTTTACGCATAATTATGGGAAGAATTTTAAAATTAACATTTTCGTATAACGTATAATTCAATTAATTTTATGAAGAACAATCGAATAAAATGAATAATTATGTTTAAAAAATTTCATAATTTTAGAATTAAAAGAAGTCATAATTAAACACTATTTTTACTTTATTTACAAAATAAGACATGTTTTTTTTTAAAAAAAGTATATAAATTAAATTATAGTTATCTATTAATTGAAGATTTTTTTTGCAATATTCAAATTATAGGAGTCTAAATTATATGTAGAATTTTTATGTACTACACGATCATAGTGGAGTGAGTTTGTAGCACCCAAAAATATTTGTCCATCACCCAGCTCAAAGTGGATTTAACGATGCCCGTCTGTCCGTAAGTCCGTCGATGTAAAACTTGTGCGCACAGTACAGGTCTCCATTTTGAAGAGATATAGGAAAGGAAAGAACAGTGAATCAAAACAGAATGGCAATAGGCGACTGAAGTGGAAATGACGTCATTAGAATGGGTGTATATAAGACTGGTAACAGAATGTCAAAAGGACATTCATTTCATGCACGTTGAGTTGTCTAGTTCCATATTGCTCGTGTCAGCTTGAATTATTTTATGTTTAATAAGTTAAGTATTCTTCTTGTAAATAAATGTGTAAACAGTTTCATTATAATGTGGATTAAAATTCCTGAGTATTATTTTGAAGGCTATGACAAGAGGAAAGTAGAGGCTTCTTCTTCCTCATTTTCTAATAATTATAAATTTTAGTTTTATTTTTAATTCAGTTATTATTTTATCTAATATTTATGTACGTTTTCTTTGCAAAGTCTAACCGCTTTTTTATATTAGCAGCTAATAGAAGAGGCTTTTTCTTAGTTTTTTTTTTTAATAATTAACAAACACAAACTGCGAAGCTTTTGCGATATTTGATAATTGAGCTAGAGACGGAAATCTTACAGATATTTGAATAACACTTAGTACATAATACCAGAGGTGGCTTGGGATTGGAAGTGGTTGATATCAGTCGACTATTTCCCCTAGCTTCCATACAAGTAGGGGTTTATCGGTCATAAATATTTGATTTATGCATGTATTCCAACAAATTTCTCCAGAAATAAGTTTTACATGAAGCCTAATCTTATTAAGAAATTTTGTGCAGATCGGTCCATAATAAGGCCCACTTCCCAAAATCACTTTAACAAAATCACATAATGTTAGTATCCAAATAATATTGCACACAAATGGGTTTCATCGTGACAACTACCTATCTAATCTTTTGCAGATGATATCAACATTTGCCATTCAGACTCATGTAACCTTTGGAGATTGAGGAAATGAGACCACTGATACGCTGAGCCAAGATCTTAAGACAATCCTGAAATGGGGTTGTGCGAACAGCGTAGATTTTAACGCACGTAAGACTCAATGTTGTTTATTAACGCACAAACGCACAACAGATCATGTTGTTTGATCTGTTTTTATGGGCAATGTAAATATTAAGGAATCAGATGCTCTTGACGTTCTAGGCCTGAGAATCCAGTGTGATGCCCGCTGTGTCAAGTGTCAAAAGAAGCGTTTACGTGCCTTGGTTTTTTAAAACGGTGTAGAAAATACTTCACTTCATCTGATCTCCCTACTATTTACACCACCTATATTCAACCGAACATGTAAGACAACTCTCATGTATGGGCCGGTGCTTCAAAGTCTATTTTGGAGTTGTACGACCGAGTACAGGAGTGGGCGAAGATGCTTATCGATGACAGTAGGGTATCCAACTTTCTTGATTGATTGAAGCATCGTCGCAATGTGTTCTGCTGAAATTAGGGGACTTATTACCGAAACACATAGTTTTTTACGTAATACATGTTCTTCAGTCAGAGTACACCCATTCGTGGTCGGCTGGACGGTGGATCGCACAAGAAACTTCAGGGAGAATTCGTTCTTTAGCCGTACTGTCCGTATGTGGAATAAACTATCAGCAGAAGTATTCCCTGCCACTTTCAATATAGGAAAATTCAAGTCAAATTTTCACAAACACTACTCCCTCTATCCTGGCTTCTATAACCTTTTTTTCTAGTACCAATACACTACATTGCAGGAGTAGGGGTCATCCCCTGAGTGCTGGTCCAAGCAAAAAAAAATACTTTGTGGTTTCTCTGATTAATACAGAATTACATTCGTAAAGCAGCGAATGCTTAACCGAATAAACGAAAAGGATTTCCTTATGCGATTTGAATTTTCAATAATGAGCCAATTAGTACTCGACATCTAAGCAGCATTCCAAATGTATTTAAGACAATAGTAATGTGGGCTATTTCTATCGGCAACCGGAAATCTCATTCGTTTTCGTTTTCGATTTCCAGCATTGGTATTTCTCATAACAATCCTATTTCCTTAGCAGAATAGACTCATTACCCTGCACCACCAGTGGTGCTGAAATTGACAATTTTATAAGCAATATTTGTACTAAGACTAATAAAGTCTAATCAATTATTATATTATTTAATAAGCACAAACTTTTACTCTAGGATCAATTGCAATTTCAATTATTTAACAAGAGCGCCACAAAAAAAAACATACACAAGTACGTCAATAATAATCGGCAAAAAGCCAATACACTAATACACTCACTTAAACACGCGTATTGATATAGACACACATACACATAGATACATACAAATAAACAAATAAAAAAGCTAGACACAAACAAGTACAAAATGTCATTTTCAATTATTTTTCGACTACAAAAAATTTTCATCAATTCATGGCAAATAATTTCTAAACAATCAATATTTATATAGTTTATTTTACTGTTTATATTCTTTTTTTTTGTGTTTATTTGTGTGTGAGTGTGTGTGTGTGCGTGAGAATTAGGTTGCCACCTATTTTGAGCTATTTAGATTTTCGATGCCGGCACTAGAAGTGTTCAGTAATGGGAAATTGAAATAGTAAGAAAATCGCCCTCAAATACTTTGCAAAGCAAATATTGTTGGCCTTGGTGATTGTAAACATTATATACGATTGTTATTTGAAAAGTTTTGCATTAGTTGATGTGCTGCATGAAAACAAAAAGGAACACATTTGATAAAGCAGCCCATACACGTTTCAATTCAATTGACAACTGAGTCGGTTGTTGTGCAAATCAAAGCGTGTACGGCTTTGCCATTTGATTAGTTTGGCTCGTTGAAGAAAAATCTAGAGATTTTGATTTTTTTTCAACTTGAGTAACAAGTCTTTCAATACGATTTCCCAAATTTTGGTTTGTAGTTTTCTTTTGCAAATCAAAAGTTGTGATTTTAGTTAATTAAAAAAAAACTAAAAAAAATCACATTGGTGGCAAACATCAATGTTTGGAGAGAAATTTTCCAATTGCTCGAGAAAAATCCAGCACTTTGGCTCCATTGTTTTTAGTTCCCTTATTAAATTTTCATTTGAATTTTTTTCTTGTTCTTCAACCACTCTTTTGGCGAAATTCTTTGTCGCTTTTCTTTTTCTTCATCGTAAAGAGATTCTGCAATAACCATTAGTGCAATTATTTTTCTTTTTTCAGCCATTAAAGTTTTTAATTTTTAAATTTGTAGTTGTAAAAAAATATAAATTTGACAGTTGAATGAAAATTTTTCAATTTAGTTTAAGAAGCGTGTGGCCATGCATCAATTCAATTGAAAGACTCAATTGACGATTGAATTGAAACGTGTAGGGGCTGCATAAGAGCATTTAGTTTTTAAATAACGGAGAACATTTTTACACCCGGCAGTATTTACAATTCAAAAACTCCAAAATAAGGTCTGCCCTATTGTGAACGAATAGTGTGCATAGTGTGTGTACTACACACGTCTAAAGCTTTATTAGTTGCTATTAGAGCAGGAGCAGTGGATGAAACTTCACTAATATGGAAACACACACGCACATCCAAACTTACTATTAGAATCATTTGGAGAAAAAATTGTTCATTGAGCGCAGTATTTGTTAGCAAACAAAGCTCATAAGTCAAATACTTTATGTGGAGTGATGCAGTTAGAGAAATGTTTCAGCGTTAAAAAAAACTGTAATCTAAAGAGCTGTCTTTCATATAAATTTGTTATAAAGAGGTTTATTTAGATTCTAAAGCATTATTTAACTGATTATTCGACCTTTTTATTTATTAAACTGTTTTTTTGAAAAATATTTTGTTATTGTTTCGCTGAAGATGTTACACATTGTTGTAGCGAAATATCTGAATAAATATAAAATAAAAATAAAGATAAAAACAATATAAGACCTTAATCGCGAAAATAAAATATTATTATTTGATTCTAAAGCATGTAAAACCAATTGAGTTACAATTCTAAATCAATTGGGCAATGAAAAACCCAGACGGCTACTGATCAAAAGTAACTAAGAATGTAATAAAGAGAACATTACTTCTA
Source organism: Bellardia bayeri (assembly GCA_950370525.1). Classification (NCBI taxonomy): domain Eukaryota; kingdom Metazoa; phylum Arthropoda; class Insecta; order Diptera; family Calliphoridae; genus Bellardia; species Bellardia bayeri. The sequence goes on along the minus strand of OX493268.1, from coordinate 18,346,623 downwards.
TGTATCTCTATATAAATCAAGCACAGTGTGAAAGTATTTTATAAATTGCAAAACATTTTTAATAAAACGAACATTTGGCATGTTGTGTAAGTAAAACAGGACGGCACAGTCTATGTGGGGCCAGAAGGCATTAAGCCTGTTGCTCCATCCAAATCTGAGTTGTGCCAGAACTACTCCTGTTTTACGCGGCACAGTTTTCTCGATGGTAGTAGTTGCTGGATTCTTGCAGCCAAGATAACGTGTTTATCACTGAGATATTCACAAGGTCATCATTGTATGTTTAGTCTCTCTTATAATGATTTCTGTAGATGACTTCATGTTGAAACAGAGGAAGAAACTGTACAACATCTCCTCTGTCAAAGAACCGCATAAAAATAGATAGAGTATCCATATTAAATGAAGGAGTTGGTTCCACATCTAATATATCAGTTAAAATAAGATAAATACTTATATGTAATTCAAATTCTTATTGATTTATACACAACCATATATAATTTAAACAAAAAACAATAGAAAAAACAGTTCATTTAGAAAAGTAAATACATGCCATGTCTTACATACAACTACATAAATTTATTTGAAATGAACAAGGGAAATCCCCTGTTTCGATTGTGTTGTTTTTCATACCAGACGATTTCGTGTGCTGTCAACTATGTGTTTAATTTAAAATCCTCCAAATCCGGTGCAAACAACGTTTTTCTGGTCAACATACATACATATGTACATTTTTAGATCGCGTTAATCAATCTAGTCGCCTAAAAACAGAATGAATTATTTATTTGGAAACGCGTTAAATCAAATTCGCGTAAAAACAGAATTATGTGTATTATAAAATACGGTCTCATAAACATTTTAACATTTATTTAAGTAACAAATAAAAGCGATTAAAAAATTAAGTACGTACAAGAAACATTATTGCTTTATTGGCAAACAAATATTAGCGCAATTCACAAGCCTGTGCAAATGGCATTGCATCATTGCATTTGCAAAAATGTTTAACATATTTTTGCTCTACACTAATAAAATACCCAGCTAGAGGACAAATATGCTAAACCTCTTTGCAAATGCAATGATGCAATACCATTTGCTCAAGATTATGAATTGTGGTATTGTTTTACTTACCCTCGCTAAACAATTCGACAGTTTAGGATTAGTTTACTTTCGATCACTATGCAAGAGATCAACCACTTTTTATTATTAAATAATATTTCAAAATTAATTAACATTTGTGGATCGCAGCATCTGAAATTATTACACATTTCTGACAAATACCAATATTAAATATTAATCATACGCTATCATGTTAAATAATTAAATTCTGTACATATATATATTAATCATACGCTGTGATAGACCAGCAATGTAGTGTATTATTTAAAACAAATATTTTGCATTGCTGTTAATTTACTTGAAAGATTGGATTATCAATTTAGGTAGATTGGATTCCTCAACACACTGGTAATCTTAAACAAGGCTTTGAATATTTCAAAGACAAAGCAGGGCTTAACGCAACTTTCAATAAGCTGGCTCTAACAAATACTGATTGAAGACTCATTGAGACAATAACTGAAACTTAATGATCATTCACTGAGAAGAAAGTTTTCATTTATTCCTTCTAAGTGATGTATTACATACAGAAAATCAACATGAATATTTTAGGCTGCTTGCTTGAAAATAAGGCGACCTCAAGCTCAAACAATTTTATTTCTTAAAAATTATAACTGAAAGGTCGGATAAAAACAACACTAATGTAATAAATGAATAATTTTGCACAAAATTTCGTACAAAAAAATCAATTTTCCAATTTATCCAATTTTCAGACTTTTGCGGAGAAATTTTCCAATTTTCCGCATTTCGCATTTTCCGCAATTTTCCATGATTTACACCAAGAACTTTCTATTTCTTTTCATTTGGAAAGCCATTAGAGAATAATTTCACACAAAATTTCGTACAAAAAAATCAATTTTCCAATTTTCCGACATTTTCTCATGATTTACACTAAGAACTTTCAATTTCATACAAAAACTCGATTTTCGAGATTTCCCATTTTCCGACTTTTGCGGAGAGATTTTCCCAAATCCGCATTTCGCCTTTTTGCAATTTTCCATGTTTTACAACAAAAACTTTCTATTTCTTTTCATTTGGAAAGCCATTAGAGAATAATTTCACACAAAATTTCGTACAAAAAAATCAATTTTCCAATTTTTCTAATTTTCCCACATTTTCCCATGATTTACACTAAGAACTTTCAATTTCATACAAAAACTCGATTTTCGAGATTTTCCATTTTCCTACTTTTACGGAGGGATTTTCCAAAATTGTCTCCCGTAAAAAACTTCTCCTCGAAAATACGAACAATTGACAAACAAATTTACAGAAATCGGCCCAGCCGTTCTCATTTTATGAATTACATACATTTTTTACACCATTTTTTTATATATAGATTTAAATTTTATTTCAATATTTCGCTACGTCTTTGTAGCTTCTTTAGGAAACAATTTTAATTTTATAAATTTCAAAATAGAAATTTTGAATTGAAAACAATTGAAATTTATAAAATTAAAATGAAAAGTCTGACTGAAAGTTTTTTGCAGCATGATTACCCTACTTCGAACGATTTTGCTAGTAAACGAAAGCTGACATATACAAACAAAATCTATTAATTTTACAAGGGCAAACAATCCCTGAAGGAGACCTGGGGACAAGTGTCTGCAAGTCACCACTTTTGTCTACTATTTTGGTAACGGTTTGGCGACATTGTCAACAGCACGTTATTATTATACAATTATTTTATTTCAATTGTGAGTCCCGATACAGTAGGAGATAGTGTGCCGGACTATCATGCAGAGGGTTGCGAGTTCGATTCCCGCCAAAGACTCTGGGTGTTTTCGAATTTATTTTTAATTAAATATTTTTTAGTATTTTATTTTTTTTTTCAATAAAACTTCAAAAATTAACAAAAAAAAAATGCATTTTTATTTTCTATTTCAGAAAAGTACCAAAAGTGTAGACAATGTGGTCCCAAAAAAAAAAACTACCAAATCCACAGTAGTGGATTTTCAATGACACGCACATGTTAAATGTCTATAGTAATTAACATTGTCTGGGGTATACTAAGTCACCAGTACTGGCGACTGTGTCAATAGTAAATCTGTACAGTTTCACTATTGACATTTCCTGCTGAAATCTTTAAACTATTTTTCACTCTTAAGCTCTCAACAATGTCTGTGTATATATTTTTATAAAAATGTTACTAGAAATTAAAAAATCCTTCTGCATATTTTCCCAGTGTATCTTCATTAAATCCACGTCTATATAAGCAAGAGCTAAATACTTAGAAAATCAACTGCCATTTTTTTGCCCTTCACATTTTAGTTTTCCTAAAACTCAAACAGAAAAAAAAACAAAACAGAACCTTGGAAAATTATTGTTATTTAAACAAAAAGAAAATAGCTAACACACACACAACACAACACAACGAAATCATAAAAAAGAAAATTGAACTAAAATATAAAAATTACACAGAAACAATGGAAATGAACAAAATTGTAATAGAAATTGTAATAGAAATGGAAAAAAAAAATAAAACACTGTGCAAAATCAGTCAATTTGCCATATGAGCACGTAGCTATTTTTGCGCTTCGTTATGTGTCTGCCAAACAACAATAAGTGTCAGTATAAATAAACAATATACTCACTCGTCCTAATCACATATACATACACACACACACACACACACACTCTATTAAATAAATAAATAAACACACACTTTTACTCCTACTCTAATTTTTTAACTCTTTGCAAAACAACAACTCTACAACTCACAAATTTAATGCATTCCAGCTACTGTAACTATGTGACAGACATTATGTGTTTGTGTGTCTCTGTAGTTTGGTTTTTGTGCAACAAATACATTGTTTTTGTTAGTGTTTTTTTTCATTTCATAGAAAACGTAAATAAACAGTGTGTATTATTGTTGGTTTTACTGATTTTAACAAATAGTGCCAGCGTATATGAGTGCATTCGCTTTTATATATACGAGTATACAAGTAGACAAACAAACACTAATACTTACGTTAATGTTTGTTTGTTTGTATGGATTCATCTATGTGTGCTTGTAACTGAGAGTTGTGTGTGTGTGTGTGTGTGTGTGCCTGTATTGTATGGGATCAATAAATGTTAGAGGTTTTGTGGCGGCTTAAATCAATTGTTGGAAATGTATTTATTAAAAGAAGAATTTCCATTAAACATTGTACGTAGAAGTGAAATCAAATTAAAAATCTTTAAATTGTAGTTTTGATTGAATGAATTTAAAAACAAAACGTCTTTATTACAAACAAAGCATGGTTTAAAAAAAAATAACTTACTGCCGAATTCATAAAAACTGAAGTAGGTTTGAAGTGTGCTTTAATTTTTTCCGAATAAGAGTGTTACCCCCTGGCCATCGATGTGGAACGACAACGTTCGCTTAGATAAGACTTAAGACACAAACTGGATTGTGGTATAAACAAACTTGATTGAGTAAAAAATAGATACGATAAAAAGTTTGTGTCTTAAGTCTTATCTATCGTTCGACATCGTGGGCCAGGCTGTTAATATTTACTTCTGCCATTATATCTACGCAAATACACAACGCAACACCAGGTATGATTAATAAATAATTATACAATATTAATTAAAAACAGGGATGTAAATGTTGGTACAATTATACTTTTTTTTATCACTGTGTGAGAGTCAAAAGTACCATAGCACCCCAATAACTAATTTAGCACTATTTTTTTTTTATTTATTTTACTATCACAAAATCAAATTGGTTTCTTATATCTAAACAATTTTGACTTACTATCATTTAGATATTACAACAAATAAATTCAAGATTTATATAATTAAAATAGTTTTTTTTTACAAAAATATTCCACTGTATAGGAAAAAGATAGTGAGAAAAAAACTTATCTACACATCTACACATATGTTACACTTTTTACACATTTCCCATATAAAAAAGGAAAAAAGTGTAACATTTTTGCCAGAAAAGAAAACGCCATAAAATATCACAAAAGTACAGTTTTGAAAAGTTTTTTTTTTAAATCACAAACTAATTGCATCTATACCAGTATGAATATAATCAATTAGTCAGTGTTTCGCAAACTTCTCAAATGTGCAAAATTTGATCTACTGCATTTATTATTAAATGTCAGTGTCATATCATTTGTAAATGTTGCAATTGTTGTTTGGCGAGACATTCTATGTAGTTCCAATGTAGGAAATCGTTTTGGTAATTTAGATATGATCTTAAAATTTTTTTTTTAATTATTTGAACTAGTTTTCTGTGAGTCTTCGCACAATTCTTTCAAACAATACAACCGTATGTCAGAGTAGCTCGAATACATAAGTTATATAAAAGACGTTTATTTTTAATACTCAATTTCGATTTTCTATAAAGCAGTCCGTTGTGGTGGAGCTCTGTACCCTACCACAAGGGACCGCTTTTAAACAAACCTTTTGCAAGTGGTCTCTGAAGGTCAATTTATAATCGAATGTTATGCCTAAATATTTTATTGACTTTGGAAGGCAATTTGAATTCCCTGGGCAAAAAGTCCAAAAGAGGGAATTCTTTTAGAAGATCTGTTAAATGGAAATAGTATCGCCTGATATTTTTCTTCATTAGTTTATATTCCCCACTTGATGAAATATTTAGTTTCGTTAACAAAAGCCTTTGGCAAACGCTTAACAATAGCGTTAGAAACTTTCCCATTAGCGATGAAAGCGCTATCAGCAACATAAAATGCTACATCAATACCCGAGTGTAGTCTGAAGTCCGACTATATAGCAGTGGATAGAAAATGGAGGCTTGCGGGACTCCTGCAGAAATGCCGATGATCGTGCTCCTGCCACTTCTACTAAACAACAGCTGCCAGTAAGAAAACTACTGTTTTACTTTATTAGGTATAATGGAAATTTGAATTTATTGAGCTTGTATTTATATTAGTTAGCCCATTATGTCAAAAATTTAGCACTATTTAAAATGTGTCCCTATAATACAAATATTGAATTTAGAAACAACCAGTTTTCAACGCTGGCAGATATTGAAATTATTAACGGTCGTAATCATAAAAAATTCTTATTTTAAGCTTAAAGTATGAATTAGTTATTATAGACTTTTTGTCTTATTAATTGCTTATAAAAAATGTATTCATAAACGAACAATATCAGTTTATTACATCAATTGGCTTCAATTGTTATCCATCCCTAATGGTATGCCAAAATCTATTGAAAAAATAATTGAAACTTTTTATACAACATTGTATCAATATATGAATGAATGTATTCCAAAAATTTTACAACACTCAAAGTCTGGTCCACCCTGGAACACAAAACAACTTTCTTCGTTAAAGAATTTGAAAAATAAATACTACAGAAAATATAAAAAATCTGACTGTCATCAATACTACATGAAATATTCTGTACTGCGTGCAAAGTATAACTTGTTCAACAATAAAATGTATAGCGATTACTTAGTGAGAATGAAACATAATCTCAAACACGATCCAAGGTAATTTTTTAAGTTTGTAAACTCAAAAAGGAAGACTAATGCTACAGCAAAAAAAAAAACTGAATCTTGTGATGAGGTGGTAATCAGTGATTTTTTCGCCGATTTCTGCTCTTCTATTTACTCTGATGCCCAATATGATGTTAATATTGTCTATACATTGAAAATTTGCCATAGTCAAACAGTATCTTTGTCATCGATCAACATTACACATATTATTGAATGTTTAAAAAGTTTTAAATATTAATTTTCAAATGGACCTGAGGGCATAGCAAACTGTGTTTTGATGGAATGTGCACATGCTATTGCATTTCCATTATCAATGATTGTTAATTTTTTATTAAATAATGGCTACTATTCCAATATTTGGAAAGAATCATATAAAGGGTGGTTAAATTGTAAGGGCCGATGTTGAATGTGAACCACACCTAAACGCCAAGCTTTTTTCCGAATTTTATTTGACATTTCCCTATTTCAGACTTACTCAATTTGAACCATGGAGAGATACACAATCCAACAACGTGTTAAAGTTATCCAGACTTATTATGAAAATGGGCGGGAAAATGGCAACAGTGGATGATCAATTTTCGAAGAAAATCATCTTCAGTGATGAGGCACATTTTCACCTCAGTGGATTCGTCAATAAACAGAATTGCCGCATTTGGGCGAATGAGAATCCAAGAGTGATTGTCGAAAAACCAATGCACCCACAAAGAGTGACTGTTTGGTGCGGTTTATGGGCTGGCGGCATCATCGGGCCGTATTTTTCCAAAATGAGGCCGGTCAGGCAGTTACTGTGAATGGTGTTCGCTATCGTGAGATGATAACGAACTTTTTATGGCCCGAATTGGAAGATATGGATGTGGACGATATGTGGTTTCAGCAGGACGGTGCCACTTGCCACACAGCTAACGAAACAATGGCTCTTTTGTGCAACAAATTCAATGGCCGTGTTATCAATTGGCCGCCAAGATCATGTGATTTGACACCGTTGGACTTTTTTCCTTGGGGTTATTTGAAAAAAAAAGGTGTACGTCGATAAGCCAGCAACAATTCTAGAGCTAAAGGATGAGATAATTCGGCACATTAACGGCATAGAACCTCATCGAAAATTTGGACCATCGGATGGAGGTGTGCCGCCGTGGTCGCGGCGCCCATTTAGCCGATATTTTGTTTCATACATAATTGAGTAATACCAATATATCATAATAAAATAAAATTACAATAATTTCCTAAATAGTTTGTGTTTTATTCAAAATCAACATCGGCCCTTGAAATTTAACCACCCGTTATTAATCCTCTATTTTAATCTGGTAGTAAATTACACATAACAAATTATAGAGGCATAGCTAAACTTAGTGCAATCCCAAAACTATTTTAGAAATGCATCACCAATTGTGTTTCACACCAATGTTCTTCGTTATTAACACCTTGTCGACATCGTTTTCGCAAAGGATCATAGTCAATGATGGCTTTGTCAACGGTCAACATACTGACGCTATTTGCACAGATTTTAGTAAAGCCTTTGACAAAGTTAAACACAATCTTCTGTTAAAAAAATTAAAAAAATTAAAATGTAAAAATGCTGTCTACATGACTAATAAACCTGATTCGATTTGACAGTTGTTTTTAATAAACAAACAACAAAAAAAAACAGAATTTACAATTTGTGGAAAATAATTTTTTTTAATGGACAAAAAAAGTGAGTGAAATTTAGTTAGCTTATTTAAAAAAACATACATACATTCGTATCTCCAGCCACCGTATTCACCAGACTAGGCCCCTGCTGACTTTTTCCTCTGCCCAAAACTGAAGACACCGAAGAAAGGAAAGCATTTTGCTACAATTGAGGAGATAAAAGAAAAATCGAAACAAGAGCTGGTGGCGATACCAAAAAGCGCGTTTCAGAAGTGTTTAGAGGAGTGGAAAAACGGTGGCATAAGTGTATTATATCTGAGGGGGGCTACTTTGAAGGGGACAAAATAGTTACTGATGAATAAATAAATACTTTTTGAAAAAATTAAAAATAACGGTTATATTTTAATCAGACCTCCTATATATATTTTCTATTTCAGTTTCAGCTTAATTTTTTTTTTAAGTTTATATAAGTTTTAGTTTCATGCTGAAAATTCTATACTTTTTAACAAACTAAATACTTTAAAATAAAGCAAAAGAAAGGCCAAAATATGTTTATTTTCTAGTTACTACTCACAACCAAGGAACTACTACTAAACACAGAAATGCCAGCTTCTTGTGTGTGTTTTTTTTTCTTCCTTGACAGTGGCTCTGAACATACTTCACACTTAATATTTCAAAGCATACTTGTAGACAGGTCACGCACGCCAACAAAAGCCTTGAATGCAAAAATACAAATAATAAAAAACGAACTCAAACCAACATACACTTGTAACACAGTGAATTGCAGCATAAAAAAACACAAATAATACAAAAAAAGTATAATATTTTTTGAAGCAATGTTAGCAGCAGCAAAAAAGAAAAAAAATATATTAAACTAATGCCACAAAATGAAATGCATTAGAAGTTAAGACGAAGCAATGAAGAAAAATAAACTAAAGAAAACTTTGGGCCCAAATACAAATACAAAAAATAGTCACGAGGACAAAAAGTACACAAGGAAAACTGAAAGAATAATAAAACAGGAGCGCTGCTTTTTTACAGCAATATATAAGACCAGCGAGATTTTAATCCAATAGATTCAAATACAAATTCTAAATATTACAGGGGACAAAAAAAAAACGCAGACTGCCTGAAAAAATTCCAACACAAAAATTCCAATTCTTATTAAAAGTTTTGTAAAGAAGTTCACTTTATTAAAAGATCATTTACTCCTTAGCAACAGCAGTTAGTTTTAAATCTCCTAGAAAGTCAAGTTGAAATCATTTTACTTATTTTAGCTTTCTTGAAAATGTTTGTTGGGTTTGTTTTTCACTCTAGCAACTAAACTAAATGCCCCAGCTGCTGCATCAGCTGAAAATCAACTAAATGGAACCACAAATATGGATGCTTGATTTTGTTTGAATTGTTGTGACATATTTATCTTGTTATTGTTATTGCCAGTGACTCTCTGCCTAGTTTGGTTTGACTTGGCTGGGCTGTATTTTTCCATTTCTCTATATCCATATTATAAATGTATTTGTAAGTTTGTTTGTTTGTTACATCTATGCTTGGAAGCATTAATAGGCTATATTATTTTTCAATTTCAGGGGGAAACCGGTAACACCAAACGGCTGAACCGATTTTATTGAAATTTGAAACGTTGGCAGATCCATTCTTAAAAATATTTTTATATTATATATATTTTTTCGATAAAAAGGGGAAACCCGGTAAAGACAAACGGCTAAACTAATTTTATAGAAATGTAGAACGCAGATAGATCTATTTGCAAGACTTGGATCAGAAAGTGATAAATTGGGTAAAAACCGGTAAAATTTAATATAACTTTGATACCGGGAATATACAGAACGTGGAAAATTTTTGTAATTTGTTGCTGAAATAATGATTGTCTATCTTTGTTATGAAGAAACAGCATTTTTCTTTTACATTTCTGTTGTCACAAAGTTGTGTATTAGAAGAGTAGTTCTTTGTAAGACTGTATTCAAGGGAATAATAATTGGTAAGGAGTGAAATTTTGTGCTTAATCTTAATAAGATATTGAACGACTGCTTTTCGAAAAGAGAAAAATCAGAAGAGAATGGCAGCCTGCTGCAAAACAGAGGCTGAAATAGAAATAGAAATAGAACTTATATTCAAAGTTTAACAAATACCACACCACACACAAATTTTTTTCCTTTGGAAGGCTACGAAAAATATCAAGCCACCGGTAGAGGTGCAAAGGTCTTTAAGGAAAGCTGACTGTACCTGGGCTCGTAGCACAGAGAAAACGGCTAAAATTTTTCTTGATCATCTAAATACAGTCTTTCAACCAAACTCGCCAACAACTATTTTTGAACTTGAAGAGCCACCTGTATCAACATTATCTAATGATGACATATTAGCTATAAGCCCACATGACATTAAAGAAGTAATCAAGGATACCATGATATTAAGAAAATTACCTGGAAATGATTTAGTTACACTTTCTATGATAAAAACCTACCGAGTGTGGCAACAATAATATTTAAAGCGATCTTTAAACATGGAGTTTTTCCCACAAATTGGAAAACTTCTCCGATAATAATGATACCAAAGCCAGGTAAAGACTTGACCGTACCATTCTCCTAGAGACCAATAAGCTTACTGCCTTGCTTATTGAAGCTATTCGAAAAGGTGTTGCAAAAGAAAATCATACCATTTTTAAATGAGAAAAATATAATCCCAGTTCATCAATTTGGTTACCAGGAACGCCGCGGAACAATTGCACAAGTTAATCGTATAACCGGAGAAATAAGAAAATCCTTTGAATTAAAGAAATATTGTTCAGCAATATTTTTGGATGTTGCTCAAGCCTTCGATAAAGTATGGCACAAAGGACTGGTATATAAAATAAAATGCTTGCTACCACCATGCCGCTTATTTACAGTTAAGTACAACGATTACGTGACAAGAGAATATAGGATTAGAGCAGGAGTACCACAAGGAAGTGTTCTTGGACCTACCCTCTATTTGATTTACATCTCTGATTTGCCAACGAACGAACGAATGTATTTCTATATTTGCTAATGACACCGCAATTATTAGCGCGCATGAAAATCCATATATGACATCTAGGATACTAGATAGCTATCTAAGGTCTGTGGAACCATGGTTAAACAAATGCAGAATACGAGTAAATGAGTTAAAAAGCAAACATATTACGTTCACACTGAGGAGGGGATGCTGTCCAACTGTCACACTTAACAATGTAAATATACCTCAGTCCGATTATGTTGCATACCTTGGTATTCACTTAGATAGAAGACTTACTTGGCGTCGTAATATAGAAACCAAGAGACTTCACATGAAGTTAAAAGCATCTAACCTTCACTGGTTAATCAGTGACCAATCTAAGCTAAGCCTGGACTATAAAGTCACCCTGTATAAAACCATTTTAAAACCAATTTGGACATATGACATCCAATTGTGGGGAACTGCTAGTAATACCAGTATTGAAGTTATATAGAGGGCCCAATCAAAAATTCTTAGGACCATGACGGGCGCACCATGGTACATAAGAAATGAAAACATCCACAGAGACCTAGAAGTACCATTGGTAAAATATGAATTCAGAAGGGTTCGCAAGAATTACTTCAAAAAGCTACAAACCCACCCGAATACGCTTGCTAGACTTACAGGTCTAAATATAGATTCGAACAATGAAATATTAGTTAAACCAAAAATTACCGGACCAAAAAGTGAAAAATTGTATAGTTGGTACTTTGTGTACACTTTGTTCTAAACTGATAAAAAAAAAATGTTTGTCGCTCTCTGCAATCAGAAAAATATTTATTAGGAAAGGTCTTTTTTGGTAGTCAACCTTTAAAGCTATGTATAGACGGTTAACAGATCTAGCAATGTACTGACATGGAAAAATTGTCAATGCTTTTTCTTACAACGTTGGAAGACAAAAATTTTACGCTCACATGGTGGTTAGACATTTTCTGAACATTTTCCGGACAACGTTGTAAGATCTGACAGCCGTCTATACAAAGCTTAAGAATTATTAAGTACTTAAGAATTAAGTATATTTCTTTTAAGGGATCAAGAGTTTTATAGTCTACTAGCATTGATGATCTTAATGTTTTTTGATGTTGCACATACATATTTATTTATATAAACAGTAGTCTTACATACATACAAATTCTCAAAAAGGGGAAGCACATAATTTTCAATAGCAATTAAGATCTTATACATTATATGGCCAAACACGTGAAAATAGCGAAGGCAATTCAAATTTTAAATGTAAGTTTGTTAATTTTCAAAAATCTGTAAGATTAACAAGCTGAAATATACGTTTAGTAAGGGAAAATTAACAAAAAAGAAAACAAATTTAGCAGTTGGGCGATTCTATTCTCACGGGTATAACATTTAGACGCTTTACACGTCTTTTAATAGTAGAAAGAAACACATTTTCAATTGAATTATTTCTATTTACAAGAATTTATATGAAACGACCAAATAGCCATGAGCTAGCTTTAAAGTTCATGACAGGTGCAACCAAATTGGCCAACTTTCATAAGATCATACCCCAAAAACACAAAACTCTGTTAATTTTTAAACTTTTATTGTATTATCCGTTTTCATGGTAAAAGATGAGATAACAAACAAACATCGTACAGAAATATAATCCAATAATAAGAAATTTGCTTTTTAAGCCATGACGGGTGCAATATTAATGAATTTTCTGTTCGCGCCAAATTTCTGAATCTTAATGCTTCGAAGTGCACAACAAATTTATATTTAAGCTTACGTCTAAAACAAATTATATTATTATAAAATATAGATATTTTACTTTAAATTTGCATCAAAATAAGTGTGATTTGAAAATTTATGTTAAGAGTTGTCTAGAATAGAATCGCCCAGTTATCATCAACCAGTGATTTGAAATCTCAATGTCAATATTGCGTTGTTAAAAAATTTATTTTTTGAAATAATTAATGCATTTGTTTCGAAAAAATGCTGTCCCATAAAAGAATTTGAGTTGTATGTATATTTTTTTCTCCTACACACGAAACATGCTTCGTTTGTGTGCTTTTCTTAAAACAGATTACCAAAATATTAAATAATCAGCAGCCAGGAATAAAGGATTAATAATAACCCGGGCAGCGCCGCAAACTGTGTCCACTGCGGCAATAAATCAATTTGGATCTGCTCTCCGATTTGGCTGATTTTTGCACATAGCGTTAAAAACTATCTAAGGGACATGTGTGGAAAATTTCATGCAAATATCTGCATTGATTTTCTGTCCCGACCAGCGCAAAGTTGAAGTATGTGAACAAGTCTCAAATGTGATAGTTTTCTATGTCATATTCAAAAGCTTGTTACCTATAAACTATACCCCAAATGTACCTTACAAGTATTTTTTCACTTAAAATAGACATGAGGCATTATGCAAATTAAAAAAAAAAAAATTCCTTTAACAATATATTTTGAGCCAAAAAAATAAACATTTATGATTTTCCGTTAGACTTTTAGTTGTGTGCGAAGCAGTGCGACACATGGAGTCCTACAGCAAATTAAAGCTGAGAGTCTCAGCTAACAGACTCAAAAACCAAATAATTACAGTAAAAAATATGCGTTATGCGTTATTTTATGCGTGCAAAAACAACTGCGCATTCCTTCTTTCTTTGCTACTCGTACACGTAGCCGGTGCCAATTTGGGAGCCAGATATACGAAAATTTCATTGCATGTGTGCTATATAGAAAAAACTTAAATTTAGAACGAAATTGAAGCTTAAAAAATTAGATTATCACGAAGATGTGAAAAAGTTGTTAATAAATGAATATAGAGTGAAACTGACAAAATTTTTGTATTGGAGTTTTATGCAAGGTGGGCGTAAAAGTGGGCGTATTAAGTTCATATTTCAACGAGCTCATTCTATAATTATAATATTAATCTTTTATGGAAATCCTCTACGCGGCTACAGTGTGCGCCGGGTACAAAATGCTAGTAGTTATATATGTATATATATATTTTTTTTGTGCAACCATTCTTTATGTTGCACCACACAAAGACATCGTATAGAAAACGCATGCCGCATAACTAATGAATTTTGAACCAATTCCACATTTTCTGCTTTTGCTGAAAACACCCGCTAATGCTGCTCATATTAGCTGGCAAAGACTTGTGCTCGGCAGAGCACAGAACGTATGTCTATGCTGGTATTTATGTAGTCAGTCAACGCAAAAATTGTATGAAGAAAATGAATGAAGCTTGTTGTTTTTTAGTTTCTTTATTTTATTTATATCTATTTTTTTTTATATATATAATTTTTAGTTTAATATTCCAGTGTTCAACGTGGGCAAAATGCTAAAAAAATTCGTTTTGATACTATAGCTTGACAAGAGTTCGATGCATACTTTTAGGCTAAATAAATTATGTATTTATATGTATATGTACGAGCATGTATGCATGTATACTTTATTGCAAGTCTAGGGTGTTGATGACTACAAAGTCTTTGTGGTTAAAGTTAAAATGATGATGATGATAATGTCAAATGATGAACAAAAACATAATGATTTTTTTTTTGTTAATTGTTACACAGTGGACATGTGATGAGAGCTGAGGTCAATAAATGTATGAGAATTAGCACAGCACATGAAAAAACATCATGCAAAATTTAGATCTTTGAATAGAAAAATTTTTATATACATAAATCATTGTTCACATAAAATCTGGTCAAATAAATGCTTCAGTATTTTGTGTGTAGCAGAAAAACTGATTGAATACTTCTAAACCATTTATTATTCCTAATTAATGTTTAAAGCAGTAAAATAAAAATTATTATTCTCTTATTAGAAAAAACAGATTTTGTTCTGACGAATCGCATGAACTATTACCTTTTCTTGGCAGATGCTGATACCAATCCAATGCTTTAAAACTGTACTGAAGAGTGGTAACATCTAAGGAAAAGGCTGCCAAGGCACTCTTGTATATAAATATCATCATAGTTTTCATAGTTGCAGATGTGTGAAGACTTTTGCTCTTTACACAGCAACTTTAATTTTACAAAAAATTTAAAATTTTCGTATTTTGCGTCGCCATACCCTCGTTTTGCTGCATCATAAAATTTACATATTTTCCCATCCAGTATAAGGCAGTTGTTACTGGTATTTTTTTATGCGCGATTATTGCCGAATAGGTTCGAAATTTTACTTTATTGAATATAGTATTTTCTTTGTAGGTTTCTTTTAATAAAATTTCTAAATCCTACACCACCATAATGGGGAGGGTATATTGGTTTTGTTCTGATGTTTGTAACATCTATAAATATTGATCCAACACTCACTTTACCGATCGACTAAGAATAATTTTTTCAGTCAATTTAACGATGTCCATCCGTCTGTCTGGCTGGTTGGCTGTCCATGTAAACTTTGTGCATAGAGTGGTGGTCGCAATTTTGAAGATATTTCAATAAAATTAATTTGTTACACGATATTTTTTGGCCCTAAAACTCTTGAGATTGAAACTGGTAGAAATCGGTCCATTACTTCACCTAGCCCACATTTAAATGTTCTCCAGAAATAGTGGTTTATCGTATATAAATGTTTTATTTATGCACGTATCCAAATAAGCCTAATCATAATAAATTTTCTGCTGATCGGTCTAAAGACCCAGTCTGGAAAGTCAATTTAAAGCGCATAAATCTCTTAAAAATTTTGGTAATCAAATAAAATGCAACGCGAAAAAATATACATACATACACAGAAATTATTACACCTAACTTTATAACGGGCGGTCCCTAATTAGTCAAAACCCCCTTCAAAAATCAATTTATCATTTATAAATATTTATTATTAGAGACATTTTATTCGGCTTGAGTTCATTTTTTAATGTAGTTAAGAATTCAAAGAATAGCAATGTAAAGTAATTTTTAGACAATTGTCACATTGCAATGCATTTTCGGCAATGTTCATTGTCCAATAACTACTTGTAAACTTCATCTATTTAACTCACCTTTATTGGGAAATAGATTTCGGGAATAAATTATATAGCTTTTTACGTGTTAGGAGTTAGAACAAAATTTACTTACATTTACAATAACGCCATTCACAATCTTGTGCAAATGGTATTGCATCATTGCATTTGCAAAACGGTTTAGCATATTTTTGCTCTTGCTGTGAGTTTTGTTAGTGTAGAGCAACAATATGCTAAAACTGTTTGCAAATGCAATGATGCAATACCATTTGCACAAGATTGTGAATTGCGCTAATATGTATGTATTCTTGTTATTATTGCAAATTTGTTGTTGTTTTTATTGTTATGTCTACTGTTGGTTGACAGTAAAAGTATTTATATCGAGATAAAATTTAATACACAAAATCTTTAAGTGCACAGAAGTCATGCAACTAAATTTTTAGATGACCCAACCGCCTATTTCTGAAAAACTGTTTTTACGCATTTTCTGCAATCATTGAGCCTGACAATGTTGGATTTTTCAAGAATGTATGAAACAATTTACTTGTATTTTGATTTTCCATTGCTAAACATTTGTTCAAATATTTTATCTGCTATTATACTCTGGAAAGTTCTTACATATTATATATGCCTTTGGTGTTTCTATATTTCAATTAAATTTGACAATGTCAGATATCTACATATATGTATTCTACAGCTATGTCGATCTTCTTTGTGGATGCTCACGATGCTCTTTTGTGGCTTAACTTTGAAAATCAAAATTTTTTAAATTAAATTTTAGTTTTCATTTTTGGTTCTCCTACTAGTCCGTACAATAAACTCCTGATATTAACTGAGCATCATTATTAACACAAGGTAAAATCTGCAGCTAATGTTAAAATTATATAAAACAACTACGTCACAATATTAATACAATTAGTTTTTTTGATAAAATTTTCAAAAGCTGTCTCGAATTTTTGCTCATATCTCTGCTATTTATGGATGAATTTTGTTGATTTTAAATAGCAAACTTCTCGAAAGCATGTCTGAGAGAATTATTGAAGATTTGGATCCCGAAGATATCTGGGGACTTTTGAAAATTGATTTCAACAGACAGACAGACAGACAGACATCCCGACGGACGTGGCTTAATAGACTCCGCTATATATAAGAATCCAGAATATATATACTTTATAGGGTCGGAAAATTACATTGTTGAAATTACAAACGGAATGAAAAACTTATATATACCCTTCTCATTAAGCTGAAGGGTATAATAAAAAAGAAATTTTTCGAATTTATCATATATTTCTAAATTGGAAAAAAGTGTGAAAAAATTATTTTTTTTTTTTTTTTACTCTTATACCAAAAAATTTTGCAAATTCCTTAGAAAATCAATATAATACAAATATATTAAAGACCATTACAAATTTCATATTTCTACAAACCAATCTAAAAAATTATAGCTAACTTTTGAAATAAACGACAATAAAATGGGTGGTCGAAAAATCGACCAGTGGTAAAAAATGGGTTAAAGAACAAGGACCAAAAATTTCTCTACATATTTATGGCTTAAAAATAAACAAATGTTTAATATAATTTCAATTATTTATTTGTAGTTAAGTGAGGAAGTAACTATGATTATGGGTTAATCTTTTGCATAAGCTGAGCTTATTGTTCAACAGAAAAATATACGACATTATCATTTTCGTTATCGTTGATTATATTAGCAGTGTTTGGTGTTCAACAGTGTCAAATGCCTTTGAATGATCTGGTAAGACCAGAAAAAAAACTTTATTGGTTTTCAGATTTCATCGTATATTTTCAACTACTTCAACTATGCTGTGATCGACAATCTGGGTATTTACCAGATTGTCTAACCGTCACTTACTTTCATATATGTATATTCGATTACTTACTTATATAGGAGATGCTCAAACAACTTTGTAGAGGCAAGAAAAAATATATTTAGCCTGGTGTTCTTTATCAGCTTTAGGTATTGGTAAAACTTTAACATACTTCTATTCATCTGGAAATGTTCTAGTGGTTACTTATGGTACGAATATTAAACATGGTAATATACAGCTATGGACAGAGAAATATATGAATATATGAAATGGCAAACATATTTAATTAAAAAATGGAATGATACCTTTATGGAATTCTATACTATTTAGTTGCTCCACGCTGTTTTTCCAAACATTCATCAGAAATGTCCTGTTAACTTTTGCATGTTCTTTTTTTTTGTTCAAAAATTAAATAGCGCACAGTTTTATCGATGTTAACCCTCCGATGAGTGAGACGGTCCCTAGGGACCTTTTTGCCTTTTCAAACTGAAATTACGCCTACTTCGGCCACTACAACCCCACCAAGTTACTCTGTATTCCAAGAGTAAATCAAGCCGATCGGATCATTATTTTAGGAGTTATTGAGGTTTTAGTGAGAATAGTACGCGGACGTGTGAATAGGTCCGTATTAACCTTGTACTGAATTTCACTAATAAATGCATGTTTTTGGGCATCATTATAATTTTTTTTATTGTTTCAACACATAATTTACTTGTTCTGAACACAAAGACCTAAACTCAAAGACATTAGGGATGATAATAAAAACAAAAAATTCTAAGAAAAATTCGAAGACCTGAACTTTATCGCTTTCAAGGAAAGGCACAATATTATAATTTTATACTACTAGCAATAAACCAGTTCTTACAATTTTTTGTTTTTATCATCGTCCCTAATGTCTTGGAGTTAAAAAAATGTTAAAAATTATTTTGGTATGTAAAATTTAGTTATAAACAATAAAAACAAAAAAAAAATAAAACAAAAAATTTTTATATAAAAAAAAAACATGATTTACAATAAAGGTCCATAGGTACCTTTTCACACGGCCGTGAAGTTCAGAACTGTCACTCATCGGAGGGTTAAATAGAAAATAGTTAATGCTAATTTCGGTGGTAAATTGTGCAGTTTAACAAAAATATTATTTGTCAGTAATTTTCTCAACCAAAAAGGGTAGAGGAACACACCGCTCACTTGAGAAGAAAAAGGCTTTTTTTTTTGGAATTTCACCAAAGGGCTACAAAACCAACAAAAATAGCGGAAATAATTGGAGGTTCTTGAAAGTTTATTTATAAAGTCATTAAATGTATTAAATCAGATGCAAAAGTTTGTTTAATGTAAAGAACGATGGAAAGAAGCCACGGCGAAAGACAGCAGTTCATGATAAATTAAGACTTTGGATTAAATGTTTCCAGTAGATTTCTACGAAGACGCCTCAATGAAAATCAGCTTAGTAGAAAAAATAACATAAAGGCAAAACTGCGTTGGAACAAGAATATCAAATTCTGGAAAAGAGTGCTTTTCACAGACGACTGATAATATCTAGAGGAAACTAGCATTGCTTATTGATCATAGGTCAGCACATCATATTTCTTAGCAACAAAACAAAAGATCACCCAGCTGGATGTTGGCAATTGGATGTAGAATAGTATGTGGGTCTGCAGAAACTTACAATTTAACAATATTATAGGACCTTAAAGGCGCTACTATATTTGCAGGTTATATACCATATATAGTAACTGCCCATGTCAGAGTATGTAAAGAAAAAGTCATAAAGCAGTAGTGTAGTGAGGTATGTAGTTATTTGAGGCTGTCAAATGATGTTGTTGATGATGATGATGATTGTTGTAGCCGAGTACATGTTTTGTCTGCACATGACTTTTTCTTTGCACTCTAGAAACAAAGTAAATTTTTTTGTTTAGCTTTAGCTTTTTGTTGCTCGTAGAGAAAATTGGAAAATATGCAAATAAGCTGTCACTCTATGTCCGTCTCTGTGTGTCTGTTAAGAGTTTTGCTATTAAAGAAAAATACTCGTACGAATACTAAAATCAGCAAACAACAGACAGATGGACAGACAGCTAGACGGATAGACGGCAGGAGAGTTACAAGAGCCAACCTTTGAATGTATTTAATAATAACTTTACTTATACTCTTAATAAAGCATTATGACATTAATATTTTACTAGTTTATTTAATTTTTTTTTTGGTAAAATAACATTTTGTTGAAAGCCTGTCCAGTAGCACGAACTGGATTTTGTTTACTCCATCATCCTGTTTAAATACACTGCTTTGGTAATTTTACTGTCATATAAACTCATCCAGCTGAATAATTAAGGGTTACTAAGAAACTGTTTCTGGTTTTTCTTTTTTTTTTTTTTTTGGCAACTTTAAGGCTTGTGTTTGTTGTAATTTTGTGGTTAATTTTTGCATACGTGTTGTATGATTCTTACTTTGGCTGGCTAAGTTTATGTGGCCATTTTTATGCAGGACATGCTGTAAACATAACGATTATGTTTGTAAATGTTACCACCAGCCAGAGATGGGCATATTGCACTATATTTTTAGTGCACTAAAAATCAAATAATTAGTGGTAGTGCTATTAAAATTTCACTACCACTAAATGGTTAGTAGTAGTGCATTTTTTTTACTACCACTAAATGGTTAGTGGTAGTGCAATTTGATGTGAATTTTAGTGAATTGGTAGTGAAATTTTATTAGCACTACCACTAATTATTTGATTTTTAGTGCACTAAAAATATGGTGCAATATGCCCATCTCTGGCATACCACTAGGTAAATATTGGTAGTGAAATTGTTAGTGCCCTAAAAATATAGTGCATTATGCCCATCTCTGCCACCTGCAG
Organism: Bellardia bayeri; assembly: GCA_950370525.1. NCBI lineage: Eukaryota > Metazoa > Arthropoda > Insecta > Diptera > Calliphoridae > Bellardia > Bellardia bayeri. The sequence continues at coordinate 18,325,816 of OX493268.1, read as the reverse complement.
CAGGTGGTTTAAGGGAAAATGTTTTCTAGCATTAATATGACAATTTTTAAGCCAACCAACAAAAAAACAAGTTTAATATAATGTATTTATTTGCTCATATATTATACACAGTATTATCGAACAAACCCATAAACCCATCAAAAAAAAAACATATGAAGAAAAAAAAATATTGTTCCGCTACTTTTATTGACATTTCTCAAGCTTTTAAAAAAGTGTGGCATGATGGTCTAATATACAAGTTGAAACTAAATTTACCCGTAAACACACATAAGCTATTGGAAAGCTAAGTAACTGGTAGAACATTTAAGCTTAAAGAAGGAGATTTCTTAAGCTGCGCACAACCTATTGAAGCAGGAGTAGCTCAAGGAAGTATCCTGGGACCCTTCTTATGCTTGTTATACACATCTGATATGCCAACAAACAATCGTACTTACACATCTATATTTGCTGATGATACTGCTATTCTAAACAGTTATTAAAACCCTCAAGCATCATCTCAATCCGAACTTAAATACCACGGAATACATCTCGATCGAGGCCTTACATGGAAATCCCATATACATAAATGCAAAATTGATTCAAATGAAATTGAAATTAATCCAAATTAATTGGCTCATTGACTCTAAGCTAAGTTTAGATTGCAAACTCTTGCTTTACAACTCAATCGTAAAACCTATATGGTGTTATGGATTACAGCTATGGGGAACAGCCTCAGCTTCAAATGTAGACAGAATTCAAAGACGCCAAAACAAATTTCTACGAATGATCACAATTGTCCCCTGGTTTATAAAAAATTCGAATATCCATAAAGACCTAAACGTGTCTTTGGTAAAAACTGAGATCCAAAAAAATGAGAATGACACTTAAAAAAGCTTGAAGTACACCCAAACCCATTAGCCCGCAACATATTAAATAATAGTGGCTATATTGGACTAAGAAGAAGGAATATAGCGGATCTGAGCCAAAGACAAGAAGGAAGAATGCCAACTTAATAAATAAAATAAATAGTGGTCAAACAATTTTCGTCCGGCACTGGCTGGACTAATAATTGAAAATTTTTATATACAGATAAATAAAAAATCTGTCCTAATCAGGACATATAAAGTTTCAGCTACTGTCCGGATTAGTGGATCGTCCAAATTACAGTTGAAATAAAATTTTAAACGCAATACATATATGTACATGATGTTTATAATCAAGAAATTTCAACTATTTATTTAAGTAAATTCTATGAAAAAATGAAAAAAAATTTAAATTTTGTCTGAAATTTTGAAAATTTTTGAATTTAAAAATAATTTTTTAATTTTAGATAAACCATTGAATGCGCCTCTCAAAGACCTTTCATTACAGCTATTATATTATTATATTACAGCTATGATATCAAATCTATATATAGTTCCTTTGGAAGTAATGTGAAAAAAATCAAAAAACCTTTAAAAAGGACATTTTTATCCTTTGATCCAGCTCACCAAATATTGACCCTAGAACAAACAAATTGAGAAACGTAGTCTTGAAATGAATCAAATTTTCATATTAGTCGGGAACATCGATACCTTATTTTTTCTCCATACAAACGGGGCCACCCTAATGTACATATATAAAATTTATTTTTATTAACGAAAAGAAAATAAGTACTCATAAGAATCCATTTGTATTTAATTGGTTTACAGAAAACATAAAGATGACCAAAAATATTCATTTAGAAAAATAAGAATTTATTATAGTTTGAATACACGTATGTCATCACCGCTTCAACCAATTGAGGATGTTCACCTTGCTTCAAGTTTTTTCGTTTACCTGTTTAGTGTTTTTATTTTAAATTGACTCTTCGATAAACAAATTATAAAATTTGTGTTGAAACATACCTGATCCCTTTAAGGTTTGTGCACATATTTTCTTATTTTATCTTTTCTTAATTTTATATCAAATATTGTCGACTTTGAGACACTGTATTGTTTAGCCACTTGTCTGATAGACTTTCCAACAGAGCATTAATTTCTTATTGGCTGTTAAGCTCTACGAAGCCTCGACTCCGTCTGGCTCTGAGCTAGAATTCTAGCCAGCGGATTCGGGTGGGTTTGTAGTTTTTTGATGTAGTTCTCGCGGACCCTTCTGAATTCATCCTTTACCAATGGTACTTCTAGGTCTCTGTGGATGTTTTCATTTTTTATGTACCATGGTGTGCCCGTCATGGTCCTAAGGCTTTTTGATTGGGCCCTCTGTATAAGTTCAATACAATTGGATTCCATATGTTCAAATTGGTTTTAAAATGGTTTTATACAGGGTGACTTAGGCTTAGATTCGTCACTGATTAACCAGTGAAGTCTAGATGCTTTTAACTTCATGTGAAGTCTCTTGGTTTCTAATGTCAATGTTTATGTTGTCGTTTATTTACAGGTGCCATATTAACGTCTTAACTCCAAGCAAACTCAGGTCAACTAAAATATTTTACACATTCTTTAATTCTTGCTCACACACGTAAAGTTATTTCGTCTAGTTAGTGATAAAATAAATAACGAACAAATTCTACTGAGAAAGAAGAACACTTGTCCGGATTATAGTGGAACAATTTTTAAACTGTCCGAAAAATTTTAATGGATAGTCCAAATTAGCGAGTGTCCGGATTGGGGAGGTTGTACTGTATAAGATTTGAAAAACTTATTATTAGTTAATTTCTAATGATAATACAATATATAAATAAATGTATTATAATAGAAACTGTTTATTACATTTAAATAATTTCACATGTTAGTTGGCATAGCCATAATCTGTTTGGAAAGCATAAAGCTAAAACTCATGGAAATTAATTGACTAACCGGCCAAAAACAGCTAAAATATTTAAACAATATTTCCACTTAATTAATTGATGACCAGCGATCTGTACAGTTCGTTCAACCAACAAGTACAACATCCAGAAATGTGACAGTAATTAGTATAACTAATTTATTCAATCAACCTTTAACCTTAATTAATATAAAGTGCACCTGTTATAATTCACAAGTCAATTATTTATTTTACAAAAGTATGTTTACACACTTAAGTATGCATGTATTGTAAGCAAACACGTGCTTTAAAAGCCATCTACCGATATAAATATTAGGGCCGCTCCAAACAAGTTTCTGCATATTAAAAAAAAACGATTTTCAACCATTTTCTCATCATTTTTGTTCTCGCTCAAGCTTTTAGCAATCGTTAGCGAAATATTAAAAGTTAATTTTTCAGGTTTTCTTAACCATTGCATATTTTTGGGCTACATATTTTTAACCCTCAGTTGGGAAACCTTGGAACCCCCAATCTTAGTTTTTCTTTAATAAGGTTTTACACGATGTCGAACGATAACGTTCGCTTAGATAAGACTTAAGTCACAAACTTTTTATCGTATATCTATTTTTAACTCAATCTAGTTTGTTTATTCCACAACCAAGTGTGTGTCTTAAGTCTTATCTAAGCGAACGTTATCGTTCGACATCGTGGGCCAGGGGGTTAATATTTTAAAACGTTTTATTAAAATCAAAACTGAAGATTAATAAATGAAGAATTTTTTTACTTTCAAAATAAAATTTTTAGTTAATTTATGCTTACATATAAACAACAAAAGTCCATTTTTCTTTAGGGATCTTAGTGTCCTCACTCCGTACTTTATGTCAAAAATCGGGCTTCATACTCTAAAGCTAGATAAACTATACTTCTAAGAGCTTTCTGCTTTGATTTAAAAAACACATAAAGATAAGAGAAATCTAGGAGTACTTGAGGATAATGGTATTTATTTTCCACTAAATTTGGATGATTTTAATGACTTTTCCTGTATATCGAAGTCTCATCCAACTTCCCAGGTTTCTGTATTTGATGTCATGTCATAGCCCTATGTTGAAGGATTCTCCTTCAGTAGTGTTACTGATTATGAAATATTTACCGCAATGACCCAGTTAAAATCTCAGGCAATTGGGACCGACGGAATATCTCTTAAATTTTTAAGTCAATATATCCCGAAATATCAAGTCAATTTACACATATCATAAATTTAATTCTAACCACCTGTATAGTACCTGACATTTCGAGTTATACCGATTCCCAAGAATAAATATCCAAGAATCATTTTAGATAATAGACCAGTAAGTATTCTATCAGTTTTTTTTTTATTGAAAGGTTTTTTGAGGTTTTTAGCAAATGTTGACTTATTTGAATACGTCAAGATGGATAAATATCTTTAAGCCGGTTTTAGGAAAACGTGCGGTACTACTGCACTATCACCTGATATTACTGAAGCCGTAAGACAAAAATTGGATAAAGGAAATATGAGTGCTTTGATATTTCTTGATTTTCGAAGAGCCTTTGACTCTGTTATTCATAATATTTTTGGGTGGAAAAAGTACCTAATTAATACGGTCTTATTTATGTGGTTGTATTCAATTTGTGCAAGCAGGGACTTTAACTATACGATATACGAGGGCTTTAAACCTCTTAGCCGAGCACAGAAAGAGAATAGTAAGTTTTTCAAAAACATTTTTATTTTTCAATATAATCTCCTGAAACTTCAATACACGTAGTCCCACGGTTCTCTGGCAATTATATCCCCTGATTAAAATAGTTTTCCTCAAGGCCTTCAAAATAGCGGTTGACAACTGTAATTGTATCTTCATTTCTGGTAAAACGCTTGTCAGCTAGGATTTTTTTTAGATTTGGGAACAGGTAAAAGTCACTCGGAGCTAAATCAGGAGAAAAAGGAGGGTGGTCAATCAACTCGTAATTTAATTCGTTGATTTTAGCCATTGCTAAAACTCTTTTTTACATTTAATTGATCCAAAATATTGCAATAGTACCCTGAATTTATTGTTTTACCCTTTTGCCGATAGTCAATCAATAAAACACCTTTGAAGTCTCAAAAAACCGTTGCCAAAACCTTACCAGCCGATTGCATTGTTTTTGCCTTCTTTGGGGCACTTGCACCAGCTTCAGTTCATTGTTTGGATTGTTCTTTTGCCTCTGGAGCATAGTGGTGGATCCATGTCTCATCAACAGTTATGAAACAACGCTTAAAATCTATTTTACTTTTCTTAACACGATCCAAACTAGCTTGACAATTTTCATTCTTATGCGTGTTTGGTCGACTGCTAACAAATAATGCACCCATGATATCAGCTATTTAACGCACTGTTATTCGTCGATCATTTAATACATTTAATATCATATCATGCAATTTGGCTACAATTTTTGTAGTGTTGTTGCTGTATTTCAACGTCCGTGGTTCATCCTCGATGCTTGTACAACCACGTTTTCAGACAGCAACCCAATTTTTTACTGTTGCATATAAAGGAGCAACAGTTTGGATGCCCACTCGATGCTCGTACAACCACGTTTTCATACAGCAACCCAATTTTTTACTGCTGCATATAAAGGAGCAACAGTTTGGATGCCCACTATGTGGTTCATCCTCGATGCTCGTACAACCACGTTTTCAGACAGCAACCCAATTTTTTACTGTTGCATATAAAGGAGCAATTTCGCCTAACACATTCATCATTATCATTATGAATTTCTTGTCCCGATAAGCCTTTTTTATTTAAATATTTAATGTCACTACGAATTTCCAATTTTACCATTGTAAAAAAAATCGCGAATGCGTCTTTTTTGAACAGCTGTTTATATACGAAGGAGTTGTGAGATCGAAAAGAAATTTAACATGTGTTCAAAGCACAGATGTAGGTTTCCAAACCACTTAACTTTTTTGTATTTATACCGCGCTTTCTGTTCTAGGCTAAAAATTTTCCAAACTGCCCTCGTATTAGTTTGCAATGCGTCATTACTTGCGGCCTTGTCTCTATAGATATGAGAATGTTAGGCCACAAAAAATAATCTACTGGTGTGTACAAGTCGCACATTCTAGACGGCCGCAAACATAAAACAAACATAACTCGCCTCTCAATTGGGCCATTGTTTCGCGTGCTGTGTGGCAGGTGGCATTGTCTTTTTAAAGCCACATGCCAGCCAAGTCAAGCTCTTCTATTTATGCCAAAAAAAAAATATATAGTAGCCCTTGCCATTCACAGCAACTTTCCTGCCTTTGTAGTCTTTGAAAAACTACAGTCCAATGATGCCATCGGCCCATAATCCACTTCAAACAGCTTGATCAGTTCTTGGATATGGTTTCTTACGAGTTTTCCTTTTTTTTAATTAATCGTAAAATTTGATTTTATTTTTATTAGAATTAGTTTAGTAGGAAGAGTTTTAGTAAGAAACTGATTTGATTATTATTTAGTTGCTCATATTGGTGCTGTTTGAGTTGGGTTAATAACTTTTACTTATAGTGGTTCTTGTAATGCTTCTGGCTGCTCTTCATACCCAATACGATAGTTTTGCTGGTTTATGTATCTATTCAAACAGAAATCAGCTCAATAAGAAATGAGAAATAAGAAATGAATTACTTAAGCGGCCATAAATTTTTATAATAAAATTCAAAAATCTGAAAACGTTGTTCGTTTGTAAATCGATTCATGTTTGAATTATAGAACAAACTGAACAGAGATTTCGGATCAGTTTTTTCAAAGCACATATTAACACCATCAGAAGATTCTTGCTCAAACTCATCCGCCAGTATGTTGTCAAAAAGGCCGATCATTATGTTTTCTCATCTTTACACGATCCCTTCCAAGTTCCTCTCCAGCACTGCAGATATATCTTCCAGCTCATCGTCGCTTTCCTCGTCACTGGAAACATCCCAATCGAAGTTCAAAATTTATTCAATATCTTTGTTTGTCAAGCCTTTCCCTTGGGGTCTCATGTCTAAAAGTATGTAAATTAATTACCATAATTGCCCAAAGTTGCTGACAAGCAAATTGACAACTCTGAAAATTAATCTCCTTTTGGTTGTTTGTAATTCCAAGATTTAACTTCTATAAATATTTTACTTTATATTTACTAAAAAAAGATTCAATAAACATATTTTCAATTTTTGTTATAATTTAAAAAAAAAGTCACATGTATAAAAACCTCTTTTCAAATTCGCAAATATATTTGTCTGGATACACGCGCGTACTAATGAAAATAACTTTGCTAATTGACAATCAAATTAGCTTATGTTTTATTCATCTTAAAGACAACACTTGAAGCTTTCCATATCGATACGGTTGCACGAACAAAAACAACGCTGACCGTTAGTCGTCAAACATATGGAGTTGCAACGTTGGGGCCGAAAGGGTTAGCTGCCAAAAAACTGTCTTGCCAAAAAGAAAGTTACTAAAAAAATCACCCTTTAAATTTCAAGCACTAAATATTTCATTTGGTTTTCTACAAACGCAGCCCTTCTAATGTATATATACATATATGTAGCCATATGTCAATATACATTTGTGCACTTTTATGTATGTAAAGATTAAGAGCTAAGTATGTATTTCTTTTAAATGTACATGTTAATATGTATGGCTGCGCTGCATACATACATAAATGTTTACACATAAGTAAAAATATGCTGCAGTTTTATGCATTAATTTGGTCTAAAATATACATATGTATATATAAGTATTACTTTATGTGTACATACATATATTTTTGTATATATGTATGTATTAAACGATGAATTAATACGCCATTTTACTCACTTTTAATATAAAATGTTGTTGAAAAGATGCACTTAAAGAAAATTCATAGCCATTGATTTATTAACTACCCCGTTTTGAAACCAATAAGTTATGATGTAATGTACAACTTGTCATACTAATGTTGACTCATCTAGTTTTTTGTTCATATGGAACCAGTTTATAAATTTGTATCAAAAAATGTTTATTAGAAAAAAATATAAATAACGATTGGGAGCCGTCCTGATAGTCTACTGGGGTGGGTTCTTGTCCTCTATAATTCCCTATATTCCTATATCGTAAATAATGAAACAGAACTGGGGCTGAACGCGTTTTTCCATACAGTTTGACATACAATTATGCCAGAGAATGCGGCCGTGAAATAGAATCTATTTTATTTTGACAGCGATTTTTCTTATGCTCTCACTTTAAAACACAAATGCTCTCAACAATATACATTACTTTTATTAAATTTTATACATTTTGTAAACAAAACCATATGTTTTTGAAGCTTTGGCGCAAGAAAAATACAAACAAAAGAAAATCAAAAGAAACTTTTAAAAGTGAGATTTTTGTAATTTAAAAGAAAATAAGTGATATTATAGAAAAATTAATTGAAGCAAGCTTGCATATATAATTTGCAGTCGCCATTGTACAAACATTTTTTATTTAAAACAAGATTTATGGACAAAATTTGGAAAAGCCGTCGGCATTACAGGTTGGTGTACACAGAAGAAATATAAAAACATTAAATGACAGTTCGTGAAGTTGCAGCCGTCGTTTCAATTATGGGCCTGTTTTCTCTGAGAGTCGTTTTTGCCTGAAGTTGCGGTCGTGTTCTGTTGCATCATTAAGTTGGTACGTTAGCACATGATATTACAGACTCTTCCTTGCCTCGGTTATTGGGGTAATACAAGTAACTACAAATCAAAGTACTAATAAATCAAAACCTTCAAAATACCTACTTAGACATTTGAAACTGCTCAAAAAATATATAGTAACTTAAGGTACAGTCACACTTGGCAAATATTTGCCGAAAAAGACGTAAACACTAAATAAAATATATTTCAACTTGTTTATTTATTAAAAAACTCTTGGTTTATTTAGGAGAAGACACAGCAAATATTTAGTTTTATTTCATTTAATGCGGTTTGATTATGCAAAGCTGTTGTAAGAGTAAATTTGTGCTAAAACAAGTGGTTACGCTTTTTTGAGTAAATATTTGCCAAGTGTGAGCATAAAAATTGTTTTATTTATAAAGTTTTGCCAACATAAAAAATAATTTTCAAGGTCTTTCGGCTTCAATCTATATGGTACACAATTACCCTGCATTTGCATGAATCCTGCTAACCGCAAATAATTTGAAATTTTTGCTTGAGTAGGCACCAATGATTTTGCGAGCTGTTGCTGAAGGTAGAATTAGCCGAACGTCTACGTCCCCGTACCGTACCGTACTGTAAGCACGTTTGTGTGCTTAGAGCACATTTAAAAGATGCCGTACGTCAAACAAACAAAAATCACATACAATAAATAAACAGTCAGCTGTTCGAAACAGTGATGGTAACTGTAAAGTTACTTTTCGGACTTGCTTAAAAAAGTACCAAAATGGCTTTAATAGAAGTAAAATCACGTGTGTGTGTGTGCATTTATATACATAATAATAATTATTAATTTAATATATTTTATTATAATTTAATTCAATATTTATAATACATAGTTATGCGTATAGATGCATTTATTTTGTTATATTTATATTGTATATTTTTTTTTGTTAATGAATATGTTTTTTTATGTAAACATATTCATATAGGCGATGTATATTTTTTAAATCGTGTTCGTGCTCAATTTCCACAAATAGTATAAATAAAAAAAAGTACCAAAAAAATTGAGCGAATTTACCCCAATACAATTAAACAAACAAACAGCCCATCACTGCTGTACAAATGTCACGTAAGAACGTTAGGAAATTCTATTTTATACTGATTGAGACGTTCCGTCAACGTGATATTAATAATCGGTAAGCATTTGCATTGATTTTAAATCACAAAACAGGATCAGCTGTTTCGTTACGGTATGTCAACGTCGTCTATTTTGAGTCAACGTCGCTTTAACACGACATCAATACAAATTTGGTATTCCCTAACAGTCTTGTGTCGACGTCGTCTTATTATCGATACATACAACAAACTTACCTAATATTTGAGTCAACTGATGCGTTTTGTTAATTTTTTTTTGGGTACAAACACAACTTTGTGAATTACCCCCTGGCCCAAGATGTCGAACGATAACGTTCGCTTAGGTAAGACTTAAGACACAAACTTGATTGTGGAATAAACAAACTTGATTGAGTAAAAAATAGATACGATAAAAAGTTTGTGTCTTAAGTCTTACCTAAGCGAACGTTATCGTTCGACATCGAGGGCCAGGGGGTTAATAAAAACTTTTTTATTATTAAAATAAAAAGATTTTCTTAGTCGGATTCCAGCGAAGTAGAAAACAAGAAGGAATATTCTCCTCCATGGTATACAAAACACCAGCTTCACACAGTAAAAATTTCTTGTATTTTTATTTTGAAATGTCATAATCTTTCTTAAATCTCTTTGGATCCATATTACCCACACGGTTATATTATATCCCAAATAAAACCTAATTTCTTAACTTTAATCATTTAGATTTTTTTTTTAAAAAATATCAGATGAAAAAATTATTTTTCGAAATTGACCTATAAGTAGGTCATGTTATTGTTGGAAACGTCTTAAAAAAAAAAAAACTTTTTTATTTGAATTTAAATTTAAAACTCTATTAGTGATAAAATTTTGGAAATGATTTGAAAAATGTCACTAAAACCGACCTAAGCCAGATTTTTTTCAGTTCTTCCACCAGCTTTTCAAATTGATTTGTGTTTGTAACTGGAGTTTTTTTTTCATATTTTTTAATTATAAATTTTTTATTTTTATTTTTAGTATTTAATTTTTTTTTTAATTCTTCTTTATAAACAAAAGAATGCAACACAACACGATACTAAACAGACCGTCGACAAAATAAAAGGCAACATCGACGTCAATTCAAATTACAGAATACCAAACAATGTCGACAGTTAGCGATAAATGGCAATATTGACAACGACAATACGGATTTACAACAAACGATATCGTCTTGTGTCGATGACGACAAACAGAATAATGGTGATTATTACATATATAGATAATATGCCCCGTTTGAAAAACAAAGTTCTTTTTTCATAGATAAATAACAAGTGCAGTAACGACACTTATTTCCTTATTTAATCTAAAAGTACTTTTTTATGTTTTATTTGCATAACTCTACTTTTAACTGAAGATTACTTGAAACTGACTTTTTTCCAACTTAAACTGGGAACATTTTAGTTTGATTGATACGTGCTTGATTTTTATAAATATTTTCACCGTGTAATTATGCCACAAGGCTCAAAGGTATTTAAGTATTTTAATTGTGTACACAAACATATGTATATAGTTGCTTTAAATATATACATATATAAGTACATAAATATGTATTTATACAAGACCTCTCAGTAAGCGTATTTATGTGAGTGAGTGTGTAATGTGTGTGCAGCAGCATATTTTCAAAAATGACCGTTGCATCATTTATAGCATAATTAATTACAAATTATATACCCTGCGTATGTGATTTGCATTTTAACACAAAACTTAACACACAACTACACCGCATAAATATCGCCAAAAGTACATGACCACATTTAAACATTGATTCCAATGCTGCTGATGGTCCTGCAGCCAGATGCTTGCTGCCATTTAGCCAACCAGCCAGCTTGCCTTAGTGCTGCCTGTTTACATACACACACTTCATTAATGTATGATTTTGCCCCCCTTACAGAAGCATTGGGGGAATTTCAAACTCTTACTTATACGAACTTTCGCTGAATATATAAATAAATGACAGAGTATATGTGAGGGTGGCATGCAGCCATATGGGGCAAGAATAATAAATAAAATTTCAACATTTACTGCGAGCTATAAAATAAAGTCATAAGCTATGTATAGACACAATGTACTGACATTAAAAAATTTTAAGCAAAAGGTAAATTGTCAGTTCAGACAGCTGTAAGAAAACTAACAATTTCATTGGCACACAATTGTCACACAATGAATTTATCTCTCAACCCAAAATGTTTTTCCAAAATGTTCTTAATGCCACTTGTTTGTTTATGTATGTATATACAGAGTTGCATTTATAAATAATTTCTATGACAATGCTGCCATTGGCAGATGCATAAACTTAGCACAATGAAACGTGTTTGACAATTGTCTTAAAACAATGACAATGACAAAAAATTGTGTTTACACGATTGTTAGCTGTCTGACAATATTTTTGTCTTGCAATGTACTGAAAATGCTTTTTCTTACAACGATGGAAGACAAACATTTTAAGTTCACACGGTTGTTAGACATTTTCTAAACATTTTTCGGACAACGTTGTAAGATCTGACAACCGTCTGTACAAAGCTTAATTCATATTGTTGAAGCCCGATCGGCTGTCATCGAACATAACTTCATATATCTTAAAGACGAACTTATCGTCTTCGATGACGGCAATATAGACTTCAACTGACGGCCTTCAAACACTTCCAGAAGTGATTCGAACACTTTGGAAGTGTTCGGAAAAGGCTGGCTTAAAATGGAAAACTAAAGGAGATTTTGGTTTGTCTTGTCGGTCAATTGTCTTGGGCAACCGAAGTGGGAGCAAACTCGTCTTTTTGTTTTCTTTTTGATATCAGAAACCGGAGACTACTCCGTTTTTTTATAATAAAACTAATAAACTAATTTGTGAAAAGTAATCATTAATCCTTTTTTTTTCTTTGGACAACCTACAAATAGGCAAAGTAATGGCGTTTTCTTTTCTGGCAAAAATGTTACACTTTTTTCCTTTTTTATATGGGAAATGGGTAAAAAGTGTAACATATATGTAACATTTTTGTCAGAAAAGAAAACGCCATAAGTATCAAATAAAATTGAACATTTTATTTTACCATTTGGTCTCGCCAAACGGAACGAAACAAATTACAAACACAAGAGTTGGGATATGTTTACTTATATGTTTAATAAGTATTCATAGATCACACCACTGGTACTTGGTGCTTTGGGCACAGCCGAATATATACTCTTACTTGTTTTATTTGAAAAAAGTATTGAAATTTTCATTATTTTAAATTAAAGTCTTTGAAGTTGTTTAAAATAAAAAACTTACAGCTATTAGCTAAATAAGCAGAAACTTATAGCTCTGATTGAACTTTCTGTAACATTTTCTTAACTAAAAAGTACTTACGGTTTTGTTGCTAAGTATCTTAAACATATTTGCATGTATCAGTATTACATATATTAAAGTGAGTAGAAATCTTTCTATATTTTTTAAATAAAAGTCAGTTTTTTATTTTTTTTGTTATGGTACAGCCTTAAAGTATGCTTTGATAAAGTCATTTACTGTTATTTATTAAATATGCTTTAAATGTATTTGTATTTATAAGCACATTTTTCTTTACTGTATTTTTCTTATAAATTTTAAATGTTATAATGTATTTTTAAATATTAAATTTTAAAGATTTGTTTTTATTAAAAGCATGTTGCAGTTTTTATGGCTTCCAACAAAGAGAATAAATATTTTTATTGACACATTTAAATAAAAATAAAAATTTTAACAAAGGAATATTTGTTTTTGTAACTAAAAGAAGTTTGAAGCGTATGTATTTTTATATAAGAAAAGGGAGCGTATCCCTATTTAATATTAGTGATGTTAAGATACTAAGAAATACAAAATTTAGCCTTTAACTTTTCGTATCATTAGAACTTTTCGCTCTAAGAACTTCGTTAAATTACAAGAATAATTACGTAGGGTTGGCTTTTTAGGCGTTTATACATATATAGATCAGTGGTGTTTAAAAATAAAAATTAAGATTTATTGGTCAGTGATTTTGTCCAGCAAACATATTGCCAAACGCTTAAATAAGTAAGAAAGTATAGATGGTCAAGCCCGACCATACAATACTCTACACCCAGTATATGTATAAAACAGTTTATCAGAAATGGGCGTTATATGGGAGATATAACCTATTGTGGACCGATCATCCAAAAATATATTATTATTCATTAATATTATATGTATTAGTCTTTATCTCGATACAAATATTTATGGTGGTTAAATTGAATTACGGAGAGGGTCTTATATGGGAGTTTCGACTAATAATGGAACGACCATTATAAAATAAGGGGTTATTATTTTTGTATATAAGTAACTTATTTGTGTAAAATTTTATTTGGATACCAACATTTTTAAGAAATTTATGATCGTTGAAGTGATTTTCGGAAGTGGGCCTTATATGGGAGCTACGACTAATTATGGACCGATCATAATAAAATTCGATCATATTATTTGTATACATATGAAATATATTTGCATTAAATATTACTTGGATACCAACATTTTTGAGAGAGTTATGCTCTTTAAAGTAATTTTCGGAAGTGAGCCAGATCACCACAAAATTTGATGATGTGATTTGGCTTCATTTATCACTCATTTGTGATGAAATTTCTTTTGATACTTGCATAATGCAAACATTTATGATTGGTAAACCCCAATTTCGGGAGGGCATTTGTATTGGGGTCAGGTGAAATAATGGACCGATTTACACCAGTTTCAATCCCATCCATCTTTAAGCCGAACAAATATCACGTACCAAATTTTATCGAAATATCTTGAAAATACGACTTGTACTCTGCGCACAAGGTTTACAGGACAGCCAGCCAGCCAGACGGACGGACGAACGAATATTGTTAAATCAACTCAGAAAGCGAATCTGAGTCGATCCGTATGCTTTAAAGTGGATATTGGACCAATATTTCTGGGCGTTACAAACATCAGCATAAATCCCACTATGGTGGTGTAGGGTAGAAAAAGAGATTTTTTCTATATATAAACACCTTAAGAAAAAAATATCAGGGACCGTAAATAACAATTATCAAGAAATAATTTTAGAATAGTTATTTTGAGAAAACACCAAAACAAAGTCCATCTAAAACAGTTTTTTATTTTTCGTGTTCTATTGTAATTGAGCCGCCTGTGTTTGCTATGCTTCATCAAACAAGCAGCAACAACAATGCTTAATAAATTTCTGAACAAAAAATGAGAACAACTATTTCCATGTGTTCTCATCGCTTTTTCAACGACAACTGAATGAAAGTTTTTAAAAGAGCATAACAAGCACATAGGTGTAAATTTGTTAAACAATTGTTGTTGGGGCTGAATATCACTGATACAGATCTCGAAGATAATCGCTATCATAAATTCAAAACCCAATCAAGCTGTCATGTAGAAACTAGAAAAATAGATACTATCACAAAATATTCAGCCAATGTGCGTTTTTAATGACCGATCTCAGCTTGGTTAACGTTGCATTGATACTGCAGTCTGATATAAGATATATACTCAAAATCCAGCTCTATAAATCTCGAAGGTGATCCCTATCGAAAATGAAATAGTCAGTCTTGCCAGCATTTAAACATAAGGAGTTTTTATAGGCTCTGCATTGGAGGCTCTGTCTGTAAGTCTGTAAGTCTGTGTATCTAAGTGTCTTCTGTTGTACTGTGACCACCAACCGTAACTAATTTTACCTAAGAGGAAGTTTGTATAGAAAATGAAACAACCCAATTTATACAAATTTATAAGCACAATCAAAGTTTTTAATTCTACCAACAAATGGCACACATTTTGTAAAATATTTTTCGACCTATATTTATTTTATATTACAAAAAATCATATGACATTGTCTCCTTAAAAAACAAAGCAATAAAAAATTGTGCAATATTACATAAAAAACAAACTGTTTAAATGTAAATATTTGTTTAGCATGTAAAACGGAAATGCACTTATAATAAATGTTTCCGTTTTGCATGTTAAAAAACACTACGACTTAAATGGTTTTTTTATACATATAAAAATGTACTTTTAGGGTTATTAACCCTTTAGAGACCAACACAAAAATCAAATGGAAGGCTTAAGCTGTCATAATATAAAAACAATAATATAAAAAACATCTTGACGATCAGTAGTTGGTCAGTAACACAGTATGGACATATACATGGAAGCAAACATCTTAAATGACTGCAGGATATTTCCTAAAAAAATTCGACAATATGGAATTGCCTACCGTTTCTTAAAACTCTAAAACAATTCCTAGAAATATAATAACATTTATTGTCTTTTCTAAAAACCCCTATATAACAACTAAGTATTCTAAGGATATTATCTTCCACATTAAATGAAAGTTTTGCACACATAAAAAAAAACTGAAAAATAAAATAAAAGAAAACAATTTTATGACTTTCAACTATTTTCTAATACCCAGAGACAACAAAATGCTCGTACTATTGATTTAACCCCAATAGTATAAAATGACAACTGCAATGCGTAACTGAATAAATGAATAACTAATGCAATATAACAGTTTGTATTCATTCCTACACATTCGAACATACCTTATACATACAAATGAAATCATACATACATATAAGAATGTGTTTTAAAAACTAAAAAGTTTTAAATATAAAGAAATAATAAAACAAAAAAAAAAAAATGAAACTATAATAAAAATGTCACAAAGAAACATCAATTATTTTATGATCTTGCAAAAGAAAAATTATATTTTAAAAATATTTATTAGTGTTTTTTAAAAGAACGTTCAGCAATTTGAAGCATATTTTTGGGCAAGAAATAAATGATTTCAAAAGAAATGTTATGTTTAAAAATCTCATTAGGCAGGTCCCTTCTAAAAGTTAGTTCACAGAAGTCAGATGTTTTGCTCGTCATTAATTTATATAAATCCTACATATTTGTGTCTGTACAAAACTAAAAGTTTTACCCCCTTATTCAGAAACGATTATTAAACTTAACAAACGTTTATTAAGCAAAATTTTATATGCAAATCTGTCTTAGTAAACGTTTGTTAAATTTAATAATCGTTTTTGAATAAGGGGGTTAAAATTTAATTTAAAAAGGAGTAAAAATTAATATTTTAGCCATGGAAAAAAAACATGGTCGTGGTAAACATAATCTAAGAGCAACATATTCTGATAAGATTTATGATTGTAGTCAAAACATATTATGATGAATATAAGTGGCATGAAATAGCATATTATGATCAATTATCGTCGTAATATTTCATCATAATATTTTCTTGTTAATCATAATTTGATATTATAACACCATATTATCAACTAATATAATCATAAAATTGTCATTATAGTTTAATATTATGATCTAAATTAATCATATTATGATCTCAATTAATCATATTATGATCTAAATTAATCATATTATGATAGTACTTCATCATAATATATTAAATTAATATCATTTTATTTTTACTATTTATTATATTATGATTTTATAAATATCATAATATGAAAACAAAATTATGCAGTGGTACCACCTGAAATATTGTTTTTAATGAAGACGCAATTATTTTAGTTTTTTTTTTTTATTGCTTATGATTTTTAACTTTTTATATAGAAATACATTTAAAACTTAGTTTAGAAAGATATAATTTTATTTTGTAACACAAATATATAAAATTTGGTTCTCACGGTCCAGTACGCTCCGAGTTATAGACAAAAATTTCAGACTACGTCGATAATTTTCAGATATTTTTTGCTGTTTTTTTTTCAAATATAATGCAGATAATACCATAAAATTTTGCACATTTTATTTTTATTATAGAAGGACAAGTCCGGTTGAAAATAATATTAATCGGTCCAAGATTTCTCATATCCCACACACAAGTGTCTTCATGGAATACGTTTTTATGGTACATAAATATTTACAGAAAGCCGTAACCATAAAAAATGTTGCAATAATAAGTTTCATGCAACGAAAAATCTTAAAACGAAATTTTGTTTGCATCGCCCCACACAGGCGCATAAATCTTTTATTAAAAACCACTATCAAGTTGAAACTTAACACAAGTGATTCA
The DNA here is from genome assembly GCA_950370525.1 of Bellardia bayeri. Classification (NCBI taxonomy): domain Eukaryota; kingdom Metazoa; phylum Arthropoda; class Insecta; order Diptera; family Calliphoridae; genus Bellardia; species Bellardia bayeri. The sequence continues at coordinate 18,308,224 of OX493268.1, read as the reverse complement.
TACACACTTATAAATTGTTGTACTAAATTTTGTAATAATCGGTGCATATTTCACCATAGCCCCCATATATAGTTCTCTTCCTAAAATCACGTTAGAATTCAATACAAATAGATCATAGCTATATTTAACTCGTCAGTCTTAATATTTGGCCGTTGTCACCATATCAAGTTTACTTTGAAAAGTCACTTAAATTCGCATAAATCTCTTATACTCGTAAAAATCAGTACTGCGTTGAAATTCAGCAAAAAAAAATTTCGCATATACATAAAAATCGTCGTACAGAATTACGGGCCGATGCCGTAATAGGTTCGTGTTCCCTACATAAACAGCCATATTGAACCGAAAATTTACACCGATCAAATGACAAATGCAACGATGCAATACCATTTGCACAAGATTGTGTATTGCGCTAATATGTTTGTAAATGTTTAATACCTTCTCTTAAGCAAATTATCTTGATAATATTTCTTGTAGTAATAATAACATTTATCTCACAGATTACTCTGAAGTTATGATGCTATTAAAAATAAGAAAACTCCAGGTCTAGATGGTATAAATAGCATTATTTTGAAAAACTATGCCACATAGATTTTATGAAATACTTAGTAAATTATTTAATTGTTGTCTAAAATACGGCTATTTTCCCGAGACTTTCAAAAAATCGAAAGTAATTTCTATCGGTAAGGATCCGAAATTACCTACCAGTTACAGGCATTTTGAGTTTACTGGACAAAGTCTTCGAAAAAATAATTCTAAAAAGATTAATAGATTTTACACACCAATATAGTTTGATTAACTACCAACAATTCGGATTCCGTAAAGAACACTCCACCGTACACCAATTAAAACGAGTCTTGAATAATATAGACAAAAACAATAGGGATCGCAAGAGCACTGGCATTATTTTCCTTGATATTGAAAAATCTTTTGATACTATCTGACACGATGGAAAGATATTCAAGCTCAATTCTTTAAATTGATCGATTAAACGTTTTCTAAAAAATCGCTCTTTTGTTGTCTTTGTTGACGGCGAATTTTCTAGCGAAAAAACTATTCCAGTTGGATTGCCTCAGGTATCAGTGTTATCTCTTATAATTTACATCCGATGTTACTCTCCATAGGAATCAAGTAGCAGCATTCTATGCTGACGAGAGTGCTTTCATATGCTCTGCAGGATGCAGCAGAAACTTACCTAAGCTGCAGTAGTATTTTCTTTAACTGAATTTAACATAATTATGTTCCTATTGTATTTCAAATACTTCCTAGTAAAATTTTCCTTATCCTATTTGACAATCTCATTTAATTAATTTGTTTATTAATAATTGTTGTCATTTTCGACATAGTGATTTCCTGTTCATCTTTGTTTTTTATAGTTTGTATAAAATCTTCTCCTTCTGCTAATATCCTTTGAATTTGAAAATCTTCTTTCCCTATGGGTAATGAATGTTTATGTCCTAGAGAAAGGAACCATTGTACAGCTGTTGGAATATCTATGTCAGTTTTATTTACGAACTATTTTCTGTTACATTTTATAGCTAATTCTTTCTTTTGTAAATTAATATATTGATGCTTATTCTTAACTATATATGTATGTAGTGTTTTGTCATTTCTTGATTGTTGTTAGGAGTTTAAAGTTTATGTTATGTCTTACATGTAAAGCACTTCCCAGAAGTAGTTTAGTAATGGTTGGCTTATATTTGAAAGTACTTTTTATTATTTGCTTTTAATTAGTTTTGCTGTAATAATTATAAATTTCTTTGCATTACTTTATTTTCCATTAACCCAATTTTATTATGCTAATTGTAATATTATATCAACCTCTTTTTATTAACATTTTCTTGGCATTTTATTAAATTAAAATGCTACAATAAATAAAACCCTTTTCATTTGTTGTCTATTTCCCTCCTCTTCTCACTCTCTCTTTCTCTCGCTCTCTCGCACCACATACAACAATTACAATGTCAAGTTACTACTCACACCCAGTCACTTGTCCCCTGCTCCTAACGAAACATTAAAATTAAAACAAGGCAAATTGTAAACTTTTGATTTAAAATTATCGAATCCATTTAGAGGCTTAACAAAACAAACAGAAAACTTTTTAATTTCACCATGTTTGCGAAACACATAAACTTGCCACGTTAAAAACGTATTTTGTGCTGTCAAATTGTTGTGGAGCGAGAGAGTGATGAAGACAGTTGAGAAAAAAAAAAACATCCAAATTAAGAACATTTTACCAAAAGTTTATACAACCAACATTAAATGTTTTGGCCAACAGCCGTTGGACTCAAAACGGAAAAAAATTTTTGGTTCAAATAAAATTGTCACATAAAAAAGAAAAACAACAACAACAACAACAACAACAAGAACAACAAGTTTGTTAAAAAATATGTGGTAAGAATAGGAAAAAACAAACAAACAAACACATACACAGTACATACTTACTTAGCTTAGTTCATTGGACAAAAGTTTTACTACTGAAAATGTCAACAATTGTGAACTTTTGAGTTGTTTTGTTTTTCTTCTTTTTTCTTTGGTATTTATTGCTTTTTGTTTGTTTTGTGTATGCAACTAAACTACTGTGTTAGAACTTGTAGTTGGGATGTAGGAAGTAAACAAAAAAAAAAAAAAATTTGTACCCGAAATTTTACTTTTTTGAACTCAAAAAAGTACCAGTAATTTACTTTATTGCCGTATATAGAGATTTATTGAAATTAATTTGTTGTAAACAATTTATCAGTGTTTTTTTCGAATTGCAATTGCTTACCGAAGCTTATGTTGACTGTGTTCCATCCGTTGGAACGTACGAGAACTAGTTTGTGGTTTACAGTACTGAAGCCTAAAATGATTGAAGACCAAAACTGGAAGGCATTACTCCATGAATATTATTATCGAACACAACAACAGCTTGCAGAAATATTGTCAGCTACTTAAGCAGTAATATACAAATTTACTGCTAGCCGAAGTTTTCGTTAAAAAGCAAAATTAAACATTGCTTCCGGAACATTGTTGTTAAACCCTACAAAATGCTAACAAAATCATTATGTTTGCGGCAAAAAAAAAAAAACACTTTATAATGAGCTACAAGTTACCTGGGTACGCAAGTTGGGTAGAGAAAAAGTATTTTCCTATATTATATATATGGAATTTCAACATCAGTCTAATGATCGTGGTCGAAAATTCTTAAAAGATCTAAGCATTGGTTTGCATCAAGCAAATATTGAGCTTCGGGCTAAAAATACAAAAATAAATTATAAATTATAATAAACAGTCATCGTTATCATTTGTAATATAAAATTTTTATATACCAAACTTTGAAACTGCAACATCTCTTTTACAAACAAAAGACACAAGCAGAAGCATTCCAGTAGTAGGAAGTTGTTACAAAAACGCGCGGCCATGTTTGAAGTAGAGAAAGACTCGTAAAGCTTGTACTGGTTGCTCCAAGCCAATCTGCAATCAATACTCGATTAGTCCACCAATATGTGCAAACTGTTCGATAAATTTGCGCTAAAATTTTATTTCTCTTGTTCTTATTACTTATTGAATTTTGTGATTTTCTGTTTCCAAATAAAATGTTTTTGTTTATAATTTATACAGACTTTTATTAATTCAGGCAAAGCTACTAACAACTTTTTTTTTTGCTTGGACCAGCAATCTGAGGACGACGCCTACTCATGCACTGCATTGTGTTGGAACTAGGAAAATATATAGGTTATGGGGCTTCATTATGGAACTTCAAATAATATACTTTCAATGGCCGCTTTCTCCTATAAAACACGTACAGGTACCCGGTTACCTTGATGCGCATTAAAGGCTGTTAAAAGTAAATTGGTTTCTCAGAAAAATTACAAATAAGGTCAAGCTGCAAAAAAACTAATTTAGTTGAAAGTAGCTCTCAAAAAGTTTCAATGAAAAAACGTTTACTGAAAACGCCAAAGGTACCCGGGTACCTTGGTGCACTCATAAGGATTAAGCAACAATTCTAAAACGTTACGTTTGTGGGAGCGATATAAAAGCAGTGACATTTGGTACCATATGAATTCAAATAGTGGGGCATTGAAATACAATTTTACGTGTCCGAGATGCTGCTGCTATAAAAGGAAATTATTTATGCACTAAATCACTGTTTGCGATAAGAAATGGAAACATTACGATAACCCGAAACGTAAGAGATCGCATGTATGTAAAGCCCTCTAGTTAGCCAAATCGAAGCCAATTCAAAATATACATAATTCAAAAGGTACGGTTAGGTTAGGTTAGATTCCATGGGCAGCCGTTCTTGCGAACAGATCACTTGGGTTCATCTTGTTGGTCCCATTGTGTTACCCGTTGGTGGGCAACCCATGTGTTCACTCCGCATCGGTTGCTCTCCTATCAAACCATCCAGACTCCATGGCAAAGGTGCAGATGCATCTTGCACGAAAGATTGGGTGCCCCGAGTATCCGTTCCCTTTTCCTCGATAGGAAAAGGTACGGTCACACTTGGCAAATATTTACTCAAAAAAGCATAACCACTTGTTTTAGCATGAATATGTTTGTTGTTGTTTACTCTTATAAGAGTTTTGCAAGATCAAACAGCATCTCATAACATAAAATAAATTAATTTTTTTTTTTAAATAAACAAACGAAATCAAAAATATTTTATTTAGTTTTGCGGCAAATATTTGCCAAGTGTGACCTTACCTTAAGCTAATAAATACTCTGTATTTGGTGGCACCAAAAGGTTTCTATTTATTATGAGCAGCTCGAATCAGGCTATATTATCGTAGGGATTTTGTAACGAATACAACTGAATTGTTTGAAGAGAATATACCGAATATGCCGAAATACGGACTAATTGTAGCAGTTTTGTAACATCTATCACATTTCACAACTTAAATTAAAAAACTTACAGACACATTTTTTTAAATGTTCATTAAATCAAATGAAAGAATAATTCATTAAACAAACGTTTAATTAATAAAATGCTAAAAATAATAAATTGTTCAAAGTTTGTAATCATAATAACAAAGACACAAATTATAATAAAATTTAAAATTTAAAATTGAAATAACGTACTTAGTTCAGGTCCAACATATACATATCAGGGATTCACAACAAATTGAATTACAATTAATAAAGGAACAAAAATAACAACAAATATTAAGAAATTAATAATAATTAAACTATTATTAAATATTTGTCCCAATTCACACAAAGACATTTTTATTGAAGAGGCTGATACAATTTTTTCCTTGAAATTTCTTTGGTGTTCACACAGCACAATTTTTAATTTTAAATAACGAATCAAGTGTGTTCTCTCTCCTCTTATCTTCTCCTCACTACCATGTCTAATACTTGATCAGCTTTGCTTAAAGTATTGCTTCGTGTAAATTGGCACTAACAAAGATAAACTGTTGTGATTAGGAGAAAACCATTCGATTATACGTTTTAAAATATTAAGAAATTTTCCTCCGACCTAAATCACTAACATGACAGAGCTGCAATGAACCAAAACTAATTTCCTATAATTAAACAGATTTATTGCAGAGGAGGCTATACAGCATCTTGAGATCTAGTTTGTTAGTAAAGACAAATTGTACTTTTGTAATTTTCCAAAAAGTACCTAAAATGGTTCCCCAATATTCATCCTAGTTCCCTATAAACTTAAGTGTGTAAAAATTATGGAGAAATATGTGTATATGTGATTTTATCTATGTGTTTGCTTATATTGGTGGGTTAGTTTGTTTGCATTTGTGTAAATGAGCTAGTAGAGCAATACCAATAAAGCAAAACAAATCCACTTAACTGGTTAAAGGCAGAAACGGCAAAAAAAACCCAGTAACAAACTGTAGAAAAAAACACAACAACAACAATAATAGCATTAAAAAACTGTATGTATTTTGATGGACTTTATGAAGGGACAAAAAATGTGTGCTACAGATATGGGTGATACCATGAAGTTATGCAATATATTATAATGGTCCAAACTTTCCATGGTACTAGCTCTTTGTAAATCTATGGGTTATTGGGGTGGCGGTTAAACTAAAGCAATGTTAACCGGAAATAAAAACAAACTAAAAACTAACACTCGGTTTGAAATTAGAACTAGTGAAGTAGATGCCCAGCATACCATTCTAAGAGAGAAAATGAATTTCAAAATATGCTAAAACTTGAAAAATTAAGTCCTAAAATGTTCTACAGTAGAAAAAATAAGTACTAAATTTTTTCATTGTAACAATACAATTTTTATTTCAAATGTTACAAATATAAATTATAATTTTTTCTAATTTTATTCATAACAATTGTTGACATGTTTTAATAGCTTACATTACATATATTAGTTCAAAAATTTCCGTGTTCATTTTCTTACCACACCGAAAGAAATTTAGTGGAAATATTAATAAAAGTTATTTGTTATTTCTTCAAAAGTAATTTTTGGAGTAAAATAGTAAAAAATTGTTCGAGAAAAAAATTTTTTTTATCAAGAAAATTATGCTAAAAAGCATTTAGCATAATGTTTTAAAAAAATGTCAATGGATTTTCGAGAAACAAAATGCTAAATCTAGCACTGAAAGTGCTAAAATGGCAACACTGTTAGCCAGTGTCGCAAGAAAATTGTTAAACTAATTTTTACAAAAGGCACGTATGATCTTTATGAATCATTCGTAACAATTTGTTTTGGCGTCTTTGAATTCTGTCTAAATTTCAATTTCATTTGAATCAGCCTGGCCCACGATGTCGAACGTTCGCTTAGATAAGACTTAAGACACAAACTTTTTATCGTCTCTATTTTTTTTACTAAATCAAGTTTGTTTATTCCACAATCAAGTTTGTGTCTTAAGTCTTATCTAAGCGAACGTTATCGTTTGACATCGTGGGCCAGGGGGTATGGGATTTCCATGTAAGGCCTCGATCGAGATGTATTCCGTGGTATTTAACTTCGGATTGTTGTGTTCTTGCTTGATTATTGATATAAATAGGAGAACATGATTCTCTAAGCATTGTAAAGGTTCTGAGTGCATATTTCTGCACATCATTCAGGCATGTGATGGAAATCGAAAACGAAAACGAATGAGTTTTGGAAATACATTTTAATGCATTTCTAATCTAATTTTAAAAATTTTCTTTTAAGATTGTCTTGAGTAGCCCAATATCTTTATATTTTATGTGATAAAAGTTTTTCAATACAGAAATATTACGAAAAAAATTGAATTCTAAAACTCATTCGTTTTCGTTTTCGATTTCCATCACATGCCCGATTAACTTTTATTCTCCATTGCTTTAACCAATTTTCTAATTCAGATATATGATATTGTAGGTAGCGAGATGCTGCTTGAGGGTTTTAATAAATGTTTAGAATAGCAGTATCATCAGCAAATATTGATGTGTAAGTATGATTGTTTGTTGGCATATCAGATGTGTATAACAAGCATTAGAAGGGTCCCAGGATGCTTCCTTGAGGTATTCCTACTTCAATAGGTTGTGCGGAGCTTAAGAAATCTCCTTCTTTAAGCTGAAATGTTTGACAAGTTAAGTAACAATAGCTTATGTGTGTTTACGGGTAAATTTAGTTTCAACTTGTATATTAGACCATCATGCCACACTTTTTTAAACGCTTGAGATATGTCCATACAAAGAGTAGAACAATATTTTTTTTTTTTAAATGTTTGTTTTACGGTAATATGTGTTTTCCTCTAAATCAAAACTGGTGCTTCGGTATACAATTGTTTTCAGTAAAAATAGGGTATATCTTGTTCATAAGTATGTTTTCGAATAGCTTTGATATATATTTGACAAAAGACTAATGGCTATATATGATTCTACTTTTGTGTGATCTTTTCCAGGCTTAGGTATCATGGTAAACAGTGAAAAGTTCCATTCTGGAAGATAATATTTAAGGCTTCTTATGGCCGAATTCACAGTTATTAGTTAGCTAATGACAAATGCTTAGTTTGCCACAAGAATAATAAGTAATAGTTAAACAACAGTTAGTATTTTAGTTTACCAATGGTTAACTAATGACTAAGAATTCGGCCATTAAAGTGTTAAAAATAAGAAGTATTAGTTTTATTTCTATTCGGCGTAGCTTTATGTCGCGGATTTTTTCAGTAACATGTGCTTTCTTAGAGTTTAAATCAACCATAGACTATTGGATCTCTCGAATCTTAAGACGTAGAAGTACAGCTGCTCCTAAATGGCGTTTAGGAGCCATGATGTGTTTTGGTAATTATTTTTGTTTTAATGATAAACAAACAGATTCCCTGTTTCAGTATAAATATTTACCCAACCACCAAATAATTTCGCAAGGGGGCTTACATATGAGTTTTTAAGGTCTTTCAAGATGTTTAGTGGCTTGCCAGAAAGAGTAATCCCAGAATTACTAAATACCTATTTAGTGATTTAGTTATCCAACATTCCAAGAGCTGTCTAAGTCTTTTTATGCAATCCTTTAGTTTCGATTTGGAGTGAGAGTACCTGAGCAATTGACACTCTCTTCTGACTCCTCTTTTTCATTTAAGAGCCATTTGGCATCTGCAGAATAAATTCTATTATATCTGTTTAGTTGGAGGGGAGGGGGTGGGTATTTGGGTAGCAAGTTGAGCAGCCAGTAAAAGATCATTATCCAAATTGATAAGAGAGAAATCTATAATTTCTGGTATTCTTAGAGATATGTTTTCAGAATAATATGTACAGAGGTAGTTTCTATATATTACTAAGGAAATTTTTTATTTAGTATGAGTATATTTTAATTAATAATTCAAAGAATACCATTGTAAAGTAATGTTTTTAGAGAACTAAAATTTCTCTAATACCAAAATATAAAAAGTAACGGGTGGTTAAATTTCAAGGGCCGATGTTGATTTTGAATAAAACACAAACTATTTAGGAAATTATTGTAATTTTATTTTATTATGATATATTGGTATTACTCAATTATGTATGGAGCAAAATATCGGCCAAATGGGCGCCGCGACCACGGCGGCACACCTCCATCCGATGGTCCAAATTTTCGATGACCCTGAGGCATAATGGAGGTTCTATGCCGTTAATGTGCCGAATTATCTCATCCTTTAGTTCTTGAATTGTTGCTGGCTTATCGACGTACACCTTTTCTTTCAAATAACCCCAAAGAAAAAAGTCCAACGGTGTCAAATCACATGATCTTGGCGGCCAATTGACATCGCCATTACGTGAGATAACACGGCCATTGAATTTGTTGCGCAAAAGAGCCATTGTTTCGTTAGCTGTGTGGCAAGTGGTACCGTCCTGCTGAAACCACATATCGTCCACATCCAGATCTTCCAATTCGGGCCATAAAAAGTTCGTTATCATCTCACGATAGCGAACACCATTCACAGTAACTGCCTGATCGGCCTCATTTTGGAAAAAATACGGCCCGATGATGCGCCAGCTCATAAACCGCACCAAACAATCACTCTTTATGGGTGCATTGGTTTTTCGACAATCACTCTTGGATTCTCATTCGCCCAAATGCGGCAATTCTGTTTATTGACGAATCCACTGAGGTGAAAATGTGCCTCAGAAGATGATTTGAACGCCCATTTTCATAATAAGTCTGGATAACTTTAACACGTTGGTGGATTGTGTATCTTTCCATGGTTCAAATTGAGTAAGTCTGAAATAGAGAAATGTCAAATAAAATTCGGAAAAAAGCTTTGCTTTTAGGTGTGGTTTACATTCAACATCGGCCCTTACAATTTAACCACCCTTTACAATGATTTTTCATTAAGAAAAAAACAGAAAACTTTAAAAAGTTATTTTCTATATTTAAACCAGTTTATACTTGAGCCTGTCTTTGCTAAATTCCCAGCTGGGAATACAAATTATCCGGTTCTCGTTATAGTAACAATTGTAGCTGTGTGATCTGCTGATAATTCTAACGAATATTAAACTTGAATCGTTTGCTCTTTAGAATATGATCATTGTGTCTTTTTATCTGTTATGTAAATTGTATTAAAAGCAAATATAGAAGTCTTAAGTCAATATTTTTTTAATTATTTCTAGTTCAAATTTGGCAATTTATGAAACACATTTAAGGCTCAAAAATTTCTTCTAAAAACCTGGTTTACGTGGTTGCCTGCTGCCGGCAAGCCTTCAAGTAAAATCATTTAATTCCGTTTTGAAAAAAAGACCTACTGTTTAACATGTGATTTTAAAACAGATATTATTTCTTAGGGAAACACCCATATTCCCTAACATGACATGCAAAAACCCTACAAACACTAGCACACACTTACTCAAATAGATACAACAAACAGCCTTTGCCAGCCTTAAACAAAAAAAAAACCTACAAAAAACCCCTTCTTCGCTACAAAAGAGAGCAAGTAAAGAAAAAAACCTCCAACTCATGACAACAAACGACAAAAAATAAACAGACAGAATGAGGCAAAAAAAAAAGAAAAAACGAGAAAATTCGAAACTCATAAATTGGCTTTATCCACTTAACTGTTAACGGGTTTCAGGGCATTTAAAGAAAGAAACAAAAAAACTGAAAAAGTTTTGCGTATTGCCACAGCACTACTTTGAGCAGTGCATAAAGCTACACAAATATAAACGAAGGCAGCAGCGAAAGCAGCAGTCTAACGACTAAAGTTAAGTTTACAATGGCAACATTTACGCGTCCAAGTACGGCTAATAATGGCGACGTTTGGACACCCAACAACACTTTACAGCTATTTACTGTGGGCAACAGCTAAAACATTTGCTTTTGACATTTTCTTGTATACCGCTGTTTTATAAAGTTTTCGTTTTCTTGGGTTTTCTTTTTTTTCATAGTTTTTATTTTTTGCATTTCAGCTGCCACAGGAAATGCACTTTAAGGATTGATCACCTCCAAACTTATTTCATTTGCCAAGTTTTATGTAATAGTTTGTGAGTGAGTGAGTGTGTCGGCGTCTGTGTGTTGCTGGCGTTTAAGACATTTTGTAGCAAGTTTTCACATCATGCTTCAATCACCGTTAGTCACTAGCTGTGTATGTGTCCTTTTTTAGATTTTCTTTTTGCAAAAACAAAATGAATGTTTTTTTGTTGACGGTTAAAGAACCCAAAAGGAAATATTAATGAATTTGAAAGGTATTAACATGTGACTGAGAAAGTAATAGTGCAACGATTTAAACAATTAAACAACGATTTCTTGTTTTCGATTGTTTAGTCAGGCGTCCCTACAAGAACTTTGTCTTTCAAAGCCAAATAAAATAAAGAATTTTTATGAAAATTTATAAAATATTTGATGTAAGGTAAGGTTTGAAATTAATAAATGACAAATATTATCAGACTTGGATTATTTTCTCAAAACTTTCAATCAACTTTTTTGGCAAAATGACATATGTATTTATTTTGTTACAGGTGTGAAGATATATTTGAATTTAACTAGCACAGACAAAAACCATATTTTTTAACATTGATAATATTACACTTAACAGCCCACTGTTAAGCACTTAACAGTCATATTACTTGAATTTAAAAAAAAGTAACTTTTTGAGTGAAATTCTTCAGAAGAATATGGACAAATATGGAATTGCAGAAACATATATAAAGAGGATAGTGTACAGGGTTCTAAATGAGACTGCATTAGTCGAATTTCTTAAAAAATTTTGGAATTTGAATAAAATGAGTTTTAAAATAAATGTATTTTTGAAAAACGTAAATTTGAATGAAATTCTCTAGAAGATTTTGGACAAATGTGAAATTGCAAACGTATCCCACTATATACGAAAGGGTACTAAATAAGAGTTCTTAGTTGGGTTTCTGAAATAACTTTGGAATTTAAACAAATTGATTTTGAAGAAAATAAATTTTAGGATGCAATTCTCTAACAGAATTTGAACAAATATGAAATTGCACATATATCTCTATGCCAAAGGGTCGTAAATGAGACCAAAATAACTTTGGAATTTGAGTAAAACGATTGTGAACAAAATATATTTTTGAACAAAGTAATTTTTAGGATAAAATTCTCTAGAAGAATTTGGACAAAAAATATGGAATCATACAAATATTTCTCTATATAAGGAGGATAGTCCACAGGATCCTAGAGCAGTAAGTGATCAAAAGGTTGGTTATAGGAAAATAAAATTTTTTGCATCGTCTGCATATATTAAAATATTAGAGAATTTAATTACTTTAGGCAAGTCGTTAATAAAACAAAGAAAATATAATCTTTTCTATGGAAAGAACAAATAAATATCGGTCTAACCAGTTTAATTTCCTATTGACATATTTTATTCACGATTCTGTCAATGTTAGCAGATTTATTTGTGTTCAAATCAAATGCATTAAATTTTTGGTCGCGTAGCTTTAGCACCACTGCTTTTATTTTCTTTAGATTTTTTATTTTTTTTATTTTTTTTTTGCTTCTAACTGTTGTTGCAAACTTCTTTTATTAAAAGAAAAAAACAACGTGAAAAAAATCTTTTCTTTTTTTTTATTTACTTTTGCTTTGATATCCTTGCTGCACTCTTTCGCAGTTCAATTTCCAATGACATTTTATTCACGTTGTCTACATGTTTTAGTAGTTTCTAATAATACTTCGTACAGCAACCCTGCTGTCTTGCGAAACTCTTCTATTTTTTTTTTTTTTTTTGTAAATAATGTAGATTAAACTGAAAGTTTTCTATATAGTTCATTTATTTGTGTTCGTCCTTACTAAAGCTATGTCCTGTGCAGGACATATTTGATGACTTTCTTACGCTCGGTTGACCCATCTTACCATATTAAAATTGTATGCTTGATAGATGTTTATTTGTCTTTGTATATATGTACATATATGTATCCATATGCTGCTGAGTAAATGTAGAAGGTCCTTTTTCCTTGAATGTATGTATGTGTTTGTATTTTGGTGATTGTATAGTGGAGTATTATTATTTTTATTATTGATGTTATTTCCATTGTTGCTGTTGTCGTTGTTGTTGCCTTTGCTTAAACTTGCAGTTTTATGTTTTTTTCTCTCTATTTTATTTAATTTTTGTTGTTGTTGTTGTTATCTCTTCGTGATGTCATTTTGACCATGAACGTTTAAATGAAGGACCTTAGCTTCTATGTGTGTGTGAATTTTTCTTTCTTCTCTAGCATTTCTATTCTTTGCCGTAGTTTTCCGTTGCCATGGCTTTTATATAAACAGGTAACATTAGATCATTACAGACAATCGTGATGTGAATATCAAATGCATAAAAATTTATCTCAAATGAACTTGTTAAATTTAAAAGTTTTTCTTGTTTTTTCGTTTTTTTTTTTCTTTTTTCTTTGAGTTTGTAAATCTTGTTCAACTTAACGAAACTTTAGTTTTAAAACGTAACAGTTGCTAAAGAAAATTGTTGTAAAGCTGCAGTGAGAAATGTTTAAGAGATTTTGTATATTTAGAAGGCTGATTTAAAACTGAAACTGTTATTTGTTTTCTTTAGCGAAAAAAAGAAAACTTTCAAAGATTTTTGTTTTAATTGTTGTTAAAATAAAATGCCAGGAAATATTACAGCAAGAATTTTGATGTTACGTTTGGCAAATGTTAAGAAACCATTATTTATTTAAGTGATGAGTAATATTGTCTGAATTGTGTAACTTAAAAATGTGTGACTTTAAAATGCTAAATTTAAGTTGTTTAGAGTTTTTCTTTTCAATGAAAAATTGTTGAACATCAATGCTCTTATTCGTAAAAAATTAAAGTAGACTTTAAATGTACGTTAAGAAAATTTTGTATGAAAATTTTGTCGAAAAGCACACTTCAAACCTACTTTATTTTTTTGATAAATACGGCAGTAAATATTTATAATAAGAGAAATTTTATTTGGCTTTACTTCAACATTTTGCAATTCAAAGACTAGATTGTCTCAATATTTTTAGCTTCTATTTTGAAACATTTGTACAATATAAATTTATTTAATTCATTTTTAATTTCATTTATTCATTGTTAGATATTTCCCATCTTTTTGACAACCTATGGATTCTGGGCCAACATAACTGCTCGTCTTTTGAGGCCATTAATATATCAAGCTAATTTTGGTCTATCCTGGTCTACAGTCAGAAAGAGCTTTTAGAACTATAAGTTAGGTCAGACAAAACTTTCCAACCGCTTCTTTCTGAATAGTTTCTGAATAGTTTTTAACAGGTATTGCATTATGTGGCCCATTATGTGGCCCATGATGACGCATTACGCTTTTATGTCTGACCGCATATTCTGAGAGTATTTCGATCAAAGTACAGGTTCTCTGTGAAGACTACTATAAAGCCCCAGCGCAGTACATTTGTTTCATCAAATTTAGTGTTGGGTTTACTTTGAAATGGGGCGAAAAAATTAGCAGCTAAATAAAGAAGTGTAAAAATAACAAAATTGTTACAGTATTTGACTTGTGCAACGCCATATTTAAGTGAATACTATACATTTGTTTAGTATTTTAATTTTTTTTCTGAATTCTGCAGCGGCCAGTAAAATAAATGTCAAAAATAAAAGGCTAAAAGCTAAAGTTACAAAACCAAATTACATATAAAGTGGCCGTAAATTCTTTAAAATTCATATTCACCCCTATGGTGAATAAAAATTAACCATGAAATTTGTTCCCTGTTCACATTTTTCCCATTAAAATTCAATGTTAAAAAAATAAAAGGGAACAAATTTTATATGGAATTTTTATTCACGATAGGGGTGATTACTTATTTCCCGAGACGAAAAATAACTCGTCCATATCATCAAGAATCAAAATTGTGATTTATATTTTGTTTTTAATCCTTACAAGTGCGGCAAAAAAAAAAACACCTTCTAATGTGCTGCAAGGTACCTGGGTACCTACATATATGAAAAAGCATTTTCGCTCTACATACATTGTTGGAGCGTAGTTAAGAGATATTTTATATAATTTTTCTTAACGCCTTAAGGTTTTCAAGCTACTAACAACTTTAAATAATATACTTGCAATGGCCGCTTTCTCATATAATATATGTAAAGGTACCCCGGTACCTTGGTGCGCATTAAAGGATGTTAAAAGTAAATTGGTCTCCCAGGCAAATTACAAAAAATAAGTCAAGGCTGCAAAAAAACTAAATTATTTGAAAGTTAGTAGTGCTCAAAAAGTTTCAGGTATAAAAGTTATCAATTTCAATAAAAAAAAACTTTGACTGAAAATGCCAAAGGTACCCGGGTACCTTGGTACACACATAAGGGTTTTAAATAAATCACTCATAATAACTACATATTAGAAATGATTTTTGTTTACATGGTTTGGCATGACCATTATTAGTTTGGTGAGAGACAAACTATTTCAAATGTGGTTGATCTTAATAACTTTTAACATTTTTTTATCTTTTTTTACATATTATGGCCTATTTTTTTTTTTATAAATTTTTTAACAAATTGCAAATTAAATATGTTGCATTTGAACTAAAGTGGTGCCGATATTGTGCAAGAAGTAACAAAAAAAAAAGGAATTTTGTATTCAAGCTTCATTGATGTGCATTAAATGAACTTTTGCCATTTATTTTAAAAGTTCAAAAATAAAAGTTATAACCTGACTTTTACGAAAAAAAAAATGAATTATAAATCACTCATCTTGCTTATTTCCGTTATATTCTTGTCTCTTTCTGACAACCAAAAACCTAAAATGTTGTCTTATAAATCACTATCTCAGTGATATAAAACAAAAAACTAATTTTATATGGTAAATGGTGCCAATTAAAATGGACCCGTTATTTTCGGTCTCTACTTATTTCACATTATTTGTACCTAAAAGTATGCTTTCATTAAATATGTATATTTGATAATTACCAAAGAACTGATGGCGTCTACTTAATATTTAATTCATGCTCTAAATAAATATTCATCATACGTAGCTGAGGTTATTGATTCTTATATTCGCCATAAAAAAGGTGAATGGTATATTAAGTTTGATATTCCTTTTGTAACACATCAAGTAAGCACAAAGTCTATATATTCTGGTTTCTTATAAGATTCAAAGACGATCTAGTTATGTACGTCCGTCTACTGAAGGCACTATAGAACCTCGAAAGAAAACTTAGAACAACGAAATGTCTGCCAAATATTCCTTTGGTATTGATAATGGGCAAAATCGATCCAGTAGGATCCGTGTAACAGACCAACGTTTCAGACAACCTCGATATTTTTCAGATATTTTTTGCTGTTTTCTTCAAAGATAATCCAGATAAGATCATGAAATTCTGCACACTTTATTTTTATTACACAGGTATGACATCTGTTGAAAATGGGTAAGAATCGTTACACGATTTCTCATAGGCCCCATATAAATGTCTTTCCGGAATATGGTAAAAAAAATAACTTATAATTGTCGTCATCGGACTTGAATTTTTCGCTGATCAGTTGTATTTCACATTCATACATTTCTCAAAATAAGTTACAGTAGAGTAATTCGGGTGAAAATTCACCCTGTGTAAGATTTTGTAATGAAAATAGTACTTTTCCAATAAAACTAACAACTAAAGTACAAATAACTAGTTCTTCTCGTTACAGCTGCTACATACGAAATATGCAATTTTATGTTGGCCGGAAATAAATTTCTGACAATTTGCACATAACGAATAACTGTCGTATTTATAAAAAATAAAGTAGGCTTGAAGTGTGCTTTAAGACAAAATTTTTATACAAAATTTTCTCAAAGTACATTTGAAGTCTACTTTAATTTTTTATAAATACGGCAGTAAGTCTTCATATCGTTCTTCGGATAAAGTTCACATCTGTAACCTGAAGTTAGTTTTCTTTTTTTTCGCATTCGATGATGTAAATGGCTCATTGCTTGATTGAAGTATGACATTTACCAACGTTATTGCTGAATCTGACCTTTTCAGAAATGATCGCCGTTGAATTTCTGCTTTAACTAATTCCATTCCTAGTTGATCAAGATATGACCTTCTTTTGTGTAGTTTTCCATTATTCCAATCTTTGTTCATTTCTAGCCACAAAACGTACGCATTAACTGCTGATATGTCAAACATATTGCAAAATAATGCTTGGGGCCATCGATTTATTTTTCTTTTTCCGCATAAGTACTCACCAGCTGATCTAAAGTGCCTACGCCAGCTTTAGTTTTTTTTTTATTATAGAGCAATTCCATATGAAAACGAACAAAATTGGCAAATTTTTGGACGACTCCTCTCCGATTTTAAAATAAATAGTCTCAATCGATTGCCCAGCAAAAAATAATGTACCTACATATTTTTTTTTTACAGTGACTGGTGGTGTACACATGACATGTCACATGACAAAATTGAAGAATTCTTCATAAGGGACCTCATTGAAAGTTGTTTTAAAAAAAACTACTAAAGCGATCGCAACGAGTGATAGCTCGTTGGAAAGGTATTGAATCAGGCTTTAATTGAAAAATAAAATTTTCCTAATTTTTCTTAGAAATTTACCTTTAAATTTTCCCATGCAAATTAAATTTTCCGATTTTCCACAGAAGCTCCTAAATTTTCCGGCTAATTTTTTTTTTTGGATTCCTCATAATTTTTGCTTTAAGAATCAGCAATAAAAAAATGGGCCCGACTCCTTGTTTGGACAGGAGAAGAGCATTTAAGAGACCACCTTGTTAAAAATACATTTTAAAAATTATTTTACAGTTAAAAATACATTTATGAAGAAAAAATCAATTTTTTTTTTTAAGATCCCCATGTTGAGTGTGTAGTAAATATGGTCTGCCTGCCTTCACAAGATCGGCCATAAATCCATGGATGATAGCAGCAGTGGCATGTAATGGCACACCAAACCCGACTGAGGCTACAGGTCATAAAATGTTTTGTAAATTTTTTAAATTACCAGGTAATAAATATTTCGCCTAAAATGACACGTGCAGAAACAAGTCATAAAACACGGATTTTCCATAAATATGGGGAAATATTTATTACCTGGTAATTTAAAAAATTTACAAAACATTTTATGACCTGTGGTCGGCTTATTGACAGTAACCAATTAAGTCCCTCTTTAAAACACATTTTATGACTAGTAGTTCACGCAAATTTTCCTATTAAAGAAAAGCAAATATCGCTTATTTTTTTACCTATTTTTTAACAAAAAATAAATATAAATACTTCACACACTCTGAGTCAAATTTCAGTTGAATACTAAATGAATGTTTCACTTTCTATACATGGTCGTCCAATAGCACTTGACTCAGTCTACCACATAACTTTTTTATCCTTAGACAAAATGCTATGGCTTGATTGAATAGTATCAAATTCTTCTCCATCACTATCATCACTAGAAGAATTCTATAATATTTAATAATAATTATGCGTTTTTCTCAAGGGATGATATTTCACCCAAAGAACTTTGACGTAATTTTTCAAATATTTTCGAAATGAATAATTATTTCTAGAAAATTTTTATTTTTTTATGTAAAATATCAAGATACAAAATTGGAAAATTGTTTAATTTATCTTCAGTAAAATTTGTAAAAGATACGTAACTTTAAAACTTAAAATGGTTGAAATTTCAACCAAAGATCGTATGAGGTTTAAGTAAAAATTTTACTATTAAATTTTACTATTGCATATTGTGGACTGACAACTGACTGCAGTTCCCATTATAGATTCATAAAAAAAGACCTTAATTTTTGTCTCATTGTAATAGTTTGGAATTAGTTTTCATTTTACTTTTAAACTATATCGAGATCTAGATCTAGATCTGTATCTGAATCTCATTACGTGGTAGAGTCTTGTGATGTTGAACAACCCACTAACTACTTTATATAATTTTGTATATTTAATAAATATTAAGCTATTCCGTAAACATATAAACAATTATCAGCCATGTCACAGAATTTTATGCCGTTCGGAAGTGGAATTATTTCTTAATTTTGCTTCTATAGAAAAAGTACAAGGAAAATTTTTTTCGGAATGCCACCTAGAAATGTTTAAAATTACAATTCCACATAGAAAATTAAAAGTGGTTTCATTCCGAAAAATATGTTTCCTTGTACTTTTTCTATAGAATCAATATAGAAGCATTCCGAAAAAAATTTTCCTTGTACTTCTTCACAGAATTAACTCCAAACCAAATATATAACTTTCGAACGGAATTAAATTCTGTGACATGACTGTAAATGTCTTAATTGTCTATATTCCAAAATTTCTACTCGCATTACTTTATTCCTTAACATGCATCTTTAAAATTCCTTAGATAGAGTTTCAATTTCAAATGACTTAAAGTCGCTAACAAAAAAACAAATAGCAACACTTCATTTAAGGTGGCGCAAAAGTAAAAAATTGTAATTAAATGTATTTTTAATTTACAATATAATAATTTAGGCCCAAGTAGCTTATACCGAAATAAATACCAAATACAAACAAGTACAACATATTGGCCAAAAATAAATAAATAAGATTAGTAAACTTCCGATGTTTTTTTTGGCTGTAATTACAAAAAAAATGAAAAACTTTAATTCTTCTTGTGGATTATTTCCATCACTTTGGCCAAAACTTCCGGCAGCTCTTGCAGCTCTTAAAGACAATATCCGTCAAGAATGTGAGGACCTAATTCTTGACGGATATTGTCTTTAAGAGCTGCAAGAGTCTGAGGCTTATTGACATAAACCCGCGACTTAAAAAAGCCCCACAAAAAGAACTCTGGAGCGGTCAAATCAGGCGATCTTGCTGGCCACTGTAAATTGTCAAAACGGGAGATTAGGCGCCCGGGAAATGCATCCTTCAGCATATCGGTTGTGGCACGTGCAGTGTGTGCCGTTGCACCGTAATGTTGGAATCACATGTTTTCCAATCCCAGTTCATCAAGTTGCGGCTAAAAGAACTCATTGATCATTGCTCTGTAGCGCTCACCATTCACAGCAACCGTTTGGCCCGCGACGTCTTCGAAGAAAAAAGCTCCGATGACTCCTCCAGCAAAAACAGCACACCATACAGTGACCTTGAGCGAGTGTAATGGCTCTTCGTGGGTTACACGCGGATTTTTAGTACCTCCGAAGCGTAAAGTTTGCTTATTTACGTACCCGCTAAGATGGAAATGGGCCTCATCACTCATGATTATTTTTTATGAAAAATCATCTTCCTCTTGGTGGTGATTAAGGATGGCTTGAGCGTATGTTAGACGCAATTGGCGGTCAGCAGCTAACAGCTGATGCGCCGTCTGGACTTTGTACGGAAACATCTTCAAATCTTGTACCAAAATTCGCTGTAAAGACCGTCGACTGATACCCATTTGCGTGGTACGTCGTCTGGTCGATGTCGACGGCGCTTCCATGACAGGCTCGGCTACAGCAGCAATATTCTCTGCAGAACGGCTACTCCGGGATCTGCCACGCCTGGCAGCATCTCGTGTTGTGCCAGTCCCTTCGAGGCGAGCGGCTAAAAGTCGCAGTGTTTCACCAGTAGGCGTTGGACGGCCAGGAAATCTGCGACGAAATTCACGTTGTACCAAAGTCAACGACCGATTATTGGTGAAATAAATAGTCAGCAATATTCCGCGTTCTGGAGCAGTGTAGCGTAACATTGTTTATTAACGTGTATTTCGCATGTGTTTACTACACAAATGTCAAAACAGAACTGACATTAGGGGCCAATCGCAAAATTTATAGCATTTTCTGATAGGAGGATTACTTTTGCGCCACCTTGTACCTAGGTGTTATTTTAAATGATGCTATTTTTTTTTTGGAAACATAATTTCAATGCAAATAACCACTAATTGCAGTTGGATTACATATCATTGTCACAGCATCATGTCTAGCGATGTTTGGTTACTTTCTGCTGCAATTACAACTACGTAGACAAATATGCAAACACCTACATATACATAATAGTAAATGAACTTTTATGTTAAAAATATTCTCACACATTTTGTCAACTCACCTAGCATGTGGCAACTTTTTAGATAATTTAAAACTGGAAGTTTGAAACAAGAAAAACTGTAAAGCTGTAAGAGTCTGTATATGCTGGCAACACATATAGACTAAATAGACATACATACAAACATATATCTTAAATATCTTAGCAGAACATACACATAACTTTAGAAAAAGGTATTTGTAAGAGGCTAGGTTCAAATAGGTTTCCACATTTTAAAAATTACAACAGGAATTTTGACTTTTACAAGTTTTGTCATACAAAAGACCTGCTGTAATACCAGCAAGTGTCACGGGTTTTGTTTAAGATCAGCAGGACAAATTCTAAAATCTAAATCTAAACAGATTTTTCTGTAAAATTGAGCATATTAACTTTTGTCCTGGGGAGTTGGAAAAAGTTTTCCGTTTGTATGAAATTTTCAATTAAAAATTTCTTTTCCTATGAAATGTTTAAGTATGTGCTCAAACTTTGTTCTTCAATAAGTAAAACTTTTGACAGTTTATATTTTATTAATCTAACTTAAATTATATTATACACATTTCAATTAACTTATGCTTATCACGAATGTGCATCGCATATCATTAAAAATTGGCAATCAAAATAACGCAACAATTTTAAAAACTAGAAATAAAATAACTTAAGGATTCACTAATAAAAAAAATTGTTTTTTAAATCGACTCACAGTATATGAAAATTTTCGTTTATCATATGTTAATATTTAACTCCACAATATTGTTACTGGGATCATAATTGATCTCTGCATTAATATTTTTTGTGAAAATTTCGGCATATTAAGCAGTTAGCCCGAGTTGAGTGTGAAAAAGCAAACCTGGACACCAGAAAAGATGGAGAAGTAACTATTTTATAAAATAAAAGTAACAACTTAAGATTGACAAAGTCCTTAAAGTTACATTGCAACCAATCATAAGAATATCTGCATACGTGCTCTTGAATCCTGAAACTAAAACCGTTTATAATCGTATAGAAACACCTTTCTGCAAAAAATGCAGCATTAATGTTCCACTATAAACCTCTAATCCATATAAAATAATTGGCATTAACAATCCATGTTAATTCATGTATTTCTTTCCTAATATCAATTGATAAATTGCAAGGAATACTGTACAGTCTGCGTAATTTTATTAAAACTCAATTAAATCATTAAACTAATATGTTGACTAAAGGACAATTCTTGGTCTATATAAAATCCCAGAACCCTCAAATGGGAAACAAATTAAAGGGGAATATCGTGAAGAACAATATTTGAAAGATAATCTCGCATAAAACTAAAATTGATAGTTTTCGTCTGTGAAATATTCAACAGAATAAAATTAATAACACAACATATTTTTATATACAAGGTGGCGCAAAAGTAATCCTTCTATCAGAAAATGCTATAAATATTGCGCAACTTGATGAATTGCGATTGGAAAACATGTGGTTCCAACAGGACGGTTCAACGGCACACACTGCACGTGCCACAATCGATATGCTGAAGGATGCATTTCCAGGGCGCCTAATCTCCCGTTTTGGCAATTTGCATTGGCCAGCAAGATCGCCTGATTTGACCTCTCCAGACTTCTTTTTGTGGCGCTTTTTTAAGTCGCGGGTTTATGTCAATAAGCCTCAGACTCTTGCAGCTCTTAAAGACAATATCTGTCAAGAATGTGAGGACCTATTGCCGGAAGTTTTGGCCAAAGTGATGAAAAATGCCATAAAAAGGGCTCAAATGACAATCAACTGTGGCGGCGGCCATTTACATGACATCATATTCTCGACTTGATGTAAAAAAAATTAAAAGACCAAATAAAAATAATCCACAAGAAGAATCAAAGTTTTCCATTTTTTTTTAATTACAGCCCAAAAACATCGGAAGTTTACTTTTGCATCACCTGGTAATTCAAGACTTAGCTACCCACTATTGTAAATTATCAGCACATATTTAGCCTTGCAAGGAGACTTAAGACAAAAAGATATCGTTTACATAAATTAGAAATAAAATGGTTCCCTGTGGCACTGCTCTATTAATATATTTAATCGATGATCTATTTAACCACATCTGCACATACTGCCTTCTTTGCATTACAAAGGTTTCAATTAATCGACAGGCTATTCTCATAAATCCGAACTCTCCGATCGATTCAAAAGCTTTAAAATCTAAACTTATACCACAAAATTATGTTTATCTAAACCATTTCTTATTTCATGTAAAATATCCAGCATTAATAACATTGTTTATAATAAAATTTGTTCATGCAGTTGGTCATAACACACAAAGGTTTTCTAAGAAGCATATCCCTTTTGAGAAACAATTAAGACCCACCTCGTATATTGGAAGAAATGATAAATGCTCTTGTAGCTACCGACACCTAAACAGCGTGTGGCCTCATTAGAATTCTAAAAATGAACGAGTATGTATGTCTGTCTGTTTAAAAAAAGTGTGTCTGTGTGTGTATGAACTCATGCAGATTCTACTCAAGATGTTGTACAACGAATTAGACTCTATAACTATGAAATATGCATGTGTATCTACATATAAGCCCTGGTATGAATGGCAGTCGTATAAAATGCGAATACAAGCAAGACAAACCAAACCAAAGAAAATCATGTAACCAACAGGAAAAGATGATTAATTCAAAGTTATTAGAAACATGACTAAAATTTATAATATGGCAATATAGAGAAAGCAACCACAGCTACTGATACATACACAACAAAAACACACACACGCACACATCTTTTCGACAACACAAACCCAGCATATCATTCTAGGAGCGCACCGAAAAAGGAGTCAGAAAAAAGTCCATCTAAAGAGCATTTACGAAGTGCTTCGAGCAAGGAGTCAGAAAAGAGTCCAACTAAAAAGCATTTTCGGAGCTTAAGAAAAATTTGCTTAAAAAATCATTTTTTTCCATTTTTATATATTTTATTTAAATGAATTTCATTTTATTTTTTTTTACTGTAAATACAATTTATTTAATTTGATTCCATTTCTAATTTAGTTTATTTGTAAATGAATTCCCTTTTTGTTTAAGAAAAAGCAATTTAAAAAAAATGTGAACTTTTAATTTTTTGTATTTAAAATTTCAATGACTCTTTTCTGACATGATGTAAGAGCTCTTTCTGAGCCCAAAAAAATCCTCATAAAAGACTCTTTTCTGACATTATCTAAGAGCTCTTTCTGACGGACCATTTTCGAATGTAATGACCCAATTTTGTGAAAGTTTTTGGAGCAATAATGATTGTTTTTTGGGCTCATAAAGAGCATGAACGCTCCAAAAAAGGTGTCAGAAAAGACTCTTTTCGGACTCATATGACTTGCTGGGAAGCAACGCAACACACAACATCTACTACTTCATTTTTATTAATTTTTTACTTTTCTTTATAAATTTCTTAGCAATTATAGGTATTCGTGTAAGAACAAAAGACTAAACCAATGTTAACCCAAGTGTTCAACTTCTACATGTTGCACTTCACACCAGTCTATTAGTTATAACAGCAAATCCCCTCTAACTGCCTGTTTGTATTTGATTAAAGCTGGGCCCCTTTAGTTTAGCTGTAACTCCTGCTGTTGTTTTTTTTTTTGTGGTATACGAAAATAAGGCTTTTAATTTATAATTTTTGGATTAGCAGGAATAATTAAATTTGTTTGGTTTTGTTTTAATTTTCTGTTTTTCATATTGATATTAGTTAATAAAGGTAAAGTGTTTTTACCTTTATTACGTTTACGTTGGTTTTGACACAGAAAGTTTGTCCATTGTTATGGTTCAAGGTTTGCAAATATTAATGAACTGCTATAAATGCTACATAAATGTTAGGATGACTCTGCATAGAAACATATTCAATTAAATCTTAAAATAAACTTTTATATTTTAAATGTTATCATTACCTAATTTGTACTTCAAGCAAAAGCCATTAATATATTATAATAATTCAGTTATATGCCATTTATACCAATGCAAAACTAGTGGTTTTTTTATTTGCATATGCTGGATTCATAACAGATGGTGTATTTTTGGAACATAGTTTTTGTCATTTTAAAGGTTTCATATTCATAATTTCTTTTAATCTTTTTATTATATAAAACAACGTTTTTTCTTTGCTTCGAAAATATTGAATTTAGTGCCAGTAAAGAGTCATATGCGGAAGTTTTGCTTTACTTCTTCAATTTGAAATAAAAGTGCCGCTGAAGCACACCGATTGCTCATCATAGCTTATGGCAAATATGTTTCATTGGTTTCAAGCTACGAATGATGGTTTGTGCAGTTCAGAAGTAGTAGAATGACAAGACGAGCAAAAAAAACTTTGCACACACAATAAGAGACAAGTAGTTGGATTCATCCAAATCTGGTGAAATTAGGTATCACCGAGAGAACTTGCATGTTCAAAATTTTACTTATATGGGCAACTTCAAAAATTTACGGCACTTGGAATTTTTTTTGTCTGACATCAATATCGATTTGCGTGTGTATAAAGCAATATTTGAGCATGTGAAATCCGTTCGCGTTAATCATTTTTACTGCGTTTTAAAGTTCACAATTAAAAGCAATATAAATATTACAGTTTTTGAGGTAACAAACATTTTTTTTCCTCCATAAAATTTTAATTCTTTAAAAATTATTCGTGCGTTTTCAATTTTAGTATCAAGCTCAGTAAAGTCTTCTATTCGATGTACGTTTCAGCGCAAATGATGCAGCGCTTCAGTTGTTTGCGAAAAACTGCCGCTGCACGTGCCCGAGTTGAAAAAATTTACCCCCTGGCCCACGATGTCGGACGATAACGTTCGCTTAGATAAGACTTAAGACACAAACTTTATTGCGGAATAAACAAACTTGATTGAGTAAAAAATAGATACGATAAAAAGTTTGTGTCTTAAGTCTTATGTAAGCGAACGTTATAGAATTTGTGGTATATGTTGAAGTGCTGATTGGGACAACGCAATCGAGCGCCATGAGGAAATAGCCGCTGTAAATTTAAGGGAAAACTTGGTTAAAGGTATGTCGAGGCTCATGAAAAGCGTTATTAAAAACAAGGGGTTATGGATATCATACTAAGAAAAACACTTTTTAAAACAATCATTTTATGGTTGTTCAAGTAAAATCATATTGAACATGAACTCGGATTTACACGCCAGTGTATATAACCAAATTTTATATAAACGGCTTGAATATGACAAAAAAAAACTTAGTAGAAAAGCATAACCTTTATCAAAAATTTGCCCAATACAAAAAACTCTAATATTTATTCAGTTTTTTTTTATTTATTTTGCATTCATTACATACAATATTGGTCTCAAAATGCTTTTTGCAAATAAATTTTTGACATTCGGAACATTTGTTTCAAAAACATCCGCTAAGTATTCAAAGAATAAATGAACAATAAATACTGTTTGGGCAATTTTGACCCATTAATACAGGATAAGGGATAATTTATACTTGAAGTGTATAATAAATCGCTTTCCATTATTTTCGCCCAAAACTATGCATTGATTAATAAAAATGCATTGTTATATAGAAATCATGGCGTATACTTACTATTGAATTATTATCCTAAATAAATATTTTTCATACGGAAAAAAACTCCTAACAAATGTTTTTTATAAAATTTTATAATTAAAATAATACATATGCTTTCAGAGTTGTTGATAACTTTTGCAATTTCCTGCTAGTCCCTATTAGTTGCAAGTTAAGGCAATATATTTTCATGAAGGTCTCTTACATACTTAATTTGAATCAAATTCTTCTACACTGTGGTCTTAGGAATTGTGTGAACACTTCGTCTTACAAATGAGTCTGGCCAGACCTATTTCAATTTGAAATGTTATTATAATATGTGAACTGTCATGAACCAAAGGCTTCAATCGTCAAAACCTAAACTTCCTAAGCTTCATCTTCAAATCAAGATCCAAAAAAGAAAGAATTCAAGAAACCTGCGAATTCAATAAATAAAATCAAGAAAACGTAAGGCCTCATCGAAAAAACGAGCAACTTCAAAGGTTCAACAAGGATAGCGACGAAGAAAACTACTTCATACTGCTAAATAAATATTTTTTGTGCAAAACAGCTTCTTGTTTTTGGTAATCTTGATTCTGTATTTTTAATAAAATTCTGTTTTTCTTTCATTTGTGCTCTTCTTTCTCTACATTTTTAGTACACTTCTAAGCAAGTCTAGTTTTCGCCACGTGAAAGAGCGTCTCAAAAACTATTGAAACCAAAAAAAAAAAAAAAAAGTGGCCGGATCACATATATTTAACACTCAGTTAGAGACTTGAAATACCAGCTACCCTTCTACAATTTAGTTCGCTATAAATATTTTACTGCACACATCACATTTGTAACATATAGGTCTGGCCATATATGTACCTATATTTTGTATTGTAAATGCTATCTTTTTATATTTTGCTTGCTGTTTTTAATTATTTTTTATCTGGTAATCTATTATTATTTATTTATATCTGTTAAACAAGGTTAGATTAGGTTAATTGGGGAAAACCCCACTAAGCATATTAACAAGAAACTCCATCAAGTTAACTCATAAGGTAAAAGTTTTATTTTCGAATTAAGTTCATTAAAAACTGAGTGGGTCTAGACAGACTTTATGCGTTACGAATGTGAAAATCAAAACATGTGTAAGACGAAGGGTTTAGTTGTTTTATTCCTAAATACACAAATGCCATTAATTGATATGTTTTGGTTTTATAAAAACCTCTTTGAATATCTATTTAACGTTACTATTTTATACAACATATTCTCTAAACATTTATAACATTTATATTGTATAAACTGCTGCATAAAAAATGGCATATTCAACTATAGGGTATTTACACTTAATTCCCTGCTGCCAGCCATACTTCCTGTCTTCATAAATACCACATCTATCCACATCCGTTTCCTGCTGTTGCTTATTATTGTTTTTTGTTTTTTTTTTGTAGCAAATATTAATGTTATTCTTATTTCTCATTCCTTATCGAAAGGTTTTTTGTATATGTTTTATTATTTAAACATGCTATGATATGAAATAATTTGTTTGATGTTTTTTTGTTAATAATGTTTTAAAGTTGTTGTTTAATGATGAATTTTGCAACAACTCCACTAAACTACACTTAAGTTTACAACAACTATATAAAGAGTTAAAATGTCTACAATACAAATACAGCAACATAAACATAAACAATAATAACAACAACAATACTGTAACAAATGTTAAACAAATGTTAGTTAGTAAATAAATTGTATTTTTCTTTGCTTCTTTGTTTGTTTATTTGTTTTCGTTTCAATTGTTGTTTGTTAGTATACAGTGATTGCTAATGTTTTTGTAAGTTTTGTTGTCTGGCTGTAATATAATGTGTCTGCCACAGAGTTGTAGTTGTTAAATGAGGAAGACTAACAGAAACTAGATGTACTAGAATAAAAAAGACTTGGTTTTTATTTGCATTAAGTAACAATAATTTAAGTTTTAAGGTTTAAAGTGGGGGTAAACAAAAGGACAAGATAAAAAAACTTTACAAAATGCCAAAAGAACTGCTTATATTTTGAGGCCAAAAGAACGAATTAAACCAATTTTGGATACCCTGTTCTGAAGTGAAGCGTATGCCAGGGAGAACAATTAGCATAAATCGAAACGAATAATTAGTGGGACAGGGCAAGGTGTGGTGTATAAGGCTGGTGACATACTTCTTTCCAAATAGGTCTTAACAGGTATTGCAACATGTAGCCGCGCGTTGCATATTATAGTTTCAAATGATTCAGTTGCATTTGGTAAAGATACCTTAGGATGTTCTGACCAGATTTCAGCAGATCATAAAAGATGACACCGTTTTAATTAAACCAAATACATAGCATTACCCTAGCCCCATGAATATTTGACTTGCTGATTGATTGATTCATATGGTTGGGCTTTACGCACGATCTCTTATACTTTCGATCATCATACTGGATTTATTTTTCATCACCAGTAATGATTCAAAACTCCCATATAAGACCCTCACCGTAATTACCTTTAACTTCCATAAATCTTTTAAAATTATTTATATCGAGATAAAGTTTAACACATATAATATTTATATTCACAGAAATTATGACACTGAATTTTGGTCCAAAATAGGTGATATCTCCCATATAACGCCCATTTCTACAAATTGTTTTATATTTACATATACTAGGTGTAGGGTATTATATGGTCGGGCTTGACCGACTATACTTTCTTACTTGTTTTTCGTTTTGGGCTGTGCTATTTAAATATTTTTGCTTTTTAATTAATTTTCTCAAAAAAATTATTCACAAACCAAAGGAAAATTTCAAATGTTTTTACGAATCAAAATTTCAAGGCAAATTTTAAAAAATTTGAAAAGGAGCCAATAGAAAATTTGTTTATTCTAATAGCCTCAAAATCTCTCAACTTCAATTTCTCTGTTTTGTTTAAAAGATCCTGCTGCTCTTAAACGTTTCTACATTTGTGCTGGAGTAGCCCTTGTTGAGTTCTACACCCAAAAACCTCCGTCATTCTGACGAGCTTTACACACAATAATTTAAGGTTTAATTTATATTTTCATTAAAAAGAAACTTTTATTGCCCTTATTTTTGTATAGCTATAAATTTAAACCAAAAAATTAATAACAACTTTTTTTTTATAAAACAACACCAAAGGTATTTCATTACTTAATCCTGCTTTTATCCTTATTAATGATAATTTAAGAAAAAAAAAACCAACCAACCAACCATTAGAAAACAAACAAATAGACAGACAGCAACAACAGTAACAAAACCATTTAACAAATAAATGTATAATAATTTTCTCAGTCATTAATTTATGATATATTTTGCCCTTATCACAAAAACAGAAAACTTCAGACATATTTCAGCAAACACAGAGTAGCTACAGCAACAACAATAAAATTAAATAATATAAAACAAAGCAAAAACAAAACACGCTTCTTAACACATTTAATGTTTATTAAATTACAAGCTAAAGAAACTGTGAAAATATTTTAGCACATTTGCCTTTTGTTATTATATGGCAGAGGCTGAGTTATGAAATGTTTTAGAGCAAAAAAAAAAAACATAAAACACTTTGACAAGTAAAATGAAAAGAAACTTCTTTCCAACGCCCTTAATATGCCTACAACAACAATAAAAAAAAACTGGCAAACATACATTTCACAGGATTCCTTTAAGGACTAAAGTACACAACAGAACAATAGATTTAATATTAAGAACAATAATAACAGCAGCAACAACAAAGACAATTCCCGAAAAAAATAGTAAGAGCAACAACAACAATAAGCACAATAACAATGTAATAACATTAAAGCCGTTAGGCACACTTCTGCTAACATTCACTAAAACACCAAAAAAAAAAAAAAAAAAAGCCGAAAAAGACACACACACACAATTTCATTTTTCTCAATTTTCAATTTAAACATCTTTCCTTTTTTGTATATGACACAACTGAGAAAAGAGGAGCAACAAACATATTCTCCCCCCCCCCCCCAAAAAAAGAAGAAAAATGGCAAAGCTGTATAAGGAAGTATTGCACTCCTTGGCTGAATTATCCTTTAACGAATAAGACAACATTACTAAGGCTGGCTCTCATCATAATGCTGTGTTAAGTGTTGTGTGTCATACATTTTCACACTCCTATACAAGTGTATAAGCATTTATGTGTCAGTGTGAGCATATGTATATGTGAATAACCGTTTGTGCTTGAAAGGGAAGGAAATCTTAGCAGAAGTTTGTTAATATTTTAAGCATTTAAGTGAGTTATATTGTTTTTGAGTTCCTAAATTGGATAATGGTTTTTCAAGAAATTATAATGTTTTTAATTTTTATAAATTTTTAAGCTTGGAACTGAAAGCAGTTTAATTATAAAATGCCTTATTATTCATTATAATGCCATGTGCGATATCTGAGGCATATTAAAGAACACAGATGATTTAAGGAAGATCAGTTGTTAGCCAACAACGCAAACTTATGGTATTGGAATTATATAGTGCTCTGCTCTTACACAAGCTATTGAAATCAGCAGCTAGTTGCTGTGTACATGCACCACAATCAGGCAGACTTATATATTTCATCTCTTGTACATCTTTTTCATAAAATATTTGCCAAGTGTAGCTTTACCTTTAGTACCTTTAGTAGGTAAATATTACAATGCTGGCCAATGGCATAGACAACTGCTGCAGAAGTTATTGTAGGGCAGTACTAATACTCCTGCATGATTACCCAATTGACAGTGATCCAATCAAGAAGCAATAACATATTTGTCAATGAGATTTTAATGATGTAGCTTCATCATTAATGGCGATTAGATAAAAACCTTCGATACTCTATATCTCCAAACAAATCCAGCACCATAAACAAAAGCTTCGTTAAGAAGGCCATTATTTTTTGACCATTATCTTACGCCAACTAATGAAACTGCTATTGCAAGTTAAAAGTCTTTCACACGTAGATTGTAAATAGTTGTCTGCAGCTTCATAATAGAGTAGCTTTTATTGTCTATACAGATTAAAAATATTTTCCTTGCTCACCAGTTATCCATGTCCTTTACAGTTATTTCCTTTATAACAACAAGTTTAAGTAGTTGAATGGAACTTTGGCTATGTAGTTTCTTTGACCCACTGAACCTTAATCATCAAAGGCCTTCAGTTAAACTTTGAATTGCTTACTCTGATACAAATAGGCACAACTTTTTGGATATTTATTAATACTTGTAACAAGTAGTACATATGTGTCTAGCTGTCAAATTTGACGATTTGTCGTAGTTTTAACGATTTTTTGTTTCAAAAATAGCAAAGTGACGATTTGACGATTTTTTTCATTGAGCTATTAAAATTTTCTATCATTTGTTTCTTTTTTTTATTGTTTTTGTTACCAAATTCTCTCTCTTTTTTGAGACCACATTTAGAAGAACATGACATATTTGAAAAACTAAACCAAGTAATAGTAGTGTTTTCCTAATTATTGACAATTTCTAAGTATCGGGTTTTTCAATAAAAGCTTTTTAAATAAAACAAAAACGGTTTTGGATATCAATGAAATTTTTTATTCCTGTGAGAGTATGTTGGATGCCATTATGTATGGAACTCGATTACATTTGCATGGCCATCACGGGCACGCTTGCAGAAGAACCCAATTTTCGAAGGTTTTCAAGCATAATTCGGCCGATACGGCTGCAATTTCACATTCGATATTCGTACGAAGTTCATCAATCGTCGCTGGCTTGTTGGCATAGACCACAGACCCGACGTGGCCCCACAGGAAATAGTCTAATGGCGTCAAATCGTACAACCGAGGCGGCAAATCGACTGGACCATTTCGTGAGATAAAACGTTCTTCAAACTTGGTTTCCAATAAACTGATTGTCACATTCGCTGTGTGGCTTGTGGCGTCGTTTTGTTCGAACCACATGTCCTCCAAGTCCATATCATTCAATTCTCTTATCATTGAACGGTAGCGATTCCCATTCACAGCAACTCATGACTCATGGAGTATGGATTGTGAATTGCTGTCTGGCCCATAACGCATATTGCGTCAATTTGATCTTGCAAGGATGTAGGCCAAGATCTTAAATTAATAAAATATGCTAGATTCGGATATTTATTATAAAATACTAAAATTTTTTTTTAATTTTGACGATTTTTTCCGAAATTCATCTGGCGGCCCTGAGTATATGAAATCTAGTTAGGTTAGGTAAGCAGGCAGCCGCAAAGTACACATCTTACTTAGATCCATATCGCTGGTGCTTTTGTGTTGCCTGAAAAGATAAGAAAGGGTATAAAATAGAAGGAAAGGGAAGAGATAAACAGTAAGTACATGTAGATAAGGGAGAAAGTGTCGGGTCAATAGAATCTTAAAAAAAGTTTTATCCAAAAAGGATTTAATTATCAACTCACGGTAGCCAATTTCTTCTTCTAATGAAGGCATCTCTAACTGCATATCCGATATTTCAGCTACACGCATGTTTACCACAATTATGCTAAAATTTTTAAATTTGTTTTTTTTTTTTTTTTGAAATGTAAGCATCGTAATTATTTATATTATTGCGATAACCATAATATGCTTAAGTTATGATTTACAAGATTATAGCAGTCATATATATGCTTATAGTAATTATAAAATGTTTGTGGTGTTCAGTTTTATGAGTAAAGATTTTTGGACCTGCGTTAAGGGGACGAGCCCTACTCATGCAATGCATTGTGTTGGAACTAGGAAAATAGGTTCTCAATCATAATCAAAGAGCAACATATTATGAGAAATTAATTCATCATAAACATGATTGGAACATATATATGCATAGTTACTACAAACACGAATAAGATTGTAGTAATCATCTGAATCGTAAACTTAACCATATTATGATTACCACAATCATATGAGTAATTACAGTGGCCATAATATTGTTAAAAAATTTGTAAAAATTTTAACTTTGTTGTGATCAACATGTACAACTATATTTTTTTTCCTGTGTATAGACTATTAAAGGATGGTGGTACCATAAAACTGTTACATGAATGGAATGTCTAGTTTAGTTTATCACTAACTCCATTTATGCCACACTTCTTATCAACTCTTTACATAAGTAATAATGACTAACAACGTTGCACAATAAAATATCTGCTCAAGGCTTACTTTTTAAACATCAACAGTTTCTAAAACGTTTAATATTCTAAAACGTTTAATATATAATAGCAGAGAGTTACAGTTTCATTTATAATTTAACACTGACCATCAGCATATTGTTGCAACATCCTTTAGCTTAAGAACTACATACTTTCAACAGTCCTTATCATTTTTGAAAACAAACAAACAATCTCCTTGAAGTGTTTCGGTATTTGAGGCTCAGTTAACCATCCTCTTTAACGAGACACTTCACGTTAAAACTGCAAGAATGTTAAAGGTAACAACATTGAATGAATTGAACGAATAAACGAATGAACGAACCAACAAACGTACAAATGAATGAGTTGAAAACAATTTGATGTGACATAATGTCAGGATATAAGACAGGCAGGCTATAGTTAGAATACAACTACACAGCTACACCACAATGTTTGGTTGCCTTATGTTTTATACTTTTCGTAACTCATTTTTTCTGCATTTCTGCAGCGCTAGAAGTTATTTTTTTTTTTTTAGTTTTTCGCAATAGCGTTGCGGGCAAAAATGAAGGAAGCAGAAATGTTGACAGTGTAAAATTATTGTCACGATTTTTTAATGTTCAAGTGGCGTTTAAGTGTCTGCTTTGCCACTGCTGCCACCTCAACTCAACTCAACTCCATTGAAGACAACTCAACAAAACTCAACTCATCTCAGCTCAACTCTTGTCTCATAGCAATGATAAACAATTTGGCGTCATAACGACACAACAACTTTTACTGTTGCTGTTGCTGTTGCTATTTCTGCTTCTGCTTTGGCTGCTGCTGTTGTTGTTATTTTTATTGCTGTGTTTAGTGTTGTCTGAAATTTCCCCTCAACGAATAAAGGCAACAACGCGCTATACATGCCCATGATATAAATGAAAATTCTTTTAAACACTACTACAATTACACATACATACTTTTACTTGTTTGTATGCTCTAACATATACTTTGTGTTGTTGTTGTTGTTGTTTTATTTTTTGTGGATTTATCGTTTTAAAATTTTGTTATCACTTTGTTTGTCTTGTCTTGTCTCGTGTGTGAAAAAGTGAAGTCAATGTTGCTGTT
The DNA here is from genome assembly GCA_950370525.1 of Bellardia bayeri. Lineage (NCBI taxonomy): Eukaryota > Metazoa > Arthropoda > Insecta > Diptera > Calliphoridae > Bellardia > Bellardia bayeri. Next base: position 18,273,708 of record OX493268.1, on the reverse strand, counting down.
ATGATTTTGTCATTGCTTTAGCTGATGCTTGTTGCCATTGATGTTGATGTTGTTCGAGAATCTTAGATGATGACGTCAACATAAAAAATAATAACAGCAAAACATCACTGCATACTTAGAACAACATAGCAATGGAAAATCTTTAATGTTGTTTCTTTTATCGTTTATACACATACATATACATATTTCGCTGTGTATTTTTTTTGTGTTGGTTGTATTTTCCTGAAATTGTTTATGTATTTTCTTGTAGCTTCCGTTATACTTCCGTTTTTTTGTTAAGAGTTGAAATTGTATTAACAGTGATATTTTTATTAGGAGCTGCATGGCAGGCGAAGTATGTTGAATTTGTCGTGAAGTTTGCAAAAACTACAAAGTTCTAATTTACACGAATCAATTCTTTAAGCTCAGTTGATTAGCTTTTAGACATGGGGGTGAGGGGAAGATAAGATGACTTCACACTAGATTGTATTAGCAGTTCGTGTTACTCTTTTATTCGATGTGTATACTCTCAAATAAAAATACGAGCGATTTAATTCATATGAATTGTGCTGTGTGAACAACGATGAAATTTCAAGGAAAAAATTGTCACAATATTTTCAATAAGAATTATTTTGTGTAAATTGGGATTAATTCGTATATGGTTGGATTGACTATTAGGAGCTGTCCTTTAGGCTGACTATTGGTATTCAATTAGTTAGGTAATTAGTATGGTAACTTAATCAAGGTAAATTTTCATGCGTTGACAACTTTGTATCACCTATCAGACAGTCTTTGTAGTCTTAGTAGGTACTATTGAATTCCTGTCAATAGAAATTGCTACATGTAAATTAGGACTATTGAGCTCATATACGGATTCGCAAACATTATACATTGACACAAGCAATTTCTACAATTTTAGTTAGGCTCGAGTTCATTAAATTTAATTTTCATTAAATTATTTTTACTGAAGTTAGGAATTGCAACTTGAAAAATTTATTATTACAAATTTTTGATAATTTTTCTTGACTGGGGATCGAACCTGGGTTGTTGCAGTGGTGCAGGTGGTAGAACGCAAAGAATTCTGATGAGAGAAAGTGGGATTTCTCGAAACATATGTAAAGTCAACAACCCAGGTTCGATCCCCAGTCAAGAAAAATTATCAAAAATTTTTAATAATAAATTTTTCAAGTTGTAATTCCTAACTTCAGTAAAAATAATTTAATGAAAATTAAATTTAATGAACTCGAGCCTAACTAAAATTTATCAAGAAGTAAAAATTAACAGTTCGATTATGAAATTAATAATTATTCCACAATTTCATTAACGTCGTTCTTGGAGATGGCCAAGATCTAATATTAATGAGTTTTAGCAGAGCTTCGATCAGTTTGAAGCCTCAAACTTAATTTGTGTGCACATGACATTCCAACATATTCAAGTTCCTAAAGTTACGGTCACACTTGGCAAATATTTTCCGAAAAAGAAGCAACCACTAAATAATATAAATTTTAACTCTTTTTACATATTTATTAAAAAAAATCATTTATTTAGGACAAAACACAACAAATATTTAGTATTGTTTTATTTAATGCTGTTTTATCTTGCAAAACTCATGCCAGAATAAACAACGTCATACAAATTTGTGGTAAAAGAAGTGGTTACGGTTTTTTGAGTAAATATTTGCCAGGTGTGAACATACCTTAACCAATCGTAGAAGAAATACAATTCCCTGGCCTTGTTTTCTGGAATAAGAAAATTGTACAAAGTTTTGTAAAAGTGGAAAACAAGAAAAAAATTTCTTTGAATGGATTATTGGTCTTAAACGATACAGCTTATATCAGACTTTATCGCTGCATTAGTTGTCAAAATTGTTGAAGTTTGGGACTCCGTCAAATGAATTTTTAAAAAAATAAATTCAATCCATAACGTGTCTGTGTTTGTTACACAATTTTAGCCGGAGGATTTTGTTCGAAAATGAGGATGTCAAGGAAGGCCTGTTATTGACAACGTGTTATGTGAACCGAGTTCGTTGGATGATTATGTACTAGTTAATGTGGTTTCATCAATTCGAATGCTATGGAATGCTGGTCGTGTACTCTCTCATTTCGGTGATCGAAATTGCCTCAACTAGATCAGCTTATTTGAAGTTCTGCCAACCAGGACATTGTCCAGATGGATCGTGGATAATGAAAATTGCTGATGACGCCCTTGGCAGGGTAGAAAATGCATTCCAGTTTGCCAATTGTTCTAGTACTTTACAATAGTATTCTATGAAATTATTTGAAAATTAAAACTTTTAGCCTGAAAGAATAAAGGTTTCCTCTTAAAAATAACCTCGTTTCAATTTTAACAATCTTCAGCCACATTTATACAATATGATTATGAAAAACTTCAACAAAATGTTAACTGCAAAGTCGTGGATTGCCTTTGTACAATATGCTTCTGCATAAGCAATTCTATACAATAAAAAATAATCAGAGTTTCCTATTTAACTAAATTTCTTGGAATAATTTAGAGACCTTGCAAATAAGTTTAGCTTACGCCTAATTTACACGAAGCAATTTTTTAAGCTATCTAATTACCTTTTAGACATCAGGGTGTGGGGACGATAGGACGAGTACACAGTGGATTGTACTAGCAATTCATGTTACTCTCTTTATCGTATTACATACACATGTGTATACAAATGTGTGTATACTCTCAAATAAAGATACGAGAGATTTAAGCAATACTTTCGATTTCACATTCCTCAATTCTGACTCTTCGTGTAGTTCTGGGTGAGAAGGGAAAAGAGAATAAAATGTGTAGAAACTTGACAGTCCTATCAGTTTTCCTATTTCCTATTAACTTTTTCTTTCTTGCCTGTTGATTTGCATGCATATGGACGAATGTACATGAAATAGCAGGTTCAAAAGAGAATTGAACAAAATTTGGTCAGCTAAAACTGAAGTGTGTGAAACAGGATTAAGAATTTTGCTGTGTGAACATTAAAGAAATTTCAAGGAAAATTTTGTATTAATCTTTGCAATAAAAATTGCTTCGTTAAAATTGGGACTTAAAAGTTTAGGGTGCAGGAAATTCGTTTTTGTGTCACTATACATTTCACAACATTTTATTTACATTTTGATTTGCTTACCTACAATCATACTACCTAGCCACCCTGTTTCAGAGACACAAGTATACAAATGTACAGAATCTAGCAAGATTTCAGTTTATAACTAAGGTAAAAAGATGTTAGAAAATTCTCTTAGTGATGGAACGTTGACACAATATTTCGTGGATTATGGCAAACAACAATAAAATTTCATAATAATACAAACAACAGTAACAGCTAGAAGATGTTGCTACCCAGCATACCATTCTACGAGCGCTCCGAAAAAGGAGTGAGAAAAAAGTCCAACTAAAAAGCATTTGCGGAGCGCTCCAAAAAAGGAATCAGAAAAGAGTCCAACTAAAAAGCATTTTCGGAGCGAAGGAAAAATTTGCTTAAAAAATTATTTTTTTTCCATTTTTATATATTTTATTTAAATGAATTTCATTTTATTTTTTTTTTTACTGTAAATACAATTTATTTAATTTGATTCCATTTCTAATTTGGATTATTTGTAAATAAATTCCCTTTTTGTTTAAGTAAAAGCAATTTAAAAAAAATGTGAACTTTTAATTTTTTGTATTTAAAATTTCAATGACTCTTTTCTGACATGATGTAAGAGCTCTTTCTGAGCCCAAAAAAAAATCCTCATAAAAGACTCTCTTCTGACATTATCTAAGAGCTCTTTCTGGCGGACCATTTTCGAATGTAATGACCCTATTTTCTGAAGGTTTTCGAAGCAATAATGATTGTTTTTTGGGCTCATAAAGAGCATGAACGCTCCGGAAAAGGTGTCAGAAAAGACTGATTTCGGACTCATATGGCTTGCTGGGTATATAGTACATATATAAACAAAGTTGCATATATATTTATTTACTTAATAGTGTTGTTGCTTTGAGCTGTTGTTAATGTAGTTGCTGTTATTGTTGCCTTGCCATTGTATGCTTATTGTCTTGCATTCTGTTTTACATTCTTTGCCATTGTGAATGTAATCAAATTAGAGAAAGTGAATTAAACAAAGTTTCTTTGTGATTTATTTTAAAATAATGAGTGTACAAAACAACTAGAAATGTACATAGTAATAAAAAACACTGAAGAACACCAACCTATAGACACGACCAAAGAGAAAAGGCAGAAATAGAGGATATCTTACAATTGGAAGGGGAGATTTGTATTAAGATGAGTTTGTCTTTGCTAGTTTGGTTTTACGATTTGGGTTAAATATAAAAGACTTTCACAATATACTATATATATAAGATTGATTATCATAATTAATAAAGGAAAATGTCTTGAGATGATGAAAGTTAAAGTCATGAGATTTAGGAAGGAGTTTTATTAATTTTGAAAATGTTAAAAAATCCTTTGAACATAATAAACAAACTGCAAAATGTGTAGAAAAAAGTTTGCAACTAAAATAAGGTTTTGGATTTTATTAATATTTTCGAACACTAATAAAATTTGTGAAAACTTATGAAAATTTTAATTTTAAATGGCAATTGGACAACAGTTTTAAAACACTTGTTCCTTCATGCCTAAATTAGTTTAAAGATAAACTTACTACAAATTGTTATAAAGAGTGAAATAGTTAATAGACGATATTCTGTAATCCAAAGTAATTCTTTAGTTTAAAAACCAATTTAATAATATTTATATTTTAAATATTTAACATACATATAATTTATTAAACTAAAATTATTTAAAACGTTTCTTCATCTTTTACTTGCAGATATACACATTGCGGTAAGTACTCGAAAGAATCTTGTAATGACGTCTGCAAAGTTCTATTTAAATCTGCGTTTATTTAGCTGGTTCCTTTATTTTACCAGAAAAGAAAATACATTAAAAAGGAGCTACTAGAAATGCCGAATTAAAGATAAGTTTAGATATTCTTAATAAATTAAATTAGATACAAAATTTATTTTATTTGCCTTTACACCAACAAAAAAAAAACTAGTAGTGACCATAATATTGTTAATAATTTTGTAAAACTGTTAAAATGAAAATGTTGATCATGAACAAATTTTTGGTTCTGTCACAATCACTCCATTAATTAAGCACTTAGCAGTCAGGTTCCACCTACCATATCTATGCAATGTTTGTAAGTTTGTCATCTATAGACTCTAATACTATCCAACCGATTTGGCCCAAACCGGTTTCATTTGAAAGGTTATAGTCCAAATTAGGTTTTCGGCTATATATATTTCAAGTGGGCGTGGCCTCTCCCACATAAATTGAATAACATCATATATCTTGACTATTGTGATAGCAAGAGTTTTGAAACATTGCAGTATCCCATGTTACTGATTTGAATAATCAGGAAAAAAAATGGGTGGAATCGGACCACTGGGAGTGGCAGATCCCATACAAAGTAAATATTTAGTCTATATATATTTAAATGAATGTTTGTATGTATGTCCTTTATAGACTCCTAAACTATGCATCTGATGATCTTCGGCAAAGTTGTTATGCATGAGACCGGGAAGGTTTCTGAAATTGATTAATTGCTTCTGCATGGCTTTTTACAGATTTACTTCAAATAAGTTGTATACACATCTTACTGAAGGCGAGGTAAAAATAAAAAAAATTATGTGCCACGTCCACTTTCACGCCCCATCTCAAAAAATTAATGTTTGTATGTATGTCCTTTAGAGAATCGTAAACTATGCATTTGGTCATGTGATGGTCTTCTTCTCTTCTCAGTTGGTACAACCACGCGTACTCCAACACCCATTTTTTTTAATTGATTAATTGCTTCTGCATGTGGTGTTACAGATTTACTTCAAACAATTTGTTTACACATCTTACTGAAGGCGAGGTAAAAATAAAAATTGTAGGTGCCAAAGCTTTTTATTTCTTTCGACCACTCCTACTTTTTAAATTGTGTTATTGATTCTACTTGGATTTTAACATATTTACTTCAAAGGTAAAAATTAAGATTCATACTCCACGCCCCATCGCTTGTAGGACAACGCAGGACGGAATATAACTAAGACTCCAGCATGACAAAGAATACTTCTTTCGACCGCCTACTTTTTTTTCAAAATGAGCAATATCAAAAAAATTATTTAAAATGAATTGAATATTTGTGCAAGTCATTTAGATGACTGAATACAGAGGAGAATATGCAATGTAGCATTTATGAATTATGAGTTTGGTTGACTGCAGAGTTTTCTACCTCTCAATACAACTCTTTAAACGTGATATTGGTCTCCTTAAGAGCAAGGCACATTGCTCTCTTCTATCACTTATTGATGAGCTACATTGGTCTGTTCTATTCTCTATAAACGAGCCACATTTATCTCCTCTATTCCGCATAGAGGAGACAGATTGGTCTCATCTATAGACGATAAACATTGGTCTGCTATATTCTTTATAGATGAGACACATTGGTCTGCTCTATCCACTATTGGTCTCCTAGTTTATAGAGAAGACACTTTGGTATACCCGTCTATAGACGGTATGTTATTTTATAGAGGAGACAAATTGGTCTCCTATTCTATGGAGAAAAAATAAGGCACAAAAATCGCCCGGTCTATAAAGGAGATACATTGATCTCCTAATCTATAGATAAATTACTTTGGTCTTCTCGTCTATAGAGGAGACACATTAGTCGCCTCGTCTATAGAGGATACACATTGAATTCTAGTTTACAAAGAAAATACATTCGTCTTCTAGTCTATAGAGTAGAATCATTTGTCTTCTCGTCTATAGAGAAGACACTTCTCCGGCTGTAGAGAAGACACAGTGATGTGCTCTATTCTCTATAAACGAGGCACATTGGTCTGCACTACCGTCTATAAACGAGGCACATTGATCTCCTCTATTTTTTAAAGACGAGACACATTGGTCTGCTCTACTCTTAATTGATGAGACAGATTGGTTTCGCGTATCGATATATGTTGGTCTCCTTTATTCTTTATAGACGATACATATTGGTCTCCTCCATTCTACATACACAAGTTTGGAGTTTTCTCCACCTAATATCCCAAAAAAGCAAAAGTCATTTAAATAAATAATAAATACTTAGTGATGCAGCTTTCGATAATGTACAACTAATTAATCTTTGATATTAATTCTTGTACAGTTGTTTCCACCTTCAGGAAGTTTTGAAATTCGGCGAAGGGTTCATAGCTACTCAACCAACTCCTTCCTCTAACACCAAACATTTCACGTTTATTTTTGAATTTAACAATTTATTCCTCAAATACGTGCCTGTCCGTGTCGTACATGTTTTAAAAATTTTCCATTTCGTCATGCTTAATATCTTGTTCCAGACTTAATTTAAATGATGTGTTGAATAAAATTAAAATAGTGTGAACAGCATAATCAACAGCAACATCAGACCTGGACAAAAGCAGCCCCAGTAGTACCAGCAATAATACCATCAAATTTACTCTATGTTCAACTTATACCTACATATAATATATAATTAATCAAAGCCAAAAAGGTGTCACATAACATTAATATTAACTGGCAACAAAAACAAAAAAAAAACCAAATACGACTCTCATTTTCTTAAAACACAATTAGAAAAAGACCTAAATGAAGTTAGGCTGTTTGGCTAGCTTAAAACAGACAAACAGTCCATAAAAAAGTTTTTATAAACACTTTTTTCCGTGTTTTTTCTATTATTATTTTTTTTTTGGTTGCAAATAAAACAGAAAAGTTTACAAATTAACGGTCTCTAGGGGTGACAAATGTCAGTTAACATTAAGGTTGGTTACGTTTATTTTCTTTATAAAAACATTTTGCTGAATACTCGTATAAGTTTTTTTCCATGTAGCTTTTCAACTGTTAGGCACTGGTAAATAACTCGTATAGTAGTGCTACTCTTCATTGTCGTATTTTACAATGATAACAATTTTTTCTTTTTGTGTTTTGGGTATTTCTAAAGACAATCATGTAGTTGACCCTTGAAAATATTATAATGTTGATTTTTTATGGCTGCTTTATAACACAAGCATAACATAAAATTGGTGACAAAATAAAGCAACAAATAAACCCTTTTTTTCATTCAAATGCGACAAAAAGTTTACTAAATGTTGAAACTTCCCTTAGACCTATACTGAGACAGAAACATGAGGCTGTTATTTAAACAAACTCACATACCTTAAGGCTGCTTGTGTCAATTGTCACTTGATTAAACAAAATGCTAGTAGGAGTAGCAAAACACACATTAAAATACAAACAAACATAAGTCAACAAAACATTCATCTATATGCTCTCTATTTATCGCACCTCTTAATAGTTGATTTTTTTATTTCTTTTACACTATCACGCACAGACAAAACAAGGGTCTCCTCCTAAATGGATAAGACACTGGTGTCTTGAACGAAACACTGGTCCTTCTTCCACAGATTTTTCGTCGTTTATAGAGGAGGCCAGTATACTCATTTACAGAGGAGACACATTGGTCTTCTCATCCATAGAGAAGACATATTGATGTTCTAGATTACAGAGGAAACACATTGGTATCTTCGTCTATAGGAAAGACACATTAGTCTCCTCGATTATAGAGGAGATACCTTGTTCTCCTAGTCTATAGAGCGAATACATTCTCCTTGTCTATAGAGAAGACACATTGATCTCCTATTCTATAAAGGAGATACATTGGTCTCCTTGTCTATAGAGGAGACACATTAAACTCCTAGTCTACAGAGAAGACACATTTAAATCCTATTTTACATAGGAGACACATTGGTCTCCTCGTCTATAGAGGAAACACAACAGTCTCCTCGCCTATAAAGGAGACACATTGATTTTCTAGTTTACAGCGCACACAAATTAATCTCCTCGTCTATAGAGACGACAAAAATGTCTAATTATCTATACAGCAGACACATTGGTCTCCTCGTCTATAGGGAAGATACATTGTTCTCCTAGTCTATAGAGAGAATACATTCTCCTTGTCTATAGAGAAGACACATTAATCTCCTATTCTATAAAGGAGATACATTGGTCTCCTCGTCTATAGAGGAGACACATTAAACTCCTAGTCTACAGAGAAGACACATTTAAATCCTATTTTACATAGGAGACACATTGGTCTCCTCGTCTATAGAGGAAACACAACAGTCTCCTCGTCTATAGAGGAAACACAACAGTCTCCTCGTCTATAAAGGAGACACATTGATCTTCTAGTTTACAGCGCACACAAATTAATCTCCTCGTCTATAGAGACGACAAAAATGTCTACTTATCTATACAGCAGACACATTGGTATCCTCGTCTATAGAGAAGGTACATTAGTCTCCTCGGCTATAGAGGACATACATTGATTATCTGGTCTATACAGTGGATACATTATCCTCGTTCTATAAAGCAGACACATTGATCTCCTAATCTATAGAGAGGACACATTGATGTCATAGATTACAGAGGAGACACACTGGTCTCCTCGTCTCGGCTATAGAGGAGAGACATTGATCTCCTATTCTATAAAGAAGATACATTGGTCATCTAGTCTATAGAGGGGACACATTGGGGTCTGCGTCTATAAAGAAGATACATTGATCTTTTCATTTATAGAGTAGATACATTTGTATTCTCGTCTATAGATGAGATAGGGTTTTTAGTTTATGACATTTACCCTTCATTCCTAAGCTGGGATTGTCTATTTATTAATTTCAAGCAGCTACAATGCTACAAAGAAGCAACAATAATACCAACAATTATTAGCCAAAGCTATTTTGTGAGCTATAGAAAATTAAACCAAAATATCCTGCCACTTGTTTCATTTTCCAATTCTTCCCCATTTTTTAACAATTTTCACTGATGTTGTTTATTTTTCAAGAAATTTTATTTTCACTTGTTTTCATATTTATGTTTTTTTCGCGTACCACCCCCTAAAGCCAAAAGAAAACGGAAACGGATGTTGGTTTTTGCAGTTGGTTTTTGTAATCGTGACGTTACTGCTGCTGGTGTCGTAGCAATACTAGCTGCTGATGTTGCCACTACTACCACACTGTTTTTCAGTGGCTCGTTGGCATGTGGCTGCTTGACTTGGCTGGCTGCTTTAAAAAATAAAAAAATATAAAATAACAACATTGAATTTTTGCTGCCACTCTTACCAGCAATGTTGTGGCGTTGAATGTGACTTAGAGAGTCAGAGCCAGAGAAGTGAAATAAGTAAATAAAACAATAATTAACTAATTTAAATTCAAACCATACAACAAGTGCTTCCTCTTTCAACACAACTCAACTCAACTCAACTTCTTTTTGCTGTATGTGTTTCTTTCTCTCTTTTCAGTCCTTTATTGCTTTGAAATCTAGAATTCGAGTGGAGGTTAAATGTAAAAAAATAAAAACAAAAAACAATTCGTAACAGTTGTGTGTGTGGCAGAGTTTTATTTTACTTACTCCTGGTCGCTTTAAAAAGTGTTTTGTAAAATAAAAACCCATTAATGTTACTTTGTCCATGATTAAGGAGAGATAAGTCTTTCAAAAAGTTCTTCTTTATCGTCGTCATCATCATCAGCACTACCATCATCATCATTCCCATAGTGCTGGCTTTGTTTTTTTTTTTCTTATTTATATTTTTTGGTTAAATTTGTGGCTAGAGAGTGGGTGGCTAGTGGGCTATAGTAAAGTGGTATTAGTCATTATTTTGCGGTTGGGGTATATGAGTGTGTTCGTGCTTCATTTTTTTTTTTTTATTTGTTACTTCTTTCTGGCCAAAGAAATAGTGATAAAATATTAGACATTTGTTGCTGAACAAAGAATTTGAAATTAGGAAAATTTGTTTTAAATTGTCAACTAAGTGCTGGTATTTTTTCTTTTTTAGTTTAGCATTTTTTACTTTTTGTTCATATTTCTCTTTTGTTTTCGTTTTTATTTTGTATGCCCAGGGCAAATGTTTTTCGATACAGTTTGGTAGTTACCAAACAACAAGCACATTCCAGAACAGATAATTAATTTTAATGAATAATTAAATAAAAGTATTTGCATGTAATTGTAAGTATGTGTGTGTGTGTGTATGTGTGTGTTTTTATATTTGTAACTATTTATTTTACATTTAATTACGAAAGTGTAACACTTGCTGGAGTGTTGGCAGAAAGTTTATTTGCATTACTGGGCACTTAATGGGGAATAAGGCTTAACAAACACAATAAATAGTTAATCAGAATAATGAAGGTTGTGTGTAAGTTAATATTGATTTTAATGTAAGAGGAGTAAAAAGATAAAGTTATCTGCGATTAAAGATTACATTTTCCTGCCAGGAAACATTTGGCCGAACACTTCATGGATGTCAGCAGTTGTATTATCCTTCCTAACATAAAAGACATATTTGTCTCCTCGTCTATAAAGAAGGCAAATTAGCTCCCCTTCTATATAGGCGACAGATTTGTATCTTCATGAATAGAAGAGCATGCTGAGCATTGCTGAAATACTCACAGAGTCGACTAATGACAACTGCTGGTTGTTAGGAAGACGTTTATATTTCTTCCAAATAAATGACCTTCTGAAATATGTTTTATTTGGTTTTTAGACATCATAGCTCACAATGGAACTTGGCACGCGATCATCGTATAGCCAACTATATCATCTAGCCTCTATACAAATTTTCTTTTGAATTAGGTTAGGTTGACGTGCTTGGCAAGTTAAGTTGGGACTTCACAAAAGAGAATTGAAATTCAGAAGAGCAAATTGATATCCAAAAATACAAATTGATATTGAGAAAATAAAAATTGTAATTGAGAAATTAAATTTTGTATGACATTTTTAAATAGTTTTTTACTTATAAAATACATAACATGATATTAAGTTAGAAATTTAGTAAAAAAAATTATTTCTCAAATTCAATTTGTGTTCTCTCAGTATCGGACTACAATTGTAGTCTTTAATAAGAAATTTGAAGAGGCAAACAGAGTCATGGAAAACCAGCTGAACAAAATAACAAAATGGTGCCACCATAATGGATTTGTCATCAACGCATCAAAAACAAAAATCTTACACATCAAACCAACACATCTTGCAAATAATATTTTATAATGTACCCATTGGCATCTTAAACATATCAAATACATTTAGACGAAAAACATTATCTTAACAATTCGCAATGAAAAGAAAAGGCTTCGCGGGATTAGAACTAAGAAAAATGTAAATCCATATTAAAATCCATGTAAGAAAGTATAGTCGGTCAAGACCGACCACATAATACTCTACACCCAGTATACATATGTATTAAGCATTTTTTCTGAAGTGGCCGCTATATAGGAGATATGACCTATTATGCACCGATCATCGAAAAATCTAGTGTCATGATGTCTCTGAATATAAATATTCGTCCCTATCGGGAATAAAAATTCCACATAAAATTTGTTCCCTTTTATTATTTTATTTTATTATAGGAGATATTATGCACCGATCATCTAAAAATCTAGTGTCATGATGTCTCTGAATATAAATATTCGTCCCTATCGGGAATAAAAATTCCACATAAAATTTGTTCCCTTTTATTTTTTTAACATTGAATTTTAATAGGAAAAAATGTGAAAAGGGAACAAATTTCATGGGGAACCTTTATTCACGATAGGGGTGAATATGTATGTTAAACTCTATCTTGATATAAATACTTTTAAAAATGTATGAAGTTTAAACAGAATTACGGAGAGGGTGTTATATGGGAGTAGCGACTAATTATGGACCGACCATTATAAAATTAGGTGTTATCATTTCTGTATATACGAAACTTATTTGTCTTATGCTCTTTAATGTGATTTTCGGAAGTGGAGCTACGAATAATTATGGACCGATTATCATAAAATTATACCATGTTATTTTCAGGTATATGAAATATATTTGTGTTCAATATTATTGGGATAGCGTCATTTTTAAGAGAGTTATGTTTTTTAAAGTGATTTTCGGAAGTGGCATTATATGGGAGCTATAACCAATTTGCACAAAATTTGTAAATGTGATTTGGCTTCATTTACCATTTATTTGTGGTGAAATTTGTTTGTATACTTGTTCAACTAAAACATTTATGATCGGGGCCCGGTGAAATAATACACCGATTTTTACCAGTTTCAATCCCATTCGTGCTTGTGCCGAAAAAATATTATGTAACAAATTTTATCGAAATATCTTCAAAGTTGCGTCCTGTATGTAGTCTGCGCACAAGCTTTACATGGACAGTAGAGTGGTTCGCCTTTCATACAACAAAAAAAAAGTTGTGTCTGTCACCCTCTAGGCTTGCCAGAAATATTTTTTTAATTTTTTGCCACGCCTACAAATACCGCCCTTTTAGTATTTTATTCACTGTGTCGCTATTTTTAGTCCGATCATAACATTTTATATACCGGTGTTGTAGGCGCTGTAAGGGCTACATTTCTTTCCTTAATCATTTTTTACTACCACGTCAAATTCTAGTCATGACTTTTAAAAATATTTCGTACAAACAAATATTTGCCATTATTGTGGGTACCAACCGAGTTTTTAAAAGTAATGACTAGAATATCACGATGTAGTAAAAAAATGAGGGCAGAAATGTAGCCCTTACAGAACCATGAAAACCGGTATATAAAATGTTATGATCAGACAAAAAATAGCGAAAAAATGAAAAAAATACTAAAAGGGCGGTATTTGTAGGCGTGGCAAAAAAATAAAAAATATATTTCTGAAATTAATTCTACATTATCTTTAAGCCTAGAGTGTGACTGAAATAACATTTTTTTTGAACCACTCTAATGGACAGCCAGCCAGACGGACATCGTTAAACCGTCTCAGAAAGTGATTCCCCACCAGGGTGGTGTAGGGTATAAAAAAAATTCTAAATAATTAGTTTCGATTTCTCAATATCAATTTACATTTCTTAATTTTAATTTGTTATTTCTCAATATTAATTTGGATTTTTTTTATTTCTCAATATAAATTTTGAATTTCACAATTTCAACTTGAAAAGGTGTAGCTAAAAAAAAAACGTCATAAAAGAATCTGAAGTAGTTATTCTAAAATTAATCTAGTTTTTAGTATTTTATTTGAGTTTATATTTTATTTAAGAAATTCCATATTCCACCAAATACAACATTAAAGTTGAAAATAACAACTTGTATCTACGAAAACTGCATTTCTATAAAAGCCCAGTATATTTATAGCAAACACACAGTAACCATAAAACCATAAAACCAGTGCAACATAAATAACACTTTAAGCAACCAACGAAAAACTCTAAAACGTTTCTGCACATTTGCTATAATTAACTCTTAAACTCATAAAAAACGAGGTGAATTATTTGTGTGATTTAAGAGTATAAAGAGAATTTAACAAAGAGAATATGAGCAATTTGATTTAAATTTTAAATCCAGTGAGTGAGAGCCAGGCGAAACTAAATAAAATAGGAAGTAAAAAAAGTTGAAATAAAACAAAGAAAATTTAATACGAAACATATGGTAGTTTAAATGTTTGCAAAAAGATATTTATTTATTTTTTTTTTGTACATTATTTGTTTTATACAAAGGCCAAATTTACGTCATAGCTTTGAAGTGGCTACAAACATTTTTGGAGGTAATTTGACTTTCTAAAAAAAGCATTATATTAAATAGCAATAGAATAAAATGATTTAAGTAAAATGTTATAAATCTATATATATATATGTGTTTGTCTATTTGTATATATGTAAATATATTTTAGCATTTTGGCCTTTTGCTAGCTGACAGCTTGGTTGGCTGGCACACATTCAAATGCCGGCAACCAGATTAACTAGTATTAGTTCCTCTTAGTAATTGCTGCTTGCTGTTGATTGGTGTTGCTACATGCTACAGTCAGTCAGTCATTTATGCACTCACTCCATGCTGTTTGTGGCATATAACTATGCTATGTAAGTAAGTATGTATGTACTTTAAATAACATAGATGCCATAGATGTCAGCTAGTTTTGCTATTTAATAGCCAGTTTTAAGAAGTAGTCGTCACTCATTGTGGCCATACCATGTAGTTAAGGTTGCTGGAATATCTTGTTGCTGCTGACATTTTTAAAGCTGAATTCACTATCAGCCTTAAGGCGGTGGCAAGAAACACGTATTCACTCACTAGCATTTAATTTAACTAAACTGTCTCTGTATGGATATGTTAGCCTATTCACACACTTCTCTTTCGCCACTATGCAGTTGCGACTTATAATTGTTCAATCATAAGAAATGTATTAAAAATGTTGACGTTAATTGTTAACTAGGTTCAAATGTCATGTCTGTTGTTGTCCGTTCTCTGATTGAAATGAAATTGTCTTTTGTGTATATTAAATAGAAATAAATGGACAAACGAGAGTTTAATTGCGAAAAGTTATAATAATTAAATGATAGTTGGGAAAATACAGCGGCGAAATTCATGTGTATGAATTGACATTTCCAAAAAAATTTTGTAATATTTCCTACAAGTTTGTTATTTTTTTTTAAATTTCTGCTGGCAAACTATGGCCAAGTTTACGAACGTCAAGTTATATAAGAAACCTTTTCGATTTTCTAACGTATGTTACTTAACTCAAACTTAGTGTTTAGAACTGAAGGGTTTTAATTTAGCAAACTTGCTTTAGAAATACATTTCTAAGATTTGGTTTACAATACTATTGCTATTCTATTGAAGATTTTGTATAGAAAATAAAAAAAGTGGTATTCAAAATTTGCTATAGAAAATCATTTATAGTAACGATTTTCTATTGAAAAGTCTATTATACAGAATTTCTTACATAAAATACACAGCTGTGCTGAATATTTTCTTTAGCATATTTAGTTGTTGTACCTAAGATTTTCTACAGAAAATAGTGCTATACTGTGAATTTTCTATAGAAAACATTTTTATACTGAAGATTTTCTATGCAACAAAACTTCTGTACTAAAGAGTTTTCGCCCATAAATAAAATCTGTAAATAGTTCTGTTTATACTGGTCTATAGTTGTCTAAAATAGTCTTGTCTTGTCTCAAATATAAACAAGCCCGACCATATAATACCCTACACCCAGTATATGTATAAAGTAGTTTTTCAGAAATGATTGCTATATGGACCGATCATCCAAAAATTTAGTGCCCTGACTTCTGTTAATATAAATATTTTGTGTGTTATACTTTAAGTGGATATAAATACTTTTAAAAGATTTATGAAGGTTAAACAGAATTACGGAGAGGGTCTTATATGGGAGTTTTGACTAATTAGGGACAGACTATTATAAAATTAGGTGTCAACATATCTGTATATATGAAACTTATTTTTGTTGAATTTTATTTGGAGAACAAAATTTTTAATAGATTTATGGTCGTTAAAGTGATTTTCGGAAGTGGGGCTTATAGTTTATATTTTTGCTCGTTAAACCCCTATTTCGGGAGGACATTTGTATGGGGGTCCAGTGAAATAATGGACTGATTTCCATTAGTTTCAATCTCATTCGTCCTTGGGCCGCACAAATATTACGCAGCAAATTTTATTGAAATATTTTCAAAATTTCGACAAGCTTTACATGGACAGCCAGCCAATCAGACGGGCGCACATCGTTAAATCGACTCAGGAAGAGATTCTAAGTCGATGGGTATACTTTAGGGTGTTGGACTAATATTTATGGGCGTTACAAACATCAGCATACAGAAGGTTATAAAAATAGATCAAAAGCAGTCTTGAAGGCTTAAAACTCAACATTACTCGCGTAATTCCTGATTTTTCGAAGAATCACCTACAACTTATATACCCGCCACCAAATACGTATATTAATAAGTATAAGATAATTTTAGTGGTTATTTTATTTTGCGTGTCCCTTATATGATTGCTATCAACTATCCTTGGGCGGGCGATCGCCTTTATATATTACAACTTAATTTCTATTTATTTAAAGTTCATTTCGTTTAAATTTCATCTCAATAACAACATTTACTAGAATATTTTGCATCTTCCAGGGTTCATACAAAGTATACAAAGGTGTCACGAGACGGAAGATAATCACATGTGACTAGTATATTATCTCTTTCTTACAGAACTGTCGTTTGCTTTTATTTTTTCAGCATGTAACGATTTACTTTGCCACACAATAAATTAGATATTAAAAAGCCCTAAGAAACTGACACTGGCTTCTTGAAACATCAAAATTGTCTCCTCTATATACTCTGTTTTTATTCTCGGAAGTAAACGTTGTATGGAAGTCCATGGGTAATTGAGGACTAATTTGCATAAAAGCACTGTGTAAAATTTTGTTACAATATTAATTAAGGCAGCTTTAACACACTATGGGCTGATCATCATGAAATTCTCTTCAAAGATTTATATGTGTATGTAAATTATTTATATTAAATTTGAACGTCAGTTGTTTTGTAAGAGCTTTATGTGCATTTAAGTGATTTACGGAAGTGAACTTTATATGGAGGCTATGGTCAAATATGGACCAATCATTATGAAATGTGGTACGACAATTTAATAATATTTTTGGGTTATTTTTCTTCAATTTTAATTTGTTAGTGATTTTCAAGAAAAGATCTTTGTGCATTTAAGTGATTTTCGGAAATGGACTTTGTATGTCATAATATAGACCGATGCAAACAAAATATCGTTTTAAGATTTCTCGTTGCATGAAACTTATGGGGGCTATGAGAAATCTTGCATCGATTCCTGTCAATTTCAACAAGACTTGTCCTTCTAAAACAATAATCAAATTTCTTGATATTCTACGTTATATTTGAAGAAACTTGTAAAAAATAAATGAATAATATCGAAATTGTCTGAAAGTTTAGTCTAAAAATCGGATCCTACTAAACCGAATACCAAACATTTCGGTAGATCAGGGAATGTTGGGTAAAAATTACATTGTTTTAGGTATTTTTTCGAAGCTCTATCGTGCCTGCAGATGGACAGATGGACGGATATGGCTAGATTGTGGTAGAATCTTATAAGGACCCAGAGTGGTTCTACGACCAATATTTCGATGTGTTGCAAACTTAATATACCTGTTATATATCTTTTTGGTGGTGGCTATGAAAAGTAAATGTAGAAGATTATTCATTTGTTAATTCCAATTATCCAATTATATTTTAAATTTTCATCTTACACATGAGTCTGGCCAAACCTTTTTCAATTTGAAATGTTATTATAATATATTTCACTCTTAGGCCGCGTTTTCACTATGTCTTTTTTGTTGTCAAATTGTCCAAACTGTTGGCAATTGTATGAAAACGGGTTGTCATATGGCGTCATCTATGTCTGCAATCATGGTTGCAATCATGGTTCGCTATAAATATTTAAAAAAGAAATCCTGGAAAGGGTATAGAAGGACACTTATTCGAATATTTTACTGTACACATCACATTTGTAACATAACAAATCATATATATTTTGTATTAATGCTGTTTTTTTTATATTTTTCTTGCTGGTTTTAATCAAAATGGAGCAGCGTAATTAAAAAAAAAATCATGCAAAAGAATTGCTTCATTTAATAATTGTGCTACAACTAATTAAGTTTTTATAAAGAAAAACTACAATTAAACCGTATTTCAGGCGGCAATAAATGCAATTATTTGTTTGCCAAACAACTTTGTCTGTTTCTGCATAACATTCTATTGTTACTCTCAGCTCGCTGTCTCTCATTTGAAACAAATAACTTAAGTTGAAAAAAAAAAAAATAAAATGGTCAGGCTTTGTGTTTTAAACTTAAACTTCCTTCCGCATTTAACAAAAATTTCCTGTTTTTGCCATAAAATAGCAAAATGCACTTCATTATACAGACAACAAACTCTTATTTTGTTCAAAAGCAGTGAGATTACAGGTAAATAAGAGGAAATGCAACTGTAAATAATAAAAATGCAGTAAGTTGTTAAGAGCAGTTAAAAGAAGTGGGAGAGAGAGAGATAAATGTAAGTGAGAGTATATATGAGAGTTTTGGAATGTTGCGTTATTTTTAGTGAAGGTGGTAAAGAGTGCACATTTGTGCAATGGCAAAGAGTGCAATTTCGGATTTGTGGGGTTTTGAAAAAAGAGTTACTGTGTTTTTTTTTAAACGGAGAGGGGGTGGGGGTTTAGTGAAGGGTAGCCAGAATTTTAACAAAAAGAGCTGAGAGTATAATAAACGAAAATAGGAAAGAAATTCTGCCGTATGTTTAACACATTTTAAAACATTATTAGGAAAATCTTTGAAAAATATAGAAAATAATAAAAATAATCAGACAAATTCACAATATTTGTTATTATAATGTCCAACTTAAGCGACTAGCTGAGCTTAAAACCCTATTCTCAGGCTCATGGCGGGTTAGTCGGGGAGTTAATATGGTTCGTAAATTTATTATCTGCTGCTCTTTGTCTTCTAGCTGTTGTGGAATGTTCTGTGTTGCTGTGCAGACTGCAGCACAAATATGGCTTGAATAACCATTACTACCACTTCTACTACAACTATTTCATTCTATTGCAGTTTTCGTTTACAAAAAAGAAAGAATCTATGAATCGTTTTTATTTTCTTTTTTTTTTTTGTATTGTAGTTTTTGTTGTTCTTTCTTTTCGCATTTGCAGTGTCATAGTTGTTCTGCTGTTTTCTGCAACATTTTCTTTTGCCATCATGCTTCTTTATTATGAAAAATTCTGTGCTTTTTTTTGGCCATCATTCAGTAGTTGGTTACAAACATTAGTCTAAAAGCGACAATCTATATGAACGGTCGCGCTTTTACGCTATTTTAAAATCAAAATTTTTCCCGCTGCTAGAAATTTTTTCTTTTACAACAATTAAATAAGTTTTCAAAAAATAAAACCAAACCAAAGCAAATAAAAAAATTAACGAAAAAAAGAAATTGAAATTTATTAAAACAAATTAAATTGCCAGTATACTACAGTAAGCAAAACAATAATTTGCTTAGATTTAATAATTTTTTAGGCCAACTAACAACACAGCTTTTGAAATAACAAAAATATCGCTAGGCAAACCGAAAAAAGTTAAAAGAAAATTCCCCAAAAAAAAGGTGAAACAAGAAATTTAAGAAAAATACCACAAATAATTATTAAAACCTACAAAATAATAAAAATATTAAGAAAGTGTTTTAAAAGTATTGGTAGAACACAAAATATTTGGAAATTACCCTTTAAATCTTTTGCCAAGAAATTTTTAAAATTTATCCAGCAATCATTTGTTAAATTAAACAACAGTTTTGGAAAATTGTAAAGCAAGTCTAAAAAACCCCACTGGGAAAAAATTCTTTAAAAAACTTTTAATAAATTAAAAATCAAAATATCTTGAATTTTATTCTAAATACACAGAAATACAAAAGGAAATCAAACCAACTTTTGATAAATTTAACAACAAATTGTAAGTGTTTAAGAGAAAGTATTATTAATATTCGTAAAGTGTGCTAGTTACAGTAAAATAATTTGTAAATTAAAACAAAATTTTGTGAAAACAAAAATCGTTTCAAATTATTTTCAAACCAAACTTTAACATCCCGCGAAACAAATACAACGACTACAACTGCAATTTAACAGCCAATTCAAATGCTTGAGAATAAATAGTTGCCAGGTGGGTAAAATTTTAAAAATCTTAAATTAAAAACTAAGCAAAATACACTGCTTTGCATAACTATAAATACATAAAACTTTTTTCAATTTTGCAAGCTAAAGCAAACCTAAAACAATTTAACCTGCTATATGTAGGTGAAACGAACAGAAAAACAAATATTATTTCCCAAATAAAAATCAGTTTTTTTTTATATTTTAAACCTTTATAAAGTAACTAATTAGTGTTTCATAACTATAAATACACAGAAATTAAAATAATTTCAAATAACAATATTCTTAAAAAATTTAGACTTTAATAGTTTGTTAGGCCACCTTTTCTTTGAATCTCACTGAAAAATTCCATCAGGCTTTCTATTCAACTGATTCATTATTTGTTAAATTCACAAGTGATGTTGTATGTTGTACATTGTATGTTACAACTATTTGATTGTGCATAACATTTTAAGCAAAGTCGCTTGTTTATAATGTCGAGCCTTGAAAATGTCAATAAATAAAATAAAATTAATAATTGAGATGAGCAAAACAAATTAATTTCGGCATTGCGTGAAAATTATAATGCAGACATTCTATCAATTGAAGTAGAAATTAATGATCGTTTTGTATAAATAATACAACAATCTACAATATTTAAGTTTGTTGTTTATTAATTTTAGTTTCTTGTTTTAAATTTGCCACTCAGTTTATGATTTGGGTGTTACCGTTTGGTAATTTTTTTTAACTGAAATGAGTAATTTTTATACCCTTCACGTTAATGAGAAGTTTGTCATTCCGTTTGTAACTTCCACAATATAATTTTCCGAACCTATAAAGTATATATTTATATTCTGGATCCTTATAGATAGTGGAGTCTATTAAGCCATGTCCGTCTGTCTGCCTGTCTATCTGTCTGTTGAAATCAATTTTCTGCAGTCCCCAGATATCGTCGAGATCCAAATCTTCAATAATTCTGTCAGACATACCTTTGAAAAGTTTGCTATTTAAAATCAGCAAAATTCGTCCATAAATAACGGAGATATGAGCAAAAATCAGAGACAACCTCTGAAAATTTCATCAATAAAACTAAAAACTCATCAACAGATGGCGTTGATCACACACAGTGTATTATTATTGTTACTAACATTTTTTCATCAACAGATGGCGTGTTTAACATCAAAGTGTTTGAAAACTTTAACCCCCTTATTCAAAAACGATTATTAAATTTAACAAACGTTTATTAAGCAAAATTTTTATATGCAAATCTGTCTTAATAAACGTTTATTAAATTTAATAATCGTTTTTGAATAAGGGGGTAAGTGTGTTCTTAAACCGTAATATAAGTGTGTAAAAAGACAGTGTGTTCATTAATAATTGTGTTTGTGTACATTTAAATAAATAAAGACTCGTTATACATATTTTCATCAAACTACTTGACGTTTTTATTTTGCAATTAAAAAGAAGAATGTTTATTGAAAGGAAATAAACCACCGTTTTTAAAAGGTAAAAACGTAACAATATAATATATATATGTATGTATTGCTTGGTTTTCACTATGTCATTTTTGTTGTCATATTGTCCAAATTGTTGGCAATTGTATGAAAACGGGTTGTCATATGGCGTCATCTATGTTTGCAATCATGATAGATGACATATGACAACAACATATGAAAACGTGGCCAATGTATATAATATAATTATGCATCCACAACACAGGTGAAGGGTATATAAGATTCGACATAGCCGAATATATCACTCTTACTTGTTTAATTTAGATTCATACTTGATCTTTTGCCAACGCTTAGGCCTTAATTTTGTACAACACAACGTGACTAAGCGTTGCGTTAAATTACATTTTGCAAATTACGGCGTTCAAGCAAGTAATTGTTTGCGTTGTGACAGCTGATTCTTACGTTGCTGTTCATACAACTTAATAAAATTGTGTATTTTGAAAAACGCAACGTTGAATCTTTTATCACTTGCGTTGTCAAATTTAACGCTTCCATTTTTTTTTTGGCTTTAGTTTTAAAACTTGAATTAAAGTATTATTAAAATACAAAATTATTCAATTAATTTAATATATTCTAGGAACTTTATTAATACGATGTAAGTAAATATATACAAACATATTAATTTAGTATAAAATACTACAAACATTTTTCTTAGGGCGAAAAAAAAGCTACAACGGCAGCTCAATTTGAATTGGAAAAGCATCCAGATGTGGCTCGTGGAATGCCTAATTTCTCTTATTTCGTCTTCAGCCGTAAGATTAAACTTAATCCATTTTGGACAAAGCGACTGTTCCATAGCTGACAAACATTCATTAATGACGTCACTAACCTTGGACTTTGTCAATAACCTTATTGGTGTGGCAAATTTTGCTTCTTTTGAAATAGCCGTCACACCATGAGGTTCCTTTAGAAAGGGGCCTATCTCACGTAATATATATGAAAACGTTTTCTTGTTTATTCGGAACTTTATCTGAAATCTTTAAAGTGTTATTTTACTTACTCATTATTCATGCGCAATTTGGGTTTTTTTTTTAATAGATATGTCTAGGACGCTTGAAAAATCTCCATCTGCACCATCAAGATTAAATTTTTTCTCATACAAGAAAATCAGCCAAAACAAATGTACATATTTTTAAATAGTGGCTATTAAATATTAACAGAGTTTATCGGTTTACCTGTTTACAAATAGTTTTTAAATTTCTTTTAGCGTTTTGGCAATTTTGGTGGTGCAGAGTACAGAGCCTTGGCACAGAAAACAGCTTTTGTCGAATAATAGTCTGGGATTTTTACGTCACTCTCATCAATAATCTAAGCAAGAGTCTTCAGTGTGTTGCCGGCACAGTTAATAACTCTGTGGTTGTCCCATTCAGAAAGCTTTTTTTTGGACCGATACTTTTATTTCTACCATAATAATCCGAATTATTTGCAAAATTGTTTACTACAACATATGATATGATATAAACATGTGTTGCCAGTATCAACATGTAAAATTAATTGATGTATAAAATAGTTAACGTACTGTTTTTACATATGATTTTTTAACATAAATGTTTTGGCCTTAAAGTGTCTGTTAACTAAAGTCAACTTCAATCCTCAAATAAGATTTTTTTGGCTGTTAGTATTTAGAAATAGAAAATTTTAATAAATACAATTTGTGACAATGATTTTAAAAGCATGGGTGGCAGTGAAAAAATGTGTCAATTAATGCAATAAGCATTTATTTAATTCTAGTTCCATTTCCTTGACAGGTATTTTAATAACCAAAAGAAAACGAAAATGTTTGGCTTAGTTGCTTGAGCTGAGTGTCTAAAAGATGTCCTCATCTGCCACTTTAACATGACGTTGGCGTCATGACATGACGTTGACGTTGACGTTGACTTTCTTTTAGATTTACCCTTATTAAAAAATGCTGACTTGAAATTTTAAACATATTACGTGTAAAACTAAAAAATGCGGGATTTATAATAAATGACGCAATAATGTTTTGTAGTTTTTCATGTCATTTAGAAGGTAACATAGCTGTCATTTATTTTAATTTTTGTATTAAACACTATAGTGTGAACAACAAAGTCTTTTGATGATTCCAACAGAAGTCTCATATATTTGAAACACCCTACACCCAGTATATGTGTAAAAACAGATTGTATTTCTTTACACCAGTCATTAGAAAATTGAAATAATTTAACACATACCAACATACGTTGCAAATTACAAATAAGCGAATCTATATAATAATCATAATTGTTGTTGCCATAAAAATAATTTTAATGTTGCACACTGAATGTGTTTATAAAAAATTTCGAGAAATGGGCTTTATATGGTTGTCATGATTTCTGTATATATGTATGAAAGTTTTATGCGATAAATTTTATTTGGATACCAACAATTTAAAGAGAGTTAGACCGCGTTTTCACTATGTCATCTTTGTTGTCAAATTGTCCAAATTGTTGGCAATTTTATGAAAACGCTTTGTTATATGTTTGCAATCATGATCGCAAACATAGATGACGCCATTGCAAACATATGACAATCCGTTTTCATAAAATTGCCAACAATTTGACAACAAAAATGACAGTGAAAACCAAGCATTATGATCTTATAAGTGATTTTCGTAAGTGGGCTTTATATGGGAGCTATGCTTAATTATGCAACGATCTGTACAAAAAATGTAGATGTGATTAAGCTTGACGTACAATTTCAAAATCAAACATTTATGACAGATAAACCCTTATTTCTGGAAAACATTTCTATGGGAGCTGGATGAAATAAAGAACCGATTTCAACCAATTTCAATGCCATATACCAAATTTTGTCGAAATATCAACAAAATTGCGACCTGTAATTTGCGCACATGCCAGAAGCGCTAAATCTTATGGTCGATGTGGCCAACTACAGCTGAATTTGTGTGAAAT
Organism: Bellardia bayeri; assembly: GCA_950370525.1. NCBI lineage: Eukaryota > Metazoa > Arthropoda > Insecta > Diptera > Calliphoridae > Bellardia > Bellardia bayeri. Next base: position 18,248,783 of record OX493268.1, on the reverse strand, counting down.
TATGCGTTTATTTTTAGATTTTTAAATCTGTTTTTTTTTTTTCTTAATGCTTGATGTTAAGATGATTTTTGTCTTACATCAAAAAGTTTTGTCTTTTCTTCTCTACAGTTTTATGCCACATTTATTTCACAGTAGGTGTAACTACAATATATCGAAATATATCAATTTTTATTAAAGAGTTATAGTTAAATTTTTTATGTTTTGTTAAAACATATAATTTAAATGGACTATAACCATAGTCACAAAAAAAGTGTACTTTAATAGTTAAAAAGTTGAGTTTTGTTAAAAGTACACTTTACTTTAACTATGGACACGTAAAAGTATACTTTAACCTCTAAAACATACTTTTAATTTAAAAGCAGCTTCAGCTTTTTAAAATCAATCAGCTGTTTATGCAAAGAACAAAAATATAAAAAAGTTAAAAAAAAAAAAAAATCTTATGCAATCTTAAGGCTTCATTAGTCTTTACTTTCTGTTGCTTTTCTGTTCCGTGTCGTTCTGTTGTTAAATTGTTGTAGTTAGTTTTTCCGTCTAAACGTATCAGCTGTTTTAGGTAAACAGACATCACACCGCGAAAATAAATCAAAAAATACAAATCAAAGTTTTTTTTATATGTCATCACTTTCGACTAAAGTAATGAGTTTTTCGTCATCCATGGTTTATTTGTTTATATTATTATAACTTTTATACAAAAACTTAATCAAATTCATAGAAATTGAAAATTTTTGTAATAAACTAAACATTTTTTTGCTGTGCAGATGTCAGCTGTTTTGTGCTGTCACTTACAATTACTTAACAAATTTTTGTTTTCAACCGGTTCGTCCGCAACGGTACGGAAAGTAACTAACCAACTAACGACTTCTACACATTTTCTATTTAACAGAATCAAGTCAGCTGATTCGAAACGGAACAGAAAGTAAAGACTAACTGCCGTATTTATAAAAACTTAAAGTAGACTTCAAGTGCACTTTAAGAAAATTTTGTAAGAAAATTTTGTCTTTAAGCACACTTCAAGCATACTTTATTTTTTATAAATATGGCAGTAATTCTTTACTAATATTCTCTTTCTCTTTTTTTTCTCGTTTGTTCCTGTAAAGACTTATCAAAAAATCAACGCCAAAATGGCCTAATTATGATATTAATCTTACCTTCTCCATTTTTCCACTGCAAACACTTTTCTTAAACTTTCCTGATTAATTTTATTATTTTGGCGATTTTTTTTTTCAATTTTCAATGACAGCTGCTTAAAGCTGCCACTTGCTTTATTTTTCATTACTGTTTGTATGCAATAATTTTCTACATATGAGGTGGCACCCAGTTAAAACGACCTTAAATTTTGACTATAGTTACAAAATATTTAAAAGTAGGTTTTAAGTTTAAAGTTGTTTTTAAAAAGAACCGACTTTAGTGTTTGTCTACGGTTATGGTCCAATATCTTTTAATTAAAATATATTTGTATTCATTTATTTAGGAAAAAAACGATTTAAAAAAATAACTAAATGTTAAAGCAAAAATATCTATCAGTAATAAACTGTTTAATAACTAGTTATAAAATCTTTACAATAAATCTAAAAAATTGACATGAATATTAAAAGTTTAATTACAAAATTGAAAAACAAACAACAAAGTAAAACAAACATTATAAACTAATATATAATTATATTGTTTAAATAAGATTTACTTCAGTAATATAATAAACATTAGGGTGGTTTTGTAAATGAATTTCCAAAAAATCTGAAACGATAAGAATTAAGATTTAATCATAAGATTTAATTTATATATTTCAAGCGTCTTAATAATACCAACCTTGCTACTAAAAATTCCTTTAAAAAAACCTAAATTATACCTAAAGAGTAACACCCTAATGTAAATAAATTTAAAACATAAATTTTTAATTGAAGTGCTGATTTTGTTTTCTATACATTGCTGCCTCTTAAATACATAGACGACTTAAATAATTTAATTGATATCAATATTGTTTCTTTATAATAATAAAAAGATTTTCCATAAAGAAACCACAAACACATCCTAGTCCGCCAAAAAAATGATAAAAACAGGGAAACATAAAACCAAACATAATTTCGATATTTTAAAATTTCCTATAAACATTAATTTTTTTCTTTCCATTCAAATATGATCACTAAGCAAAAACCAATATTAAAATTTTTTACACAATTCGCCTTTGATGTTCGTTAGTAATTTAAATGTAGCAATATGTATTTTTTTTTTACACCAGTCATTAGAAAATTGAAATAATTTAACACATACCAACATACGTTGCAAATTACACCACTAATAGTTAAGCGAATCTATATAATAATCATAATTGTTGTTGCCATAAAAATAATTTTAATGTTGCACACTGAATGTGTTTATAAAAAATGCACTTAAAAATTTTTAAAGCTGTAATGTTTATATGCAACTTAATCAATTCATTAAAAAAGACTGCAACAGCAATTAATGATTATGCAGCAAAATAGTAATGCAACTAGCAAAGAGCCAAATAACTGCAAGTGTTTGCCTATGCAAGTATTAATCCCTACTTTGGAAAAGGAAACTGAAAATTGCCACAATTTTTGGTTTAAACAAATTAGTATGTATAGTCAATTGTAGGTCCTTATAAAGTCACAATTTAGCTTAAGGTTTATGTAGTCAAATTTTGGCTTCAAGCTGTTTTTTATGTAGTCAGATTTAGGCTTCCGAACGCAATTAAATTCTGTGACATGGCTGATATTTATCTGTTTCATATAAAATACCAAATTTTGATGCAAGAGTATTTCGAAATTGTACCATATGACTCTTGGCAGTACCACGTTACCAACTGTGTTTAAAATGTATGAAAAAAGTACAATTGTACCATGTTTGCCATCAGTGACCTGAATAAATACAAACAAAAACAATGAATATTTGTAATTTTCAATCAGCTGTTTTTGACAACAAAGAGCTCAAAGCAAAAACAAATAACCATGTTATTTTTGTATTGTTGTACTTGTTGTAATGTTACCACTACCTTATAATCAATATTTCTTGGTTTCATGCAATAAAAATGTGTTTTAGTTAAAAATGTTAATGAAAATCGAGCGAGATGCATCAAGTGTGCGTGTTCTGAAAATCCTTGAAGTATATAAAAGTCATAAAACCTAATCATTGATTATATTTTCAAACGCTGTAGAGATCACAGATTCCAAAAATTATAAAAAAGTTTCGGCTAATTCTGCATCAGGTCAAAAAGGTTAAACCTAGATGACTTCAAACTCGCAGACAATAAACAGAGCATTGGCAAAAGCCCAGCACCAGACGGTATACCAAACGAAATGATAAAGATGGTATATGACATATGCCCTGAAATTTTGGTTAGTCCGCTTCCACGCTCTTCAAATCTGACTCCTCAGGGCAAGTAGTTTTGGATGAGAAGGGAAAAAAGAATTAAACTTGATGGTACAAGTCAACTTACTTATTTCCTTTTGTATTTTTCTTTCGCGCATGTTGATTTGCATTAAAAAGTACGAAAACTGAAAGTTCGTAAGAGAATTGAATAAAAACTGTTCAGCTAAAACTGAAGAGTGTGAAACAGGACTTCAAATCTTCAACTCATGTTTAGAGTCATTCATCCTTCCTGCTAAATGCAAAATAGAGAAATTAGTATTATTACGAAAAGGAAATTAATCATAGACCAGTATGTGTGTTGGGTTCAGTAGGAAAACTGTTGGAGTGTGTAATATTGAAACGGAGTGAAATAAATAAATAACCTTGTAGGTTTATCTCCCATGTAACACGGTTCTCGCAAAGGGAAAAGTATAGTAGATGTCATAAGTGTAGTTTGCAATAAAGCTATACAAACCAAAACAACCTGCGAATACTGCAGAATAATAACACTGGATCTATAAAACGCTTTTAATACAATAAAGTGGTGTTGCATCTAGCAGAAACTCAAAATAAAGGAGTAGCAAACTATATCTGCAGTAACAGATTATCAGGACAATATAATGCTATTAAATGAGACGGAAAATGGAATAAAGCAATATGAAATAACAGCTGGTGTACCTTAGAGCTCCGTACTAGAAACATTCCTGTAGAATGTGATGTACGATGGATTATTGAACTTAAATCTATCAAAAGGAGCAGAACAAATCGTATATGCAGATGACATCGGTCTCGTTATAAACCAACAAGCTGCTGAACTGATCGATATAGTTGCAAATGAAAGTTTATGTCGCTGTAACAGATGGTTGAGGAAAAATGGACTGCAGTGATACGTACCGAACAATACTTGTGCCAGATCGAAGTCTTTAAAAAAGCGAAGATCCGACTTCAAAATAGTGGTATAACCTTCAAACGATACTTGTGCTATCTAGGTATAATTGGATGACAAACTGAGCTCTGAACAACACGAACTAAACATTCGTGACAAAGACATGTGAACAGCAAACTCGCTGATCGATAGAGGAGGATGCAAAGCATTGTATACTTTTTGGAATGTGAAAAGTGGCTGAAACAGAGACAAGCAATGAATAGTACTTTATGCGAAACCTAAAGTACTAAAGTACTAAAGACTACCGTATTATACTAAAGGCTACCGTCTTATACTAAAGGCTACCGTCTTATACTAAAGACTACCGTATTATACTAAAGGCTACCGTCTTATACTAAAGGCTACCGTCTTATACTAAAGACTACCGTCTTATACTAAAGGCTACCGTCTTATACTAAAGGCTACCGTCTTATACTAAAGACTACCGTCTTATACTAAAGACTACCGTCTTATACTAAAGACTACCGTCTTATACTAAAGACTACCGTCTTATACTAAAGACTACCGTCTTATACTAAAGACTACCGTCTTATACTAAAGACCGTCTTATACTAAAGACCGTCTTATACTTAAGAGTACCGTCTTATACTAAAGACTACCGTCTTATACTAAAGACTACCGTCTTATACTAAAGACTACCGTCTTATACTAAAGACTACCGTCTTATACTAAAGACTACCGTCTTATACTAAAGACTACCGTCTTATACTAAAGACTACCGTCTTATACGAAAGACTACCTTCTTATACTACCGTCTATACTAAAGACTACCGTCTTATACTAAAGACTACCGTCTTATACTAAAGACTACCGTCTTATACTAAAGACTACCGTCTTATACTAAAGACTACCGTCTTATACTAAAGATTACCGTCTTATACTAAAGACTACCGTCTTATATAACTACCGTCTCATTGTTATAATATAGTAAATTTTCTACATTTAGTAATAAATCGTTAGCTCCTCTTTACCACTGTCTAAGAAAATCTGTTATGATTACATGACTTTCATGACTGGCTAACGCGATGAGTGGTGGTGAGTGACGGACTGTCCAACCAGTTGTCTATTTTGAAAAGGAAAACCAACAATAAAAAAAACTAACTTATAATAAAATAAAAATGCCCGAATGACTAAGCAACAATATTTAATAATTTTTTTTTGTCTTGTATAATTTTCTAAACATGCACTTTCTTGTGTCTTGTATGAGTACTTGCACCACACCACACCACACCACATCATACATATCACACTATACTTCACCACGCAACTACATTATAATGATAATAATGATGATCAACATCATAATCGTTCAAATTCATCAGCTTTTGTATTCAAGTTGTTTACATTTTTGCTTCATTTTTTATGCAGTTGTTTTTTCTTGGTCTTTTTATACCCTTCACCTTAATAAGAAGGGTATATATAAGTTTGTCATTCCGTTTGTAATTTCCACAATATAATTTTCCAACCCTATTAAGTATATATATTCTGGATCCTTATAGATAACGACTCCGCTAGTAAGCTATGTCCGTCTATCTGTCTGTCTGTCTGTTGAAATCAATTTTCTGAAGTCCCCAGATATTTTTGGGATAAAAATCTTCAAAAATTCTGTCAGACATGCTTCCCAAAGTTTGCTATTTAAAATCAGCAAAATCCGTCCACAAATAACGGAGACATGCTCTGAAAATTTCATCAAAAAACTAATAAACTCATCAACAGATGGCGTTGATCACAAAAAGTGTATTAATATTGTTACTAATAAACTCATCAACAGATGGCGTTGATCACACAAAGTGTTTAAGTGTGTCCTTAAACCGTAATATAAGTGTGTTAAAAGACAGTGTGTTCATTTTTAATTGTGTTTGTGTACATTTAAATAAATAAAGACTCATTATATTTTCTTCAAACTACTTGACGCTTTTATTTTTCAATTAAAAAGAATCCAGTTTATTTAAAGGAAATAAACCACCGAATGTATGTATTTAATATAATTCTGCATCCACAGAAGATGAAGGGTATATAAGATTCGGCATAGCCGAATATAGCACTCTTACTTGTTTTAATTTCACTTTCATTTGCTCAAGCTTATAACGACAGCTTGAAGGCATATTTTTTGCAACATCAGTCAGTTTTTACTTCTTGTCGTTGCTATTGTGTGTGAGTTTTTTTTTGTTTTGTTTCTTTTGTGGTATCTACCACCAGCAAGTTGAACATATTTATAATGCATGGAGTACAACCACAACGAATCAAACATTCAACCATCTAACCATCCAGTCAGTCAGCCAGCCAACCAGTCAGGCAGGCAACCACTCCATACATGTATCCATGGAGTGATTTGAATACCAATGCATATAAAATAAGACATATTTAATAAGAAAGGCATGCACGTTGTTAGATTGTCATATTTTACATACAGATAGATCTTCTAATAAAATGTGTACACATGTATAGTGGAGAACAATGGCAGTTAGTTTTGTTATAAAATGTTAGTTTTAGTATAAAACTTTAGTTTTTTATATGCCACATTTCGAACTGTTTTACTGTTTACTGTAGTCAGTAATTTGATGTCTACATATCGATCCATTCAACAAAATTTGTTATATGTCTATTTATACAGCTTTTGGATTTGTTTTGTGTTGTAACTCTATAGCGGCATTTTGGAACTGTCATGATGTTTGCCATGCATCAAGTGTTTTAAGTTATTTGGCCAAGCAATGTGAGAATTCGAAAAAACTTTAAAAGAAACCAACACGTAATAAAATGTTTATATAATAAATTTACTATATTTAAATAGTACCATGACTTGTAATTAATATTTAAATGAAACAATGTAAAATAAGTTGAAATTTTAAACTTAACAATATGCTAGGTATGCCACAATATCAGGAAAAAGTGTTATAATTATAAAATAATGCAGCAATAGCTGGACTCTTCAACTCGACCTCTACCACTGTTGCAACTCATATTTCACATTTCAACACATAGGCGTAGCATGTTAATTTTATCAATAAATAAATTTGCAATAGTTTTGCATTTGTTGTTTTACCTCAACTCATGCAGCAACAACGCAAATGCTGTAATAATTCATAACCAATATAAATATTTAAACAAGCATAAAGTATAATTACCGCCGGCACTACACGTTTCACTACACATTTCCCATTGTGTGCATTATTATTATACACTGGCATGGTACTCGTATTTACAAATAATTATAAAACGCTTTAACTAATTCATTGTGATTTTGTTTAACATTTAAGGAAGTTTAAGCTAAAAAAAAAAAAACTATAAAACATGTTGACTGTGAGTTATGTGAGAACCAAAACATAAGTGAAGCGAAAACTAGCAGTTTGGAAAACTAAAAAAAATAATATAAGACCATAAAATTGGCAGAATTAGAACAAGTATAAAAAAGTATATAGCGATAGTTTTAGTGTAAAACAAGAGTTTTAGTATAACACAATAGTTTTAGAATAAAACGGTAGTTTTAGTATAAAACGGTAGTTTTAGTATAAAACGGTAGTTTTAGTATAAAACGGTAGTTTTAGTATAAAACGGTAGTTTTAGTATACAACGGTAGTTAGTATAAAACAGTAGTTTTAGTATAAAACGGTAGTTTTAGTATAAAACGGTAGTTTTAGTATAAAACGGTAGTTTTAGTATAAAACGGTAGTTTTAGTATAAAACGGTAGGTTTACTATAAAATGGTAGTTTTACTATAAAACGGCAGTTTTAGTATAAAACGGTAGTTTTAGTATAAAACGGTAGTTTTAGTATAAAACGGTAGTTTTAGTATAAAACAGTAGTTTTAGTATAAAACGGTAGTTTTAGTATAAAACGGTAGTTTTAGTATAAAACGGTAGTTTTAGTATAAAACGGTAGTTTTAGTATAAAACGGTAGTTTTAGTATAAAACGGTAGTTTTAGTATAAAACGGTAGTTTTAGTATAAAACGGTAGTTTTAGTATAAAACGGTAGTTTTAGTATAAAACGGTAGTTTTAGTATAAAACGGTAGTTTTAGTATAAAACGGTAGTTTTAGTATAAAACGGTAGTTTTAGTATAAAACGGTAGTTTTAGTATAAAACGGTAGTTTTAGTATAAAACGGTAGTTTTAGTATAAAACGGTAGTTTTAGTATAAAACGGTAGTTTTAGTATAAAACGGTAGTTTTAGTATAAAACGGTAGTTTTAGTATAAAACGGTAGTTTTAGTATAAAACGGTAGTTTTAGTATAAAACGGTAGTTTTAGTATAAAACGGTAGTTTTAGTATAAAACGGTAGTTTTAGTATAAAACGGTAGTTTTAGTATAAAACGGTAGGTTTACTATAAAATGGTAGTTTTACTATAAAACGGCAGTTTTAGTATAAAACGGTAGTTTTAGTATAAAACGGTAGTTTTAGTATAAAACGGTAGTTTTAGTATAAAACAGTAGTTTTAGTATAAAACGGTAGTTTTAGTATAAAACGGTAGTTTTAGTATAAAACGGTAGTTTTAGTATAAAACAGTAGTTTTAGTATAAAACGGTAGTTTTAGTATAAAACGGTAGTTTTAGTATAAAACGGTAGTTTTAGTATAAAACGGTAGTTTTAGTATAAAACGGTAGTTTTAGTATAAAACGGTAGTTTTAGTATAAAACGGTAGTTTTAGTATAAAACGGTAGTTTTAGTATAAAACGGTAGTTTTAGTATAAAACGGTAGTTTTAGTATAAAACGGTAGTTTTAGTATAAAACGGTAGTTTTAGTATAAAACGGTAGTTTTAGTATAAAACGGTAGTTTTAGTATAAAACGGTAGTTTTAGTATAAAACGGTAGTTTTAGTATAAAACGGTAGTTTTAGTATAAAACGGTAGTTTTAGTATAAAACGGTAGTTTTAGTATAAAACGGTAGTTTTAGTATAAAACGGTAGTTTTAGTATAAAACGGTAGTTTTAGTATAAAACGGTAGTTTTAGTATAAAACGGTAGTTTTAGTATAAAACGGTAGTTTTAGTATAAAACGGTAGTTTTAGTATAAAACGGTAGTTTTAGTATAAAACGGTAGTTTTAGTATAAAACGGTAGTTTTAGTATAAATATTTTCAAGCTCCAAATCTTTAAATCTATTAAAGATACTTAATATCTTCCTAATGTTTTCTTTAAATGTCTTTAGCCTTAAATAAAAAAAACACTAAACTCATTTTCTATCTGTAAAAATCAGCAATTATGTTTTTAGAAAATAAAAACCTTGAAAATATATATCTAATAGAAAAGTTGTACATTGTTTTCACTAAATGTTTATAATGAATATTAAAAATAAAAGTCATTATAAACATTTATTTATGTATGTGCAGAGCACAAATATGCGAGATTATTTCTTCTGCTTTTCATATTCTATTTTAATTGCAATATTAATCTTAACTTTTATTTCCTTCCGTTTTAGTTCCTACTTTTATGTATCTACCGTACAAGTAAATGTATGAGAGAGTGTGTTTGTGTTAATTTATGAGAGCGCTCAGAGAAAGATCTCTAACACATAATTCTGCCTTATTTTTTATGTGTTTGTTTTATCGCTTTGTATTTGCGGTTGTTCTTGGTGCTGTAGTTATTTTATGACTTTGAATATGGCTTTTTAAGTCAAGATGGCTGCACTCATAAATCTATTATGTTGGCATAAACAGTTGAATCCTTTTTTTTTTTTGCTCCTGCTCTGTTGTAATTTTTCCTCGTATTGTTTTTGTTATTTTATATTTTTATATCTGTATTGGTTGCATACAGCTGTTATTATTGTTGTTGCTGTTGCTGATTATTTGTTCTGTTATTTAACAATTAGTTTGTGTTGCTATCGTTACTAAATGCAGAACAATGATGGCTGTTGGAAAATTGCAGCTGATTGAAATATTTTACAATAATTTTTTGAAATTCAACTTAAAAGTTAAGATGAATATACTGTAGAGGAAACTAATTGAGAGGTCTTTATTATTGAAATTTTTTAAATAAATTGTTAAAAATTTTGGTTTGTGCGTTTTAGAAGTGGTGCATTTGACACGAACGCAAAGCTTGCCCAGGGTAGGCAAAACATTTTTATGACCAAGATTGTTCTCAAACTCAATAAGAGCTGGCAAAATCATTGGCAGCTAATCAAGCAGCAATTTTAAAACATTTGCTAGCAGTAGGATTCATTCAAAAGCAGGAAATTTGTACTATAGGTACTATGTGAACTGAAGCCTAGAGACTATTAAAAATGATTTTGCAGTACTGCTTAATGCTATAAAAGGAGTTAATTTTTTTAACAAATCATTACTTGCGATGTAAAACTGATCTATTACGATAACCCGAAGCCTAAGCCATATGTAAAGCACAACCAACCAGCCGAAACGACACCAACGCCAAATATCCATGACACTAAAGTAATGATCTGTATTTGGTGGCTGTTTGTTTTATGAGCGGCTGAAATCCAGCTAGACCATTACAAGAAACCGTAATGCAACTTATTCATACAAAGCGAACATTGCCTGAAAAACGACCAGAATATGCGGCCAGATCATGACATCGATCGAACACATGTTAAAATATGTAGCTGTTAAAAACTATTTAGAATAAGTCGTTGGATAACTCTGTTTTTACAAATGAATTTCAATTTCTGATTTAAAAAATATTCATCCGCTTTTTTGATTTAAATATTAAAACATGCAAGCTGATTTTATGTGAACAATGTTTTATAGTTTATACACAATTTCAACTCGTTTTCATTTAAAGCATTTAAAAAAATTGGTCGCATCAAGTAATTTTCAACTTTATGGAACTAACGAGTTATTTTTTAAGAGCTTTCGGATTTGATTAAAGAAAATATATATAAATTAGAGAACGCATAAAACTTAGAGGTATCTTTATTTGAATAAATAGAACGTTCTAATTGTTCATTCGCTCGGTCTAATTTTGACATAATCTCTCCAACATATTGACCGGTATCTCGCGACTGAATTCTTCTATATCATGTTCCAGTGCCTCCACTGTTGAGGGCTTGTTCCTGAAGATATCAGCCTTAACATAACCCGCACAAAAAATAGTATAAAAGCGTTACATTCCAGCCAAGACCAGCTCTTTCATTTTGGGCAAAAAAAAATTTCAATCCTCTCACGTCATCAAACATTCCTACCAAAAAGAAAGTTGCTAAAAATTGTCCTTTACAACATGTGACCAGGTAATTTTTTTCTTTGGCAAATTTTCAGTTAAAAAATCTTACTGGTATTAAACAAAAGTTTGTAACTTTACAACAAATCGCAAACATCAAGTGTAATTATAGTAATGCAACAGAGTGTATGTCTACCGTTCAACTACCTATATCACATTTCTTAATTTCCCAAAAGGCTGCAACAAAAGCCACCGAATCTATTTAGTGGTTTCATGTTTATAATTGCTCTTGTATACTTATCTGCCCACTTTTTGACTTAGACGTCTCTAATTTAAAGACAAACGGCTCAGACAGGACGACAAGATCAGAAGAAATAGTTCATTAAGTGTCATATAGTGCTTTCCATGATGCTTCTTTCGCCAATACCAAAATTAAGAAAATAATGTTTATCAGGTTTATCAGAGAGTTTCCAAAAAGAAAGTTGGTAAAAAATCACCCTTTAAAAGCTGTCACTGATTAGTCAGTATTTCAAGCAGGAGGTATCATTGAACTGTGCTTATTCTAAAATGTGGGTGTTCAAGCAGTGACTTCTTACGGTGTTTAGTATTTCGACATGATAACAGAGTTCTTTCTGCCTAAATTGAATAATACTGAAGGCGCCACATGTCATACAACCCATAAACAAACTGAATTACTGCATAAGACATTTTCTGGTCGTTACTCTCTCGGCTCTCTGTATCGTGTGATTAAAACAACAGTGGCTTTATGGGCTTCTTTAAAGTCAAATGTCTATGCCGACCAACCCAGCCACATGTTTAGTGCTGCATCAATGAAATTCAGTTACATTTATGTAAAATTGTCATGGAAAATTTCCACAAAAAATGCGTATGTTACAGCAAAGCAATATTTTCCAGAAGTAAGTGGTGATTTTTTAGCAAGACTGTTTTTGGCAGCTCAATTTGGTCTATAATTTCACCATGAATCAAGAACAGCCAGAAGCATTGCAAGAACTGCCAATGCATCCCGAAATATGTATTATTTGTTGTGGATTATGGGCCGGTGGCATCACTAGATCGAATCGTACTTTTTCAAAGCTGGCAGAGCACTACCGTGCGATGATTACAATTTATAATATTTTTTTTTTTGCCCAAAATGGAAAAATTGGACTTGGCTAAAATGTAATATCAATAAGATAGTGCCACATGCCATACAGCACTTGAGAGGCCTGTTCGGGGAATAGTTTAGTTCACGTTTCAGGATGGTCTAGATCGTGCGATCTAACACCTTTAGATGCACTGGAAGCTAATATTGAAGAATTTATTTCGTGAGATACCGGCCGCTATGTTGGAGAGAGTATGCCACAATTAGACCCAGCATATAAACCAATTGAGGCGTAGCCGCGGTCAACATTTATATTAAATCAGAATTGAAGTATATATGTAGATCGCTTTATCGAAACAAAGCTCTTAAAAAATCACTCTTTAAGCCTATTCTGTATATTTTATGATTCAATGAAAATCGAACAAATGTAACTTTGTTTCTGGTTAATTTAAATTTAGCGTAAATGTGAGGATACGTATGTATTTTTTTGTTTCCTTTGACAACCCCAATCTCATTTATGTCCTTTTGATATATTTTAGCTGAAACTAAAACAAGGAAACAAGCAATTATATTTAAAATTTTTTTACAAATATTTAAGTCATAATACAAGTGTGTTTATAAAACATGCAGCCATTGGAATATATTGATATCTATTCAATCTACTAACCTTGTAAAAGTATTATTTGCAACTCTTGTTAAAGTATTTTATAAAATTGTAAAATTACTAACAGGTGGTGATTGATTGCCCAATCCAAGAGTATATTCTTGGTCCTTGCGAAATTCTAAGTCGATTGAGCCATGTCCGTCTGTCTGTCTCTTTGTGTAAAACACTCTCATGTCCAAAGGACACAACCGAAATCTCCTAGTTAGTTCGGTAGTGGAAATCTGCAAAATCGGTAGAGTAGAACCAAAGTTATGGATCAAAATGTAAGATAACCTCTATAAAAAATTTTAATTTTTAAACATTTTAAATATATTGCAGATAATACCATGAATTTTTGTATACATTGTTTTTTTTTTTTTGATAGAATAAAAAGTGTGAGCAAAATAATAAGAAGCGGACCATGATTTATTATAGATCCCATAAAAATAGCTTCCCTAAATATTGCTCAATTACACATAAATGCCAACAAAATTGGATAAAATTGGAATATGAATACAAAATTCAGCAGGAGTAAGTTTCATGCAAAAAGAAATCGCAAAAAAAAATTTAACAAGTGTAACCGTACCTTTAGCTTCACATTATTGTGCAACTCAACTCAAGGATTGATAAGTCTTTCCCATATTACACCATTGTTTATTGTTCGATTTCATTAATATATTGCAGATATAAAACTAGAGATTTGCCAGGCGAAAGGTAATTCAGAGGTAGCCAAATGATTTTGACAATATAACACTATATTTGATATGTAAGAGGGAAGAGAAGACGTATCTATGAAGCGATTTGGCTGGAACAAAGTGTACAATTTGGCTGCTATTAAAACTGCCTGGTGTAATTTAAAACCAGCTTTTAGTTTTTGTTCTCTATTATGCAATAACTTTTCTCTTTCAAATATTTTTTACTCTTATTGCTGTTGTTGTTACTACCGACAACAAATCTAGATTATCCGTTAGTTGCTTCGCTTCCTTTTATAGAAAGTTCTGTGTTGTTATTGTTTTATGAAAACTCATTTTGATAATAAACATTTAAGAGTTTTTTTTTTTACTTTTTCCTTGTGTGTAAAATGTTGTCCTTCCTTCAGAATATGATTTTATACTTAAACGAACACGTCATAAGGCTTGCATGTGTGTGTGACTTTGACTTAAACATAGTGGAAAAAAATATGCTAAAAAGAGGCCTTCTAGAAGGCCTTCTTCAACAGTCGCAAGTATTTCCAGCCGCATTGCCAAATTGTTTCAATTTTACATGGCTTGTCATTGTTAGTCAAGGCCTTGCCTACTTGCTACTGGTTAGATGCCTGCCTGCTTAAGGCCTACTTAAGCAGAACAATTGAAAGGTCTACCAACTAATGGCTCATACAAGAAATAATCGAAGGTCTGCTAAATAATTAATTTCATTGAGGAAAGTAAAACAAGGGTTTTAAATTGATTTATAAAATCACATGTATATAAAGCTCTGCTTCAAGCGTACTTAACACCACAAACTTTTATAAAAGACTTATCCCCTTATTCATAAAACTTGTCAAAGGTTTATAACAGGCTTATAGAGCATATTTTGTATGGATATTTGCTTTATAAGTCTGTTATAAACCCTTGATAAGTTTTTATGAATTAGACTGTTAATTTATAGACTCTTTATTCATTCTTATTCATTCTATTCTTCTCTTTATGCATTTTTATTACTCGTATAACAAAGTTAGCAAAATAATGTTTGTTGTTGTAGTGACGATATACAGGAATTATTGCAAAACCATTCATGATTGCTATTGAAATCATGATTTATTGACATTCTTTTGAAATGCAATTTTGAAAGTGCATGATAGGCCTTCTAGAATGCCTTCTGAGAGAAACCATAGTGGAATAACTATCAAATCCTTTAGAATGTGTAAACTTGTATTTTATAAGGCCTACAAATAGAAGCACTTGCAATTTTTACCGCTGGGATGTGTACTCCAAAAAAAAATGCATGAGAGAGAGAGAGAGACAGAGAGAATGAGTGTGTAGCTAAAAAGTAACTGAAATTCATTTTGTTTGGCGCCAATGCATCGTAAAATCAGTTCATAAAATTGGCGTCAGTCAAAATAAAAGCAAAAATATAACTCAAACAAATAAATGAAAAACTAAAGAACTAAAAGTAAACACAAGTTTTGCCCATTAAATTGTGTTGATGTAGTAGTGTAGGGTAAAAATGAGTAGGTTTGGCTTAGTGTAAAGTTAGTCTATTAAATAATATGAAATTTTGGAAACTAACGAAATAAATGCAATACTGAACTCAAATTTCTAATATTAGTATTGATGGGGGGTATTATAAGTTTGTTCTTCTTCAAAAAAAATATATATTCTGGTTACTTATATCGCCATATTTAGAGATGTTAGGTTAGGTTAGGTTTATATGCCAGCCGCCTGAGGCAAATCTCATTTGGTTGGCGTAAACTAGCATTTAAGTTCAGGAATCGCCAACCTGGCGCATTAAGAAGGCAGATGTTTCTTATCAGTGAGTGTTCTAGAACTGCAGCATTTGCTTCGTATGTTACCATATTCTGGATAGTATCGGTGAGGGTGTTTCGTTTGTATCGTTTGTTTGTATTTTATTATCAGTAACACGGCCAGTAAGAATCAGAAATAAATGTAGACCTGACAGGTTAACCTGACAGGTTAACCAGACTTCGCGTTGTCTGCGTATTCAGAAAGGTTAAAATTGCTCTGGTGTTACTGATTAATTGTCATCCGAGCCGATATTAATTTACTCTCATCCAGAGACAAGAATATGTGTCAGCTGTTCTCACATGCAGAGAAAAAACATGGCTGTGGTAAACATAATCTAAGAGCAACATATTATGATAAGAATTATGATTGTATTCAAAACATATTATGATAAATATACATAAGTGCCATAAAATATGATCAATTATCATCGTAATATTTCTTCATAATAATTTCTTGTTAATCATAATTTGATATTATAACATCATATTATAACCTAATATAATCATAAAATTGTCATAAATGATCATAACATGACCCAAGGTAACCATATTATAGTTGAAAGTAATCATAATATGATCTACAGCAATCATATTATAATCTAAATTAATCATATTATGATATACAAGTAATCATAATATGGTCTAAAATAATCATATTATTATTTAAAGTAATCATATTATGATATCTAATAATCATATTTTGATCTAAAGCAATTATATTATGATAGAACTTTATCATAATATATTAAATTAATATCATATTATTTTTACTATTTGTTAAATTATTATTTTATAAGTACATCATGATCACCCTTATCGTGAATAAAAATTTTACATGAAATTTGTTACCTTTTGAAATTTTTCCTATTAAAATTCAATGTTAAAAAAATAAAAGGAAACAAATTTCATGTGGAAGGGGTGAATATCATAATGAATTCAAAATTATGCAATGGTATTAGTTAAAACATTATTTCTAATGACGACACACATACTCTCAAATAAAAATACGAACGATTTAAGCAATAAGAATTGTGCTGTGTGGACACCAAAGAAATTGCAAAGAAAAAATTGTTACAATCTTCTTAATAAAAATTGCTTCGTGCAAATTGGGACTAAACGATGGAGACGCATATATGCATAGTTGTTTGTGTTGAGCAATTTTTCTATAAGCAAGCTTTACGAAATTGTTCCATTAAGTTGCTTTTTTAATTACTCAATAGAAGAATAGTATAAAAGTATAAACAGATTTCTTATTTTGAAAAAAAAACCAGACCTGATATAGGGCACTTTCTAATTTTCCTTAGAAAATTTTGTTTATTTTTCTACTTTCTCCTCTCTCTATTTCTTGTCTCTCTTTCTTCACTCAGTTTTTCTTACACACTCTTAGTGTTTTTTTTTTGTTTTTCAAAGAAATTGTATAGCTTGTGTTTAATATTAACCTGATTTCTTTTATTGCTCTTTTGTTTTGGCAATACAAGAATACAAAAAACTTAGAATATATGTACATATGTATGTAAAAAGCCTAAACCTTATATAAACCCCAGCTCTTACGAGTTTATCTTAACTTTGTGTTTATACTCTTTACAATATTTGCCATTTTTTCAAGGTTTATTATAATTTCTTACAACAAAATGGACAATAAACAAAATTTGATGTTGATGTTACACGAGCAGGTCGTAAAATTCGCAAAATTTGCAAAAATTATTAAAATAAGTTCAATGAACTTGATGTGTGTTAGATAGTACTAAGACAAAAACGCTGACAAAAAACAAGTATTAGTCATGATTTGATGACTAATTCTGATGCCAAAATAATCATTTCAATTTGGAAAGTTTCGAAACGTTTCCATTTTTTTTTTATATGACAAATTAGCATTTCATTTCAGTTAAATTTTATATAATATTGTTTTCATTTATAGCGTTTTTTTGTTTAACATATTTACTCCCTCTTTTATTAACACTTTCGCACTGATTATTATATACTCGTTAAAGTTCTCTTTAGCATAATAAACAAAACGTAAAACATATGTTTTTATTAGCATAGTTTTAGGCTTTTTCTACAGCTTTTTCTGTATGCTACACATGTGTGTGTGTGTGTGTGTGTGTGTTTTTCTCCCACAAAGTTTTAAACAATTGAGTGTCATTAAACACAATCATCAATATGTTTATTATTATGGCTAAACAAATAAAATTTAATTTACAAAATTTTTAATATTTTGTTTTGCCATATTTATTTATGTGTTTCTAATTTAGTAATTGTGTTTGAATTTTTATTACTTAACTGCCTACATACGCATAACGAGTAGTAGATAGTCATAAAATACACACACATATTGAAATCATTGTTTAATATACACAAACGAGTATAATTTATAGAAGCAAAAAAAAAAAATTATAAAATTATAAAATCAAACCTAACTAATAATAAATGATAATATAATAAATTTGCATAAAGAGTTATCTGTGTATGTTGAAAAAGTAATAATTAACTGCAATTAAAATTCAAATAGATTTATTATGCACAAATACATAAATATGCATGCAAACTATTAATATGTGTGTTTAGACTATATTTAAACTGACTTAAATACATATTCAAATTCAAACTTGGTTATTATATGTCATTACTGATTATTTTACCTGGTAATAGCTGTTACATACAAACTGCAATAATTAGAAGTAGTTTAGTAATGGTTGGCTTAGAAACTGATATCTGAGAAGTAATTTAGCAAGTGTGTATTTTAAAAATGTGGGATTTGTTCAAATATTTAACTTTTGTTTTGAAACATTTATACAATATAAATTTATTCCCACTATTGTCCTTTGTTAGCTATGAACTTTCTGATAACATATGGTTTCCACAAAAAAAGAACTGCTCATATTTTAAGCCACACCCTAATCAAGCTAATTTCGGGTATCCTGTTTTGAAGTGTAGCTTAAGCCAGAGAAAGCGTTTTGATTTGATCAAAACAAAGCCGGTACTATAAGACAATTGGGGCAAAACTAACCAACCACTTATTTCTAAATAGTTTTAACAGGTCATGATGAAATATTACGATGTTCAGCCCATAGAACAATTGTTTAAAAAATTTACACACATTTTTTATGCTCTTTTAAAAACTATCATTCAGTCGTCGTTGAGCAAGCGATGAAAACTCATGCGATTCGTCGCTGTCATTTTGTTCACAATTTTTTTTTAGTCTCAATTTACACGTAGCAATTCTGTAAGCTTAGCTGATTAGCTTTTAGACATCGGTGTGAGGGGAAATTAAGACGAGTACACCCTTGATTATATTAGCAATTCGTGTTACTCTCTTATTTGTAAATTATATGTTCTTACAAATAGTGATTTAAGCAATTATATTGTGGTGTGTAAACACCGAAGAAATTTCAAGGAAATAAAAGAATTGGTACTTAGCATTGTTGTTGCTTTTTTGTTGGACGAAACATAGTAAATACACACGATTCAATTACAATTGAACACGAAAAAGAAATTGTTTTAGATGGACTTATTATTTCCGGTCTCTGTTATTTTTGCTTTTTCTTAAAATTTAAATTACATTTTTATTTTTGAACATCACTGCGTTAAGCGAATCAGTTGCATTTAGTACAGATTCCAAAACCTGGCCATTTTTCATTAGCTTTTAATAGATAGGAACCTGTTGGCACCATAAAATACACAACATTACCTTAGCGCCCTCGATATTTGTCTTTGCTGTCGATTTGGTTTATGGCCAGGCTTTGTATACGATTGCTTACGCTTCCTGTTTTCATCGTAAGTAATCATACGATGCAAAACTGATTTCATCAGTTCATCGTTTATCTTGGTATCGAATTTCCCTGCTTTTGGATGAATTCTGTTGCTCGCAAACGTTTTTAAATGGTTAAAATTTGTTTATATTGTTTTAGAAATTTACAAGCTGAGTTTGACAATAATTTTTATGGAGTAGTGAGTGCGTCAAATTCTTTGACGCTGGACCTATTTCAATGTCATGCATGCATCTATCATAGACTTTAGTGCAGTTTAACTCTTAGTAGTATATATGAGTATATCCCTTAGAGTGTTTCGAAAAAAAAAGTTGTATCAGTCACTCCCTAGGATTGAAGATAATGTTAAAACAATGATTTTTTTGGATTGTGGAAGCTTTCTGCTATTTTTTTCTGTGAGTGACAAATTCTCGTTGTTCAATCGTTGTACGTAGACTCATTTGAACTATTTTAAATTGTCACTTGACGTTATAAAATTGGACACACAATTAAACAGAAAATATTGATAGAAAAAAAATTAAAGAAAGATATACATAGTCAAGTCATAAATACTGGTACACATGTAAATTGACGTCAAATAAAAATGAATTTACATTTAAATTTTTTTTTTCAATAAATCACTCTAAGAACAACTTATTCCATTTGGACCACAACTTGTAATCGAACGGGTTGAGATTTGGACTAGCAGCTGGCTAATCCTCCGTTGATATCAAGTTCAGAATGTTGTTTTTGAACAACAGTTGATTCACTTTTGCTTTGTGAGCTGAAGCAGAGTCTTGCTGAAAAGTCCATGGCTTGTTGGCGAATATTGAAGAGAAGCTTGACTAAGAGGCTTCACAACAAGTTTAAAAACGGACGATTCATAGATTATGACCGATATTATCACTACTTTCTGGCAAAAATGGAGCTTGATAACGTCATCGTAGCTCACTATCCACCATACCATTACAGACGCGGGCTGGTGGCCTCTTTAAACCCTCGCGTTGAGTTGGAATATTTCACTGGATGACCGAGCATACACATGATTGTTCTATTTATAGAACGATTTTTCTACGGTGAAGATTTTCTCGTCTGTAAACAGAATTTGTCTATGAGTCTTCTGCGTGTATGGGCTGAGTGAAGCTTTTGATTTTCGCTTGTATTTTTTTTCCTTCAATACAGCCGTGAACAGCTGTCCAGTGTATCTCAAATCGTCTTTGATAATGCGAAATGGGGATTTTGCGTAATTTGCATTTCCTGCGACAAAATTTTCTGTTTTTGCAAAGATTTTCGGTCTATTCGTCACTTCATGGCTTTGATCGCTTTCGGAGTTGTCACAGTGCGCTAACAGCCGGCTTGGATGGTCTCGTTCTACACCAGTATCCTCAAGCAACTTCACAGTTACTTCACATGTTGTATTTCAGAAGGCCAACTACAACAATACGATATACAAGGTGGCGCAAAAGTAATCCTCCTAGCAGAAAATGCTATAAATTTTGCGCAACTTGATGAATTGCGATTGCACACTGCACGTGCCACAACCGATATGCTGAAGGATGCATTTCCCGGGCGACTAATCTCCCGTTTTGGCGATTTGCACTGGCCAGCAGGAACGCCTGCTTGGAAGTTTACTTTTGCGACACCTTGTAGAATGTGTCCCCATTCCATTGATTGTAAATAATTAATGTCAAAAACATTTTACATTGCAATGAAGAATAAATGTCAACTGTCAAATCGCAATCAATACAAAATGGATGTGCCCAGTGTAGCATGCGTCATGAGTGTGTTCAGTTGTGTACCAGTAAACATGACTGGACTAGGTATAGAAAGATGATCCCTCGGTACAGTAGAAATTCACTGCATAAAATAAGCTGTGTCGTGAAAAAATGAGCATTTTTTATTTCTTTTTTTTTAAGTTTTATAATTAATATTACATTTGAAACAAAATCTTTCTTGAAAACTTAAATATTAGCCGTATTAAACTATTATATAACATAAATCCTATACATATGTACTCGTATGCAATAACATAAGCACTCTCACTTTTGTAATTAATTTGTACTTTCCAGCTAAAAAAGTATTTAATTTCCTTTTATGAACAAGCAAACAAACCAAAAAACAAAGCTGCTAAAAAACTTTCTTACAACATTTCTACAAATAGAAATAAATATGACAACGTAAAAGCTAAAACAAAAAAAAAAAAAAAACTACTTCAAATGAAACAAAATACATGCGAAAAAAAAACTTGCAACTCAACTGAAATTTAAACTCATCTTGTTGTGTGTCATGTAATTTTAACACTTAAATTGTCATTATGAAATGATGGCGATGATAATGCCAAAGCTGCTACCATCACCAACTCATGCTGACATTTTACAAACACTAACACATCAGCATCATCAACATCTTCAACAGTTTCAGCATCACTTTTATTAATTTTTGTTGAGCTCATGCTTCTTAACATTTGTATGACTTAAACTAAAGATTTGAAGTTGTTAATAATCATAAATTTTTCTGTTGTGTATTTGTATGTTTGTAGATGTCTTTTCTTTATGGCGTTTCGTTGTTGCCATACAGAGTTAAAGGAATTTTTCCATTAAAATGCATAATTTCTTTTATAACATTACATTCTGTTGCATGCAACAAAAAGCACAAGGCTTACACTGGCTTACATTGACATACAGCTCACATGCCAACAGAGTTCTGTGGGGAGGAAATAAAAAATAAGATTTGCAACAAAAATATTAATGGCAAGAAAGAATGTCTTATAACTTTATAAACAAAAGCATTAATATAATAATATGTTTAAAAGTTGTATTATAAATCTAAATACTCTGACAGACATACAAAATACTGGCACAGCAATGTTTATGTACATAGAGGAAAACCCTGTAGTTTTTAATACAATCATTGTAAATTTTGATCTAGCTTTACTAAAATAGGCCAGTTAAAAGCCTTATAAGTAGTTCGGTTGGTAGCCAATGATGATTTCATATAAAATAAACATGTTATTCCATTCATAACTGATGTTAAGAACTGCAGGGTAGTCATGCATTTGGTCATATGGGTAGAATGAATATAATATCATACGTATCTACATAAGTTAGTATGTCAATGAAATTAGGGATATACCTATAAAAGGTTGTAATCGTTACACTGTAAATTAAATCTTCAAAACTATAAACTGTGTCATCGCAACAAAACCTGAAATATCAATTTAGAAAAAGTTAATCCTCCGCTGGGTGAGTCATCCGTTGTCCTTTTACGAAGTACAATGTCCACAGGAACCCATTTCTATTTTTATGGAATTTTATATGAAAACGCCATTTTGTTTTGTTTTACTTTTTTATTAGTTACAAATTATACATTTCTAACGGCTCCAGACGTGAGCCGCAATTTGCTAATTCATTAATATTCTCAACAACTGGCGTTATCCACAAACTAAACAAATGGCGAATTTTGCATAAGTACTTGGCTTTGAAACCTTAAAAGGTGAAACTTGTTCGTGATTTAAAGCCGCTCGGCTTCATCATACGCGGACGGTTCGGAAACTTCTTAGCCTAGCACAGAAAGAGAATAGTTAGTTTTTCAAAAACATTTTTATTTTTCAATATAAGCTCCTGAAACTTCAATACACGTAGTCCCACGCTTCTCTGGCAATTCTATCCCCTGATTAAAATAGTTTTTCTCAAGGCCTTCAAAATAGTGGTTTACAACTGAAATTAAATCTTCATTTGCGGTAAAAAAGCTTGCCAGCTTGGAATTTTTTTAGATTTGGGAACAGGTAAAAGTCACTGAGAGCTAAATCAGGAGAACAAGCTGGGTGGTCAAGCAACTCGTACTTAAATTCGTTGATTTTAGCCATTGTTAAAACACTCTTCTGCTCTGGTGGTTTGTCTTCATGAAATATAATTTTTTTGTGTTGTAAGTCAGAATATTTTTCTTGAATTTTTACATTTACTTGATCCAAAATGTTGCAATAGTACTCTGAATTTATTGTTTTACCCTTTTGCTGATAGTCAGTCAAGAAAATACCTTTATAGTTGCCATAAACTTACCAGCTGATCGAATTGTTTTTGCCCTTTATAAAGCACTTCCTCCAGCTTCAGATTGTTCTTTTGTCTCTGTAGTATAGTAGTGGATCCATGTCTTATCAACAGTTATGAAACGGCGCTGAAAATCCATTTTATTTTTCTTAAAACTGTACAATCTTGCGATCTTTTAATTTTTATGCGCTTTTGGTCGACCGTTAACAAATGCGGCACTTATCTTTCAGAAAGTCATCTGTAGTTCTTAATGCAAAATTAAATGGACTCGATCATTTGAGATGCCCATGATAGTAGCTATTTCAAGCAATTTTATTTGCCGATCATTTACTACCATATCATGTACTTTGGCTACAATTTCTGTTGTTGTTGCTGCTTTTTGGATGTTCATAGGTATTGGTTCATCCTCAATGCTTGTACGACCACGTTTTAATACAGCAATCCAATTCAATACTGTTGCACTTTCACCTAACACACTCACCATATCATTATGAATTTCTTGTCCCAATAAACTATTTTTATTTAAATATTTAATGACACCACGAATTTCTAATTGTTCCATTGTAAACAAAATCGCAGATGCGTCTTTTTTAAACCCCTGTTTCTATATGAAGGAGTTGAAAGATCGAAAAGAAATTTAACATGTGTTCATAGCAGAACCGTCCTCGTACTTTTCGCCTTAGATTCAGTGAATTCATTCAAGAGTAAGCCGCAGGTTTTTCTCATCGATCCTATTTTCATTTGCTGAGATAATCCTGCCAAATGTCAGCTTGCTAATGGAATTTAGCACCACTCGTTTAATGTTTGTGGGCTATATTAAAAAAAAAGTATTTACAGAGTTAATCGAAGTGTATACGGCCTTAAAACTCAAAACCCGTGACCTAAATTTTGTTGTTGAAAATTTTTTCCAAACAGAAGAATTTGTCTGCGGTTGCCAATCCCATTTGTGAAGAGAGTTGCTCTTGTGACCTCAGTAACTTTACATTACTAACTCTAAGGTGGTAAACAGTGTGACTCCAAACTCCTCTTAACTGTGGAATATCGAAATAGGTTTTATGTAGACGATGTTACCGTGATATTCTATTATTCTGGAGAGGATACAAGATGCCAAATTTCCCACTTCCCAATCGAAATAGCGTTCAATTAACATCAGGTATATGGGAGTTATTTTTGCAAGAGAGTCTAAGGCCGCTGCGATCATTTCTTTGACAGTTGTCGATCATAGGTACCCAATATTCCACCACCGTTTAAATGGCGTGCTATTAACAGTAACAGAACCTATGCGGATTACGTTTAGGTTCCGTGAATTCGGCTTTAAGATCATAAGATTTAACGCCGCTTGGCTTTTTTCTGTGCGGATATGTGAAATCGCTAGTCTGCGCCGATAAGCTTGAAACGATTGACCACTTGCAGGGCAGCACTCCCCCGCGTTATTGCCGATATATGGCCAATAATGTCGAAAAATGTCATCGAAAATTGGACCTCCAGATTAGATTGCGTTCAAGCCAGCCGTGGCGGCCGTAAGCCAGAAGTCATATTTAAATTATAATGCCACAAAATACCAGCCGGCTTCTCATAAAGCGCCTTGATATTTATAAACCCAACACCAACCTCTTTACTCCTTTTCTCAACTAATTTCTTTAAGGTTTTTGTTTTGTTGTTTTTTTTTTTTCTTTTTTCATTCATTCATTATCTTTCGAATGAAGTAAATTTTATGTCAATTTAAAAAAAAAAAAAAATCAGTTTTGTTTTATTCCATTTTAAACTTCTATACGTATAAAAAAACACCCTTTATATATCAAGTGCAAGAGGGGTCCTGGCATAATTCCTTGAGGTACTCCTGTTTCTTTGTTTTATTAAATTTCAAAGTTCTAGACATTTCAAAAAACGCCCATTATATAGATAATATTCACTTAACTCATTTTGATGGCATTTTGGCATTTTCCTGAAAGATCCCCTGATTTGTCGATTCCAAGATTTTCTGGCTGTAATATTTTGTGTACCATCCTATTTCGCCTTTGTACACAATACACTACAAAACAAAATTTATATTTTTAAGCTTTTCAGCTTTTGTTGTTATTCTTATTGCTATTGTTGTCTTTATCTCTTTACTATCTTTAAGTGCTAAAATGATTGTAAGATAAAAATATATAAAAAACATCAAACAAAAACAGCAAAATATTATAAAGAAAAAGACAAACAGAACTACTGTAAAATCAATTCTGACTGTTTTTCCTTTTTATGCATCTCTTTTTATTTTCACAAAAAAGCAGCGTTGTAATGCATTTCCGAAAAGGCCCTTTGTTGCCGAAAAGTAATGTCCAGGAAACCATTTGACACTCAGTAACTTTTTAAGCAATGATAACTTAGATCAAGCTAAACTTTCACTTTAGAACGGAATATCAACAACGTCTGTTGGCAGACCATTCTAACAGACATATAGATGAACATATATGTTACGTCATGTCATGTCATGCCATGTCATGTTATCATTATAATGCTGTTACTGTTTATGCTGTGCTTTTTTCGTCTTTGCAAGTTTCTAGTTTGTTTTTGTTGATATTTTTTACTATTTTTTTTTTTTTTTCTTATACAAACATTAACCCAGCGGAAGAAATTGCAAGTGCTTCCATTTATAGGCCTTACAGAAGACTTTTTAAACATTTGATTTGTTACACATTCCACTATGTCTTCTCTGAGAAGATGTTCTAGAAGGCAAAATTCTGATTGTATTTCAAAACAAGGTCAACAAATCATGATTTCAATAGCAAGCATGAATGGTTTTGCAATTAATTTTGTATATCGCTACTACAACAACAAACATTCACCCCTAGCGTGAATAAAAATTACACATGAAATTTGTTCCCTTTTCAAATTTTTCCTATTAAAATTCAATATTAAAAAAATAAAAGGGAACAAATATCAGGTGGAATTTTTATTCAAGATAGGGGTGATTATTTTACTTACTTTGTTATACTAACGTTTGGTGAATAAATTCCGAACAAGTCTAAAAGTAAAAAAGCGTAAAAAAACATATTTATTTTATGGTTTTTTTGCTTCCATGGTATTTTTGAAGCTGTTTTTTTCCCCTTTTTCTGAACTCCCATAGATTCCAAGTATTTCCTAACTGTATTTTTGTCACATTTATATTTCTTAGCCAATTAGCGATAAGATTTTTCACTGCAACCTGCTGTTTCGCTTTTCAATTTTAAGCGAATTTTGACGTCTTGCAAACTGCATTTCCGACCAGATCCAGGTTTCCTTTCAGATGGCTTAGTAATAAAAATTAATAAATTTGAGTTTTTATAAAAGTTTTTAGAGTAAAGTACTCGTGAAGCAGCACGTTGTATTTGTAACATTTGATTTTTAAAATTAATTTAAAACCCTTCTTTTTTTTATTAAAACCTTTTCTGCTACTTTCTTCAATGAAATTATTAATTTAGCAGACCTTTAGTTAAGCTTTGTATGAGTCATTAGTTGGTAGACCCATCAATTGTCCTTCTCAATGAGGCCCTCTTTCAGGCATCTAACCAGTAGCGAGTACACAAGGCCTTGACTAGCTATCACACGCCATGTAAAATTGAAACGATTGTGTAATGCGGCTGAAAGTCACTGTAACTGCAAAATAAGGCCTTCTGGAAGGCCTGTTTGCAGCATATTTTTCCCGCTACACTTACAGCTTACACATCTGTGGATGATGATATAAATATATACACACAAATTTATATAAACACACTTGCATATCAGCATTTATAAACATATAAACGCATATTTGTTCTAGTAACTATTTACTTACATACTACATGCATTACTATCTTGGTTACCAAACACTTCAAACAGTTTTAATTCATTCATTTGTAACTTGTTCACAGTAGACAACTGCAGTAAAATAAAAACACAAATAAATAAACAACAAAACTCAACATTCAAATGTTGTTTATTCATTAGGATTGTCAATTTAACGTTGTTATATACATATATTTGGCAATATTTAGGGAGTTTTTTGATCGAATGTAATTTAAAGTAAGTAATTTAAAATGTAAATTAATAAAATTAATAAAAGTTTGTCAAATTTCAATAAAGAGAAAATTCTCGATCGGATTGAGGCCACTGCATCAAAAGAAAATTATGCTTGCTAAACCATACTTTCACGAATTGTATACCCATCACCAAAAACATGGGGCGTAAATTACGTTTTTTCATTCCGTTTGTAACACATGGAAATAATGATCGTAGAACCAAAAAGTCTATATATTCTGGATCTTTATAACAGTCTAAGACGATCTAGCCATGTCCGTCCGTCTATTGAAATCAGGATAGAGCTTCGAAAAAAGAAATTTTTACCAAACATTCTTTGATCCACCGAAACGTTTGGTATTGCAAATGGACAAAATAAGTCCAGTATTTCAGATATTTTTTGCGGTTTTCTTCAAATATAATGCTGATAGTATCGTGAAATTTTGCACACTTTATTTTTATTACAGAAGGACAAGTCCTGTTGAAAATGGTAGGAATCGGTGCACGATTTCTCATAGCCCCCATTCAAATGTGTTCAGAATATTTCTTTATGATACATAAATGTTTATAGAAAAGCCGTATCCATGCCAAATTCTGCAATAATAGGTTTCATGCAAAGTCCAATCGCAAAACGATGTTTTCTTTGCATCGGTTCATATTTTGACATAGCCCCATGCAAAGACCACTTCCGAAAATCACTTAAATGGGCATAAATTTTTTATAAAAATCACTATCAAGTTGAAATTCAACAAAAATTATTTAAATACACTCTAAGTTGTCGTACTAAATTTCATGATGATCGACCCATATTTGATCATAGGCCCCATATAAAGTCCAGTTCCGAAAATCATTTAAATGCGCATAAATCTCTTATAAAAATCAGCAGCAAGTTTAAATTCGACACAAATAGTTCACACATACATATAAATCTTCACTCTCAATATGATGATGATGATCGGCTCACATTTGACCATAGGCCCCATATAAAATCCACTCCCGGAAATCACTTAAATGTGCTTAAATCTCTTATAAGCATCAGCAGCAAATGGAAATTCGACACAATTAGTCCATACATGTATAGAAATATTCACAGCCAATTTTATGATGATCAGTCCATATTTAAATGTAGTCCTCATATAAAGTTCACTTTCAAAAATCACTGAATTGCGCATAAATCTCTTATAAAAATCATTATTATCTTGATATTCAACACTAATAATTCGCATATACATATAAATGATCGTAGAGAATTTTATGACGATCGAGCCGTAATGGTCATAGTTAGTTCCCTTATGAAGACTACTCCCGAAAACTCATTAACATGCATAAACATCCATATCGAAACAAAATTTTACACAGATCAGTTATAAATATGTAACAATTATACTATTGACTTTTGTGAATGTTGGTCCATAATTGGCCAAACGTGCCACTTTCGAGAATAACCACCAATAAACAGAGGTGACAATTTTGACGTTTCAAAGGGCCAAAATCAGTCCTAGGGCTTGTTGGTACTCCATTTAGTGTGTGTTAAAGTAAATCACTTTATTTTACACACTGCAAAAATATAAAGGAAG
Organism: Bellardia bayeri; assembly: GCA_950370525.1. Lineage (NCBI taxonomy): Eukaryota > Metazoa > Arthropoda > Insecta > Diptera > Calliphoridae > Bellardia > Bellardia bayeri. Next base: position 18,219,731 of record OX493268.1, on the reverse strand, counting down.
TGTAAATTCTTGATTGCAAATGGAATATGCATAAAATTCATATTAATATCGTTATTGAGATGAAATTTAACTAAAATAAACCGAACCGAAACTTAAAGAAATTACGGTGCAATATTTTTGAAGTTCGCCCCATATTGAGTGATTTTGTGGTGGGTATATAAGATTCGGCACAGCCGAATCTAAACTGTTACTTGTTTTAAATCAAATGCAAAAGCTCTTAAAAAATCACTTTTTAGTTTAATAATTTTGATTATTAGTTGAAACAAAAGCAAACAGGAAAATAAACAATAATGTTGCTTAACCGTCTTTATATCAGTTTTATTACAACTGATTTTTAATAACAAATAATTTGGATTTTCCGCATTGCAAACAGCAACTAGTGCACCTAAATTTACACACTTTTTAGCAAAACAAAAAAAAAATTATTTACTTAGATATTGTGAAATCTATGAAAAATTGTGTAAAAAAGAAAAAAAACAAGTCAGACTGCAATATTCGGCTGTGCCGAATCTTTAATACCCTCCACCTAAACGTAATAAGAAAAACAGAAACTACACTGGTTATAGGACTAAAAAGTCTTAATGCAAATTTTATTATGATTTTATATTGCTTGAAAGAGAATTTTACAACCAACATAATTTATGTTAAATATTTTGAAATTTTATCTAATTTCGAACATTTATAATTGATGTAATTGCCGATTCTTGCTGTAATTTACAGAGTTTGTCTGATTTTCATAATAATCTTGAGTGTCATTTAACAATTTATAAAGTTAAAAGAACATTTTTCCATATTTACAACAAGTTAAGGAAAAGAATATAAAAAAGGATAAGATGTAAGATGAGGCTTTTTTTTGAATTTGATTTCAAAATTATTATTTACAAGGGATTTAAGGGTGGCATAGTAGAAATGGACCAATTATGGACTGATAGCTTCTAAAACCAGTATCCTCTAATGTGATTTCTATGTATTTTAGGATTATATTGGTTGAATGTCATCTCAATAGTGTTATTTAAAAGAGTTGTTGGTTGGTTGTTATGCTCGGAAGTGGACTTAATTTAGGAGCTATTATTGACTGACAGCTACAAAATCCAGTAGCATAGTTGCCGTATAACCAATATTAGTATGATTTCTGAATTAGAATTACTTATCTATATAAAAGTTGGTTCGATATCAATATTTATTTGACATTTTTGTAGGTTTATTTGTTTTTTGGAAATGGTCCTTTAATGGAAGCTATGACAATTCATGGGCCGATCTTCTTAAAATTTGGAACCGTGATTTTTATGTATAAGAGCATATTTCACGTCGAATTTCTATATAATACCGGTATATTTAAGATATATATATATTTGTATTAATGTGGATTTCGAAAGTGGACCTTATATGGGGGACATAGTCAAATATGGACTGATGTTCTCAAAATCCAGCAGTTTGATTTAGGCACGTAAGTAACTGATCCGTGTAAAATTTTGCATAGCTAGCGTTATTTGTAAGAGATTTATGATTATTAAAGTGATTTTCGGAAGAGGGCTTTATATGAGGGATACGGTTAAAAATGGACTGAAATTCACAAAATTCTGCAGAATAATTTTTGTGTATAAATAAATGATCCATACAAAGTTTTGAGTCGATACCGATTTTTATATAAATGGCTTTTTCGGATGGGGTCCTTATATGGCAGCTATAACCAATTTTGGGCCGACCACCATAAAATTATTACAACAATTTATTTACCTACAGAGATTATTTATGTCAAATTTTAAAATTTTAACATTATTGACACCAGTTTTATACGAATTTTGGTAGCGGAATTTATATGGGATCTATGGTCAAACATGGACCGAACTAAAAAAAATCGTTTTGCGATTTCTTTTTGCATGAAACTTATTCCTGCTGATTTTTGTATTGAGATTCAAATTTTATAGGCATTTGTGTATATTAGAGCAATATTTGGGGAAGATTTTTGTATGGGGGCTATTAGAAATCATGGACCTATTCTTACTGTTTTTCTCAAACTTTCTTCTTTTATCATAAAAACAACGTACACTAAATTTTATGGTAATATGTACTTATATTTCAAAATATTCCAATAAAATGAATTAAAAAAAATATCAAATTGTCAAATTGAGGTTGTCTCACATTTTGGTCCATAACTCTGGTTGATCTAAACCCATTTTGCGGATTTTTAATACCAAAGTTACCTGCGAAATACGCAATATTTTTCTGGAAATTTCGTTTCTTTATATTGTGTAGTTTGGACGTGAGAGTGTTTTACACAGACGGACATAGCTCAATCGACTTAGAATTTCATAAGGATCAAGCAACTATATACTTTGTTGGGTCTCAGATGAATATTAAAAAAGTTTCACACGGAATGACAAACATAATATACCCTCATTCATCACTCTTGGTGGTGGAGGGTATAAAAACTGACAAATGGACAAGCGAGCATGGCGTTTGTATAACAATTAGTTTATTGATTTTGTCAGGCTTACAACTTTAGCAGTGGATCAATACTTTGTCAATTTTAATAGTTTTAACATTGTTGTTTAAATAAATAATAGCATTTTCTTTGGGTATGTTTTTAAACAATTATGGTTAATTGTGGGTTAATTGCTTCACTGTGTTAGTTTTTAATGTTATAATTATGATTTTCTGTTTAAAAATGATATAATATCAAGTGTATTGTGAATGATTTTAGGTAATAATACATGTTTTCTTTACATGTAAAAGGTGTTTTTTTTAGATGTATAGAATTTTAAGTTGTCAATAGTTTTTTAACTGGTGGCCACTTTGTCAAATGTCAAGTGATTTATGTTTAGTTTGGTTTGGCATTTAAACATGTTCAGGCATCAGTATGTTCTGTTCGAAATACGTATCGCTTACTGTGTCCATTTTACGGCCAACATAATTGTCCATCAGCAGCAATTAATTCGATTAAATATGGAACGTTTTCACAATACGTATTCTCTATATAATAACAGGTATTCAGAGAGACATCGCGATTCTAATGAAAATACGGAAAATATCTCAATGAAATATTATATTGTCATCCAAAATTGACTTGTGGCCAAATCGGTTAAGAGGAATTGGGTCAAAAATGAGTTGACACATTTACTTAAACTTGATAAAAGCTGTTATCGATTGACTAAAAAAATAACTAAAGAAATAAAAAATCTTTATTAGTTAAAAGGTTATCGAGTTTTGGCCAATGAAAAACGATTCTGAACCACTGTGCGTCGTACAGTAGGTACAGATAAAGTAATTGCTGCTGTAGAGGAAGACCCGAATCAGTCTATCCGCCTTGGTGCAAAGTAATTAGATATGTGTTTATCCACTTTATGTAAGATTTTGCGAAAAGGTCTGGAACTGCATTATTACAAAATCCAAATCGTGCAAGAATTGAAGCCACACGATCACCTAGCAAGACGTAGATTCGGCCCAAAACCAGATTGTCGTTGATCTCGATTTTCATAATCGAAATTTTGTTTAGCGACGTAGCTCACTTTTGGTTGAATGGTTGCGTCAATAAACAAAACTGCCGTAGCAGGAGTGATGATAATCCTCAAGTGTATATTGAGACACTGTTACATCCAGAAAAACCGACTGTTTGGTGTGCTTTATGGGCTGGTGGAATACTTTGACCGTACTTCTTTAACACGTTGGCTGCCAAAGCCTTTTTAAAATTTTCACCGTTCAGTAGCAATGTGATTTAACAATTTTGGTCATGTGAGGCCAACAACTTATTTTTGTTCTTTTTTGTTTTGCTTTTTTTTTATCAAAAAAAAAAAAAAAATACCATTAAAAATACACAGCGGCCATGGGAAGTACACCAAAATGTTCACCACAGGCCAGAGAATACAAATTTCATGTAAAATTCCGAACATGTGCGACGTGGCCTCAAGATAACATTTTGGTGTCGCATGAAAATGTGCGACGTGGCAGCCAACGTGTTAAAAACGAAGCTGGTCAGAACGTTACAGATCAGTGGTAACCACTATAGAACCATGATTACTGATTCTTTCGTTTTATCAATGGAACAATCATGTGTTTTCAACAAGTCGGCTTAACATGTCACACACCTCGTGCCATAATTGATTCATTGAGGGTAACGTTTGGCAACCGCATAGGTTCACGTTTCGGACACGTGAATTGGCCTCAAAGATCGTGCGATTTATTGCCGCTTGACTATTTTCTGTGGGCATTAGAGCTGCCAGATTATTTTCAGAAAAAATCGTCATTTCGAAAAATTGTTAAAAAGATCGGAAAAATAAAAAGTCACTATCTCTATTAGTAATTTGAAATATTTATTCAAACGAAAACATAAAAATTCAAGTTCTTGTACAATACATATCAAAATATATGAATTTTAACTTTTTAATTAATAAATCACAAAAAATATAATGTTAAACACAACTTGTGTAATATTTCTATAAAATCATAGTACGCTTTCACTCTCTGCAATTCTGACCCTTCAAGGCAGAATAATTCAGAAAATCATCACTTTCACTGAAAACATCGTCAAATCGGCACTATGCTTTTTTTGAAACAAAAAAATCGTCACAATGACGATAAAATATCAAATCTGGCACCTATGGTAGGGATAGGTAAAGTTGCTAAATTATGCCGCTAAGTCCGAAACGATTGACCACTTGCAGGACAACATTCACCGCGTTATTGCCGATATACGACCACAAATGTTGAAAAAAGTCATTATAATGCCAGCAGATTATCTTTCAACTAAAGTAAATTTCAAAAAATCATCTTCATATCATTCCATTACCAAGTTCTATACACATACATCTAAAGAAAACACCCTTTAATATAAAGTACAAATAACAACAGAAATTTCTAAGCCAAATACTGAGTTGAAACATTTGTCATGTTCGAACAAACATGTTCGACAACAACATGATGTCATGGAAGACTGTCTGTCCTTATAGTTAGTTTTACGACTAATGAATACAATCGTCGTAATATTTGTAAAGAGAGTGTCTGTCTGTCTGTCTGTATATGGCCTTTATTGTAGTGCATACTTGTTATGTTTGTAGTTGACCAAAGTTAATATTTTCTTTTTTTTTCTGCAAAACACACAAGGTTTTGCCTCAATAGAGAAAAAAATCGAAAATAGAGAAAAAATCGAAATTGAAAATCTTAACAAAAGTGTTACGCGATGTGTTTGATGGCTTGAAAAGCCTGTGATTACATCATTGCAACAACCCTATGATGTTATTAAAGTTTTGTTGACTTTACATATATTATTTTTTTATTTTATGTGGATTTGAAAATTACAAATAAAAAAAAAAGCAATTTTTAAATGTTATGGCATTTTGTTTAAAAAGAAAACTAATGTAATTGTAAAGTGTTTAAAGTTGTTTAAACAATAGGTCGAATAAGTGAAAAAATTAAAGAAAAATATTTAATTTTAATATTAATAATGAATATTTCTGTAATCTGCCATAAGGATTCATAGGGCGTCAGAAAAAGTTTTCTCAATTATTTTTTCAATAGATTATTGCAGTCTAACTGCCGTATTTATAAAAAATAAAGTATACTTGAAGTGTGCTTTAAGACAAAATTTTCATACAAAATGTTCTTAAAGTACACTTGAAGTCTACTTTAATTTTTTATAAATACGGCAGTAAGTGTTTTTTTTTTTTTTTTTTTTTTTTTGTTCAAAACCCACTGTGCTTCACTGATTGATTTGCTGCAAATTAGTTAGTTGGCCACTTAACCAAATCATTGCTTTATCCATTCATATCCATATATTGTACATAGCCAGCCATCATCAGTAAAGCATGATGTTAATCATAAATATATAGACCTGCGGCAAAAAGCTACAAAACAAAAAGAAAATATAAATAAATAACATAATGAAAGAAAATTAAGCTCTGCTGTAATAAATGAAACTATTTGTATGTATGTATGTATGTTTAAGGGGTGTGTGTGTGTGTGTGTGTGTTGGATATGCAAACATATTTGCACAAGACTTCCTGATTAAACTCTAATCATTTCAATTTATTGTTTTTTAATCTGTTACATTAACGAGTAATTGAAAATGAGAATAAGTGAAAGCTTAAATGATTACAATTGGTTTAAAGCAATATTTCAAAGAATTATTTAACACGCAAATTGTTTTACCAAGGCCAATTTAAATGGCAGACACATTTAAAGTTATAAAGAGACATGAACATCATGTGAAACTGTTGAAACATTTTAAATTACATTTACTACGTAGTGTAACGATTGCCAAATTTGAAAGACTTAAAAGAGGAATTTAGTGTTTTTTTTTGCAATGTTGCAACACATTTGCGGCGTTTAAACTAGAAAATTAGTGTAAAACAAGTTAGACTGCAATATTCGGCTGTGCCGAATCTTTAATACCCTCCACCTAAACGTAATAAGAAAAACAGAAACTACACTGGTTATAGGACTAAAAAGTCTTAATGCAAATTTTATTATGATTTTATATTGCTTGAAAGAGAATTTTACAACCAACATAATTTATGTTAAATATTCTGAAATTTTATCTAATTTCGAACATTTATAATTGATGTAATTGCCGATTCTTACTGTAATTTACAGAGTTTGTCTGATTTTCATAATAATCTTGAGTGTCACTTAACAATTTATAAAGTTAAAAGAACACTTTTCCATATTCACTACAAGTTAAAGAACAGAGTAGAAAAAAGGATAAGATGTAAGATGAGGCTTTTTTGTTTGAATTCGATCTCAATAATATTATTTACAAGGGATTTATGGGTGGCATAGAAGAAATGGACCAATTATGGACTGATAGCTTCTAAATCCAGTATCCTCTAATGTATTTTCTATGTATTTTAGGATTATATTGGTTGAATTTCATCTCAATAGTGTTATTTACAAGAGTTGTATGGTTGGTTGTTATGCTCGGAAGTGGACTTAATTTAGGAGCTATTATTGACTGACAGCTACAAAATCCAGTAGCATAGTTGCCGTATAACCGATATTAGTATGATTTCTGAATTAGAATTACTTATCTATATAAAAGTTGGTTCGATATCAATATTTATTAGACATTTTTGTAGGTTTATTTGTGTTTTGGAAATGGTCATTTAATGGAAGCTATGACAATTCATGGGCCGATCTTCTTAAAATTTGGAACCGTGATTTTTATGCATAAGAGGATATTTCACGTCGAATTTCTATATAATACCGGTATATTTAAGATATATATTTGTATTAATGTGGATTTCGAAAGTGGACCTTATATGGGGGACATAGTCAAATATGGACCGATATTCTCAAATTCCAGCAGTTTGATTTTGGCATGCATGTAAATGATCCGTGTATAATTTTGGTATGGTACCCTTATTTATAAGAGATTTATGATTATTAAAGTGATTTTCGGAAGAGGGCTTTATATGGGGCATACGGATAAAAATATACCGAAATTCACAAAATTTTATGGGATGATTTTTATATATATGTAAATGATCTGTGCAAAGTTTTGAGTCGGTACCGATATTTATACAATATATATAGGGATAAATGTCTTTTTCAGACGTGGTCCTTGTACGGGAGCTATGACCAATTCTGGGCCGACCAGCATAAAATTTAGTACAACAATTTATTTGCCCATAAAGATTTTTCATGTCTAATTTTAGCCGTTTAACATTATTTATATATATTTTATACGTATTTAAGTGAATTTTGGAAGTGGACTTTATTTGGGGGCTATGGTCAAACATGGATCGAACTTAAAAAAATTTCGTTTTGCGATTTATTTTTGCATAAAACTAATTTTTGCTGACTTTTGTCTTGATATTCCAATTTTATAGGCATTTGTGTATATTAGAGCAATATTTGGGGAAGATTTTTGTATGGGGGCTATTAGAAATCATGGACCTATTCTTACTGTTTTTCTCAAACTTTCTTCTTTTATCATAAAAACAGCGTATACAAAATTGCATGGCATTATCTGTAATATATTTTAAAATATTGCAATAAAATGGACAAAAAATATCAAATTTTTATGGAGGTTGTCTCACATATCGGTACATAACTCTGGTTGGCATAAACCGATTTTGTTGATTTTATATAACAAACTTTTCGAAAGCATGTCTGACAGAATTATTGAAGATTTGGATCCCGAAGATATCTGGGGACTTCAGAAAACTGATTTCAACCTGTCGACATCCAGACAGACAGACGGACATGGCTTAATCGCTTCCGCTATCTATAAGGATCCAGAATATATATACTTTATAGGGTCGGAAAATTATATTATGGAAATTACAAACGGAATGACAAACTTATATATACCCTTCTCATGATTTTGAAGGGTATAAAAATATCAATTTTTTATGGAGGTTGTCTTACATTTTGATCCATAACCGTTGTGCTACTGTACCGATTTTGCTGATTTTCAATACCAAACTGCGTAGGAGAACTATAAACGGTTTTTTGGAAACTTTGTTGCTTTCGGTTGTGTCCTTTGGACGTTAGAGTGTTTTACATAGCCAGAGAGACATACAGACATGGCTCAATCGTAAGGACCAAGAATATATATACTTTGTTGGCTCGCAGATGAGTATTTCCCAGTGTTACGCACGGAATGACAAACATGGTATATACCCTCATTCACCTCTTATGATAGTGGAGGGTATAATAATTGACAATTTTATATAAACATTTTTTGGTACAGACAAGTCGCTTAATAAGTAAAAATTCCAGCTGTTTTGAATAATTGATTTCAGCATATATTTACATATATTCTCCTATGAATCTAAAATTAGCAAACAGAAAAACGTTAAAATTAACTGGAGTTAAAACGTTAACATTTTCAATTTTCTTATGTCCCTTCTTTTTTCCAAAATGCTTAAAACATTTTTTCAATTCACTAGTAATGTCTTAGGTTGTATGTTTTATGATACAACTATCTTATTGTAAATACAATTTTAAGCAAAGTTGTATGTTTATGTTGTCAAACCCTCAAAATTACAAAAGAAAAATATTTTAAAAACAATTATACAAAGCTTAAAATATGTATGAATATTTTACAAAACTAAAACATACCGTAGATTTTTAAATAATATCCACTTAAAAATGATTTATTTATTCATTTTATTTCCTTGTTTTAATTTTGTCAATCAGTATTTTTTTTTTAATTATACTGAGTAATTTTTATGTTAAGATACACATTTTAACTTAGACTTCCACACAAAATTCGGATTACGTATGTAAAAATGTCATTGGTTTTGTACAAAATATTTATATAGAAATTACCAACAACATTTATACAACTATTGTAAATTCAGAGAACTTACAACTCATATGAACTACAACATAAGTTGTGAATTGTGCAATTATGTTATGAGTATTTCTAGAGATACTTTCTTTTATTCGGCTTGAATTAATTTTTAATATAACAATGCAAATAGTACCACTGTAAAGTAATTTTTAGACAATTGCCATTTCTAGCCTGCCAAGGGAGTCATTGTCCAACAACTACTTGTAAACTTCATCTAGTTAAATCACCAAAAATGGAATAATTTCCGAATCATGAATATTTTTTATTAATTTAGTCAAATGCCAAAGATAATCAATCAACTTAAATACATAAGCGATTTGTCCACATTAAGTCTATATGACATTGTTTTTTCTTTTTTGACATTGAAGAGCCATTTAACAATGGGAAATCGAAGTTGAATGGCTGCTGTGGAACTGAAAGTAAATCGTTGGGTTGTTGACTTTATAGAGACATTTACGAAAACAGATTAATAGTGTATACTGTGTATATCTTGAGTAAATGGACCTCTTAATCCTTTCTAGAAAACACAAGATACTTACTTATCTACCAATGCATCCTACTGGAGTTGAATGGCTCTAGGAAAATTTTTAGGAGTAATTCTGCACTTAAAGCTCTCTTAAACATAAACATACAACTGAGAGCAACAAAGGCAGTTGCAGAGCTATAGGAAGGGTTAGCTATATAATTCAAGGATCCCAAAATTGTGTTTTGTCATTAACAAAATAATATAATTCAATTATATTGAAAATACAACTAATGTGGGACTATTGAAAGGATCAGCAGACTAACGCTTAAATTGTTTGTTCTGATGGAGAGATTGCCGGGCAAACTTATATCAAATAATTTGTCTCTGAACTCGATGGCAGAACTTTATACAGGGAGGCATGAACACAAATGCCAGTGGCTCTGACAAGATCATTTAAGGACGCTGGTAGCAGCTTTAACAAAACACAGTTTAATACTATGCCAGCAGGTTGAATCTTTAAATGACTTCTGCAGAAGTCTGCCAACAGCTCTTTGGTGGGACATGGATTCAAAAATACAACATTTAGTATAGTTTTTAAGTACATTACGTTAGGTTTGCTCTAGATAAATTTCAAAGCAACTACTAGCTTCTATGACAATCAGACCTTCATTTGCAATGGTTGCAATTTGTGCACATCTTAATAAAGGGAATTTACTATAAGAGACTCATATTAATGTCCTTATATACACGCAAAGAAAAAAACATGATTGTGGTAAACATAATCTAAGAGCAACATATTATGATAAGATTTATGATTGTAGTCAAAACATATAATGATGAATATATAAGTGTCATGAAATATCATATTATGATCAATTATCATCGTAATATTTCAACATAATATTTTCTTATTAATCATAATTTGATATTATAACATCATATTATAACCCAATATAATCATAAAATTGTCATACATGATGATATTATGACCCAAGGTAACCATATTATGATTTAAAGTAATCTTAACATGATCTAAATTAATCACATTATGAGTAATCATCTATAGAACAGAGAAGAGTATAGTACTAGTCTTGATGGCATGAAGTGTAGTAAAGATCTGTATTACAACTCTAAAGGACCACGGGAGCCACAATATATGGATATTGTCTTGAATACTTGAACATAAAGGTTAACGAATGGAAATGAATGGGCTGATGGGCTGGAGTAGCTCCCAATGAATTTTGAAAGCTTTTGTTGTGTTTGACAACAATCATCAATTCTTGGTCTTCAAACTGTTTGTGGCTGGCCTGGGTGACTTTTGTCTTTCAAGAGAAATTCACCACTTTTTTATGGCATAAAACATCTCGAGCACGTGAAACACATTCATCATAAGCTGCAGTAAGCAATTGGTGTACTTCAGCGGTAGTTTTTAAAGCCACCACCAAAAAGATAAGGGCTATTTTACGTTTGTCCGTTTGTAATACATCGAAATATAAACAAAATGCACAGTTTTGATTATACTTGAAATATGCATAAAAATCATATTAATATCGTTATTGAGATGAAATTGAACTACACTAAACCGAACCGAAACTTAAAGAAATTACGGTGCAATATTTTACGAAACTCGAAACTGTTTTGGGTATATAAGATTCGGCAAAGTCGAATATAAACTATTACTTGTTTCAAATTAAGGAAGTAAGGCAAAAAATTAAACAATTTGAAAGCAAAAAAAATCTTTGTTTTTTATACTATAACTGTTCAGTAACTTATAGAGAATAAATGGCCGATATGTGTCCTTTCAAATGACATACATTTAATTTGATAAAAACAAAAGATACTACATTGGTTATGAGTCAACAAAAATTATGGAAAAATTGCCCAATCTTTGGGAAAAAAATTTAGAAATTAAGCCAAAATTTAATGTTTTATTCCAACAGCTTTGATCACTATACGAGTATATTACTACAAAACTATTGAAAGCTTTAAATTTTTATTAAACTATGACTCTTTTTTGCTTTCTTTACAGGTATGTCTTTAACTAACAAATCATTCTTGCTAAACTAAGGTATTTTAAAACTATAAGACTTAAAATATGTCCACATTTCTCCTATTTACCAAAAGCACATTCAAATAATTTCCTAAACTGTTGAACTACTTAACACACATGAATGATTTGTGGCATTATAATTTAGTTGATGTTTGATGTCCTGAACTCCAATGATTCTTTAAATTTAGCAAAATCATTGAAGCCAACAACGTTTTATGATTTACGAGTACAATACACACTACTGATGTACTTCTCTAAATATCTTGCTAAATTATTCCACTCTTTTTTTTGCTACACAAACACTACTGCTCTTTTTAGTATTTATTGTCTTTGATTCCTTAATACACACTTCATAAAATATTTAAAAAGAAGAAAATAAATGAAAAAAAAAATTCCAATCTATTACAAAGTATTTTGTGCTTCATCAAAAAGCTTTACCACAATAGTTTAAATATTAGCATAAAAATGAAGTGCGGATCATAAAAAAAAAAGGATATACTACTACTGACTACAAGAAAGGAACTGTGGCAACAACAAAAAAAAAAAAAAGAAAAGAGCACAGTCATTAAATCACTTCAAGCAGAAAAAATACTAAAAGTATACACGCACACATTCACTGCTACTCACTTGAAACTTAAACCCATATTGACTGACTTTTGATATGAAATGAAATGAAAAAAAAACAAGCAACAAAATCTGCGATAAAAAATAATCTAGAAAAAAAAATAGACAGCAACGATTGAAATAAAATAAAGACAGACAAGACAGAAAAAAGAGTAGAAAAAATGAACAAAACCCTGCAAAAGGAGCAGCAGGAATATCGTACAAAAATTACCAATAATGGCACTGATGAAATTCACGCTTAACTTAAACATTATAAAAGCATTCAAATATACTACACTCATCTATAGTGCATTTAAACACATTGATAAATACTCACATATACATTTATGTACATATACAAATGTATATAAACACGCTTAAACCCATAAATACATACACAAACACACGCACACGCACACAAACCCTTACACTGCCATTCATATTGATTGAACAGACTCAAATAATTTCTCAGTAAATCTATGAGTCAATATACTTTGTCTATGCCAGTATGAAATTCTCTATTCTCTATATAATAGTTTATCACACACATACGACTACTAACTACACTCACACTTGCTGCTCTTAGTGCAATTTTCACCATACACCGAGATAGATACATGGTCATATGGGCCTTTCCAGGGTTGCGAACGCGACATTCGTTTACATTTAAAGTGATAAAATAAAGAAATCTTAAAAATCTGTTTTCTTATTAAGATTTTTCAAGTTTAGTGGAAAACATAACTTTAGGCGATTAATGGTTTTCAATATATTAGCAAGATACCTGGCATACCGAATGCGACGAAAAATATAACTCGTTTTTGACTGCCTCTAGACAAATTATATAAATCAGAGAATTGAAAGTGATATCTAATATAATATTGAAATGTATGCATTGGTTTTATTTTCATGATTTAGCACGCGACATATTATTTGGTCACGTTTGTTATAAGAATTAAATCAAGTAAATTTAACAAATAGCTTAATTTTTAATTTGTTATATATTGGCTGCACACACTTTACAAATAACAGTTTACTTAAAATAGCGAACGCGACAATAATATAGATTTCATTTTAAACTGTCTGTAAATAAAATTAAATAAAACAGCGAATTGAAACATAATGTAGCTAGCTGTTATTGTTTAAATATTTGCATTTAATTCATTTTTACAACCTTTGCTATGATTTAGCATGCGACATATTTTTGTCCGCACTTTTTAATACGAATAAATTCAACAAATTGATGATTGATTCCAAATACTTTTAAATACTGATTCACTGACGATAGAGAACGCGACATGGGGAAGGGGGAAAAAATATAACTAATTTTTGACTAAAATTAAAGAAATCAAGAAATTGGAACATAACTGTTTGAAGTGAATTGTTTTTATTTGAAATGGAATAACGTATAGTGTTTTTTAGTTGATAAATTTTTCGGTTACGTTTTAAATAGGAATTCATTCAAGAAAATTATAAAGTAGCTTCGTTTTTAACATAAGTATTTCTTAGTTAGTGTTTAGACACTTTTTATATAGAGATAAGTTAACGAATGTAAACTTGATACCCCGAAGGTGACAAAAATATAACTAGTTTTCGTCCGCTTCTAGAAATATCATGAATAAATCGGCGAATTGAAATACAATTATTAAACAGGAATTGTTTTAAATAATGTAGCTATTTGTTAATGTTGAAACGTATTTAATATGAATTAGCATACGACATATATTTCCATTAGTTCTGTAATAAGAATTAGTTCATGTGATTGCAACAAAAGCTACAGTAATTGTTATGATTGATCTGTTCTTATAGTACTTAAATTTGTCCATGATTGCTTCAACAAATGTTAAATTCCCAGTAACAGCAGCTGACATGCACACACAAATCAAGACACTGCCACCACCATGCCTTACTGTTGCCTCTAGGTTTCCTTTGTTGAGTTCTGTATGTGGTTTCCGTAAAATATATGACATTGCATCTGAACCGAACGGCAAATATGATCGAATTTCAAAATGCTGAACCTTGCAAACATGTTCTTTGGCGAAATTTAGCCTGCACAGAGAAAAGGTCAATAAAATTCAATAAAACAGCATTAACAAACATATATTTAGTTTTCGCACAAATTTTTTTCTGAGATCTCATGATGATAAAAATTTTCAAAATTTTTAAATAGAATATTATAAATAAAAAAATCTTTTTTTTTTAGTAACATCTTAAATTGAGTAATTGTGCACGTTTATATGGAAATGCCCATATATGTACATTCATGTGTGTATGTAGACATTGTTTAAACATCCTGTTGGAAAAATTTTGTATAATTATAACTTGCATAAAAATGTATGGAATCTCTTCAATTCCAAGAATGAATCTAATGAATCTAAAAATCTATGTAGTCGGCCCTTAAAGCCAATAGGGGTAAATTCCTTAGTTTTGTTTAACTGATTATTTAAGGCGCACTATTTATTGGAAACACAGTTATTGGGAGTTTGTGTTACAGTCATGTGAAACAAGTTTCGATTAAAATACGAGTGCATACTTTTAAATTATACCTGGACACGGAAAGATTTTCAATATATAAGGACGATAGTTCAGGACATATTCACTTCAAACACATCCACTTTTAACCATAAATAGTTGTTTAAGGTTTTAAAGTTACTTCTTTTGAAGAAAATATTTTTTTGGACAAACATTTTTTTCATGTGAAGTTAAACGCCTCTCTTTTTAAGAGAAAGAAAATATTCATATGAAAAAAACTTTGTCCGAACAAATATTTTCTTCGGAACAAATGAGTGAATCCAACTTAACTTTTTTGTGTTGCATTTAATAACAAGGGCGTTATTGCGATTTCGATTGAAAACAAAAACTTTCGAAATACAATGTAAAAAGTATACAAATTTGAACGATTTTCTTTTCGAATCGAAATACACAATAACTCCCCAGGACATACTATTTGCGAGTTTTTTTCATAGAATCTGTGACGATCCTTAGCATTTCTTGAATCTTAGAATTTGTACGATCACGTTCTACACAAATAACTTTGAAAAGCTTTTATCTAGGATAGGTAGGTTACGTTAAGCAGGCGGCCGTATCAATACACAGCTCACTTGGATCCAATTCACTAGTCCTTTTGAGTTGCCTGAAATGGTAAGAATGTGAAAGGCATTTGAATAGAGATAGCAGGCAATTACGAAAGATATAAGCAATAGAGAAAGAAAGATTTGGGTCCTATAGCGTTATAGAGACAATATGGATTAGGTTAGTCGGAGTCAATTTAAGTAGCAAGTAGTTCCACCATAAAGGGTTTATATATCCGATCGCGGTAGCCAATTGCTACTAATAGAAACTGGGCAGTCTTCGCCCTTCCGTGGGGAAACTGGGCTTACACAGTATATTCCTTAAAAACCGGTGAATTATGAGATAAGGGTTTGGTGGGTTTCTGATGCTAATACATGTTATCCTCTGAGTGGACAAATATATGCAGGGTTGGCGCCCTCTAAAGAAAGGGAAAAAATCAGGGTGAAAAATCAAGATTTGTGGTGTAAACTTTTTCGTGGAAGAAATATCATATGTGACATTTTTTTTACAAGTTACAATTTAGCATCTTTTTTGATGTCGACTATAACTTGTCTATCTTGGTCACCGTGAACAAAATGCGAACATTTGTTCCAGCTGAATTTTCTAATCCGAATCTTTAGTTTTGGGTTTTATATATTCATTATACATTCCAAAAAAAAAAAAAACAGATCGGTTGTGCTGCGATCTACATCTCATTACGAGTATAATATCAATATTGGAGGTGTAAAACAAAAGCCTATAATGATTCTAGACTACAACAAAAGCAAAGGTGGAGTTGGCAACATGGAAGAATGTCTTGGAGAATACACAACAAAAGGAAGAACAAACAAAATTGCTACATATGTGCTAAAAGAAGATCTACAAGAAAAGCTTGCGTAGAATACAAAAAACTGGTACCATAAGTGACCAATTGTCATACGTGCTCAAACTACATGCACAAATTATGTGTAAAAAAAATTGGATTTATGAAACTGTGTATCTCTAGTCTTTTTTTGTAACCAGATGCTATTTTTTAATGAAATGTAAAGTGACAAATAATATTGAAATTTATTAAAACTAAACATACATTTTTGCATTTTAAATCCAAAAATTGCTTGACTTGTTTTGCGCCTACCCGGGTATGCTGGTTGTATATTTAGAGCATGATTTCCATAAACTGCTTGTGGATTTTTACCACAAAAAAACATTTTTAAATAGTCTTTTCAATCATTAAAAAACAATATTTTAGGAGCATATTCAAGATTTCAAGTCAATATATTAAATTGTATATAAAAAACATACCCGGGTAGGTGGTTGTTGACATAAAGGTTAAGTTAAGGTTAAGTAGTTCCTTAGATAGATTCTTGAGAGATTTATTATAGGTCGGGTTCTCTTTGTGGGTTATTTTTACCATCTTTCTACATACTCTTTCTGTGTCTCTCTCAATTTAAATGGCAGTTTTGTTTAGATTTTAATAAAATATGCTGCATATTTTTAGGCTTTGTTTAATACAATCTCTTAAAATCCCTATCGGGAGTGCAGATTTATGCACTTTGCGCAAACATTTTACAAATAAACTAAATTTGTGAGACTCTGTAAGTATGTATTAATGTGAATAAATACAGAAACCCATAGATAGATGAAAGCTTAAACAGACACACACACGGATAAACAGATAGACAGAGTGAGATACGCTGCCTATACGGAAAACAATTAAAATGTATGTCTTTATTGACTATAAATACTCATATGTATGGCATGTTATTTAGAACTGCTATGAATGTGTAGCTGAATGCAGGCAGAAGTGTATCTGTAGCTATGTGTGTGTTCTTGTGTGTATGTATGTGTGTGTTAGTATGTATAATGTTGGTTATATATTGGTTGGTTGACTGGTTGTATAGTCTGTATTATATTTGTATTGATGGTTATTGATAGCAATAGCTGCTGATGTTGATACTAATGCTGCTGCTTGTTTTTAGCTAAAAATAGTTATAGCCATAGTGGCAGTAGTTTATTTATTTACTTTTTTTTCTGTTTGTGTTTTGTATGTGTTCTACACCAGATTAGTGTGGATTGTGAAAAATAAAGGACAATGACTAGCTACCAGTAATAATGGAACTATTAAATCTGCTATTAAACAAACAAGACAATATTTAGTTGAGTTTGTGTAATATTAAAGTATTACACAAAAAAGAAAAAAGAAAAAAAAAACAAACAAAAATTGATAGCAATATTTATCCCTATAACAAACGCTTCTACATACATAAACTTTTATATTTACGAGTATGTATATGTGTAAGGATGCATAAGGTAAATATTTTTTTGTATTTTTTTTTTTGTTTGTATTATATAAAACATATTAATGTGCATTTAGCAGTGGATTATCCTTTAGTTTGTTATTTCTCTTTTTCTAAAGCATGAAGCTGGTGGTAACTAAGGATTAATAATAACCATTCCATTGTTTAGTGTTTGCTGCTGGGGTGTTTTTAAATATTGTTATTTTAATATCAGAATTTATGTCTAAATTTTTAATTTCATTTTAGTGTTGTATTTAAATTGCGTGAAATTGTTATGGTTGCATGAATAATTATGATTGGAATTTATAGAAAAATTGATAAAAATTTTGTGAATGTTTGGTAAAAGATTATAAATTAAGCGACCAAAATTGTATAATAAATAATGAATGAAAGTGTTTGTTTTTAAAAATATATTGATTAATAGCAACAGCTACATATTGTTATTATGAGTCGTTAAAGAAATTTGTGGTTGAGTTTGAAGCTTTCCCATTTCAGATGGATAAAGGTAACCGATAAAGCACTACAGGGATTGATACCGTGTGAGTAGGAACCAGATGCAATTCCAACACTTTATATTAAAAAAAGAGATAAGACTTCGTTCTGACTCTATACTAAAGACTACCACCGTCTTATACTAAAGACTACCACCGTCTTATACTAAAGACTACCACCGTCTTATACTAAGGACTACCACCGTCTTATACTAAAGACTACCACCGTCTTATACTAAAGACTACCACCGTCTTATACTAAAGACTACCACCGTCTTATACTAAAGACTACCACCGTCTTATACTAAAGACTACCACCGTCTTATACTAAAGACTACCGTCTTATACTAAAGACTACCGTCTTATACTAAAGACTACCGTCTTATACTAAAGACTACCGTCTTATACTAAAGACTACCGTCTTATACTAAAGACTACCGTCTTATACTAAAGACTACCGTCTTATATTAAAGACTACCGTCTTATACTAAAGACTACCGTCTTATACTAAAGACTTATACTAAAGACTACCGTCTTATACTAAAGACTACCGTCTTATACTAAAGACTACCGTCTTATACTAAAGACTACCGTCTTATACTAAAGACTACCGTCTTATACTAAAGACTACCGTCTTATACTAAAGACTACCACCGTCTTATACTAAAGACTACCACCGTCTTATACTAAAGACTACCACCGTCTTATACTAAAGACTACCACCGTCTTATACTAAAGACTACCACCGTCTTATACTAAAGACTACCACCGTCTTATACTAAAGACTACCACCGTATTATACTAAAGACTACCACCGTCTTATACTAAAGACTACCGTCTTATACTAAAGACTACCGTCTTATACTAAAGACTACCGTCTTATACTAAAAACTACCAACGTTTTATACTAAAGACTACCGTCTTATACTAAAGACTACCGTCTTATACTAAAAACTACCAACGTTTTATACTAAAGACTACCGTCTTATACTAAAAACTACCAACGTTTTATACTAAAGACTACCGTCTTATACTAAAGACTACCGTCTTATACTAAAGACTACCGTCTTATACTAAAGACTACCGTCTTATACTAAAGACTACCGTCTTATACTAAAGACTTATACTAAAGACTACCGTCTTATACTAAAGACTACCATCTTATACTAAAGACTACCGTCTTATACTAAAGACTACCGTCTTATACTAAAAACTACCGTCTTATACTAAAGACTACCGTCTTATACTAAAGACTACCGTCTTATACTAAAGACTACCGTCTTATACTAAAGACTACCGTCTTATACTAAAGACTACCGTCTTATACTAAAGACTACCGTCTTATACTAAAGACTACCGTCTTATACTAAAGACTTATACTAAAGACTACCGTCTTATACTAAAGACTACCGTCTTATACTAAAGACTACCGTCTTATACTAAAGACTACCGTCTTATACTAAAGACTACCGTCTTATACTAAAGACTACCGTCTTATACTAAAGACTACCGTCTTATACTAAAAACTACCAACGTTTTATACTAAAGACTACCGTCTTATACTAAAAACTACCAACGTTTTATACTAAAGACTACCGTCTTATACTAAAGACTACCGTCTTATACTAAAGACTTATACTAAAGACTACCGTCTTATACTAAAGACTACCGTCTTATACTAAAGACTACCGTCTTATACTAAAGACTACCGTCCTATACTAAAGACTACCGTCTTATACTAAAGACTACCGTCTTATACTAAAGACTACCGTCTTATACTAAAGACTACCGTCTTATACTAAAGACTACCGTCTTATACTAAAGACTACCGTCTTATACTAAAGACTACCGTCTTATACTAAAGACTACCGTCTTATACTAAAGACTACCGTCTTATACTAAAGACTACCGTCGTATACTAAAGACTACCGTCTTATACTAAAGATTGCCACCGTCTTCTACTAAAGACTACCACCGTCTTATACTAAAAACTACCAAAGTTTTATACTAAAGACTACCACCGTCTTATACTAAAGACTACCGTCTTATACTAAAGACTACCGTCTTATACTAAAGACTACCGTCTTATACTAAAGACTACCGTCTTATACTAAAGACTACCGTCTTATACTAAAGACTACCGTCTTATACTAAAGACTACCGTCTTATACTAAAGACTACCGTCTTATACTAAAGACTACCGTCTTATACTAAAGACTACCGTCTTATACTAAAGACTACCGTCTTATACTAAAGACTACCGTCTTATACTAAAAACTACCAACGTTTTATACTAAAGACTACCGTCTTATACTAAAGACTACCGTCTTATACTAAAAACTACCAACGTTTTATACTAAAGACTACCGTCTTATACTAAAAACTACCAACGTTTTATACTAAAGACTACCGTCTTATACTAAAGACTACCGTCTTATACTAAAGACTACCGTCTTATACTAAAGACTACCGTCTTATACTAAAGACTACCGTCTTATACTAAAGACTTATACTAAAGACTACCGTCTTATACTAAAGACTACCACCGTCTTATACTAAAGACTACCACCGTCTTATATTAAAGACTACCACCGTCTTATACTAAAGACTACCACCGTCTTATACTAAAGACTACCACCGTGTTATACTAAGGACTACCACCGTCTTATACTAACGACTACCACCGTCTTATAGTAAAGACACCCACCGTCTTAAACTAAAGACTACCACCGTCTTATACAAAAACTACCACCGTCTTATACTAAAGACTACCGTCTTATACTAAAGACTACCGTCTTATACTAAAGACTACCGTCTTATACTAAAGACTACCGTCTTATACTAAAAACTACCGTCTTATACTAAAGACTACCGTCTTAAACTAAAGACTACCGTCTTATACAAAAGACTACCGTGGATCTCGGCTCCGTGTGCCTCCTTGTAAATTACTCTTCTATCAATTGTGCAACAAACTATTTGATCCTGGGCTATCGCTGAGGTGAATCAAATTTCCATCCATCTGCTTGTGATACGAAGATGGCATATTCTACATCACTTTTTTCATTTATGAATTACTATCAAACTTAATCGTAATCATAAATAATGCTAATGTCATAAAATAAAATAAGAAAACTTTAACAATTTTATAGAATTAACCAAAAAAAAAAAAAATACTGACAAAAAAAACACCAAAGAACTGCAATCCAAATAACCCTTTTATGTAAATTGCTTCCAAACTAAATTGGAAAAATACACTCACTCACGTAAACTTTTTCTGCTCCTCCATTTAATGTAATAAAAAAAAACTTTGCAACAAACACAAAAATATGAAAAAGAAATATAAGAAAATAATTTTACTCTTCTATTCATGTTTGCGGAAAATACACTTATACTCTAAAATAAATATGGAAAATAAGCAGGAAGAAAAAAAGTAACAACAAAACTGTTAAGAAAATATTATTGAATTTTCTATTTCATTAAGTAAATGAATGAATGAAAATGAAAAGAGCAAATGTTTGCAAAACATTAAACTACGAAATAGAAATTGAGAAAAAAAATTTAAAATTTCCAAAAGTACTTGTCAGTGTTTTGAAATATTACAAAAAAAAAAAGAACAAAAATACTAAAGTATGCCAGCAAAGAAGTGCACTTTTGATGCATAAAATAAATATTGGAAATTAATGCATTAGAATAATTTGGTTTTCCTTTGAACATTGATTGGAGTCAGTAAATGTAGAGTTTAGTAAAGTAAAGTTGTGTAAGCTCTAGATGATACTTATCTACAACAGAGGTATTTACTAAAGACAAAGCCAAGTAGTCTTACTTAGAATCAATTATTCAAATTGATTTCTACTGCAGTCTATCAACTATGCAACTAAGGCTAAGATGAGTTAAAGTGTAGGCTTTGAAGGGTATAAATTTTGTGTTTTTAAAACAAAATAAAACGAAATATTGATACGAAAATCATTCAAATGTTTATTGTATTAGAGAGAATAATACGTGGTTATTATAAATGTACTCGTACAGTGGTATCTCCTAGTTGTCCAATACGATTAGACAACACAGGTTGTTCAATCAACAGTGAAATAGTCTGCTGGTTTCAATTCATGCACCAGTTGCACCTTGTAAGGAGTCAAATCCAAATTCTTATCTATAATTCGCAATTTTGACATTGTTTTAGATCAAATTGTACAGAACGTCGAGGAATAGAAAAACTCTGCAGTTCTTCAACACTGTTGTATGGTATTCGATAGTAGCCAAAATTGTAGCACAAATAGGTCTACAATGAAAGTCAAAATTGAAGCACAAAGAGGTCCACAATGAAAGTCAAAATTGCAGCACAAAGAGGTCCAAAATGAAAGTCAAAATTGCAGCACAAAGAGGTCCACAATGAAAGTCAAAATTGAAGCACAAAGAGGTTTACAATGAAGAGAATTTAAATTGGTATTGCAGTATAAGAAGAGCTTTTTTTTAAATTGATGTAGTGATCCTACACAGGAACCACCACCCCGGTACTGCTCTGGCATTACTTCGTGGCGGAGTTCGTTTACTGCTGAGCATTTGTCATCCGTGTCGTAATCCCCCGTCCAACATACATTTGTATGAGATTAGGAGTTCGACACATATATTTGTTGGCATTTAGATTTCTCCATCATTATCTCCTTCATGAAATGGGAGTATTTGCACTAGTTCTGCTTTTTTAGTTAACATTCAGTTAACCAGAAGTTATATTTTATGAGTGTATGATCATCGTTATCCGCGCCTTTCATTGCACATTTCGCATATTGCTGTTTGTTTTATGTGGAATATTTGTAAGTAGCTTCCAAAGTTACCATGTGCGCTAAAAATCTGTGTCAGATTAAAATTAAGTTCTCTATGCTTTCGGTTTATTCACATTTTAACGTTGGGAAAAAGAATATGACTCCATCTTCCGTTTGTTGATTCATCCCATAGTGTTTGCCACGTTCCCATAGTGCCCCATAGTGTTTGTCACGTTTGAAGTAATCTTTCTTTTGCAGCTTTCTTTTTACGATATCTTTCGCTTATATGTTTATGTGTAATAGACAACCGTTCGTCATATATCTCTTTTCTTTCATTTAATTGTAAGTCAATCCATGGCACACCAGCGAGAATGGACACAGGTGCAGTAGATATTGTGCGGTATGTAGATGTTATTCGTAGTGTGCATTTTCTGCGGACTTTTTTTTTAGTAGGCTTTAAGCTTTTTATTATTTGAGACAGCTGTACTTAAAACAGGGGCTACATATAGAACTTGCCAGTACACTATACTAAGAAGAGTATAAAAAGAGCTACGATTGAACCTAAAATGGGAGTATTTAGAGAGATACGATTGAAGCTAGAATTTGGATGCCCCGATAGACCAGGCGATAGTGTGCCGGACTATCAGTCAGAGGGTTGCGGGTTCGATTTCCGCCAAAGGCTCTGGGTGTTTTCTGCAGATAAACCAAAAAGCTTTGCAGTTGGTGTTTGTTAATTATATTTATAAAAAAAAAATTGGAGTATAAGAATAGTTTCGATTAAAGCAACACTTGAAGTATAAAAAGCGTGTTCCATTTCGAGGTTTCCTAATTTTTCAAAGGAAAAAAAAACAGAAAATTAAAATTTAATGGAGAATGTTTATTATCATGTAAAGGATTTATTTTTTACAGATTATGTGTATCAAATGTTGGCCGTTGCTAAATCGCAGATGGTCTGTCCGTTGAGTCCTATTTTCGATAACTCGTTTGAGCATTTCAACTAGTAACTGGCGAATGACATGTTCGTCCAAGGCCTGAATTGAAGTGGGTTTGTCCGCATAATTTATATTCCCCACAGGAAAGTGTCTAACGGTGTGATATCACACGATCTTGGTGGCCAATCGACCGGCTCACCGAAGTGTAGTCAATTGGAAAGGTCGAACTGCTTCAGTTGTTGCATAAGCTGTATTTTCTACGCTTTCAATCTAAGATCTCGACGTTAAATGTGCCAAGTCGTTCCATACGTCAGTCCGAGTTGTTGCGAATGACGCCGAATCGACTCCCACGGTATCTCTTTACAGCGTGCTGGACGTGGTCTATTCGGTCGACTATTATCCAATAATTAAAAATGGGTGATGGTACGCTCTGTAGGCCGATTATGTTGACCATAAGTTGAGCGAAGTGCACGAAAGACATTCCTCATAGAGCGTGAATTTTTGTAATAAAGTTGAACGATTTGTAAACGTTGTTCATGCGTAAGGTTTTCCATACCAAACTAAAATAAACAAAATTAGCATGACAACATGACACGACTCACACGTAATCTGTCAAAAAAATGGCTACTGAAAAAGGTATCTCTACTTGAATCACCCGTTACAAATCTGAGATTAAAGCTAAAATTAATGTTTAATGTTAGTCTTGAATCATTTACATAGCTACGCTTGAATGTATAATTATCGTATAAGGAGTAGATTTGGAGTACAAAAAGACCTAAGAGTGATTGATTGAGCTACCACTAAAAATAGAATTGGAGAATACAACAAGTCAGGATAAAAGATTTTTCAGCTAAAATTTAAACCACATATAAAACAATCTACAGCCTATGATTGAAACGACATTTAAACTGCATAATGACTTTAATTTCAAGCTGAAATTCCACTACATAAACCTTTGAAGTATTGCCTGGTTACATCTATTGTCTTTCTTACTCTTCGTAATAACATTTACCATCCAAGTATGTATGTCTGAGAGTGTAACGTTTTTAAGTTTATTTCCCAAAATTTAAAGAAGTGATTATTCATTCAAACAATTTTCTTACTGCATTTTTACTTACTTCCACAATCTGTTGCAAAATTATAATTTTATTTGCCAAAAACAAATATTAACATATTTTCTCATTGCAATGGTCTCAGGAAGAATAAAAACCTCACAAAATTATTACTTTATTCAGTTAAAATATTATCATGGTATTTTCATAAAAACCCAATATTATCAATATTATGTTCATAAACATGGTTTGTATGTCTCTGCCACACATGTTGTGTAAGTAAAACAGAATACCTTATTTACTAGCACTACAAAAAGATTTCTAGAGTTTGCATATGTATGTATTTGTATTTTTCTTACATCATGTTGCAACTTACTTACCAGCAGGTAAAGAATATTGCAAATTCAATGAAGAATTTTTGTAGATTTTTCCTTGTAACCACTTCAAACTTTATGAGTGTGTGTGAAAAGTTGTTTGTTTTTTTTTTTAGTTAAATTATTTAGCTTAAATGTGCTTCGCTGCCCTCGTATATCATATGGTTTATTCATTTATTTGCTTCTGCCACACTTACATTTACATCCTGTTACATATTTCTACTTACAAGCTTTGGCCTAAAATTTATGCATTGATTTCGTTTTAGTTTTTCTTGCATGAATTTTTCATTCATGTCTAAGTTTGTTTTTTTTTTTTTGGCAACCAGCAAAACAAGAACTGTGTATCCTGCTGGTTTGTTTCCAATCATGTAGTGTAATAAAACCATAAAATTTAAAGTAGAGCTGGTTGGTGTAGAGACAGAGAATAAGAGAAAATATATGGTTTTTATTAGCAACAGTTTGTAAAATATCTTTCAGTTCAGTTGTGTTTTATAGTTTCATATGTGTGTGAATATATTCAAAATTCAATTTTTTTTTTATTTTATATTTGTTTTTCTTGGTTAAATTTTCATCTGATTTCATTTCAATTGTTATGGTATGAATGAAGTAATTACTTTGTGATTTGAATTAGGGTAGAGTTATTAAACAACAAAATGCCATCACAGGCACTCTTGAATTGGAGTATTTCGAGAGCTGAGATCGAAGCTAGAATGGGAGTAGTTAGAGAGCTGAGATTGAAACTAGAATTGAAGTATTTCGTAGGTTGAGATTGAAGCTATAATTGGACTATGTAGAGAGCTGAGATTGAAGCTAGAATTGGAATATTTAGAGAGCTGAGATTGAAGCTAGAATTGGAATATTTAGAGAGCTGAGATTGAAGCTAGAATTGAAGTATTTCGAAGGCTGAGATTGATGCTATAATTGGACTATTTAGAGAGCTGAGATTGAAGCTAGAATTGGAATATTTAGAGAGCTGAGATTGAAGCTTGAATTGGAGTATTTACAGAGCTGGGATTGAAGCTAAAATTGGGATAGTGAGAGAGCTGAGATTGAAGCTAGAATTGGAGTATTTAAAGAGCTGAGATTGAAGCTAGAATTGGAATATTTAGAGAGCTGATATTGAAGCTTGAATTGGAGTATATATAGAGCTGGACTTGAAGCTAGAACTCGAGTAGTTAGAGAGTTGAGATTGAAGCTAGAATTGGAGTAGTTAGAAAGCAGAGATTGATGCTAGAATTGGAATATTTAGAGAGCTGATATTGAAACTAGAATTGGAATATTTAGAGAGCTGAGATTGAAGCTTGGATTGGAGTATTTACAGAGCTGGGATTGAAGCTAAAATTGGAGTAGTTAGAGAGCTGAGATTGAAGCTAGAATTGGGGTAGTTAGAGAGCTGAGATTGAAGCTAGAATTGAAGTATTCGAGGGCTGAGATTGAAGGTATAATTGAAATATTTAGAGAGCTGGGATTGAAGCTAGAATTGGGGTAGTTAGAGAGCTGAGATTGAAGTTAGAATTGGAGTATTTAAAGAGCTGAGATTGAAGCTAGAATTGGAATATTTAGAGAGCTGATATTGAAGCTTGAATTGGAGTATTTATAGAGCTGGGCTTGAAGCTAGAATTCGAGTAGTTAGAGAGTTGAGATTGAAGCTAGAATTGAAGTATTTCGAGAGCAGAGATTGAAGCTAGAATTGGACTATTTAGAGAGCTGAGATAAAAGCTTCAATTGAAGTATTTAGAGTGCTGAGCTTGATGCTAGAATTGGAATATTTAGAAAGTTGAGATTGCAGCTAGAATTGGAGTATTTCGAGGGCTGAGATTGCAGCTAGAATTGGAGTATTTAGAGAGCTGAGATTGAAGCTAGAATTGAAGTATTTCGAGGGCTGAGATTGAAGCTATAATTAGGCTATTTAGTGAGCTGAGATTGATGCTAGAATTGGAATATTTAGAGAGCTCAGATTGAAGCTTGAATTTAAGTATTTAGAGAGCTGGGATTGAAGCTAGAATTGGAGTATTTAGAGAGCTGGGATTGAAGCTAGAATTGGAGTAGTTAGAGAGCTGAGATTAAAACTAGAATTAGAGTATAGGAAGATAGAATTATAGTGTTTGGAGAGCTATGAGTAAATTTAGAATTGGGTTGTGAACAAAAAAGGAACTATTATTAAAATTGGCTTCAGAATAGACGGTCTATTTAAAAGACCTATTATTCAAGCTGCAATTGGATTATATAAAGCATTCAGAAAACTATTTGGGTTAAACAAATTGTTTTTCATACTGCAGATAAGTTAGTAATTATCTTGAGTAGAGTATTGCTTTGACATTTTCCGCAACTGCTAATTTTCAAATATCCATTACTATAGATTTCTATTCTAACAAAAGTTCACTGGTTGCAAGTATTTTATACAAGATTAGTTTTAGTTTTTTTATTTTTTATTCTGTTATTGTTGCAGGTATATGAATATAAAACTATTTAATCTGTAACAAATAAACATATATACAATAAACTTTATACATATACAAAGATTCCAATACGTTCGGTGTTGTTTTTTTTTCTATTTTATTTAAAATTTACAATAATTTTTACCTCAACAAATTGTACAATACCTATGAATTCATGTGCATATTGTAGTGTTTATGCCACATACGAGTATATATTTTGGTTACAAATATTTCTGGCTAATATATAAAAATAAAAAAATATATACATACATATGTATATTGTAAATAACATATTTCCAAGCCGTGTTGGGAGTGTATGTGTGTGTGTAGTTTTATCAAACTAAACCTATTGAAAACTATTGCATAAACATATATGTATGTATATAAACATGACTATGCATGCGTTAACAGTGTAACACATGAAAAAAGGAACAGAATTGTGTTCAACAATTATAAATGAATAAAACAAATATAATATATTAATATAATTTTTAAGCGATTTCCAATTAATATTAAGTATAATCGACAACTGTTTCCTTATATCTTAGACACCCTGTTTTTATAACAATAACTACAACTGGTTATTGTGTATACATACGTTTGTGTATGACTTTATACTAAAAGTGTGTTAATATTTTCCCAAAAATATGTTCTGTATGTTGGTATTGTGGTTAGAAAATTTACTACATACATAAATGTTTGTGCATACATTGTCTGTTTGCACAAGTAAGTGTGTATTTAAATATTGAGAAATATTCGTTATTTTTCTTCGCAAACCCTGTGTATGAGTAGTTGTGTGCAGGATATAAAAATAAAATCCTTTGAAAATTATGTTTTTAGAAAAATATTTAAGTTTTTTTTTCTTTTTGTAGTTGAAATTTATATTCAGGTCTATGTTTGCGAGTGGGTTATAAAATATTGTTAATATTTTAGTTAAGATTTTATTTTTTTTTGAAACAAATTTACAAGAGTTGCGAGTAAAACAAATATTTTAGAATTGTAAGTTTTATGGTCTTTAGTTATTTAGCAGACTATGTGTTGGTGGTGGTACAGGTTTGGCCAAAACAAATTTGTTATTGTGAAAATTTATTGTGGAAACTATGATTGTGAGAGGCACTTTATGGCACACTGTTGTAAATGAAGTATTTACGTATAAAAGACACGGCCGTCAGATATTGGAATGTACAACAAACACTTTATAAAAATATACTTGATACACAAAAAAATTGTAACAAAAAAAATTAATCAAATTTACTTTGTTTTAAAAATTACAAATAAAAAATATTTTTTTAATCGTTTTTAAAATTTAAAGGAATAAAGAAACTTTTTTCTAAAATATAAAAAAAAAATATATACTTATTGTTGGTCTTTTTATTAAAAAAAAAACTAAATATGTGCCAACAAATTGGTGACCCCGACGTTTTAAAGATTTAAGGTTATAAAGATGTCAACTTCCGAAAACGATTTTTCATCTCTCACATCAAATTCCCCTCATATGGAAATTTCAAGACCACCACCATTGCTTTGCTTTAAACAAATGGAATCGCAGTTTATAATGGCCGGTGTTACTCAAGACATAAGGAAATGTCATACAGTTGTGGCATTAATAGAGAGAAACATCCTAGAAAAAGTGCAAGACATCATAATCAATCCTACAGCTGCTAACATGTACTTTACCTTGAATGCAAAACTCATCAGTTTATTTTCTGACTCTGAGTGTCTCAAGAAACTTTTGACAAAAGTCGAATTATCGGACAGAAAACCATCAGATATGTTAAGTCAAACGCGTTCCTTAACTCAAGGTAGAGTATCGGATGATATTTTAAAACAACAAATGAAAGCAATTTTATCCGTCAGTGAAGACCGCTTACAGAAACCTGAATGGTATTTAAATGTTCATCATTAGGTCATTTAACCAAAATAATCAAGTTAAACTTATGCAAAATAAACGCGCAATATGTCCCCAAGAATGATTAGGTTTCTCTCAAGTGTCTTGGTTGCTGAAATGGTTTCGTACATATACTCGTAAATGGCAAACTTTTTTAGAATTGTCAAAATTCCTCAACACTCTGTTAATGAAGCCCTGAAATACGAAACAGAAGTTCTTAATTATTTAAAAAAAACGAAAAGGGACACGGCTGTCCATGTGGTCGTCAATGGTAACTTTTCGTTTGATGAATTTGAATGTAATTGCTAAAATTAAGTTTGTAAACTTTATCAGGTGATTGAATTCCTAGAATTTGTATTCTATTATTCTTACTTACTTACTTAATTACTTACAAGAACAAACCAATAAAATGGGAGTGCAGATGTGACTCTGCTTCCGGATAACTTTTTGAATTTGATCAATACACTGGAAGAAAAGAGTATAGAACTGAATATGGACTTGGAAAATTAGTCTTGCTTCAGTTGACAGAGGAACTTACAGGTTTGGTCTCCGAGGTCTACACTCATAACTTCTTCAAATCGCCTTTTTTACAATAAGAGTTAAAAAAACGTCAAATAAAGTCCTGTGGAACAGTAAGAAGCAACCAAAAGATTATTCCGAAAAATGTACCTCTCGACAAGAATATGAAGCGAGAAGACATCATTTACACATCCTCTGTGAAGTGGATGGACAACAGAGCTGTAACTCTTCTCAAACATTTTCTTTCGCCAGTGGAGGCACACACCGTCAGATATCGCATAGCTGGTAGTGCTGAGAAAATCAACGTAAAATGCCCGAAAGCTATTATGCATTATAACAAAAATATGGGTGGAGTAGATTTAATGGATCTACGCAAGTCCTTTTATGAACTAGACCGCAAATAGAAAATACAATTCCTACGTTATTTACACCAAATATAAAGCAAAAAATCTTGTTGAAGAAACTGAACTTAACTTTTGATGTCATCTATGTTTTATTACTAACCATAATAATAATAATAATTAACCATAATTTATCGCAAAATTAAAAAACAAAATTTATTAAAAGCGTATTATAACATTACATTTGAGGGTGCTGTCATAATTGGTAGCCCGAGTTCGATTCATCAGTTTTTGCGCCCTCCTTCGGTGGTATAGTATTCAAACGCCGCTGAAGTGAAATAATTAAATAAAGCCTATAAAATCAAGTTTTAAAAAAATAATGCGCCTACTCACCACCAGAGGCGCTGCAATTCTACACTAAAAACAAACATAATGCGCAATTGCAGAGTTGTGATATAAAAGGATTTGTTCTTTCACCAACTTTTTCTTCTTCAACTATCCCCTTTCCAAAGAATGTAACGCAAGTATATATAGGCATATTAATTGCCTGAGGGTTACTTCTCTTTAAAAAAAAAGCGAAAGTGCTCAGAAGCTTATGGTCCTGAAAAGGTTAAGCTTAGTATAAAGAATTGCTAAGCTTAAAGGGAGTGAGGGGAAGATTCTACGAGTATACACTTGATTGTACTAGCATTTCGTATTTATACTCTCAAATAGAAATACGAATGATTTAAGAAATTTTATTGTGCTGTATGAACATCGAAGAAATTTCAAGGAAAAAATTGTATCAATCTTTTCAATAAGATTTCTTCGTGTAAATTGTGACTTAACAAAGTTAATAAAATCATTGCTTTGAAAGCAACAATCTTTCACTTTGTAATTTTAATAATAAAAAATCGACAAATCGGCAATTCTAGCAGCACTAACTATCAAATCATTTACATTATTAATTTACCAGCTTAGACTAAGAGAAAGATAAATAGGTTTAAGGATCCAATTATGACTTTCAATTATTGAATTGTATAACAAAACATAAGAAACATAGTTAAAACACAATTAAAGCATTTTTATAGTTGCCAAAACATGACGTTGAACCATCATATAATTAAATTAAAATGAAATACATCATAAAATTTCAATATTAAGCACTTGGTTGGCCATTAAAAATACTTACTAACAAAATGTAGGAAATAATTACAATACACTTAATCCTATAAATTTGTATTTTAATGACAAGTGTGAATGTGTTGGCTTTTGTATAATTGAGAAATTTTGAACTGTTACTTTGATTCAACACAAAGAAAAATGGGAAATAACTGCTAAGTTTTATATAGAGACATAAAGTTTGTTATAAGTTTGTTAAATCATAAATAAATTAAATGTTTTGAGTATTAGTTCATGCCACTAAAACCATTAGTGTAGTACTGTGCTCTTTGCCGTTTTTTTTTTATTCCTTTCCAACTTGCAACATACAAATAATTTGTCTTTACAGTTAAAAAAAAAAAAAAAAAAACACTTTAACATGAAGAGGGCAGGCAGCAAAGAAAATATGTATAAGTTGCAGTATATGCCAGCCAGCGGCTAAGAGGAGTGAGCCTGATGATGATGACTATGAATCTTTGAAGTTGTTATTACTTGAAGCATCATCAATTTACCAAAAGTTTTTTTTAGTTTTTGAGTTTTTTTTTTTTTTTTTGCTCAACTTCATCTACATCATGATGGAGTTGATAATCATTATCAATGCTGCAATGCAGTATATATTACCTTAAACTTTTTCCTTTCCACACACTCTTCAACATACATACGTAGAGTAACAGGGAGAGAGAGAGAGAGAGAGAGAGTGTGTGTGTGTGAGAAAGAACTACTTAGTCAGAGTTATGCATCAAAACTGACCCTTTTCTTTACCCCTTCCCTAAATAATAAATAATATATTAAAGGAAAAATGGGTGTATGTATTTGATTTCTATATATATAAATATTCTCATCTTTTAAAGGCCAAACAAATCAGTCGTGCCTGAAGATTAATGATAGCATTATAGTGTCGTCTACGAGTTTTTATAAACATTAAATTTGTTTCAACTCTATAGTTCTATAGTGGCACATGAACCGACAGACATCCTGATAGAAACACACGTATATATGGGTGTTTCCATGGTTATGCACGCGACATTTGTACACGTTTAATTGTCTTTGAATATTGTGAAAATGGAAATGGATTGGAATTTTAGAATGGAATTATAGAATCGTTCATTGTATGTGATGAGACATTTCAAAAAGTATATATATTGGAAAATTGAGCACTGGGTACCCAAGTTCCATGCAATCAAAGTTGACTTACGCACGTGACAAACAGCCGTAAAAAAAAGTGCGAAATTAAGCGAATTGTAGGAAATTTTTATTTCGGAAAAAATGTTTTTATAAAGGTTAATAATGGACCTTTATAATCATGCTTTGTTCAAACACAACTATGCATAAATTTACTAAGAAAAAAATAATTTGTTGATTACGCACGTGACACTTTTTACCTTCATACATAATTTAGTAATTTTATATACATATATGTATGTATATATATTTTTTTTACCAAAAAATTAAACTTTTATTCAAAAATGAAAAATAAAAATATACTACAATTAATCTAATTTAAGTTTTTCCTTAAAAAAAATTATGCGAGCGTTGTGATTTTTTAAGTCACGGTGGACCATTTCATGGAAATACCCATATATACAATATATAAACAAATGTTCATACAAACAAACAGTGTTGGTCAACAAATTCCAACCATGCAATCAACCAGGCAACGAGCTAGTCATTCTGGTTGTTAAGTTGTTGGTAGACAGCGAGGGTTGTCTGCTTTAAATTAGATACAGTTTATGAAATATTTTAGAAAGCATTTGCTAAGAACTTAACCCGAGATCTTTCATATGAAACATGGAGAAGTTCCTTGTCCTTGAGAAATAAGTTTTCAACTTCGAATTGCGTTCCACCATGGAGCCTGTTGTGATACCGGGAAAGCATGTAAAAAGTTTTAAATCAATTATTTTTAACAAATATCACCTACAGATTCATCAAGTCTTGTAGGAAAAATTCACACAAACCACCACTGACATAGGAGACGCTGTATAGTTTTTGTCTGCTTCATCCTGATAGTTTCTACAGAAGTCATTATAAGGGATATTTAATCTTCTAGTCTAAACACTAAACAGGTAGTGTTCTCGGATTACTGGGGTACAACATTACGTTGTCGACCAGTGTATGCAGTTTTGCAGCAATCCTAATAATGGATATTGTCGTCTCGACCATCTGTAATTGTAGAGGTCATCGTAGATCTAACGTTTTTATGATGAAAGCAATATTTCAACTATTCCACCAGTTTTCTCTAAGAGTTGTATATAGTCTTGTCTCTAATCGTATCTATATTCTTGTTTTTGTCTCTAGAGTTATCTATAGTCTTGTGTCTAGTCTTGTCTCTAGTCTTGTGTCTAGTCTTGTCTCTAGTCTCATCTTTTCCGTGAAGGTCGGATGAAGGTGGTAGATTAAGTAAGCAACCATCCCTTTCTTTATGCTTTTACAACATTGCTAAGCACACTACTCTAACATATCGACCAATAAATAGAAACATACATTTGTTAATCGATGTCATAACATGATGTGTCCTAGAACAGCTAGATATTAATTTCGACCCAGGAAAAATATCCCCAAAAATTATACTGCAGCTCTCTTATGGCAAAGAACATATATTTTTTATTTTCATAGCTGATGCCCGAATACCTTGGTTTCAGCGAAAAGAGAGATACTTGAGTGATAAAAGTATTACTTAAGGAATCTTCCAGCCATGTTTTTCAACAAGTCTTGGCATCACGTTAACTGCCAGCAAAGCTTTCTTTCGGAATCTGTCTTCTGCAACAATCATTCTTCAGCTGCAGAAGTATTATTTACAGGTATAATCTAGATGATAAAAGTATTTAGATTACAATTAAGACTTCTGATGAGCACTAGCATTATTACTATCTTCTACCAAGATCTTTTGAACTCCAAGTCTCTTGGTTATACCACGTTCGCCCCAATTTTAATATTATAAAAAATTTATTCTATATTATTGAATGCGTGCCGCCTTAATTCCTGTTCAATGTATCTAACTAATTCATGAAATGTGCTCTCAACAGTTTTAACATTGATATAGATATTTTAAACTGAACATTAAGATATATTAGACGTTTCAGCTTAGCCTGTCGTAGGTATAAGAGAGCTTAATCTCTTCACCTCTTTAGTATTTAGACCATGGTGAGGCACTTCAAGGCGAGGCCACTCTATGACACGCCATCAACTTAAGTATTTTGGGGAGTCAGCTTAAAGGAAAACCCTGTTTTGTATATACTAAAGAAATAGAATAAAAAACTAAGTAACTCTAGTATAATATTGAGTTGTATTTAATGCAATGAAGTTTCTCAATTAAAATAACAATGCTGAACAACTAAAGTAGAAGGGCAACATAACTCCTTTTTGCAGTCAAATTTAAAAAAATTAAGTTGCACAAACCGCACATTTTTAAATTCCTCTTAATAAAAACTAATTTTGAATAAGTAAATTTCTTTCAGCTTATCATATGACCCCCGTCTAGAGCAAAAACTTGCCACCCATTTAGCCATACACTTGCATTTGGCCTTAGGGCATTTCAATTTGCTGTGCTACTAACGTTTACACTGGTATACAAACACTTGCACCAACTAATACACACATGCACATGTACACCTTTAAATTTTCAAGTCCAACGTAATGTAAATACTGCGTATTACTCGCACTCATGCTAGCTCACTCCCTATATGTAGCATAGAAAACGTTGCAAGCAATTTTTCTTGCAGTAAATAATTTTTCATGCACGAGTTGCATGAATTTATTCGAACGTCATGCGGACACCAATTGATCAGAGAGAACAACACAACTAACAAAAACAAAAAAAAAAAATAAGAGAAAATTGATGTCACACAAAATTTGTAAGTGTTGCCACACGCATTTTAAATAGGTATTTGCTGTTGCAAATTGACACAATGCTGACGTTGAAACACTGCATACACATACATGTGTGTGTATGTATCTGGAGTTATAGAACAAGGATAAATGTTTGGCTTCCTAGACTGAACTGAACGTTACATACATACATACATATACATACTAGTATTCCTGCCATCATTTATTTTATTTTCGTTAAAAGAGTGTTATAATTAATTGGTTTAAATATATTTTGCTACTGGAAAAAATAATCAAGCAGCCAAACACGAATCTATCAAATTTATTTTCGTTGCTAAATATTTAAATTGCAGTCATTTATTTGACGGACGACACTGTTGTCTACATTTGCATGTTGCAGGTATAATATTTAGCTGTCGTGCTTGTTGGTGAGCTTCAAAGTCTTTGTTGTATATGGCGGCAGTTAATCATGGCTAATTTGTTGGAACATTAGAAATTTTGTAATTGAGAGATGTTTGTGAGAAACTGGCTACTTTCCTTAGTTATTTAAAATTTTAGTTTATCTCACCTTTCAACTTTTGAAAATGAAAGTTTATGTTACTGTTCAAATTGTTTATAATCATAAAAGTTCATTTGCAAAGTGGCAGGAAATACTTAAGCAATGTTTAACGTTTTTATTCTCTGGGTATATAGATCAATCACTCGCATATTTTAAAATTTCTCAATATAATTGTCTACATAACTCTTTGATCACTTAAATCTGTCCCATGTATTGTAAACTATACCATTTTAGATATCAATTATAATTAAAAAACTCACTTTTTAATTAAATGTCCGCTCTTCCAAAATAAATAGCAAACGTTTTAATTATTTTAAACATGATTTATTATCCTCTTAAGATTTTAATCATTAAATTTATATTGTTAAACATTAACTGGTTTTTCTTCAAGAAATAGTCAACCAAACGTCAAACATTACAACACTTTTCCATTACAATGTATTTATTAGAAAGGATTCACAACTACTTAATATAGTTGTTTAATATGTGCTTTTTATGTTGATCTCCATTAATATTGAATAACTCATATTACCACATGTCATTCATTTTTTCACTTTTCCTTGAAATGTGTCAAACCATAAAAAAAAACAGCAACTTCAAATATGTCGTAAAATTTATTTATGTGAAAATCATTTAAAGTTTGAGAGCTATATGAAGGTGCATAGTAGATTTGCTTTCTTGAATGGTTGGACACATTTGTTGTGGGCGGTATACCAGTGACATAAGCAGTTTGAGGAATCAGTTTAAAGTTTAATGTTGGTTTAAATATCTAAATATATTTGTTAGAAGACTATTCTGGAGACTATCCTGATTAGGAGACTATCCTGGATACGAGACTATCCCTGATCGGAGACTATCATGAATAGGAGGCCATCTTTAGTAGGAGACTATCCTGAATAGGATGCTATCCTAGATAGATGACTATCCTGAACAGGAGACCATACTCAATAGGAGACTATTCTGAATAGAAGACCATCCTCAATAGGAAACTATTCTGAATAGGAGACTATCGTGAATAGGCAACTATCCTTAATAGGATACTATCCCGAATAGGAGCCTATCCTGAATAAAATACTATCCTCAATAGGACACTGTCCTGGATAGAAGACAATTCTGGATAAGAGACTATCCTGAATACGAGACTATCCTGAATAGAAGACCACGCTAAATAGGAAACTATCATAAAAAAAAGACAATCCTTAATAGGAGACTCTCCTGGATAGAAAACTATCCCGAATAGGAGACTATCATGAATAGATACCATCCTCAATAGGAGACTATCGTGAATAGGAGACTATCCAGAATAGCAGACTATCCTGAATAGGAGACTATCCTGAATAGACGACTATGTTGGATATGAAACTAT
The DNA here is from genome assembly GCA_950370525.1 of Bellardia bayeri. Taxonomy (NCBI): domain Eukaryota; kingdom Metazoa; phylum Arthropoda; class Insecta; order Diptera; family Calliphoridae; genus Bellardia; species Bellardia bayeri. Next base: position 18,182,287 of record OX493268.1, on the reverse strand, counting down.
CCTGAAAAGGAGGCTATCCTAATAGTCGACTATCCTGAGTAGAAGAACATCCTGAATAGAAAACTATTCTGAATATGAAACTATCCTGGATAGGAGACTATCCTGAATAGGAGACCATCCTTAACAGGAGACTATCCGGTAAAGGAGACTATTCTGGATTGGAGACTGTCCTGAAAAGGAGACTATCCTGCATAGAAGGCTATTCTGTATAGAAGGCTATCCTAGATAGAAAACTATTCTGGATAGGAGACCATCCTGGATAGCAAGCTATCCTTTTTAAGACACTTTCCTGGATTGGAAAATATCATGAAGTCACAATAATCAGAATAGTCTAAATAAGGCCTATATAGCAATTTGGAGCTGACATGTATGGAATGGATCATTAATGGAGTACAGTAGTTTAATGACATAACATGAAAAGTCATTAAATGTTGGTTCGACTATTTGGATAACAATAGGAATGTTCTGTAGTTATTTCAAAATTATATCGTGACTATAATTCTTAAAATATCAGGTTTTGTTATAATAAGGTGTGAGGTAACATCATCTTTCCTGTTGGTCCATCCAAGTACAAAATTGGTTAAATGTCTCTTGATTCTAATTTTTAAATTAAGTTGGCATGCAATTTTCAAAGAGTTTTACAAGCTTTGCATTTTTTATTATTTATAAAGGAAAATTCCCCTAAATTTCTCTAATTCCTGCATACAAGCCTTTGAGATTCGAGTTGTTTCAATGCGATTTAAGATATGTTGTAGTAGTATATGTAAATATTAGTTAATACTGATGATATGAAGATCATTAAAGCTTATTAACTATCTATCTTGGCAACATAATTAGTCATGTGAGGAATTACATTATTAAATACATTCTTCAGTTTAACATGACTTTCTCTTTCGGTTCAAATGTTTACGAAAATTAAAACTCTCTGGTACTCACTAACACACAACCAAAAAATGTTTGGAAGCCCCTGCTATATGTATGTATGTATAGTAGGCTTCAAAAATCACGACAAATTTTCCTACTCGCTTTCCCAAGAAGTGACACTAAGTTCAAAACGTGCTTCTATATTTAATAATAATAGTTTTTATTTTGTCTAATACAGACATACTTACATACATACGGCAACCAATACATATCTCACCAAAGCAATGAATGAAAATGTGAAACAATAATTTGCAATGGCAAAAAAAAAACACATAAAACTTGTAGACTTTTCATATTATGTCACAATTACGTGTAGTTTTTCAAAAAGCCATATTTCATTGTAATCACAACTACACTCATAACTGGCTTACATATACAGGCATCCATATTCGTACTATTTATTAATTTTTTTAGCCCTGCAGTACTATCTGAACAATATTAGCATTAAAAAAAACTGCTGACATAGGACAATCACGGCAATCGTAAGCCTTTTAAAAAATAAATTAAAACTTTTGTTTCTTATTTACATTTTTCAAAAGTTACCTTGCTACTTTAAGTGAATAGCTATGTTTGAACTTTAAAAGGCAAATAAATAGAATACAAAAGATCCATCATGTTTCAACTAATGGTTTAAATAAGTGATTAGGCAGAAGTTGTCAATTATTCCCCTCGCATTTACCTGTAAAATATTCCTGTTTAAATTTTGAAGTAGGTTGCAGTGTTATTAGTTAACGCATTTGTCTACCAGACCTAGGGGAACTAGTTTCTAGCCCTGCCGGGTTGCTAGAAACGTATTAGTTAGTTTGTGGTGAAGTGCATGTTTGAAAAATCAACGTATGGTAAAAAAAACACAATATATAATACATTTATATGCCAAAGTGCTTAAAATGCATTACACCAGTATATTTCAACATCAAATGTTCAGTAAAAGAAAGCAATCATTCTAAATTCGAACAAAACTTTGAGATCCAGTTTCCTATAGGAGACTATACTTGATAGCAAATAGAAGATTGTTGTGGATTAAGACTCTGTATGCATAGAACGAGACTATCCTGGCTAGTAGGAGACTATATAAGATAGATAGAGACTATCGTGGATAGAAAGAGACTGTCCTGGATAAAAAGATACTATCCTTCTGTATAGAAGAATATTACCCCTCTGGATAATAAGAGACTATCCATCTGGATAGTAAGAATATATCTAAGGTAGAAGGAGACTATCACGGCTAGATGGAGAATATCCTATATAGAAGCAAAATATCCAGAATAGAAGAAGACTATTCTTCTGGATAGAAGGAGACTATCCTCGATAGAAGAAGACTATTCTCTATAGATGGAGACTATCCTGGATAAAAGAAGACTATTCTGGATAGAAGGCGGCAATTCTTCTGAATAGAAGAAGACTTTTGAATAGAAGCAGACTGTCCTTCTGGAATGAAGCAGACCACCCTGGATAGTAGGAGATTATTCTTTTAGTTAGAAGGAAACTACCCTGAAACGAAGGAGACCATCCTGGATAGACAGACTATGCTGGATAGAATGAGACTAAAAGACTATTCTCCTGGATAGAAGGAGTCTATCCTTCTGGATAGAAGTCGACTATCTTTTTGGATAGAAGCAGTCTAACCAGGCTAGAATGAGACTATCTCGGATAGAAGGAGACTAACATACTGGATGGAATGGGACCATTCTTCTGGGTAGAATGAGACTAGTCTATATAGAATTAGACTATTCTTGTGAGATGAAAACTGAATAGTAGAAGACTACCCTGGATCGAAGACCATCCTGAATCGAAGAGTATCCTGGATAGAAAACTATCCTAGATAGAAGACTGTCCTCAACAGAAGACTTAAGATTAACTATCAATTAGTTCCTTTAGCCCTCTGTCTTGATGGTTTATTTAAAAAAAAAATCAACAATAGCGCATTTTATATTTTTTCACTCTCTTTCTAAAACTTTTAATGTCACATTTAGAAACGTTTATTACAATTTAATTGCCAGTTGGTGTTACTTTTTACATGTATGTATCTGTGTGTGTGTCTGCCAAATGTCTGTATATTAGTTAAATGTATAAATGTATTAGATTACACGATAAATTTCATCGATTAAACAAAAAGTAGGTGTTGTGTTTTGTTTTTTTTTATACAACTGTACATATTTTTCCTATGAATTTTATATGAAAATTTATAGTTTATCATATTTTTTGTAAAACAAAAAAAAAAAAAAGTTGACAATTTAAATGCCAGCTTAAGCTGTTATTAAATTTAATTAAAATGTGTCAGTAAATCAAACAGTTTCCCGTCTTTAAATTATGAAAAACAAATTTGTTTTTTAAGATGTGTGGAGATAATTTGAAAACAAATATTTTTTTAATACAGTCTGCTGATTTATGGGGTGGAGTCTGGTGTATGTTGACATGATTTGTCGAACTCTGAGACAGGAGAAGGTGGCTATAAATTTAATATATCTTGTATAAGTGTAAATCTGGTAGGAGAATAAAATCTGTAAGTATTTAACATTTAAATTGTGATGTGATGGGCAAATTAAAAAAAGAAAAGGAAATCTTCTGTTAACAGTTGTCTGTTAAATAGAGTGGTAATTTGATAAATCTTTTGACTGTTTTTATCATCGATATAAATAAATTTCAGTTGCAATAAATTTGTGAAATTATACCTAAATTGAGGGTAGTAAGGAAGGAAATCCGTTAAAAATATTTAAAGTCTTTAAAAGGTGATTTTTTACTTAAAAATTAGGCTGCCTTTTGATATTAATTCTGAACAATATTCTAAAGCCAGATGAGCCATTGAAGCCATCAGGAGATTGGCCATACATCGGCACACATCAATCATCATCGTTATTCAGTTTCCTAAGGCTACAACTAAGGATAGTCGTATCTAGAATTACGAGAAACACAGCTGTAGGACAATAGATTAACAAAATAGATTTCATATTCTAAGAAAACTGTGTTTGGGTTACAACTACTCCTCCACCATCAATTTCTAACAGAAAATTTTGTTGTGAATGTCTCAGTTTGCTTGTGGCTAGCTCTCTCTTAAAGCATCAAATCCAATCAAAGAACATCTGGCCATAGAATCTAATCAAACCCAATCTAGCCCACGACTTTGTAAAGCCTTTATTTAATTCAAACTGTTCATGAGGAAACATTGTTTCAGTTTGCAAAAAATGTCTGTTATTTAACATCCATTTGCTAGCAGTTAAAATTATCTTTTATCATTTTTCTATTTTTAAATCCTTTAATAACAAAATACCAGCAGGTAATACTGTATAAATACTGGTAACAAGAAAATAATTGTGGTTTTTCTACATACACTTGTAGTTGAAAACGGCTTAAAATGCAAGGACAACGTTTTTGTTTTTCGCTATGTTTTTCGACAATAACTAACAACGACAAACCACAAAAACTAAATAACGGAAGTAAGTGACACAGTAAAGTACTACTTCCGTTGGCTAAATTCTCTTTTCACCAGAAAACATATTGCTAGAGCTAAAAATCGTATAAATTAGGGTGGTGCTGTATAAAGGACACAAGAACTTAAAACTTAATATAAATCTTAATAACTTCAAGTATTTGTCATTCACCAAGAACTTTGTTTTCAAAGAATTTATATGAAATAATTTCTAAATTTTTGAAAATCTTCTTCATATAGAGACATTTTACTTGTTGACAAATGTATGTAAAATTAAGATTGAAACACTTGAGTCCTCCATGGGTATCGTTGTGATATCTGGAAAGAAAAGGTCAGAGAGAAAACTAATCCTATCTGGTTTGCCAGTGCAAGTCATCTGTCAATGCCTGACAATTTCGCCCTCTGTTCCATCGTAATAGTTTACACTATCTTCTTTCTAACTGCTACTTCATTCCATAGTCGATCATTATTGAACCATATGAGTTTTGTAGTCGCACTTGTGGTGTTGAGCGACCTTCTGGTGCACAATTGTAAAGTTCATCATGAAACCAAGATTTGTAAGACGAAAGCAGAATTTCAAAAACTCAAGGTTCATAGGGTATGAGTATTGGATGTTGTATAGACACCAAAAAAAGTTTATAGGGCTGCCTGGCTGTCGGTACTAAATCGAAAACCTTGATGGTGGTTTTCCATAAATCTCAGTCTCAAAGACCATTCTAGATAGAAGCAGACTATTCCGGGTAAAAGGATGCTATTCTGGGTAGAACGAGATTATCCTGGATATTAAAAGACTATCAGGGAGAGAAGGAGATAATCCTGAATATAATGAGAAAATCATAGATAAATGAAGACTATATTGGATAGAAGGATACTAACATGGGTAGAGGGAGACTATCTTTGATAGAAGGAGACCATTATGGATAGAAGAAGACTATCCTGGATAGAAGGAGAATATCCTGGATAGAAGGAGACTATAGAAAGTTACTATCCTGGATAGGAAGAGGCTATCCTGAATAGAATGAGAATAGAATAAGAAAATCTTGGATAGAAAGAATATATTTCATATATTGAATAAAAAAAGACTATTCTGGATAGAAAGAGAATATCCTGGATTAAAGGAGACTATTCTGGATAGAAAAAGACTATCTTGGATAAAAGGATACCATCCTGGTTAGACCATCTTCGATAGGAGGAGACCATTATGGATAGAAGAAGACTATCCTGGATAGAAGGATAATATTCTGGATAGAAGGAGACTATAAAAAGTTACTATCCTGGATAGCAAGAGGCTATCCTAAAGAGAGAAAGAGATAATCCTGAATAGAATAAGAAAATCGTGGATAGAAGGAATATATTTCATATATTGAATAAAAAAAGACTATTCTGGATAGAAGGAGAATATCCTGGATTCAAAGAGACTATTCTGGATAGAAAAAGACTATCTTGGATAAAAAGAGACCATCCTGGTTAGAAGAAGACCATCTTCGATAGGAGGAGATCATTATGGATAGAAGGAGACTATCCTGGATAAAAGAAAACTATCTGGGATAGGAGGAGACTATACAGACTAGGTGGAGATTATCCAGGAACCTGAAGTCTGGTCCGGTAGTCTAAAAGACACACGTTTGTCAGTCCGTCAATGATAATAGTGTGGCTTAGAAAAGTTTTTTTTTTTGTGGAAATAATTCGATATATCAGAAGCTATTGAAGATGTCATAACTAAATTTTACATATTAAAAACTAAGATGTTTTCGAGTTGATTTACTGTTATTCGTTTTCGTAGGTATAATGGGGGCCAGTAGATGGGCCCCCAAATTAGTTCTCCTTAGTTCACACATTTTTGTAGAAAATCACCAAAAATCGATTTATCATAGAATGAGCTAAAAATTTAAAATATAAATAGTCCTTCAAAATCTCTATAAAATAAACGTTTGCATGGGTATGTTTTTTTATTAAGTGCAAGAGACATTAAGGTTTATTTTTTATTTTTGTCGACCTTTTTGTGGGGGTTTTTAGATATGGCGGGTCTACGAAGAATTGAAAATTTGTTCTAATATTTGTGGTAAAATTCTGAATAAATGATGAAACAGAACTGAGGCTGAACGCGTTTTTCCTGTAATGCTATTGGCATTACAGGTTGGTACACAGAAGAAATATAAAAACATTAAATGACAGTTTGTGAAGTTGCAGCCGTCGTTGCAATTATGGGTCTTTTTTTTTTGTCTGATAGTCGTTTTTGCTTGAAGTTGCGGTCGTATTCTGTTACATCACTAAAGTCAATAAAAAAAATCAAATAAACAGAAATAACTGTCTTCCCTATAAAAAGTTTTCGGCACCAAAAGTTAGAACAGGTAAAAATTTGTATATAATTTTTATACCTACGAGTATATGATCCGTAAAGAAAACTTAAGGCATAAAAACTGTTTGTAAATTTACAACAAGTAGCAAACATCAAATGTAATTATAGTAAAGCAACACAGGGTATCAACACCATTCTGTCATGTCATGTTGCCTAATTTTATGTGAATACGGCTTTAATAAAAAATATATCAGTACTATTTTCAGTACCCTCCTGCTAGACATGTGTGTATAGTTTTAAGTGTGTTTTTTTGGTTTTATTGTTGGTGTAATAAACAAATTTTTGAGCTTAACAAAACTTTGTCTTCATGTACATGAGTAAATTGAGAGTCAGTGTACAATTAAAACTTAAGCCTTTGAATTGATGTTATTACAAAATACCTTTAAGTTAAAATAGTTTAGGCATTTCCCTTACTACTGCTTCGGTTTCGCCTATATAAATTCCGTTTATTTTACCCAACACTTATAATGGTCTACAGTACTTTATTTAACAAATTCTAGTTGGTATAGAGCGAGTTTTTTTTTTTTGCTAGTATAGAATATCCTTCCTTCCGTTTTAGCAGTTACCTGGAAAGAGAGAGAGAGAGAGAAAATAGGAAAAATCGTTTTGTTTTTAGGCTTAAACTTAACTTGACTTATGAGAACATTACACGCACAGTTTTCTAACAAACTGTCAGTTAACGGCCAGAAACAGTGGCAACTTTTATAGTGCTTACAGCCAACTTGCAAAGAAATCCTGCAAAAATAGGGAAATGTGATTCCTAGTAAGAAGTTTTACTGTCCAGGTTAATTTTAATAGACTTTAAACCGCAGTTGTGTGGCAAAGCTAGCAAAACTTTTACCTGTTAATTATGCAAGCAATATACAATCTCGCTGCTTAATGCAAAATCGTTATAATAAAACAAAAACATTTGCAAAAAAAAAAAATGTTGTTGCTTTTCTTGCAGACTGCAATACATTCAATTAAGTTGAAATTCATTTGCCGCCATATTGTTTTGAAGTCTTAACAATTTTCTTTACTAGTTCTAGTTTTATTTTTTGTTCTTGTACAAATTTATAATTTATATATATAATTTATATCTTTGTCTAGGTAGGTGGTTAACATACAACAACAGGAAGTACAACAACAACAACAACAGCAACAACACTAAGACCTGACAATGTAAACAAATATTTTGCAGTAACTATAATTTAACATGGTCTTTCTTTTTTCTGTCTCTCGTAGCTTTCAATAGAGTTTCTTATTACATACACTCCCTGCTCTAATGGTCTGGGGTCTGAAAAAATTGCAAAAATTAGAATTTATTCTTTGTTAAAGACATAAATTCTAGAGCCTTAGTATTAAAGTTATTATTAGGCTGGTGTTTGATTGTGTTAGTTTAAGGAACATTTTTAGGGTGCAGGGTGCAAGTTAGGATGTTTCTACCACATACGAGTATAGTGGTGGTCATATAATTAAAGCATTCATCGGAACAATAACTTATTAAATTTATATTCAATTTATAAAAAAATAACAAATATTTGTTCACTAATTAATTATAAACCTGTAGCTCGTTTCTGTATTTCTTGCATTGTAAAATTTCTCACTTGAAGTGTGAAACCAAAAACTCCACCGTTTCTCGATTTGTGAGAAAAAAGTGTTTCTGGACTTGAATGCGAAACCAGACAACGCTGATTCTGTTTGTATTGGAACATTTCCAGTAAGTAAGTGTCAAATGCAAGCCAAACGTCAACGAAGAAAACAAGTCGGTCAAGCCTGACCATATAATACCCTACACCCAGTATAAGTATAAACAGTTTTTTTCAGAAATGGGCGTTATATGGGAGATATCACCTATTTTGGACCAAAATTTAGTATCATGATTTCTGTGAATATAAATATTATATATGTTAAACTTTATCTCGATATAAATACTTTTAAAAGATTTATGGAGGTTGAAGTTGATTACGGGGAGGGTCTTATATGGAAGTTTCGACTAAGTACGAATCGACCATTATAAAATTATATGTCATCATTTCTGTATATTATTTGTGTCGAATTTAATTTGTTTACCAATATTCTTAAGAAATTTATGATCGTTAAAGTGATTTTCAGAAGAGGGAGCTACGACTAATTATGGATCGATCACAATAAAATTGCACCGTATTATTTGTATATTAATGAAATATATTTGTGTTAAATATTATTTGGATACCAACATTTTTGAGTGAGTTATGCTCTTTGAATTGATTTTAGGAAGTGGGCCTTATATGGGAGCTACGACTAATTATGGACCGATCTGCACAAAATTTGTAGACGTGATTTGGCTTCATTTACCACTCATTTGTGATGAAGCTTGTTTGGATACTTTCATAATTCAAATATTTATGATCGGCAAACCACAATTTCGGGGGACTTTTGTATGGTTGCCAGGTGAAATAATGGACCGATTTCCACCAGTTTCAATCCCATCCGTCCTTGGGCCGAAAAAGTATTAGGTAGCAAATTTTATCGAAATATCTTCAAAATTGCAACATGTACTCTGCGCACAAGCTTTACATGGACAGCCAGCCAGAAGGACGGCCGGACGGACATCGTTAGATAGACTCAGGAAGTCATCCTGAGTCGATCGGTATACTTTAAGGTGGGTGTTAAACCAGTATTTCTGGCCGTTATAAACATCAGCACAAATCCAATATACCAATAGCATCTGTTTCGATGTTGTGTGATAACATTAAGTGCAGAAATTACCACAATAACTATCTTTATTAAACATATCATAAAAAAAAACATAAAGTTTTCTGATGCTACGGATATTTATTTAAATCTGGATATTATACGGGCTGATATTAGTAGTAATTTGAAACTATAAATAAAATTGCGGTTTAATATTCATTTTGTAGTTTAGATTTTTTTTGACGAAATTGTTTAGCAAGTTATTCTTTAGTTAAATGGAATAAAGTTTCAATTATTCCCACGACTTGAAAGATATCCAACTATTTGTGCTATTTAAGACAAAGGACCTGGCGCAGCAATACTAAGCAGAGTCGTCAATACTCCAAATCATCCGAATATTGAAATAATTAAGAAATTATTCTTCCTTTCAAGTAACAAATTGCAATAACATTTTTGTTTTTCTTATTAACTATCTAAATATTTTGGCCTTTGCTTTTAAATTTTCTTAATAAAATTATACAAAATTATGTACAAACCAAATGAAAATTTCGCATGATTTTAATTTATTAAAATTTCAAAGCTAAAGGTCTGTTCTAAACAAAATACTTGTTCAGACAAAGTTTTTTTCACATAAAGTTTGACGTCTCTCTTTTTGAGAGAGAGAAAATATTTTTTACGAACAGCTCTCAGCTAGAATTGGTTAAATTTTATATTTTGTCTGCATAAAAACTAAAACTAAGTTGTCAATAGGTTAAATTTTTTCATACAAATGATAATGTCTTGTCTATTTGCAACTTTCTTTTTTACCTTCATTACGAATACGCAAGGAATATTTTAAAATAATTTAATATTTTTTTAACAATGGTCGCAGTATTATCGCTTGTTAAACTAATAGATGTTGTTTACATATGACAGCTTTGCTTTATCAGACAAATCGTTTGAAATGGTTGAATTGTGCTGCAAAAATGGTTGAATACACCTTAATATGAGAATATATAAAACAAATTGCCAAAAAAAAATTTAAAAGAAGCCAATAGGAAATTCTGTTTATTCTAATATCCTTACAAAGCCTTGATCCATCAAATAACAAGATTTCCTTGTTATAAACGTGATATTTTCAATTTTAGTTGTTGAAAATACCTGATCGAGTTCAAAGTCAAGAATTCAAAAAAGTTTATTCGAACTTAAGTTGTTGACTTTAAAAACTCTTAACAACTGTATGCTTAAATAATATTGTTACGTTTTTATCTTTTAAAAACGGTGGTTTATTTCCTTTAAATAAAACGGATTCCTTTTTTAATGCAAAATTAAAGCATCAAGTAATCTTTTACTCTCTTAAACTACAATTTACTTTAACACACCTAAATTACAGTTTAAGGAAACTTTGATGTTCACTAGAGTGGCTCGTCTTCCATACAAAAAAGAAGTTGTGTCAGTCACCCCATAGGATTGAATATAATGTAAAAATAATTTCAGAAATTATTTCTTTATTTTTTTGCCACGCCTTTATTTATGGGATTTATTTGACGATTCTTAAAATTCTTCATGACAATTTTTTCATTTTTTTTCGGGTTTTTGACGATCTTTCCGAATTTGATCTGACAGCCCTGCTACTAATGCAAATGCTGATAAACATGTGGTATGTTAATACCAGCCATTAGATTTAAATTGAAATACAGCTCCCCAACAATATTGCTTGCTATTTTGTGTGTACACTTTTTCTCGCCAGTGTAATGGCTAGAAAGTTTTCTTTTTTCTTCATGCACTTGAATGAATAAACCAGGGTACATTTTGTTTAATCGATAAGCATTTCATATGGTCTCATATAAACATTAAGAACTTTAGTTGTAGTTGCACAACAAACTTTAGGGTTTTTCCATAATTAGTAACATTTGCAGTAATTGCTGCAAGTAACATATGCCAGCTAACAAATTGTGCAAAACTATGTCCTTAGCTAGCAACAAAAAAAAAAAAAAAGGGGGAAAGCTACAGCATAAGTTATAAACAAAAAAACACAACCTTTTTTCTCTGGTTTTCTTATTCATATAAGCAACATGCAGTTTGTGAAAATCTATGTAACAACAACATTTTATTACACGTTATTTAGTAGTAAAATTTATATATAATAAGACCAAACTATTTGTATTACACTACAAGTTTTTCTAATATTTCCACATGCCACTACATACATAAATACCAGCATCGTAGCAGTTGTAGTTAACCAAGCTATTCGTTGGGCATGTTGTTGAGTAACAGGATTTTAATCATCTTCATCGAAATCAACAACCGTTTTAAACAACATCCATATTCAAATTATCACATGCCGGTATTATTCTGTTGCCGCCAGTACCAACAACTAAACATTCATCACCGCCTCTGCAACTCCGCTTTAACTAGTTTAAATGGCTGGCCCCCCGCAGGCATAACGCTATAAGATGAACCAGAATAAACGAAACAAACGACAACAGCAAATGCAAAAAAGAAACAAACAAACAAACGAACTAATATCTGTTTGTCTCTCTGTCTGTCTGTCTGTCTGTCTGTCTGTTCTTTTGTGCATCTCTGTGTCTGTCAAATGCAAATTACCTATCACTTTTGCTGCACAACGTAACGACAACGACAATTGCAACAACGGCATATCCTTTTCCTTTTTCCATGCATCTGATTATGTGTGTCCTTATGTAAATAAGCACTCAGCGCCTTACGCACAAACATTTCTAGGCAGGGGGTAGAGGAGAACAGATGCTAGTCCATACTTGCATCTAAACTCTTTGTTAGTTAGCCAGGGCTGTTGTTTTCTAAGTACAAGTATGTTAATACTAAAACACGACATGTTTGCTACAACAAATTGAAATGGGTCATAAGAGAAGTTAAAGGCAGCTGTACATGAAGCCAGGTATTTCTAAACGAGATTTTTTTAAGATTAAATAAAATTCCTTGTTATATGTATGTTCTCTATCCTTCGTGGATTTTACTGGCTTCGAGTCTGTGGTTGGGTTAAATGCTGTCTTCTGTATTAATTATTTTTTTTTAGTTTTTATTATTTATTTCTTGAATCTGCCTTTAATTCATAGGCCTTGCAATAAGTATTCAAATCTTATACCTAAACCTTAAAAACTATTTGCTCTCAGTTGAGAGAGTCATATTGGACAAATGGGCTCTAACTTAGTAGGCTGCTAAATAAGCTATACAAAACCTTATATATCCTCGCAAGAGGGTCCGGAGGGTTTTGCAACTTCAAGATATATCACTCCCGGATTTTTCTGAATTAATCTTGAATCAATGGTACTTCTAAATCTCTAGGCATATTTTCATTCTTTATATACCATGAAGCTCCCATCATGGTCCTAAAAATGTTTGATTAGTATCAATACTGTTATTACTTGCACTTCCCCATAATAGAATTCCATATGTCCAAATAGGTTTTAAAACAGTCTTAAGCCGGCCACTAACTTACAGTTTTAACTGTCAGTTTCAACTGTTCAGTTATAACTGATAAACTTAACTATGAACTGAGATGTACACACACGTGCAGTTAAATCCTTCAGTTTTTAAAATGGATTCGAACGAGCAGGACGGTTTGGACGCTCTCGGTGTACTTTTTGTAATATAAAAAAAAAAATAAACAGCGTAAACAGTGGTACAATAAGTGGTTATTACAACGAAATTTATCTTCCCACATTCGTTTATTAAAAGAATTAAGTGAAAAATGAATAGATTTCCGTAATTATTTGCGCATGACTCAATCAGTGTACCAAAAAATGCTGTCGTTGGTTTCGCCTTTGATTATGAAGGAAGATACGTCAGGTTCTACTTCTTGCAACTTCTTCGCCGGCTTGTTGTAGGCAACATCTTTCTTTGGCGCGATCATGTTACTCTCTAGATTAAACCTGCCATAGGCAAGGTTCAGATCTATATATTACAATAAAATTTAACCACGCCTTCACATGCCTGAGATATTTATCCAGTTCTCTAGATGCCGCACTTGTATGCACATGCGAGCTAAGAATGACACTGTCGTCTGCAAATGTAGAAATGTTTAAATTTTCACTCGTTGGCAAATCAAAGGTGTATATCAAGTAAATTTATGGTCCAAGAAGTCTCCTCTGTGGAACTACAGCTCTGATTTCGTAGTTATTTGTCACATAGTCACAGGGTGCCCCGATAGACTAGGCGATAGTGTACCAGACTATCAGTTAAAGGGGTGCGGTTTCGATTCCCGCCAAAGACTCTGGGCGTTTTATGCAGATAAAACCTTTACCAAATCATCAGTTAAAAAATCAGTATGAGAGACTAACAATCCAAAATGATGCTAAATACCTTGTTATGTGTCTCGACAAGAAACTGTATTTCGGGCCCTATTCTGCAAACAATTTATCAACTCTTCACTTTGCTCTTATTAAATTGCATTTCTTTTTTTTTTGCAAAGATATAACTGTTTATAAAATAAAACATTTTTTAAACAATATTTAGTGTTTACCTTATATTGACGCTCACTGTACTTACTAGTAAAAATTGGAAAAGTAAGAGACTTAAAACTGATAAGCTGACACATAAACAAACAACCACCAACTTAAGCAATATCCCTACAACCTCAACTATTATACATAAGGTATTGTTCACATAAAATGCGGTGGCACAAATTGATTATCATTTATTAATATTTAAGAAATTAGAATTCCTCTAATAAAAATTGGTTTAAATTGTGTTTGTCTGAAATTGAAAAATGTCAAATGAAATCATGAAACAATAAAAACTTGACGTTTAGGTGGGGTTCACATTCAACATTGGTCCTTAAAATTTAACCAGCCTTTATAATATTTGATATCGAAGAATTGGGATAATTTTTAATTTCTTGCATACCCGAGGTGGCACATTCTGACACCGATCCTGATGGGCTTATTAGCAAAAAAATTCAAAACTTAAACTCAACAGCACATGTGAAATTTTATTGCAAGCGGATTTACAGATTAATTTCCTTTTTTATTACAAAATCCGGCGCTGCGAATAATGGCCCCGGGAAAAATACCCCTAAAGGAAATAAAGGTCCAAAGTTTTAGGTCTCATTGCCCCAAATAAGTAAAAGAATTTCAACCCAAATTTTGTAATTTTTATAAAATATTTCTAAATAGCAATAATGAAAACCCCAAAATTGTGCATGTTGATTTTTGGGGTAATTTTTAATTTTTATATATTTAGTATATTTTACAATCCACCATGTTCTATATTTCACTACGAAGAGAAACTGAATTCGTTTTCATTTTACCACACACAAATTTTCATGGTGTTCTAGAAAATGAGTGAAACTTATACTACGATGAACCAAACTAAAAATAATATACTACTTTTCAAATCATTTCCACAAAATTTAGAACACAAACTTAATAAATATTTAATTCCACTTCATTGTACAAATGTAGAACCCATATAAATATTTACAAACGAAATTTAGCCCCCAAATATAAAAACACAATTTCTTGGGCTGTTTTTTTTTTATTCTGCAATTTTGGGGTCATTTTTCATTCCTGTGAAAAAGCAAAATTACCCCAAAGACAAAATGCATTATTAACCCAATAAAAATTAAGAAAAAGAGAAAACATTTCGTGTTTGTGCAACAATTAATGCAATCCAGCTGTAAGAGTAAATGAATTCTAGTTTTACGTACATATGTAAGTACGAGGGCGGTTCGGAAACTTCTTAGCCTAGAACAGTAATAGAATAGTTAGTTTTTCAAAAACATTATTTTTCAATTTAATCTCCTGAAACTTCAATACACTTAGTCCAACTTTTCTCTAGAAATTCTATCCCTTGATTAAAATAGTTTTCCTCAAGGCCTTCAAAATAGTGGTTTACAACTGTAATTGCATCTTCATTTTGAGTAAAACACTTGTCAGCTAGGAGTTTTTTTAGACAGGTAGAAGTCACTGGGAGCTAAATCAGTAGAATAAAGTAGGGTGAACTTGTAATTTAATTCGTTGATTTTAGCCATTGCTAAAACTCTGTTGTACGCTGCAGCGTTGTGATGATGAAAAATTATTTTTTTGTGTTGTAAGCCAGGACGTTGTTGTCGAATTTTTACATTTAATTGATCCATAATGTTGCAATAGTACTCTCAATTTATTGTTTTACCCTTTTGCAGATAGTCAATCAATAAAATACCTTTAAAGTCCCAAAAAAGCGTTGCTATAATCTTACCAGCCGCTTGAATTGTTGTTTCTTTCTTTGGGGCACTTCCGCCAGTTTCATGCCATTGCTTGGATTATTCTTTTGCCTCTGGAGTACAGTGATTGAGCCATGTCTCGTCCCCAGTTATGAAACGACGCTTAAAATCTATTTTATTTTTTTTTTTTAATGATCCAAATATGTTTGAGAGATTTTCATTCTTACGCGTTTTTGGTCGACTGTTAACAAATGCGGCACCCATATTATCAAGCACCTTGGCTACAATTTCTGTTGTTGTTGCTGTTTTTGGATGCCCACTACATGGTTCATCCTCGATGCTTGTACGACCACGTTTAAATTCAGCAACCCAATTTTTTACTGTTGCATATAAAGAAGCACTTGCACTTAACACATTCATCATTATCATTATGAATTTCATGTCCCGATTAACCTTTTCTATTTAAATATTTGAAATTTGGTTCAAAACTATTCAATCGCTTTTTGTATTACATAAATATTCCATCATTTTCGCAACCTCATTTTGCGTGAACAATGTTTTACAACCTTAAATATACACTCAATGTTTTGTATGTTTATTAATACTCCAACACCTTTACTATCCTCTTACATCATTGTTATGGCGGATAACATGATAAAAACCATGTTTGATCTTGATGTTTTATTAGCAGAAATTCACATACACATACACACACACACACACACAAAAGCACACATGAAGAGTGATGAGCGAAAAAAAAACAAAATACACTAAAGAAAGAGATTGAATGAAAAGCCAGGAACGCATTTAATGGTTGTCAAAAAATGCCGTGTGTTTACTAATGCCGGTGAGTGTAAATGTGTATGTGTGTGTGTTTATGTATTTAGTTAATTTACATATAGACTATTAACACTGACATTTGATAGGCATACCAGAAAAAAGTGTGAGGAGCATGTGAATGATAGTTAATTGGAATGGGGACTACCATATCTTCGGTTTTTGTCATGCATTATTAAAATGTATATTTTTGAGATTGTGGTTGTTAATATGTAAATTTTTTTTTTATGGATTTCTAAATGAATTTTTAACAAAATATGAAATATGCTGTTCATATTTCGGAAGTATACTTTGGTAACAAGTGTTATTACTTAATCAATAATATATAAATACAAAAACGTATAATGAAACAAAATTACTAAGATGTTCCAAACATTAAGATTTCAAATATTTTCCTATACTCCTTAAAGTGCAAAGCATTAGATATTCTTTTTCTAAACAAATTGCTTTCATCTTCTTGAACATCAATTTAAAAATCCCTCCATTTCTGCTAGTATAACCAAATCTGTATTACCATACTCACTTCCACCTGGTTGCCCACTTGCTATCGCTCTTCTCCCTCCTTCCTGCCACTCTTTTCTTTATCATGCTAGCAAACAATTGCATTATACTGGCTAGAAAAACCAATTTTCATTTAAATTTTTATTTTAGAATTTCCATTTTTTTCATCCTGCTTTTATTGTATTGTATGTATTTGCAAAATACAATTTTTATCTCTCTCTCTCTCTCACGCTCACCGTCCCTTTACCCGGTGTTACACTAAAATATAACAATAACAAACAAATAAACAAACAATCAACAAAATACAACAACAAAATTATTATTATAACAAAAACACAACAGAATAAGTTGAAAAATAAAAACAACTCATACAAACAAACAACAAAATACAACTAAAGAAAAAAGAATAACTCAAAAAGTCATTTACTAATTTAGCAATTTTTTTCGCATTCTTTTATCGTTTAAAAGCTATTTCACACTTACTCGAATACAAATTGCTATTAAAAGTGAACTAACTCGTTTCGTGTGTTCTTTTATTTGTTGCTGTTGTTGTTGTTGTTGTTGTCCACCACAATTTTTACCAACAATTCATGTTGTTGTTTTTAGTTTTTTATATTTTATGTGCTGCGTTTACCCTACATTATAATGTGGCAATTTCAGTTCAGTCATAGAATGAGTTTTATATTAGAATAGTTTCTGTTTATTGTCTTTTTCATATGAAACCAATCAACAGCTGAGAAGTATTTCAAAATCTTTTGTTAATTTTCTATAGAAAAAACTGTTACTGCTTTCTCAAAAAAAAAAAAAAAAAAGACTTTTACAAAGATAATTTTCTATAGACAAAACTGTTACACAGATAATTTTCTAAAGAAAAATTACATAAATTAATTATTACACAGACAATTTTTTATAGAAATAACGGTTATACAAATAATTTTCTATAGAAATAAGTGTTATACAAATAATAGAAAACTTCTTCTAAAACTATTATAAATATAATTTTCTATAGATAAAACTGTTATACAGATAATTTTTTATAGAAATAACTTGTATACAGACAAAGTTTTATAAAAAACTATTATATAGATAATTTTCTATAGACAAAACTGTTACACAGATAATTTTCTAAAGAAAAATTACATAAATTAATTATTACACAGACAATTTTTTATAGAAATAACGGTTATACAAATAATTTTCTATAGAAATAAGTGTTATACAAATAATAGAAAACTTCTTCTAAAACTAATATAAATATAATTTTCTATAGATAAAACTGTTATACAGATAATTTTTTATAGAAAAAACTTGTATACAGACAAAGTTTTATAAAAAACTATTATATAGATAATTTTCTATAGACAAAACTGTTACACAGATAATTTTCTAAAGAAAAATTACATAAATTAATTATTACACAGACAATTTTTTATAGAAATAACGGTTATACAAATAATTTTCTATAGAAATAAGTGTTATACAAATAATTTTCTGTAGAAAAATTCTTCTAAAACTATTATAAATATAATTTGTCTATAGATAAAACTGTTATACAGATAGTTTTTTATAGAAAAAACTTGTATACAGACAAAGTTTTATAAAAAACTATTATATAGATAATTTTCTATAGATAAAACTGTTACACAGATAATTTTTTACAGAATAAACTATTATACAGCTAATTTTCTATAGAGAAAAGTAATATACAGACAATTTTCTATAGAAAAAGCTGTCATAAGATTATTTTTATAGAAAAAAACTATTATACAGATAGTTTTCTATAGAGAAAATGGTTATACACACAATTTTCTATAGAAGAAACTATTATAAGCATAATTTTCTATAGAAGAAACTATTATACGCATAATTTTCTATAGAAGAAACTGTTATACAGTCATCTAATAAACAAATTGAATGTCGATTAATGAACTGATCATAGATCTTAGTGTGTTTTACTAGCAGAATAGATTCAAATATCTCATTTATATTCAATATACACCAATACCTCGCTTTGCGATTTTTTTAATACTAATTTTCATTGTGCGCATAAGCTACAACTTTCAATAAAAATTGAGTTAACAACAATAGGCCATAGTGAAAGAAAGATCACCCCACCTTGGAGTGTTCCTCGATCAACTTGCTTCGACTTTCCGCTCTTACGAAGATATACAGTGATAAATCTTGCTTCAGCATATTCATTATCCAGTTTATGATGTATGATTCAACATTTAGATCTACTAGAGTACATTGAATTGCAAGGTTTGTTACATTATTAAAGGTCCGTTCAATGTTAAAAAACGATGCCATCGTGTTCTGTTTCAATGCTAGTGATCTCTTAATGGTGCGTAGTATCTGGTGTAGGGCTGTTTACGTTGAGCGACCCTTTAGGAAGGCATGTTGACATCTCGAGTTTAGTGAAGAATTTTTTTTTTTTGCTTATATGTGAGTCGATGAGTCTTTCTAGCGTGTTTATTAGGAAAGCTGAAGGGCTTATTGGCTTATGAAGTCTCATGACTTCTTTTAACATTTTTGGGGAAACAAATTGTAAGAAAAAAAGTTGTAAAAAAATTGGTTTCAGCACTTTGAGCTTCGAATGCAAATGTCAAAATTATTTGTTGTTTGGTTTGCGATAAACTTAAACTTTGTGAAAAGAATGTTTTCGATTACGACAAAACCATTTTCAATGCATAACTATTGACTAAGTTTTGGTCACTGGGTTTTTCGTTCGATATCAAGGAACATACTTGATTCCGTTGGATGGTTAAAACTAAGTTTAAAACGGTTTTCACCAAAGAGGAATCCATTTTCAATAAATAAACATTGACACACTTTTGTTCAAGAACATGCCACAAGTCGTCAAAGCTTGGTTCCATGGTATCATTATGGATAGTTAAAACTAAACTACGAAGACTTCTGCTATGTTTAATGATCTTTAACGAAAAGCGAAGCGAACAAAAATTAGCAAATTAGTTGACGATTGAAATTGCTGTGTATGCGAAATACAGTCGAAAGAAGGTTTTCCATAAAGAGGAATCCAACTATTCTTCTCTTCTCTTCTATTTTTTTTTTTTTTTAAGTTACAAACCAGAAGTCGTCCTAGCTTATATCCATGGTATCATTATGGATAGCTAAAACTAAGCTAGGAAGACTTCTGCTATGTGGTAAATAATGATCTAGAGCTTTTGTCCGCTTGGCTTTCCGAAATTCGTTTGTATGTCAAATACAGTCGAAAAAAGGTTTTCGATAAAGAGGAATCTAACTGCAAACGACAACGATTGGTTAGCTGTTATTCTCTTGGTTTTTGCTTTTAAGTCGTCCTAGCTTGTTTCCTTATATTACTGCTGTAATTGAAAAACAAAATGTAGCATTTTCTAAAGTCTTCTGCGATCGCTTATAATATATGCATGCTGCCGCTATAGATATTGTTGTTGGCGGTCATGTTCTTTTTGTTGGTGTTAATGTTTCAACTATAGCTGTTGGTGATATTTTTGTTGCTGCTGCCACTACTACACGTATTCTTGCTATTGTAAGTCATTGCCAAGCTAATACTTTTGTTTTATTCAGTTTTTTTTTCCACTGCACTCCTTCGTGCTCATACAGACAAAATTTGTTGGTTTGTTTTTTTTTTTTTTTTGCTGCTGCCAACTATGTATAACCAAAGTTCTTTTTCCATCATAACGTTCGTTTGGATACTCTGTTTGCTTCAGCAAAATGTTTCCCTTTACCCAACTGCTCTCTTTTTGCAGGCTTGCTGCTGGTGCTGCTAGTTGTTTTATGTTTCTACTATTTTGGCCAGTATGTATGTATGTATGTGTGCATGTATACCAGGACATGACGTTTCTCGATTATATGTTTGGTTAAATGTGTATGTAAGAGTGTGTGTATGAGTGACTGTCTGTCTGTATGTATTTTGCACAATGGCTGCATAACTTGAGCTCAAGGCAATGAGTAAGTGCATGGTAGCATGAATTTATGATTTATGAAGAGTAACAGGCAACAAAAGAAAGCATACACCAACAACAACAACAACAGCAGCTATAGCAGCAGCAACAACTGAGAAAAACAGAAACCCAAAACTACTACTTGCAGCAACAACGAGCATTAAAAAACAGAGTGTACAAAAAGAGTGAAAACACAGAATAAAATGTTGTTAGAGGGCCAAAACGCTTACAATGCGGCTAAATAGAAAAACGCGTTCAGTGGTTACATCTGTAGGAAAAATGTAAGGACGTGTTGAAGTGATGATTCCTCTTGCTTTCTTTCTTACTTTTTTTTTTAGCTGTAAACCATTTTAATGCACTGTATATATGTATGTATTTCTTTTTGATTTAAGGCATTCTATTCCTTTTTTTTTTTGCTTCATTTTATTTTTTCGTTGATACTTTTCTTTAAAAACATTTCCGTGTTAAATTTTATGTTTATCATGGCCGCTAGGAAAGCTTTAGAAATAAATGAAAAAGGTTTTATGTTTTTTCAATACTAGAAGTTACAGGGAAAAATAATACTTATATTTTTAACAAGACACTTATATTAAAAGTTATTTTCATATGACGTTCAGAGGCAATAAAGCAAATGTTTTTCCCATAATCTATCCTTAAAGTAAGTTTTAGGTTCTTATTGGTAAAACTGCACAGTTCGTTTAAGAATGTTTCCAAGGTTATGATGTTTTGGTTTTAAAAAGGAAAACTACGGAACTAAGCGTAAGTCACATTTGGCACTAAATAACATATATTTAAACTAGTTTATTTATTTATTTAAAAAAACTTTTCTTATCGAGGCCAAAGCACAACAAATATTTAGTTTTAATTTAGTTGATGCTGTTTGATCTTGCAAAACTCTGGTAAGAGTAAACAATGTCAAACAAATTTATGCTAAAACCAGTGGTTATGCTGTTTTGAGTAAATATTTGCCAAATGTGACCGTCTCTTTAGATTTACAACAAAAACAAAAATATTTTTTTTTTTTTTTTTTTTTTTTTTTTTTTTTAGCCTTTATTTATTTATTGAATCTTCATATAATGAAATGACAATAAGTATTCAAATCTTAATACTAAAGAGAAAATAATAAGCCCAGCCAGTGCTAGACAAAAATTTTATGATACTAAAAAAATTTCACATCAACTGATCCAGTCATCTATGTTGCGCTTGACTTAAAGCAAGGGTATCCCTCCTTCTCAACCGATTATGGCCACTAAAGTTAAGGATGTCTCGTGCAAGTGGGTTTGGGTGGTGTTCAAGTTTGCTGACATACTTTGACGCGTGTTTTGTAAATTCATCTTTTACTACTGGCACGCATAGATCTTTGTGAATTCGAGAATTTTTAACATACCATGGAGCTGCAGTAATTATACGTAGAATTTTATTTTGACCCCTTTGAATTTTTTCAATGTTTGATGCTGAGGCAGTACCCCATAATTGAATTCCATAGCACCAGATAGGCTTTAGAATTGCATTGTACAACAATAGTTTGCAGTCCAACTTTAGTGAAGAATTTCTGCCAATTAGCCAATTAAGTTGCACTGCTTTTAATCTCATCTGTGTAAGTTTCGCTTCAATATGAGACTTCCAAGTTAAACGGCGGTCGAGGTGAATGCCGAGGTATTTGACTTCATTATGTTGAGGAATAATTTGATTATTTATTTTGATGAACGAGCAAGTTTCTTTTCGCAATGTGAAAGTGATATGAATACATTTCTGTTCATTAACCCTGATTTTCCAAAGCTCTAGCCAATTCTCTAGTTTATAAACATAATTCTGCAAATTCTGTGATGCTACTTGGTGGTCATTATGAACGCTGATAAAGGCTGTATCGTCTGCGAAAGTTGACGTGTGGATTTTGGGGTCTGACGGCATGTCGGAGGCATAAATCAAATATAAAGTAGGACCCAGTATGCTACCCTGTGGCACACCTGTTTCAATTGGCTGAGCGGGGCTTAAAAAATTGCCTTCTTTGATTTTAAATTTGCGACCGTATAAATAGCTTTCCATAAGTTTATGGGTGTTAGCAGGCAGAGTTAATTTTATTTTGTGCATTAAACCGTCATGCCAAACTTTGTCGAACGCTTGGGACACATCAATGAAAAGGGCGGAGCAGTATTTTTTGTCTTCAAACGACCCTCTTATCACATTTACCAATCTGTGTGTTTGTTCGATGGTGCTGTGTTTAGCTCTGAAGCCGAATTGATGATTAGGAATGCATTCAGTGTCGTTCAGAATTGGAATCAACTTAGTCATTAACAATTTTTCGAACAGTTTAGAAATTGTCGGCAGTAGGCTAATTGGCCTATATGACTCTACTTTGGTGTGATCCTTCCCTGACTTAGGAATCATAGTGATCATAGACACCTTCCAATCTGCAGGATAGTATTCTAGGCGTAAAATAGCGTTGAAGATAAAGAGGATAATTCTTCTAGCTACACGAGGTAACTCCACAAGCATTTTATTGCTGATTTTATCCATACCTGGAGCCTTTCTAAGGTTCAGAGTACCAATAGCGCTTTGGACATCACCAAAGTTGAGTCTTAGAGGTACAGGAGGTCTAATAACGAGTGGTGGCAAATCAGATACGTTATTTGAGTTGTTTTTAGTAAACACATTTCTTAAATGGTTAACAAATAATGTCCCTTTCTCGGAATCGTTTCTAGCCCAGTCACCAGTCGGATTTCGCAAAGGAGGTTTTCCTCTCACTGGTCTTTTTAAACCTCTTGCCGCCCTCCATAACGAGTAGTCAGATTGTGGGGTACTATCAAGACCCTCCAAGTAGGATCTAAGTGAAGCCGTTCTTTGGGTTTCTAAAAAATGTCTTAGTATATCTCTGCATACCCGTAGCCTAGCTTTCAGTTCAGGAGACCTGTGAAGTTGCCACTCTCTTCTCATTCTTCTTTTTTCTGATAGGAGATGTTCGAGTTCAGATAAATAAGTTCTGTTTGTCCTATTTCTACATTCAACGTGATAAGTGGAAGCGTGATGCACAGCTCGTCGAAGGTCCTCGGTAAAGTTGCCAATCGACTCATCGATATCGTCGGTAGTTCTCAACAAAATATTTTCCGTGCAATGAGAACTTAAATACTTTTTGTATTTTATCCAGCTTACTCGGGTCTTAGTCTAAATGGAGAGCCACACACTTGAGGGAAATGCATTGAAATGATAGTAGGAGAGTGATCTGAGGACAAGTCTAATGAAGGATCCACTTGCATCCATTCTACAGGGATATTTTTCACTACTCCAAAGTCAATAACATCGGGAATCTTCCGTCGGTCCGTCGGCCAGTAGGTGGGATGAAAAATTGCAAAAGGCGTTTTTTAAATGAATCCATTGATTCAAATCTTATATTTTGGAAAGAACATCGTAACGTAAAAGGTGGCTTTTTAAATGAATCGATTGATCCAGATATCATAACTAGCTCAAAATCATTTGTCTTAGAGCAAGATCCCGCAAACCTCGTGCGTTAAAAATATAAAGTGTAACAGTCACCAATAATGTGGAACATGCAGGCTTTCGGTGATGTAGTTGGAACTACATGGCACCAGAATTGAAATGAGGAAAAAATGTCCAATATTCATGTATTCAATGATGTTGTTAGTAGCATGCAAGTCAACAGTCAATAATACGCGAATTCCCAAAGATAGAATTGACAATATAAAGGGTGATTCAAGTAGAGATACTTTTTTCAATAGCCTTTTTTTACAGATCACGTGTGAGTCGTGTCATGCTGTCATATTATTTTTGTTTAGTTTGAGCAGAGTATTTATGGCCAAATACCACAGTAGTGGTGATTAAACACTTCATTGAGGGGTGCCTCTTAGGGCCAATCTTGAGACCTTAGGAAAAACAGCAAATATTTTAAATAATTGAATTGTTTGAGAAATCAAACCCATAAAAATACAAAAAGGCTTTATAATGTTGGATTTATTTATTTAAGTGATAAAAAAGTATACGGTGTAAGACTTCTTCAAAGAAACACAATGCAACTTCTGCTGATATTTTAAATGCAACAAAACTGGTCTCTATTTTAGAATGATAACAGATAAGGCGTTTGACCAAGCTAAAAAACGTGTGCTTCAGAAAGAAATTTATCAAAAGATACAATAAAAACTTAATTTTAATGCATTTGAAACAAGGAAACTGTATTTTCTCCTACTTGGAAAAGTAAATGAAACAAACCTCATTTTGAACTAAAAGGTTTCCTATAAATTATCCTATTATTCTAATAATTCATATTTGGAATAATTTATGATATGCCTACTCATATCACACCAAACCATTTGGAGATTGGCAAAATGAATTAAAACATGAATGATACACTTAACCAAGATTCTATGACAATCTCAGCATGGGGTTGTACGAATAGAGTCGATTTTGACGCACGTAAGACTCAATGTTGTCTGTTATTACACAAACGCACCACAGATTATGTTGCTGCATCTGTTTTTAAGGGCGGTTATAATATTCTACATATGAGAATCCAGTGTGATGGCCGCTGCACCAAACACATTATTCAAGTGTCAAAAGAAGCGTTGAAGTGCCTGGGTTTTTTTTGAAACGTTGTAAGAAATACTTTACTCCATCTGATCTCTTTACTATTTACACCATCTACACACAGAGTTGTGCATGTTTAACACAACTATTACAACATTTTTTTTTTTATATTATTATAATTAAAGCAATTTATTTATATGATTTCGGCAATCATAATATGTTTAGGTTACTATATATGTTTATAGCAATCATATATATGATTATAGCAATTATGTAATGTTTATGCTGATCAGTTTTATGATGAAAAATCATACAATATTATGTTGTTCTCTATCATATTCAAAGAACAACAAATTGTGATAAATGGATTCATCATAAACATGATTGCCACAAATATATACAGTTACTACAATGACAAATATTATTGTAGTAATCATCTGAATCGTAACTTAATCATATTATGGTTACCGCAATCATAAAAATAATTACAGTGACCATAACATTATTGAAAAGCTTGTAAAAATGTTGACATTGTTGTGATAAACATGTAATTATTCTACGGTACGGTATGAAGGGAATACAACTCTCATGAATGGGCCGGTGCTGCGAAGTCTATTCTGGAGTTAGTTGACCGCGTACAGGAGAGGTCGAGATATTAATCGGTGCCAGTAAGGCATCAAACTCATTCACGAATCGATTCTCTACGGTCTGCGTGTACACTCTCAGCAAGAGCCGCTATATTTTCTTTATAGCATGCATGAATATTATGCATGCAGTCGAATATTATCCAATAATTAATGCTGGATCTCACAATGGTTGATTGTGTTGCGAATAGTACGCTCAGTAGGCCGATTTTGTTGACCATGAGTTGAGCGAAGTGCAGGAAACACATTCCTCACAGAATGTGAATTGTCGTAATAAAGTTGAACGATTTGTAAACATTGTTCAGGCGTAAGTCCTACCCTAAACAAAAACAACATGACAACACGACTCACACGTGATCTGCCAAAAAAAATGGCTATTGAAAAAAGTATTTCTACTTAAAGGTAAAATCTAACAAGAAAATTAAAGAGAGGAGACATTTCGGTTTTATTGAAACAATTTTTTTATTTTTGGAGATTGGAGATATTGAGTGCTTACATTTTATTTTAGAAGTGGATATTGGTGTTAGCAAGTTGTAGAGATACTATTAGGCCAAGCTCATAATAGAAAACTACAGAGCCAGTGCTTCCTAATATTCTACTAATAAAATTAATAGTTCCTAATAAGACCTCCATTTCCTAAAAGGTGTTTACTATACGATTGCATTGGTTATTTGTGCACTACGACGACGAAGTTTTTAGCTGCCTGGCTGGCTGGCTGGCGAAATTGACTGTCTGTCCATCGAATTGTGTCTGTACGAATGTACACAACATTGTTATAGGATTGTCTAAGGTCAGCCATGAATTGATAAATGAGTTTTCAACTTTTGTATCGATTTATTGAGGTTATGTGCATGTTATAAAATAACTGAAAACATTTTTATAGAGAAACGACATACAAAAATAGAACAAAAAAAAATGCCACAACACAAACACACACTCAAATAGCCAAAAGAAAATCATGGGATATTTTAGAGTTTCCTGTATTACCAAGTTGTTGCTATTGTTGTTGTATTATTATGAGATTATCTCTGCGTGTGTGTATGTGTAAATGAATGTTTGTGTTTTTATGTGGGAGCAATAAATTTATGTTAGTGTGAGTATGAAATATAATATTTCAAAAACTATGGCAAATTGATTTTGTTTAACTGTAGTGTAAAGTTTATAATGGCAAAAATTCCATAATGGTTTTTTTTCCTTTTTGCTTTCCTTTATCTGTTTTTTTTTTTGTTACTATTATTTATGCTCATGTTGTGTGTTGCCAGAAGTTAAAGGAATGTGTGCGTGAGCGTTGTTTTTGTTGTTTTTTTTTTTATTTTTGACTTTTTGTTTGATTATTTTTCTATATTCTAGTTGAATTAAATAAAGGGTTTGTTGAACTGGTAGTTTGATATGGATGTGTCAGCATAAAAAAGTACGCTTCAAAAATCAAAAGAATTTTTCATGTTTTCAAGCAACAGAAATAAAATGTTGGATATTTTTTTCGCATAAATAAATTTTACGTTTTTTTCTTAACTTTATCAAATACCATTTACATACGCCAAACAAAAAAGAGGGCGAACTGAAAAGTTGTTCACAAGCAAGGCAATGCTGTAACTACACACAGAGAAAAAATATAGTTTTACATGTTTAAACAAAACAATGTTAAAATGTTTACAAGTTTTTTCAACAATGTTATGGTCACTGTAATTATTTATCTGATTGTGGTAATCATAATATGGTTAAGTGACGAGATTCAAATGATTACTACAATCATATTTGCGATTTTAGTAGCTATCTATATAATTGTGGGAATCATGTTTATGATGAATCTATTTATCATAATTTGTTGTTCATTGATTGTGTTAGAGAACAACTTAATATGGTATGATTTTTCATCATAAAACCGATTAGCATAAACATTACATAATTGCTATAATCATATATATAATTGCTATAATCATGCTAATGGTAACTTAACCATATCATGGTTGCATAAATCATATAAATAATTACAGTGACCATAATATTTAAAATAAAATGTTAAAAATATAGAAATAGTTGTGGTAAACATGCACAACTATAGTTTTTTCTCTGCGTGTAGGGCTGCCAAACGGGACTGGATTTTCAAATTATTTTTCTAAATTTAATAAGAAACAAAAATCCCGAAAAACCGGGATTTACATTTTTGTTTCTTATTAAAACAAATTGGTTGATTAATAATAAAAACAATTTATTTCAAAAAAGCAACTTATATTAAAATAAGTTTGAAAACATTTTCTATTCTCACAGCTTATGGACAAAATTGTTAAGAAATTATTGTATGATGGTATAAATATTTCTTATTCAATATTTGATTTCACATCATTACAGACATTATCAGCCATGTCACAGAATTTAATTTCGTTTGGGAGTGGAATTAATTCCGTATTTTTCTTCTATAGGAAAAGTAAAATGAAATTTTTTTTATCGGTATGAGACCACTTTTAATTTTCTGTGTGGAATTGTAATTTTAAGAATTTCTAGGTTTCATTTTGAAAAAAAATGTTCGTTGACTGTGAAGTTGTTTGAGGATACTGGTGAAGAACGAGACCGCCAAAGATCCAAACATTGAAATTCCTATGTCCCACCAAAGTGTCTTTCTTAGTTATAAAGTGCCTTGGTGGTTTTTCTTCCTTACAACGTTTCATAAAGGTCAAGGACAATCCCAAATGTATTTTATCTCTGCAAAGAACTCAAATATCTGTGCATTCAAGATCTGAGTCTTACAACCTTTTCATAGTTTGTTTATTTTACCTTTATTTCTTCAACATACTTTTGTAAAATTTTAATATTTTTCAGGGGTATCGCAAGGCAACATTTGCCATTCATACTCATTTAACCATAGACCAAATCTTTTGGAAATTGGAGAATTGAGACAGAACATGAATGACACATTTAACCGGGATCTTATGACAATCTCAGAATCGGGTTGTACGAATAGAGTAGATTTTAACGCACGTTGTATGTTAACACATGAACGCACGACATATCATGTTGCTGCATCTGTTTCTATAGGCGGTGCAAAGATTAAGGAATCAGATGTTTTTGATGTTCTGGGCATGAGAATACAGTGTGATGTTCGCTGCAACAAACACATTTTTCAAGTATCAAAAAAAGCGTTTTTTTGAAACGTTGTAAGAAATATTTTACTCCAGCTGATCTCCTTACTTTTTACACCACTTATATTCGACCGAAAATGGAATACAACTCTCATGTATAGGCCGTTGCTTCGAAGTGTATTTTGGAGTCACTTTACCGCATACAGTAGAGGGCGAAGATGCTTATCGGTGACAGTAGGGATCCAACTCTTTTGATTCATTGGAGCATCGTCGCAATGTGGATTGTGTTTCACTGTTCTATCGATACTATAATGGAATGTGTTCTACTGAAATTAGGGAACTTGTTCCCGAAACACGTAGTTTTTTACGTAATACATGTTCTTCAGTCAGGGTTCACCCATTCATGGTCGACTGGACAAACTGCAGGGAAAATTCGTTCTTTAGCCGTACTATCCGTATGTGGAACAAACTACCAGCAGAAGTATTCCCTGCCACTTTCAATATAGGAAAAATTTCACAAACACTACTCCCTCTATCCTCCCTCCCATAACCTATTTTCCTAGTTTCAACACAATGCATCCCTGTAGTATTTGCTTTGCTGCCACTAAAAATTAAAAAACGCGCACCAACTAAGGAATTTTTCGCATAAACAATTTAAAAAAGCACCAAAAAATGTTGGGAAACCAAATTGAAAATGCTGATACCATTGTTAATAGCTCATTTTTTTGTATGTTCTTTATATGTTTCAATTCCACTGTGTGCTCTCCAAAATTGCTTGAGTTTCAGTTCGTTACTTTGGAACATTTCTAAATTTTTATTTCACAAATTCTTTCGTTAATTGAATTTCGTTTTCTGTTTCCCAAACCTGTATACCTGTGGTACAAATAATTCAGCATCATTTTTAATCATTTCTGTATTTAACTAATTCTTCATATGTTTTAATTCCTTTAAGTTTTTTCTACAAAATATTTTTAATACGATTTTGTTTGTTTGAATATATACTAAACTTGATTGAGTAATATTTTTTTTTCAATATAGTAATTCATAGTTTATTCTTCCCTTTCATTTCTTATAAACAAACTTGTCAAGAAATAATTGAAACACATTTTGAAACGATCATTTATTTCAAAAGGTTATTTTGGTCCAACATATTTGCTATCTACAGCAAATTGTCTATATTATGAAAACACTTTTCAGATTGCCCTTTTACACAAACACACATACACACACAAACACGCTTCCCAACAGATAGTGTTTGTTTGCTTGTATACTTTTTTGCACACTCTTTTCGTTGGGGGATTTATATTTTTGCAAGTGTTACCAAACAACAACAGCAAAAATATATCAAAACAACAAAAGCCTTTAATTAATTTATGCATGCGAGATTTCCTCACAAACATGACTACACACGCACACACACACACACATACATACAGCAGCCAGCACACGCCACACACACACACTCTTGTTTCTATATAAAATTTACATTTTACACAGTTGCACACTTTCTCTAAAGCCCCCCCTCCTTACTCCTTGCTCCTTTTATTTTTACTTACATATCCGTCACTTTCGCATCTTATGGCGAATCAGTGTCAGCACAAATTGTTTTCGTAGAGAAGGATATTGGGGAATTGATCGCTTTAGTTGAAATCCCTGGGGCATTGCCACGATTTATTGCGAAAATATGTGAAAAGTGTTAATTCTTTTTTGGAATGCTGCCCCTCCCAACCAATTCTTAAGTAGTTTATATAGGAAGGAGTATTTTAAATGTTAATTTTTTGGTAGGTTAAATACGTATTAAGACAAAGAGATGTTGTAATTAGTTTGGAGAATTTTGAAATTGGGAAAACTGTTTTTATATATTATTTATTTATTGAATCTGCCTTTAATTCAAAGGCCTTACAATAAGTATTCAAATCTTATACCTAAACCTTAAAAACTATTTGAACTCAGTTGGGAGAGTCATATTGGACAAATGGGCTCTAACTTAGCAGGGTGGTAAACCAGCTATACGAAGCCTTCTTTCTGTCTAAGTTTTGTTAAGTAGTCTCGCTAGCGGGTTTGAATTGTTTTGCAACTTCATGACATATCTCTCACGAATTTTTTTGAATTCATGTACAACCAATGGTACTTCTAAATCTCTATGGATGTTTTCATTCCTCATATACATTGGTACTGCCGTCATGCTCCTAAGAATTTTCTATTAAGCCCTCTATATAAGATCAATACTGGTATTATCTGCAGTTCCCCATCATTGAATTCCATATGTCCAAATTGGTTTTAAAGCAGTCTTATATAGCATGACTGTACAATCAAGGTGTAATTTAGATTGTACGTTAATTAGCAAATGCAGATTAGAAGATTTCACTATCATATGGATCCTCTTGGCTTCTATGTGGCAACGCCAGGTAAGGCGTATTTATTCATAAGTATGCCAAAGTATGTGACATGATCAGAGTGTGGGATATTCACATTGTTTAGTGAAACAAGTGGACAATTTCCTCTACTTTTCGATTCATTGACACGTATTCCCCAGTTTTTAACCACGTCTTTACACGTCTGAGATATTTATGCCGCACTTGAATGCACATGCGAGCTAAGAATGGCAGTGTCGTCTGAAAATGTAGAAATGTTTAAATTTTCACTCGTTGGCAAATCAAAGGTGTATATCAAGTAAATTTATGGTCCGAAAAGATTCCCCTGTGGAACTACAGCTCTAATTTCGTAGTTACTTGTCACATAGTCACAGAGTGCCTCGATAAAAGTAAATTGTCTACTTTTCGATTCATTGACACGTTTTTTCCAGTTTTTTTTTTTACCACGTCTTCACACGTCTGAGATAATTATCCAGTTCTCTAGATGCCACACTTGAATCCACATGTGAGCTATGAATGACAGTGTCGTCTGCAAATGCAGAACGGTTAAGTTTAAGTGCTGATTCCAGAACATTCCCCAGTGGAACTCCAGCTCTAATTTCGTTCACGGTAACTATTAGAAAAATTAATCAAATATTTTAGATTAAACAAATATTTGTACTACAAGCTTAAATATTTCTACAATCTTCCACTGGATTTTTCTTGTTCATTCGTGGTTTCAACAGGACGATGTCGTATGTCACACAGACACCAAAATAATGAATTTATTGCAAACCATATTTCCCGATTTCATAAATTCACGAAATTCAGCTGTTAATTAGTCATGTACTTTAATACCACTGGATTATTGTTTGTCGGGCTAAGTTAAAGATCAAGTCTATACAGAGTCAATCGATTACAGCATTAAAACTTTAAATTCGTAAAGTTGTTGATGAAATAGAACTGCCATTTTGCCATTTTGCCAAAATGTGTTAGAAAATGTTCATGACAGAATCAATTTATGTGTATGTGGACAATTGGCCAATGTAAATTATAATTGTCAAACCTTACTTTTTGGAATACAATACAAAATTAAATGATTTTTCTTATAAAAACGACTTGAATATTTAGGGATCCTAATAAAGATTATATATCAAAAACACTTGTGAGGTTAGGTAGGGCTATGTTAAGCAGGCGGCCGTAACAGTATACAGCTCATTAACACAACAAGATTGTTGTTCTGTCAGAGATTTTATTACAGCTTGGCTATCACAAAACAATCGTATATTCCTTCCAGTTGTTTTGTTATATCTGCCACAAAACACTTGCTAAACTCTTTGGAAGTCCAGTCTGCGTGATATTTCAGTACTTTTTGATTTTAATTTAAGATTTTGACGATTAAGCCTTGATAGCCTGTAGCTTTAAGTGGCTGTGTTGCAACATTTTTTTTTTTTATCACAACATATGGCATTATTTTAAGATCCACTGAGGTTTCTGTAAAGGCTCCATATAGAGACCTACAAATGATGATAACATATAACTGAATAAATCCTTACGATAACTATATAAAGACCTTTGTTTTAAGCTAAACTGTGACTGAACTAAGACCTAAGATTAAAGCAGAGTATGACTGTATAAGGATACAAGCTAAAATATAACGTGATAAAAACCTACGAGGCAACCTAAAGGGAGATTGTATAAAGACTCACATAAGTAGCTAAAGTAATAGTTACACCGCTAGTCAAGCTGATTTGAAAACTCTATCTCAGACCGCAGATATCATGATAAACATCCTATAGTAAATCAATAACCCAGACGGCCCTGACAATTTTCAAAATAGCTTTAGCATATAATTACTTATATTATAAAAATACTACACAGTTTCCTCCCAGCTTAAGAAAAAATAACTATTTGTATATTGTAATATTTTACCCAATATTCTACTACTTTCCTAAGTGCACAAACTATAAACAGTATTTTAAAGTTTTTTTTTTAACTTACTAATAATTGCTAGTAAAAAATCCTTTGATTACCATTAATTTACAAAATTTTCTTTGCCACAATTACCAAAAAATAGTCCCCTGTAATAACTACCAAAACATTCCTGCTCTTCTGCAATCTAATTAACCATATGTCGATATGAAATTGGAATAGTCCTTGAATCCTCTTGCCATAATGACTATGTGTTTTTTGTTATTAAATTCAATTCAATTCCATTTAATTTCTGTAACACTCCAGCAAGACTTCGATTAAAAAGGACTTCGATACTTACTCGTAACAAATCCTATTAATCACCCACTCTCCGACCCTACTAAAGATTTGCCAGCAAGCGTGTCTCTGTGTGTGTGTGTAGTGAGTCATTTCCTTTTCGCACTCACACTATTGTAAGTTGCTGCAGTTGTTGGCACACAAAATAAGCCCTCTTATACAATGTTAGACGGAGTTTTTCTTTTTTGTTTTTGTTTGCATTATTATTTTGCTGCTGTTCTATATGAACCCGATAGTTGAAATGTAACAATTAAGAGCTTTTACAAGTAATATTGCCAAAGCCTAAAACTGAACAATAGTTACTTTGAAGGTTACTGGTATACTGTAAAGTAGTTAGTTGTTTTAATAAAAAAAAACAATTAAGTTATTTTTCCAATTCAAATATCTTTACACAGTAAAAGTTTTACATTAGTTACTGACAAAGCAGATTGTTAACTTGTCAAACGCTTTCTAAGTTTCTAATTAGTGTTTGCTTTTTAAGCAAAATACATTCATCAGCACGCAACTAATTCCCTGAACTGCAGGGTATCTGTATGCACAAGAGCGTGGCTGCAAGTCCATGTATATGTTGTTGTGTGCGTTGTAGTGTTTATTGTTATAATTCACGCCAAAAGCGTTTTTATGGATTTTATTATTTTTTTTTTTTTTTACAAAATGTAGTAAAGAAAAAACATTGAATGCAAATTCGTCATTCAGCGAAAGAGGGTTGGATATTAATGTGCAATGTACGTAGTAATACCAGCACTATAGTCGGTGTCCTGAATTTTTAAGTGCAGCAGTTAATTTTTAAGTTATTAGAAGTTTTTATTACACCAGCTATAATAATTTGGCCATAAATAGGGATATTCCTTTAGAGAGCTCAATGAACAAGTGAAGCAAAATCTAACAAATCACTTAAATGTTGTCTATATTGTTGGAAAATGTCAAGTTTTTCTGTATCCTTTAGTGTTGATTCGATGCCAAAAATATTTTAAAGCCTTTACGAGAAAGTATCATCAATATTCTGCTAAAAAAAATTTAGATAATATCCTAACAATCCTTAGAATTTATATGACAGTATGATCTTATTTCTCCAGATGATCAACTCATCGCCACCATTCCTGTACAGTTTAACAAGCGTTAATGAACTGCGTTAATCACTTCTACATTTGAAGCACAGTCCATGTCATGTGCTGATTCATCCTTAACTAGAATGTTGCGCATAACTTTCATATAAAGCTTCCTTCTTATTTCCTTTTTTTTTTTGATCAAGCAATTCTCCTTTTTTGCCTTGGTATCTAATCGCAGCAGAACTCATAGCCACAATATTCGAAGAAATTTTCTGTAACAAGTTACTCGGCGATAACTAAAAAACCAAAGGTAGCTGACATCATCGATCTTTAATAATATGGCGCTATTGGTAGAAAATCCTTTTTAAGAATGGTTTTTATATCAAAAAAACCATGCAAGGATCAGAATTTTGCTTAGCAAAAATATTTAAGTTTGACATCAAAATTAATTGACAAAAATATCAAAGTTTAGTTTACAAAATCATCGACGTCTGACATTAAAACTGGTTGACAAAAATATAGGAGATTGTTCTACTTAAAGATCAATGATTGGCATTAAAAATGGAATCTTAAAATATCTAAAATTTGTTACAATGTTTGGATTGCGAAAAATCTAAAATTTGTCTACTACTAGATCAACGTTTAGGATTAATAAAGCTGTAAGATTTGTGTACTAATAGCTCAATGTCCGAATTAACAAAAAATCAGAAGTTTGTTTATTTAATAGATTAACGTTTGGTCTACCAAAAGATGTACAATTTGTATAAAAACAATCTACGATTTATCTCCTAAAATAACGACAATTGATTTTCTAAAGGACGAGAGATTGATCTACTAAACTATGGATCTACTAAAAGCTCAAGGATTGTTCTACTAACAGATTCTCCATTGAATTACTTAAATATCCACGACTGATCCACTAAAATCTACATGATTGATCTGCTAAAAGATTCACAATTGATCAACTAAAAAATCAAAGAGTAATATACTAAAATATCCACGATTAATCTAATACAAAAATCCCAGTTTAATCTACAAAAAGATCCACGATTAATCAACTAAAAGATGAAAGACAGATATATTAAAAGATTAAGGGCTGATCCACTATAAGATCCACGATTAATCTACTAAAAAAGCCATGATTGATCTACTAAAAAATCCACGATTGTTCTAATCAAAGATCCATAATTGATCTACAAAAAGATCCACAGATTCTGGATGGAATAACTAAAAGATCCATGACTGATCCACTAAATACCCATGATTGATGTGCTAAGAACTTCACGATTGATCAACTAAAAGATTAAAGATTAATATACTTAAAGATCAAGGGCTTATCCAGTAAAAGATCCATGATTGATCTACTAAAAAATCCACGATTAATCTAATCAAAGATCCATGATTGATCTACAAAAAGATCCACAGATCTAAAAGATCCATGACTGATCCACTAATATATCCATGATTGATCTGCTAAAAAATTCACGATTTATCAACTAAAAGATCAAAGATTAATATACTCAAAGATCCACGACTGATCCACTAAAATATCCATGATTGATCTGCTAAAAAATTCACGATTTATTAACTAAAAGATCAAAGATTAATATACTCAAAGATCCACGACTGATCCACTAAAATATCCATGATTGATCTGCTAAAAGATCCACGATTAATCTAATCAAAGATACATAATTAATCTACAAAAAGATCCATGATTAAAGATCACAGATAAATATAGTAAAAGATCAAGGGCTGATCCACCATAATCTAATAAAAAATCCACGATTTATTTACTAAAGAATTCATTCATATACTAAAAATCCACGATTATAATCCTAATTTCAGTCTCACTGGCTTTCTTCACGGAGCATGATAAGCCATTAAATCGCACACTACAGTTTTCTGGAGACAGGTTCAGTTACAAAAATTTCTTTCGTTGAAGGGTATATAAGATTCGGTTCAGATTAATACAGCACTTTAACTTGTTTTATTACATTTCTCCTGTATTCTGTTTTTTTTTGCAAGACATGGGTGACAGGTGGCATTTGAAAATAATTTAAAGCAGGCAGGTTTAAATATTCGTGTCTGCATGGGTCTATTTAAATGTGAGCGGCGTGTTTTTTTTTCTTCTTACAAATTTAAGTCAATTTAAAATGGATTTTTGATTGCAGTATTGATACATACATTAATTAAGTACCATTGTTATGAATTTTAAATTTGTTTATTAAAAAAAAAAAGGAAATGTGCAATAAAAAAAGGGTTTCAAAAAACAACAGAGTGAAGGTGAATTTGTGTGTATTTCTATGCAAATATGACAAATAAATATTTGTAACATGAGTTTTTGTTATTTGTAGCAAACAGCTGGTTATATATGATTTAAAATATTAAAGTTTTTATTGTTAAAGGTGGTGGAAAAATATTTAAAAGGGTAAATAAGGACAAATTAATGAGTCACAAAGTTTGTCAGTTTTCGAAGTATACTAAAGATTTTGATATTTTTTTTTACTTAAAGCCTCAAATTCTTAAACACCTATTTTTCATAAATTTCTGTTTTAGTACAAATTATTTGCTTGTAGACTTCATTGTTAGTGGTTAAACTTTTTGCAAAATTTCAAAAAAAAAAAAAAAAACTGCAGCCATTCCGGCTCTATTGTGCAGCATTAGAAATGCCATTAATCTACTTACATTTAAATACAATTCCAATAAAGATTATTTAAGATCAAACAAAAACCCCATAAATCGTAAACTGTTTTTTCCTACTTTGTTTTTTTTTTTGCTTGAACATAAAATGCCACCAGCAATAATAATCGTAACAATAAAAGAGAAATCAAGTGCATATTTTATTAGTTCAATGCAGCAGCATCCTTTCCTTAACTCAGTTCACATTTTTTTTATTACTATTATTATTATTATTTTATTTTCATTTCAATAAACAAAGTCTTGAAGGCGCCACATCCGTATTCAACATTTCCGTTATGAACGCATGTCCGGTGTAGGTTTTTGATTACATATGTACAATACACTCTACATAAATACACATACAAATATATAGTTTTGGCATTACATTCATTCATATATTTATGTTATTGTTGTTATTCGTTCTTGGTTTTTTGGATTGGATTGCATTTGCTATAAAAAGTACAATGTCAAATATTGTTGGCTGCCAATACGTACTACATACTGAAATCTCTCACATCCTCCTTCATAAGGCATCAGCTTCATATCATGCTTGTCGTCATCGTCATCGTCATCATCATCAACAACAACGAATAATAATAAATATATTTTTTGCACTTTAAAATGGCAAATAAATATAAAAAAATATATAAATGTTTTGCTGCCGCTCTGTAGTCACCAGTCAGCAGGATACGTATGTTAAAACATGAGCATTTTTATTCATGTATTTATTTATGTTGGCCTTTCACATCAACACTTCGATGACATACACAGCGCAGACGGACACACCTGCAGATAGACAGTTATTCATACATTTATACGATTTTTTTGTTAATGCATTTTTAACGCTTATATTAAAATATAATAATAGCACGAGCCACTATAAAAAAGCAATAACTACGAAATGCAATAATAGTAATATTCCTATAGACCAAATCAGAATATGCTATTAAATATTTGTTAGTCAGACTCTTTGTATGAAAGAAGTAGAAAGACTTAGATTATTGGTAGCTGTGGAAACTTAAGCCCAACCCCCAATAGACTAGGCGATAGTGTGCCGGACTATCAGTAAGAGGGTTGCGGGTTCGATTCCCGCCAAAGACTCTGGGTGTTTTCTGCAGACAAGTCAAAAAGCTTCGCAGTTTGTGTTTAAAAAAAAAAAAAAAAATAATAGCTTAAAAGCAAAAAAAAAAAATCAAATTCAGGCGAAAAAAAACTTTAATGTTTCTCACAAAATGATTCTGCTCTCCTAGTAACTCTTCTCTGCAGATCTCTTAATCACAGGATGGTGGTGAAAAATCTTGAAATGGTTGTTGTGTCTAATAGATTCGTTTTCAAAAACGGGCTAAACACCACACAAATTATACAAGGAATTAGTACTAGATAAAATGTTGACTAAGATATCAAAGATTAATTAAAATAACACAGATTGGAAGATTGGACGATATAAGATTGGTTGGAAACTCACAAGATTCAAGATTGTTTGTATTCTCAAAAGATCCACGATTTCTTGGAATATCGAAAACTTCACGATTGGTTAGTATCTTAAAATATCAACGATCGGTTGGAAATTCACAAGATCCAGGATTGGTTTGAATCTCAAAAAACCCACGATTGCGTGCGATCTCAAAATATTCACGATTGCTGGGGATCTCAAAAGATCCACGATTGCTTGGGATCTACGAAAGGTCCAGAATTGGTTGAAATCTCAAAGCTAGATATTTTAGAATCTCAAAAAACCCACGATTGCGTGCGATCTCAAAATATTCACGATTGCTGGGGATCTCAAAAGATCCACGATTGCTTGGGATCTACGAAAGGTCCAGAATTGGTTGAAATCTCAAAGATCCTAGATATTTTAGAATCTCAAAATATCCACGATTGCTGGGGATCTCAAAAGATTCACAATTCTTGGGATCTCAAAATATCCACGATAGCTGGGGATCTCAAAGATCCCATTTTTTGGGATCTTAAAAGATCGCTGGTGCTTAGAATTTCAAAAGTTTCACGATTGCTTAAAATCTCAAAAGATCCATGGTTGCTTGCGATCTCAAAAGATCCATGATTGGTTGGAATCGCAAAACATCCACGATTACTTGGGATCTCAAAAGATCAAAGATTTGTTGGGCTCTAAAAGATCCACGATTGATTGGAATCTCATAGATCTTGGATTTTTTGGAATCTCAAAAGATCTACGATTGCTTGGAATCTCAAAAGTCCAAAATTACTTGGAATCTAAAATGATCTACGACTGGCATTCTAAAAGATATACGGTTTGTTTTCTGAGATATCTATAATTTCTTTACTAAAAAATCCACAATCTGTATGCTAAAAGATCAACGATTTGTTTACTAAAATATCTACAATTTGTTTACCAAAAAAAGCACATCTGGTGTGTTAAAAAACTTTCAATATTTTTTTACTTAAATATCCATGATTGGTTAAATAAAATGTCCACTTTTTATCGTTTTTTTTAAGGTCAGTTGAGCTCTAAATTGAATGCATGGCTCCTTTACTTTATATAATTTTTCCGTTGAAAATACAGGTCAATTTCAGGGTTTTAAGAAACATCAGTGGACTAAAAGAAGTCCTGCAGTCACTGACAGTTCAGCTTTGAAATTGTTGTTGTAAAAATTAAAACTCTCTCAATTGTCCCTTAAGAAGATGCAAAAAAAAAACTGGTAAATAAAGATTCTAAATTGCTCATTACTCAACTTAAAACTGTTGATCCCAAGTAGGCTCTATTAGATACCTACAGAGCAAATGATGCAGTATACAGAGACTTTGGGTAGATGTAGAGAATTTTTGTGAATACTACAATCTCCAGCGATAATAAATTTTGATAGAAAATTTTCAATTGTGGTATTGAGTAAAGGGAGATCTTGTAGTGGAGTGTATTAAGAGACTTAAGTATCTGATTGCTGCGATGGTCCAGTGGTTAATGGATTTCATTATCAGTCCACCACTTGGAGAGAAGTATCTCTAATAAGTTATGGCAATCTACGAAATCAATCGCAAAGAGCCCTTAATTTCCGTGTTGATGGTGGCTACCCCTGCTGTAAACAAAAACAAAACATCTACAACTTGTTGATATTACACCTTCTAGTCTAATGATTTGTTTGCCCTGCCAAAGTTGATATGAAAACAATATTTAAATTGAAAAATATTTTTAACAAAAACAAAAAATTCGTTACTTTATGACTATTTGCTAGACACGTATGAAAACTATATTTTTTTTTAATAAAAAAAACACATAAAAAATATCCTCGTCAATAGTTTAGACCATCAATTCCGTTATTGTTATGATCTTAAATGATTTTGTATGCAATACTCGCATTTTTGTAGCATGTATGCAACATATAAATATTTTATTTTTTTTTTCAATTTATGAAAATGGTTGAGTTTGGCTGCAACAAAAAAAAAAAGGGAAAAATCCAATGAATCCAATGAAAAATTCATATATAGTACGTATGGACATGTATGTACGTATAGACTAAAATAGTGTGAATGAAAAATTTGTTTGTATATTTAAATCCATCTACAACAGTTCAACCTCATACTTGAATAATTTTCCAAAAAAATATATACCAACATCTACATATTGTTGAGTGTTGTGTAAAATTTTAAACACTTGAGTGTTGAACAATTCATTAAAGTTATTTAAAACAAGTGGTTGATGCTTGTGTGTGTGTGTTAAAGGAATTTTCTGTAGAGATATCTTCCTTTATTCATTGGTTTTGCGAGTATATATTGTTATTATTGTTAAATAGATGAGCATAATTAAAATCTTTTGGAAAGAACATTTTTTAGAAATATTCTACAAACATTAATTTAAAGCATTCAAATAAATAGTTAAATCGATTTTATAGTTGGGAGAAAATAAAATGCTATAAATGTTTGATTTAAAAGAAACATTCTATATCCGCTGATACTTGTTAAAGGATGTTAAGGTATCAGTTCAAAGTTATAATTCTAGATCAAGTTCTAGTTAGAATTCTAGTTAAGGTGCTACTTCAGGTTCCAGTTCAGAGTCTAGTTCTAGTTCAGAATATACAAGTTCAGGTTCTAATTCAGGAACTAGTTCAAGTTCTATTTAAAGAAAAAATTAAAAAGAGGTCTAGTTCAGGATCTAGTTCAAATTGTAGTTCAGGACCTTGTTCCAGTTCAAGTTTTATTTCAGGGTCTGGTTTAGGTTTTAGTTCAGGTTCTAGTTTAGAATCTTGTTCAAGTTTTATTTCAGGTTCTAATTTAGGTTTTAGTTAAAGTTCAGGTTCTTGTTTAGAATCTTGTTCAAGTTCTATTTTCAGAGGTTGTCTCGGATTTTTGCTCATATCTCCGTTATTTATAGACGGATTTTGCTGATTTTAAATAACAAACTTTTCGACAGAATTATTGAAGATTTGGATCCCGAAGATTTCTGCGGACTTCTGAAAATTGATTTCAACAGACAGACACACAAACGGACATGGCTTAATAAACTCCGCTATCTATAAGGATCCAGAATAATATACTTTATAGGGTCGGAAAATTATATTGTGGAAATTACAAACGGAATGACAAACTTATATATACCCTTCTCATAAAGGTGAAGGGTATCAAAAGCTCAGATTCCTGATCAGGGTCTAATTCAAGTTCTAGTTCAGTTTCAGATTCTAGTGAAGGAACTAGTTCAAATTCTTTAAGAACAAGAAATAAGTAAAGGGTCTAGTTCAGGTTCCAGATCAGGGTCTAGTTCAAATTCTAGTTCAGGATCTTGTTTATGTTCTATTTCAGATTCATGCCAAGTTCTATTTCAGGGTCTAGTTCAGGTTCCAGTTCAGGTTTCAGTGCAGATTTTAGTTCAGGTTCTATTTCGGATTCTATGTCAGGATCTTATTCAAGTTCTATTTCAGGGTCTAGTTTAGGTTCCAGTTCAGATTCTAATTCCACAGGATCTATTCTACAGATCTACAGGATATAGTTCAGGTTCAGATTCTAATGAAGAAACTAGTTCAAGTTTTATTAAAAAAAATTAATAAAAAAGGATCTAGTTCAGGATCTTGTCCAAGTCCTATTTTAGGTTCTAGTTCAGCATCTTTTTAAGTTTTATTTCTGGGTCTAGTTTTGGTTCTAGTTCAGGTTCTAGTTCAGTAAACTAGTTTAGGATCTAGTTTATATTTCAGTTCAGGTTCTATTTCAGGTGTTAGTTCAAGTTCTATTTCAGTTTCAGATTCTAGTGCAGGAACTAGTTGAAGTTCTATTTAAAAAAAAAATAAATAAATATAAAAGGGTCTAGTTCAGGTTCCAGATCTGCGTTTAGTTCAAATTCTAGTTCAGGATCTTGTTTACGTTCTATTTCAGGTTCCATTGCATATTTCAGGTTCCATTACAGATTTTAGTTCAGGTTCTATTTGAGATTCTATGTCAGGATCTTGCTTAAGTTCTATTTCAGGGTCTAGTTCAAATTCAAGTTCAGATTATAATTCTACAAGATCTAAACACAGATCTTCAGGATCAAATTCAGGTTTAGATTCTATTGAAGGAACTGGTTCAGGATCTTGTTCAAGGTCTATTTCAGGTTTTAGTTTAGGTTCTAGTTCAGGATCTAGTTCAGCAAACTAGTTTAGCATCTGGTTTATGTTGTAGTTAGGGTTCTCGATCAGGTTCTTGTTCAAAATTTATTTCAGATTCTAGTTCTGCTTTTAGTTTAGTTCTAGCTCAGCATTTTTGTGTTAATATATAAACTATTTGATACATCTAATAATTTGTGCAATTTAAATCATCATCACAGTGGTATTTCCGAAAAAATTTCTCCATAATCTGAATGTTTATATGTATGTTATTATTTCAACATGGAATATCAATTTCTTTTAGAACTGTCCTTTGAATTAAACTCTATTTGAAATTCTTCAAAAGTGTGTATCTGCACTTAGTTTATTGTTTTGCTCTAACAGTCAAATTGCATAATGTAATTACGCCTCTATATACACATATATATATATATATATGAATTAAAAAAAAACAATCTGCACATTACGAGAAATAATAATAAAATTGAAAAAGAAAAAAAAAAAAAAAAAGAAACCAACTACAGAAGTCATGAATGCATGTTTAACATGGTGATATAAAACAGCAGGATACCGGACAAGCAACAATCTCATTTTAATTTTTGGTTGAATACGTTTCTTAATGTGTCGTCATCGTTAAATACAACAGAAACAACTAGAAATCCAACCA
Source organism: Bellardia bayeri (assembly GCA_950370525.1). Classification (NCBI taxonomy): domain Eukaryota; kingdom Metazoa; phylum Arthropoda; class Insecta; order Diptera; family Calliphoridae; genus Bellardia; species Bellardia bayeri. The sequence goes on along the minus strand of OX493268.1, from coordinate 18,138,660 downwards.
ACCAGCCAGCCAGTCAGTCGTCTTTCCAACAGCAGCAACAAAAGTATAACAGACATTAAGGAAACAGCCACAGCCAAAGAGGCAGGCACAGTTAACAAAACTGGGACTGGCAAGCAACTCTTATAGTCAGGCTGGCAGCCAAAGTTGCAAAATTACAATAAGGATGCGCAAATGTGGCTCCACATACTCATACATACCCCGATTCTAACTAAAAATACTTAGTGACAGTATGTTTTTCTTTAAGTTTAAATATGTGTGTTTATTTCTTACTCTTGTTTGCAGTATTATCCTTAATATACCTTTTGAAATTGTTGTGCTAAGGTCCTGCATAATGTTGTAACTTGTATCTAGCTGTTCTCTTTCTCTCTGTATTTAATGCAAGTGTTTGAAATAAATGATATTATATGCAGACAACAACGCTAGAGTCTCAACATTTTGCCTTAGCTTCCTTTGTGCTGACTGCGGGCTGTTATTTTGTACAAAGTCGTGGCAAAAGTTAACTTATTGTCATTGTGTTTTAGTGTTCATACAAACGTGTATGTATGCACGCAGTCCCGCATACACACATCATGTGAATAAAAAACAATTGTTTGCAAATGTGTTACTTGGCATAAAGAAATAAGTATTTTAAAATATTTTGCATGTGTGCTTTCTAACAATTTGTAAAGAAACCCAAGTAGGAATTTCACAGATTTGAAGGCAGCTGACTTAGTTTGAGAGCCACTTATACCTACTGGGTTCTTTTTTACATACAAAAAATATTTTCCAAATATTGTTAGACCAGTATGAGTATGAGTTTTTTTTTTAAGTATATACCACGACTAAGTATGTAAAAGTCTGTATAAAAGTCTGTCATTGTTTGTAAATGCGTAAACAAGTGTTTGTCACACATGTCTTCAAAAAAATGAAACAAAAAAAAAATTATCTTTTGAAAATAAAAAGTTTTTTTTCCTACTGCCGATGCTATTGTTGTTCTGAAGTTATTTTCCTTATTGTTTCATTCTTCTATTTAAAATAATTTCTTTTTAAATGTTGTGTTTTGTTGCTATTATTGCTGAGCACGAGTATTGTTGTATTTTGTCTTCCTGTTGTATTTGTTGCTGTTGTTGTAATTGAATTGATCTACGTATACACAGCATGATGACATTGAACTATAATGTCATGTGACAATACTTGTACAATCATGTTAGCAAGCTGTACTTTCCTTCAAACTGACTACAAATCGCTTCTTGTTTCCACATTCTTTCAATTTTATGTTTCAAATATTCCATGCTGTTTGGAGCAAAAAAAGAAAAAAGTTAAATGGGAAATAAAAAAAACTTTAAAATTGTTTGAACTTGAGAGTCTTAAAATACTGCTGGTGGAATAATTGAAGCATGTAAAAGTAGTAAGTACTTGTGAGGTGATGCTGTTGAAGGGGTAAAAAGTGGTTTACAAATGGGTCTAAATAAGGGAGTATTAAATATGCAAAGAAAGTGGTATTGGATATTTGATTTAGAACACATGTGTGAAAATTTGCATATGTTTGAAGTTGTAAGGTGAAATTAGAATACAAAAAGTGTTTCATTTTAAACTAGTGCAATTACCAACGACAAAAAACTAATAAAAACTAACTGAACTCAACTGGAATCTGATCTAGAACTTGAACTAGAATCTGAATTAGAACTTGAACTAGAAATTGAAATAGAACCTTAACTTGGACTGAGCCAGAACCTGAACTAAAAACTGAACTACAACCTGCACCTGAATTAGAAACTGAATTTTAATTTAGATCATAATATGATTACTTTAGATCATAATTTGTTTATTATATAACATAATATGATATATTTAGATCATAATATGATTACTTTAAACTATAATATGGTTACCTTGGGTCATAATATCATCATATATGACAATTTTATGATTATATTAGGTTATAATATGATGTTATAATATCAAATTATGATTAACAAGAAATTATTATGAAGAAATATTACGATGATAATTGATCATAATATGATATTTCATGACACTTATATTCATCAGAATATATTTTGACTAATTTGACATAATATGTTGCTCTTAGACTATGTTTACCACAACCATGTTTTTTCTCTGCCTGTACAACTAGAACATGAACTAGAACCTGAACCTGAACTTGGACTGAACTAGAACCGGAATTAAAACTTGAACTAATATCTTAACTAAAACCTGCACCTGTATTAGAACCTGAACTACAACTTGAACAGAATTTAAACTGAACTGGAATTAGAACCTGAACTTCTCGTTCATAGTCTTGATCTAGAGTTTTGATTCTAATCTGTTCTTTAACCCAGTGCCAGTCTAAACCTCTGTCATTATATTTTTTTTATTTTGTCTTAAAACACATAAACTTCTTCTCTTGAAGACCTGTATTCCTGTAATCTTCAATACTAGATTTTAGCAAAAAGAAAAAAAAAGATTAACAAAACAACGAAAACACTCAACACAAATATTCGTTATTCCTGCCAGTCCATATAGCAATGTTAATTATTCAGCGAGTTGTAACACCATTAGACCAGATTAAATTTAATTTTTACAAGAGTTTACTCATCAACATGTCGTTCGTTCTTATTTACTGAATTAATGAAAGTGAGTATGAAAAGGAAAGAAACAAAAGTTGAAAGAACGTAGTTACAAAATTGTATGCAAAGGGGTTTTACAATTAAAGTTAATTAGAAATGAGATAGTTTTAGTGTAAAGCAAATAATAGAGGACAATTTTTGTAAGGTGATTTGCCATGGCAGTTGCATTTGTAAAGGCTTTAAATGAAAGAAAACATGATATTTGAATTGGAAATGTGTTAAGTTCCTTTTACTGTAACGCTCCTGTTCATATAGGTACGTTTATACTTTTATGATGAATATATGTATGTATGTGTTTATTTATTTTTTTTTTTGTGTTGTCCTATCTTTCTCTAATGCCATTGACATTATCTTTATCATGGAAAAAAATTACACAAAACCCTACAGATTTCATTACCCCAAAAACCATCTTCACAAAACAGTTGAAACAGTTGAAACAGTTTTTAATCTTACACTGTGACAGTAAATAACACGGTTAAGCAGAAATAGAAATTAAGAAATCCGTAAATAGAATCAAACGGAATGAATTGAAGGAATTTAAAGATTAATTTTATTTTTTTTTTTAACAAATACAAGTTTAAGAGTATTTTTTTCGGAAATTGAACACTTAACCCTTTGACTGATACTTTACTTAGTTAAAGCTAAGTAATCTGTAAAAAGTTGTAAATGTTTAAATGGTACCTCTATCATAATCTTAATCATACCACTTAAGTCTATTTGTATTGAATTGTTTAAATATGATATTATTTAATGAAAACTATAATTTAAACTTAAGACGCGGTCACATTTGGCAAATATTTACTCAAAAAAAGCGTAACCACTTTTTTAAGCACAAATTTGTTTGACATTGTTTACTCTTACAAGAGTTTTGCAAGATCAAACAGCAGCAAATAATTGAAAATTAAATATTTGCTGTGCTTTGGCCTAAATAAGAAATGGTTTTTTTTTAATAAATAAACGAGTTCAAATATATGTTATTTAGTGGTTAGGTCTTTTTCGGCAAATGTTTGCTAAGTGTGAACGTATCTTTACTCATATGAAGAGTATTTGATTAATTTTATAATTAGTAGCCAAAAAGTAGGAGATATTACAAAATGCCTTTTGAAGCGTATGATTAATATTAATTCATCATATTACGTATACGTGGCTTGTAACAACCTATTGCTGTTAATTCACTAAAGTTGAAATTCAAGTCAGTAATTTTCTTAAATAAAACAACTATTAAAACCCTATTAAAGCTATTTTACAGTTTAAACAAAAAAAAAATATGTTGAACAATATTAAAAAATGTCGAACAGTGTAATTACGTTTATAAAAATTGCAAATATGTATGTACATGGGTATGAGAGAACATGTAAGTATGAGTATGAGTAGACGAGTTACAAGTTCTCTCGTTCTCTGGGTACATGTCATAATTAAAATAATTGTGGTATAATTGCAGTACTTTACTGTCTATGTAGGTATGAGCCAGTAGTATATGTAGATGTCTATGTATTGTACATTGTGTAGATATTTACATTCCATACATTTACATACCTACATAGATAGCTACACAAGCTTTATTACAAAACAACAACAGCAACAACCAAACAAAATCTATTTGCATACATAAACAAATAGATATTCAAACGAGGTATATAGGAAAAGTACTTTTGGGGAATATTATTTGGAGCATTTTCAAAAGACATCCAGGAAATCATTTATATGTATAGTATGTGAAGACTTATATGCCTTGATATTATGATTTCTAACAATATAGTGGTGATTATAATTACCATTGTCGAAAAAGGTATGCCCAAAAATGTACTTCATAAACATACAAAAATGAATAGAAAGAGTATTAAACTAATAGTGATGAACACTAGCAATTATGCGAAACAAAAAAACATCTTCTGTGTACAATACAAGTGCTGAAGCATTTCATCGGATTTCCAATACTTATGGTATACCACACCGTTCAACAATATGAAGACTATTGAAGTCAACAGGCAGATCTAGGGGTTTCAATTATAAAGCAAGCCATGACACGTGCAGAGCTCCGCTGGCTGAAGAAATGTCTTCATGTTTGTAATAATAACAAATTATATAAACGCTATCGTTTAGCGAAAATAAGACCCTTATTGCAATTTGTAATTTTTAGTAAAAATTTATCAATTGATGAGCAAATGGTGTCCTACTTTGCAAGGTTTTCAAGCAAAATGTATATAACGACTAAGTCCATTCGTTTTGGTTTCAAGTTGTGGGTTCTTGCTCCATCTGATGCATATATGTGTTGCTATTTGCTCTACGCTAGTTCTCGGCAGCCTTATAGTAAGACAATTGGCCTTGGAGCTCACCACGTCAAATTCTAGTCATGACTTTTAAAAACTCGGTTCGTACCCACAATAATGCTAAATAGTTTTGTGCATAATTTTAAAAATCATTTGCCAAAATCGAAATATGTATAAAACTCCAATGTTTTTTTTTGTCTCCATTGTTTCCCCAAAGTGATTGGAAAAAAGGGCTCTAAAATCTTTTTTTAGTTTTCAGGTTTAATTGCCAACATTTATTGGAAGCAGTCTTGTAATAATATCTATTATTTGATTTCCTCGCCTCAAGAATGGTTCAGGTTCGCTGGATTTCATTCCATAATTAATCTCCCCTTGCAAAGTTATCTGATCATTTTAATGATTGTTGTATTTCTAATAAATCACAATAATGATCTTAATAATTGCGAGTTATAATCTTAGCAAAATTAGTACTATAAGGAAAAATTAATACATAAAAATATTTGCAATTTCAGCACACATGATGGTACTTTGGTTCACTTCAAACAGGGAACAAACGAGTTTTGCTACGAAATATGCAACCAGAGAGTTTTGACAATTATTGTTAATTGGAACCAACCAGTTTTGCTACGAAGTGCAATTTTAAAAACATAAGAAAGGATATTAATTGATACAATCAGTATATTTAACCTTATTAAGTAGAAAAGGAACTATCAGCATCCGTTGTTATCTCATTTTTTAAATTTTTGGAACGAATGAGTTTTGATACTCACACGTTCATTTATATTATGAAATGAGAAAAATAGTTGTTGTCTCCAAAAGAAAGAGAGAATTGGGTGCCAAAAAAAAAAAACTCATGATGGAGCATATTAATAATTCAGAAAATCGTCACTTTCAAAGAAAAAATCCTCAAATCGCCACTTTGCTATTTTTGAAAGAAAAAGTCGTTAAAAATGACGATAAATCGTCAAATCTGGCAGCTATGCACACATAGTCTACATAGTAAGTCCTATTGAAAAATTGATACAAGTTTTTCTATGAAATATCTTTGGCGTTCACACAGCACAATACTTATTGCTTAAATCGCTCGTATTTTGATTTATATACACATATATAATACAAATAAGAGAGTAACACGAGTTGGTAGTAAAATCAAGTGTGTATGTATGTGTCATATCTTCCCCTCAACACAAAGATAATTTAGCTCAAAAAATTGCTTCGTGTAAATTGGAACCAAGTATTCTAATCGAGCAAGGTTTTAAACCCTGATTTGCAAATGATGTGACCATATTGATCAGTAGCCATTTTACACCAGTCGTCGTATATAAAACTGTATATAAAGGCGTTCATGAGAGTATATGTATGTAGATACATAAATGCAAATTGAAATAAAATATATATTTAAAAAATAAAATAAGATTACAAAATAAGAATTCCAAATTAAATATGAAAAATAAACATCATAAAAACATGCTTAGGACACAAACATTATACGATTACGTACAACACAACACACAAAACAACTACATAAAAGACAAATTAAAACTTTTAATTAGTCTTTAAAGAAAACAAACAAATACCCAACCCTCTACGAAAACACAAAACACAGCGGACTAAAGACTAAAAGTCAAAAAAATCAAAAAACTTTTCAAAATAGAAAAATTAAACCAAATAGTTTTATTAAAACAAAATACATTAGAACTTTGACTTGACAGTTTTTTTTTCTTTTGCAATTTAACGATTATACGCATACAACAAATACCAGTGATATAAGAAAACTTTTTAATTTACATGTAAAAAAAAAAACTAGCTAAAGGCAGCTTCAAACATTAAAAATTAGGACATTCTTAAGGACAGCAATTTTCTCTTTCATTTTACAAGTGTTTGCTAAGGCAGCAAGAGCAAACAAAAGAAAGGAAGGGTAACAAGTGACATAATTGAAGCAGAAATATATGAAATTCCGTACATGAGTGAAGAAACACCTGGTTATCATTGCTTTTGCAAACTTCAATGCAAATGAAAATTTAAATAAATATTTGTAATTTGTTTTATTAAAAAACCCTAGCAAAAGCAAAATGAAAAAGCTTCAACAAAAAGTTTACAATTTTATAAAATTGTTTTTTTTTTTGTTCAAAGGTAATGAATTGTGTGGCTGCAAGTTAAGGCAGGTTTTATGAAAACTAAGTAAAACTTATGGACTTTTTATTGTCCTGAACATCTTGTCAAAGTCTGGTAGTCTGGTATTTGTGGTAAACTGAACCGGCTCTGTTTTGGCAAAGTTTACTCACAGCCTAATTTCTGTATTGCAGTTGCTGAGCAGCTTCAAAGTATTGCTCAGGTTATTGCTAATCATATCCAAAACATACCTGGTATACCAATACTGTATATTTCGCATAAGCAACAGCCTTAATTCCCTTATTTTACAGTGCGAAAATAACCGAGAATAAGCAGCCACAGTGTAGCAGAGCTCAACCCTACATGAGTAGTTTCATTTTTCGACTTGGTGAATTTTTTTTTTTTGCTGTTTCCAAGACATGCCTCATCATGTTCTCCAAGTATAGGTAGTTCCAGAAGAATGGTTTAACAGCAAGATCGAATAGAGCAAGTTGAATTACGAAGCTTGTACTTCTATATCTTAACCCATTCACCGCCAAAATAAAACCAGAAGTGACAAATACAAGTAAAATTATAAGTAGGTGGAGTAGGGTGCTTGTATTCAACTGAGTACAGCGGCGGTTTATATGTGAAAATTTTCAAAGCAACTTTTTTCAATGCATAATTTTTTTAAATATTTCTTGCCTTGCTAGCGAATTCTATAACATATTGAGGTAATCCTGCGATCAATGACGATAAAAGTCGAGCTTTATTTTGCACATTTTGGCGTAAGCAGTAACTTGCAATGGAACGTGGGAAAAAAGTTGGTCCATGCTATTGCTTCAACTACCAATTGTTTTACTACTTTTAAGCCTAAGGGTTTGGTAGAAATTTCCAAGGATTTTGCACAATATAAACCTAGTGTATAGCAATACCAAGTGAAACTAGCTGCTACCCAGTTTTTATAACCAATTCGCACTGGTTTTCCTCAAATAAACTGCTTAGCAGGGTGATGGTCAAAATATTTAACCATTGACTCATTAAGGAAAATGTGCTCATGAATTACTCCCCACTGAAGAAAGTTTTTTATTACAACATCTGCTAATAGCCGAATTTTAAACATTTTGTCCCTGCTAGTGGCAGCTTCGTCATTGTTCACAAGTATATCTCGATATCTTTGTTTAGACATTGATTTTGATATCAGTTCCTTTCCAACATATTTTCCTTGTAATCTCTGCACAACTTGTAGACGTTTAACGATAACGTCTTAAAAAACAATTTTTTGGAAATATCCATCTTACATATATGCATTTCTGTAAACTCAATTGAGTACAGTGGTATATAAAATAGTATAACTTTCTTAAATTAAATTTCAGGCAAGTTCTTTTTAACTTATTTTCTAAATAGAAACTCTTGATTTAAGAAAATTGAAATAAAACAAATTTTGCATTACAGTGAAAGCAAAAAAAAAGGAAAAGTATGTATTTATATCAACACTTCAATTTTTGTTAGTTTAAAACTCCATTTTGTGGCAGTTGATTTTTATAAAGTCAGATATTTCTTTATTAGTTTAAAGGGTAGAAGTTTCTTCTAAAAAAAATTCGAAAACCGTTTAAAATTTTAGAGTTTTCGCTTTATGTTTAGGTGTACTCAATTGAGTCTAGCGGCGGTAAATGCGTTAAGTTACGGTCACAATTGGCAAATATTTGCCGAAAAAGACGTAACCACTAAATAAAATATATTTGAACTCATTTATTTATTAAAAAGAAAACTTCGTTTTTTTAGGAAAGGTCACAACAAATATTTAGTTTTATTTGCAGCTGTTTGATCTTGCAAAACTCTTGTAAGAGTAAAGAACGTCAAACAAATTTGTGCTAAAACAAATGCTTACACCAAGTGGTTATGCCAAGTGTGACCGCACCTTTAAGAAAGATGTCAATTAAGGTTAATTTACTGAAAACCTCATGAAACTAACATTAATGTTATTTTTATTATAGCTCAAGTCAACTAATTACTTGTGCATAATAGCCAATTCACTCACTGTATCCATATTCCCTACATTTAACACATTTCCAGCTTTTACCAGCTGTTAAAATATTCGGCATTCCTGCACGCAGAGAAAACATATAGTTGTGCATGTTAACCACAACTATTTCAACATTTTTAAATTTTTTTTTAAAAGATTACTGTGATTATTTATCTGATTTCTGCAACCATGATATGCTTAAGTTACCATTCACATGATTATAGCAATTATGTAATGTTTATGCTGATCAGTTTTATGATGAAAAATTATACCATATTATGTTGTTGTCTGTCATAATCAAAGGACAACAAATTATGATAATTAGATTCATCATGAACATGATTGCCATAAACATATACATAATTACTACAATCGTTTATATAATTGTAGTTATCATCTAATTCGTAACTTAACGATATTATGTTTACCGCTAATATAAAAATAATTACAATGACCATAATATTGTTGAAAAACTTGTTGACATTGTTGTGGTAAACATGTACATTGTACAACTATATTTTTTCTCTGTGTATGGCTTGTCCCGTCCATGTATACAATATATAGAAATACATTTTCTTGTATGTTGTACATTCCAGGAAAACAACATGTGACATTTGCCTCAATACAATGTGCGGTACCACATGCAATAACACAAATTTATATGCACACACACACAAACTCAGACACTAACACAGTTAACTATGTAACATATATTTATGCACAATATTCTGTCAATCATAGCTGTTACACACACATACTTACACAAAAGGTTTTTCATTTAGAACTTAGATTTTAAAAATATACAGAAGTCACTTAACTTATCAATGTTTGTCGAAATGTCGGTTGTATTTCGTTAATCATGACACGGATTTTGAGCTGTAATCGATTCGATTCGATTAGCTTTGTAGTGTTTGTTTCTTAAACATAAGTCCATAAATAATTATCCAGAGCTGTTAAATACAATTGATATTGCGCTACCAAATGATTCATAATTAATGTTGAAAATAGTGTCTGTATTCCACTACTAAAAGACTTACGATTGATGTTGAAAGATCCGCAATTGATAATAGAGTTAATATTGTTATACTAAACGATCAGGCTTGATGCTAAAAATTCTCAACTAAAACTTACACTCTTGATTAGTAAATAGTGTTGATATTGTTGTCTTAAAAATCCACGATTGAAATCAAAATTGAGTGGGAATTGTTTTACTAAAAGATTCACAATTGAAATTAAAATAAAACAAGTAAAAGTGATATATTCGTCTATGCCGAATCTTATATACCCTTCACCTTTGTTGTGGATGCATAATTATATTATATACACACATACATATATATATTATATTGCTACGTTTTCACCTTTTAAAAACGGTGGTTTATTTTATTTAACCTGCTACAATGTTAGAAAAAAAATACACATGTTACGGTCGGATCATAATTTGACCCCACATTTTTTTATTGAGAAATACATTTTAAAAATATTTTCTCTCTCTCAAAAAGTGAGACGTCAAACTTCATATGAAAAAAACTTTTCCCGAACAAATATTTTCTTCAGGACGAATGTGTGGATCCACCTTTAGACTACTAATGGTTCAATAACTAAGTGAGAATAAATAACAGATATCTATGTGCCCCTTAAACTAAAGACGAACACTGTGTTAAAAAGAAACGCCATCTGCTATGAAACCCGCTTTTTTAAAGTATACACCCAATAGCTTTTACAGATCGAAAATTCTAAAGTAATTTTTTATTATTTTAATGAAATATTCAAGTGAAATTGTACAAATTTTAACAATTTCCAGAGCTTCTGCTGCTGATATGTCAACAACTAAAATCACAAAACTTACATGTTCTTACAATATGTCCCTGTTGTGAAAGTTCTTGCTGAAAACCCCTTTATATTCATATATACTCAATTTCGTCTATTTGCACAAGAGTCACACAAGGACATTTTCATAAACAAATACACTAGTTGTTTCTCCAGCAAGACACATTCTGACTCACTCCAGTAGACACACTTTTGCACAGCAAAAGAAACGCCAAAGGATTTTTTACCCTTTTTCGTGTGTGTTTAAGCAAAAACAGGGGGGGGGGGAGAATTTTACAAACCTATCAAGTTTTTTTCATACGTTTTTGATATTTGCATCCTTCCACTTGATTTTTTCCATTTCAGTTTTATTTTTTATTTTTGTAATTTAACACAAATATAAACACACATATCTCTACTTACATATGTATGTATGAATATAGAAAGGCTCTGGCATTTGTGCCTGCACATACACTTATACAATTTTTACAATAAAATGTACACAAAAATGCACTTATATACACTTAATATGCTTAATTGACTTTTGTAACTGAATGAGAGAGTGAGAGCGAAAGAGAGAGAGTTGTGTCTCTATATTTGTATGTCAAAAATAACAAAAACTCAAAAAGAAAAAAAAAAACTAAATATATATTTGTAAATGTATGATAAATGTCCACATGATGTTAAACAACCGATTGTGTGTATAGGTTTGGGTATAGATCCGAAAAAGCGTTAATGAAGCTGCAGCAGGAGAAAATCGAGCAGTGTGTATTTTCAACAAATTTTATGTACAAATAAAATCAATTTAGTTGAAAGAAAATGTGCATACAGTGGGGAATCACATATATACAAATACATATAAGTATAAATGAGCTTTTATTGACCATTTGTGTGCATTTAAGTTTAAACCTGGTTCAAGTGGTTTATTGTTTATTTTCGTTTAACCCACAATGAAAAACTGAACTAGATTAAGAAAAAAAATACGTTAAGTAAATGGTCAATCGAGCATTGCTTTAAAATATTTAAAATTCATTAAGAAAATTATATATCTGTAAAGTCAAGTTAGCGCTAACTTTTCTATAGAAAACTGAAGTTAGCGTTAAATTTTCTATAGAAAAGTCAAGTAAGCGCTAACTTTTCTTTAAAAAATTAATACTTTTATTTATGCTCCTCCATATTTTAAACAACAAGTTAGCATTAGCTTTACTAAAATAAAAGTCAAGTTAGCGTTAAATTTTCTATAGAAAAGTCAAGTAAGCGCTAACTTTTCTTTAAAAAATTAATACTTTTATTTATGCTCCTCCATATTTTAAACAACAAGTTAGCATTAGCTTTACTAAAATAAAAGTCAAGTTAGCGTTAAATTTTCTATAGAAAAGTCAAGTAAGCGCTAACTTTTCTTTAAAAAATTAATACTTTTATTTATGCTCCTCCATATTTTAAACAACAAGTTAGCATTAGCTTTACTAAAATAAAAGTCAAGTTAGCGTTAACTTTTCTATAGAAAAGTCAAGTTAGCGCTAACTTTTCTTTAAAAAATTAATACTTTTACTTATGTTCCTCCATATTTTAAACAACAAGTTAGCATTAGCTTTACTAAAATAAAAGTCAAGTTAGCGTTAACTTTTCTATAGAAAAGTCAAGTTAGCGCTAACTTTTCTATATAAAAGTCAACTATGGAAAAGTCAAGTTAACGCTAATTTTTCTATAGAAAACTCAATTTAGCGCTAACTTTTCTATAGAAAAGTCAAGTTAGATAGAAAAGTAAAGTTAACGCTAACTTTTTTATAGACAATTCAAGTTAACGCTAACTTCTCTATATAAAAGTCAACTATGGAAAAGTCAAGTTAACGCTAATTTTTCTATAGAAAACTCAATTTAGCGCTAACTTTTCTATAGAAAAATCAAGTTAGTGCTAACTTTTCTTTAAAAAATTAATACATTTACTTATGTTCCTCCATATTTTAAACAACAACTTGCAACGCTCAACAACAAATTTTGTACTTAAAATTAAGACATCTCATACACGGTTACAAGCTTTAAAACAGTTTTATCTTTAACACTCAATATCGTGCATTTGTGTCTCTTGAATTTTTAATATCAAGTTAATAATCATATCAAAGATTTTGCTTTTTTAGTGATATGATGTTTCTTGCATGTTATCCATCAATCATGTTGATATTCTTATGTTAGTCGTACTTTTAACCGTTTTTATTATATGCTGCTTTTTCGGTTTGCAGCATTATTGTCATGGCCCAATATTACCATCATACACATTGTCTCAACATCATTATCATCATCGACAACATCATCGAGTATAACAAATCATTTTGTGTGTTTTCTTTTACCTCAATATCCACCACATTAATAACTTGTGAATCCCTTGTGTCAATATTGTCATACATGAAAAACACAAGAAGCAGGATAATAAAACCTCCAGCTCATGCTATTCCTTTCCTAAAATACATACACATGCAGACAGGCAGTCAGTCAGGACAGACGGAAATACTACATGCATACATACAATCATAATCCATAATAATAGTCGCAACAAAAAATACAAACACAAAAACAACAAACAACAACAAAATGATGATGACGAGACAATCAGAGTGATAGAGATAAAACCGTTGCTTTCGCAAAAAGTGGCAGAAGATTTACCAGCAACAAAAAAGACGAATTTATTTATAATTTTCCCCTTTTTTTTGTCTTGTTGCATTTCGTTTTCGATATTGTATCATAACACTTTTGTATGTGACACATGAGACAGCCATTGATTACAAAGTGAGGAATTGATAAAAAAAAAATGCAAAGATTTTTTTGTTGGTTGTTTGTTTAAAATCTGAGTTTCAGCTTATTTTTTTTATTCCTGCTGCAGCATGTTAAATGTAAAAATGGAATGTTTTTCTAATAATCTTGCAGGAATAATGTTTGCATTGGTTTGACCGAATTCTGAAAATCATTTACAGGTAATTTGATATATGGCGACTTTTGATGTCATGAATCATCATGTTTGATCTCTGTGACAATTTTGTATGAATTTCTTTAACGGTTAAATGCAGTGATTGATACAAGCAGCATGAAAGTCTTTAGTTTTCTATAGACAAATGATCGTTAACATCGCTCTTATAAAAAATAAATTATCTTATACTATAGACTACTGTCTTATACTTATACTAAAGACTACCGTCTTATACTAAAGACTACCGTCTTATACTAAAGACTACCGTCTTATACTAAAGACTACCGTCTTATACTAAAGACTACCGTCTTATACTAAAGACTACCGTCTTATACTAAAGACTACCGTCTTATACTAAAGACTACCGTCTTATACTAAAGACTACCGTCTTATACTAAAGACTACCGTCTTATACTAAAGACTACCGTCTTATACTAAAGACTACCGTCTTATACTAAAGACTACCGTCTTATACTAAAGACTACCGTCTTATACTAAAGACTACCGTCTTATACTAAAGACTACCGTCTTATACTAAAGACTACCGTCTTATACTAAAGACTACCGTCTTATACTAAAGACTACCGTCTTATACTAAAGACTACCGTCTTATACTAAAGACTACCGTCTTATACTAAAGACTACCGTCTTATACTAAAGACTACCGTCTTATACTAAAGACTACCGTCTTATACTAAAGACTACCGTCTTATACTAAAGACTACCGTCTTATACTAAAGACTACCGTCTTATACTAAAGACTACCGTCTTATACTAAAGACTACCGTCTTATACTAAAGACTACCGTCTTATACTAAAGACTACTGTCTTATACTAAAGACTACCGTCTTATACTAAAGACTACCGTCTTATACTAAAGACTACCGTCTTATACTAAAGACTACCGTCTTATACTAAAGACTACCGTCTTATACTAAAGACTACCGTCTTATACTAAAGACTACCGTCTTATACTAAAGACTACCGTCTTATACTAAAGACTACCGTCTTATACTAAAGACTACCGTCTTATACTAAAGACTACCGTCTTATACTAAAGACTACCGTCTTATACTAAAGACTACCGTCTTATACTAAAGACTACCGTCTTATACTAAAGACTACCGTCTTATACTAAAGACTACCGTCTTATACTAAAGACTACCGTCTTATACTAAAGACTACCGTCTTATACCGTCTTATACTAAAGACTACCGTCTTATACTAAAGACTACCGTCTTATACTAAAGACTACCGTCTTATACTAAAGACTACCGTCTTATACTAAAGACTACCGTCTTATACTAAAGACTACCGTCTTATACTAAAAACTACCGTCTTATACTAAAGACTACCGTCTTATACTAAAGACTACCGTCTTATACTAAAGACTACCGTCTTATACTAAAGACGACCGTCTTATACTAAAGACCGTCTTATACCGTTGTAATCTACTATAATGAAAATTCTACTAAATTGAAATTTGCGAGTCCATCGTGCTTTTATGATGACTGATAGTTACAAAAATATAAATTGCGAAGAACCTTAGTTTAAAAACATATACATATATCGACAAAGTAAGGTATTGTTCATAAATATTGTAAACTGAATTTAATTTAATATTTTATTTTAAACAATTATTATTAAAAAAAAATTATACTAAAATGTTTTTTAACCTACAACTATTTATGCAACTAATTTCCTTTTAAATTACAACTTTTACTTGCTCTCTTATTTTCTAATAAACATTCCAAACAATTTGCATCAACACGATGAAACTCAATATTTCACAAACTCAAAAATAAAATGTTGCCAACAAAATATTTACAATTCATTATTTGCCAGTGTAGAAAGTTAGAAAAAAAAAAAAAAAACTGTTACGTTACAGATTTTTTGCTTTATTTTTATTTTGTATAATGGAAAAATCTTGGTAATATTTCAAATTTTGATTGACATTTTCTGTTATACTTCAATGATGTATAACAAAATGAAAAATGAAAACAGAAAGAATGAATGAAAAAAACTGAAGCTGAATAAAACACAAAAATTAAACTAAAAAGATGACGAGGACAAAAAATAACAAACAAAATACCAGTGAGTTAAAAAATAGCTTTAGTAGCTATTGGGTGGGGGAAAAAGGAAATTCGTAAATGCTTTAAAAGGCAGCAAATTGTCAGTGAAACGTTTCAAAACTGCTTGTAAATATGGATTAAATGAGGAGTGTAAATCCGGTTATTGGTGGAACAAGTCAAACTATATCTGTTTGGGTTTTGCAAAAATACTGAGCTTATACAACTAGCTAAAAACATATTTGTCTAACACCAACCCAATAATTTAAATTTTTCCCTTTCTTTGCTACTTTTCTTTCCTGAAATTTATTTCCACTCTCCACAAGCAATGTTTCTGCCAGTTTTCATTCGTTTTATTTTTCTCTCTGTGTATTTAAAAAAAATATTTGTGTTTTATATTATTCTTGTTGTTGTTCTTGTTGTTGTATATAAATAAAAAAATTTATGTATAAGAGAAAAGGATTTTACTCAATTTGTTAAAGATAATGTAACATGTTGGATAAATTTGTTCAATCGAGTGCATATAAAACCAAGTAAATTGATTGCAATTGATGGTTGACATTTTCATGTTGTTCTTGTTGTTTTTAGTGATGTTGTTTCTTCGTGTTCTCGTTATTTGTATTTATATAAAATATTTTTTGTTCTTGTTGTTTATGTACGTATGTATTTCTTTATGCCAAAAGGGAATTGTAACTTAATATAAATAATTGAAATAAATCAGATGATTTTCTTCTCAGTTCTTTGTTTTTTTTTTATTCTTTTTGTTGCTGTTTTATACTAAGAAAATATTAAATAAATAAATTTATTGGATAAAAGGGCAAGAAAATATTTAACTAAATAAACAACTACAAGAAAACAGAAAAAACACAACCGAAAAACAGTTGATGAGATTAATTAAGAAAATATATTGAGCGATAAAAATAATTCGAAATAAAAGTTGAGGTTTAGGCTTAAATTGAACTAATTAATGTAAGTTTAAAGAAAGAAGGGGAAGTAGCAAGAGCAAGTTTAAGACTGTAAAATGTTGCCTTTAATTTTGTAAGACTCTGTTCTTTAGTATAAGACTTGGTAATATTAATTTTTGCTTAGTACCTGTAATTCTAATACAACTTATAGATTTCGTTTTGCAAATTATTTAATATTTGTACTATTTTCTTTTCAGGTAAATAATTTCCAAAAACAACAGAGTAAGTTTTATTATTTTCTATTATAAGAAATTAAAAATTTTGACGAAATCACAAAATAAAGCACTAAAAATATAAACAAATAAGCATTTCATAATAAATTGTTTGAAAACCAATGCTAGAGATTTTAACTTATACCCTGCTGTTATAGCAAATCAAATGCACCAAAAATATTCTATTGTATATATGTATGTATGTATATCCGTTTATACTGTCATTTTGTGCACTTTGGCTTTATCATTTAACCCTCCGATGAGTGAGAAGGTCCCTAGGGACCTTTTTGCCTTTTCAAGCTGAAATTACTCATACTTTGGTCACTACAAAAACCCTCCCCCTCCCCCCCCCCCCCCCCAAAGTTACTCTGTATTCCAAGAGTATTTTGTTGCGCATCTTTTGGAAAAAAGTCAAGCCGATCGGATGATTACTTTAGGAGTTATTGAGGTTTTAGTGAGAATAGTACGCGGACGTGTGAATAGGACCTTGTACTGAATTTCACTAATTGGGCATCATTATAATTTTTTTATTGTTTCAACATATAATTTACTTGTTCTGAACACAAAGACCTAAACTCAAAGACATTAGGGATGATGATAAAAACAAAAAATTCTAAGAAAAATTCGAAGATATATATAGAATTTTTTGTTTTTATCATTATCCCTAATGTCTTTGAGTTAAAAAAATTTAAAAAATTATTTTTGTATGTAGAATTTAGTTATAAACAATAAAAGCAAAAAAAAATAAAAAAAAAAATTTTTATATGAAAAAAACATGATTTACAATAAAGGTCCATAGGGACATTTTCACACGGCCGTGAAGTTCAGAACTGTCACTCATCGGAGGGTTAAAGTATTACCTCAAGTCGGGTTTGTAATGTAAATCTTCGAATTATTAAACATACTTTTCCCACAAAAACCTTGAAATAACGAAATTACTTAAAGCATCAATTAAATTAGTATATATATATTCATATATAAATGTATATATGAATATAATGTTGGTCATGTAAATATTACTCTGTCTCTTCCTCTGTTTGTTCTTATGCAATGCAATAAGTCCGTCTAATTTAATATGACAATTGTTATAATAATTTATAATCATTTTATTGTTTAACTGTCATTATCAGTTTTATAAGAAGGCCTCAAGACAAAGAGTGAAACAATAATTGTCAATATAATTAGATGGCACAGAAGAAACTATAAAATCTTGAACTAAATACATATACAAGTACCAATGTAAGTTATATCTATACTTACATCATCATATTCATAGATATACATACATATATGTATGTATGTAAATGTAAATGCCAAACCAACCAAACAGACACGCTTAATACATATATTGAGTGCACACAAACACACACTATATACATACATACATACATACATATGTATAAATTAAAAGATTATACAATCAGTTAAGATACTTCAATATAAGCAGAATAAGAAGAATAAGAACAACAACAAAAAAGAAATTTAAAAGGATTTGTATCTTCAAACAATAAATCAATAATAAACACACTCATACACCATCAGGCTTGTTAGGATATTATACTAAACACATTAAGAATAATGTAAACTCTAACATTGATACGTATTGTAAGTGAGTGTATGTAAATATCCTGTAACCCAGCAAATATTTTTGAGAAATGTATAAAACTATTACTAAACTACACAATAATCTTTACGCTTAATTTTGCTTGATTAATTGCATTTTAAGCCATTCGTTGTTTTTAAATAATGAGTTACTAGGCCATTCCGTTCAGAGTATTAGCATAGAGCCAATGATTTTTTGTCTTGGGAGTATTACTTAAAAAAGCGGTCTGAATTTCACAACCAATTTGCCTACTAATAGATCCACGATTAGTCTCCTAAGTGATCCATAATTGAGTTTCTAATAGATCCAGGATTGGTGTTCTAAATTATCTACAATTAGTCTTTTAAATTATCGACAAATTGTCTACAAATAGAAGATTGGTCTTCTAAATTATCCGCAATTAGCTTACTAATAATTCCACGATTGGTCTTCTGAATAATCCACAATTGGCCGACTAATTGATCCAGGATGGGTCTTCTAAATG
The DNA here is from genome assembly GCA_950370525.1 of Bellardia bayeri. Lineage (NCBI taxonomy): Eukaryota > Metazoa > Arthropoda > Insecta > Diptera > Calliphoridae > Bellardia > Bellardia bayeri. The sequence goes on along the minus strand of OX493268.1, from coordinate 18,119,560 downwards.
ATTTGCAATAAGCCTACTAATAAATCCGCGATTAGTCTACTAATAGATCCAGGATTAAATTGGCGACTAATATATGCAGGATTGGTCTTTGAAATGATCCACAATTGGTCTACCAATAAATCAGGATTGGTCTACTAAATAATTTACAATTGGTCTTCTAAAATATCCACGATTAGACTTCTAAATGATTAACATTCGGCCGACTAATAGATTCAGGATTGGTCTTCTAAAAGATCCACAATTAGTCTATCAATTGTAGACTAAATCAAATGTAAATCAATAAATGATTTACATTGGGTCTACTAATAAATTCACGATTAGTCTTCTTAATCATCCACAATTGGTCTACCAATAAATCCAGGATTGGTCCTCTAATAATTAAATTGGCCGACTAATAGATGCAGGATTGGTCTTTTAAATGATCCACAATTGGTCTACCAATAAATCAGGATTAGTCTACTAAATGATTTACAATTGATCTACTAAGAGATCTACGATTAGACTTCTAAATGATTTACAATTTATCCACTAATCGATCCATGATTCACGATAAATTTGGGCATCACAACATTACTTTTGATTCATCCCACTGCGCCAGTTTTGCTTACCAAAAGTGGTAAGAACAATCCACAATTGCTTTAGTAATAGATCCACGATTGCTCTATTAATTGATCCAGAATTGATCTTCAAAATGACCCACGATTTGTCTATGGATCAAACTTGCCAATAACTTATTTCAAAATAGTTTTTAACCGGTACGGATAGTTGGCATGATGACATATTACACTTTCATATTTCGCGGCATATTTTCTTTGTCTTTCGTGTCAAATTCACCACTTCTGAAGCACACAAACCATCTCTCGCAGGCCGAAACCGATGAAACACATTCACCATTAGCACATAAGCATTACAGTTTTTTTTTAAATAAATAAGTAAAGCAAACCTTCTCGCATATGACATTAGGTTGGAACAAAATTAACCTTTTCGAAGCAAACGAAATTGTTATTTACACTATAATTTTCAGTCATTAAGTAAGAATAAGTCACATATTCATATGTACCTTTTAAAATGACAGATAAGTTACTAAAGACAAAAACCGCGTTCAAAGGATATGCCATGTGTTATGAATTCTGCACCCACCCAGTAATGAATAATATTATCGTTTCTTCTTGAAATGTTATTCCGAGGACTTCTATTAGCCACACATCAGCTACATGTTTTTTTTTTTTTTTTGAAAAGTGCTATTGGGAAGTCGCTTTAAGTACCTTGTTCTCACCAGACTTCTGTGACATGGTTATTGTCATTGCATAAAGTCTGCTGTCGTTGAACGCTTTTGCGGTAAAAAGGCTTCCGCAAAAAAACTATGTAAATTTGGCAGTTGGAGACCAGAGTTATTCCAGAGTGAAAATTGTTGAGTGATCGTGTAGGTACTATCAAACTGTCTAAAAATATACTAATTATTATGCAAATTATCCACAATAGATTCTTATTTCTTATTATTCCCCTCACAGTACAATTTTTATAGAAATACTTAAATAACATATCCTTTTTGAACACTCACTGTATTCAAACACACATATAATTATATAGACACTATGCAATTTACAAATCCAAAAAACACACTCACATACTTAGTGGATATTTGTTCATCAACTACTGTATACGAGTGCAAGTCTGTCTATATATATTTACATTAATATCATTATTCCTAATGTATGTATGTTTAGAAGTGTGTATACGTAAAGAGATGTATTAGTATGTGTGTCTACATATTTGTATGATATGAGCAATGATAACTAATCTATGTTAACTAACAACAGAAACAACAATAAGTAAATTATACACAATATAAACATACAAATATTCATACAATATAGTTACGCATACACTCAGACTCAAAAGTATGCATACACACTTGTTCGTCAATATATATAGACAGGCATTCTAAATGCAATGTTGTTGTTATTGCATATTATGTTCATGTGGGTATGTTTGCATTAGAAAATATTGAATGTAAATTATGTTTATTTTGAGAGTAAGAGAGTTGGCACAGTGGGATCGCATGAGAAATTAAAGCTTCAATTTCTGTATCCTGATTTATACAACTCAATCTTCTGAGTTTCAACACAATACCCGGCATAAATAGTAGTCATCTTATGAGTGCTGTATCAACATGAAAAAATTTCTTTGACTAAATGCTACACAATTGATCTTCTAAATTATCTACGACTTCTTTTTTTTTAGGTGACCCACGATTTTCATTAAAATTGCTTGACTAAAAGATCCATGATTGGTATTAAATTCGGTTGACTTAAAGATCCACCATTGTCATTGAAATTGTTTGACTAACATACCTACGTTTGGTATCAAAAGTTGAATTTGAAAATATCCACGATTGTTCTTCTAAATTATTCAAGATTGGCCTTCTAAGTGATCCGCCATTGCTCTGATAATTGATTTAAGGTTGATCTTCTTCGATTGGTAATAAAATTGGAATCTAAAAATATTCACTTCTTCTAAATGTTTAACAATTGGTCTTCTAATGTTCTGGTAATAAAATTGGAATCTAAAAATATCCACGATTGGTCTTTTAAATCAGTTAAAATTTGTCTTCTCAATGGTCCACAATTGCTCTCTTAATAAATCTAGGATTGGTCTTTTACATAATCTACAAATGGTCTTCTAAATGGTTCAAGATTGGCTTTCTAAGTAATCCACGATTGCTCTTCTAATTGATTCATGATTGCTCTTCTAAATGATCCACGATTGGTCATCTAAATCTAGGATATCCACTATTGGTATTCTAATTGATTCATGATTGGTATTCTAAATGATCCACGATTGATACTTAAACGGGAATCAAAAAATATCCATGCATGGTTTTCAAAATGATCCACGATTGATACTAAAACGGGAATCAAAAAATATCCATTAATGGTCTTCTAAATAATCCACGATTGGTATTAAAATTGGAATCTAAAAATATCCTTGATTGGTCTTCTAAATCAGTTAAAATTGGTCTTCTAAATGGTCCACAATTGCTCTCTTAATAAATCTAGGATTGGTCTTTTACATTATCTACAATCTACAATAATCTACATCTACATAATCTCTTCTAAATGGTTCAAGATTGGCTGGATTCATGATTGGTCTTCTAAATGATCCACGATTGATACTTAAACGGGAATCAAAAAATATCCAGGAATGGTCTTCTAAATGATTCACGATTGGTATTAAAATGATCTACTAATTTATCCACAATTGCTCTGTTTATCCACGATTATTATCGTTATTTCGTACCCAATTTTAGCCTCACCGACTATCTTCATTGCGTTTATCGTAAGACTATTGCGCCCTTTAGTCTTCATATTAGTCTTTTAAAATATTAGTGCACTACTGATGAAATGCCAAGCCATTTTTGTAGACAGCCAGGCGGCACTTGTGTCATTTAAATCACATACTATCACATCTATTCTAGTCAGTCAATGTAAAGAAGAAATGTCTGGACTGGGTCATCTAACTGACATAGCGGGCGAACTGGCCAGAGAAGGATACGCTTTAAATGTCTCGTATCAGTTGCAATACCCTTTGGGATCATTGAAATTGAAATCTTTAGACACTATTTTAAAAAGGCATGAAATAGAATAGAAACACATGCAAGACCACTAGAAATATGTGGCGATTATATAACACAGTACACAGCTCCTGAATATGAAACGTATGGACGTATCAAAAATTACAAAGGTGCTAAATGGTCACTGGACGATTGATTAGTTTGCAAGCAGACTTAGACTTCCTTTTAATAATCACTGCCGCTGTTGCCTAGAACGGGAGAAAGAGGAAATAGTATTTCATGTTCCCTGTGAATGTCCGACTCTTCAAAACTGTAGCCTCAAATTTTTCATCAACCATATACTAACAATCTAGCGGAGGTATCAAGTACCAGATATCTATTTTATCGATTTTATCGAATACCTGAACGCAATAGTCTGGATATAGTAATGCTTACATATTAGCACTTGATAGTTAGATGGTTTTATCATTTATCTCAAGCAAAGATGGTTGATTTTTCAAAACGAAATCAGAAAATGTCACATGTAGGCTTGCACGCAGAAGATAGTCACGTAAACCAATCAACAAAATCAATTATTTCGTAACCGATTTCTGTGTCACCGTGTTCTTGCAATTTCATTGCACACTATTTTTTTTTTGTAGAGAATGAGTAATCCAGAAGCAAACAAATATCTCTGTATAGCTTTATTTTCAAGCCTAAATCTTTCTCTCTTTTAAATATTTCCAGTTTTTTTTTTTTTTTTGGAAAACATCAATATTTTTTTTTAATTTCTTCATCAATCTCATCCACTGTTCCTCATGTATCTGCATATACACATAGCCACAAACACATTAATACAGAGGTAAAAATGTATTTTGAATTGTATGCCCAAAAGCCCAGCAAACAATATTTCATTCCTAAAGAAGAAATTACAAACTTTTTTCAAATTTATGCAAAACAATTTGTTCACTGTGTTAGCATTTGCATGCGTATTATACAGCAACTATGTATAGTTTGTATAGAAGATTTACATAAGTAAATAATGTTGCATTATGTATATACAATACATATATATAAATTTGTATAAAAGTACATACACACATACATATATATGTATATACAGATAATATGTAGGCAAAAAACAAAAAAAAAAAAAAAAGAGTGATAATTATACAATTTTATGCAAAACTAATTGAAAGTTAAACAATATCGTTGTAAAGCAAAAAGTCACATTTTTACATTACATTACATACATTTTTTTGGAAGGTAGAAGGATTATGAAAAACAACAATGAAATGAAACTGGTTAAAAACTTGAAATATAAAAATGAATATACATCAACGGCTAGGAAACATGTCACTTAAGAACCTATGCAAATGATAAACTAAATGATAAACAGCAGTTTGGAAACCTTCATGTGTTCCTTATATATACTTTAACAGTCTAATTCAGAAAAACTTATCAAGGGTTTATAACAGGCTTATGTCAGCCTGTTATAAACCTTTGATAAGTTTTATGAATAAGGGGGTAAGTATTTTACCACCCCCCGAATAAATGTGGATTTTTTGAGCAAAATTGTAAAATATTTTGAGAATTACGGCTTGCCTTTTAAGATGTTTTCAACAGAAACTGGAAATATTTCAAACTAAGGACTTTAAAAAAATATAAAAATCTTTGCCCAATTTTGTATCCCCACAGAGCCGCCCGCCCCTATAGGGTCCATTTTTCAAAACTCAAATTTTCTATGTTAACATTATTGCAAAGAGGTTAATTTACCTGCAACCCAAATGGAAGCAATGGCCACATGAGTTGAACAACGCTTTTTTATAAGCTTACCACCTTCTGAATGTAAGTTGGCATCGAGCATTGACAGATTTCAACTAATTGTATCCCAACCGTCCTTGGGCTGAAATATATCATGTACCAAATTTTATTTTTCAAAATTGCGACCTGTACTGTGTGACAAAGGAGAACTTCGTCTTCATAAGAGAATTGAGAATTAAGTTTTTGCACAAGGACCGATATTTTAATTTTCTTCTGGTGATCTATCCTAAGGAGTGTCCTGGAATTGTTTATCATACTTCCTTCTACTTTCCTTTTTTCCTGACTTCTTGAAGGAAATCACAAGGCACCCATTGGTCTTCCAGTCTAACTAACTTACATTGGAACAATGTTGATTATTTTAAACACAAACTATAACCCCTAATGCATCAATTAGAAGTGTAGAGTCCCTCCAAGACTATTATTTTGACAAGAGAATGGATGGTATTTTATTAATTTGGAAATAAAATATTAGTTAAATTTTAAACAATATTTCTTCCATCTAATGACATTTGAAAACAATTAGTTTAAATATTCGAAGGTAGTACTACACCTTCTGTATGACAGATTTACAGTATCTGGTTATTGTGTAGCGAACTCACTAACTAGGAGAGGAACTTTAATGTTGATCTCCAGATCGTCCAACAAGACGATGATACCTCGAGCATGCAACTGAATAACTATCACGAATGTATTAATAAAATTGATGGCTATTATTTGTGTGAAAGAATGTTGTCTATTTTGTGGCCACCGGATCTATATTCCAAATACTAAGATTTTGGCCATAAAACAAACATCTGACTAAATTGAGTGGTTTCAATTATGCAGAAAGAATTTTTGTTATTTAAAAACTATTTTAACAATTTAATTGGTGCCTGCTCTACTTTTAATCTGCTCTAGAATTATCAATCATCTCCCCATTAATTATCCAGACATTCAGTTGTTAGACTATGCAATATGTCAGGTTATTATGATGTGTCTGGTATTTGTGGTATGAACAGAAGCCATCCAACCAAAAGATTGTAAAGCCTCAACTGGAGCCGAAGCTGTTTACAGAGAATGGTTGCAGCAAGGTTTGGTGTTCCTCAAAGACTATCTACGAATCAAGATCGACAATTTGAGTCACATCTATTTAAATTACTTGGGTGCTCAATGTATTCGCACATCAACGTATCATCCATCTAAAAATGGCATGATCGCAAGATGACACACATAGATGTCTTAAAACTGCACTGATGTGTCATAATAATTACAATTGATCTGACTGTCATGTTAGGTCTTCGAGCTAATTTTATCGAAACTCTTTAGTGTAAACCATCAAAACTCGTTTACGTATGAGTAACTGCTCCACATTTACCCGGAGATTTCTTTGTTGAATCATCTGATAATTTTCCAACAAATGAATTTATAGCATCACTCAAGAATAAAATGAATTTATTAAAACCTGTTGCACCAGTTCACCAAACAGTTTTCGTATCTCAAGACCTTCAAAACTGCAATTTTGTATTTTATTCGTGAAAACAATGTCCGAAAATCTCTTCAACCCCCATTTCGTGATATTAAAAGAGCTCAAAAGCTATTTATGAAAAAGTTATATCTATCGATGGGTGAAAACCAGCCTACACAGATATTGAGGTAGATCCAAAGTTGACAATTATTCCAAATAATTGAATACCAATCAATGTTTGCAAAGCTAAAGTAAGATTTCGTTAGAGGTCCAACTTCGGGGAATATACTCGTATGTAGGCATTATAACCTAAATTAGAAACCTAAATATTATTTTAACTTTATTAATAATTTTGTACAAATATGTTTCAATTAAAAAATAATTATAGCAACATAAAATTTTAATTAATGTTTTGAAAATTAGAAAATAAACAAGCCGACGTTTTAATTTATTCAAAATTAAATCACACTCTTGTTTTAAGGACTATTAAACATTTGCTCTTGGGTTTCTAGTTCCAAAAACAATATTTATTACCTTTAGAAATTATTTGGTCAAGCTGAAGTTGACAATTATAATGATGATGAATTTACTGACAACCTCTGTAACCAACTGAGTTTTAGGACATGACTATTCCAAGGCTGAGATGTAGGAACTTCTTCCTTTATTCCCTAATTAAAGCTAATTAAACTTTCACTAACTAGTTGTGGAGAGTTTAGGTTCTAATTTAACGTGGATCTTGGATGTAGGGTTTTTTAACAAGAACTTTGTTTTTCTAAACCAAATTAAGCAATGAATTTATATGAAAATCATTCAAATGTTTAGTAAATTAGAAAGAGTAAGATTCGACATTTTAAAATTTAAAATTATACCGTACAGATGTCCACCATTACCATCCTAGAGATGTAGAGTCTTTTATCAAAATTTTCAATCACATTTTGCCAAAAATATCAGGTCTACAAGGACGGTTCGGAAACTTCTTAGCCTAGCACAGAAAGAGAATAGTTAGTTTTTCAAAAACATTTATATTTTTCAATATAATCTCATGAAACTTTAATACACTCAGTGCAACTTTTCTCTAGAAATTTTATCCCTTGATTATAGTTTTCCTCAAGGCCTTCCAAATAGTGGTTTACAACTGTAATTGCATCGTCATTTGAGGTAAAACACTTGCCAGCTAGGAGTTTTTTTAGACTTGGGAACAGGTAGAAGTCAGTAGAATAAAGTAGGGTGGTCAATCAACTCGTAATTTAATTCGTTGATTGTAGCCATTGCTAAAACTCTGTTGTACGCTGCAGCGTTGTCTTGATGAAAAATTATTTGTTTGTGTTGTAAGCCAGGACGTTGTTGTCGAATTTTTACATTTAATTGATCCATAATGTTGCAATAGTACTCTCAATTTATTGTTTTACCCTTTTGCAGATAGTCAATCAATAAAATACCTTTAAAGTTCCAAAAAAGCGTTACTATAACCTTACCAGCTGATTGAATTGTTGTTTCCTTCTTTGGGGCATTTCCTCCAGCTTCATTCCATTGCTTGGATTATTCTTTTGCCTCTGGAGTACAGTGATTGAGCCATGTCTCGTCCCCAGTTATTAAACGACGCTTAAAATCTATTTTATTTTTTTTTTAAATGTTTGAGAAATTTTCATTCTTACGCGTTTTTGGTCGACTGTTAACAAATGCGGCACCTATCTTTCAGAAAGCTTTTTCATCTGTTGTTATTCATGCAAAATTAAATGGACTCGATCAGTTGAGATGCCCACGATATTGGTCATTTAATACCAAACCATATCATGCACTTTGGTTACAATTTATTTTGTTGTTGCTGTTTTTGGTCATCCACTACGTGGTTCATCCTCCATGCTTGTACAACCACGTTTTCATACAGCAACCCAATTTTTTACTGTTGCATATGAAGGAGCATTCTCACCTAACACATTCATCATTATCTTTATGAATTTTATGTCCCGATTAACCTTTTCTATTTAAATATTTAATAACACCACGAATTTCTAATTTTTCAATTGTAAGAAAATCGCGGATGCGTATTTTTTTACCACCTGCTTCTATATGAAGAAGTTGTCAGATCGGTAAGAACTTTAACATGTGTTCATAGCACAGATGTAAGTTTCCAAAACACTTAACTTTTTTCTGTTTTTACTGCGCTTTTTGTTCTAGACTAAGAAGCTTTCGAAACGCCCTCAGATTTCATTAATCATGTCATGGATTTTGAGTTTTAAGACTGCAATCGTTTCGATTGACTCTATAAAGACTCTATCTTTAAAACCCGCTGTTGTTTTTAAATTGATATAGCGAATCTACGGCAATTTTTGAAGAAAATTGAATTCATTGTAGAATTGACAAAGCTAAATCTCAAAACAAGTCGCTGTTGGAAAACAAGTTTTTTTTTGTTGAAAACCCCTTTTGCGAGAAATGAATTTTCTACATATTGACTTAATCACTTTTAGCTAACATCACTCAGAAATGTATTATAAAGCATTAACATACAAATAAAATTTTTATTAGTCGTATCCTTTTGTCTCTGTTAGCTTGAACTCAGCTTCATGTTACTCGTACTTCATTTTTTGTTGACTGATTTTATTAAATTAATTCATTCATAAGTAAAAAGACAAACGTTTAATTGCAAGATAATCATAATATTTTAAATAAATATTGTACCCTTGAAATTAAGAAACATTTAATAGTGTGTATTTTATCACTACAACTACAATAAACTATTCATCATAGCCAACAGCACGCACTAACAATAACTAACTGCTGCAACTAGTCATCGTCGTCATACTGGGAAAAATAAACATTTCAAACAATTGTCATCAAGTTGGTCCTACAGATTTTGTGTGTTGGTTTAGATGATTGTGACAAAGTTGAGGATGTTGCTGCTGACACTGAATACTGATGAAGAGATAAGACTAAAAAGATAATGATGATGATGATGATGAGATGGCTCTTGTTAGCAATTTAGGTAGACCAATATTATGATAAAAATAAAAGTATGTTGCAAGTATATATACATACATAGATATGAAAAAGAGAAAGAATGAATAAATACATGGATGAATGAATGGCTGAATGAAGAAAGAATAATGAAGTTGAAAATTTACTTAGTTTAATGATTTACAAAGATAAACACACATACTCAAACTTAGATTTCAAATTATACACACATGACCCAGCAAACAATTTAGTTACTGAAACAAAAAACTATTAAATAATTGAGGTGAGATTAAAACAAGTTTTTACTATTTCGTTTATTTGTCTAAGAAATCATCATGATTTATATTTCTCGTTGGTAGAAGGGAATAAAATATCATAAAATATTGCATGTTTGTGTTCTTTTGTTTGCTTTACTTTTGGCTAATTGTTGGCATACACACACACACACACATACACACATTTAGTTGCTGTTAATACAACATTGCAACATTTTATACATCTTCTTCCCCTTACACCAAAGACAATCAGAGATTTGCCACTAATTAAGAAGATAAACTGAAAATTGTTAAATGAAAAATACAACGTAAGACAAGAAAAAGAAAAACGCAAACTTAAGTAAATTTTAGTCTTTGTGTGGGTTTTTAATTTCTTTTGTTTTACTTTCTGCCATTTTCTATATTATTCGTTTGCTGTTTGCACAGAGTGTATCAATATAGAATTTTCGAGTATGAGTAAAATTGCCATACTGATGGATTGTTCAAAAACAAAGTTTTTTCTAGCAATTCACAGAAAATAACAAACAGAAACAAATGGCAATTAGCGTAGAGCAGCTACACGATTTGATCTGTGTTTAATACTTAAAGAAAAAGTCACCCATTTTAATCATGTGAAGAGCTTAATATTGACTGGAGTCCAAATGTTATTAGTGGCACAACTAGAAATAGACTGCAAAAACTGGATTAAAAGCGCTTACTACAAGTAAAGTTTCTTTATTAAGCAAACAGAATGTTAAAAATGGGTTGTGTTTTGCTAAGCACAATCTACATCTGTGTTTTAGTCAAAGAAAACCAAGATACATTTGTTTGGTTTTAATGGCAAAAACTTCGTTCGAAGACCCCAGACATAACCCCCAAAAACAACCGTGATGCAGGCATTAGATTCTTTAATTTAGAGGGTTCTGCAATGAGGTCGAGACCAATAAATTGGGCTACTTCTACTGGATTGGTCCATAAATCCAACAATATATTTGTCTGGTGTCGTTCCAATTTATTCAATAGATGGTTAAAATGTGCGCTCTGGTTTATGTAGAATAATTTTAAAATCAAATGCAAACCTAAGCCAGAGAATAAATGAAGCTTCTATAGAAACCCAAGTACATATTAAAACTATTTAACCCTCCGTCTGACAGATAGGTCTGGCCAGAACTTTTTTAATTTGAAATGTTATTATAATATATTTAACACATAGTTAGAGACTTGAAATTTCAGGTACCCTTTTACAATTTAGTTCGCTATAAATATTAAAAAAAAAAGAAATCCTGGAAAGGATATAGAAGGACACTTATTCCAATATTTTACTGCACACATCACATTTGTGATACCCGTTATTTTTTATTTTTTGAAAAAGTATTTATTTATTCATCAATAACTATCTTGTCCCCTACAAAGTAATCCCCCTCAGATATCATAAACTTATGCCAGCGTTTCGTCCAATCCTCGCAACACTTCTGAAACGCGCTTTTTGGTATCGCCAACAGCTCCTGTTTCGATTTTTCTTTTATCTCCTCAATCGTAGCAAAACGCTTTCCTTTCATTGGTGTCTTCAGTTTTGGGAAGAGGAAAAAGTCAGCGGGGGCCAAGTCCGGTGAATATGGTGGTTGAGGCATGATAACGGTTTTGTTTTTGGCCAAAAACTCACGCACAAGCATCGATGTGTGAACTGGTGCGTTATCATGGTGCAAAATCCATGATTGGTTTTTCCACAATTCTGTGCGTTTCTGACGAATTGCTTCCCGCAAACGGCACATACCTTCAAGGTAGTATTTATTATTTACCGTACGACCTTGTGTGAAGAATTCATGATGCAACACTGCACTGCAGTCGAAGCAAACAGTGAGCAAAACCTTCATATCATTAACCAAATTTTATCAAAATATTTTCAAAATTGCGACCTGTACTCTGCGCACAAGCTTCACATGGACAGCCAGCCAGCCAGCCAGATGCACGGACGGACGGACATCGTTAAATCGACTCAGCGAGTTTGGTTTGGAATTTTAACATGACTAGAATAACGTTTCCAAATTGTGCAAATTGGTTCTGTTCAAAGCCATAAAGTGAACTTTTGGTTGAATATATACTTCAATAAACAAAACTGACACATTTCTAGTGCTGATAATCCTCAAGTGTATGTTGAGACAGAGTTACATGCAAAAACTGACTGTTTGGAGTACTTTACATAATTTGTCCGTACTTCTTAAAAAAAAAGAACGTTAGTCACTGCTATAGAGCCATGATTATTGACTTTTTCGTTCATGTATGGAACAATCATGATATGCAGGAATTGTGTTGCAACATGTCACACAGCTCGTGTCACAATTGATTTATTGAAGGAAACGTTTGGTAAGCGCATAGTTTCACGTTTCGGCCTGTGAACTGCCCGCCAAGATCGTGCGGTTTAAGGCCGCTTGTGCGGATATTCAAAGTCTGTAGTCTGCGCCGATAAGCCTGAAACGATTGATCACATGCAGGACAATATTCGCCACGTTATTGCCGATATACCGTCACAAATGTGGAAAAAAGTCATCGAAAATTGGACCTCTAGATTAGACTACGTTTGAGCCACCCGTGGCGGGCAGACGACAGCTGTTCGGAAACTTCTTAGTCTAGAAAGGAAAGCGCTGTATAAATAAAAACAAATGTTAACTGTTTTGGAAACTGCCATCTCATGTTAAATTTGTTTTCTATCTGACAACTCCTTCATATAGAAACACTGAGGCCTGACGCCAATTGTTTGAAAAATCATGTTCTGTGTTTTTATAAATGAACTTTGAAGTGGAATAAAATAAAGATGTTTATTTTAAATTGACATGAAATTTACTTTATTCAAAAGATAATCTTCTGTAGTCTAAACTGGAGGTAAAATTTTCGATGACTTTTATCAACATGTGTGGCCATATGAAAGCAATAACGTGGCGAATATTGTCCTCCAAGGAATCAATCGTTTTGGGCTTATCGGCGTAGACTAGCGATTTTAAACATAAATTACTTGACAGCTGGCAAAATGGCTGCCAGTTAAAGAAGTGGTGCCAACTTGAAGTTCTTTACATGTAAAAAAAATTCCCTTTATATTAATGCTTTTCTTTAAGTAGGTACTATATGGTGTTAACTTTATTTTGACTCTCATTGTATGTTAGATAAGTCAGTTTGTTTTATAATTTCTACATATGTATTATTCGTCAAGTGCTATCAAGCATCTTGTCTTCATGCTCTCGGCAGCCATTCAGATTATTAGACTATCCATTTAAAGTTGTGTATTGAGATGACAAAATAAATGGTACCATCAACATTTTGTTAAATTATTAATCACTTTGTAACAAATTCTCTGACTAATTATTTGGAATTTCTAGATATTTGTTTTGATTAAACCCAAGTAAAATCACATACAATATTCTGTATATGACAACAGCAAATCTGTCGGGCCATGAATATTTTGTATTCAAATTGTTTTCCTATTGATACTGATAACGATCAAGCCCTTGTGCACCTCAAACACATATCGACAGTTCAATTCCAAACCATGCTATGTCGACTTAGCATGTTTTTATTTTTTTTTTTGCGTTTTTGAATTTAGATTTTTTCAACTTAAATTCTGTTAAATTTTGGTTGGTATTGGCTAGTCCAATCAATAGTTATAAACAACAAAGTTCTACCTCATATGGGTTTTTAGATATCGCCTGTAAACTTTAGGAGCTTTTCCTGCAAAACTCACTTTTTCAACTTAGCATGTTTTAGAATTGAGCTGTCGATATAAATAATAACATTACATCCGTATGATTATGACTATTTTGGATTGTATTGAAATCCTTCTAAAGGGTGGTTAAATTGTAAGGGCCGATGTTGAATGTGAACCACACTTAAACGCCAAGCTTTTTTCCGAATTTTATTTGACATTTCTCTATTTCAGACTTACTCAATTTGAACCATGAAGAGATACACAATCCAACAACGTGTTAAAGTTATCCAGACTTATTATGAAAATGGGCGTTCAAATCAAAATGCATATCGTGCACTTCGTGATTTTTTTGGTCAATTTGATCACCTTACTGATTTCGTCAATAAACAGAATTGCCGCATTTGGGCGAATGAGAATCCAAGAGTGATTGTCGAAAAACCAATGCACCCACAAAGAGTGACTGTTTGGGCTGGCGGCATCATCGGGCCGTATTTTTTTCAAAATGAGGCCGGTCAGGCAGTTACTGTGAATGATGTTCGCTATCGTGAGATGATAACGAACTTTTTATGACCCGAATTGGAAGATATGGATGTGGACGACATGTGGTTTCAGCAGGACGGTGCCACTTGCCACACAGCTAACGAAACAATGGCTCTTTTGCGCAACAAATTCAATGGCCGTGTTATCTCACGTAATGGCGATGTCAATTGGCCGCCAAGATCATGTGATTTGACACCGTTGGACTTTTTTCTTTGGGGTTATTTGAAAGAAAAGGTGTACGTCGATAAGCCAGCAACAATTCAAGAGCTAAAGGATGAGATAATTCGGCACATTAACGGCATAGAACCTCCATTATGCCTCAGGGTCATCGAAAATTTAGACCATCGGATGGAGGTGTGCCGCCGTGGTCGCGGCGCCCATTTGGCCGATATTTTATTCCATACATAATTGAGTAATACCAATATATCATAATAAAATAAAATTACAATAATTTCCTAAATAGTTTGTGTTTTATTCCAAATCAACATCGGCCCTTGAAATTTAACCACCCGTTATATTAGTAAGAGCTTTTGAATATTTTGAAGATTTTGCTTTATAATTGACATTTGTTTAGCTATGATACAAACATGTTCAACGGTACAGAAAGGATTCCTTTTAACTTGATTTTAAATCTTAGATTATATCAAAGTCTAACTTAAATTGTCTAACAATAATCCAACAATTGCTTTAAATGATTTAAATCTTTAGGAAATTGTTTACATTTTTTTATTGACTTTCTTATTTCATACAGCTTGCTACAACTCCAACTCTATGCCACACATTTGCACATATTCATTAAAACTGTACATACATCAATACATACTCAAGCAAATACTACTACATACAGGAAAACCCCAAAAGTTATGTTACAGTAGTTTGATTTTGAGGAATTTTTTTCATCTTTCTTTTTTTCGTGCTTTAATTTTTCCCGTAGTTTTTCTACTGCTGCTTTCTTTCTTCCTTTCTATTTTATATTTTTTTTTTTTTGCTTTATTGCCAGTAGTTTTAGTTAGATCTACAAGGTGTTGTTAGAAAATTTGTTGCAACAAGAACAACAAAATCTTTTAAAATTGTTTAACAACAATACGTAGTAAGAATTTTGTAACAGTACAACTAAGAAGAGTACAACTAATATTTTTTCCACTTTTGTGTTTTGAGAATTCTTAATGCATTTGAGTTTGGAAAATAAAAATAAAATGCAACAAAATAAAATTCTATGTTTGAAAACTACATATTCGTACATATACAATTTAAGTTAAAGAAACAAAATTAAAAATAAAAGTGGTTTAAAGGTAACAAAATCTAGTCAGAAATTTAATAAATGTTTGAAAGAAAAATTCAAGCATAAAGCATAAAATCTGGGAAATTTTGATGGTTGAGAGACTTAATTTATACACTCTTAAGCAGGATTTTAAATTTGGAGTTAGTAGCTTCCCATTTCGATTGGAAAATGAATATATCACTGGCTCTTTCGTGAATGATAGTCCGTACGAAATTGTCCTAGGCCAGCTCATCAAATGAGCTCTTCAATGCATACAGCTTTAGTTTTGAAAGTTTAGTCTTTGGTAGTTGGCTTGATGCATCATTTTTTTGGGCGCTTCTTCGAGTCAAACTCAGTAAACCAGAGTTGTTAAGGGGTGGAGTAGCTTACTGTTTGAAATGACTTAGTTACTTCTAGCATCGCAATGGACCATATTGGTCTCTGGGTGAAGGTGTGAGGTGACTCACACCAGCCTTCCTACCTACCTACCTACTTCTAGCTATCTCTCTCTACAGGGTTTAACCGCTTTAACGGGTTGTGACTTTGAAGATGCCTGGAGTCAAAGCCAGCTGACGTCTCAAACACGTTTTATTTTTACTTTTATACACTCTGCTAACTTGAGTATGCAAAATTGAGCGTCTGCTTAACCACTAGTTTGTATACCAAGTCGGTCTGGGTGTAGCCACCTGACTAGCCTGGGTTTCAGTAAACCGTGCCATTGCTGTGGGACGATTTTAAGGAACCAACTGCATCGGGTTAGTGCGAGACTTTGTAAGGCAAATATCACTCATTTTTATCATTAATTTTGTATTTAAGGACAAAGATCATTTTATGACTGCTAGCAGGTCTTAAAAACTGCAGCCATACTGGGGAATAAACATACAAACTCTAATATGGGAATTGTTGGACTTCGTATGGACAAATTTAAGCCCTTACAAAACAGTTGCGGCAACCAACCATATAAGTGAAAGGAAATTAAAGTGAATGGAATATCTGATAGTTGAGGAAAGTAGCTTTTAGTTTCGTGCATATTGTGTGTCTTTCTGGAATGAATAATCCAGCCAAAGATACACTTCAATTGCTAAAAAAATTTAAATACAATTGTCAGCAATCTAACCAGCATAAGATCCAATATAAACATTGACAATGGACAACAGATGAGCTTGTCAGAAATTGAAAAATTTCGTAGCCAAGTATTCCAACACTCTGAAAGCTATGGGAAACTCAAACATATAGAAAACAAAGGAGATTTCGTAGCTAGATAAGCCAATACAATACAGAGAACAAAGAAGATTCCGAAGATAGGTAGGCCAACACTCAAAAGACTAGCTGGCATTCATCTGTCGCACAATACGATCTGTAAAGTTTGCGAGGAAGATGACGAAAGAAATGGCTGAGTGGCAGAAACAAAGGACACTCCAAAACTAAATATGTCAGCATTTATAAGGATATGGGAAACATACCGAGATCAACGGAGAATCCAAAACTTGATAGCCCAATACTCAGAAGACGCTGGTATAGGTCGATGACGAACTAATACTTTGTGTGGAAACAATGGAGAATACGAAGCTAGATATGTCAAAATTCATAATGCTATGGGGAACCCGAAACCATACAGGGAGCGGCGGGAGATTCCGAAGTTAGATAGGCCAACATTCAAGAGACTGGCTGGCATTTGTGGATCTTACAATACTGTATGTAGAATTTGTTGGGACGATGGAAAGAAAGGAAGATAAGAAAACTCAAAGAAATATAATGTTTAAAAATCCGTATTCATTCCCTGAATCCTTTATGTCAATAGCCGGTGCTAATAAACGCCACTGGCCAAGGGATAAAGGCAGTTTTATATGTCTGTAGGCCGTTTGATCGAAGAATAATCAAAGAAGTTCTGTAGTGATCTGATATTCGTTTGAAATTCTTTATATAAAAAATGTATATGTGATTAATTTAAAACCCTTCTACAAAGTCTTTTACTAAATCCATTAGGTATATTTTCCTTAATAAAATATTAATTTAGCAGACTTTTAATTACGCCTTTTATGAAACATTACGTGGTCGGACTTTTAATCACACCCCTCAATTATTTCTTCTATCAGGCATCTAGCTAGTAGAGAGTTGGTAAGGCCTTGACCACCAATGACTAGCCGAGTTAAATTAAAACGAGTTTGCAATATCATTTTGCAAAGTCCTTGAGTCTGCCAAATAAACACTTTTGAAAAGTCTCTTTGCAGCATCGTTTTCCCGCTGGGTATTAACCGATCGAAACCAAACCGAGATTAATATTCGGCCAAAAATCAATGTTAGGCCTAATCCGAAACAAAAGAAAAGTTTTAAAATATACCTATACATAAATAAAAGTAAATTGAAGTTCGTGATCTCGGCGAAAAGACGGCCCCACTTCCCACATATCACATCATTACATGGATTTATTAAGAGAACACTTCAGTGAGAACATAATTTTACGTTTTGGGCCTGTCGATTGGCCTCAAGATCGTGTGATATCACACCATTAGAATTTTTCCTGTAGGGATATATAAAGTCTAAAGTTTATGGGGACAAACCTGCTTCGGAAAACATCACGCGTGTCTTTCGCCAGCTACCAGTCGAAAGTTAAACTAACGGGTCGCAAAAAAAAACAAAATTCGATTGTTTAATTTATTACAATTAACATTCCTCTTATGACATTGTATTTAAGCTACAATATTTTATGTATTAATTTTGTTTTTGTGTTTCCTCAAATACACTACAGAAGATTCCGAAGCTAAATATCTCAACACTCAGAAGCCTATTGACAGAGAACACCAAACTCTACAGTTGGCTGTTAAACCCAGTGTTGCCATTTTAGCACTTTCAGTGCTAGATTTAGCATTTTGTTTCTCGAAAATGCATTTAAACTTTTAAAAATTATGCTAAATGCTTTTTAGCATAATTTGCTTGATAAAAAAAATAATTTTTTTCTCGAAATTTTTTTTACTATTTTATTCCAAAAAATACTTTTGGAGAAATAAAAAATATCTTTTATTAATATTTCAACTAAATTTCTTTCGGTATGGTAAGTAAATGAACACTTTTAAAAACAAGTTATGCAGAGAATTAGAAAAAACTATAATTTATACATATTGTAACATTTGAAATATAAATTGTATTGTTACATTGAAAAAATTTAGCACTTTTTTTTTCTTCTGCAGAACATTTTAGCACTTAGGTTTTCAAGTTTTAGCATATTTTAAAATTCATTTTCTGCAAACACTGGTTCAACCTTAAAGTATGTTCAAACCTAAAGAAATCAAAGAACTTTACAATAAACTGAGAAGATTAGTTTGATTAAAAGGCATATAGAGTGAAGCCAGAAGGTCACATTCCTCTATCCAACAATACGAGAAGTAGAGCATGTGAGTAATATGGTTAGGGAGGGAGGGAACATTGTCTGAACCAATGCTTTGGAGTTAGTTGATTTAGAGAGGAAATCGTTCATATACGTTGTCATACTAAGAATATCATATGACTTTAAATTGGTTAAAGTTAATCAACTATTTCGAAGGGGACTAAGACAATGTATACATGCTTATAATACTTATAAAAATATCACAATCAAATTCCTTAAGAGCAATAATAATTAGGTTGTTACCTCTATTCAATCTATAACTACACCCAACAAGCTTTAATCAAAAAAATTATACAAATTAAACACATATTTCGAAAAACATTAAATTAATACATACATAAATATGCTAACCTGTCTTAAACAGCTGTTAAAAATTGTAAAGTATTTATAAGAAGAATGTCTGTTTTAAAGCAACAAATTAATGTAACATTATACATAATTTGCTACACACACACACACATACAAACAAATATTATTTAATCATACACAATTTTGTAATATGTATAATAACCAAACTCACAACACATACATATGCCGACTTACAGCAGGAAAAACTGAAAACTGAAAACTGAAAATAAAAATTTTAATTTTCAACCACTACCACAATAAAACCCCCCCATACAGATACAACAATACCAAAATAATTTTGGTATACAATATAAACATCCCAGCAAGCCATATGAGTCGGAAAAGAGTCTTTTGTGACACCTTTTCCGGAGCGTTCATGCTCTTT
This sequence comes from Bellardia bayeri, assembly GCA_950370525.1. Classification (NCBI taxonomy): domain Eukaryota; kingdom Metazoa; phylum Arthropoda; class Insecta; order Diptera; family Calliphoridae; genus Bellardia; species Bellardia bayeri. The sequence goes on along the minus strand of OX493268.1, from coordinate 18,099,914 downwards.
ATGAGCCCAAAAAACAATCATAATTGCTCCGAAAACCTTTAGCATTACATTCGAAAATGGCCCGTCAGAAAGAGCTTTTAGATAATGTCAGAAAAAGAGTCTTTTATGAGGTTTTTTTTCGGACTCTGAAAGAGCTCTTAGATAATGTCAGAAAAATGTCTTTTATGAGGGGTATTTTTGGGCTCTGTGTAATCTTGTTTTTTTTTTTTTTTTTGTTCAAAGCACAAATAACAGGACAATAACGCTTTAATACACACATAATAAAGTGGAATTTCTGAGTCATTCTGCGTGCCGACTCAGGACAGTAGCAAGCAAATTTTTCCTTCGCTCCGAAAATGCTCTTTTGTTCGACTCTTTTCTGACTCCTTTTTCGGAGCGCTCCTAGAATGGTATGCTGGGATATAGTTGTATGTTTCCTAACCTTAATTTTGTTATAATAAAAATGTTTCCTTAAAAAAAAATTAGAAGTAATGAAAAAAAAACGAAAACAACAACATAAAAACAAATTTATAAAATATAAATAAAAATGCCATTACACTGCAGCAATACGAGTATATACATACAGTGGAGAGCAAATCTGTCCGGATTGCAATAGTATTATTTTCCATCAAACTGGTATTGGTTGACTTTGGTTTCGACGCTCCAAATGGCCCGCTCTCAGTCATCTACTGTGTAATTTTTGTGGCAATTTTCTAACGGAAAGTGTTTTACACTGGCTACTAAACAAATTCTATTTAATGCGCATCTAACCATCCAGGAACAGATATCCTTACCAACACTTTTTGTAGCATTTTCCGGGATCTTGATGTCCTTATTATGTAGCAAACCATCAATCTGCCGGGCATTAACATTATTGCAAGCTAAATTACGCCGTTTTTTATATCATTTACCGTGGATTCTAAATTCAAATTTTTAGCAATTTTACCTCATGAATAATTATTTCGCAACAAATGTATCATATTGTTTGCACTTTTCATTTTTAAAAATCTTTTAATTTTTTATTTAAAAATAAAGTTAATCACTTCACAGTTCCAACAATAATGCACAAATAGAGCAACAAAAGCTTGATAACGAGATCGCAACAAACAAAAAAAAACCAACGGGTCAAATAAAGTTACATTTTGGCAGAGCAATATCGTGTAAATGTTTCTTTCTTGTATTGTGCAAAACTCTGAATTTTTTGTTTTTTATACCCACCACCAAAAAGATGGGGGGGGGGGGGGGGGGTATATTACGTTTGTCATTCCGTTTGTAATACATCGAAATAATGGTCGTATAGTCAAAAAGTCAATGTATATATTTTGGGTGCTTATAGGATTCTAAGACGATCTAGCCATGTCCGTCCGTCTGTTGAAATCCGTCTGAAAATCGTCTGTTAATAGAGTTTTTTAAAAAAAGACATAAAACAATGAAATTTTTACTAAACATTCTTTGATCCACCGAAATGTTTAGTATTGTAAATGGGAAAACACCGGTCTAGTAGAATCCGCGATGAAAGTTTCAGACTACCTCGATATTTTTCAGATATATTTTGCTGTTTTCTTCAAATATAATGCAGCTAATATCATGAATTTTTGCTTTATTTTTATTATAGAAGAACAAGTGCTGGTTAAAATGGTAGTAATCAGTCCACGATTTCTCATGGCCCCAAATGTTTACAAATATCTTCCCGGAATATGGTTTTATGGCACATAAATATCTCTATATAAAAAACGTATCTAAACAAAATTCTGCAATAATAAGTTTAATACAAAGTGAAATCTCAAAACAATATTTGGTTTGCATCGGTCCATAATTTTGACCATAGCCCCATATAAAGACCACTTCCGAAAATCACTTAAATGAATATAGTAAATATTTTGTAAAAATGACTATCAAGTTGAAATTCGACAAGCGTATTCAAAATATATATGTATATGTAAATCGTTGTATCAAATTTCATTATAGTCGGTCTGCATTTAACCCCATATAAAGTCTACTTCTGGAAATCACTTAAATGGGCATAACTTCCTTATTAAGTTGAAATTCAACACAGATAGTCCATAAAAATCAATATGATGATGATCGGTCCATATTTCACCGTAGACCCATATAAAGTCCAGTTCCCAAAATCACTTAAATGGCATAAATATCTTACAAATCTCCATAATAGGTGATTTGGAGGTGGGTATATAAGATTCGGCCCAGCCGAATATAGTCCATAAAAATCAATATGATCGGTCCATATTTGACCGTGGCCCCATATAAAGTCCAGTTCCCAAAATCACTTAAATGGGCATAAATATCTTACAAATCTCCATAATAGGTGATTAGGAGGTGGGTATATAAGATTCGGCCCAGCCGAATATAAACTCATATTTGTTTTTTTTTTAATTTTTTTTAGTTTTTTGAAGCAATTTCTGTGAGTTTTTGTGCTTTGTAACCAGCAAAAACTTCACTTACAAATTAAGTTAAAAAGTAGTAGGAATTTGTCGACCAGACTACTGATAAATCTACTAAAAACAGTGCTTAGTTTTGTTTGCAATGTCTTAAACAAAAAGTTAATAAGTTATTTTTATACTTAACAGCTTTATAAAAATACGTAGTTGTAAACTGACTTAATAAATTTTAAGGAAACTTACTGCAAAATGATATTATAAAATATTTATAGTCATATAATAAGTGCTGTTTCACATGAATCACTTTTAGCTGACCAGTTTTTGTGCAATTCTTTTTCGTTCACACGCGTATGTTCAATTTTCCTGCTCTTTACATTTAGTTTCTACTTTTGCATGCAAAACAACTTTACGTAGAAAATACAGAGAAAATAAAAGGAGAAAACAATAAGAAAATTTAGTAGTACCTTTAAGTATGTTTGACTTTTATTCTCTTCTCAGACAAAAATATTTGCCTAGAGGAGTTAGAATTGAAACGTGTGAAAGTGGACTAACTTCTTTAAATCTATTTATTTAAATTAATTTTTTTATTTTTAATAATTATGACTTTTTTAAAATCTATATATAAAGTAATTCTTTTATATATAATTAGTAATACAAAAAGTTGCAAATAAAGTTAGGAAATAATCAATTATGGAATTCATTAAAACTAAGAATATAAGTAAAGTGTTTGCTGGGTAATTTAGAATGATAATATACCTATATTTGTATTATTTTCATTACCTTACTTCCTTAATGCAAAATATTCTGATAGTTTTGCTCCCCACTGTGCATAGGTATAAAGAATACTTACAGTCAAAGCCAACCTCCCCCCCACCAAAAAAAAAAATATTTAAGAAAATTCTACTTACATACATATAGACTTTCAAATGTTTATATATACTTACACATATACCTATACATATGTGTATCTGCAACTCTACAACAATCAAGATAGTAGAAAGAAAAAGCAAAGAAAGAAAAAAATGAAAAGAATTGTAACATGTTGGCGTCTCAAAACTTTTTCAAACATGACATTAAATGTTACTGCATGTCTGCTTAAAAATTTATACCCAATACCCAAATATTTTCTACCAGAGGTAAAAAGAAAAAACTTGCATAAATGTTTTATACACCAAAAAAAACAGTATAAAACAAGGATAAGCAGCAGCATAACGACCGACACAATAGTAACAAAAAAAAAAAAACTAAGCTGAAAATAATCAAAAAATCTAACCAAACCTTATTTTCTTCTGCTCGTTATTTCTTCTGTTATTTGTGTTGAAAAACATTTTTTAAGCATAAAATTTCAAAACTAAGGTAATTTCTTCTTCAGCTTCATCTTGCCACTAACTCCAAAATTTACACCAATTTCAAATGTTTTACAAAATGCTGCATATGAATAATTTGATATTTTCCAACACTCTGAAGGTTTTTTTTTTCTTTTGGCAACAAATTAAAAAAGGCAGAGTTAAGTTTGTGAAAGAAACGCACAACACTTTTTTTGAAAAATTATATATAACTGTGAGTTTTGATTAATCTGGGTATAAAAATATTATAGTGCGGAAGCTTAACTTTTACGCACATATGGCTGTCAAAGAAACAGGGTTCTGTCTTCTAGTTCTTATAAGTAAAGATGTATATTCGGTTCTATTTACTTTTTGTTTCATGATCCAAATACTTATGTTAAATTGTTAAGCCATTGCGCTAAGTCTCAATTTACACGCAGCAATTCTTTAAGCTAAGCTGATTACCTTTTAGACATCAGGGTGTGGGGAAGATAAGACGAGTACACACTAGATTATATTAGCAGTAATTGTTTCTGTCTTATTTGTATTACATACGAGTATATGTATACAAATGTGTGTATACTCTCAAATTAAAACACGAGCGGTTTAAGCCATAAGTATGCTGCTGTGTGAACACAGCAAGAAAAAAATGTTATCAATCTTTCGAATAAAAATTGCTTCGTGTAAATTGAGACTAAAGCTAGATTTACACGATTGAAATAACTATTAATAATTTAAATAAATCAATTTTGAAGAAATTTTGCTGTTTACACGAGTTTGAAGCATTTTGGAAATTAATTTTGAAAAAATCTTCAATCGTGTAAATCTAGCTTACGCTGGTATACTCATCAATCAAGAGTTGACTGGATAGATATTCTCTACAATTCAACATAATAATAAATCAACATAAACTCTATCGAAAAATACAACAATGATCAGAAATACTTCTTGATATACAGTGGGAAGCACAAGTGCACTTTTTGCAGCATAAAAAGAAAACAGAAATTGTACAGTAGATGACTGGAAACGCGTCCAAATTTAATCGTTTTCAATGCAATGATATACAATATTGCTGACGTCGAACAGCTCACAGAATTCAAAGACACCATGTTAAGGTAACAATGAATCACAATGAATGAAGGAAGACCTCGGGTACTGCAAATAAGCCAAGGAGTAATGAGGAAAGAAAACTATCCCGATTTTGTGAAACCAATTATAAAACCGAACAAGCAAGAGTTTATATTCGGCTATGCCGAATCTTTTATACCCACCACCAAATCAGCTAATGGAGATTTATATGAGATTTATGCGCATTTAAGTGATTTTGGGAACTGGACTTTATATGGGGCTACGGTCAAATATGAACCGATCATCATAATATATAATTTATATGAGGGCTACGGTAAACTATGGATCGATCATAATCATATTGAGATGGACAATTTTTGTATTTTTGTGGACTATTTGTGTTAAATTTCAACTTGATATTTAGTAGTTTTTATAAGGGATTTATTCCTATTTAAGTGATTTTTTGGAACCGGACTTTATATGGGGACTATGGTCATACATATATGGACCGATCATTATGAAATTTGGTACGACGATTTAAATGTATATTTTGATTATGCTTGTCGAATTTCAGCTTGATATTCATTTGTAAAAAAGATTTATGTTCATTTAAGCGATTTTCGGAACTGATCGGAAGTGGCGCTATGATCAAAATTATGGACCGATGCAAAAAAAATATTGTTTTAAAATTTCACTTTGTATTAAACTTATTATTGCAGAATTTTAGATACGTTTTTTATATAGACACATTTATGTGCCATAAAACCATATTCCGGGAAGATATTTGTAAACATTTGGGGCCATGAAAAATCGTGGACTGATTCCTACCATTTTTAACAGGACTTGTTCTTCTAATCAAAACAAAGCAAAATTTCATGATATTAGCTGCATTATATTTAAAGAAAACAGCAAAATATATCTGAAAAATATCGAGGTAGTCTGAAACTTTGATCTCGTATCCTACTGGACCGAATTTGCCCATTTGCAATACCAAACATTTCGGTGAATCAAAGTATGTTTGGTAAAAATTTCATTGTGCTATGTCTTCTTTTGAAGCTCTTCGTATTAACAACAAGCGGACAGAATCTTATAAGGACCCAAAATATATACATACATTGTGTTTTTGACTATACGAGCATTATCTCGATGTGTTACAAATGGAATGACAAACGTAATATACCCCTCCCCCCATCTTTTTGGTGCAGTCTATATTTCACCCAAAAACATTTGGAATCTGCATTTTGGAATGAATAAAGTTTAAAAATTCGAACTCACCAAACAAGATTCTAAAGGCAATAGTGAAGTATGGTGGTGGCAGTGTCATGGTTTTGAATGATATTTAAAAGATTTTCAAATTAATTCTTGGTTTTGAAAAATATTTTAAAGTTTATGTATATGATTGCAACACAAATGAAAGCCAAATTTTAAATACTAAAAAAAGTAAAAGCTAAAAATTAATTGTTTATATTTATCATATTGTAGTTTAAATATTTTTATATGAAATGCTGTGTATTGCTTTAACTCAACATTGCTCCAATTTCCTTCAAATTATACTTTAATTTCGGACACTTGCATTATTATTTCCAAAAAAACACTGGGAACTGGTGTATTTTCTGTTCTTACTTTTCCTTGTTTTGGAACATCTTTACAATTTGGTGGCATTAGCAAGAAAATAAGTAAAAGTAGTAGTTGGTGGTGGCAAACAAACCCCCCCCCCCAAAAAAAAAAAAAAAACTTAAGAAGAGATATTGCAATTGTATAGTTTTTAACATAATACTTGATGTCGCATTTGTTACGTTAGTTTTCTGTGGCGGAAGTAAATGACGCAAACACTACATGATGGGTGGAAAGTTTTCTTTATCCTTAAAGATTGAAACACTCGCTGGCTGGTTGTTTGGTGGGCTATATGAATATTTGACTGACTGAGATGGCTGGCTGGTGGCTTGGTTTGGTTTGATTTTTAGTTTTAAGGGAGCGTTTTTTTTTTAAATTTAGTTTTGTTGTGTTTAAATTTTTAAAAAAGAAAACACAGCTTAACAAATTAAGTTTTTGTTTACAGTTTTTTGTGTAGTTTATTATTGGTTGTTAAAAAAAAAAAACTATTTGGTTTAACTTATAAAGGATGATTCAATTTGAGCTAATGTTTTCAATAGCCTTTTTTGTGACAGATCACTTGTGAGTCGTGTCATGCTGTCATGTTATTTTTGTTTACTATTGTTTGGCATTTCATAATGGAAAGACTTACGCCTGAATAAAGTTTACAAATCGTTCAACTTTATTACGACAATTCATATTCTGTGAGGAATGTGTTTCCTGCACTTCGCTCAACTCATGGTCAACAAAATCGGCCTACTGAGGGTACTATTCGCAACACTATCAACCATTGTGAGCACCCAGCATTCATTATTTAATAATATTCGACTGAATAGATCACGTCCAGCATGCTGTAAAGAAAATATAGCTGCCGTTGCTGTGTACACGCAGACCGTGGATAGTCAATTCGGCGCCGTTCGCAGCAACACGGACTGACGTATGAAACAACTTCTTACATTTTACGTCGAGATCTTAAATTGAAAGCGTACAAAATACAGCTTGTGCAACAACTGTAGCCACTCGAACTTTTCAAGCGACATCGCTTCGCTTTATGGGCTCTGGAAAAATTCCAAAAAGATCCAGCGTTTTCAAAGCAAATTTTGTTCAGCGATAAGGCCCATTTCTGACACAATGGGTATGTAAACAACCAAAATTGCTGCATTTGAGACAAAGACCAATTTGAAGAGATTCAAGAACTGCCACTACATCCAGAAAAAACAACGGTTTGGTGTGGTTCGTGGGCCGGTGGAATCATCGGCCCATATTTCTTTTAAAATGATGCCGGTGCGAACATAAACACCAATGGCGGCCGTTATCGTGCCATGATAACCCACTATTTGATGCCTGAAATTGGAGCTAGTAATCTCGGCGACATTTGACATCAATCAAGGGATTAATTGAGAGAACACTTTGGTGAGAACATAATTTCAGGATTTGGGTGTGATATCACAGCACTATACTTTTTTCTGTGGGGATATGTAAAGTGTAAAGTTTCGTTCAGACCTTCGAGGAAAACATCGCGCGTGTCATTAGCCAGTTACCAGTCAAAATACTCGAACGAGTCATCGAAAATTGGCCTCATCGGTGACGTAGCAACGGCCAACATTTTATAGACATAATCTTCAAAAAATAAATGAAAAAGAATGTTCTTTCAAATGATAATAAGCATTCCCCATTTAATTTGAATTTTTCTTTAAAAAAGTCCGGAACCTTGAAATGGATCACGCTTTACAAGTTATATAGTTTAATTTAGAAATAAGAAAACTGAGCTTTTAAATTGTGTTTTTCTTAACTTGAAAGATGTTCAGGTTTTTACGAATAGGAAATTTTGAAATATTGTTTAAAGCAAGCCTTTCTTTACACTCAAGTGTTCAACTAGTTCACCATTAAATAATTCTATAGTCCTTAAAAATTAGCTAAATTTCTTATACAAAAGTTTTTGGTTTTGCCTACCACTATTTATTCACACTTTCCTAATTAAATTAATTTGAAATGCCTTTATTTCTTTATGTTTAAATTCCAGCAGCTTTAGAAACTTTTTGATTCAATCATTTTATACACATTTCTATTTATTTATTTAGTTATTTACATTTGCATTTTGTTTATCCTTGCAAAAGTATGTCTTTAATTGAATTTATTCAAAAATACTCATGCCTCATCTTTAGTTCTTTGCGATTTTGTTAATCACATGTATGTTGTATAATATAAACTGGTATGCTGTCTTGAGAAAATGGCGTAGAGTAAAAAGTTTACAAGATATTCTCAAATTACTTCTAACATTTATACAGGCACACTGTCTTATATATGTATATAAGTACACATTCTGTGTATGGGGATATGCCAACATATAAAGTTTGCCGTTGAAAAGTTTTCATTGCAATAGTTTGGGAAAGTGAAATGACATGAACTGTTGTGATATTTGCTTAGAATCTGCACTAAGTCTACTTAATCATTGCAAATTAATGTATTAACACTGATCTTGGCTGATCCAGAGATAACGAACTTTGTTCTCTTCTCGAGGAAGTAAAAGTTGCTACTTTTTAACTATAGCGTCTGCTTGGCTTTTAGAAAGTGTTACTTAGATATCTGGAAGTCTTTCTGATTGCTTTAAATTTAAAACCACTGGATTACTTAATATGGCTGTTATGCAGAGCAAATCGAATCGATTACAGCCTTAAAATAGAAACTCCTATACGTGATTAACGAAATAGACCAGACATTTAAAAAAAACATGATTGAAATTCGTTGTTTTTTATTATTTTAAAAAACAAAGATCTCCTTGAAAACCCCTATATTTAAACCGTCAAAGTTTAATTTCAATTGTGAGTCTTGAATATGTTTAACTAGAAATTAAAATTGACATAAGTGGGTTCTCCATGGGTCCTGTTGTAATACCTCGAAAGAAAAGGTCAGAGTTGAAATTATGTTTAACCAAACCATCCTGCTGGCTTTCCTCAACTACAGATCTGTCTAGTCCTGCAGTTACAATTCGACAAGACTATTCATTTTTCGGTTTTCCATGGCCGGATATTAGCATATTTTCGTCATTTGCTTTTATAAAGGTAAAGCACCCTTGATGTCCTAGCATGACAGAAAGGGACAAACCATTCAATCAGTTTTATTCTGTGGTAATGAGACTTTTGTTCTTAACTAATTAATCCAATAAAAATAAAAATAAATATTAAGGAATCAGACGCTCTTGACCTGAGAATCCAGTGTGATGTCCACTGGACCAAACACATTTTTTAAGTGTTAAAAGAAGCGTTCAAGTGCCTTGGTTATTTACAACGGTGTAGAAAATACTTCACTACATCTGATCTCCATATTGTTTATACCATCAATATACGACCGAAAATGGAATACAACTCTCATGTATGGGCCGGTGCTTCAAAGTGTATTTTGGAGTTACTTTACCGCGTATGCTTATCTGTGATAGTAGGATATCCAACTCTATTGATTCATTGTAGCATCGTCTCAATGTGGGCTGTGTTTTACTGTACTATCGGTACTATAATGGAATGTTCTATCGATACTATAATGGAACTTGTTCCCGAAACACGTTGTTTGCGTAATACATGTTCTTCAGTCAGGCCTCATCCATTCATGGTCCACTGGACAGTGGATCGCACAACACATTACAGGGAAAATTCGTTCTTTAGCCGTACTATCTGTATGTGGAATAAACTACTATTATGTTTTAGCTTCAATCATGGTCCTTACTTCAGTCATATTTTAGCTTCAATCGTGGGTCTATCTTAAGTCATATATTAGCTTCAATCATGGGACTAACCGTAAGCCATATTTTAGCTTCAATCATGGGACTAACCGTAAGCCATATTTTAGCTTCAATCATGGGACTAACCGTAAGTCATATTTTAGCTTCAATCGTGCGTCCCTATTAAACGATATTTTTGCTTCATTCGAGAGTCACTACATTGCCATTAACTTCAATCATGGGTCTATCTTAAGTCATATTTTAGCTGCAATCATTGGTCTCTATTACTTCATATTTTAGCTTCAATCGTGCGTCCCTAGTAAGTCATATTTTTGCTTCAATCGAGAGTCTCTACATTGCCGTTAACTTCAATCATGGGTCTATCTTAAGTTATATTTTAGCTGCAATCATGGGACTAACCGTAAGTCATATTTTAGCTTAAATCGTAGCTCTCTATTAAGTTCATATTCATATTGAATCATTGGTCTCTATTACGTCATATTTTAGTTTCAATCAATGGCCTAACTTCACTCATATTTTGGCTTCAATCACGGGTCTATCTTTAGAAATATTTTAGCTCTAATCATCGGTATATTTTTTGGCTTCAACCATGGGTCTATTTTAAGTTATATTTTAGCTTCAATCGTTGGTCTCTATCTAAAGGCATATTGTACCTTTAATGGGGAGTCTCTAAAATTTTATTTGCAATCATGGGTCTATCTTTAGTCATATTTTAGCTTCCATCATGACTCTATCGAAAATCATATTTTTACTATAATCGTGCGTCTCTACTAAGACATATTTTAGCTTCAATCATGGGCCTGTTTTTAGTTATATTTTTTAGCTTCAGTCGTTAGTCCTATTTAATCATATTTTATTTTCAATCTTGAGCCCCTATTGGGTCAAATTTTTGCTTCAATGATTGGTGTTTATGTAATCATATTTTAACTTCAATCGTGGTCCTTTCTTTAGTTATATTTTATAGCTTCAGTCATATTTTCTTATCAATCTTGAGCCCCTATTGAGCCATATTTTGGCTTTAATCATTGTTGTTTGTGTAATCATATTTTGGCTTCAATCGTGGGTCCTAATTCAGTCATATTTAAGCTGCCTTCATGGGCACCTATACCGTCATATTTCAGCTTGTGGTATGTAACAGTGCTCGGCCACTATTTAGTCAAAATTTAGCTTCAATTGTGGGTCTCTATTTAGTCATATTCTCCGTTTTATCCCAGAGCATTTCTGATTCCCTTATTCTCAAGTTTTTTCAATACTTCCCTTAGAATTTAAAAAAATGTTTCATCGTTAAATACATCAACATATTTGTTGTGCAATGTCTATGCATTGAAATACTTATGCATGTATACTTACATACATATATAGTTTCTATGTTTGTATGTATATTCTAAATAAGTATGCGGTAGTATTTTCTAAGTGCATTCATTTCATGCATTCACACACAAATACATTCGTTCATTCATTCACTTGCACATTCTCATGTTGTCGTACATGTGCTAAGGAATACTTTAATATGATGTTTAGTTAAGTTTGCTGGATGTAAATAGAAGTTTGTTGAGGTTTTTTCTTGCGCTCATCATCTTGCTGCTTCTTATTTATTCCTTGGTAACTAGTATAAGTAGTTTTGGTTTATATGTTGTTCTATTTCGTTGCTTGTATGGTACAGACTACAGAGTACAAGTCTTAGAAATTTTTCTATGAAATTTGATTGCAACAAATTTAAATTTTACAACAGCTGCTGCTGTTGTTGTTGTTGCTGTTGCTGTTGCACAAAAACTGTGGCAAATTAGGTATGCCGGCAGTTAAATTTCTTTAAAATTTATTTTGATCATTAAATAAAGTGCAGTTTGTATGGGGACTATGTGTGTAGTAGGTTTACATGTTAGATATTGTTTGTGTTTACGAGCATGAAGTTTGATTTCTGTGGGAGTAGAATTGTTGGGTATTATGAGCATATAATGGATTAACAATGATTTGTTTAAAGTTGTAGGAGTTTGATTGTAATTATCTTGGTGTTTTATTGGAAATAAATTAGATGTTAGAAGATTTTTGGTTAAAGAGTTTTAATAGTTTGTTAAATTGATGGCAATTGCTAATGAGTTGGGGTTTATACAATTAAATTTAAGCTTAAATGTTGAGCTTGCCATCAATCATATTTTAGATTCAATAATGGGTCTGCATTCAGTTATATTTAATTTATACTGAATTTGTTTTCAGTCGAATACAAGCATTAATCTAAAGTCTTTATACAGTCATGCTTTAGCTTTAATGGTTCCTCTGTGTTCAGTCATATTTTAGCTTCAATCATGGGACTCGATTCAGTCTTATTTTATCATCAATCATGGGTCTACATTCTATCTTATTGTATCATCAATCTAAAGTCTTTATACAGTCATATTTTAGCTTCAATCATGGTACTCGATTCAGTCATAATTGATAATCAATCTGAAGTCTTTTAACACTCATATTTTAGCTTCAATCATGAGTCTATATTCAGTCATATTTGATTATCAGTCTAAGGTCATTATATAGTCCTATATTAGCTTCAATCATGGGTCTATATTCTGTCTTATTTCATCATCAATCTAAATTCTTTGTACAGTCATATTTTAGCTTTAATCGTGGATCTGTATTCAGTTATATTTTAGCTTAAATCATGGGTCTATATTCAGTCTTATTTTATCATAAATCTAAAGTCTTTATACAGTCGTATTTTACCTTCAATCATGGCCCTCGATTGAGTCATATTTGATAATCAATCTATGGTTTTTATAAAGTCATATTTTAGCTTTAATCCTGTATTCAGTGATATTTGATTATCAATCTAAAGTCTTTATACAGTCATATTTTAGCTTCAATCATGGGTATATGTTCAGTCATATTTTACCTTTAATCATGGGTTTGCAATCAGTTATGTTTTATCATTAATCTGAAGCCTGTTAACAGTCATATTTTAGCTTTAATCGTGGATCTGTATTCAGTCATATTTTACCATCAATCCAAATGCATCATATAGTCATATTTTAGCTTCAGTCAATGGTCTACATTTAGTCTTATTTTATCATCAGTCTAAAGTCTTTATACAGTCATAATATAGTTTCAATCATGGACTCTATTCAGTCATATTTTAGCTTTAATCGTGGACCTGTATTCAGTGATATTTGATTATCAATCTAAAGTCTTTATACAGTCATATTTTAGCTTCAATCATGGGTCTATGTTCAGTCATATTTTACCTTTAATCATGGGTTTGCAATCAGTTATGTTTTATCATTTATCTGAAGTCTGTTAACAGTCATATTTTAGCTTTAATCGTGGATCTGTATTCAGTCATATTTTACCATCAATCCAAATGCATCATATAGTCATATTTTAGCTTCAGTCAATGGTCTACATTTAGTCTTATTTTATCATCAGTCTAAAGTCTTTATACAGTCATAATATAGTTTCAATCATGGACTCTATTCAGTCATATTTTAGCTTTAATCGTGGATCAGTATACAGTCAAAGTTTATTATCAATCTAAAGTCTTTATACAGTCATATTTGAGCTTCAATCATAGGACTACATTCAGTCTTATTTTATCATCAATCATGGGTCTACATTCTATCTTATTGTATCATCAATCTAAAGTCTTTATACAGTCATATTTTAGCTTCAATCATGGTACTCGATTCAGTCATATTTGATAATCAATCTATGGTTTTTATACAGTCATATTTTAGCTTTAATCGTGGACCTGTATTCAGTGATATTTGATTATTAATCTAAAGTCTTTTAACAGTCATATTTTAGCTTCAATCATGGGTCTATGTTCAGTCATATTTTACCTTTAATCATGGGTTTGCAATCAGTTATGTTTTATTATTAATCTGAAGTCTGTTAACAGTCATATTTTAGCTTTAATCGTGGACCTGTATTCAGTGATATTTGATTATCAATCTAAAGTCTTTATACAGTCATATTTTAGCTTCAATCATGGGTATATGTTCAGTCATATTTTACCTTTAATCATGGGTTTGCAATCAGTTATGTTTTATCATTAATCTGAAGCCTGTTAACAGTCATATTTTAGCTTTAATCGTGGATCTGTATTCAGTCATATTTTACCATCAATCCAAATGCATCATATAGTCATATTTTAGCTTCAGTCAATGGTCTACATTTAGTCTTATTTTATCATCAGTCTAAAGTCTTTATACAGTCATAATATAGTTTCAATCATGGACTCTATTCAGTCATATTTTAGCTTTAATCGTGGACCTGTATTCAGTGATATTTGATTATCAATCTAAAGTCTTTATACAGTCATATTTTAGCTTCAATCATGGGTCTATGTTCAGTCATATTTTACCTTTAATCATGGGTTTGCAATCAGTTATGTTTTATCATTTATCTGAAGTCTGTTAACAGTCATATTTTAGCTTTAATCGTGGATCTGTATTCAGTCATATTTTACCATCAATCCAAATGCATCATATAGTCATATTTTAGCTTCAGTCAATGGTCTACATTTAGTCTTATTTTATCATCAGTCTAAAGTCTTTATACAGTCATAATATAGTTTCAATCATGGACTCTATTCAGTCATATTTTAGCTTTAATCGTGGATCAGTATACAGTCAAAGTTTATTATCAATCTAAAGTCTTTATACAGTCATATTTGAGCTTCAATCATAGGACTACATTCAGTCTTATTTTATCATCAATCATGGGTCTACATTCTATCTTATTGTATCATCAATCTAAAGTCTTTATACAGTCATATTTTAGCTTCAATCATGGTACTCGATTCAGTCATATTTGATAATCAATCTATGGTTTTTATACAGTCATATTTTAGCTTTAATCGTGGACCTGTATTCAGTGATATTTGATTATTAATCTAAAGTCTTTTAACAGTCATATTTTAGCTTCAATCATGGGTCTATGTTCAGTCATATTTTACCTTTAATCATGGGTTTGCAATCAGTTATGTTTTATCATTAATCTGAAGTCTGTTAACAGTCATATTTTAGCTTTAATCGTGGATCTGTATTCAGTCATATTTTACCATCAATCCAAATGCATCATATAGTCATATTTTAGCTTCAGTCAAGGGTCTACATTTAGTCTTATTTTATCATCAGTCTAAAGTCTTTATACAGTCATAATATAGTTTCAATCATGGAATCTATTCAGTCATATTTTAGCTTCAGCCGTGAGTCTGTATTCAGTTATATTTTAGCAAAAATATAAAGTCGTTCAATTGGCTATTCAATCATATTTTCGCTAAACAGTCCTTTCCAATATTTTCATTATCCTCTATTATAAGGACAGTCTTCTAAAGACAGTTTAAATTTCATGTTTCTATACAGTAATATTTTAGCTTCTATATGTCCCTCCCTTTGAATATCTTCATTGTTTTGGTTTCCTATTCGTTATTAAAATGTTTTCTTAGCGCCACACTTGAGCACATAAACCTCCAAACAAATTTCCAGACTTGAAAGGCAACCAGTTTCACACCACAATGCCTGGGATAAGCAGTAGTTGCAAATAAATTATAATTTTCCTTTTGGTAGGGACGTAATAAATCTTTAGCAAAGAAATTATAAACATTCTGACATGTTTGTTTTCATTTCATTTAGAAAATTTTTTAAACTTTACAACTTTTCAAGTTTATCTCAGATTATCAGTTCGGTTGTTTTTTTCTTTTTGCTTAAGCTCACTTGTTTTTTTTTCTTCATGTTGCAACAAATATTTGTAGTCATTTTACTTTTACAGATGTTGGCAAAACAGTTTTGTTTTCGCTTTTTTGCAATGTTTTTTTTTTTTTGCTCCACAAACTTCTTAGTTTTCCTGTGTACAAAACGAGTAAAAGTATATTGTGGTAATTTCATTTGATGAACAAGAAAAGAAAAAACAAATACACTACAAGTCTGCTTAAAAGGCAAGAAACAAAGATTATTTACCCAGAAATACTTTAACTTGTACACAGCATAAAAAGAAGAAATAGTTATGATGTAAAAAATGATGTAAAACGTAAGCTTGAAGTTTAACTAGAAGAAAATCAAGAAAAAAAAACACATTCATAACAAACAAGAAGAAAAATTAAATAAAATGAAAAGTAGTTTTTCTTTTAGGCCGTACGTAGCTTGGTATCTCGGTATATACAATATGTATGTATGTAGGTATAATATGCAGTTTTCATTTGGTTTCCTAGTAACTTAGTTAAACGGAGTTTAAACAAGAAGAAAACAAACCTAAAACCAAAGAATTCAGATAATTAACCGCACAACATTATTAACCACTGTAATTTTTGTAATTTCTTTTTGTTGGTGTTTTTTTTTCTTTCTATTTCTTTTCCTACTGCTGCTACATTTTGTGTTGCATAGAAAGCAGCTGCAACATGAGGTTTTAGTCATAACTGGGCCTTTTTTAATGTGATTATGTAACACGACTGCAAAACGCAGAAAAACTTTTGTAATATTTACTTTTACTGGTGCATGTTTAACTCGTGATTGTGATTTTTAATTTCACAATTCTACATTGAAGACTCCGGTGGTTGTTTTTTTTTTTGATTTGTGTTGAACATTTATATTTTCTTTTGTTTCGTTGCCACTAATCTAGTCGTAGTTGCAGATAATTACTATTGCATCGGTTTCATTTTTTAGACCATCCGTCAAAGTATAGACAGGTCTGTTTGGTTTAAAGTTTTTCTTTTTCATAAGCTTTGTATTTATTGTGATAGGATTGTGTTGGTTACTCTTACTTTTTTCTAAAAACGAATACCGGGGAAGCATAACCTGAGAGCAGTTGCTATTTTGGAAAAAATACATTAAATAGTTTATATTTCACAATTAGTCTTTTTTAAAATAATAGAAAATTGTATGTGTATATATGTATGTTAATGAAAACTACAGTTTTTCTTTAAATTTATATGTCTACAATTTGGTATTCTATGTTTGTACATTTCTATTTCTTTTACCTTTTTTTAATTGACATTTCATAAGTCATGAAATGTCAATCCTAAATATTATTCCTATTGCTTTCTTTATGACAGCTTTTAAAGTCTAGTGTATGAAAAGAACTGAAGGGCTGTTTCACATCTGAAATTCAAGTATAATATGGAAAAGAACGTTTGAATTCCAACTAAAATTTATAAACTTCAGCTTGTTGTTCATATTTTATAGAACAGCGACCAGTTTTCTTACTAGAAGTTTTCTTTTATTAGAAACAGTCTTCTAAAGACAATCTTTAAAAGAGAGTTTTCTTTTATTAGAAAACAGTCCTTAAAAGACAGTTTTCTTTTGCTAGAAAACACTTTCCTTTTATTAGAAAATAGTTTTTTTAAATACAACTTTCTTTTACTAGAAAACAGTCTTTAAAAGACAGTTTTCTTTCACTAGAAAACAGTCTTTAAAACATATTGGCTTTTATTAAAAAACAGTCTTTTAAACACAGTTTTCTTGTACCAGAAAACAGTCTTTAAAAGGCAGTTTTCTTGTACTGGAAAACAGTCTTTAACGAACAGTTTTCTTTTATTAAAAAACAGTCCCTTAAACACAGTTTTCTTTTATTAAAAAACAGTCCTTGAACATAGTTTTATTTTTCCAGAAAACAGTCTTTAAAAGACAGGTTTCTTTTACTAGAAAACAGTATTTAAAAGACAGGTTTCTTTTACTAGAAAACAGTATTTAAAAGACAGTTTGCTTTTATTAAAAAAATAGTCTTTAAAAGACTGTTTTCTTTTATTAAAAAACAGTCTTTAAAAGACAGTTTTCTTTTGCTAGAAAACAGTTTCCTTTTATTAGAAAACATTTTTTAAAATACAGTTTTCTCTTACTAGAAAACAGTCTTTAAAAGACAGTTTTCTTTCACTAGAAAACAGCCTTTAAACGACATTTGCTTTTATTAAAAAACAATCCTTTAAACACAGTTTTCTTGTACCAGAAAACAGTATTTAAAAGACAGCTTCCTTTTATTAAAAAATAGTCTTTAAAAGACTGTTTTCTTTTATTAAAAAACAGTCCTTTAAACGCAATTTTCTTTTACTAGAAAACATTCTTGAAAAGACAGTTTTCTTTGACTTTTCTTTTACTAGAAAACACTCTTTCAAAAACAGTTTCCTTTTATTAAAAAATAGTCTTTAAAAGACAGTATGTAAAAGACAGTTTTCTTTTATTAAAAAACAGTCCTTTAAACACAGTTTTCTTTTATTAAAAAACAATCAAAAGAAACTTTTCTTTTTGGAAAATAGTTTTCTAAAGACAGTTTTGTTTTACTAGAAAACAGTCTTTCAAAGACAGTTTTCTTTTATTTAAAAATAGTCTTTAAATGACAGTATTTAAAAGACAATTTTCTTTTATTAAAATACTGTCCTTTATTTTACTACAAACAGTCTTTAAAAGACAGTTTTCTTTTACTAGAAAAGTATACCAAAGAGAATTTTCTTTAGAAAAGCCTCTTCCTAAAACAATATTTATAAATCTCCTCAAAACTCACATCAAAAACTTTAGCAATTTCTTATCAACGATTTGTTGTCATTGTAATCAACTCTTCCAAACTAAATCCACCAAATCACTTATTGCAATCACGGTTGTCATATCAATTATATGTTTGCCTCTCTAGCGAATCCCCAAAAGTCAAATATTTCTAAATTGAAATCCCCCACATGTGAATAAAGCAGAAAAATACAATAAATTTTATCCTTCTTAATTTTCCCATTTTCGATCTATACACTCTCATATTCTTTTCTGCTGTTAAAGTTTTGGTTTGTCAAGTTTTCATTTCGTTTTGTATGATGGCACATGTCTAATAAGTTGTACATTATAAACCATTTTCAATCCTAAGCACATACACAATATATATTGTATTCGAAATGAAATCTAAAGTTAAAATACTACGAAAATGTTGTACGAGGGACAGAGAATAAGTTCATATTGTTCTGATACAATGTAGTGAAATGTACTAGTAGTCAAGAGCTAGGGAAAAACTAAAGTGAACCGTACCAAGTTACAGAGAACGAGTGAAGTCTTTTGACTTTTTCTACAACTTAAAACTGCAATGCCAGACAGAACATACATACATTGTAGCAAATGAACAAAGGAGCAGACGAAGACAGTGAGGAGTAAAATTTACACAAATAGTTTTAAGAGATTATTTCTATAGAAAACAGGAGAAAAAAGGAGACACTTTTTTGGTAAGAAAACTTGTCTCTAGAAGAAATTTTTTTAGTAAAAAAAACTTTTGCCCTCCACTGTCTGCCTTGTTTGTTGTTTCTTTTTATTTTTATATTGTTTTTGTAATGTGCACAGAATATAAGTGTGAGAAAGTATAAAATGGATACAGTTGATACACACATTGTTGTGCCTTGAAAGCATTCAGAAATAACAACAACAAATGCAACAATAAAAATGCCTAACAATCTTACACTTTCGCTTAAAATTCTTCGTGCAACAACAAGTAGAAAATAATGTTGCAACAACAACAGTATTACAATTATTATAATACAAACAAAACAAAACGGCAGAGGCAGCAACAGAAGTATCATTTTGATGCGTTTGCTGTAACACAAGTAAACAATAAGTTTTCATGCAACAACTACAATAACACAAATAAGAACACCAGCAACAAAAAACTTAAGAATCAGAATTGTTGCAAGATTAAGTTTAAGGCATTTTCTCTAACAGCAGACAAGTAAACAACAAAAGATGAAAAATCAAAAATCAAAAATGTATGAATGAACAAGTTGCAAACATATGTACATATGTATGAAAACCTAACAAAAATCCTTCATTTATTTTCTTTCTGTCTTTGAAATTGTGTTTAAAAGATTTACGAAATACATCTTAGATGCATAAACACACACACATATGCATGTACATATGGATTCCCACTTTAGTCATTTCTGTTTCTAAGGACTCTTTTACCATATACGCTTCAGTATTGTAAATTAATGACTTGAAAATGAAAATCTAAATAAATACTTGAAGTTTTATGAAGTTTTTGAATGTGTTTCGTTGCAACAGGCAGTTGAACTAAAAGTACGTTAAGCTTTTCAAAGGAATTCAATTTAAATATTAGTTTTAGATTTTTTAAGTGAGTGACAGTAAATTCATTGAATTTTCTTTAAATTCAAAATTTGCTGGTTAATTCAATAGTGTTTTAGTTAAGAATGAAGTCTTCGCCAAACAGTTTTCTTATGGAAAAGTGTCTTCACCAAACTGTTTTCATATAGAAAAGTGTCTCTACCAAACTGTTGCCATATAGAAAAGTGTCTTCACCAAACAGTTTTTATATAGAAAAGTGTATCTACCAAACAGTTTCCATATTCAAAAGTGTCTCTACGAAACTGTTTTCATACAGAAAAGTGTCTCTACCAAACTGTTTCCATATAGAAAAGTGTCTTCATCAAACAGTTTTCATATAGAAAAGTGTCTCCATCAAACTGTTTTCATATAGAAAAGTGTCTCTACGAAACTGTTTTCATATAGAAAAGTGTCTCTACCAAACAGTTTCCATATAGAAAAGTATCTCTACCAAACAGTTTCCATATAGAAAAGTGTCTCTACCAAACTGTTTTCATACAGAAAAGTGTCTCTACCAAACTATTTCCATATAGAAAAGTGTCTCTACCAAACAGTTTCCATATAGAAAAGTGGCTCTACCAAACAGTTTTCTAGAAAAGTGTCTCTACCAAACAGTTTCCATATAGAAAAGTGAATTCATCAAACAGTTTTCATATAGAAAAGTGTCTCCACCAAACTGTTTCCATATAGAAAAGTTCTTCACCAAACTATTTCCATATAGAAAAGTGTCTTCATCAAACAGTTTTCATACAGAAAAGTGTCTCTACCAAACAGTTTCCATATTGAAAAGTGGCCCTACCAAACAGTTTTCTAGAAAAGTGTCTCTACCAAACAGTTTCCATATAGAAAAGTGTCTCCACCAAACAGTTTTTATATAGAAAAGTTCTTCACCAAACAGTTTCCATATAGAAAACTTCTTCACCAAACTATTTCCATATAGAAAAGTGTCTTCACCAAACTGTTTTCATATAGAAAAGTGTTTCTACCAAACAGTTTCCATATAGAAAAGTGTCTTCACCAAACAGTTTTAATATAGAAAAGTGAATTTAAAAGTGTCTTAGTCAGACAGTTTGCATATAGAAAAGTGTCTTCGCCTGACACTTTTAAATTTAAAAGTGTCTTCACTAAAAGTTTCGTTAAAAGATACATTTGTCTTTTTAGAAATTCACTTCTCTGAACAGGGTTTACTTCCCTTAATGTCTCAAAAAACTGACAGCTTACCAACACAATAAGTTCAATCAGTCATTAGAAACACAATTATGCGATCCTTTTATTTTTTCTTCGTTTTCATTTTTTACATCATAATTTTTGCAGTATTACTGCTTTTCTCTGCTTGCTGTGTCTTAAATTCATTTATTATGACTCATTAATGAAAGAAACCTGATGAATGAGAGCACAGGCAGGCGCCCATGTGAGTGTCTCTAATCGCTTTAACCGACATGCGATTTTTCTTCTTGCTAACAGCAATTTCTTCCTCTGGCTGTCTCTGTCATCGGTTCTTTATTACCCATATGTATGTATGAATGTACGTACATTGGGCCCGCAGCTAGCATAAGCAATTGAAGAAAACATAAAAATGCTTTATAGGCAGACACACACTTGCCACATGAAGTTGAAAAAAACAACACTTTAATTTATTGTTAGAAAAAGCAAAAAGAAGTTAAGAGAAATGGAAGAAATGTATTGTGTGCATAACTGTCCGTCTGTCTAACTTTATTAGTCAAACCATTTCAAGTCAGTGCAACATGCAATCTCTGCTTTCTTGCTGTGGTATGTGCAGCAAGTAAAACTTCCAACTCAACTATGTTTAAACAGGCGTAACAACAAATACATACAATACAAATGTATGTAAGTAATTTGTTTATGTTTGCTACATTGTATTTATTTTTTGGTATTGCGTGTTATTTTAATTGTTTATAAATATGTTTATTTTTTGTTTTTGATTTAGTAACAAGCTGCAAAATAAATATGTTGCACATACTGCATACTTTAATATTTGTGCAAAATCCAAGCAAATAAAAAACATGTATGAAATGACATAATGACAATAATAATGTTACCACGTTATAAAGCGCCGAACAAAAACCAAATGATTGATGTCCAACAGAAAATGTGTTGATTTTGACGAAACGACCAAATTGATCGATTACGTGTCAGAAATTTGAATGGTAAATTGGTAATAATTAAAATAAGTCATGATGACAATAGTATGTTGCAATATCGGTGGCTAAATGAGGTTATTTATTTTAATGAGTTTTGCTAATTAGGTGAGCTTAAGTGATAGTTAAGAATTAATGAAAACAGCAGAAAAGTGGTCACAGCTAAATGGGGACTATATTTAAAGCTAAACTGGGACTTTTTGAAATAACTATGCCTAAACTCGGGACTTCTCAAAGAATCGCGATGGAAGCTATGTGAGTTAGAACTAGGATTGTAGCTAAACTGAACTTCTCAAAGACCAACGAGAGAAGTTAAACTAGGACTACGATTGATGTTATATTGGGACTTTGAAAGGAACCGCAATTGAAGCTAAACTGGGACTACGAATGTTGTTAAATTGGGACTTCTCAAAGAACTTCGAGTGAAGGTAAACTGGGACTTCTGAAAGAACCACAATTGAAGCTAAACTGGGACTACAAATGATGGTAAATTAGTACATCTTAAAGAATCGCAATTGAATTTAAACAGGGACTTCTTAAGGAACCACAATTGAAGCTAAACTGGGACTACGATTGATGTTAAATTGGGACTTCTAAAGGAACCCTAATTGAAGCTAAACTGGGACTACGATTGATGTTAAATTAGTACTTCTTAAAGAATCACAATTGAATTTAAACAGGGACTTCTTAAGGAACCACAATTGAAGCTAAACTGGGACTACGATTGATGTTAAATTGGGACTTCTAAAGGAACCCTAATTGAAGCTAAACTGGGACTACGATTGATGTTAAATTAGTACTTCTTAAAGAATCACAATTGAAGATAAACAGGGACTTCTCAAAAAACTTCGATTGAAGCTAAACTGGGACTACGAATGATGTTAAATTAGTACTTCTTAAAGAATCACAATTGAAGATAAACAGCGACTTCTTAATGAACCCCAATCGAAGCTAAACTGGGACTACGATTGATGTCAAATTTTAACTTCTTAAAGAATCACAATTGAATTTAAACAGGGACTTCTTAAGGAACCACAATTGAAGCTAAACTGGGACTACGATTGATGTTAAATTGGGACTTCGAAAGGAACCGTAATTGAAGCTAAACTGGGACCACGAATGATGTTAAATTGGGACTTCTCAAAAAACTTCGATTGAAGCTAAACTGGGACTATGAATGATGTTAAATTAGTACTTCTTAAAGAATCACAATTGAAGATAAACAGCGACTTCTTAATGAACCCCAATCTAAGCTAAACTGGGACTACGATTGATGTCAAATTTTAACTTCTTAAGGAACCACAATTGAAGCTAAACTGGGACTACGATTGATGTTAAATTGGAACTTCGAAAGGAACCGTAATTGAAGCTAAACTGGGACCACGAATGATGTTAAATTGAGACTTCTCAAAGAACTTCGATTGAAGCTAAACTGGGACTACGAATGATGTTAAATTGGAACTTCGAAAGGAACCGTAATTGAAGCTAAACTGGGACCACGAATGATGTTAAATTGGGACTTCTCAAAGAACTTCGATTGAAGCTAAACTGGGACTACGAATGATGTTAAATTAGTACTTCTTAAAGAATCACAATTGAATTTCAACAGGGACCTCTTAAGGAATCACAATTGAAGTTAAACTGGGACTACGATTGATGTTAAATTGGGACTTCGTAAATAACCATAATTGAAACTAAACTGGGACTATTATTATAGATAAACTGTAACTTCTCCAGTAAATATTAGTAAAGCTAAACTCAGATTGCAATTAAATTAATACTTTTCAAAGAGCTGTGATTAAAGCTAAACTCGAACTTCTCAAAGAACTACCAGTGAAGCTATACTAGAACTTCGTTTAATGTTAAGCTGGGACTTCTCTTTACAAAGAATGACTGAAGCTTATTTGGGGCTATGATTAAATCTACACTGAGACTTGCGATTGAAACTAAAGTAGGGCTAATTCAAGACCTAAAATTGAAGTTTAGCTGGAGCTATAAATATAATCCAACTTGGCTCTTAATTCCATAATTAATATGTCATTCTTATATAATTGTTTGTTTTTACATATTACTCCTGTTCCTTTTTGATTTCCTTTAAAAACTGTTTCTTTCTCTGTATTGAAAACTGTTTGCTTTCTTTTTAAAAGTTCACATGCGAATAATATTTACTTTCTTAACAAATTTTCCTCTAATCAAAGTTAGTTTTTAGCAAATTTCTTTATTCAACAAATTTTGCTAAAATGTTTACTTTTATTTGTTTTTATTTGCTGCTTTTTGAAATGGCCAAAATCTATTTTCATGAAAGAAAAAACTTTAACCATTTAGAAATCAACGAAGCGTTTTATTATTTTTCATGTTAAAACTGAATGAAGGCAACAATTATATGAGAAAATTGATTATAAACATTTGAAAGCAATTAGCTTTGTTGTGTTATTGTTTTCCTTTATTTAATTTTATTATTTTTTTCTATTGTTGCTGTTATTGAGTTGTTTAAGATGATTTGATGAACGAAATTTTTTTTCCAGTTTGTTGTTTTATGCGTCAGTGATTTAGAGATTCAGTATAACTTAAAACTACATTTAAAAGTTTTACAAAACTAACATTTAGATCTTAGTGAGTGTTAATGGTTTTGAAATTACCTTTCTTTTGGCAAATAAACCAAAGTTATGAAATGATTTTAAGAAATTTTATTTTTCTTTGCAGGTATGACTGTTAAATAAATAAAACTAAATGACTGTAAGTATATTGGAGTGAATATTTACATAAATTCAAACAATAATAATAAATATGAGTTTTTTGATTTAGGGGTTAATTTCTGAATTCAAACTGATATTTCGCAAGCTTCGTTTAAATTAACTATAAATTAAATTGCTGTAAAAGATAACAATAAAACAATTACTAAATATTAATTATTAAAAATAACTTAACAAGTAATTTTAGTTATTAAAATCGTATTGTAATATTTTGTTATTTTAACCACCTAAACGTATGATTAATATTAATTCTGAGTTTATTTGTACATTTTAGCTTATAAATTTGTTACTACTTGAGATAGCTTTTTAAAATAAAAACAATTTAAAATTAAAGACTTCAAGCTTTAATACCAATATAAATTTTAATATAAAATACCACACAATAACCTTAAAAAGTTCTTGAAACTTAAAAAAAGAAAAAAAAATTATTCAAAATTATCTTTTCTACCACTAAAATTCAAATATATCTGCTCAAGCGAATTATTTATTATAATTCTCTTCTTATATCACTTGCAAACAAAAGTAATTATTTATTTGTTACCACACACTACAAACACACAAAAAAATCTTACTTAAGTTTCAGTATTTATTCATTAGTTTGGTCACATAATCAAATAATATTTAAATCCACAACTCAAGTTTATTCCTCTCATAAGTGACTGGATCACAAGAGTAAATAAGTAAATGCAGACAAGTATTTTGTAAATTCTTGACTTCATATTGCACTCCATGTTAATATTTTTGTTGTGTGTTTTCATAAATTATGAACATCTTTGTTGACTCCTAGTCATTTTTGCTTTTTTAGCTGTCTGATTTTTGTGTGTGTTTGCTACAAATAATTCATTTTTATACATAGTTTGCTGTTAGTTGAAGTTCAAAATGCTGTTGCTATTTGCTGCTCTTATATATTTGTTTTTCCATGTCATATACATTAGTATCTGTTCAACAATCAGCATCAGCAGCATCCTCATCATCATCACAATTCTCATCATGATCCTCATCCTCATTTTCGACTCAGCACTCGTTTGTTGTTGTATGCAACATAACTACTATACATCATGTACTACGTGTCGCAACGTATGAGAGTAAGCTACGTAAATCATGTGCAGATTTGAAGGACTGGAATCATTATTTGTTCAATCTAGCTTAAGTTCTAGGTCTGTAAATTGTTCCAGACTGGCTTAATTAAATGTCCTTAAGTAGCTCCAGACTAGCTCAATCATAATTAATAAAGCAGTAAGTAATAAGAACTTCAATCGTAGTTGTTTAAGTACTTCCAGACTAGCTTCAATTGTTGTTCTTTAAGTACTTCCATTTCATTGTATTCTTGAAGTACTTCCAGAGAAGCTTTAATCATATAAGACCATCAATCGTAGTTGTTTAAGTAGTTCCAGACTAGCTTCAATCGTAGTTCTTTAAGTACTTCCAGACTAGCTTCAATTGTTGTTCTTTAAGTACTTCCATTTCATTGTATTCTTGAAGTACTTCCAGACTAGCTTCAATTGTTGTTCTTTAAGTACTTCCATTTCATTGTATTCTTTAAGTACTTCCAGAGAAGCTTTAATCATATAAGACCATCAATCGTAGTTGTTTAAGTAGTTCCAGACTAGCTTCAATCGTAGTTCTTTAAGTACTTCCAGACTAGCTTCAATTGTTGTTCTTTAAGTACTTCCATTTCATTGTATTCTTGAAGTACTTCCAGACTAGCTTCAATTGTTGTTCTTTAAGTACTTCCATTTCATTGTATTCTTTAAGTACTTCCAGAGAAGCTTTACTCATATAAGACCATCAATCGTAGTTGTTTAAGTAGTTCCAGACTAGCTTCAATCGTAGTTCTTTAAGTACTTCCAGACTAGCTTCAATTGTTGTTCTTTAAGTACTTCCATTTCATTGTATTCTTTAAGTACTACCAGAGAAGCTTTACTCATATAAGACCATCAATCGTAGTTGTTTAAGTAGCTTCAATCGTAGTCCATTTAAAACATAATTAATATCAATCATACGCCAGGTTAATCAGATTATGAAATTTTGATTATTACAACATTTCTTGTCTTTTTTTTTTTGTAAGACTCCAATACCTAAAAAGTATTGTTACTAAATTTGACTGCTTCTTTGTTACAGTTTATTAGTTTTATATAGGGCTTGAGTTCATTAAATTTTTTTCAAAGAATACCATTGTAAAGTAATATTTTTAGCAATTAGAACATTGGAATACATTTTCTGTCCTGCCATTGGCGTCATCAGCAATGTTTGTTGTCCAAGATCTACTTGTAACTATAATCTACTCAACTCACCATTATTGAGAAATAGATTTCGGGAATAAATCATATTGCTTTTTACATATTATATGTAAGAACAAAATTTACATAGGTTTAAAATGTATGTGTATTATTCTTAAGGTATGGTCACACATGGCACATATTTACTTAAATAAGCGTAACCACTTGTTTTAGCACAAATTTGTTTGACGTTGTTTACTGTTACAAGAGTTTTGCAAGATCAAACAAACAGCATCAAATATAAGTAAATATTTGTTGAGTCCTGTTCCAAATAAACGAAGTTTTTTTTTGAAATAAATAAACGAATTCAAATATATTTTATTTAGTGGTTATGTCTTTTTGGCAAATATTTGCCAAGTGTGACTCTACCTTTATTATTATTACAATTTTGTTGTCGTTTTTATTACTGCGTCTATCGTTGGTTGACAATATCAGCAATGTATGTTATTGTTGTCATTTCTCCTTTATGGTAGATTCTATTTTTTGCAACTGCGAAACACCGGTAATGGGATGACAATTTTTAAACCGTGCCTTGTGTGTTTTGTTAACTTTTAGAGTTTTCTATTTGTTTTTTTTTAGTGTAAAAGTGTTAAACTTTTGATATTTATTATTAAATAAATTTTATATGGTTTAAGTTCATTTTAGTTAATAAGTAATTTTAATTTTTTTAAAATTTGTAAAAAGTACCCTACTTAAAAAATTTTATCTCCATAAAGCATATAGTTTTATCAAAAAATTAAAAACCAAATATGTACTACATATCAAAGCTTACAATCTATAGCTTTATAAACAGTTTAAATTATTTATATCTCTAACTCTTATAAACAAAGTTATGCCAAAAATTGTAAGTTACAAAAATAATTAATATTAATCATACGCCTGCTTAGTCATTAGCTTTTCCCAAACCATTTCTTCACCTCACTTTCAGCAAGTTTCCATTACTTCATAACTCTGGCTTGCATGGTGTTACTGGTTTTTTGATTTTTAATACTTTACGAGTACAATCTACAATCATGTTTGTTGTGTATTGTGACTGATGCACTCAATGATGAAGTTCATGTAAATGTTGTGTGTGTGTATGTGTGTGTTGTTTTTTTTTTCATCTCTCACAATATTTATATGCAAATGTAGTAAACACTCATACACTCATATACAGTGGAAGAGAAAGAAAGACAGTGACTCTGTGTCTGTGTCATTGCATCATTTAAATATGTACGTTTTTGCATACAAATGTACAAGTAGATTTTGGTACTTGTACAATGACAATTTATTTGTTGCATAAAATCTTGTTGTTGTTATTTGTTGTATTTTGTTTTGTTTAAACAGTTTTTTTTTTGGTCTTATTGGTCTTCCTTGCTTTGTTATTTATTTTTTGCTATTGTAGTAGGTTTTCTACTGCATATTTGTTGCTGCCTTGTAGCTGTTGCTGTTGCTATTGTTTTTGTATTAATTTGTTTTATATGCAAATGAAATTAACACCTCTTGTTGTTATTGTTCATTTGTGTGTGTGTTTTTTTTTGTCATATTACTCTCATTCTCTTGCTCTCTTTTGGTGGCTGTAAGTCGTATCAGTTGTTTAATCGTTATTTGTAAATTATGTATTGTTTATATACGCAACTAAGTGCACAAACGTCCCTGCAGTTTAATGAGAGGTAATTTTCACTAATGTTTGATTATTGGGCTGACTTCAAGTCATACATTTGTGCTATTTGTTATATCCAATTAAAAGTCAATTAGTTACCTTATTCATGCCAGGTAATTCAGAGTGGAATCAAGTGTCACTTTAGTGTCCCTAAGTTATCAAAAGAGTAGTTACTTCAATTTTTTTCACATTAACTAACTAACTAAAGTTCTGTAACAAGTAAAACAATTATTAAGTATTAAAATTACTTAACAAGTAAATAATTTTAATTTTAAAACCAGTTACAAATTATTTTAATATTTTAACCACCTAAACGTATGATTAATATGAATTTTGAGTTTAGTTACATTTTAGCTTACAACTTTTTTACAACTTGAGATAGCTTCTTCAAATAAAAACAATATAAAAATAAACACTTCAGGCTTTAATATCAATATGAATATAGTGTATAAAATACCACACAGTTATCTTAAAAAGTCCTTGAAAGTTAAAAAAGAAAAACAATTTTTTCAAAATTATCTGTTCTACCACTAAAATTTAAATTTATCTGCTCATGAAAATAATTTCTTTTAGTATTACAACACTTACAAACAAATATAATTGTTTAGTTGTTATACATGTATATTAAGTTTGTCATGCCATTTATAAAACATCGAAATATTGTTCGTAGAACCAAAACGTTTATATGTATATAAGACGATCTAGTCATGTCCATCCGTCTGTCTGTCTGTTGAAGGCACGATAGAGCTTCAAAAAATGAGTTAGGTTGCGGACATACTTGGCAAATATTTGACGTAACCAAAAATAAAATATATTTGAATTAGTTTAGTTGCTTAAAAAAATTTCTTTTATTTAGGACAAGACACAACAAATATTTAGTTTTATTTTATTTGATGCTGTTTGATGTAGCAAAACTCTTGTAAGAGTAAACAACGTCAAACAAATTTGTGCTAAAACAAGTGGTTACGTTTTTTTTTTCAGTAAATATTTGCCAAATGTGACTGTGCCTTTAGAACAATGAAATGTTTACCGAACATTCTTTGTTTCAAGTCAAGTCCTGTTGAAAATAAGTAGGAATCAATTAGCTAGTACGCATTGGATACTGTGGACCAGCTAATTATGTTACCAGTAATGAACCTATACTGAATACCTAAAATCATTAATTCGAGACAGTCTCCCAGAACTGCTGGGTTATTTAACAGCAGTTACAACTATTAACTATCAAACAAATACTTATAGAACAGTCTACTATTAATACATTTACATACAGATGAATGTGTATATGTAAGTGTTGCATATGTAAATATTACAACATTTTCACTACAACTGCAACCACTACTACTGATGCTGATGCTCCTATAGTCGTAGTTTATTCAATGCAGTTGACATTTTCTACAGGTCTTTTAAATTGTTTTGATATATACGTATATGACTTAAGTGTTAAAAATGTCATTTATTTTTGCATTAAATTTTATATAAACACACGCACCTTAATGACATTAAAATGCAGTTGAACAATTATTATAAAACATTAAATAAACGGCTTTAAATTAAACTTAATTGTTGAAATGAAATTAAAAAAAGTGCTTTAATATTTTGTTGAGCTTACGAAATGCCATAAATTAAGCCAGATTGGCCAATTATTGGTAAAATTGCTTTAGCTAAAACTTACGTTACCAAATAATTGGTTAAATTGGTAATTTACTAAAGGTAGGGTCAAACATGGCAAATATTTATTAAAAAAAACCTAAGCATTTGTTTTAGCACAAACTTGTTTGACATTGTTTGCTGTTACAAAAGTTTTGCCACATCACACAGCATCAAATAAATTAAAACTAAATATTTGTTGTGTCTTGGCCTAAATAAACGAAGTTTTTTTTTTAAAAAAATAAACGAGTTAAAAAATATTCTATTTGGTGGTGTTTTTCTGCAAATATTTGCCAAGTGTGACCATAGTTTAACTCTTAGTTATATGAAATAAAAATGAATTGTTTACTTCATACAAACCAGGCATTCAAAAGTCAAGTCAATTGTTCATTTAGTGTATCTCAGTACTCGTTAGAGTAATCGTTTGAAATGTTTCTTTGTCCATCTATTTGCAAAATAATTATTTTAGCCTCCCGAAGTATTCCGTTTATTTGACTGTCTTATTGTAACTGTTATATGTAAATTGGACCCACTATTTTTAATAATACACAGCTGCCTTTTATAAATATTAACTACTACTTCAAATTCTCTAAAACTGAACTTAATTATTTAAGCTTTGAAAACAGTTTAAAACAATACTTTATCTATGACAAATAAAAAGTTACAACTAAAAATACATTGTTAAAAAATAATTATTATTAATCATACGCCAGGATAGTGAAAATATGAAATAGTGTTTTCTAATGCTTTTGCCTGTCTAATTGTTCCCTATCCATTAATAAATCTTTTAAAAGTATTTCTGTCGAGATAAAGTTTAACACATAATATTTATATTCACAGACATCATGACACTAAATTTTTGGATGATCGGTCCACAATAGGTGATATCTCCCATATAACGCTCATTTCTGAAAAACTCTTTTATATATATACTAGGTGTAGGGTATTATATGGTCGGGCTTGACCGACTATACTTTCTTACTTATTTTTCTTCTTGTATGGTTGTTGTTGTTGTAACGATATACAGGAATAATTGGAAAACCATTCGTGTTTGCTATTAAAATCATGCTTTTGAAAAGTAATTTGTAATGTTCTAGAAAACCTTCTGAGAGAAGGCATAGTGTAATGAGTATCGAATCTTTTAGAATGTGTAAACAGGTTTTCTAGAAGGCCTAAAAATGGAATTACTTGCAATTTTTTTTCGCTGGTTAGTTTGGCACAACCACATTCTCACGTATGCATCATTGATCGATTCGATTGAGCCACCATCTTAAAGGGTTAATAAAACAGTTAGATTAACCCATTTACCGCTGCTGTACTAAATTGAGTACACGCCAAACATAAAGCCAAAACTTTAAAATTTTGAACGTTTTGTGATTTTTTTATGTTTTTAGCTTAAAAGAAACGTGTAAACTAATAAAAAAATATATAAAAAAAATCTGACTTTATAAATATAAAAAATGTAAGTGCTGAAATAAGTACCAAGAGAGGATTGAATGATGAAGATGTTGGAAAAGAAATGATATCAAAATCAATGTCTAGACAAAGATATCGAGATATAAAACAGAATCTTCATATTGTGAAAAACGACGAAGCTGCCATTACCAGGGACAAAATGTTTAAAATTCGGCCATTAGCAGATGTTGTAATGAAAAAGTTTCAACTTTTATTCCGACGTTCCATTACAAGGTAATACTTATGCCAAAACATGCAAAATAAAGCTCGACTTTCATCGCCATTGATCCCAGGATTACCTCAAGATGATATAGGCCACTATCCCGAAAAGTTAGAAAAACTTATTAAGATGTGTTTTATGTCATGCAAGAGTTCGATGGCAATGCAAGAAATGTTTCTAAACATTATGCATTGAAAAAAATTACGTACTCAGTTGAGCACACCCACACTACTCCACCCACTTATAATTTTTCTTAAATTTTTTATACTTTTATGTTAATTTTATGTACAATGAATATAAAATTTAACCTTTTTTTAATTGTCACTTCTGGTTTTATTTTGACGGTTAATGGGTTAACTAGTACATCACAGAGCAATATCAATTTGCTAGACTGGCATAATTCTTTACAGAAGTTATTGCAGGTCAGGTCAGAACCTGCTTTAATGAAACGTTCCCCAACAATCCAACAACTTTAAGGTGGCGTGTCAAAAGGCAAAAGGCATAGTTTGAAATAAGTCGTAACTATGCAAAGCTGTTCTTAGAAATATTAACAAAAAACATTAAAGCAATTTTATAAGTGAAACCAACATCAATATTACACTTGAGTTAAAAGCAATTCCCTCCGACGCAGGCCATAAAAAACTTACCAAATGCAATATTTTTTTCCTTGCTTATTAATGATCATGATATTTGCTCATTATGACAAAACCTTAAACCATGGTTGTCTATTCACAAATACAATATTCTAGTCTAGTATTAATTTTTGTTTAAAAGTTCGAAGTTCGAATTTTACGTTTTTGTCGCTTAACTATTGACTCCAACAATAGGAGTCTATAGTGTGGGTATAAAATTACTGACTTTCGAAGGTTTTTTATTTTCTCTATCTGCACGTACTAATATACAGTCAATTGTATCAAATTAAGAGAATTATTCCCACTTCATTCCCAGTAAAAAAATGTGCTCCAAAAGGAGCAGGTTTTATGTATGAATTCACACCTCAAAACGCTTCAAACCTACTGATGGGATGCATGATTTTTGTATGAGGTGTTCCCGGTTTGGAGGACTACTTTCTGCTGACAATAAGCGCTTCTTTTAATCTAATCAAACATGCAAATAAAGCACTTTCCAAAAGTGTTTTACGTCACTTTGCGCACACCAATCAAAGAACAAATGAAAATTCTTTAAAATTTATTTATTTAATAGTTATTAATAGTTATTAAATAAATAAATTTCGAAAAAATGTTGCTGTTTACACGAATTTGAAGCATTTTGAAGTGCAGTTTTGAAGAAAATTTCGATCGTGTAAATCTAGCTTAATACGCTCATAACTTTAATTTTATTTAACTAGAGAAGGAATTGAACTAATATTTATCTTTTTAGGAGAAAATTTTTTTATTCAGGCTAATAGTTCGAATAATCAAGAATACTATTGTAAAGTACTAAAACAATTAGCAAATTGGAATGCATTTTCTACCCTGCCAAAGGCATCATCAGCAATCTTCATTGTCCATGATCAATCTGTAATAATTTAATTTTATTCTCCACATACAATTCACTAGATTCTGTTGCAGTTTCATGCAATACTGCAACTCGTTTGGGAATAATATTCGTCATTTTAAAATTTAATTCGGGCAACAATCAAAATCTTATTAAGAAATCATACATTTATTGTGTCGTTATAAGAAATGGAGTTCATTTTGAAATAATGTTCCTTTTGAAACGGAGAGTTACACCATTTGTCCGTGTCGAAATTATTGTATTGAGGTTTCACAGTTGTGTCATTGAACACTAGTTATGAAAGACTATCGTATAAATATCTAAATCATAGACGGATATGTTATATTTTGCAAATTTAACTGGCCTAACAGGTACTGGTAAGAGTACGTTCACATTTGGCAAATATTTGCTGAAAAAGACGTAACCACTAAATAACATATATTTGAACGCGTTTATTTATTTAAAAAAAAAAAAAACTTTTCTTATTTAGACCAAAGCACAACACATATTAAGTGTTAATTTATTTGATGCTGTTTGATCCTACAAAACTCTTGTAAGAGTAAACAACATCAAACAAATTTATGCTAAGACAAGTTTGAGTAAATATTTGCCAAGTGTAACTGTACCTTTAGCCTTTATAGAGGTGCTGTAGCTTATTTGGTTAGCGCATTTGATCATTAAGCATGAGTTGGTATTTGTAGCCCGGGTTCGATTCCCAGCCTAGCTGCCACTCAAACAACATCAGTTTCTGATAATTATTAGTTTTCTTCTATCTATTATAACTAGTATTTATCAGAGCGACCTCCTTCGGTGGTATAGCATTCAAACGCCATCGAAGTAAAATAATTAAATAAAGGCTATAAAATCAAGCTTTAACATTAATGCGCCTACTCACCACCAGAGGCGCTGCAATGCTGCACTAAACATAATCATAATGCGCAATTGCAGAGTTGTGCTATAAAGCTTTCTTCTACTTTCACCACCTTTAATACTTCAACTATCCCCTTGCTAAAAAAAAGTAACGCAAGTACATATAGGCATATTAATTGCCTGAGGGCTACTTCTCTTTATAAAAAAAAACAAAAAAAAAAGCGCTAAGAGCTGTCTCGTGCTAGAAAGCAGAGCCTTGTTTTCAAAGTTTCAGTTGCTGCTATAACTAAGATGAGCTCTTGTTTTAACAAATACCTAAATCCGCCAATGGGCTACCTGCCTATACCCTAAAACAAAGTCTTTCTCATAAGAGATCTGTTTATTTATTTCTAGACCGTACAGAAAATTTATTGCCACTATTTCAAGTTCCACCTCGGTGTAGAAATAAATTTTTTACAATTTTAATTTTAGTTAAGTCTATAAACAGCTGTTTTGTGTGCTTTCCTAAAATCGGTGCCTTGTTAATGTTTATTAACTGCTTAAAAAGCCTTTGTATTAAAGGGAATTCCTTTTTGTGCTTGGTTTCTATACTAAAGCAACAAATCCTGTATCTTTCCTGTTGGAGTTTCTTTTATATTTTTCACAGTGTTTTTTTTTTTTATTATTTCACTCTTCAGTTTAATATTACAATCGTTATAGTGAATTATTTGCCCAGGGGAATGCTTAAGTTGTGTGTATATGTTTTTCATTGTTTGTTGTATTAAGTGAAGGTACAATAATTTAATGTACCAGCGGGTTTAAGTCTCAGATCTTAAGATTTTATTGTTGTTTTTTTTTATTTCTTTGTATGTACACTCTATATTCAGTTTAATGTAAGTGTGTATGTAAATAAAATAAAATAGATAATTTAAGAATAAAGAGAAATTTTGTATAAGTAACTATTTGAATTTAATGGTTGAGGAAAAAAATGAAGATGTTATCATTTGTTATGTGTTTCAGTTACTTCTTGTGTGGATCTGGTCAACAATAATTATAAAATAAATATAACAGAAAAATATTCACTTTCCAATATCCTGACTTACTGCCGTATTTATAAAAATTAAAGTAGGCTTGAAGTGTGCATTAAGACAAAATTTTCATACAAAATTTTCTTAAAGTACACTTGAAGTCTACTTTAATTTTTTATAAATACGGCAGTTACTGATTAACATATTGTTACGTAATTGTATTTCAATTTATATTTAACGTTCGGCATCAAGAGCACAGCATTTTTTTTTTAATATAAACTTGGTTGGCGGATAATTAATCTCTCAAATTGCCAGGTTATTCCACGATCGATTTAAGCAAGTCCCAAGTCGACCATATATATCTATGTATTCATATAAGAAGCTGGAATGCTTAAATCTTGTATTAAAAAAATGTATAGCATATGATCAATCTGTCAAAGGCAGCAAAAAAAAGGACGGCCTGTTTGCCCTTAATGACGTGAGAGTTCTTCCTTCACACAGAGCTGAATTACGACAGAAGATACAGCATGTTTATCAACATTTAACATGTTTAGCAACATTTGCATTAGCAGAAGTTTCTATTTAGAAACACTGTTAACACGCAGTATAGCAACATTAAGTTTTTACGGCCATAGAAAGCAACTGTCGATTGTCTGCTCTAGATGCCGCCAGAAGTTATTTGAAGATAGAGTTTTTGTATAAATACAACAAACAAGCCCACTCAAAAGTAAGTTTATTGTGAGTCATAGTTGAGTGAAAAGACAGAGTGTCCATTTAAATTGTGTACATTGGAATACAACAATATCTATCTATGTATTACATACTACCACTTGCGTTATCGTTGGATAATGCTTTAGGTTTTATGTCATCAAATGAGATTTTTGCTTTTGTTTAAAATACCATTTTACTTAAAGGTATTCTCTAGGCAACTTGCTTTTCAGTCCAAATAGAAAGCACGGACTTTATTTCGAGAGCACTTTTTGTACGGGTCATCGTTAGCATCTAATATTGTTGCAGATTTTGCAAAAATTTAAAAACAAAAAATAAATAACCCAAAACAACGCAACCTTGAAAATCCAATGACTCAAAACGAAACGACGCAAACCGAGGTATTGGTGTAATTAAAGACTCGTTATATTTTCTTTAAACTAATGATATTTAATATTTATAATTAACTAGCTGACCGCCCCGGCTTCGCTCGGTATTTACTAATGATTTGTATTTCACATAGAATTAAAAATTAAGACACAAAAATTTCGGTAAAAGAAAAAATAACAAAAAAAACTTGCATCAATTTATTGCTTAAAAAGTTTCTTCAAAATTCGATTATTATTATATGCAACAACAATTAAAATAATTATTAATTAAAAAACCAAAAAAAAAAATTAATTTTAAAGCTTGATGGTAAACAATGTTTTTTGTTCTTCTATTGGGGGCAGAAAATGAATAGTCCTGACGGTGTACCGACTCTCGAGCACGCAACATTGGGATTCTAGAGTTAACCCACACACTTGAGATTTATTTATCGATAGTCGAACTGGAAGGAGGACCCGTTTAAAGATAAATTGTAGACCAATTGGTTTCATAGGTATCCTGGGGATAAGCACTTCTTCACCTTTTAGCTTTCCTATAATTATCTTTGCTTTAATAGTGTTTGGCATCAGTGTTTTAACAACTAATCTAGTACCATTGCAACCTTGGTGAGGTAGCCAGGTCAAAACTCAATGACCTACTGAGATATCTCACAGCTACAGGTTGGGTCTAGTAAGACACGACTTTCTGTACACATATTAGCTACAATATGTTGTCTACGACATTTAATCTAACGAGTGGTGTGGTCTTTCAAAACGGGGTCCCTTCGACTCTACTTAAGTGTTCGCACGTAGTGAACTACCACGTAAACCAACCAACCAACCATTGCATAGTGTTGGCTGATTCAGGTTTCATAACAATTATAATAACAATTACTGATCCAACCTTAAACTGCAAGTCATGCGGTGGCATGACAGGTGTATGTTCTTCAAAAAATATCTCTTATTAAGAAAAATGAGAAGTGAAAATGAGGCAGTAAAATTTAGTTCTTTGAGTTTTCATAAAATTGTCTCATACTTAAAAAAATGAAAAGTGAAAAGGAGGCTTTGGTGCCAGTTCTTCAAGTTTCTTCAAAAAATGTCTCTTATTAAGAAAAATGAACAGTGAAAAGGAGGCAATATATTAAAAACTTAAAATTTTCGAGTTTTACCAGGAGTTTTTATTTTTTTTTTACAAACCATCTTCTGTAAATTTTGAATAGAATAAAAAAATCAACCAAATCGCTCCAGCCGTTTTCATGTGATGCCATTACAGACATGGATATTTAAAGAAAAGAAACTACCGGTTTTAAAAGTTAAAAACGTAACAATACTCGTATATTAACCTATAAATGAGTTATTTCAACTAACTAGCCCCAGCATTACTTAGAAGTAGTCTTATACATATTATGATATGTAAGAACTTATGTTTAACTCATTTTTATGCATATTTTTTCAAAGGCTTGGTAAGATGTTTAGCAGTTATTACTACCTACCTCCTGCATTACCTAGTAGTAATCTAGTAGATACTTGCTTATATTCTGGCTTAGCAAAACTTTATTAGTTGTCTTTCATCTCCTTGTTTGGTTGTTTTGAAAACTTAGGCATAATAATTGTTCAACTACCCAGCAAAAACTACACTTACAAATTAGGTTACAAAGTAATAGGAAATTATCGACCAGACACTACTAGAAACACAACTGATTTTTGTTCGCAATATTCCAAAAGTAATCCGTTATAATTTTGCCACTTTTAACCAAAAAGTTAATAACTTATTTAATATACTTAAAAGCTTTATAAAAGATGTAGTTGTGGATTAATAATGATTTATAATCATATAATAAATACTGTTTTACAAGTTTCAGTTTAAGCTGACTAGTTTTTTTAAATTCTTTTTTTAAACCAGGCATTTCGTTCACACGTGTATCTTGAATTTCTTTACCCAGTAAAAAAATTTCGCGTTTTTTAAAGCACTTAAGAGAAAAAGCGCATAATAAAAGTTTGCTTTTGAAGCATGAAATGCTTACGAATAAAATATACAAAAAAGATGCTTTTTTAGTGCTGACAACGAAGAAGGTTTTAAAGCGAAAAATCAAAAATGAAATTATAGCCTACAGATTTACGTATGACAATGAAAGTCAATTACAAAACGAATATCGAGCTTCTCAGTTACTATGAATTTTTCTTCAGCAAAAACATTCAGATAGAATTTGTTCTTTCATTGGTGTGTACGAAGTGCTGTAAAACACTTTAGGAAAGTGCTTTATTTGCATGTTTGATTAGATTAAAAGAAGCGCTTATTGTCAGCAGAAAGTAGTCCTCCAAACCGGGAACACCTCATACAAAAATCATGCATCCCATCAGCAGGTTTGAAGCGATTTGAGGTATGAATTCATACATAAAACCTGCTCCTTTTGGAGCACATTTTTTACTGGTACCTTTAAGTCTTTAGATGGAGAATATAAAAGATGAAAGCAATAAGAAAATTGACCAGTATATTTAAGTGTATACCTCTTTTATTCTGTTTTCCCTTCTCACTCAAAAAAACTTGGCTTGAAGAGTCAGAATTGAAATGTGTGAAAGCGGACTAACTTCTTCAAATCTATTTATTTGAAGCAAACTTTTTGGATTTAATAATTATGACCTTTTTCATCTATATATAAAGTAAAGTATACAAAGTATTTCTTTAATATATAATTAGTAATAGAAAAAATGGCAAATAAAGCTACAAAATAATGAATTCTGGAAGTCAATAAAATTAAGAATGTAGGCAAAATTTTTGCAGGTAGTCTAAAAAATATATGAAAAACCTTAAAATTTTCCTTTTTATTTAGTTTAAATATTGTATAAAATATTTCAGTTTGTTGTAAATTTCTTTAATCAAAACCACCTAAAATTATTGCTTTAAAACGTACAAACACTACATGAAGCAGGAGATAAGTTGCTTTAACATTTGACCGGAAGTTCGACAAAAGTTCAAATCATATGCATTGTTGTTGGTATTCAGTTAAACCAGTAAAATACCTTTACACACCGACATACACAGCATACAAAGTGTAGCTATAGGAAATTTCTATCTATGTTTTTCAAAAAAGGAAACCGATATACGTAGATAAACATATCGATTCTTTTATTTTATTTTACGGTTATAGAAAGTAATCTCAATTTAATTTCTAAAAAGGGAAACACTCTAAATAATCGTCCAATAGCAATTGATTGTGCAGCTTGTTAGTAACTGTTTCCTATTGAAATAATGTTGTACGTTTTATACACCATTTTGACGACAGTAGAGTAATGCCTCTGGATATTTCCAATACGTTCGATAGTCGGGAGTCTAATATGATGCATTTTTATCGAAACTTATTGCTTTCATTGTTGGTGATTACTTTACTCGATGTTTAATGAGATTTCTCAGAAATCGCACTGATAAATATGGGAACTCGTCAGATAAGTTCAAGTTGGAACCAACAGGGCCACAAGGATCTGTTTTTTCTCCAAAAATATTACTTATTTCGATTTATAAATGGGATATCATCAGACAAGTTCAAAGTTAAATCAAAGAGTGCCGCAGAGCTCCGTTCTCTCTCCAAACATACATTAATTAATTATTTCGTTTTATATGTAGATGGGAGCTAACAAGACGAGTTCAACGTTGAAAGGTGACCTACTACATCAAACTTTCAATCACAACTCTTGCGAAGCCGGTTCGGAAACTTCTTAGCCTAGCACAGAAAGACAATAGTTAGTTTTACAAAAACATTTTTATGTCTCAATATAATCTCCTAAAACTTCAATACACTTAGTCCAACCATTCTCTAGCAATTCTATAGTTTTCTTCGAAGCCTTCAAAATAGTGGTTTACAACTGTAATTGCATCTACATTTGAGGTAAAACGCCAGCCAGCTAGGAATTTTTTTTAGATTTGGGAATAGGTAAAAGTCACTGGGAGCTAAATCAGTAGAATAAAGTAGGTTGGTCAAGCAACTCGTAATTTAATTCCTTGATTTTAGCCATTGTTAAAACACTCTTGTGCGCCGGTGCGTTGTCTTGATGAAAATTATTTTTGTCTTGTAAGTCAGAACGTTTTGCTCTAATTTTTACATTTTATTGATCGAAAATGTTGCAATAGTAATCTGAATTTATTGTTTTACCCTTTTGCAGATAGTCAATCAATAAAATACCTTTGAAGTCCCAAAAAATCGTTGCCATAATCCAGTCGATTTAACTGTTTTTGCCTTCCTTGGGGCACTTCCTTCAGCTTCAGTTCATTGCTTGGATAGTTCTTTTGTCTCTGAAGTATAGTAGTGGATCCATGTCTCATCAACACGAAACGATGCTTAATTTTATTTTTCTTAAAATGATCCAAACAAGCTTGAGAAATTTTCATTCTTATGCGTTTTTAGTCATCTGTTAACAAATGCGGCACCTATCTTTCAGAAAGCTTTTTCAGAGAGTTCTTCATGCAAAATTAAAATAGACTTGATCAGTTGAGATGCCCATGATATTAGCTATTTCACGCACTTTTATTCGTCGATCATTTAATACCATATCATGTATTTTGGCTACAATTTCTGTTGTTGTTCCACTACGTGATCCATGCTTGTGCGACCACGTTTAAATTCAGCAACCCAATTCTTTACTGTTGCATATTAAGGAGCACTTTCTTTCAGCACATTCATTATTATCATTATGAATTTCTTGTCCCGATAAACCTTTTTTATTTAAATATTTAATGACACCACGAATTTCTAATTTTTCCATTGTAAAAAAATTGCGGATGCGTCTTTTTTGAACACTTGTTTCTATATGGACAATTATCAGAACGAAAAGAAATTTAACATGTGTTCATAGCAGAGATGAAGGTTTCCAAAACTTTTTTCTATTTGTATTGAGCGTTCTGTTCTAGGCTAAGAATTTTCCGAACCACCCTCGTATAGTCTCCCGCAAACCCTATTTTCTTAGTTTCAATACAATGCATTGCATGAGTACAAGCCACATAGTTATGAGACTCCCTGGCGTTGACTAATTGGAACTAGCTATCAGACAAACTCTTTGTAATGTATGAGAGAGATCAATTGACCTACGCGTAGGACACACACACATGTAATAAATAACAGCTA
The DNA here is from genome assembly GCA_950370525.1 of Bellardia bayeri. NCBI lineage: Eukaryota > Metazoa > Arthropoda > Insecta > Diptera > Calliphoridae > Bellardia > Bellardia bayeri. The sequence continues at coordinate 18,058,028 of OX493268.1, read as the reverse complement.
AAATCACTAAATCGGGTTAGTCATGCAAATTTGCTGGGTCATGATATACAAAGTGATGCATACTAACAATAACATAAAATACATGAACTTTTAAATAAATTGTTAAAATATTTAACCCTTAACCATACCAAATTAAACAAAATTATAAGACTAGAAGTCAGATAAAAAAAAACTATGTTTAAGATTTACAAATGTAATTATTTAATTATGTTTAATTATTTGTAAACCAAATTTTTTAATTGTCTAATGTTGTCTATCTCTTTTAGGGTTAATTTGTTATTAAAGTTTATTTTACTTAAGTTTAATTTTTCTTTCGGTCTGTAGTCGTTTTTATTTTTTATTTTTGTCTTGCTAAACCAGCTAAAGAAAACTATTCGGAAAAAAAGTGGAAAATATATTTGAAGAAACGTAAAAATCTTTTACAATATTCAAGCAATTGTTAACATTGAGACCCTTTTCAAAACATGAGTTTCTTCTCTCTACTCCTTAGTCAGTTCAAAGTATTTGAGTTGAAAATAAATGAACCGAAAATACATACTAAAAACAAACAGCAATTCAATTGTTTAGCAAGGGGAACAGTGGAACGAAAGAAAGATATTTTCAGTAAAAATAGTAAAAACTCAAAGCTTGTAATTTAAATACTAAACATATTTTTATCTTAAAAAAGAAAACAGCAGTTAATTGGTAACTTTTAAATATTGCTACGTTTCAGTCAAGCTGAAGGTTAAAGATTTTTAAACCTTAATATTCTCTAATTTAATGAGGACACTAGGGAATTTAAGAACTCATCAAATCATTCTGTTCAAAATTATCAAAACCATCAAAGGATGTTTTGGAAAACAATTTTCTTAATGTCTTATGTGGTTTTTGAAAACTTTCTTTACATAAGTTGAATTTTGAATATTTATAAACCTTGGGAAGCTTAAAATTGTCGCTCAATTTTAATATATATTAAAATAAAAGCTCTTTAGATTTCTTTGGCTTAAGGTTCTAAACAAAAAAAAAAAAATTTTTTTTGAAAATGTATAAAATGCTGTCAGCTAGCAATTTTATGCACCTTCTGGCCCACTGTCATATTTGTTTGCAAATCGCTGCTTGTCTGTCTCTGCATAATGTTTGAGAAAACTGCAGTGCATTTATGTGTATTTGTACTATATAAGCAACAATCTCTGGGGTTTTTCATTCGATTTCTTTATTTATTTTAGTTTTTTTTTTCTTTCTCTGGCTCTTATTTTTTAATATAATTTTCTTTAGTTGGTGTGTGTATGTGTGTGTGTGTGTGTTTGCTTCATATTCTTCTAGCTTACCACTCATTCTCAATTCATTTGAAATGGTAAATAGTAACAGACAATTGTTAAAACTACAAAAGTAACATGATTCTGGCGAAAAGTAGAAATTCAAACTAGAAAATCCTTTGTTTGAGTTTAGTTTTTTTTTTTAGTTTTCTATGATTTGCTTTCAGCTCTTTAGATTTCTTTTGCTTTAGTTTCTTTCTAATCGAAAACTAAAGTTTTTGTTTTTTTTTTGTTTGGTAATTTTTTTTTTTTAAATGATGGCAGCTAGCAAATTTATGCACCCTCTATTGCACAATAATAATAATTAATTGGGGTGATAAGGTGAAAAGAAGAATGTTTAAGTTGACAAAAAATGTTAGGAATTGTATTAAAGAAATGTGAAGTAGTGAATGAAAATGCAAAGACATAAAATAGTTTTTAATATTGTTCAATAATGTTAAAGGAAATTAATATTAATAAGGTCAAGAATAAAGACAATTATTTAATATATTTATATTCGTTTGGCAAAAAATCAATGAATGTAATAGCAAATAAAAGTCAAGAGACTTAAGCTAGCAGCAAAACCTTTAGCTTGCTAAACAACTATTTGAAATATCTACAAAATGGGTATTTAAAGATTTTTGCACAATGGGACTACATTTCTTCTGATGCTGTTATTAGACTTAAATGGTCAGTAATCCATTGGGTCTGCCCTTTAATGTGATTTTATAACAAATAGAACTACAGAAACTCTTGAAAAAGAGCTTCTACTTTAAAGTCACCTATTTTTGAACATGTACAAAATATTGATTTTTTCATCAGTTAATAGTTGAAGTTGGAGTCAAAATGTCTCTGATATTTCAAAAATACTCCATCCATACTTAGACCAATTTTACTAAATTGAAAAATTCATGAATATTTAATAAAAGTTTCATTTATTTAATTCTTTAATATGTTGGAATTAAATTTGTTACACCTTTTGTTAGCAAACGCAAGCGTTCAAACACAGATGCGACAAAAAAAAAAGCAAACCAAAAATTGCTCCAAAATAACCTTTCCCCAGACTGTATTTTTAAAATATAGGCGTGAGCTTATGGAATCATTTCCGCTTACCATGGAGACGCGGGAAGTTTAGAGATGTAGTAGTTAAGCAAGACATAATTCCGCCCCCAGTTACTCCTTTTTTAACTCTACGTGGTTTTCCACTCATATATTTCACGATTCATCCGTTTATATTGTTGGACATTCTGGACTGCAGGATACCCTTGAATTTTTCCAAGATAACTATTCATCAAACACATAGCGTATCAATGATCAAGTTGTGGCCGGTATAGTTTTGGGCATATGAAATCATTGCCACTCATGAAAGCGCACAGAGTTTAACCCTTAAATACCTGAAATTGAAAATACGTTCCAATTGCAGAAATAAATTTTTGTTCTAGCATATATTTAATCTGCAAATTACGAATTTCAGTTCCAATTCAGAAAAAAAAAAATACTCCTGGAAAGCTCCAGAACAAAAACAAGGAAAACAGTCTGTAGACGGTCTTAGTAGCTAAACGGGAAAACCCCGGTATTTTAAATACTCAACTGATGACCGTCTATAGACGGTCTTAGGCATTAAAGGGTTAGGAAGGTAGTAGTTAAACAAGAGTGGTGATAGAATCCCGCTCAGAGTTACTCCTTTGTTAACTCTACGTGATTATGAATTAATCGCGATCAATCTCTTTATATTGTTGTACATTCTGGTTTACAGGATCATCTTGAACATGTTTGATGTGTCGAAGGACCTCGATTAGTCAAACACCACAAGGAACGTCCATCCATAAAGATCCTGAAATCAGTGTGGTAATGGCGGTTACTGTTTAAGATTATCGTGGCTACCTGCCTAGCGGCCTAACCTCTCGTCTCACTCAACCGCCTGTGAACTCGCCTCATTACCGCATTATATATCCTGCAAGAAGATAATGAAAACATGTCTTGCAAAGTGCATATTTGTATGACTTGCCCAGCAATATACAATTTACTGGTGTGTTCAATCCAACGGCATTTGCAGTTTTGAATTTTAATGTGGATTAGTGGTTAATTGGTTAAAGTCCAAAGTGTTCCACACTTTATTTTGATTTAGTTTATTAAAAGCTTCTCAAAGTCGATTAATACCCAGAGAACAAAGGCTCATATATTTATTACTTCAAAAAATTATTTTTTTTATAGCTTGATCTTGATGTTTGTTAGATATACTTGATATTTCTTAAATCTGCATGATCTTTAACAGATTAGCTTTAGTTTTTCAAAATTTGTTTGATCTTTCTTAGGTCTGCATGATCTTTAATAGATCAGCTTGATCTTTTTTCAAAATTTTATTCATTTTTGTTAGATCTGCTTGATCTTTCTTAGATATGCATGATCGTTAATAGATCAGCTTGATTTTTGAAAGATTTGCTTGATCTTTCTTAGATATGTTTGATTTTTTTTAGACCTGCATGATCGTTAATAGATCAGCTTGATTTTTGTTAGATGTGCTTGATCTTTCTCAGATATGTTTGATTTTTTTAGATCTGCATGATCTTTAATAGATCAGCTTGATCTATTTTCAAAATTTTATTGATTTTTGTTAGATCTGCCTGATCTTTCTATGATCTATATGATCGTTAATAGCTCAGCTTGATGTTTTAAAGGTTTGCTTGATCTTTCTTAGATCCGTTTGATCTTGTTTAGATCTGCATGATCATTAATATATCAGCTTGATCTTTCTTCGAAATTTTATTAATTTTTGTTAGATCTGCTTAATCGTTCTTAGATCTATATGATCGTTAATAGATCAGCTTGGTGTTTTAAAGATTTGCTTGATCATTGTAAGATCTGCATGATCTTTGTTAGATCATATTTTTTTAAAAGTTCTTCTTGAACTTCATATCTGATAGATCTACTTGATATTTGATAGATCTGCAAGATCTTTAATGGATCGGCTTGATCTTTAATGGATCTGATTGATATTTCCTATCAATTTGCTGGATCTTTGTCATACTATCATTAGTAGTTTGTTCGTAAGTCGTCTTAAAAAGACGATTGATTATGAAAATATGACGTATTTTCATAAAGAGATTTTAAAATTACAAAGTGACTTTTGAGAGAAACTCATTGTAACAATATGTCAAATTTTGCATGTTTTTCCAATATGACCCTGTTGGAAAACAAAGTACTTGTTTAACTGAATTTAAAGATTCAGAAAATTAACATACATAAACATTTATAAATGAAGGATAATAAATTTTAAAATATTTTTAATTAATAAAAATTTATATATTTTTAAATTGTTATAAAGTCTGGCAAATATTATATTGGTAGTATTTCAGCATAATTCGTCTACCATATTATTTAGTAGTTTAATTTGTTGGCTTTTCGTTTAAAATGGTTTTTGTTCTTTATTTTTTTTTGACTGAAAACAACAAAAGTTTTGTTAATTGAAAATAATGACTTCCATTAAGCCAAAGAACTCACGAAAGCAGACAAAATGTGAACAGTTTTTTTTTAAGTATATTTAAATTTATAGAGAAGACAGGAGGTATTAAAACAGAAAGAAAAAAAGAAGAGTTACAGAAAAAGAGGAGACAAGCAGAAAATTAAGTTAAAGTTATTAAAAAAAAGTTTAAAAACCTTAAATATTTCAAATGTTTAACATCAAAATTATTTGCAATTTTTTTAACTTTTTTCAAAACAATTTTTTATATATGTAAATATTGGTTACTGGCCTTCATTATTAATAATTGAAGTTCCTTTTCTTTATGATTATTTAATGAAGTTTTCTCAAATATCCTACGACCTCCTTATGCTTGAATTCCTGTTCAAAAATGTTGGCTTAACAAATTATCATCGGCAGCAAATACAGCATGCTGGGAATAAAAAAATTCGATAATCACTTGAATTAACGCATCAATAATCTTAAAATGTATTTCCGTGCAAAATGCAGCAAAGCAGCATTATTAAAATCAGGAAATACAAGCAGGAATCCACCAAAACTAAGAAGGCAGCAAGAATTCGAAACACACTTAAATACAGCACAGGATACTTGACGAGTTTTAGAGTGAAATATTTTTTTGCTGTGACCAAAGAATGAAAGTTAAACAATTAAAAAGAAAAACCATAGAGAAAAAAATAAAAGAAATAAAGAAAATATGAAATATGGAAATTGTTTTCTAAGAACACAAGGACTTTCAAGGCAGCCACAAATTTTAGGACAAAAACAGGAAAACTTATAGGATTAAGAGGAAGAGTTCGGGAAAATTTTAAGCTAAAGGTTGATAATTGTGATAAAAAAGCAGGAAATTTTGAAGTTACAGAACAAATATAGCGGGGGTTTATAAGCAATAAGTGTTAACTGCTGCATAAATTGTTCGGCAGTTAGAACTGTTTGTTTATAAACGCTTTATATAGCTGCCATTAAATATTTCAATTCCACTTTACCCCCTCATTAATAACTTACTTAAATCTCTGTTTCTCCACTATATATTTAATTTCTAAAACCACTCCATAAATAAGTTCTACAACATTGTTTTTAATTCCTCTTTGAGTATTTTTTTTTTGCTGCAACACACAACAAATTTGTTGCAAATTATTTCGTTTTTGGCAACATCAGGTCAACAATAATCATTTGTCTTAACCTCAATGTATTCCTGACATTTGAACTCTATTATATATGAATATATGTATGTATATACATACATACATACACACATATATTTACACATATAAAAACTTTAAAGTATCGTTTTTGTATTATAATGGTTGTAGTAAATATTTTGCATTATAGGCTGTGTATATATCTATTTTTTTGTACATTGTAGGTATTTTGTTATATTGTATAGTTGTATGTATGCAGATACTTACATACATACATAAGTTTTGTAAATTCAACAAAACATAATTAAATTTTAACCAAAAATATTGCTGTCACTTTAACTTTAACCAACAAAACCACAATCACACACAAGGCAGGTTTTAATGTGTATTGAATGTATGCTTATAAACATATGTATTAAAATTAGGTTTGCCCCCAAAAAAAGAGTTAATGGCAACTGAAATTAAAGCTTAATATTTCAGAGAATTGTAGACCCAGTTAAAAATTATTTTTAAAATTAAACTAAATGTTTCATTTTATTAGACCATATTGTTTGCATTTTTTTTTGCGCCCTACTAATATACGTTTTATTTACAAATACTTGCACATTTTCAGACATATTATCACAAACACAGTTCTACAAATATTTGCCATATGCATATAAATGAATGTCTAAATAATAGACATACTCAGGCATTCATGCAATAATCATACAGGACTCAATACTATTGTGCATATTTACGAGGGTAGTCTGAATACAAATCTTAACATAATTCGGAGAACAACTGCGGAAGAGAGTTTACCAATGTTAAAATGTATTTTTACTAAGTGGATCATCATAATAATATGTCAAAGATCCAGCAGATCTATAAAAGATCCAGTAGATGCTGCAGATCTTTTAGAGATCACGAACAGTCTGATCTAACAAAGCTCAAGAACAAGGAACTAGCTCTTTTAAAGATTAAAGATCATGCAGATCTAAAGAAGATTAAGCAGATACTTTAAAGATCCAGCAGAGTAAACTGAGGTCCAACAGATTTATCGAAGATCATGCAGATCTATTAAGCCTCAAGCAAATGATATCGAATATCATGCAGATCACTCACAGGAGTACAAGTAGATCTATCAGAGATTAAGCACACCTTACAATAATCAAGCAAATCTTTGAAAAATTAATCTGATCTATTAAAGGTCATGTAGATCTAAGAAAGCTCCTGCAGCTCCTTCAAAGATCATGCAGATATGTATAACAAAAGTCAATCAGTTATATAGAAGATCAAGCAAATTTATTAAAGATCAAGTAGATCTATCTAAAATCCAGCAAATTGATATCAAAGATCAAGCTTATCTATCAAAGATCAAACAAATTCTGCAGATCTTTTCAAGATCACAAACAGCTATCAAAGAACAATCTTATCTAACAAAGATCTAGATCTTTTAAAGATCAAGAACTTCTATCAAACATAAAACAAATCTTTAAAAAATCAAGCAGATTTATTAAAGATCATGCAGATCTAAAGAAGATTAAGCAGTTCCTTCAAAGAACGAGCAGATACATCTGAGGTCAAGCAGATTTATTGAAGAACATGCAGATCTATTAAATATTCGAAGATCTATCAAATGTCAAAGTACAAGCAGATCTATCAGAGATCAAACAAAGAACTAGCAAAGCCTTGAAAAATCAAGCTGAGTCGTTAAAGGTCATGCAGATCTAAGAAAGCTTAAGCAGGTCCTATAAATATCGAGCAGATATAACAAAGATCAATCAGATCTATCTAATATCCAGCAAATTGATATCGAAGATTAAGCTGATCTATCAAAGATCATGCAGTTCTCTCAAATATCAAGCAGATCGTTTAAAGATCAAGAAGATATATTAAAGATCAAGTAGATCTAACAATGATCAAGCAAATGTTTTAAAGATCAATCAAATCTATTAAAGTTCAAGTGGATATGTCAGAGGTCAAGCAGATCTTTTAAATATTTCTTCTAAGGCGTTTAAATGATAGTAATTGTACCATTCAATTTTTAAAGCGCAATTGGCTAATATATCCATATGTGTTAGCACCTTATCATGTGTTTGGCTGCTGATTTTAGTCAAATTGCAATATCAAATTCTTCAGTAATATCCAACAAAAAATATCCAACAAAAAATCCATATCATTAAATTTTATAATTTTATTTTTTTAATGTGGAACAATTAAAAAAATAATAGTAGACGTAGAGAAGGTTGTAGTAGACAAATTACCAAAAAAAACTTCCAAAAATGCACATAAAATAATTGTAAATCGCATAAAAAGTCATTATAAGACTGAAAACTGTGTCGAAAGTAAGATGACTTTATTAAATGCATTATTTATTTTAAAGCCACATTAACACAATCCGGGGAAATCCCAAACACTAGCTGTATGGCAATTGGCATCGTCATGTTGAAACCACGTGACGTCTCCAGCATTATTAATCAATTTAGATAGAAAAATCTCTGTTATCATGTCGCGAATCTGAAAGCTAACCACTAACAATCACTGCTTGACCAGCCCAAGTTGCGAAATTATGCTTCAACGATGGCTCCAGATTAAAGTCCGCAAGAAAAAATGATTAATTGTGAAACATATGTTTCTCAACTATTACATGCGGTTTACTGGCATCTATCAATTAACAAATCCATCAAGGTGAAAATGATAGATTTTGTTTCAAACATCTGCATCTATTCATTCAATAAGCCTTCGTCGCTCTACATGATCCTTAGCCACAAGCACTAAGAACAAAAGAACTTTGTCAATTGAACTTTGTAGAGAGCTACGTGAAATTTAGAAGTTTATACCCGACGCGGAACTAATGTTCCTGGACTTCTTCACCAACAACATTTTCACACATTGAATTTATATTGAGATTTGAATGACTTTACCAGTATCTGCAATTGCTCTAAACGCCATGAATTCTTCAATTAGTCTCTTCACATTTGACAAAGTTAAATCAATATCAATATTCTAATTCTAATCATAAAAGAAATTTTCGAACTAAAGAATATTGTTTTATTGTGCAAATAAATGAAAAACCAAATCTTGGGTGAATTTGAATTTGACACAGTTTACAAGCATTTTTTCACTTCACAATTTTATTTAAGACTGACATTTGAATAAGTTACAGCTTCTTATCAGATAATATAACTCCAAAATCGTACAACTTTTGCAACATTCGTATACGATGGCAAAGAATTTGCCATATTGCATGAGTTTTTTTTTTCTTTTCTTCGATTTTAGGTTTATATTATTCAGTATGAACAAAGTGATCTTGCCTCTTCGTTGTTAGTTCCTGCTCCAGATAGAGCTTAAGACGCACAGTTTTAATCTGACTACTGATTTTTACTGGTAATGTTACTAGCAGAGAAAGAGGTTTGTTTGTTTCCATTATCATGTCATTCAATTGAATTTTAGAAGATAAATTTATATATTTTTTTTTAATTTTTCAAATTCCTTTAAATTCAACGACTTTACGGCCTGCCCTCGTTAATGTTTCTATGTTCGTTTATGTGTGCATTTGTATTTATCTCTCATTGTATGAGTGGATCAAATTTACTGGTGGAAATATTTTAATATACACAATATTATTGTAATGAAATCGAATAAAATATTTACCAAATAATAATGCTTCAAATACAAAGAGAACAGGTAAATTTCTTATAATCAATCCACAATAAAATAAAATACACACTCGTATACATAATTGCCCATTCAGCTAAATATTTCTATACTGAAAATTTATTTAATAAAACCGGTATAATAAGTTTTCGAAATATGATAATTCTCGAATTCTATATCTCAAAAAAAAAAAAAAAAAGGGTGAGGTGAGCAATTAAAATTGCTGATGACGCTTTTGGTAGGGTAGAAAATGTATTCCAGTTTGCCAATTTTTCTAGTACTTTACAATAATATTCTTTGAAATGATTTGAAAAATTCGAACTATTAGCCTGAAAGAATAAAACGTTTCTCTTCAAAATTATTTAAATCAACAAAGTCTGGTTTTGTTGGTTTTGCCAAAAACCTAAGAATTTTCTAGATACACAGAAAATAATCTGAAAAAAATTAATCATAAGTATACAGCTGAATCCTGAAAACCTTGTTAAATTTCTAATTTCTTTTAAAGTTATTTTAACGGTTTCTTTGTTAAATCATTAAAACTGTGTAATTTAAAATATTTAGAATTTTAAGCCAACCGGACGTATGATTAATATTAATTATGTTTGAAAAATTATTTTTTTTAGAATATATATACATACATATACATTTTTTGGCTGGGAATTAAAGTTCAAATAAAGCTACTTTAAAGACCACAATATTCATGGCGTTTTAATTTCTTTGAAACTATTATACACCTAACTCTGTTTTTACACGGGTTTGAAAATAAACAAATTTTAAATTTCTTACACGATTTTATTCCATTTAGTTTAAATTCCCTTTTTGTGAATACAAAGCAAGTTTAATGGTCTGAGCAATTGTAAATAGCACAAATTTGGGGGAATTCCCATTTAGTGGTTACAATCAAATGAACTTGTCATACACTGGTTTTACGTTACTTTTATGCTTAGAGTGCATATCTTGTTTTTTTTTTCTTTAATAACTATGCTTGTATAAAACAGTGATGCCCAAGGTAAGTAGTATTGGTGAGAGTGACAAAATAACACTGGGAGAAAACAATTTATTATTAATTTTATTTAGTCGTCAGCGAGATTGCGACGAAAGCTGTCATTTTTTTCTGGTTTTTTGTTTAACAAAAGGGAAATGTAAAATTAATGAATGTTCATATTTTAGTAATACTCTTGATGAATGTATTGATAGATATATCTACTATATAATACATACATATTTAATTTATATATGCGGACATCTGGATAGTATGATATATTTCGAAATAAAAAGATTCTTCAAAGTGTTTATAAATTTTCCCTCAATTAATCATTGTTCAATTTGCAATTGAACAATGAAATCTTCTATGTTGATACTCTTATTGCAGTTACGCAATAAAAGTATATTTCTCAAACTAGAAGACTTCAGCTTATTGCGTTTTTTTAAGCAAATATAATGCAGTCTCGATGACGATTAAAATGTAATTATTAAATATATTTCCTTTTTGATTTCCCATGTTTGTTCCAAAGATATTTTAGTAATATTCGTTTTCTCTTATCTTGAATCATGAATAAGACACAGAAGTTCTGCAAGTGTATTTGGTCGTTCCCACTCAACATGCTGACTTTCTATTGGTTGATTGACGATCAAACAAAAGAGCGTAAGTATTCCTATGAGTTCAATTTGCTGATATCAGCCACTACTGGGCATCTATGGTGTAAAATGTATATGTATGTGAATAGTTGTTTTTAAAAAATCCTTCTTTTTCACTAATTTCAATAGGTTTTAGCACCTATTTTGCATACGCTCAATATCTTTTTATACCAACCACCAAAAAAGGGTATATTGCGTTTGTCGCCTCGAAATAATGGCCGTAGAACCAAATTCTGGGTTCTTATAGGATTCCAAGACTATTTAGCCATGTCCATCCATGTGGCCGTCTGTTGCTGGCACTATAGAGCTTCGAAAAAAGACATAACACAATGAAAATTTTACCAAACTTTCTTTGATCCACCAAAATGTTTGGTATTGCAAATGGGCAAAAACGATTCAGTAGGATTTGAGTTATAGATCAAAGTTTCAGACTACCACAATATTTTTTGCTGTTTTCTTCAAATATAATGCAGATAATTCCATAAAATATTGCACCTTATAGAAGGATAAAAAATGATAGGAAATGGTTCCACGATTTCTCATGGCCCCAAATGTCCACAAATCTCTTCCCGGAATATGGCTTTATGGTGCCATATCTAAACAAAATTCTGCAATAATAAGTTTCATGCAAAGTGAAATCTCAAAACAATATTTTCTTTGCATCGCTCTATAATTTTGACAAAGCCCCATATAAAGACCACTTTCGAAAATCACTGAAATGAACAAAAATCTTTTGTAAAAATTACTACCAAGTTGAAATTCGACAAGCGTAATCACAATATACATTTAAAACGTCATACCAAATTTCATTATGTTTGGTCCATATTATATTTGATGTATTTGACAGTAGTCCCCATAAAAAGACCAGTTCCAAAAATCATTAAAATGAGCATAAAGCACTTATAAAAACTACTATCAAGTTAAAATTTAAGTCTAATAGTTCATACGTACTTAAATCCTACTTCCGAAAAGCAATAAAATTCGCATAAATCTCCTATGAAAACTAAAAACACTTAGAAGTCGAAATTCTACACAAGTAATCCGTAAACACATTTAAATTATCGTAGAAAATTTCATGATGATCGGTACATACTTCCGGAAATCACCTAAATGCGCACAAATTTCTTATAAATCTTCATAATAGGTGATTTGGTGGTGGGTATATAAGATTCGGCACTCTTACTTGTTTTTACACGGTTTTACATGGGGTTTCCTGAAACCAATTGCCGCGTAAAAAGAGATACTGTATAATTTTGATATTCAATATTTTGTATGCCAGCCTGGCGTATGATTAATATTAATTAGGTATAATTAAAATCTCTTAAATTTGTTAGCAAACATTTTATGTTTCTAAACCAAAATAACACAATATCTTAACAATGACAATAGTTTCTATAATATTATTTCATTTCCTAATAACAATTAATTAAAAAAAAATCGTAAATTTCTTAACAAATTACTTGCGTTTTCCCATGAATTTAATTTTAAAATCTTTAACAAAAAAAAACTTATACACATTTTCCTCTAAAACTACTTCAGCACTTATTATTGATATATTTAATTTCATTCTTATTTTCTGGCATATTTCTTACATTTATTTATTTAGTTTTTATTAGTTGGTTTTCTAACTATCATTGAATTTAATATAGAGAAGAAAAAAAAAATTAAATACGAGTATATGCACGAATAGAAAAATAAGAATAACCTACTCCACTGTAAATTGTAGTAGTTTTCAGTCTTCAGTTTGTATACACGAGGACATGCAAACAAAGATGGAAAACTTATTTGACTTAATACGAGCATGGGCTACTTGTAACGTATGAATAACTAAGTATATATCTATAATATAAAAACTTTGAAAGAGTTAAATGTTTTTAGGGAATCCCTCCATCAGGCAAACACTATTAATAAACATTATAGCTGTTTTATCTTTCTTTATCTATGATATACAAAAACCCGAGCTTACAAATGTTGTCTACTTTTCGGAATAAATTGCTGTCATTTTTGTTCTACTTTTGAAAAAAAAATTATGCAATTTTTTTTGAAAATTTTAGGAAGGTATTGGCTAACTACCGGTAAACATTTTAATTTACCACGATCATTTTCAGCTACTGCTTTTGCTATTTGAAGGATGTTTGTACAATTTTGTATAAGAAGGTGTGGCAGTGGGCGGTGATAAGTAAATGTATGTGATAGCTGCAATCCTGTTCTATCACCTAAAGAAAACTGTGTTTAAAAATCTTGGATGAAGTTGGAGTCCAGGTTCTAGCTCCTTAAAAATCTCTACTCTAGACGGTGCATTTAAGAATACTTTTTTTACATTTGCAATTAACCTATCGACATGCAGGTCTCGTATTTTTAAACTCGGTGCAGTCGGTGAGCCAGACAATTCAAGTGAGTTATTTTTTGGGTAAAATATCTGTATTGCCCGGGCCGGGCCGCTTTTACCATGTACAGTGCTGCATCTGATATAAAAAGCAGAATCGAAGCTTTATTCAAGTTTTCACCTTAAAGCTTAATTGAGTCCTCTAAAAAGCCGAGCTATAGTAGTGTGATTTGCTTTGTCCAGCTGTGCAGTATTCAATAAAAACTTTTATTTTGCAATCAGCTCATCGGGAGCTAAAATTCCAATGATGAAATTTGCCACATATCTCTAAGTCACATCAGTGGTATCATCAATTGACAACACAAAAAACGGTCAATGCTGGAAATGCAAAGGAATTCTACGTGATTTGTGTGAAGAGTGCTCTCCGATGGAACTTTGTGCTCGGTGTATTTTTCCAAAAATACTGAACGTTTTTTATTTCGCATTTCATACAACCGTATACCGGTAGCAATAAAAGCGCCACACGAATCTTCGGCAAACTGAGCACCTTTCGAGGCTCTGCTAGATTCACCCAAAAACTGTTGCGTTGATTTCTTAGCTACATATCATTCGTTGAGCTCAATATGTTTTTGACTTTGGAGGTGCTGTTTAATGGTAAATATTTTCTCGGCTGATACTGGCTTCTTGCAAACTTTACATAAGAGAATTTTACCATCAGTCTTACAAAAATTAATCTATATATAACCCGGCCTATGAAAAGGTGGCTTATGACTCAAAAAAGAAATTGCGAGACACAGCTGTTAAAGATAAACAATGCATTTCGTCAGTTTCTTAGTAGTTTTTTTCTTTTGCATTATGAACAGTCATGCCCAAAAGGCAACCAAAAAAGGCGAAACAGCATAAATGAGATAACTTCGATAAGCTTTTTTTTTTTTGGTGAAATTGTTTTTGCAGCGTTCAATCCTGTTTTTAAATTTTTCAATTCCAGTTATTATCTTGATTCTGGATTTTCAATAAAGTTCTGTTTTTCTTTCAATTGTGCTCTTCTTTCTCTACATTTTTAGTACACTTCTAAGCAAGTTCGGACTTTCTAGTTTTCACCACGTGAAAGAGCGTTTCAAAAACTATCGAAACCAAAAAAAAAAAAAAAAAGTGGAAAAATATTTTTTGAGTCATAAGCCGCCTTTTCATAGGCCGGGTCACATATATATAAAAATTAAATCGTCCATGTATGTAATGGCATCACGTGAGAACGGCTGAGCGATTTGGCTGATTTTTTTTTATTCTATTCAAAATTTTCAGGAGATGGTTTGTAAAAAAAAAAATTAAAAAATTCCGAGCGAAGCCGGGGCGGTCAGCTAGTTTAATATAAATATCAACTTGTAATTTACCCCCTGGCCCGCGATGTCGAACGATAACGTTCGCATAGATAAAACTTAAGACACAAACTTTTTATCGTATCTATTTTTTACTCAATCAAGTTTCTTTATTCCACAATCTAGTTTGTGTCTTAAGTCTTATCTAAGCGAACGTTATCGTTCGACATCGTGGGCCAGGGGGTTAATTATTTATATTACTTATTTTTTTTGTTTACTTTTATTACAAAAGTAATTATTAGTTATTAGTGGTTGGAATTAATATTAATCATACGTCAAGGTGGCAGATAAAATTTTAGAGTTTTGTGGGCTTTTTAAAAGCCTTTAAAACCACTTTATTTTAACTTTTACTTAATTCCTTTGAAGTATAATTGATGAATCGCTTATTTTTGAATTATATATTCCAAATCTCTTAAAAACGATTCTGTGCAATTAACAATTTTCAAAAATGTTTCTTTTTACGTTACTCTTCACTCTTTAACAGCTCTGTCTGCAATCGTACATAGCCAGACTGTTTCTACATACATATATAAATGTATTTAGATGGATGTGGCTGTGTATATATTCGTTTCAGCTGTTATTTTTGTTGCTGTTTTTTTTTTTTTTTTTGTATTTATTTTTCTCATGCTTTTTGTTCGTTTTTAGTTTTGGTCTTTTTCCTGGTATTATTGTTGCAATATTATTATTATTATTGTTGTTGTGTATAGTTTGTTCTGCACTGCAGTCATTTTGTCGACTTTTATTTGCCATTTCAACAATTTTACAACTTTCCTGGCGCCGTGCATAATCCTAAAACCGCCCTGTTAATATACTTCTACTTGCCACTGCCATTGCTATCAACTAGTCACTCACTTCTGCACACTGCTACTGCTGTAGTACCAAGTAACTCTTCAAAAGGGAAAATAAAACACAATACAAATGAATATACATATATATATGTATATGTATTTTCACTTGTATATTTAGTATAAACATTTAGTTATTGTATTAAATAAGGTGGTAGTTTTTAAAAGGGGTATTGGTACAGTGGGGATACGGCCAAGTGATTTAAGACACGGGAAAGTTATAAAATGTATAACATGATAATAAATACTTTTATGGTGCAAGTATTTTCAAAACAACATTACATTAGAGGGTAAATAAGTAGTTGTAGAAAGGCTAAATGTGCACAAGGAATGATTAACCTACACTGGCGGACAAAATAAGGTGCGGTTTCAAATATTTCCCCATTTTTTTTTTTTTTTTTGTGAAAACTTTAATATTTAATATTTTCTAGTAATAATAAATTACAGTTTTATTTTTTAATCAGTTACTATTTTAGCTAAAAGAATACTTAACGTATCTTATACGAGGGCGGTTCGGAAACTTCTTAGATTAGCATAGAGAGACAATAGTTAGTTTTTCAAAAACATTTGTATGTCTCAATATAATCTCCTAAAACTTCAATGCTAAGTGCAACCAACCATTCTCTAGCAATTCTATCCCCTGATTAATATAGTTTTCTTCGAGGCCTTCAAAATAGTGGTTTACAACTGTAATTGCATCTGCATTTGAGGTAAAACGCCAGCCAGCTAGGAAATTTTTTTAGATTTGGGAACAGGTAAAAGTCACTGGGAGCTAAATCAGTAGTAGTGTCGTTAGGGTGGTCAAGCAACTCGTAATTTAATTCGCTGATTTTAGCCATTGTTAAAACACTCTTGTGTGCCGGTGCGTTGTCTTGATGAAAAATTATTTTTGTCTTGTAAGTCAGGATGTTTTTCTCGAATTTTTACATTAATTTAGTCCAAAATGTTGCAATAGTACTCTGAATTTATTATTTTACACTTTTGCACATAGTCAATCAAGAAAATACCTTTGAAGTCCCAAAAAACCGTTGCCATCCGTGTCTCATTAAAAGTTATGAAATGATGTTTAAAATCCATTTTGTTCTTCTTAAAACGATCTAAACAAGCTTGAGAAATGTTCATTCATATGAGTTTTTGGCCGACTGTTAATAAATGCGGCATCCATCTTGCAGAAAGCTTTTTCATCTGTAGGTCTTCATGCTAAATTAAATTGGCTCGATGGTTTGAGATGCCCATTAGCTATTTCACGCACTTTCATTCGTCTATCATTTAATACCATATCATAGACTTTGGCTATAATTTATGTTGTTGTTCCACTATGTGATCCATGCTTGTGATCCCACGTTTAAATTCAGCAACCTAATTATTTACTGTTGCATACGAAGGAGCATTTTCACCTAACACATTCACCATATCATTATGAATTTCTTGCCCCGATAATTTTTTTTATTTAAATATTTATTGACACCACGAACTTCTAATTTTTTAATTGTAAAAAAATCGTGGATGTTTTTTTTTTTTGAACACCTGCTTCGTATATGGAATTTCAAGCGACAAAATAAAGTAATACTTTACTTAAAAAGTTAAATAATTTTACAATCTGATACGAAGTTGCTCCTCCTTTGTTATTAATGACCTGTCTCAATCTTTTTGGCAAACTTAGCTCAAGGATCTTCAGAGTATTTGTTGAAATTGCCCTCCGTTTACTTTGCATGTTTTCCCAAAACTTGTGACTGTTTGTTCTGAATTCTGTGAGAATTTTGTCATAGATATAGATAGCCCAAAGATGCTCAATGTGGTTAACATTGGGACTCCGAGCTGGTCATTCTATCTTCTAATATTTTTTAGCGACCTTACTCGTGTGACCCCAAATTGTCTTGTTGAAATATAAACTCCCCCAAGTCCATTTCCTCAGCACTGATGCTCTCCACTCATTTTTGAATCAAATTTTACAAAGAAAAACATTCATACGCCTGAAAGCTTTAACCAGTCTTTTTCACTTCTTGCTATTTTTGAGTTTTAGTCTGATCAAATAATTTTACTGCAAATTTTTTTTTTTTTTGTTTTCATTTATTTATTTATTGTATCTTCAATTAAGATGAACTAACAATAAGTTAGCAAATCTTATATCTAAAAAATTTCAATCATTAGTCCAGCCAGTGCCGGTCGAAAATTGTTTGACCATATTTTATTATTTTAATTATTAAGCTGACATTCTTCCTTCTTGTCTTCGGCTCAGATCCGCTGTATCCCTTCTTCTTAGTCGAATATAGCCATTATTATTTAATATGTTGCAGGCTAATGGGTTTGGGGGTACTTCAAGATTTTTTAAGTGTTTTTCAGCATCTTTTTGGATCTCAGTTTTTACGTTTAGGTCTTTATGGCTATTCGAATTTTTTATATACCAGGGGGCAATTGTGATCATTAGTAGCAATTTGTGTTGGCGTCTTTCAATTATGTCTACATTTGAAGATGCGGCTGAGGTTTTATAATTGAGTTCTAAAGCAAGAGTTTGCAATCTAACCTTAGCTTAGAGTTTCTGCAATGAGCCAATTAATTTCAATTTCGTTTGTATATGGGATTTCCATGTGAGGCATCGATCGAGGTGTATTTAACTTCGCATTATTGAGTTCTTGCTTAATTATTGATATAAATAGGAGAGCATGATTATCTATGGCATTCACAAGTTATGTGTGTACATTTCTACTTATTTAACCAGTTTTCTAATTCAGATATATGATATTGTAGGGTCCCAAGATACTTCCTTGAGGTACTCCTGCTTCAATAGGTTATGTGGAGCTTAAGAAATCTCCTTCTTTAAGCTTAAATGTTGGACCAGTTAAGTAGCTTAACAATAGCTTCTATGTGTTTACGGGTAAATTTAGTTTCAACTTGTATATTAGACCTTCATGCCACACTTTATCAAACCCTTGAGAAATGTCAATAAAAATGCAAAAAGATTTAGGCATTTTTATTTGTATATCTCTTTGCAAAGTCTAACCGCTTTTTTATATTTGCAGCCCGTAGAAGAGGCTTTTCCTTAGACGGCTTTCGTTAAGTTTTCTTTTGACAGTTTGAGTGAAATATAAATTTCTAGTTCCTTCTTTATAAATCTGGCTGTTGTAAAAGAATTTCTTTTTGCGAGAATTGCAATATGATCATCGTCTAGCTTCGTGATCTTATGTTTTCTGTCCCATAAGTTCTTTAGTCTTTTGTTTGACTTTCTTCCTTAATACAAAGCAATTATTTTTCTGACCGCACATTGCGATATCTTACTTATACTTACTTGCAACTTAAAGGTTTCTGTTTCATTCCATTTATACGATCTAGTACTAACAAATCTTTTTAATTTTGGGTTAAAGTCCTCATTTCAAAAAATAAATATTAAATTAAATAAATAATTACTTCACTATAATTTATTATTTAATATTTAAACGTACCAAAAATGTTTCACACAAAAAAATGAGGAATACAACTCTTATTTTAAGGTTTACAGAAAACTGCACTTTATGTCGCGGAGATTTCTTGTATACTTTACATCTGATATATAAAGGAGTGACTTTATAAAATTGCAATATTTATGTAAATAATTTAGATACTCCAACAAATAACAGGACTGTGAATAAATAGTAAATAACACATGCAGAAGAAAAAATATCAAAAAGGAATGAAGAAGGTTACAAAACCGCACTTTATTTTGTCCGACAGTGTGTGTCTTATGATTAGGGATTTATATAAGCAGCCTCTGAAGCCTACTAAGCCTGGTATTATATCTAAAATCTTTAAAAATTCACTCAAAACTCTAATATATTGAAATTTAATGTTTATATGCTCCCCCCGACGTATGATTAATATTAATTATTAATAAAATCTCAATTTTCTTCGTTTGAATAGAGTTTTTGCCAGCAAAATTAAATTTAAAGTAAAATAAAACAAAAAAAAACATTAACAACGGCAGTAGTTTGCAGAATATTAACCCATTTAGGAGCAGCAAATCAAATTTCCTCAAATTGTCTTATAAATGTAACCAATGTCTAGCATTTATTAAAAATTTGTTATAAATTATAGTATGGATTAAAAGGCTCAAGGTCATTATTATTAACCTTTTTTACCAAAAAAAAATTCTAAATAATATTGTTTAGTGCCCCCCTTTCCCTTTCCTTTTCTACGCTGCTCACCCTTAGTTGAATATTTATATTCGTTTTACATTTAGAGCATTGCGTTTTTTCGCATGCTAGTTTTTTACTCATATATGTATAAATTCAATTCAACAGAAATAACTGACTAGCAGAGCTTTAAAGTCTACTGCTGGCACTAGAAACTGGTGTTAAACCAATGATGGGTGCTCTACTTTTCAATTGCATATATTATTTCTGCTCGATAGACAATCGCAATAAAACATGTGTTTTGCTTATTTCGCCACATATTTCTTACAGTGTATTGGTTAAACAAAGTGTGTTTTTATATTATTTCTTTGCTTTCGTTGGGTTCTTTTTTTTTCTCATACGCTCTTTTCTCTGCATGAATTGTACAATTTCATGCTATTCGTCGCCGAAATGGCGTTGCGTGTCTTAACAAATGGCATCAGAACTATAAAAATTATAATAGTTGTAGTATGAACTGAGTGAAAGCAAACAAAAAGACATGTTTTATTTTTTCCAACACACACATATACAAATACTTGGGTTTATTTCCTTTGTGAGAAACGGAAATGTTGCCATGCAAAAGTACAATAACAAAAAAGCCCTGTTGAATAAACAAGAAGTATTTTTAAGTTATTGTTTTTTTTTTTTTGAAAATATTTATGAATAAGAAATGTTCCTTTTTTGTAAAGCTGGAGGTCCACAACTCGCGTTTTGGCGTCAACGCGTTTTAAGCCTTCTAAACGTTTTAAGCGTCAGGCATTTCAAGTTACATGCGAAGATTTTTCGCGTCAATATTTTTTTTTTTTATGTATGTACTTTTGGAGGTGATGCCGTATGCCCAGCTGATTTTTTTTTATATGAAGTTTTTTATCGATTTGTTTGTCAAACTCATATAAAAAATGTTATTTCAACTGTCATTTTTTCTGGTGGCATCATCTTTAAAATAAATTTGCTTTGCATTTGTCAAAGTCAGCTGTGACGCGTGCACCGCGTTCAAAAGTAGAAAGTAAACGAACTTTTCGCGTTTCAAGCGTCAGCGCGTCCTACGCTTTTGAGTGTGTAACTTAACTCATACAACTACATTGATTCTACTTTTTTGACAGTTGCTTAAAGCGCGTGAAACGCATAGACGCTTGGTGTGGACCTCCAGCTTAAGTATTTGTGTTAAGAAGATACGGATATATATTTGTCAAGGGGAGTGATCATGTGTATGAGAAATGTATAATAAAAAACAAAAACATTTAAGCATTTTGTTCAAAGGTTAAAAGGTTGATATTAATAACAATCATTTATGTAAAAGTGGTGTCGAGAAAGTTGTGGCTGTTTTCAATGATGCCTCCAATCCTTAACAAACAGTGACACATAGAGAAAGTACAACCGTCTGATACTAAAGACTACCATCTTATACTAAATACTACCGTCTGATACTAAAGACTACCATCTTATACTAAATACTACCGTCTTATACTAAAGACCACCGTCTTATACTAAAGACTACCATCTTATACTAAAGACCACCGTCTTATACTAAACACTACCTTCTTATACTAAAGACTACCGTCTTATACTAAAGACTACCGTCTTATACTAAAGACTACCGTCTTATACTTAAGACTACCGTCTTATACTAAAGACTACCGTCTTATACTAAAGACTACCATCTTATACTAAAGACTACCGTCTTATACTTAAGACTACCGTCTTATACTAAAGACTACCGTCTTATACTAAAGGCTACCATCTTATACTAAAGACTACCGTCTTATACTAAACACTACCGTCTTATACTAAAGACTACCGTCTTATACTAAAGACTACCGTCTTATACTAAAGACTACCATCTTATACTAAACACTACCTTCTTATACTAAAGACTACCGTCTTATACTAAAGACTACCATCTTATACTAAAGACTACCGTCTTATACTAAAGACTACCATCTTATACTAAAGACTACCGTCTTATACTAAAGACTACCGTCTTATACTAAAGACTACCATCTTATACTAAAGACTACCGTCTTATACGTAGCCTGCACTTTTAATCACTGCATTCTTAGGGTTATACTGTCGTCTACAGCAGGTGAGGTGTCCTTTAGCTGAGCAAAGCCTATTTTACCTTCTCATTGTCACCTTTTGGCAATACTTAATTAACAATGTTGTTAATGTCTTTTAAAATTACTTTTTCTACATGTAAATTTCCCAAAAAAAAAAGACTACCGTCTTATACTAAAGACTACCGTCTCATACTAAAGACTACCGTCTTATACTAAAGACTACCATCTTATACTAAACACTACCTTCTTATACTAAAGACTACCGTCTTATACTAAAGACTACCATCTTATACTAAAGACTACCGTCTTATACTTAAGACTACCGTCTTATACTAAAGACTACCGTCTTATACTAAAGACTACCATCTTATACTAAAGACTACCGTCTTATACTAAAGACTACCGTCTTATACTAAAGACTACCGTCTTATACTAAAGACTACCATCTTATACTAAAGACTACCGTCTTATACTAAAGACTACCATCTTATACTAAAGACTACCGTCTTATACTAAAGACTACCGTCTTATACTAAAGACTACCATCTTATACTAAAGACTACCATCTTATACTAAAGACTACCGTCTTATACTAAAGACTACCGTCTTATACTAAAGACTACCATCTTATACTAAAGACTACCGTCTTATACTTAAGACTACCGTCTTATACTAAAGACTACCGTCTTATACTAAAGACTACCATCTTATACTAAAGACTACCGTCTTATACTTAAGACTACCGTCTTATACTAAAGACTACCGTCTTATACTAAAGGCTACCATCTTATACTAAAGACTACCGTCTTATACTAAACACTACCGTCTTATACTAAAGACTACCGTCTTATACTAAAGACTACCGTCTTATACTAAAGACTACCATCTTATACTAAACACTACCTTCTTATACTAAAGACTACCGTCTTATACTAAAGACTACCGTCTTATACTAAAGACTACCATCTTATACTAAAGACTACCGTCTTATACGTAGCCTGCACTTTTAATCACTGCATTCTTAGGGTTATACTGTCGTCTACAGCAGGTGAGGTGTCCTTTAGCTGAGCAAAGCCTATTTTACCTTCTCATTGTCACCTTTTGGCAATACTTAATTAACAATGTTGTTAATGTCTTTTAAAATTACTTTTTCTACATGTAAATTTCCCAAAAAAAAAAAGAGAAATAAAAGAAACAATTGCCAAAAACCTTACAAAGTTTACACAACATTCTCTGTTATTTTCTCATCTTCTCTACTAAAAATAATTAAAATATTAATTCCTTTACAAGATTTTTAAATTGTTTTACTCATACTGAATAAATACTATAAGAAAAAAGAACACAAAAAATCTCTCATACAAAAAGTAACAATTTATTTTTGTTTCTCAAGCTCACATTTCCTTGAAAAAGTTAAACAAATAAACACACTCACAACCAGCAACATAAAACACCCTGTTTTTATTTAATTATTTTTTTATGTTTTCTACATTATCAATTAAAGTCATTTAAATATTTTTTTCACAAAACACAGCAACATTCATATTTGTACTCAACACACACACACTTGCTTAAAAATATTATCAAGATACTTTTTTCGTCAATACATGTATGTAAGTATGTGTGTGAGTACTCTCACATACTTACATTTCCATTTATGAAATACATTTTTCATCTGTGGAATTATCGTTGAGATACACTTTACTTTTGCTGTCAACTCTTTGGCAAAAGTTTTTTTTAATACTTTTTGCCAGTTAATGCAACAATTTTGTTTCTTTAGTTTTTTTATTTCTTGTTTTGTCCTGTATTCTATTGTGTTGAAGGATTTTTATTAAGTAAGCATTCAGTTGTATTTTGGCAAAGGAAATTTTACTGAGAACTTAATTTGTGTTATATTTAGAGAAGTTTTCATAAAGTGAAATTAAAGTAATAGGGAAAAGTAAAATACTGTAGTGCAGAGTGATATTCAAACAATATACAGTGTAAATGATTTGAAATCTGTAACCCTAAGAATTGATATATGGGTGACTAAATTATTAATATTTGACTTTAAGCTATTTGAAAACCGAAAATACATTTTGTTTTGTCTGTATTAATTGTTCGTATATTTCTATCAAACACAAATAATTACAAAATATTAAAAAAAAATGCCAAACGAAGCTCTATTAAAGGTACACACTCCATTAGATTTTCTCTAAGAAGCAATGTCGCGTTCTTGTAGATAAATTATCATCTGTTACCAGTACTCCCCGAACGTAGCAATCAGGTGACTGCAGCTTTTAATTCAAATTAGTATAAGACCACACTCCATTCGATTTTGTCTAAGTTCCAATGTCGCGTTCTTGTAGATAAATGATCTACTATTACGAGTACTGCGCGATCGTAGCAATCAGGTGACTGCAGCTTTTAATTCAAATTTGCATAAGACTTTACCGTATATAGTAAACAAACTAACAATTTGATTTCAATTTGTAAAATGTATCACGTTCCCTATCGTAGGTTTTAAAAATGAATTTTTGATGGACAAAACGTGTGCCGAAATAAACAGGAAATCAACAACGGATTACATGTGAAAAATCCATAGAGATCTGCTAAATTCTAAAATACCAGCAGGCTAATATTGGGAACTAAAATAAAATCCAGCAAAAAATAGTTAGAAAGGTAATTTTTAAAAAATGTTAACTTTTTGTAAAACTTGTTTTTTAAGACAAAATTATAAAAAACATAAGTTGTTTGCAAAAATGGTGAGTTACTTTTTTAAAAAAGTTAAACGTTTTAAAAAAACACTTTTAGGAAAATTACAATTTTAAAATTTAAGGTACTTTTGAAAGAAATTGGTACTTTTTGTAAAAGTACTTTTATGAATTTTTTGACTTTTTGGAATATATTGCTTTTGAATTAAAAATCAAACAAATTGTTGCCTATAATACATCTGGGTATAAGTAATATAATTGTATTAGCATTTTGAAAATTAAGATATTTAAAATCAAAATATTAAACATGTATGTAGGTGAGAAGCCAGTCAACAATATTAACATTGTCATTGCATTCTACTAGAATTTCAAGTCTATTTAGTATGTCTTTAGTATTATTTAAATAAATTTACTTTTATGTTTTAAACATTTGTCTAAAACTTTCATCTTTTACTTCCACCACTCACTCAGTCATCTTTTAATTACTCAGTTAGCTCTCTCACTGCTTACCCGCTTACTTTCTACCCCTTTCTCGCATGACATTGCAATAAGGTTTCTTCAGACAAGTTTCAAAAAATTTTCATTTAAAACTTTATGTGCTCAAGTAAGACAACAAAAAAATATAAAAGCATAAGCTTGGCATTTTCATACTTAATAACGACAATAGAAAAATTGAAACAAAATTTAACAAAACAACGAAATATATAGAACACAGGAAAACTTCCAAATGAAATAAAAATCTGCTGAAAGAGTAAAAGTAAAAACAAAACAAAACAGTGTAATAAAGCAGCAGCAAACTCGTAATAATAATGTAGCATACAATGACTGTCAACGAGTTGCAAGTTGCTGTTGTTGTAACTTTTCTTAAACACAACAGCAGCGGCAACAATACACAGAAAGTGTAAAAATTAAAACCCATTTACGAACAGTTTGTAAATGTAAATGTTTTGTACGACTACAAGTCGTCTGCTGTTGTTGGTGGGTAGATTTAATGTTTTATTTTTTTGTTAAAAAATCTACAAAACAAAAAACGAAACAAAAAACTCACACAAAACAAGTGAATTTGTTTGTCAGGAAATTCAATTTAAAAAGATTTAATTGTTGTGCAGGCATAAAGTTTCTATTTTGTTTTGAAAAAAAAATCAAACATGTCAAAAGGTTTTTTGAGTAGGAGTAATATTTACATATTAAAACTTTGAAGGGGTATAAAAGTTTTTAGGCTACTTTAGTTAATAAATCATTTACTTTCATTTGTTATACTAAAACTTAAAATTAAATCATGAAAACAATGGAACGTTTCTACATATTTTATTTGATTTTCGATATTTCGCTAAAATTGTGGCAACTATTTCCAGCATCTACTAACAAAAACTAAAAATCTGCATTTAGCACTTAACATGAGCTTAAACTCTAGGGCTTTGCAGCAAATGTAAAAACAACTTTAATGAATGGAACCAAAATATGAATATGAAAAATAGTTGATGGTGGGTTGGTATTAATATAAACAAAGTCATACATACTCGTACAAATCAGTGATCGGCAGTCATAAACAAGAGCGGCCGAACGCTAACCTCTATTCACTTGCAAACAACACGAATGTTAGCGAAACTCATTAAGATAATATAAAGGCCTACAAATTAGTTGTTAAAGTCCAACCAAATACAATTACTTTAACCAATAACCAAATTCTGTATGTGCCGCTCACTGATTTAAGCAATAATAATGCCTTGCAACCAAATATGATATTGTTCGAAATTGTTTTGATTTATTTTTTAATTTTTAATTTGCAGTTAAAGCTTTCACTAACAGCCAAACAAATGCATTTGCTTTAAAATGTTAGCAAGTAAAAAGTTTAATAGAATTGTTTGTGTTGCTGAATATATATTTATTTCCAATGTCCTTAGAATGGTTGGTTGCTGGCTGAAGAGAGGGGTTCAATTAAATATTTTACATATTTTTTGGGAAATTGAAATTTTTATATTGTTTAACAAATGCATGTGTTGAATATAAAAGTTTTACTTAAGTTACGGTCACACTTGGGAAATATTTGACGCAACCACTAAATAAAATATATTTGAACTCGTTTATTTATTAAAAAAAATCGTTTACTTAGGACACGACACAACAAATATGTAGTTTTTTTTTAAACAACATCAAACAATTTTTTCCTAAAACAAGTGGTTATGCTTTTTTCAGTAAATATTTGCCAAGTGTGACCGTACCTTTAGTTTGAAATGGTTAACAGGGTTTTAAGCCTAACACAAAAAAACATGAGAATGATTTAACATAAGTTGTATATTGGTAAATTAAATAAATTCCGTAAAATTAAAGTGGATAAATTGTTAAGAAAACGTATAAAATTATTGAACATGAATAAACGTGATTGAACATGAGCCACAAATTGATAATTATTTTCTTTTAATATTAAAGAAAACGGTAAAAGCGGAAACAATAACTCAGCCCAACACGTAAAATGGTGCCATAAATTTTTTACTCAATTTGCATATATATCTTATATAAGGCTGCAAGACCTCTAACTAACTTTTTTTTGAATCAGCTCTAGTTTCCAAGATATAAATTTACGTAGTTACACGATTTTGAGTAACATAACTGAGGAACAGTTTAATCTACTTAGCGTAAAGAAAAAATCAAAATTAACCTACAATACACCTTCATGTTGCAATATTACCTTTATGCTGCCCTAACATAATATTTTCTCCACTCAGTAGTTTTGAAGATATAGCCGAATATAGGACGAAAAAAAATTATTGAAAAAAATTTTTGGTTCTTCAAAAATTCATCAAAAAATAGAGATAATAAGAAAAGTTGCAATATTTTTCTATAGCCATATCCATTTTAGACCTGACGCAAAACTAACAGGCATTTTTTATAGTTTTTGAAATATATGATCTCTACAGCGTATGAAAATATAATCAATGATTAGTTTTTATGATTTTTATATTCTTCTAGGATTTTGAGGACACGCACATTTGAGGCATCTCGATTGGTTTTTATTAATATTTTTAACTAAAACACATTTTTATTGCATTAAACGATTTCAATTAGTTTGAAATATGTATTAAAATTTATCATTTTTGTTTTAGTTAATCTAAGTGCACTTCATTATTTGTAAACGATTAATATTTTTGTAATTAAAGACACTTTCTTACTTCCACGCCTCATTTTGCTAAAACTGAAATGTGACTGAAAAATGTTGCAATAATTAAAGTAACGTTAAATCAAACAGAAGAGAAACGCTAAAAGCAAATTTTTAAAAAAACAATCAGCCCAATCGATGCATGCCAGTCTATTTCAAATTGGGCCAACAGAAGCAAAAATATTGAAACCGAAACCCAAGCGCACAATCGATAGATCACGGTCTGAAAGGGGTATAGGTAGATTAGTCCTGCATAAAATGCAATATTTCTTGTTAATATGGACGCAATAGTTTTGATTTTATAGAATAAACTAGCTAAACTAACGTTGCTTTGCCTTAAAATTTTATTTTTATTGGAAAGGTTTCATGCCAATCGGTCTATTATAATAAGAAAGGCCACCAGTGCCATTTTTGAAATGGGGCGTGACATTGCCTACTTCCACCAAAGATGTATAGTATCCAGCTGACACGGCAGACGTTGTCCTGTACCACGCGTATTTATCAAATCCCGCCCATATTTGCAGCAGCACTTAAAAAATGCACACCAAACCGACGTACCAAATTTTGTTCAAATGCCGTTATCAGGAGCAGAAATAATAGATTTTTAATTTGTGGTTTGTATGGAAGGTACCACGCCCCTTTGGCCAATTGAACCGAATTGTAAATCTAAACCACCCGGGGCGCCACTCAAACATATAGAAAAAAATTTATGCAAATCGGTCCAGCCGTTTAGGAGGAGTTCAGTCACAACACACGTACAAAATAATTATATATATAAAGATTTGTCCTGAAAAAACAATAAAATTTTCGTAATGAAATTACTATTACTTTTAGTTGACCTTCCTTGCAGTGAAGACAGTGCACTAATGACCAACATTTCTATCTCATTATCAAATTCACTCTAAAGATGTTGGCTTCATTTTTCAAAAAATTTTAAGTGTTGAGTAAATCAAACTTCTTTCTTGGTTTCTTTTAAGCACAGATTTCATCAGATCACTTTTTGATATCTCTTGGAGCATAAATAAAAGTGCAACATCAGCTGAAATGCATCATATCACTGCGACAAAGGGCATTATCTGTTAATTTAACTGAATTTATTTGTTTAAGTAAAACATTTTCAAATTCCAAAAACCATCACAGACACATCAAATAGTGCATTGGAATTTGGCAATCCCAAATTAATTTCAATACTCTCATCTTTATTTCTTCGATATAATTTTGTAAAATTTAATTTTTGTTGATGACTTTGCAATAAATGCTAGTTTTCGGGCTTTATTAAACCCGTAAAATTTCGGGTTTGGCATACCTGTATAGTACCACTTCACTTTAACTTTATACCTAATTCACCTTTACTATTTAATTTGTATTACTGTTTCCCCTATAGTTGTAAAATTCCTAAAGCATTGCATAGTTTTAGGCTTTTTAAATCCCTTTTTTGCAAACGTATGATTAATATTAAGGGAATTAAAATAAATCATACGCACCCCTGAAACTAAAACAAACCTAAACTGTATAGATGTAAATAAATACAATTTTAAATGATGCATTTATTTTTAAATACATACACAGTTTTTTTTTTTGGATGGAAATTAAAAACAAACTTTTCAATAGAAAATTTAAATAAGTTGCATAAACACACAGGCTGCTGCTTGCTACTCTTTAATCTAAAATATACACATATGTACATACTCTGTGATTAAAACTATAGAGACAGACACGTTACGAATACGAATACAGTTAGAAAATGTTGGATGACAAAACAAGTGTAAATTATTAGTACGTAATAGTAAGTGTGTTGTGCAGGCATTAATTTTAATGTTTGTTTGTATGTGTCTATAGGTTTTAAAATGACTGAGTGTGTGTGTGTGTATCTAAGTGTGTTGTTTTTCAAATGATATACAGCAGTAGCAACAACAAAATTATTTCAAATAATCAGGCAGCAAGTAAAAAGTATAAACTACACTGCAACAACACACACACACACAACAGCAATTTATACACATGTTAAATAATGTTTTGTGTTGCGTAATAAATTCAATTTGACAAAATAATCGCGGTAATTAAGAGATGCTTCGATATAAATTACAAAACAATTTTACATACATTCAGGCAGCGTAGCAACATACTTTCATACCACCACATATATCAGTGTTTTTTGGTATGTTGTATGTGTTACACATATCTGCATATGTGTGTGTGTGTGTGTGTGTTGGGAGAGTGTAAAGCATGAATGCATTTCCTAGTTGCAAGAGGAAAAAATCTAAACAAACAAACAAACACACAAGTAACAACGCCGCGTAAAAGTCATGTTTATAAATTTAACTCTGTGTAGCTATTGTTGCAAAACACTATGGGTTCGCTGTTACTAAATATTGATATTAGAAAAGTAATACCTTTTAACAACAAGTTGAGGAGCAACAATTGCAACGAACTAACTATGTATATTTATTTCCAATTTATTTTGAATTTAAAATATATTTTAATTTTTATAACTAGTTGAAGCCCATAGTGTTTTACTAATATGCAGTTTTTGGTTTGTTTGTTTTGAAGTACATAGTTGCATAAGTATCTCATCTTATTTACACAATACAAGTTACAAGAGGTTTTCAATAAAATATAGTTTACTTTTAGGCGCCATACCTGTATGTGTAAGAGAAACAAATTTGAAGGCATTAAAATCATGTTAAGGGAAATATAAATTAGCTTAATTGTTTAAAGTAAACACAATTAAATAATGTGATGATACACAGTTGAGATGGTGAAAAATAAAACGCCAACAAATAAATATAAAGAAAATCAAAACTAATATACTGATTAATAGGGCATTGAGAATAACAATAGATCATGATTACCTTTTATTATTTTATTATACTGCGAAAATAGCTCTTCTAGAAACAACTTTAAACAACTTAAGCTGAATTCACCCATTCGTTCTGAATAAAATATTTGTTCGAACAAAGTCGATCTTCATATGACGTCAATCTTCATATGAAAAAAACTTTGTCCGAACAAATATTTTCTTCAGAACGAATTGGTTAAACCACCTTTCAATTTATAGCAGTTTTAAAAACATATATTCAAAACTGCTGCCTACTTTCAGACTCAAAAATCTACATAGTGATTTAATATACAGTGAAATCACCGTAGGCGGACATTCTAAGTCATAAAACGGTTGGCAGATCTTACAATGTTGTCCGAAAATTTTTCAAAAAATGTCTAACCACCGTGTGAACTTAAAATGTTTGTCTTCCAACGTTGTAAGTAACATCAGTTGCAGTACATTGTAAGATAAAAAACGGTTGTCAGATCTTACAACGTTGTACGAAAAATATTCAAAAAATATATAACCACCGTGTGAACTTAAAATTTTTGTCTTCAGACAGACATCTAACAATCGTGTAAATACATACGTTGATTTGTCATTGTAAGATTGTTTTAGGACAATTATCAAACACTTTTAATTGTCATGTGTAAGTGCAAAGTTTATGCAGCTATCAATGGCAGCATTGTCAGAGAAATTATTCGAAATGCAACTTTGTAAATACTTAAATAAATAAACACACAAAAGTGTGCATTAATAACATTTTGGAAAAAAGTGAAAGAAAATTAAAAAATTAAATTAAAGACAATAATAAATGCATAGATAGAGATATCTATTGATGAATCCTGTTTCATAGAGTGCAACTATGAGCCAATTGAATTGAATTGTCCTATTCAGTCGCCAACAGGTTTTGAAGGCAACAAAAAATCAAGGCTGAAACAAAAATCCTTCCGCAAAAGGGTAGAATCCGTGTGGTTATCGAGTAAGTTGGGGCACGGCGAAGTTTATGGGATGTTGGTTGCGTTGAATATAAAGTTTCCAAAGATGTTTTATTACAAGAGATCGCAGATTCCATGAAGTTAAATTAAACGAATGCAAAGGAAAATGGACAAACCTGCGCATATTATTTAAGCTGTCGCTGAAGCAGCCAACCTTCACCCAAACTTTGCGGTCTTTTTTTTTTTGTTTTTGTTATTTTGTCTTCATTGTCACTATTTCCTAGGACACACATATACAAATAATATTGTTTCAATTTCTGTTTTTGTTCCATGAAATTATTTAAAACTTTTAAACACACACACAATGCCGCACAACGAATTTGACAATCTTTACACACACAACAATCTGACAACCGTGTAAACAGACAGACGGTTGACAGATAAATTCATTGTATGACAATTATGTGCCAATGCAATTTGTCTGAACTGACAATTTACCTTTTGGTAACAATTTTTCAATGTGAGTACATTGCTAGATCTGACAACATTGTATGATCTGACAACATTCAGCCTTATTATGAGTCTCGTTGTCGTAAAAAGAAAACGGCTGATTGTATGATCTGACAGCCATCTATACATAGCTTATCACTTGACGCAATCGACACACTGTCTCAAATGAACAAATTCAAAAAACATGAAAAAAAAACTACACAACAATATGTCAATTATACTTAAATGGGGAATCACACAATTTTATGTGCATAAATGTGTTACTGTTGGGTATGTTTAGTATTTATCGGTTAACATTTTTAAATTTTGTCCGTCTACTGGAGGTATTTTATGGGAAAAAAAAATGTTCGGGTCCGGCGAGTGGAGTGTCCGTAGTGTAGTGTTCTTATAAAGCAAAGGGACTAGAAAAATTGTCCGCTTAAAAGAGGTGATCGGCTACGGGAGGTGTACTTTAATAGAGTTTTCACTGTATTTTCTTTATTCCCTTAAAATAAATTGTCTTTTTTCATATATTTTTTTACTTTTAGCAACATAATGGTGCAACATACTGAATTGGCATGTCATAGTTTAGCATTAAAATACCTTTACCTTTATAAAGTACTCAGTGTGTTTTTTTTTTGTAGATTTTTTTTCACAGTTTTACCGTAACAAGAAGCCACACTAATAAATGATGTCTTTGCGCCACTATTTCAATATAAGTGTGTGTGTGTGTGTGTGTGTGTGTGTGTGTGCAACAAAAAAAACTAGAACAACGTTTAAAAATTTAGCAGCAGCAATGCCGGTAGTCGTAAAACTCGACTACTAAAGAGAGTTTACAACGACACAGAGACTTGACTGACTCTGCTGCCTTACGCTGCATCACAATCAAAAAGTCATCAAATATGAATTTTAGCTGCCATGTAATTTTCACCATTGAATGACATAGAAAATGTCAACAAAAATATAAAAAGAAAAAATAGAACCAAAAAAAATAAAAGTGAAAGAAAGAAATGTTAAGAAAACAGGAAAGGAAATTCTTATGTTGAAAGAAAAATTTGAATAGTATAACTAACATAAGATAAATTTAAGTTACATTGAAGTCAATTGCATTTTGTGCAGTTTTTTTGTTTGTATGTATGTATGTGGGAGTATGAAGTGATTTACATGTCAGTTGAATAATTGACTCCAAATGTTGTGGCATTTAAGGCAACCACTAAATTGAGAAATGGAAAACATGCTTTAAAGATGGCTTTGACAGTTAGATGTTAGAGGGCTTTAGAGGAATTTAAAGGAGCTTAAGATTTAGGAAGGTATTTTGGTTGGAATATTAAGATATTTATATGTAAACAAGTTTGAATTTAACAAATGGATGGCAATGTAACGACACGTTACTGCTAATTGCTAGGGTAACCCAACGGTTTCCAGGGTCGGTGCATGAGCCAATGAATAAAACACCAGTTGTTTTACAACGTTATAATAAGCCTTTATTGCCTACTATAACTACTTACACAGTCAATAGGTAGCATAGGCGAGATGTAAGCCGGTACTTGGTGTAACCACACACGTATCCTCTTACGTCTCCCCTCGCGCTTCAAGAAGAATGTGATCGCACCTTCCTAAGCAGCTCTTAGCTCACACGTACCCTCTTACAGGCCTTTAGCTGTTAATGTAATCACTTAACCCTATAATGGTAAACATCGACTGTGAGGCGAAGCAATATTTTTTTTTATATATTTTCTGATCGCTTATTCTAAGTACATGTTGAAGGTATTTATTGTTGTTACTAAACATTGAATAAATATGTTTTTCTTTTTGTTTAATTAAATTTTTGTTGTTTTTAAAGTCATATATAAATTTTATAAGAGTCGTCTCATTAGCGAAGTTTATCATTAACCCATTAACCGCCAAAATAAAACCAGAAATGAAAATAAAAAAAAAAGTTAATTTTTTTATTCATTGAAAAAGAAAAATTATAAGGATTGGCAAAAACGCTGGCATAAGTGTATTACTTCTGAGGGGGATTACTTTGACAAGATAATTATTGATAAATAAATAAATACTTTTTGAAAACATTTAATATAACGGTTATTTATTGATCAGACTCTCATATGCGCGAAAAACGTCGATTTTATTAATACATTTCAAAAGGCCGCAACTACAATGTTAATAACTTTATAAACCAAATAGTCATAACTACACTTTTAATTAAAAAACAAAAAACGAAATTTATTAAAACAAAGTTGGCATTTGTTTAACAGTTAGTTGAAAGTCTTACCAAACAATAAAATGGCTACTGATAGTGAACATTATTCTTATATAAAGTTAAAAAAGTTAATAAAAATTGTGAAAATTAAATAAACCGAATGAAACGAAAACAATAGACGGGCCTAACAAAAGGCAACATTTTCCGAAAGAGCATCAAGACAACTCAAAGATGGGTGTACTTCAAAACTGTGTGCCAGTAGTCCATTGCATTATTGTGCAATGTTTTCAAAACAAACTCGCAAGGAAATATTTAATAGCTTCTGGAAAATGTTTTGGGAACAGGGAATAATCTCGTTGAACGGACAAACGTTCAATTACGAAGAAGTATTTTTTTTTTCTTCAATATGTAGTGTACGATTTGTTAAAATACAGAATCAAAAAATTTTTTTTTTCAGCAAATAATTTTTGTCATAAAATTTAACTTTGTTTAAACTCCAACTCATTTTTTGTTTGTAAAAATTGGGCAATGTAATAATATAAATGGGTAAATTTGTAAACCGAACATTTACATTTGTTTTGAAATATGTATTTACTACTTGCTTTACCAATTAAAACACATACTTTTACTACTACCCAATAACATCAACAAAAATCATTATATACATACCAATGTTTATAAACATTTAGAATAAACATCTCTTGCAGCTTCTTATGGTATTGATTTTTAAAATATTAATTAATTTATCTCAAATATTACTAAAATCTAGTCTAAAATTAATAACAATAACATCAAAGTATTATGTATATCAATTAAATTTTTTTATTTTTTTAACTTTATTATAATTAATTGAGATACATACAGGGTTGTGTTTGATGTAAGTAAAGCTTTAAAAACTTTTGTCTAGGATATAGAATTGATATAATTAGGAGTAAAGCCGAGTCGTAATCAATAGTAGTATTTTAGTTGACATTTGTCTATATACCTACTAAACACGTCTCCAATTTGCAAGTCGAGCTGTCAATAAAATTGACATAAGTTAACAACTTCCTTTTTCCTTTGACTTCTGAAGTGGTAAGATCTAAAAGCTCGGTAAAAATATTGAAGAGACCGAATCTTACAAATTCTATTTAATCCTCGTGGAGAATTTATAATTCTAATTAAAATAATCTTCCCTAAGATCCATTCTATGGTAACTATTAACATTTTTGTTAGAATTTTGGATATAATTTTTAAAACAAAATAATCCTTTTAAGGTCCAATTAGGAAAAACGACATATACAGAAACACATAATAGTGAACACTTGTAGACAGTTCCACCAGATCATAGTGATCTTGGCATTGTTGAAATAAACCGTCCTTGGTCAGAAGTCCGAAATTCCCAACAATTTCAGAGAGAAGGTAGGTTAAATCTCTGAAATTACCAATTTTCATCAAATCTAAAAATAATTACTATCAAATATCCATTTAGGCTCTGGGAAACGTATACACGCTACCTGTCAGCCCCGTTTTCCAGCAACCTTCTCTCTGAGAAGCGTTTATGCAGTTTTCTGTGTAAAACACCTTGGATTTATCCCCCAAATATTGCCAAAATATTGATTTTAGATTGCTAATATTTCTACCATAGATGTGCGTAGAACAACGATTGCACCTAGTAGAAGAAGTACCACCACCTGTTCGAGATTTTCCTTAGAAGACTAACTGTATCAGTCACCACCTACATGCGTTTATAACCATCAACATTACTCTCTGTTTAAATTTTTTTTACGTGATAACAACATCATCAATCAACAATCCAGTCAGTACCATTTTCTAACTCAGTGTTATAGAAATCTATTCCTTGTCTAATGTAAAATAACGACAATCAAAAGTACAAAATGAAAAAAAAAAAAAAAACCCAAATCTTTAATACATCAAACACAATTAACAAAATAAAGAAAAGCAACAACAAATATCACTAATTATAATAATTATTAAAAAAACATAGAAAAAAAATGATCACAATAAGAATTAACGAGAAGAAAAGGGAAAGAAAATGTATTAAGAGATCATAAGTATATATAGAAGGATAAAGTGAAGTGCAAAAAGTCGATGGAAAGAGAAGATATGAATATCCCAACAAAAATTTAATCGTTAAACTAAACAAAAGCAAAAGCGAACCAGAAATTTTGGTGCTTAAATGAAAAAAAAAAAAAAAGAAAATCGAAATGAGAACTAAGAACTAAAAGTGAAGAACAGTGAAGAGAAAATAAGTTTAAAATAAAGAATAACAATTAATTGTATTTAGTTAAATTAAAAATCAGTCTTAAAAAAAATTATGCGAATTAAAGAAAATTATCGAAAACTCGAAAAGTAAATTAAGTTATAGATTAGCTGTGGGTAAACTATGAAAATTTAGTCCTAATTAAATTAATTTTAAGATAATTTCCTAAGTTTGAGTTAATAAAAATATATATAAAATAAATGTTTAAATTCAATTAAATTACACTAAACTACACACCACTACACCTAATTATCCACAACACTAAATTTTAAAACAAAATTACACTTAATACACATAAATACACACCACAACACATCTAAAAACACATTTCTAATTTTAAAACAAATCACACCTAATATACAAAATCACACGTCGTATCCTGGTCACACCTAATATATATAAAACAAACATAAAAGAGTGAAAAACAACTACACCTTATTTACATTAAGCTTTTATACAGGTTCATCATTAATCCAACTTCATCACGTTCGAGGAGGCCTCATCGATCATCATGATTAAGTTTGGTGAGTTTAACACATTTTATTTTTCTCATATTGGTTATTATTATTGTTTTATTTTATTCTCGCGCTCAAAAAGACCAAGTGAAGAATTAATCATTGTGAATTATTATTGAAATTTTATTGTTGTAATAATTAATTCTTAATTTTGCCTTAGGTTCGATTATGATATTCTTTATCATTCACAATTATTAATTGCAACAGTGGTTTTTATTTAGTAAAGTGTGTTTAGAGAATCAACGTTATCGATTATAAAATTTAGTAAAGTATAAAATATTTAATAAAATAATTAAAATTAGTGATTCATTTATATTCGTTGTTAAAGATTTGCATACTAAAGTGCTGTTAACATTTGACAATAGAAACCAATTTAAAATTAGTAATGTGTTAATAAATTAATTTTGATATGCTTCGTTAGTGTAAGAAATAAAGAAAATAAAAATTTTGTATTAGAAAGTTGAAACGATGTATATTAAAGGAAGTGTTAATTTTTATTTTTATATCTCATATAAAAGTTAAATAATTTACTCAAATCTTAAAACTATATTATTCTTAATAGATATTATATATATTATTATATTTACTTATTCTAATTATATTATGCTAATTTATAGTATTAATTAATATGATTTTGTTGATATTTTTCTTGGGTTGAAATAAAAGGAGTTTTTATTCAATATGAATTGCTAAATTGAATCATATCTGTTTTCACTCATGTAATTGGATGTTAGGATGAAAGAAATCGTGGGATTCTAGAAAAATTATTTTGTTCGTCACTAGAATCACGGTAGGGAGGGTTATGAGACGTAGGTTCCTAACAACATCTAGGACACCTATTTATATCTGGTAACTGTGTCAATACTATTTGTTAAATACACTCTCATACCAAATCACAGAGGGGCTTGTTTTGTTTGTTGATTTGTTTTTAGGTATCGGTAATTTGCTGGTCCATGGTAAAGTAAAGATAAGTTAAGTCACAAAATAGGGAGTCTATAATAAAAATATTGTATAAAAGTGAGGTTAGGCTGAAAAGAGGACCGAACTCCCCCAATCCCGACTGATCGCTAGCGATGTAATGGCTCCCGTAGTCCTATTTTTCCCTAGCACTTTAATGGAAAACCTAACATCTGGTTTTGACAAAAATGGGCTGCATCAAATCGCACCCATGAATATTTAGACTATTTTCCATTTTTACGTATTTACATACATTTGCAATTGTACACTTGATGTGCATTTTAGCAAATAGTAGTAATAGCAATTAGGTATATTACAATAGAATGGCGCCCAACGTGGGACGAATGAAGCCAATGTTTGGTTAATTTCGGTTCCGAATCTAATTAGTTTTGTAAATTTCATTAAATGCTAAGTGTAAAATCACTTAAGTGAATGTAAACTCCTTCTTTTGAATAAATATACAAGTTTTCAGGAATTTTAGATATTTGAGAGTTCGAGTAATCTAACCGCTTACTT
The DNA here is from genome assembly GCA_950370525.1 of Bellardia bayeri. Lineage (NCBI taxonomy): Eukaryota > Metazoa > Arthropoda > Insecta > Diptera > Calliphoridae > Bellardia > Bellardia bayeri. The sequence goes on along the minus strand of OX493268.1, from coordinate 18,019,559 downwards.
TAGGATATTCCTTTCAAGGATATTGTGAGCCTTTGCTTAATTGAGTATACACTTTTGCAGGAATTTTTGTATAATTTTATTTTAGTATTTGATAGACAGAGTTACCCACTGCATATGTTTATGTGGAATAATGTTATTTGGCAATATTGCAATTTAATATCCCGTATACATGAGAAAATTACAGAAAATTTAAGTGCTGGTATGTCGTTAAATATTATAACATTATTTGACAAAATTCTTTCATAGACTTGTTTTATATACCTGTATTGAATATAAGTTACCAAATTACCTAACTGAAAATTACTAGGAGAGAAAACAGATTGCCGTAAATAAAATTTGTTATTAGAAAAGTTTTTTTTTATATATATTACATAAATTACGAATATAATTGTTTATATTCTATAGCATATGTAAGTTTTGGAATAGTCTAACTGAAAAGTTAAGAAACTGTTCTCACTTGAGTTTTAGAATTGCACATTTTATACGTGTTTTGATACTTGAGTCATACTCTAGTATCAACAATAAACAATGATGAGTCATACTCCAGTAAAAAAATCGGGAGCAGAAGTTGCTCAATCACCACAATTGGAACAAGATTCGACAATTAGCTTTGAGAAATGTCATATTTGTGGTGAACGAAAGGACAATAAGATCGAATGTTTATTGATAGTAAAATGTAACCATACCTTCCATAATACATGTATTGAAAATTTTCTGTCCGAAAAAAATGCATGCCCAGTTTGTAATCTTCCGTGTGAATTGTCAGACCTAAAGAGAGTTTCGTTTACTTTAAAGTCTAGTAAATCTAGAGGAGGTAGATCTCGTGGTGCTCAAACGGGACATCAGTATACAACTCGTAGTTCTGTACAGCATGGATTGCAAGATACACATATTCCTACTGAATTTACTTTTACAAGTAATGCGAATGTAACTAATCAATTTGAAACCTTAGATAATGAAACAACAACTTCTCAAAACGCCAATGAAACACCGGTTGAGTCACAAATTGATAAACCATCTGTCATAGATTATGCACAAATTAATAAAATGATTGAGGTTAATTTAGGTAGAGCTCTAAAAAACTTTAACAGTGTTCCTCAGAATAATGTTCAATCTACAATCGATTATAATGTAATAAATAAAATGATTGAGACAAATGTTACAAAAATTTTTCAGAATCTTAATTTGAACACCAATAGTAACCCAACTCAATCACAACAACCACAAATTTTTTCAAATGTTTTGCTAGAACCACATCAACCTAATCGTGTACAACAAACGTTAAATTCTAATGGTTCTAATAGAGGAAACATTTATACTCCAATTTCTCAGACGAATGTCCAAACTTCCTTTAATTTAACTAATTTACAACAACAGAATAACGGACAACAACCACAACATGCTCTTTGTAACCCAAATTCAAATCTGTATAATGAACGACAAGTTAATCAATCTGTTATTGATGCTAACAATGATAATCAACCTCAAGCACAAGATTATCTACAATCACAACCACAATCTAATCCAACCATTGGATATAGAAATAGTCCAAATTCATATAACAAACACACATTTTTGCCAAGAAGTTTTTCGTCAAACACAAATTTCAATTCGGATAAAGTAACCTCTATTATCCAAAATTGGGGTTTGAAGTTTGATGGAACGGCGAACGGTCTCTATGTTGAAGAATTCTTATATCGTTTACGTTCTCTTATTAATGATTACTTTAACGGTGATTTCAATTTTATTCGTCCGAATCTACATATAGTTCTGGCTGGTAAAGCCAAGAATTGGTTTTGGTCTTACCACAAAAGAGCTCAACCAATTATATGGGAAAACTTTTGTATTGCTATACGAGATCAATATAAAGATTTCAAGTCACCATTCGACATACGCGAAGAGATACGTAACCGCAAACAAAAGCCCGGTGAATCATTTGATATATTTTATGAATCTATCTCTTTCTTGATGGATCGTCTTCCTAATCCACTTTCGGAGTTAGAATTGATTGAAATTATTACACGAAATCTTAGACCAGACATTAGACACGAATTACTATATCAACCCATTCATTCAATTTCGACTCTGAGGAAACTAGTGCAAATGCGTGAATCTTTTCTAAATGACGAATATGTACGTCGGAACTTTGCAGCAAGAAACCCAAATACATTTATGCCTCGTAGACAAATCGCTGAAATTGATTTTGAATCTGATTTGAACCAAGATTTTGATCCCCATCAAGAATCTTTTATAGAAGCTGTTCACAAACCTGAAGTAGTTCCTCGATGCTGGAATTGTGACCAGCTAGGTCATTTCTATGAAGATTGCTTGCTAGAAAGAACCGTGTTTTGCTATGGTTGCGGTGCCAAAAACACCTACAAGCCACAATGCGCCAAATGTTTGAATCGCAAAAATACAAAAAACTCAAAACCTCCTGTTCCACAGAAGGAACAAATCTAAATACTTGTAAAATACCTGATTTTCCAATTATTTCCAATGAACCCTCTAATATTGACCCTAAAGCTACTGATTTGACAAATGATTCTGCTAATGATGTAGATCCTGAATTTTTTGAAACAGATTATAGTGGTTTCCAGATATTAAAACGTGATTTTTGTAAAAATGTACAGGATACTTACGATTATTCTAAAATTATATATCCCAAACAACCTTTTCATAAACGCTGGGAAAATTATTATTCTAAACGCAATGAAATTTTTCAAGATTTTTCCATTTCACAAATTTCCGCCAGTAGTAGACAAAAACGGTCGACAATACGTCTTCGAAACTTTTATAAATGTCGCAAATTAAGTGCCAAATTATTAATATCAGCTATAGTCAACGTCCCTAATGATATGCGTTACTACGCCAAAGTAAGCTTCCTTAATTTTACGGAATACGGATTGCTTGATACCGGCGCTAGTATAAGCTGCATCGGTTCAGAGTTGTCTCGTGAAGATCTTTCGAAATTTCGTAATTTTACCAAATGCAAATCATTTGTAAAAACTGCCGATGGTAAATCACAACAAGTTGTTGGTTGGCTAAACGTCGATGTGAAATTCAAAGAAAATTCTCATAAACTTAATCTTTTTGTTATTCCAACAATTTCTCAGAGATTAATACTTGGTATTGATTTCTGGAGAAAATTTAATTTGATACCCGATGTCGTTAAATCTGTAGATTTAGTTGATAAATCTTTACTTAATTTTTGTCCGGCAGCATTGTCTGTAATGTCCAATAGTCTGTCCGAAAATGAGCAACATGATCCTCCGAATTCAGAAAACTACTTCTATAAACTATCTTTTTCCCAACAACAACAATTGAAAACTATTATATCGTTGTTTCCCAATTTTGAAACACAAGGTCTAGGTCGTACAAGTTTAATTAAACATACAATAGATGTAGGCGAAGCAAAACCAATAAAACAGCGTTTCTACCCTGTATCTCCGGCTGTAGAAAAATTAATGTTTTCGGAAATAGACAGAATGCTAACCTTAGGAGTAATAGAACAGTCCACCTCACCTTGGAGTAGTCCGATGAGATTAGTAATTAAACCTAATAAAGTCCGTCTGTGTCTGGATGCACGAAAGGTAAATTCAGCCACTAAGAAAGATGCGTATCCCTTACCATCAATCGAAGGAATCTTTTCTCGTTTGCCCAAAGCTAACATAATAACAAAGTTAGATTTAAAAGATGCTTATTGGCAAGTTGAGCTATCAGAAAAATCTAAACCATTAACGGCCTTTACTGTGCCCGGTAGACCGCTCTACCAATTCGTGGTTATGCCTTTTGGCCTTTGTACGGCTCCGCAAACTATGTGTCGTTTAATGGATGAAATCATTCCATCAGATCTAAAGAATATGGTATTCGGTTACTTAGATGACATGTTAATAGTGTCAGAAACTTTTGAACAACATCTTTCAGTTTTAGTTCGTATTTCTGAACAATTTAGAAAAGCAAACCTTACGCTTAATATTTCCAAAAGCCACTTTTGCGTAACACGGGTAAAATACCTTGGTTATGTGATTGGGGATGGAGGAATCGCGACCGATCCAGAGAAAGTTAGTGCTATTAATGATTGGCCAGTGCCAAAGAATCTCAAGCAAGTTCGAGGATTCTTAGGACTCGCAGGTTGGTATAGGAGATTCATAGAAAATTTCTCTAGTGTAGTTTTTCCTATTACTGAAACCATATCAACTAATAGAAAATTCGTTTGGACCAATGAAGCTCAATCAGCTTTCGAAAAAATCAAATCGCTTTTAACTTCAGCTCCAATTCTTAGTAATCCCGACTTTAATAAGAAATTCTTTTTACATTGCGATGCAAGTGACTACGGTATCGGTGCGGTATTAGTCCAATTAGATGGTAATAACTGTGAGAAACCTATAGCTTATATGAGTAGGAAGCTTAATTCTGCGCAACGAAACTATAGCGTGACCGAACGCGAATGTCTCGCCGCGGTAGAAGCAATTCAACGTTTTCGCTGCTATTTAGAACTCCAAGAGTTTGAAATTATTACGGATCATGCGAGTCTCGTATGGTTAATGCGTCAGCCAAACCTTAGTGGTCGTTTAGCACGATGGGTTTTAAAGCTCCAGACATATAAATTTATCGTTAGCCATCGTAAGGGTAAAGAAAATATAGTTCCTGATGCACTATCCAGGATTCCCAGCAATGAAATTGCAACTTTAGAAATCACAGAACCCGAAATCGATTTATCTTCTGCTAGTTTTAAAGATACAGATTATACAAAATTGATAACGAAAATACGTGAAAATCAAGAAAAGTATCCAGATATTCGCCTAGTAGATGAATTTGTCTATATACGAACACAACATTACGACGGTAATGTAGAAAACGAAAGTAATGCGTGGAAACTTTGGATTCCAGAAAGTTTGAGAACAAATTTAATAAGAAGATTTCATTCTTCTCTAACATCAGCTCACGGAGGAATGCAAAAGACTGTAGATCTGCTAAAGCGAACATTTTTCTGGCCAGGGCTAGTAAAAGACGTACGAGATTTTATACGAAACTGCGAAACATGTAAAACTATGAAAGCTCCAAACTTCGTAATGAAACCGGAAATGGGAAAACAAACTGTGTCTGTCCGTCCGTTTCAGCGTTTATATATCGATTTGTTAGGTCCGTATCCACGAAGTAAGTCCGGCCATATTGGATTGTTAATAGTATTAGACCATCTAACTAAATTTCATTGGTTACATCCATTAAGAAAATTCACTTCGGATGCAATACAAAAATTTATGGAGCAACAAATTTTCCATATGTACGGAGTCCCCGAAGTTATCGTTAGCGATAATGGATCCCAATTTAAGGCTAACGATTTCAATGCGTATTTAACTTCTTTGGGAATAAACCATGTTTACACCGCCTACTACTCACCACAAGCTAACGCTTCTGAACGAGTTAATCGTTCCTTGATAGCGGGTATTCGTTCGTTTTTGAAAGCAGATCACACGAAGTGGGATGAACACCTGAGTGCTATTAGTTGTGCACTTCGAAACTCATGTCACCAAGCGCTCAACACGTCTCCCTATCATGCCCTTTTCGGTTTCGATATGGTAACCCATGGGTCATCATACGCTTTACTTCGAAACCTTAAACTGTTAGATGAACCATCATATCGTTTAACTAGAGATGACAGTTTGCAGTTGATACGAAAGGACCTACAGAAGCACATTAAAACAGCATACGAGAGAAATCAACACTACTACAATTTGCGTACACGACCTCAAACGTTTACGGTAGGACAAGAAGTCTTACGTAGGAATTTTGTCCAAAGCAATGCTGCGAATAGGTTTAATGCTAAATTTGCCCCTTTATTCGTAAAAGCTAAGGTAAAAGCTAAATTAGGGAATCATTACTACCAACTCGAAGATCTACAAGGAAAGCAAATCGGCACATTTCATACCAAAGATATTCGGATATAATCGTCCTGTTTCCAGCTAATATTACTACTCAATGAGTCAATATTATCCGGTTTTGTAGTGTACGATTTGTTAAAATACAGAATCAAAAAATTTTTTTTTTCAGCAAATAATTTTTGTCATAAAATTTAACTTTGTTTAAACTCCAACTCATTTTTTGTTTGTAAAAATTGGGCAATGTAATAATATAAATGGGTAAATTTGTAAACCGAACATTTACATTTGTTTTGAAATATGTATTTACTACTTGCTTTACCAATTAAAACACATACTTTTACTACTACCCAATAACATCAACAAAAATCATTATATACATACCAATGTTTATAAACATTTAGAATAAACATCTCTTGCAGCTTCTTATGGTATTGATTTTTAAAATATTAATTAATTTATCTCAAATATTACTAAAATCTAGTCTAAAATTAATAACAATAACATCAAAGTATTATGTATATCAATTAAATTTTTTTATTTTTTTAACTTTATTATAATTAATTGAGATACATACAGGGTTGTGTTTGATGTAAGTAAAGCTTTAAAAACTTTTGTCTAGGATATAGAATTGATATAATTAGGAGTAAAGCCGAGTCGTAATCAATAGTAGTATTTTAGTTGACATTTGTCTATATACCTACTAAACACGTCTCCAATTTGCAAGTCGAGCTGTCAATAAAATTGACATAAGTTAACAACTTCCTTTTTCCTTTGACTTCTGAAGTGGTAAGATCTAAAAGCTCGGTAAAAATATTGAAGAGACCGAATCTTACAAATTCTATTTAATCCTCGTGGAGAATTTATAATTCTAATTAAAATAATCTTCCCTAAGATCCATTCTATGGTAACTATTAACATTTTTGTTAGAATTTTGGATATAATTTTTAAAACAAAATAATCCTTTTAAGGTCCAATTAGGAAAAACGACATATACAGAAACACATAATAGTGAACACTTGTAGACAGTTCCACCAGATCATAGTGATCTTGGCATTGTTGAAATAAACCGTCCTTGGTCAGAAGTCCGAAATTCCCAACAATTTCAGAGAGAAGGTAGGTTAAATCTCTGAAATTACCAATTTTCATCAAATCTAAAAATAATTACTATCAAATATCCATTTAGGCTCTGGGAAACGTATACACGCTACCTGTCAGCCCCGTTTTCCAGCAACCTTCTCTCTGAGAAGCGTTTATGCAGTTTTCTGTGTAAAACACCTTGGATTTATCCCCCAAATATTGCCAAAATATTGATTTTAGATTGCTAATATTTCTACCATAGATGTGCGTAGAACAACGATTGCACCTAGTAGAAGAAGTACCACCACCTGTTCGAGATTTTCCTTAGAAGACTAACTGTATCAGTCACCACCTACATGCGTTTATAACCATCAACATTACTCTCTGTTTAAATTTTTTTTACGTGATAACAACATCATCAATCAACAATCCAGTCAGTACCATTTTCTAACTCAGTGTTATAGAAATCTATTCCTTGTCTAATGTAAAATAACGACAATCAAAAGTACAAAATGAAAAAAAAAAAAAAAACCCAAATCTTTAATACATCAAACACAATTAACAAAATAAAGAAAAGCAACAACAAATATCACTAATTATAATAATTATTAAAAAAACATAGAAAAAAAATGATCACAATAAGAATTAACGAGAAGAAAAGGGAAAGAAAATGTATTAAGAGATCATAAGTATATATAGAAGGATAAAGTGAAGTGCAAAAAGTCGATGGAAAGAGAAGATATGAATATCCCAACAAAAATTTAATCGTTAAACTAAACAAAAGCAAAAGCGAACCAGAAATTTTGGTGCTTAAATGAAAAAAAAAAAAAAAGAAAATCGAAATGAGAACTAAGAACTAAAAGTGAAGAACAGTGAAGAGAAAATAAGTTTAAAATAAAGAATAACAATTAATTGTATTTAGTTAAATTAAAAATCAGTCTTAAAAAAAATTATGCGAATTAAAGAAAATTATCGAAAACTCGAAAAGTAAATTAAGTTATAGATTAGCTGTGGGTAAACTATGAAAATTTAGTCCTAATTAAATTAATTTTAAGATAATTTCCTAAGTTTGAGTTAATAAAAATATATATAAAATAAATGTTTAAATTCAATTAAATTACACTAAACTACACACCACTACACCTAATTATCCACAACACTAAATTTTAAAACAAAATTACACTTAATACACATAAATACACACCACAACACATCTAAAAACACATTTCTAATTTTAAAACAAATCACACCTAATATACAAAATCACACGTCGTATCCTGGTCACACCTAATATATATAAAACAAACATAAAAGAGTGAAAAACAACTACACCTTATTTACATTAAGCTTTTATACAGGTTCATCATTAATCCAACTTCATCACGTTCGAGGAGGCCTCATCGATCATCATGATTAAGTTTGGTGAGTTTAACACATTTTATTTTTCTCATATTGGTTATTATTATTGTTTTATTTTATTCTCGCGCTCAAAAAGACCAAGTGAAGAATTAATCATTGTGAATTATTATTGAAATTTTATTGTTGTAATAATTAATTCTTAATTTTGCCTTAGGTTCGATTATGATATTCTTTATCATTCACAATTATTAATTGCAACAGTGGTTTTTATTTAGTAAAGTGTGTTTAGAGAATCAACGTTATCGATTATAAAATTTAGTAAAGTATAAAATATTTAATAAAATAATTAAAATTAGTGATTCATTTATATTCGTTGTTAAAGATTTGCATACTAAAGTGCTGTTAACATTTGACAATAGAAACCAATTTAAAATTAGTAATGTGTTAATAAATTAATTTTGATATGCTTCGTTAGTGTAAGAAATAAAGAAAATAAAAATTTTGTATTAGAAAGTTGAAACGATGTATATTAAAGGAAGTGTTAATTTTTATTTTTATATCTCATATAAAAGTTAAATAATTTACTCAAATCTTAAAACTATATTATTCTTAATAGATATTATATATATTATTATATTTACTTATTCTAATTATATTATGCTAATTTATAGTATTAATTAATATGATTTTGTTGATATTTTTCTTGGGTTGAAATAAAAGGAGTTTTTATTCAATATGAATTGCTAAATTGAATCATATCTGTTTTCACTCATGTAATTGGATGTTAGGATGAAAGAAATCGTGGGATTCTAGAAAAATTATTTTGTTCGTCACTAGAATCACGGTAGGGAGGGTTATGAGACGTAGGTTCCTAACAACATCTAGGACACCTATTTATATCTGGTAACTGTGTCAATACTATTTGTTAAATACACTCTCATACCAAATCACAGAGGGGCTTGTTTTGTTTGTTGATTTGTTTTTAGGTATCGGTAATTTGCTGGTCCATGGTAAAGTAAAGATAAGTTAAGTCACAAAATAGGGAGTCTATAATAAAAATATTGTATAAAAGTGAGGTTAGGCTGAAAAGAGGACCGAACTCCCCCAATCCCGACTGATCGCTAGCGATGTAATGGCTCCCGTAGTCCTATTTTTCCCTAGCACTTTAATGGAAAACCTAACATCTGGTTTTGACAAAAATGGGCTGCATCAAATCGCACCCATGAATATTTAGACTATTTTCCATTTTTACGTATTTACATACATTTGCAATTGTACACTTGATGTGCATTTTAGCAAATAGTAGTAATAGCAATTAGGTATATTACAAATAAAGTATATTTTTCTCGATTTTATTAAACTCGTTGCAATGAGTTCTGTATCTTTTATATTCAAAATACAGAAAACATAAAATACAAAATGTTTGATAAGAGTGAAAAGCGGAATTTTCTCATCCTAATTTTAGCTTTTAATAAAACATTTTTTGTTGTTACGGCTTTTTGGTCTCAGAAAAAAAAACAATTCCAAAAGGCCTTAAGTACAATTACTAAAAAACTACTATTATTTATTAAACCAAACCCGCAATAGATTTTTAAGGTTAATTCTGAAATTTGGCCAATAAGAATGAAATAGTCTCAATTTATAATTAATTATTTATATATTTATATACTGATCTGTGTAAAATTTCCATTTGATATTAATATTTATGTAGGTTAATGAGTTTTTGGGAGTAGTCCTCATAAGGGAGCTATGACCTATTACAGGCCCATCATGATTAAATTCTGTACGACGATTTGTATGTATATGTAAATTATTTGTGTTGAATTTCAGCCTTACAGTGACTTTTGTAAGAGATTTATTCGCATTTAAGTAATGTTTCGAAGTTACCTATATGGGGACTACTTGCAAATATGGACCGATCGTCATAAAACTGATTATAAATACTTTTATATATGTATGTACAAATTGTGTCCAATTTAAAGTTGATGGTGATGCTTATAAGAGATTTATGCTCATTTAAGTGATTTCCGCAAGTAAACTTTTTTATGAGGGCTACTATCAAATGTGGACCAATCGTCATGAAATTTAGTACAACAGTTTATATGTAAATGCTGTTGAATTTCAACATGATGATGATTTTTATAAGCGATTATTGCGCATTTGAATTATTTACGGAAGTGGAATTTATATGGGGCAATATCAAAACATGAACCGATGCAAACAAAATATAATTTTAAGATTTTCTTTACATTAGACTTGTTTTTGCTGAATTTTTTATAGAAACTGTTTTCTATAGGCCTTTATGTACCACAGAGCCAAATTTCGGTCAGACATTTGTATGGGGCTGTGAGAAATCATGTTCCGATTCTTATCATTTTCAACAAGTCTTGATCTTTCATAAAAAATTAACGTACACAATTTCATAATATTATCTGCATTATATTTGAAGATACTTGCACAAAATATTGCCTGAAACTTTGGTATATAGGATGACCAATTTTGCCCATTTTCAATATCAATTATTTCGTTGAAACAAGAAATGTTGGTGAAACAAGAAACAAGAAATTCGTTAAAACAATAAATGTTTGTGAGTCTTTCATTGCTCTAATTCAAAGTTTTATCGTGCCTGCAGCAGACGGACGAACACGGCTAGATCGTGTTGGAATCTCAGCAGAACCCAGAATTATAGACTTTTTGGTTCTACTACCAATATTTCGATGTGTTACAAATGGAATGACTTGACAAACTTAATATAGTTCCAATATTTTTGATGGTGGGTATAAAAACTCCAACGATTTTGTAGCTCGGAAACAATAACTGTTAAAAACTGTTTAAAAAGAAGTGGTTGGGAAGCTTTGCTTACGCCTTATAGTCCAGATCCGACTGCTATTTGTATCGATTGATGTAGCAGGTTCTCTCTAGTATACACTTCACTTTACAACATGGTATACGAAATTGGCAAGATTGGTACTTGTCCGCAAAAGATGAACAGATCTTTTGGCACGGAATCCATATTGTAGCAGAAAAATGACAGAAATGTCATTACTAACAAAGGCCAATACTTTGAGTACATTTCTATTGTACAAATATTTCAAAAGAGAAGCTTAACTTTTTAAAAAATCCCACATTTTTATACCTACATATCGACACCGAAAATCCAAAAGGCCGTAACTACACATTTTACTTTTTTAAAGGAAAAGCGAAAAACTTTATAAATTTAAGACTATTTCATTCTTATTGGCAAAATTTCAGAACTAACCTTAAAAAACTATTGCGGATTTAGTTTAATGAAAAAATTATAATGCATATAATAGTATTTTTAGTAATTGTACTTAAGGCCTTTTGGAATCGTTTTTTTTTTTCTCTGAAACCAAAAAGCCGTAACAAAAAATTGTTTAAAAAAAGTTAAAATTAGGATGAAAAAATTCCGCTTTTCATTCTTATTAAACATTTTGTACTTTTTGTTTTTTTTTTTTTTTTTGAAAGATTAATTGCAAAGAGTTTAGTGAATTCGAAAAAATTTTAGAAAAGAAAACAAAATTCAAAAAAAAAACGAGAATTCATGATTGTATACATGAAAAGAAAAGCAGTTCACATTGCGAAGTAAAATTTATAAATCTAATCTGAGTATGGTAAATTATCATATAAACTGTGGCAATCAGCCGGAAGTAAACATTTAAGTAGACAAAAACATATGAAAAACATATCATAAAGAAAAATGTATTTTGGTTAATTATCCGAATCAAAAAATCGATTTTGAATTTTTTGTAGTTACGGCATTTTGGATTTTAGGTGACGATATGTATACGAACCAAATTTTGTTCAAATACCGTTATCAGGAGCAATAATAATTTTTAATTTTTGGTTTGTATGGAAGGTACCACGCCCTTTGTCCAATTCGACCGAATTGTATATAAATATAAACCACCCGGGGCGCCACCCAAACGCATACAAAAAAATGTATGCAAGTCGGTCCAGCTGTTTAGGAGGAGTTCAGTCACAACACACGTACAGTAGAATTAAAGATATAAATTGATTGTTTTATTTTGTTTGGAGAAACCACGTTTTTGCTGAAAGTCCCTGCATTTTAAATCAAAAATGTCTATATTTTCAACAGCTTTATTTCACTCACTTTACGTTCAAACCCCTTTAATCCTACAACACTCCATTAATTTTTAACAAATAGTTTTCACCACTGTTTTATGCTTAACTCTCTACTTAAAACAGAAAGCTCTCAATTTTATCATTATACATTCAACTCAATTAACCTTAAACAAACAATACTTAAGCAAATACTTTAAAAAATACAAATACCTACTCACTCAATTCACACAACTAACTCACTTAAATACTCTTACTCAATATCATTACAAATATAATCTCCTATTAAACATTACAGCACTCAAATGTAAATTGCTGTAATTGTAACAGTATGCTTAGGTGGTTTTAACATTAATTGAAAATGTTACCGTTGATTTTACATATTTTAACAGTCCTGTATTGAAGACTGTTAATAAACATGCATGAATCATATGTTTATGTTAATTATTGACTAGTACACGTTTTTTTATAGTTGTTCTTTGTTTTTACTCTTTTTTTACTGTTTTCATTAGTATTTTCTGTATTTTTGGTTTATTCAGCAGCAGGGTTTTGCTGCTGCTGCCCGAAAACAAGTTTAAACCTTTTGTGTTTATTTTTGGTTGTATTTAACTTTTTTTTTTGGCTAAAAGATCACGAATTTAATGTAGTGATATTTTATGTACTTGTTGTTGCTGTAGGGTCTCTTCTTGTTTAACTTTTGTTTTTGGTGGTAATTGTTGATGTTTAATGTTGTTGTTTTTTTTTGTTATTATGTATTTGTTTTTGCTGTTTTTTGTGTTGTGTGTGTTTTTAGTCTTAAATGCATAATAAGTAGTGTAAAATGTACGAATTTATTGTCGTTTTATTTGCTTTTATTTGGTGCACAATAAACCCGTTTTTTGGAAAGGGAATTATTTTTGGTGTTTAATATTTTTTTTTGGTTTCTTTAAAAAAATTTAAGATTTTATTAAACTGTGATTTCAGATGAAACTGCATAAATAAATGTTTCCATATAAAATAAGCAATTACTTAAAATGTGTGCACAAAAATGAGCACTAACTTTACTGTTCTAAAGAATAGTTAACGCTAACTTTACGGTTCTTAAGAAAAGTTAACGCTAACTTTACTGTTCTAAAGAAAAGTTAGCGCTAACTTTACTGTTCTTAAGAATAGTTAACGCTAACTTTGCTGTTCTAAAGAAAAGTTAACGCTAACATTACTGTTCTAAAGAAAAGTTAACGCTAACTTTATTGTTTTAAAGAAAAGTTAACGCTAACTTTAGTGTTCTAGAGAAAATTTAGCACTAACTTTACTGTTTTTAAGTAAAGTTAACTCTAACTTTGCTTTCCTAAAGAAACTTTAACTTTACTTTTCTAAAGAAAAGTTAGCTTTAACTTATTATCAATAACTTCGTCTACAACCGTTTTTAAGAATTAAATTACTTTAACAAATTTTCTGAACTTAAAATTAACAGTCCTAAGTAGTAAAAATCGATAATTTAAAGTGTTAACTTTTAACTCTTAAAGTAAAAGAAAGATTGAAAAAAACTGCAGGTTACTAATTAAAATAAAAATGTGGAACGAATGGAAAAAGACACAACACATAAAAATACAGAAAAACTAAATAAATTTTAAAAATATTGTTGCTTTTTAACAAAGATCATTATGAGCATAAGAAACAGATCACATACTGGAGAAAAACTCGTTTAAATGGACAAAGAACTTTTTAAAATACACGCATACTAACGATCAGCTTAAAATGCCAGCCAGCAGAATATTTTAAACGACGTTCGTTTGTTGTCTATGCGGTGTTTTCATCTTTCAACATGGGTGCTGCGCGCATGCGCAGGGGCTAAGAGTTCTCGTGTGTACAGGCAGTCAGTAAAACGGACAGATACTTAGAGACATGGGTTAAAAAGCTTAAGTTCATAACACAAAGCCATCAACATACATATACTTATGTATGTATGTTATATATACATGCAGTAGAGAACTTAGCATGACAAAAGGACGGAGGGACAGACAGACACAGCAGACATATCTCGTACACAGCATCTAAATAAAAAGGCGCAGCAGACTCTGTAGTAGACGGACCACAACGACTCGCTTAAAATCTGTACAACAACTTTTGATTTTTGTTGCAACCGGTTTAAAGAACTACTTTTAGTTTTATTGTATTTGTTCGATTTGTTTTATTTTTATTTTGTTTTTTTTACATTCTCGCTCTTTACTGGTGCTTTTGGGTATCTCTTGGTTTGTTTCTGGTTGTTTGCTTCTCTGTATCTTTAAAGTTGTTTTTTTTTTCTTCTTAGATTCAATATAAAATAAAATGTTGTGGCTTTTTGGCAGACACACACAGTCGCCTATGCAATGGACAGACTTATAAGAATGACTTTATTTTTTCTTTAGTTTTTTTTTAGGGTATTGTTTGTTTTTATTTTCGTTTTTTTGCAGTTGCCTTTATTTAATATTTAGCAAAAAAATAAATTAAAAAAAAAAACTATTGTATTTTATTGAATTTGTGAAAGTCGATTTTTATGTAGTTTCTTTATTGTTGCTTTAGTTATAGTTATTTAATGCTGTTGTAGCTGGCTTTTTCATTTTCTTCTTAAATATTATTTATAGTACCAGGTTTTATTTAAGGCTTCGCTTAAATCGTGTTGTCTACCAACTGAACAAACCTTAAAATGTCTAAGTTGTCTTTGACCAGTTTTTTTTTATTTGATTATTTTAAATACATATTTAAATGTTAAAAGTGCAGTTAGATTTTATATATTTAAAGCAGCATTTTAATCAAAATATCAGTGTTATTTAAGTATAAGATACATATGTATGTATGTATATACATGATTAGAAACGAGTATGTTGGTTTAAATAAAAAAAAATGCAAATAAAGATATTAAATGTCAATTTAGGTAGAGAAACTGCAAGCAGGAACAAATTATAGTTTTCCATAAATATTGAATAACTAGAGAAATCGCTTACTTTGCAATAAAAAAAATTATCGATTGACAGAATAAGGAAAATAAAGTTATCAATCGTATAAAAAGTAAAGTTATTGATTACTTTCTAAAGGAACCCAAAGTTATCGATTACTTTATAAAAAGTAAAGTTATTGATTACTTTCTAAAGAAAACCAAAGTTATCGATTACTTTATAAAGAATAGTAAAGTTGTCGATAACTTTTCTCAAGAAAAGTAAAGTTATCGATAACTTTTTTATAGAAAAGTAAAGTGATCGATAACTTTTTAATAGAAAAGTAAAGTTATCGATAGCTTTTATAGAGAAAATTGAAAAATGTATAACTTTTCTAAACAAAAGTAAATTTATCGATAACTTTTTATAGAAAAGTAAAGTGATCGATTACTTTTCTCAAGAAAAGTAAAGTTTTCTAAAGAAAATTAAAGTGATCGATAACGTTTCTAAAGAAAAGTAAATTTATCTAAAGAAAAGTAACTTTTATAGAAAAAATTGTAAAATTGAGAACTTTTCTAAAGAAAAGTGAATTTATCAATAACTTTTGTCCAGAAAAGTAAAGTGATCGATAACTTTTTTATAAAAAAGTACTTTTCTATAGAAAAGTTCTCAATAACTTTTGTAGAGAAAATTGTAAAATTGTGAACTTTTCGCAAGAAAAGTAAATTTATCGATATTTTTTTTATAGAAAAATAAAGTCAGCGATAACTGTTTTATAGAAAAGTAAAGTTTCTATAGAAAAGTTCGATTTCAATAAAATTGATAGTTTTTCTAAAGAACAGTAAAGTTGTCGAAAGGGTTTCTAGAAAAAATTAAAGATTTCTATAGAAAAGTAAAAAAATCGATCATTTTTCAAAAGAAAAGTAAAAAATCGATAACTTCTCTAAATAAAAGTAAATTTATCGATAACTTCACTTTTACTTCTTCTAAAAAAGTAAAGTTATCGAAAACTTTTATATAAAAAGCAAAAATATCTATAAAAAAAACTTTTCTATAGAAAAGTTATCGATAAATTTTCTATAGAAAATTAAGGTTACCGATAACTGTCAGACGGACGGACATGGCTGGATCATCTTAGAATCTTATAAGGAAGCAGAATATATATACTTTTTGATTCGATGATATACAATTGGAATGGCTTAACAAACTTAATATAGTCCCTATCTTTTTGATGGTGGGTATAAAAACTCCAACGACTTTGTAGCTCGGAAAAAATACCTGTTTAAAACTGTTTAAAAAGAAGTGGTTAGGAAGTTTTGCTTAATACGCCTTATAGTACAGATCTTTCTTCGTCCGACTGCTATTATACACTTCACTTCACAACATGGTAAACGCAAAAGATGAACAGATCTTTTGGCACGGAATCCATATTTTACCAGAAAAAATGTCAGAAATGTCATTACTAATAAAGACCAATACTTTGAATAAATTTATACTGTACAAATATATCAAAATAGAAACTATACATTTTAAAAAATTCCTTATTTTTGTTAACTTTTCTATAGAGAGTAAATTTTCCATAGAAATTAAAGTTACCGATAACTCTTTTATAGAAAAGTAAAGTTATCGATAACTTTTGTAGAGAGAATTAAAGCCATCTATAACTTTTATAGAAAAAAATAAAGTTATTGATAACTTCTTTAGAGAAATTTAAGATTATCAACAACTTTTCTATTAAAAATTAAAAAATTAATAAACTTTCTAGTATATTTTTAAGTTGTCCATAAATTTTCTAAAGAAAATCTAATTTCTCAAAAATGTTGCTAAAGGAAATAAAGTTTTTCATAACTTTTTGAGAGTAATTCAAAACGTTTAAACTTTATTTGAAATAACAAGATACTACTATAATAAATACCTATACTTTATTAAATCTATGTCAAATTACACATGATTTTTGAGTTGTTTTTTTAACAATATGAATCATTACTAAATTTTAATAATTATTATTTATCTCGTTATAAATATGCATTCAGTGTGCGTCTCTCAACCTTGAAATCTTTTTTAAACGTACAAAAAAAGTGCTAAATAGTTCAAAAGTTATTAAACGAAAATATATAAATGAATATTCGAGTCTAACTCAAAAAATGTGTGAAACATTTATTTACACATGTTAACAGAATTAACTTAATGTAAAAAATGTAATATATGTATGTACGAGTATATAGGTATATAAAGAAATAAAGTAAATTATTGTCTGTTATATGAAATATTATAATATTAAATGTAGTCATACGGTATATAAACTGACAACTGCCAGATTCATTTATTATAAATCTAAATATAAAAATAAAAATTCAGAACATTTACATTTTAGGCGAATGCTGATGATGACTAGCAAAAATTATGTAATTTATTGTGAAATCATTTAAGTATGTAAGACAAATTAATTTTATACGATCAACACACAATAGCTTCATTCGTTTACATATTGCAAACAAGAAACTAAATTTTAACAGAAAAAAAACACTATAGAAAACTAAAGTTAACGTAAAGATAGTGCTAACTTTTCTTTTAAAAAGTAAAGTTAGTGCCAACTTTTCTATAACTTTCCTTAAAAAAGTAAAGTTACTGCTAACTTTTCTTTAGAAAAGTAAAGTCAGTGCTAACTTTTCTTTAAAAAACTAAAGTTAATGCTAACTTTTCTTTAACTTTCCTTAAAAAAGTAAAGTTACTGCTAAATTTTCTTTAGAAAAGTATTTAAAGTTAGTGCTAAATTTTCTTTAAAAAAACTAAAGTTAATGCTTACTTTTCTTTAACTTTCCTTTAAAAAAGTAAAGTTAGAGCCAACTTTTCTTTAGATAAGTAAAGTTAGTGCTAACTTTACTTTAGAAAAGTAAAGTTGTTTTCTTTAGAAAAGTATTTAAAGTTAGTGCTAAATTTTCTTTAAAAAAACTAAAGTTAATGCTTACTTTTCTTTAACTTTCCTTTAAAAAAGTAAAGTTAGAGCTAACTTTTCTTTAGATAAGTGAAGTGAGTGCTAAATTTTCTTTAGAAAACTAAAGTTAATGCTAACTTTTCTTTAACTTTTCTTATAAAAGTAAAGTTAGTGCTAAATTTTCTTTAGAAAACTAAAGTTAATGCTAACTTTTCTTTAACTTTCCTTTAAAAAAGTAAAGTTAGAGCTAACTTTTCTTTAGATAAGTGAAGTGAGTGCTAAATTTTATTTAGAAAACTAAAGTTAATGCTAACTTTTCTTTACCTTTTCTTAAAAAAGTAAAGTTAGTGCTAACTTTTCTTTAAAAAACTAAAGTTAATGCTAACTTTTCTTCAAAAAGTAAAGTTAGTCCCAACTTTTCTATAACTTTCCTTAAAAAAGTAAAGTTACTGCTAACTTTTCTTTAGAAAAGTAAAGTTAGTGGTAACTTTTCTTTAAAAAACTAAAGTTAATGCTAACTTTTCTTTACCTTTTCTTAAAAAAGTAAAGTTACTGCTAACTTTTCTTTAAAAAAGTAAAGTTAGTGCTAACTTTTCTTTAAAAAACTAAAGTTAATGCTAACTTTTCTTCAAAAAGTAAAGTTAGTCCCAACTTTTCTATAACTTTCCTTAAAAAAGTAAAGTTACTGCTAACTTTTCTTTAGAAAAGTAAAGTTAGTGGTAACTTTTCTTTAAAAAACTAAAGTTAATGCTAACTTTTCTTTACCTTTTCTTAAAAAAGTAAAGTTACTGCTAACTTTTCTTTAGAAAAGTAAAGTTAGTGCTAACTTTTCTTTAAAAAACTAAAGCTAATGCTAACTTTTCTTCAAAAAGTAAAGTAAGTGCCAACTTTTCTATAACTTTCCTTAAAAGGTAAAGTTACTGCTAACTTTTCTTTAGAAAAGTAAAGTTAGTGCTAACTTTTCTTTAAAAAACTAAAGTTAATGCTAACTTTTCTTTAACTTTCCTTAAAATGTAAAGTTACTGCTAAATTTTCTTTAGAAAAGTAAAGTTAGTGCTAAATTTTCTTTAAAAAAGTAAAGTTGTTTCTTTAGAAAAGTATTTAAAGTTAGTGCTAAATTTTCTTTAAAAAAACTGAAGTTAATGCTAACTTTTCTCTAACTTTCCTTTAAAAAAGTAAAGTTAGTGCTAACTTTTCTTTAACTTTTCATAAAAAAGCAATGTTAGTGCTAACTTTTCTTTAACTTTCCTTAAAACACTAACTTTTTTTATAAAAGTAAATTTACACCTTACTTTTCTTTGTAAAATTAAAGTTTCTACAATTTACTTAGACAAAGTGTGTTATTGATGAATGGTATTAAATTGCTTATATTTCTGCTTATTTTGTTTGCCACTGTATATCCCGCTGGCTATAATTTAATATTTATACTAAATTATTAGTTTCAAAGACATATGTTTAGGCCAAATTCCATTTTTATTTATTTAAACAATATTTAGCAAATTTTTAAATGATTTTTACTTTTTATAAACAAAGTTCATGATATTTGTAACTGCAGTCGCTTCTCTATTACAGCAACAATAGCGCAAACTACAATAACCATAATATGAACAACCATTCGAATTGGAAAAATACATTGTTGTAGTGTGATGAAACCAGAAAAAGAAAAACACAGTGTAAATCAATCTATTATTAGTAAAATAGGAAAACAACAACAGCAGCAACAATGAGAACAATATTATAGATAGATACAAGATACAAGTACAACAAAACGAAAACATTGCGGGGGCGTAAAGAACAGTTAGTGGCTGCTTTAATTGTTGCTGTTGTTGTTGTTTTACTGTATCTTGCACATATTCCAAAAGAACATACATGTGCGCTTGTATGTGTCTAAGAGTGAGTGCCCGTGGAAAATAAATAGAAATATGTACATGATGATTGTCTGACCGTTCTTTAGTGTGTTTTGCTTGTAGATAGCAAACACAGATACGCTGCTACACGAGTACATACAAAGATACTTATACTACTCGCACGTATAAATAAAAATCTAGAAAATTAAAACACAAAAAATCAATTTTAATTTTTCTCCATATTTCTTTAGCTTGTTTTTTTTTTGATTTTTTGTTGTTGCTTTTAATAGGTTTATAGTTGTGTTTTCCTATTTCTATATTTATTGTTCTTTTAAAATACTATTTTTGAAAGAGTTTAGCTACAAATTTTCTTTCAGCCTCCCTGCTTTTGAGTTTCTTAAAACAAATGTATTGGAAAATGTTTTGGCATTTGAAAAAATTATAATTTATAGATTTGAAAATTTGTATACTTAGAGGAGGTGGTTTTTTCATGTTTCTTTTTTTCGTAAACATATTTTTTCGAAGTGTGACAGCCATTTAAAATTAATTTCATTTTGAGACATTTTTTTATTTTACTATCCATTAAAATTTAAGAAGATTTCTAAATTATTTTTAACTTAAAAATAAAAATTTTCCGTTAATGAAGCAATATTTATAGCACACAACTGAATTGATTTCAAATCAAAAAAAAAAAAACATTTAAAATATTTTAGTGTCTGCTTCCAAAATGGTTTCATTTGGTTTAATATTATAACAGAATATGCATATAAGATAAGTTAACGCTAACTTTACTTTTCTAAAGAAGTTCTTTTCTTTAGAAAGAAGAGTTAACGCTAGCTTTACTTTTCTAAAGAAAAGTTAGTGCTAACTTTACTTTTTTAAACAAAATTCAGTTTTCTAAGAAAAAGTTAGCACTAACTTTACTTTTCTAAAAAAATGTTTACGCTAACTGATAAAGATAAAACTAGATAACTAGATTATAAAGATAAAACTAGATAAGAAAAGTTAGCACCAACTTTAATTAACGCTAACTTTATTTTTCTAAAGAAAAGTTATCTCTAAAGAAACGTTATCCCTAAAAGGAAAAGTTAGCGCTAACTTTTCTTAAGAAAAGTAACTTTACTTTACTTTACTAACTTTACCTTTCTAATGAAACTTTACTTTTCTAAGGAAAACTTAGCACAAACTTTACTTTTCTTAAGAAAAGTAATTTGCTAAAGAAACGTTATCTAACTAATTTTAATTTTTTAAATAAAAGTTAGTGCTAACTTTACTTTTTTAAAGAAGCTTTAGTTGTCTAAGTGCTAACTTCAGTTTTCTAAAGAAAATGTAATTAGTTTTCTAAACAAAAGTTAACTCCAACTTTAGTTTTCTAAAGAAAAGTTAGCGCTAAACTTAGCTTTTTAAACAAAAGTTAGTGCTAATTTCTCTTTACTTTAGAAAAGTTAGCCGTAGCTTTAATGTTCTATAGAAAATTTTCACTATGTCTACTTTTTTTGAAGAAAAGTTAGCACTAACTGATGTTTCTGAAAAAGTAATACAAATATGTATGTATCATCAAAATATTGATTTCTAAAAAAAATTAAATGAAATGAAATCACTGTTTGTGTAAACAAACTTCCCCCACAACTATCAACAGACCAAATCAATAATTGAAACTGCGTCAGCATCAGGGATGGAAAATAGCCTTTTGAATTGTTACATATGTAGTTGTTAAAGAAAATGTAAATTTTGACCTCCACGTTAGCATTTTCTTATATATATATATAAAATAACAATTAAACGTATACATAAACGTACTATATAAAAATCTGTTTATGAAGTACCAGGTTATTTGCAAAATAAAAAAAACTTAAGCTTCCAATTACATTTCTAAAATTACTAGATTTTTATTGCAAGAATGCATTAAAGAAATAGAAGAGCTAACATGTTTTTGAAGTCCTGATTAATTTTTAAACTTTAAAGTTAAAAAAAGTAAAATTGTACCTTGTTTGCCAACCCTGATCAGCATCATTTTCGTGCAATAATAAAAAAAATCTCTTTCTAGTTAGCACAACTGGTAACAATAAATTTCTCTTACTTTCACCGCTACCCTCCTCATTTACCCACTCATTCACTCACTCTCTCAGTCATACCCAAAAATGCTAATAAGATCACCGAATAAAAGAGAGAAATAAACAGAAATCTAATAAGAACTAATAAAATTCAAACGTTAGAAATTATGAAATAGTTTTTGATTTAATAACCATTGGACATATTGGACAACAATAACAGCAGTAGCATCATCAGAATCAATGGAAAGTGATTGATGGAATGGCGTTTTTTATGTGCGAATAAGTAGACTTTCATATGCACCCACGTAATTAATGAAATTTTTATGAAAAAAGCGTGGGTGGTTTTGGAATTATTTCAAATAATAGTCGTAAAAACTAAAAAACATGTTAATGGTTGGCTGAGAAACAACTGTATAAATGTACACATTATTTATTTCTTTGAAAGTGTTCTAATATCAAAAGACAACTAGCTCCATTGAGCTACAATGATAAAAGTATTCGTGCGAAATGGTTCTAGAAGTAATGACGTTGTAGATCATTAACGAATGTTAAGTAGTTCTGGGGCCAAATTACTGCATTCGTGATCGAATGAGCTATCGTATCGAAATTATGATAAAATGTACTAAATTTCTTGCTCGATATCGACTGCCATAATCTCAAATAAAAAACTACGATACATTTTACTCGATATCGAATGCGGTAATTTGGCCCCTGATTACACTCGGTGTGGAACTAATTTTTTTATTTGTAATTTTCTTTGATAATTTTGCTATTTGCATCAAAAACAATTTGCAATATTTTCCAAAATATGGAGTTTAAATCTGTTTTCAAAAAATTCTAGGGTTGTCCTGAAATCTGCTGGAAATGGAAAATTTTAACTCTTGTGGAATTTGTTTTGGCCTTCAATTCTAATTAAGATATGGAGTATTAATTTGTGTATACTCGTATGTATATGAAATATATTTGTGTTGAATATTATTTGGATACCAATATTTTTAAGAGAGTTATGCTCCTTAAGATGATTTTCGGCAATGGGCCTTATATGAAAGCTATGGTTAATTGTCAGCGTTGTCAACTTGATGCATTTCGCACCATTTTTGGTGCTTTTTAAAATTTGTTTGTACGAAAAATTCTTTAGTTGGTGCGCGTTGCGTTTTTTAATCTTTCCGAAAGTGTGATGAAATCGTTATTTTAACTAATTTTTAATGCAGCTTTTTAATAATTCATTATCATGAAATCTATACGTTGAAAAACTACTTCATTAAATGTATTTTAAATACGAATGTATGATAAATGAATACATACTAGCAATTTCGTTACATGAAGCTTATTGCTAAAGGTGAATAGGGTGAAAATCTTTGTTTGAAAATAAAATGAACATTTTAAACATGGAAATAAAAATTCTTGTAAAGCCGGATTTTAACTGTAGAAGAACAATCAGGGTTACAGTTCAAGTGGAGAAAAACAAATTTTATTGAAAAAATTCAAATAGAAGTCCTTAAAATAGAAAACAAAAATAATTAAGAAAAAGTACCAAATATGTACTGAAATTAGTACTTCAGTTCCGAATAGCATATTGTGAGTTAAATTTTGAGTGGTTAAATGCTTATTTTATATTTATTTGCTCGTTTATTTAAAAATACGGCTTTTACTTTAATAATCGTTGATCTCCTTTAAAAAGAGTTTGATATAGAATTTATGAAATTAAAAACATGTAAAATTAATTCAATTCAGTAAACTTGGTGAGTGTTTTTCTTTTAAATGGCGCGTTTTGTTTCTTCATTTTGGTGCGTTTTGAAATTTCAAAGTTGACAACGCTGAATTGCAAGCTATTTTGAACAGAAAATAAAATAGTATTCTTCAATTCTGTCTCGTCAGGGCAAGTATTTTTGATTGAGAAAGGCAAAGAGAATAAAAGGGGTACAAACTTGACGGTACTAGTTAATTTTTTTATTTCCTTTTAATTTCTTCTTTCATGCATGTGGATTTGCATTAACAAGTACGAAAATTGAATTGGCATGTGTAAATAAAATGGCAAGTTCAAAAGAGAATTGAACAAAAACTGGCCAGCTAAAACTGAAGAGTGTAAAACAAGACTTAAATTTTAAAATGCTAAAAAATTCTAAATATGTACAGTACAGTTGGACCTCGATTAACCGTGATGGTCGGGACCGGAAGCATTCTGGATAATCGATTTTCACGGTTAATTGAAGGACAATTTTGAGTATTTTTTTTTTAATAATTTTCAATTTTATAGAATAATTATTAATTTCATAATCGAACTGTTAATTTTACTTCTTGATAAATTTTAGTTAGGCTCGAGTTCATTAAATTTAATTTTCATTAAATTATTTTTACTGAAGTTAGGGATTACAACTTGAAAAATTTATTATTAAAAATTTTTGATAATTTTTCTTGACTAGGATTCGAACCTGGGTTATTGAATTTACATATGTTTCGAGAAATCCCACTTTCTCTCATCAGAATTCTTTGCGTTCTACCACCTACACCACAGCGGTGCCGGTCAGCCAACAGACAAACATCAATCCTTTAACCAGTGTTAGTTCTGGTAGTTCGAAGTTTTTGCTGTAATTATCATTTGTTTATTAATTTCTATTCATAGTTGTTTTTTCCCTTTTCTTCAGTTTTTTCGTATTCATGTCAAGACTTCGTCTCGAAAACTTGAATACATTTGTTTTTGTTTATTATGTTTTTTGTCCACTTTCGTACAACATGTAAACATTATGGCTTGTGCCCTAGCTATTTTTATAGAATAATTATTAATTTCATAATCGAACTGTTAATTTTACTTCTTGATAAATTTTAGTTAGGCTCGAGTTCATTAAATTTAATTTTCATTAAATTATTTTTACTGAAGTTAGGGATTACAACTTGAAAAATTTATTATTAAAAATTTTTGATAATTTTTCTTGACTAGGATTCGAACCTGGGTTATTGAATTTACATATGTTTCGAGAAATCCCACTTTCTCTCATCAGAATTCTTTGCGTTCTACCACCTACACCAACCTACAAAAACAAATGTATTCAAGTTTTCGAGACGAAGTCTTGACATGAATACGAAAAAACTGAAGAAAAGGGAAAAAACAACTATGAATAGAAATTAATAAACAAATGATAATTACAGCAAAAACTTCGAACTACCAGAACTAACACTGGTTAAAGGATTGATGTTTGTCTGTTGGCTGACCGGCACCGCTGTGGTGTAGGTGGTAGAACGCAAAGAATTCTGATGAGAGAAAGTGGGATTTCTCGAAACATATGTAAATTCAATAACCCAGGTTCGAATCCTAGTCAAGAAAAATTATCAAAAATTTTTAATAATAAATTTTTCAAGTTGTAATCCCTAACTTCAGTAAAAATAATTTAATGAAAATTAAATTTAATGAACTCGAGCCTAACTAAAATTTATCAAGAAGTAAAATTAACAGTTCGATTATGAAATTAATAATTATTCTATAAAAATAGCTAGGGCACAAGCCATAATGTTTACATGTTGTACGAAAGTGGACAAAAAACATAATAAACAAAAACAAATGTATTCAAGTTTTCGAGACGAAGTCTTGACATGAATACGAAAAAACTGAAGAAAAGGGAAAAAACAACTATGAATAGAAATTAATAAACAAATGATAATTACAGCAAAAACTTCGAACTACCAGAACTAACACTGGTTAAAGGATTGATGTTTGTCTGTTGGCTGACCGGCACCGCTGTGGTGTAGGTGGTAGAACGCAAAGAATTCTGATGAGAGAAAGTGGGATTTCTCGAAACATATGTAAATTCAATAACCCAGGTTCGAATCCTAGTCAAGAAAAATTATCAAAAATTTTTAATAATAAATTTTTCAAGTTGTAATCCCTAACTTCAGTAAAAATAATTTAATGAAAATTAAATTTAATGAACTCGAGCCTAACTAAAATTTATCAAGAAAAAAAAAAAAAAAAAAAAAAAAAAAAAAAAAAAAAAAAAAAAAAAAAAAAAAAAAAAAAATTTTCAATTTTCTTTATTAATTAATGGACTTTGTTGTACATACATATTTATATAATAACCACTTCAAGTGTTGTATGTACATACAAGTTGAAATAATATACATACATATGTAAAAAAAATAAAATAAAAAGAAAACAGTGAACTATTCATAAAGATTTCAAGTTTAGTAATTTCTTAAAAAAATTACTGACTAATCGTATACAAATGAGGGAATTCCCCTTTTTCGAAAGTAATAAAAAAAATGCTTATAATCCCGGATAATAGAGGTTCACGGTTAATCAATGCAAAAAAAAAAATTAAACCGGTGCAAAACAAAAAAAACTTTTCTGCTTCTTTCCCAGATAATTGATGTTCCCGGTTAATCGAATCACAGATAACCGAGGTCCAACTGTATATTAAAATAAAATAACATGCTAAATGTAAACTTTTGCAGCTGAATCAAAATAAATTTAGCCGCAATTATGCTAAAATGTTCACACTGGTTGGTATGACATATTCAGATAATTGTTAAAAGCAACTTCCAGAGCATAGCATTATAAGCACTCAATTGTACACTTGAATTAACGAAAAAAAATTGCACTAAATATGTATTAATATATTTAATTATTGATAATAGTAAAACTTTTGTTAACTAGTGTAATTTGCTTCTCGTGTTTTAAATAATGCTCTTATACTCCTATTTTAAGAGAGAGAGTTTAGTTAGCAGCAGTCTGTGTAAATGAGCACATTTAAATTTTGCAGAAATGAAACACATGGTTTGTTAAAATAAAGGAAACATTACTAAAGGCAAAGCAATAAATAGACAAACAAATAAAATCAAGCAAAATTATAAAAACGTTTTTTGGTTGTTTAAAAACATAAAAAAAATTTAAATAAAATGTTAATTAAAAAAAACGAAAGTTGTTTTAATTTATTTTATAGGTACTACCTATGTAATAAAACGATATTTATTAAATAAAAGGTTTACAAACTTGTATGTATGCAAAACTTTGCATACATATGTATGTACCTATGTAGCTAGTAGAAATAATTTTTTACTATAATTTTTCCTTTACAAACAAAATTCCAATATGATTTTTGTACAGCTATGTAGCTCTCTTTTAAAAGGGGAGCATATGGCTTGGCTGCTCTTTGTTACAGTTTAGATAATTAAAGTCTGCTCTTAGTAGTTGATATTAAGCTCTTTTTGTGTGTATGGCTGTTATTAGAATATCCACCATTTGTTTAATTTTAATAAAATTTTTGTGGTTGAAAATGTAAAACATCTACACACATACATACATATCTACCTACAAACCACTTGAGTATTTCGATAAACAAATACTCAGGCTTTTGAGCAAGAGGACAAAACACACACAAAAACTAAATTAATTTTGTCTGCAAAATCTTGTTGTTGTTTGTGTTTGCTTATTAGTTAAGAGTGTTTTTGCCAGTTGCTGATGTTGTCTGGAGGGGGCCTTAAAAAAACTGGTTGTAGTATTATTGTGTTTGTATCTTGTGCTTGTTCTTTTGGTTTTTTTTTAGCTGACTCAGTGTTGCCAGAAGATTTTGGTGAAAAATCATCATTTCACAAAAAAAAATCATATTTTGGAAAAAAATCATAATTTTTAAAATTTTTAGTTTGTATTTGTAAAAAATTAAAAACAATTCAAAATTTAAGCTTATTACGTTGACTGCTTATCGGGTTATGTTATCATATTTTTACTCAATGTACGATTTGTATTCATTAGGACAATAATAACAATAATCAACCAATTTTTAATAAACTACATGTTTGTATACTCGCATCTATAAGGTGCAGTAAAATATAAATGTTTAAGTAACTCATGCTTTGTGTTATTGCTTCTATAAATGTCGGAGATATTTAAGAAATTATGTTTCTCACCTCAAATGTTCGTCCGATTTCAAAAAAAAAAAAAAATTATTTTGGGTTTTTTTTATCTAATTAGTAAAAGTAAAGTTTTATAAAGCTTTTAATATTTTTTTATAATTTAATTAAAATACGAGAAGGTTTCATATTTTTTATAATATCTTTCTGCATCAATTTTTAAATTATAGCAAGAACATTTTTACCTAGTAATGTTGCGTTTTCAAGTTTTATTTAAATGAATTTTGGAAAAAATTTGTTCAATGTTTACTGATGAACTGGTAAGAAAAATTATATTGCAAACAAATTTCGTCAATGTTAGAACAGCTAAGTCGTTATTTGCACGAGTTATTTTAGAGATTGTGGCCCAAAAATCTTCACAGTTAACATTTTCTAAGGTTTGTAAATAGTTATTGAAATCTAAATGACGAACTTCTTTAAATTCATCGTCTAAATTTTGAGAATCATTTGCATTAATTAAATTTGGAAGTTTTTCCATAAGCGGAAACAATGAAGAAACTTTTTTAATAATAATATAATTAAATAATAATTGATCAAGAGAAGAAATTTATTTTAAAGAAGTGTAGCTAAAATCAAAACGTTTGGCTTAATAAAGCACTTTATAAAATAAATCAAATTGTATGTGTTTGTTGGTGCATGTAAATCAAATTGCTACTGATTTATACTGATTTTGCATTTTTTTTTTGTACTTAATATGGGTCACTCCATATAATACATAAAATGTAACCGCAACTAGCATTAATTATAAAAAAAATATTCTAACTTTTTAATTAAATGAAAAAAAGCTTAATTAAAAAAAAGAAAAAAAATCATATTTTTGGCAAAAAAAAAGCCCTCAAATCATATTTTAGTTAAAAAATCATCAAAAAATATGATAAAATCATCATTCTGGCAACGCTGTGCTGATGGCTTTTCCTACAAAAGAGTAAACGTTTGTAGTTGTTGCTGTTTAGAGCGTGTGTGTTTGTTGTTTTTAAGAGTGCTCTATAAAATTTACAGATATGGCTTGCTCATTGCTTTTGCTTTTCAAAGTTATTGTTGTTTTGTATAGTGTTAAAAGTGAGTGTTTTTGTTGTTGTTATTATTCAAGTCTATTTATTGTTGTGCTTTTTGTGAGCGTTTGTGTGTGTGTGTGTGTGAGTATCTGTGTGTGGTGTTTCAGTTTCTGTTTCTTTACAGATGACGTTATCTTAACACAAGAAATGTTTTTGGTAATTGAGAGCCTCAGAGTAAATGTTTCAAATCAGTCTGTGAACAGGCGCTGAGCACTGCACAGCCTTTTTACTTTTTTGCTTGAAAACGCTAAAGGAACGTTAAATTCTATTAAAAAAATATAACAGAAAAAAATTTCTCTAAATATTGTGAAAAAAAAAGAAAATACAAATAACAAAAGAATATTCAAAAGAAATCATAAATAAATTTTTTTGATTAGAAAATCTAAAATTTTTGCTTCAAATCAACAAAAAACAACGGACGGGTATTTATTTTGTTTTCTAATATTTAGTTAAAATATAATACAAGTTTAAATAAATTGAGTCTTTGTTTTTTGTAAGAGTGTAAGTGTTTTTTCATATACTACATACATACATATGTATAAATAAGCCCAAGATTAAGTTGAGTGTTTGTGCGTAAGTGTCAATTGTTTATTTTTGTTAAAAAAAAATTCGTTTAAAAGTTTGGAAACTAAACAAATAATCTGTACACCTAGAAAACTTAACAACAACATAAAAAAATACCCAAAAAAAAAAACATAAAAATGACTTAAATTGAAATAAAGAAATTTTGAAAATTTCAAGTTAAATAAACAACAAAATACAATGTAGTAAAAAAAAATCACATTTTAAGGAAATAAAGAAAAAAAAAACCTAAAATTTGGAATTACAAATTTATAAACAACAATCAAAATAAAAATAATTTTTAAAATAAACAAACAAACAAATTTAAAGGGAAAAATTCAAATTGTGCTAATTATATAAATTCATTTAAACTTGGTTTCAATTTAAAAAGTTTTTTTTGAACAAACGTGCAAAATTAACAGACAACTTATTTAAAACTCTCAAAAAGAATCATACAAATTAAAAACTAACAACAAAATGTTTTTTTTAATAAAAACCTAGTCTTTCAAAACACAAATTTTTACACAATTTTAAACAACTTAAGGAAATTTTTGGAAAATTTTAAAGTTTCTAAAATAAACTGCCGGCAGATTTTTTTTATTTTTTTAAAGAAAAATCTGCGAAATTAAAAAATACTTCCTTAAAAAATTAAAGAAAATTTAACAAAAATTTAAAACTGGCAGCAACAATTGCTTTTGTCTTGCAAAAAATTTAAATTTTCCAAAAAAATTTTCAAAACTTAAGGAAATTTTTGGAAAATTTCTAAAATTTTTTAATGTTTTAAAATAAACTGCCAGCAGATTTTGCAAGTTTTGTAAAGAAAAATTTGTGAATTTTGCAAACTTAAAGAATATTTACTTTAATAAATAAAAAATATTAACATTGGCATAATTGCAAAAAACTTAAATTTTCCAAAAAAAAAAAAAAATTTCAAAATTTGGATAAACTTAAAAAAAAAACAATTTAATGGCAAAAACAAACTAAAATTATGATTTGTTATAACTTAAATTCATTTCAAAAAGAAAATGTACTTTAGTAACAATTGAATGCAAATATTGACATGGGTTGTACATTTGTAAAATAAAGTGCAAGTGAAAAATCACAATTGTGTTTTAAATTTTGAAAATGAAAATTATTTGAAAAGTAAAATATCATTTTCAGTTTGATTCAATACAATTGTGTTCTAAATTTTTTGAAAATTATTTGAAAAATAAAATTATTACCGGTTGGTTGCCTCATCATACAATAAAAGTTTCACTCGTTTTCTAGTACGCCGCCTAAGTTTAAGTGGAATTGAAAATGTTTTAAGTTAAAATTTTATACCTAGAATCTAAGCGATTTAATTAATTTAAATAACTTTGAAATACTAACATTGAATTTAAATCTGAAAACAAAAGCAATTTGTTGAAATTTCTTAAACATGGTATTTTAATGCAATTTCAATTTTCCCGAACAAAATATGGAAATTTGTTTATAAACATTTTGAAATATTAAATAATATGGTAAAGAAAGAAATTGTAGCAATCTAATCAGCACTAAGTGCTTCCTGTAAATTGGGACTTGTTATCAATTATTTGAACTACCGATTAGTAAAACTTTAAATATTTGCAGATATTGATTTGATCCAACAAGAAAAACTGAAATTGAGTTTTGAATATTTATTGTTCAAAAAGTAATATGCACAACTGTCTGTAAAACCGTTACCTTAATATACCTCAAAATTCCAATTGTTTTTAAACCACTTAAAATAAAAATATACAGTCTTACCAATTCTACAATACGCACTAGCACACACTTGGGAGACTTTGTAAAGCTTCCGTCCTAACTTGGACTATTTACAATGAAGTATGATAACTCCAAAAAAATTTAAATAACAATTGAAATTAAATTAAACAACCAAGTAGGTACCTATTCAAAAACTTCGACAAAATATAAATGTGTCTTAAAAATTATTAATCCAAATGCATACAAACAAATCCCGGTATAATGAATCTCAATTTAACAAAAATCCGATTTAATGAAATTTAAAACGTTTAACATTAATACAGTTTATATTTTATTTTTTTTAATTTTTATTTAAATGTTTGTAAAACCAAATAAATAAAGGGGAATAATAATAATAATCTAAACGTTTTAGTCATGACGAATTGTTTATTTGTTTTAAGTTAAATCTTTAATTTAAAAATACTTGGGTAATATGAAAATTTCATTAACAATTAAAAGAGAGTTTTAATACTAATCCCCTTATTCGTATATTATTATACTTATACGAAACTGCAATTTTTTAAATAAAGCGAATTTTGTAATTGTTATAAGTTTTATAAATTAAGATTTCTAAACTAAAATTTAAATATTCTTTCATAAACCAAACATATTATAAACAGAATAAAGTGTGATAAATTTATAAATCGCTTATTCTTATTTTGGGTCTTATTTTATCATTCAAATGACAAGCATTAGAACAATTGTCTATTGAATTTAGAATACTAAATTTCAAAATTTTTCTTCTCTTTTCTTTATACAAATGTCTTATATTACAATAGCTCAGACCAGTAAATTTGCTTGTATCCACAAAAAGGGAATTCCCCTAAATTTGTAATATGAACATATTTCACAAAAATTATATTTAACCAAAAAATCTTTAAGCCCAAAGGATTTTGAAACGTGCTAAATGGAATAAAATCGTGTAAAAAAATTTAAATTTCCTTATTTTTAAACCGTGTTAAATCAAAACCGTGTAAAAAAAGACCGTGAACAGAATTATATGTAGGTACATATCTCAAATTCTATTGGAATTATTTTGAAAACAGCTGTTGACAACTAATTAAGAATGCTTTGCAATCCATTTTGCTAGCATATTAAAAAGTTAATAAAGGTATAAAAGTAACTTGAGAAAGTATGCAGACTTAATTCTATTTTAAACATTTAATTTGACTGCGACAACTAATTGAAAACGAATTACTAATGTTGCAATTTTAATCAGTATTTTGTTGCAAAAACTGTTTGCTTCATTACAGCGCATTGATGATATGAGACATCGACATCGCTCAACAGGTAAAAAAGGATTGTTGCTTCTTGTTTTTTAATATGTAAATCTCATCAAGCAGTGATATGAAAAGAGCATTTCCAATTAGTTGTCAACAGCTGTAAATCTCAAATAAGTTTTAGATCTTTTTGTTTATTAAAAAGATTAGTTTGCAATCATTTTCAAATTTGTTTCCATACAATTTAGTATTCATCTTACTTTTCACTCGGGCTTTCTGCATAAAATAATAGTTAAGGTTTTAGTAACATTTCTAAAATGCTAAAATGCTTCTGGGCAATTTACCGACAGGTATCATTCATACAAACTAATGAATTCGATTCTGCAGTCATTGTTGCGAAAGAACCAAAACGTTAAAATTTGTAAATTGGGCCTATTTATCAATTCATAAATTTTTGATAAAATTTTAATTTCTTGATAAGTTATCATATAATTATCAAAAAATTTCAATGTAATCATTCTAAATTTCTCAAATTAAAAATTATTTTTTAAAACATATACATACAAGAAATTACAACTAAAAGTCTTAAGAACTAAAAGTTTTAGAAACATAAACAAATAACTTTGTAAAGTTTTTAATAAACAATTAAAATTAAAACTTAAATAACTAATCAGCAAACAACAGTAAATATAGGGTGTTTTTGTTAGATGTATAGAACTTTAAGATGGCAACACTTTTTTAACTGGAGGCCATTTTGTCAACTTACTTAAAAAATCCACTCATAATTAGCAACTGAACTGTTGGTCGGATTGCTTTGAACTTTTTTCTAGAAAATTCTAGATAAAATTTTCTTGAAATTCATGTGGGGTTTGGGTATACTTCCATTGCACCATCAAGGAGTAATTTCAGTTTGAAAATGAAAAACTCAACGGGGAATTAATACAACTATTTATGTAGAAACAAAACCAACTAGAATTATTGATCTCAATGAACAAACGGATATACTAAATACTAAACTCAAGACTGGATTTTGTTTCATTTCTAAATTGTAAAAAGTGGGGACTACTCTAAATTTCTAAATTGTATGAAGTGGGGAAACTATTAATTTTTTAAACAAAAATGGGTCCAAGTGTTAAACAGACTTCTGTCGAAATAAGACAATTAATAGCAAAATTAAATTTGGAAGGTAAAACTGTGAGAGAATTTGCCGAATTGGTTGGAAAAAGTAAATCTACTGTCCAATGAAAAAAAAAAATATTAAAAGGGCGGTATTTGAAGGCGTGGCAAAAAAAACTAAAAAAATTATTTCTGGAATTGTTTTTACATTATTTTTACTCCTAGGGGCTGACTGACACAAGTTTTTTTTTGTATGGAAGGCGAAACACTACTGTCCATGATATTATAAAATTGTTTCATAATGAATTTAGACTGGTAAATAGAATCACAGAAGGTCAATGTAAAATTTTAAATGAAAGAAAAGAACGTTCGATTTTCAAACAAATCAAGCAAGATCCTATAGGTATATACATACCTATATGATCATAACATTTTAATTTTGTATTTTGCTTTTTATTTTATTTATGTAATTTGCTTTACATATTTTGCTATATGGTCAATACTGTTTCAGTTTTATCGCCAGCAAAAATAGAAATTAGTTTAATTTGACAGCGACAAAAAAATTAGCATGGACAACAACCTGCAACGTGTTGGCTGCTGTCGTCAATATACCTAGTAACTCTTATATGTATAAACGCCTGTATTTTATTTTGGACATATTGTAGTCGGTAGCCTGCTGTCTCAAATGTGTTTAATGCTTTATTTTATAACTTAAAATAGGTACCTACCTACCTATACCACTCTGTTCTTTATAACTACAAAAATGCATTGAAAATAACAAAATTTTAAGTAGGTACCTACTTTTGAATTAAAATAGGTAGGTAGGTATCTACTTACCTACAATAAAATAAACCAAAACTTCGAAAACCCTTTAAAGCAACCACATTTTGTTAATACAAACATAAAAAATAAACAAATTTTATTACTAAATTATGAATAAAGATAGTTAATGAATAGATACCTACAAAAATTAATTAAAATACTTTAATAAAACCCTTTCAATTTTTACCATATTTACTTTCAATTAACAGCTAGGTACATACATACATACATAGATACATACATATGTACATTTCAGTTCAAACCAACTATAACAGTGTTTAGCAATTTTGAAATTAAAAGCTTTTTCTTTTAAATAAGTGTTAAAGATAACTACATACAACAAAAGCAACAACAACAAAAAACACACCAACAAATATTAATGAATTTTTAAAAACAAAATAAAAAGTAAATAAACGAGTGAGTGTTAAAAACAACAGCAACAACAAGAAAAAGTGATAGCAACAACACCTTTCATTATTATTATTGCAATAATATTTGTCAACAAAAACAAAACGAAACAAAAAACAGAATTAGCAACAACAATTAAAATAAGTACATATGTACATACATACATGCATATGTATATAAATGTCAATAAATAAAAACAATAACAAAAACCGGCATTTTATGACGTCATTTCTTAACAACATATAAACTCTTCACACAAATCAATATTACTAACACAACTACTACTGCTGCTGCTGCTAGTAATACTCTCATATTGAAGAGAGCTTTGAACAAAAGAGCATTAAGCTGTTTTATAACAGTAAATTTGCTTTACAACAACAGCAACAGCCATAACAACAACTAATACAACGAAATTAATTTAAAAAAACAACAAAGTGTTTGGTGCAAAATTAGCAAACAAACAAACAGAAACCTGGGGAAAAATTATTAATGAAAAATAATTCAGAATTTCTGCATGTTCAACAACTACAAACATACAAAAAGGTACGAGTAGTTTTCAGAATGAGTGTGTGTTTGTAGTTCTTCTTTTAATTCGTAAAAAAATAAACTTCAGTACAGCTAAACAGCGTTGTCGACTTTGAAATTTCAAAACGCACCAAAATGGAGAAAAAAACGCGCCATTAAAAAAAAACGCACCAAGTTTAGAATTTCTTTTTGATTCAAAATTTTTATATTTTTTAATTTCATAAATTCTATATAAAACTTTTTAAAAGAGTTCAACGATTAATAGTAAAAGTAATAATATTAAAAGTTTTTTATTTAAATAAACGAGCTAATAAATATGTATGTATGTATGTATTTTAGGACCACTTTTGTCTACACTATTAAATAGAAAATGAAACTGCATTTGTTTGCTAACTTCTGGAGTTTTATTAAAAAAAAAATAAAATACTAACGGGCTTTCCCTAATTAAAAATAAATTAGAAAACAACCAGAATCTTTGCTGGGAATCGAACCCGCCACCCCACCCTCTGAATGATAGTTCGGCACACTATCGCCTACTGTATAGGGGTACACAATTGAAATAATAATTGTTTTGTAATAATGATTGTGCCGACGCCGAACAGACACCAAAATATTAGACAAAGTGGTGACTTACGGCTAAATTCACAGTCTTTAGTTAGCTAATGGCAAAAGCTTAACTAATGATTCTTTATTCGCAATGCTTAGTTTGCCATGAGAATACCAAGTAATAGTTAAACCGAGAATTCGGCCATTAGAGACACTTGTAGACAAGTTTCCTTCAGGGCGACTTAAGGCTTCATTAATCTTTACTTTCTGTTCCGTGTCGTTCTGTTTTTAAATTTTCGTAGTTAGTTTTTCCGTTAAAACGTATCAGGTGCCAAATTACCGCATTCGATATCGAGTAAAATTTATCGTAGTTTTCTTATTTGAGATTATGGCATTCGATATCGAGCAAGAAATTTAGTACATTTTATCATAATTTCGATATCGAAATCAGTTTTCGATAGATCACGAATGCGGTAATTTGGCCCCAGGTTCGTCCGCATCGGCAAGTAAAGTAACAAAACAACTAACGACTTCTATACATTTTCTATTTAACAGAATCAAGTCAGCTGATTCGGAACGGAACAGAAAGTAGAGACTAATTCTGCTTTTAATGTCAAAATGTAGCAAGAACGGTGCAACAAATATTTCATCATGTAAACAGACGATGAATTAAGAATCCACTCTTATGCCTATGTTGGAATTTTTTTTTATCAAAATTTTCAAAAAATTTCTAAATATGTATCTTAAAAAAGTTGCGCCATATTCTTTCTGGACTTAATTGTTGTATGCAAGTAAAATAATTTCCGATTTTAAACAAAAAGAATCAGGACAGCTCCATTAGTTTAAAAAATATTTTAACTTTAAACAAAAGTAAATTTCAACATTTCCACTTACACACTGCCAGACACTCTCTTTTCTCTTCTTTTTCCTTTACTGTTATGTTAAGAGATGTCTCAGTAAAACTGTTATTAAGGCTGCTGCTGCTAGCGTAGTAGCAGCTGCATACTAATTTAAAGCACTGTATTAATTTTCGTTTAAAATGTGATCTGATCGTATTTCTTGTGATGTGTGTGTTTATAATAAAAACTATATATGTATGAGTATGTATATATTTATTGGTGTGGTTGTTGTTTTTGTAATTCTTACGAAACTCTTTTGTGGTCTTTTAAAGTTTTTCGTTTGTTGTGCTTTTTGTTGTTGTTGTTATTTTTTTTTCATTTGATTTGTTGGTGGTTAATATACATAATATACATACTCGTACATGTGCATCTGTATGTATATTTTTGTGGGGTAAGCGTATATGTATGATCGCTTTTCGTCTTCATTGTTTTTTTTTTTTTGTTATTATATTGTTGTTGTTGTAAGATCAATCATCTCCGTATTTGGTTTTTTTTTATTATTTAAAACCATTTCTTGTTGTTTGTGCTGCTGTTGCTCTATGTGCGCCTTCTCTTAACCTTTATGTGTGTATCTTTCTTATTTAATTTTTTATTGTTGTACTTTTTTGTGTATTTTTTCTTCTTTTTACTATTTTTATTTGGAGTTTAACAGCAGCAAAAAAAATGTATCTGGTTATTGGAAGATCTTTGACATTTCTTTATTATAAATTAATTTATTTTTCATTATTGTTGGTGTTGTTGCCTGTTGTTGTTGCTGCTGGATTTCGTTAAAAATGTGATGTGATGGAAGTTTTTTTGGCGTGTCAATTTTTTTATTTTTTTCTTGTTTTGGGATTTGTGAAGTAAATTAAAAAAAAAACAGGCACTTAATATTATTCATCAAAATCAAATTAAGCTTAAAGAACAAAGCTGGTAAACTCATTAAAATGCGAAGAATTATTACGAATGTATTAAATTAAGAAATGAAAAAGAAACTTATATTGGGTGAATCATAAACCATATTATAGGCTAAGTGTACCAGTAGTCGGCAGTTTAATTTTTTCACCTTCATAAGAAGGGTATGTAGATATGTATATAAGTTTGTAATTTCCATAATATAATTTTCCGACCCTATAAAGTATATATATTCTGGATCCTTATAGATAGCAGAGTCTATTAAGCCATGTCCGTCTGTCTCTTGAAATCAATTTTCTGAAGTCCCCAAATATCTTCGGGATCCAAATTTTCAATAATTCTGTCAGACATACTATCAAGAAGTTTGCTATTTAAAATCAGCAAAATCTGTCCATAAATAACGGAGATATTAGCAAAAATCCGAGACAACCTCTGAAAATTTCATCAAAAATAACTAAGTGTATTAATATTGTTACGAACAAACAGGTGGCGTTGATCACACAAAGTGTATTAATATTGTTACGAACAAATTCATCAACAGATGGCGTTGATCACACAAAGTGTATTATTATTGTTACGAATAATTTCATCAATAGATGGCGTTGATCACACAAAGTGTATTAATATTGTTACGAACAAATTCACCAACAGATGGCATTGATCACACAAAGTGTATTAATATTGTTACGAACAAATTCATCAACAGATAGCGTGTTTATCGACATAATTATGCATAAAATAATTATGCATCCACAACAAAGGTGAAGGGTATTTTAGATTCGGCATAGCCGAATATAGCACTCCTGCTTGTTTTTTTTTTCATTTTAAAACCGGTGCCCTTACGAATGAGAACATACCATGGGAAAGACAACTAGCCATTACAATTCAGTAATTGATATTCTTTGAATTTATATAATAGTTTTTAGAGAAATTTTTATTAAATTTGAGTAATTGTACTTTTTGCTAAAATACATCGCATTTGCCAGTGGTCGGCAAATTTAGCAATCTTCGGCATGTGATGAGCCTATTGTCGGTATGGCTTTTTTTTTTTTTAATTTGAAAAATATTAATTTTCTTAAAGGAAACAACTATGTATTTCGTACCTGCATTAGCATTTTAATATCATACAGTTTAAGTTAAAATAATGACCGTATTCTGTAAGTCTACAGCAGCTTTGAATGTCAACCACTGTTTGCGAATTAAAGTCTTTTATGTATCTCAAGCGAACGAAGAAACTAAAGTTCAATTTAAAGAAATGTATAAATTCGACTGGTCTCATATTTCGTTAATAAATCAACAAAGATTTTTGTCAAGGTACGGTCACACTTGGCAAATATTTATTTGCCGAAAAAGACGCAACAACTAAATAAAATATTTTTAAACTCTTTTATTTATTAAAAAAAAAAAACTTTTCTTATTTAGGCCAAATTACAACAAATATTTAATTTTAATTTATTTGATGCTGTTTGATCTTGCAACACTCTTGTAAGAGTAAACAACATCAAAGAAATTCGTGCTAAAACAAGTGGTTACGCTTTTTCGAGAAAATATTTGCCAAATGTGACTTGATGTAGAGGCTTTTTCTGGATTCGTTACTTAACATTCTGTTTTATTTGGAAGTAATTTTTCTCTTTTGTGTTTTTTGCAGCGGCAATTTGTTTTCATTTCATTTTACATGAACAGACCTACAATAACTATAAAAACAACAAATGAGTTATCTAATCATAACGATTGATAAGTTGTTTTTATTAATTTTTTCATTCCATTTTTATAGATACTAAAAACTTCGTTGGTTGCGACAGTATTGACGGCGACGATATAGGTAGTAAATAATTTTTTATGTGGGGAGGGAGTTTTAGATAACTACAAGACAAAATTATAAATGAGTATATGTAATTCTAAAAAAGAATTTCTAAAACTAAAATTTTGTATAACTCTTGCAAATGTTCTGGAAATGGTGTATTTGAAAAATTATGTATTTTTTTCACAAATAGTTTGTGTACATTTGAACCCAACCTTATTTGAAAGGGTGTTCATAATAACAATATAAAAAGTTAAATATACTCTAGACTTTGATGAATAATTGTGTTTATTTTTTAATAAGTCACAAAATATATTTGTTTCCTTTCTTTATTGTTTGTGTTAATCATAATGAAATTAAGTTTTTTTTTTGTGTGAGTTTGTTTTATTTTCAAGATAAGACTTTTTCATACAATTGAATTTGAACTAAAACAAAAAACAAAAACAAACTTATTATTTGCCAAAGTAAATTATGTACATATATACATATTTTGAAATAGGTTTGAAAATAAAAGGGAGAGTGTGTGTATTGAAGAAATTTATGGAAGAATTTCTAAATTGATATATTAAGAGATAAAGACAATTGAAAGTTTTGCAAAATTATAAATAAATTAGAAATAATATGTGTATGTATATGTTAATTAGTGAAGTGTTAGTTAGTTAAGGAAGGGGTTCCGTAGTTTGAATTTAACTTGTTGTTTAAATTACAAAGTATGCCAAGAAAATACTATGTACCTAGTTACTAATGGTACGATCACACTTGGCAAATATTTGCCGATAAAGACATAACCACTAAATAAAATCTATTTGAACTCATTTATTTAGGACAAAACACAACAAATATTTAGTTTTATTTTATTTGATGCTGTGCGATCTTGCAAAACTCTTGTAAGAGTAAACAACGTCAAACAAGTTTGTGCTAAAACAAGTGGTTACACTTTTTTTTAATAAATATTTGTCAAGTGTGACCGTATCTTAAGAGACTTACAGTAGGAAGCAACTTAAATATTTCCAAAGTAAATATTAAAGCAGTGGTATGCGGCCTCTTAAAGCTTTGAGAACTTACATTAAGGAAGCATTAAGGGAGTAAGCTTTTGGATGCGCTCATGCGGTCTGTGCCAATAGTATTCTTTCCCTTTAGACTGCTGATATCGGTTGACTTTCGTTTCGTAGCTCCAAATAACCGTTTTCATTCATGTACTGTCCAATTTTTGTGGATTTTACAGAAATGAAGGCGTTTTTTTTCACATTTCTATCGGAAAGTGCTGGCTTTTTTACACTGGCTACTAAACAAATTCTATTTAATGTGCGTCTAACCGTCCAGGAACTGACATACTTACCAATACTTTTTGCAGCAATTTTCGGGGTCTTGATGTTCTTAATATGTAGCAATCTGCCGACCATCACCATCAGAAAGCTGCCTTGGTCGACCCGCTTGTTTATTATTGCAAGCTACATTACGCCGTTTTTTTTAACATTTACCGTGGATTTTTCAGCAATTTTACGGCATGAATAATTATTTTGCAACAAATTTATCACATTGTTTTTAATATCAGTTGGTGTTTTTCTCATTTATAAAGATCTTTTATTTTTTTTTAAAGTCAAGTCAAGCATTTCACAGGTCAAACAATAATGCACAAATAGAGCAATAAAAGCTTGATAACAAGATCGCAACAAAAAAAAAAAAAAATCAACGAGTCAAATATCGTTACATTTTAACAGAGCAATATCGTGATAATGTTTATTTCTTGTACTGTGTCCGAATAGAGATTTTTTTTTTAATTTATTTAATTTTTTTGAAGCAATTTATGTGAGTTTTTGTACTTGATAATTTAGCATAAGGTTCAATTAATAATACCCATATTTGTATTATTTTTATTACCTTACTTCCTTAATGCAAAACATCCGGCCAGTTTTGCTTCCCACTGTACCTTTGTTAAAGTACATTTTTTGTTATAGAATTATTAATGTTCTTTACTAACTTTGTAGGTCATTAAATAAAATATTTGGTTTAAAATTATCTTTATTTACATACATTTTGTGAAATCTAAATTTATTGTGAAAAAATAAGCCCTGAATTATTAAAGTTGATTAAAAAATAACAAAAAATATCTTAGGAAATTGTTTAAAATTATTTTGAAACAAATCAACCTTACACTACATACTACATACACTGAGTATGTAAAATAGCTAAAAATATGCATCCCTAAAGGCTTTGCTTGCCGGTCACTGTTAAAGAATTCTTTTTGTTCAAATATGATTTGTGTTTTTTAACTTTGACAACAATTAATTTACAATTTTTGTTTGCTACCATCTTTATTTTTAACAATATTGTAAAATTTGTTCTGAAAAAAATGAGCCAAGACTTGTTTAAATTGATTAAAAAATAAAAAAGTTGTGGTACTTTTTGCTAAGCAGGAGTTCGAATAGGTCTATGATTTCTCTTAGGCCCCATACAAAAATCATACCGAAATATTGCTCAATTATTCATAAATGCCTACAAAATTAGAATATCAATACAAAATTCAGCAGGAATAAGTTTCATGCAAAAAGAAATCGTAAAACGAAATTGTTTTTAGTTTGGTCCATGTTTGACCATAGATCCCATATAAAATCCACTTCCAAAATTCGTATAAAACTGATATAAATAATGTTAAACGGCTAAAATTTGACATAAATAATCATTATAGGTAAATAAATTGATGTACTGAATTTTATGTTGGTCGGCCCATAATTGGTCATTGCTCCCATACAAGCACCACATCCAAAAAAGGCATTTATCTTGATATATATCGTATAACTATCGGCACAGATCATTTACATACATATATACAAAAATCATTCCACAAAATTTCGGTTTATTTTTAACCGTATCCCCCATATAAAGCCCTCTTTCGAAAATCACTTTACTACTCATAAATCTCTTATAAATAACGCTACCAATCCAAAATTTTACATTCATCATTTACATATATGCCAAAATCAAACTGCTGGATTTTGAGAATATCAGTCCATATTTGACTATATCCCCCATAAAAGGTCTACTTCCGAAATCCACGTTAATACTAATATGTATCATAATTATACCGTTATTATGTTGAAATTCGACGTGAAATATCCTCATATGCATAAAAATAACTGTTCCAAAATTTAAGAAGATCGGCCCATAATTTGTCATAGCTGCGATTTCCAACCAACCATTTCCAAAAAACAAATAAACCCACAAAAATATCTAATAAATATTGATATCGAACCAACTTTTATACACATCAGAAATTTTAATCCAGAAATCATACGAATATCGGTTATACGGCAACTATTCTACTGGATTTTGTAGCTGTCAGTCAATAATAGGAAATAGCACCCGAATTAAATCCACTTCTGAGCACACTAACCAACCATACAATTCTTGTAAATAACATTATTGAGATGGATTTCAATCAAATCACAATACTGGATACTGGATTTAGAAGCTAGTAGGCCATAATTGGTCCACTTCTACTATGCCACCCATAAATCTCTTGTAAATAATGTTATTGAAATCAAATTCAACCAAAGGAAGCCTCCTTAAAGCTTATAATCTTATCCTTTTTTATACTCTGTTCCGTAACTTGTTGTGAATATGGAACAATGTTCTTTTAACTTTATAAATTGTTAAATTACACTCAAGATTATTTTGAAAAATCAGACCAACTCTGTAAATTACAATAAGAATCTGTAATTACATCAATTATAAATGGTCAAAATTAGATAAAATTTCAAAATATTTAAAGCACGATGGCCACGTATCAAACTGATTTGACAAATCATATGTATGTATTGGTAATATTTAGTTTGAAGTAGCGGCGGCAGTGAAATCTAAATTGTTTTGATTTTCGTCAAACGTGTGAGATTTTTTCACTAACACAATCAAAAAAAAAAAAAAAACTGAGTTTGTCAAATCAGTTTGATACGTGGCTATCGTGCTTAACATAAATTAAGTTGGTCGTAAAATTGTCTTTCAAGCAATGTAAAATCATAATAAAATTTGCACTAAGACTGAATAGAAAACACAGAATAAGGATATTCTAGCCCTATAATAACCAGTCTAGTTTTTGTATTTCTTATTACGTTTAGGTGGAGGGTATTAAAAATTCGGCACAGCCGAATATTGCACTCTAACTTGTTATAAATAAAAATGTCTACAGATGTGTGTGTGTTTGTGTGGATATACTATGTACGCTATTTTGCTTTAAGGTTTAAATTTGTTGATATTTTGTTTTAAACTTCAGCTTATAAATGGCTTAACGTTTTAAGAAGACCTTGTTAACCTGTTTGATTAAATCAATTTTGGTTGTTAAACTTTTTTTTTTTTTAAACATCTTTGTATAGCTGCTGTTTCCTTGACAAATTATTGTTATTTTTGTTAATAATTGTCTTGCCGTTTATTTTATCGCTCGTCAGCATTAAAATAAATTTTTGTGAAACCAAAAAATTATATAATTTCAAATTAATAACTTGTTGCTTAAAGATTTTGATTTCTTGCAAAAAAAAATTCTGAATTTGGTTTGTTAAGGAAAAAAAAAACAAATTAATATATATTTTTTTTTTAGATTTTTGATATTTTCAAAACATGTGCAGTTTAAAAATAACATTTCTGAAAGAAAAAACACCCAGCAAAAAAAAAAAATATATAGAAATTAAAAAGCAAACGCTAAAATTATAGATGATGTTGCTGCTGCTAACTGAGGCCTGGCACTGATGTTTATATTTGAAGGCATTACAACGGAAATTTTCTTTTCAGTCAAAATTGTTTTCTGTT
The DNA here is from genome assembly GCA_950370525.1 of Bellardia bayeri. Lineage (NCBI taxonomy): Eukaryota > Metazoa > Arthropoda > Insecta > Diptera > Calliphoridae > Bellardia > Bellardia bayeri. Next base: position 17,975,098 of record OX493268.1, on the reverse strand, counting down.
TGTGTAGAGAGAATTCTTTTAATTATTTTCTGGTCTCATGCGCAACAAATGTCTGTTTTTTTTTTTAATGAAATTGAAATAAACATTTGCTAAAGATTGCATTTTGAAATTATTAAAACATTTGGATATTTTAATTAGTAAATTCTGTAGATAAAAATATTCTTGCGTGTAAGAATAATATTTTATGGTGTTTTTTTTTATAGTTGTGGGTTTGCTGGGTTATGTTTATATAAAGCTTAATCGTAATATTGGGTTTGTGTAAATAAAATGTTAAAGAACGTTTCAAAAAAAATTCTTAACAAATCATGCCATTTTGAAATTAGCTAAAAACAACAGTGAAGATTCTGTATAATGGACTTCTAAAAAGCAGAAATATGGAGTTAATATTTAAGTTGGATTTTTGCCAAATCTTAGTAAAATTTCAAAATTTATGATCCAGTTTACATAATTTCAGAAAGCTACTTAATTTATGCAATTTACATATATGAAAATTACAAAACTGTACAGTGAGCTGTCTTATAATTTTCTAAAAATCATTAGACTTTTCTAATTATAATTAATTGCTTATTATTGTTGATTTTTGTTAATTATTTTGCTAATTTATTGCTGAATTATTTTTCCGTTTCAAAAATGTTCTTCTTTCAATTACGTCACGATATTAGCCTAGGCAGGCAGGCAGGCCATGTGCCCGAGTAGATGTATATTCATCGCCTCACAAATATAATTATTCTACATTAAAATGCACACAAACAAAATTATTTAATATGTTTTGTTGGTTTTTCATGCTTTTAAGAACTCATAAAATTATTTTTTCGTCAAATATTTATAATAGTTTTTATATTTACACTCTGGCTTATGTTATTTTATGTTTTTTTTTGTGTACAAATTAGATTATTCGTCAGTTGTTGTTATATTATTTGAACATATTTTCATATTTTTGTTGTTGCTAGTTTTATTATTTTATAGTTTTTTTTTTTTTTTATTGGCCAAAAATGTGTTTCAAAATGTTGCTCAATTATTTTTATGGTTCTTGAGGAATTAGTTCAGAATTTTTATTCTAGATTTGTTTTACCTTTTATTATATATTTAATAAGTGTGTTATTACATTTGTAACAAGTATGCAAAAAGCCTTATTCATTCGGCCCCTAAATACTTTGAGTGCCGGCCACTGTTTTAGAACTACATATTAATGAGTTGAACAAATTTATTATTTTTCAACTTTGCCGGCAATTAATTTTAATACTTTGTTAAAAAAAAACAATTTTTTGTATTAAAATCCCAAAACTATGCCCTATTTTTAATGCAATGAGTCTTGAAATATTTATTTCCATTACCTAAATACTTTGAATGCCGGCCACTGTTGTAGAACTCTCTTTGCTTTGAAATTATTTATAACGGGTGGTTAAATTTCAAGGGCCGATGTTGATTTTGAATAAAACACAAACTATTTCGGAAATTATTGTAATTTTATTTTATTATGATATATTGTTATCATTACCATTAACATGGAACAAAATATCGGCCAAATGGGCGCCGCGACTACGGCGGCACACCTCCATTCGATGGTCCAAATTTTCGATGACCCTGAGGCATAATGGAGGTTCTATGCCGTTAATGTGCCGAATTATCTCATCCTTTAGCTCTTGAATTGTTGCTGGCTTATCGACGTACACCTTTTCTTTCAAATAACCCCAAAGAAAAAAGTCCAACGGTGTCAAATCACATGACCTTGGCGGCCAATTGACATCGCCATTACGTGAGATAACACGGCCATTGAATTTGTTGCACAAAAGAGCCATTGTTTCGTTAGCTGTGTGGCAACTGGCACCGTCCTGCTGAAACCACATATCGTCCACATCCATATCTTCCAATTCGGGCCATAAAAAGTTCGTTATCATCTCACAATAGCGAACACCATTCACAGTAACTGCCTGACCGGCCTCATTTTGGAAAAAATACGGCCCGATGCCGCCAGCCCATAAACCGCACCAAACAGTCACTCTTTGTGGGTGCATTGGTTTTTCGACAATCACTCTTGGATTCTCATTCGCCCAAATGCGGCAATTCTGTTTATTGATGAATCCACTGAGGTGAAAATGTGCCTCATCACTGAAGATGATTTTCTTCGAAAATTGATCATCCACTGGTGCCATTTTCCCGCCCATTTTCATAATAAGTCTGGATAACTTTAACACGTTGTTGGATTGTGTATCTCTCCATGGTTCAAATTGAGTAAGTCTGAAATAGGGAAATGTCAAATAAAATTCGGAAAAAAGCTTGGCGTTTACAATTTCACCACCCTTTAGTTGCTATATTTGCCGGTACTTAATTCACATATTTTGTTAAAAGCAACCACTATTTGAATCAATAATCTAAAGTCATATTTTATTCCAAATAAAATGAGTTATTATTTACTTAAATTGTTAAAAAAAAAATACCAAAGTTGTGCTAGTTTTTCTGATTAGGGAAATTTAATTTTATTTGATTTGATAATTGAGGAAAATTGTCTAAAATTGTTTCACTATTTTGAAGAAAATAACTTGCATTTAAAATTTGTTTGAAGTAAACAATGATAGTATAATTTTTTTTTTTTGTAAATTACCGAACACTTATGGTCCCTAAAAGCCGTGAGTGCCGACCACTGTTGTCGAGCAATTTATGACATAAAATCATTTATATTTTCTAACTTTTTTCTAACCGTATTTTAAAAAGGGCTTATTTTTAAAACTGCATCCTACACTTTTAAAACTTTTGCTAAAATAAGAAGAAAATATTCTCTTTCTTAATGTCCTTAAAATTCTTATTTAAATAAAAATAATAAAAAGAACTCTAACAAACGACTTTACTTTGTCAATAAAATGGTAACTGAATGGGAAAGTTTATTAGTTTTAGCAAATGATGAGTTAATTTAAATATTTTGTTCGGAACCACCAAGATTTGAATCTTTATACTGAAGTCATGATTTATCCCTAATAATTTTTCGACTTTCTTAGCAAATATTTTAAACATTTTGTTAAAGATGAATTACATTTTAATAATTATTTGCTATTAATGAGCTTTTGTGTATAAAATAAGCCATAATGGCCCTGATATAAACGAAAAACTAGATTTATAACAGATTTTTTAGACTAAGATTCCCACAGCCGAATATAAGGAAATAAAAAATTATGGCATTAGTTGTTGGTATTTTAATAATTTTATTTGTTAAAATTAAAAGTGTTTATGGAACATAGTCAGATTAGAGGTTTTAAATGTCTACGCTTGTCTAAGTTTAATAGACAATAAACATTTTAGTAGTTATCATGAAAAATTTATTGATTTTCCTTATATATCCTTTAATATTTCTTATAAATTTTATACAAAATTTAATATTTTAATGGTTTTATTATAAAAAATACATCAAATTGTAAATTGCCACAATATTTTGTAGTTAAACGCCTAAAAGTTGGCAGCCTATTTTGACCCCTAAAGTATGCTAAACTTTTAAACAAATCAATTTAGTTAAATTAACGTATACATACTTTCATTAAAAACTACTGAACAAACTGCTTAAAATTTTCAAGTTAGCAAACAATAAATTAATGACAACAAGTAAAATATTATTTTTGTACTTTTCTTCTTAAGGCGTTGCTAAAAGTATGTTGTTTATTTTGATCCCTAAAGTGTGCTTAACTTTTAAACAAATCAATTTAGTTGGATTAACGATTATTTTTTCTTGAAAACTACTGAACAAAATTCTTAAAATTTTTAAGTAATTAGCAATAAATATAATAATATAAAGGAGAATAGGTATATTGTATCCAAACTTTTTTTTAACTCCTAAATGTAGGCTCTTATATTCCACATTTACATAACAATAACAAAGACTCAAATTTATACAATTCCTTTAAATTTTTCAGCTAAAGCTTAGTTTTATTTATACAAACATATCGCTTAATAATTTCTCTTTTTCCCCTTTCTCTTTACAGATCTTACTATCAACAACAAAATCCCCCTCTCTATTTCTCTGTACACAACAATGCCTGTAATTTCTAAATTTGTTTAACTAAATGCTACCAACCAACTGCTGAAAAAATTCCTTAAATAATTAAATTAAACACAAGAAAAAATCAAGAAAAAACCGTGAAGAAAATTAGTTTTGAAAATTAAACCTGCTGCTTTTTCTATAAGTTTTAATTACAAATAAAATAAAAAAACAACAGGAAATATTTAAAATATATTAAAAAGCTGCTGCTTGAAATGCTAAATAGAAATTTCCCTTTAAATAAAATTTGAGTTGAAAACCGCTCCCCATAACTAAAATCCCAGCCCGGAAAACCCCTGCAGTACATTAAATCCAAAATTCTTTAGAACATACAAAACAAACAAAAAAAGGTTTCGCCTACACTTTTGAATTCATCAAAAAAGCAAATAAATAAATAAAAATTCTAGTCATTTTGGAATTGCGCAAATTAAATTAAATTTTATTTTACCAGTAGCTGTTGGTTCTTTTTTGACATCTACTACTATTCAAACACAACCCTGCAAGTAAAGAAACGCCCGTGTAAAGCAAAAATAAAATTCTCAAACTTGTCATAATTACAAATTTGGCAACAAATCTAAAAGCAAACATAAAAAAAAAGAATTCAAAAGAAATCTTTTCATTTAAACAGAATAATAAACAACAAAAACAAAAAGGAAAAGAAACTAAACTAAAACATCTTTAAAATATCAAAATTCAAATCCCTTTCCCTCCACTAAACCAACCATCATCATCCCCCTTAAGCTGACAGCAAGTGCGTGTGTGTGTTTTATTAAATAAAAATTTTTGCATTATCTATCTGGTAATAATATTTTCTTATTTTGATCCCGCTACGCCCTATCGTTACTGTCAGTTGGCAGCTTTGTTTTTGGTGTAATAATTTCTACATACATATATATTTTTTTTACATTGAAAAAAAAAAGTTAAGAAAAATCAATCTATTGTTTTGTTTATTAATTAAAAATCAAATACGCTAGTGTAAAGTTAATTAATTTAACAAATCATAATAATAATAATAATAATAATTATATAAAATATATATACATAAAATGGCTGCTATGGTTAATATGACCAGCCTTTTAAATGGCAAAGATTCACGTTGGCTCCAGCTAGAAGTATGTCGGGAATTTCAAAGAAATAAATGCTCCCGCCAAGATACTGAATGTAAATTTGCCCATCCGCCAGCAAATGTTGAAGTTCAAAATGGCAAAGTCACCGCTTGTTATGATAGCATTAAGGTTAGTAGTTTGGCTTCAAAATTATCTATGTATGTATCTACCTATCTATTTGTCTAATCTAATGCATGTATGTATGTCTGTCATTTTAGTTGTAAGCAAGTTAAGGTCTAGAAAAATGTATCGTTACTTTTGTGCTTTAAGTAGAAATTTGTAAATAAACCGCTAAATAACTTCAAAAGTTTTTAAAAGCTTAAAGTGTAAAATATATATAAAAATTTATTTTAAAAATATGATGATGTTCTGTTTCTCTTCATTTACTTTAAAAATTATTACACTTTTATTTTGAAAATGCTTAGAAAGCTCGTGAAGCTGTTTAGATTTTCTCACTTTATCACAAAAGCTTTTAATGTAAAGTATCTTAAATAAGACAGCTTTTTGGATGTTTTATATCCAATACAAAACTCTCAAAACTACTTAAAAACTTTCATTTAGAAAATAGCATTAAAAGATCTTAAAAGTATTTAGAACATTTAAATATAGCGATATAGCAACTTGTTTATTAAAGCCTGAAAGCACTACTTACAGATTTTATTTTGCTAATATGAATTATAATAGCAAATCTCTTTACAGAAAGTTTGAAATAAAAGTATCGTTGTTTAGGAATCTAATATAAAGCTTTTATTTCGTATAAATCATATATAAAGCTTTTGTTTCTTATACAGCCTCTATAAGGCTTTTATTTCTCATAATGCTTATATAAAGCATATATTTCTAATAAAGATTATATTAAGCTTTTATTTCGTATAAAGCAATACAAAACTTTTATTTATTATAAATCTTCTTGTGAAGCTTATATAAAGAATTTATTTCTTTTATTTCTTTAAAAACTTGTATAAATTATTTCGTATAAAGCTTATAAAAAGCTTTTATTTCTTTAAAAACTTGTATAAATTATTACGTATAAAGCTAAAAGCTTTTATTTCTTTTATCTTATAAAGCTTTTATCAAGCTTTTATTTCGTATAAATATATATAACGCTTTTGTTTCTTATACAGCTTCTATAAGGCTTTTATTTCTCATAATGCTTATATCAAGCATTATTTTTCTCACAAAACTTATATAAAGGTTTTATTTATTATAATTATTATAAAAGCCTTTATTTCTTGTAAAGCTTATATAAAGAGTTTTTATATTATAAAGCTTATATAAAGCGTTTATTTCTCACAAAGCTCATATAAAGCTTTTATTTCTTATAAAACTTGTATAAATTATTATACAAATTATTTCTTCTAAAGCTTTTATTAAGCTTTTGTTTCTTATAAATCTTATCAAGGCCTTTCTATCTTATGAAGCTTATATATAGATTTTATTTCATTAAAAGCTGCTATTTTGTATAATAGTATATATAATATTATATATTGTATTATATTCTGTAGCTTTATTTATAAAGCTTTTATGAAATTTGGTTTTCTCTAAAATCTCTCTTATTATCTTAAAAGCTTTTACTTTGGAAAAAGAAATAAAAGCTCTCAAAAAGTTTTTAAAAACTGTGTAGCCAAACGATTGAAAAACTTTTATGTTAAAATAATCTTTATAAGCTATTTCCAAAGCTCTTAAAATTTACTTTAAGCTTCTTTATTAAAAATATAATTAAAAGCTTTTTAAATTAAAAACGTTTATTATTTATTATATTTAAAAGCTTTTAATTTTTACAAGCTTTATTTAGAAAGTTTTATAGAAATCTGACTTCGAGAATTTTGTTTAAAACATTAAGTTATATAACATTTTGTTTAAAAGCTTCAAATCGTTATTTTTAAAAGGGAATTAAAAGCTTAACGAAATATCTTTGTAAAGCTATAGTTATTGTATTTAAAAACAAACTTAATGTTTAACAAGTGTAAGAGAAATTTCTATATTTATTTATTTATTTAAATACCCTTTAAAGCAAAAGCTTATTTAGGTATTGGACCTCACCATTGGAGTTTGAAATCTTAAAAAATATCCTAAAGCTTAAACATACCACTTGTAACGATACATTTATTTATCTAATGCTAAATTTAAGTAAAACTAAGCTAAGTTTTTCTCCACCATAAATTGTGCAATCTAGTCCACAGCTTAAAAGCTTTGCCAGACTTTAAAGCTCATCTAAACGTTAAAAACTGGTATAAGGTAATAAATAGTTAATAGTAATAAAAATATAGCAGCTTTTTGTTACAAACTAAAGCTTTCTAAGTAAGAACTTAACCTGGCTAAAAAATTTATTTATAAGAAAATGCTTAAATAAAACACACATCAGCAAACTTTAGTGCTTATCCAAACGCTTGTACTTGTATGGAAAAACATGTTTGACTTTCTAAAACAAATTGCTTGTTGAATGTGTGTCTTGTGGTAATTAAAATGTTATCGAGCTGCTCTAGAATGTTGCTTTCTTTTTAAAGGGCAAAAAAAAAAAAAATAATGTAGAAGGCTTCAAAAGCTTAGCGCAGTTAAGGGTATAATTATTACTGGCAAACTACTTTACAAATGTTCATGCAATTCATATTTCTTGCGTCTATAGTTGGCTTTGAATTGTTTGCTTTCAAATATTTTCAAACAATTGGAAAATATATTCATTCGTATACATTTATAAACGACGCTCGGTTGTGATTTATATTTTGTAATAATTGAAACGCTAAAAAAAAAATTTACAAATAAAAAAACTTTTAACATCTTTCCAAGAAAACGCTTATCTTTATAAACAATACCTGAACAAAAATGGCTGCTGATGATGGCACTACTGTAGCATCCAACGATCAAGCGGATTCCGGGGCGTCCAATGGTTTAGAAGGATCGTTTATGTTGCTGGGTCTCTATACTCTGATTTTCTTGTCGAAGTTTTTCTGGTCTTATGTGCAACGTTCAAAAGCTTGAAGATTTGTGGAGGATTTGTGTCTAATGGGTGGACGTTGGCTGCTGCCATTTGCAAATGTATGACGTCTGAAAAATGAATTATAATGATGAAATTATAAAATTTTTTGTGTTTTTTAAGAAATTTTTAAATAAAACTTTTTTTTATATATAAAATAATGCCAAGAAAATTTGTTGCTTAATTATTTAATCTTGTTGCAGCCAAAAGGAATTCTTGGAAAGAACGAAATTTTTTGTTTTTAAACGTGCCATTGGAAGGAGCTTTTAGGCAACATGTTGCTAAAAGAATTGAATGTTTATAAACATGTGGTTAAATGGTTTAAAGACAACATGTTGCTAACAATTTTTAAAGTAAGATTCATTATTTTTAAACATAAATGTGAACTAAAAAGTACTTTCCTATAAAATCCCTATAAATATTTTTTTACAACACGGATTCTAAAATAACCCCTTGCTCTGCTCTTTAAATCATTTAGGGTTAAACTTCATCTATAACTTGCTGCAATTGTACGTCGTTGTTTGGTGTTTCCTCTGCGTCTATTTATGTATGTATGTATGTTTTTTTTTTGTTCCTAAGTAATTTTGCTAATTGAAAATCGTAATAAGCCCAGCGGGTGGAATTCCTTTGAAAATGGACACATGTAGTTGAACTACTGTGTTGAGTGTTTGTCTGCTTCTACCATTTTGTTTTCATATTTTTTTCCGTGTTTTGTTTTTAGTTGTTGCAACCATTACTTCTAAACAACAAAATATAATTTTGAAAATTGCATTTGAAAGCTACCACAATACACACACACACACACACACACACAATATACAGCAATGTTGTGGACATACATAGTTACATGAATGAAAAATAAATAAACGAGTACTCGTACAGACGTTTATAAGTACGTACAACACTCTGATGTATAAATGTCTGAGTTTAGTTTTAAGTGCTAAACAGTTAGTGCTATAAAATTTGATTACCTAGATTAAGCCACTTAGTCGTTACTTTGCATATAAGGCCATGTGGTTAATCATTTTAGGTAAACGTTAAAGCAGGGGAAGAATTATTGGAGTAAGTAAGAATGTTATATTTTATTAAACTTCTAAAGAATAACTAATGAAGCAAATAAATTAGTAAGAGTTTTACAAAAAAAAAATAATCAGTTAATTATTCGAATGAAATAACGAATAATCGGAAACAAAATTCTGGAAAATGTACATTTTTGTAAACTTTATTACGAATGATCTTATTTACTTAGGTTTTATAGAAAAGTAGCCGAATAATTTTTCGAATACAATAACGAATAATTGCCAAATAATCCGATAAAACTCGAATAAATTAAAAAAAATCATAGAGGATGTTATTTTATTATTGCTCTGAAAATTTTATAATTTGTGAGAGTTTTACAAAAAATATTCGAATAAAGTAACGAATACATAATCGCATAATAAAATCATCTAAATGAAAAAATATTCGGAGAAGATGTTTCTTGATTATTACTATAAACTATTACAATTTGTAAGATATTTCAAAAAAATATTTAGATAATTATTCGAATAAAACAATGAAAATTCGGATAAAAAAAACGAATAAATAAAAAAAATATTATTACTCTTAAATTTCTTAATAACGAATAATCGGAAACAAATTTCTGGAAAATGTATATTGTAAATTCTACGAATGATCTTATTTACTGAGATTTTTTAGAAAATTAGCCGGATAATTTTTCGAATAAAATAAAGAATATTAAATTGCAAAATAGTCGAATAAAACCGTATAAATGAAAAAAATTCTCTAAAAATTAATAATTTGTGAGATTTTTCCAAAAAATATTCGAATAATTATTCGAATAAAGTAATGAATAATCGGTTAAAAACTGAATAAATGAAAAAATATTATTACTGTTAAATTTTCTAATTAGTAAGATTTTTTTTCAAAAAATATTCGGATTATTATTCAAATAAAATAACGAATATGTAATCGGAAACAAAATTTTGGAAAATCTTTATTTTAAAACTTTATTATGAATGATTATATTTACTCAGATTTTTTTTTTTTTAGAAAATTATTCGAATAAAATAACGAATAATAGCAAAATATTCAGATAAAAACCCGAATAAATGAAAAAACTTATAGAGTATTTTGTAATATGTGAGATTTTTTCAAAAAAAAAAAAATATTCGGATAATTATGCTAATTATTAAAGTAACGAATAATCGGATAAAAACCCGAATAAATTAAAAAATTATTCGGAGAAGATGTTTCTTAATTATGACTCTAAAATTTCATAATTTGTAAGATGTTTCCAAAAAATATTCGGATAATTATTCGAATAAAATAATGAATAATCGGATAAAACCCTGATTAAATTAAAAAAATTGATTACTCCTTAATTTCCAAAATAGCAAGATTTTTTAAAAAAATATTCGGATAATTATACGAATGAAATAACGAATATGTAATTGGAAACAAAATTCTAAAAAATGTATATTTTGTAAACTTTATTGCAAAAATTAGCCGGATAATTTGCTTTAAAAATTTCATAACTTGTGAGAGTTTTACCAAAAATATTCGGATAATTATTCGAATAAGGTAACAAATAATAGAATAAAAAAAATCAACTAAATGAAAAAAGAAAATATTCATAGCAAATGTTTTTTGATTATTAATCTAAAATTACAAAATTTTTAAGATTTTTCAAAAACTATTCGAATAATTATTCGAATAAAAAAACTAATAATTGCAAAATAAGCAAATCAATAACCGATTAATCGAAAGAAATTATGCATTACTCTGAAATTTCTGTGTGATTAAGATTTTCAAAAAAAAAACTTCGATTAATTATGCGAATCAAGTAACGAATAATCGGATAAAAAACCGAAAAAATTAAAAAAATTATTCAGAGATGTTTCTTGATTATTATTCTGAAATTTTATATACTGTAAGATTTTTCCAAAAAAATATTCGGATAATTATTCGTATAAAATAACCAACAATTGCAAAATTATCGAATGAATAACCAAATAAATGAAAAAAATTATTCATTACGCTAAAATTTCTGTAATATTAAGTTTTTTCCAAAAAAATATTCGATTAATTATACGAATAAACCAACGAATAACCGAAAAAAAATTGCTTTAAATCATTTAACAATCTTTGCTTCACATAACTAACATTATTAAATATAATTACTTGGTTCCGTTAATTAGCCTTTAAACGAAGTACATAAGTATGTGAACAAAAAGTTTTTTTCAGTTTAAAATACATATTAATCACTTTGTTTGGCCAATAATTCTAGTAACCAGGACAACTGTAATTTATATACATACATATAAATGAGTGTAGAAGTGGTGCTCCATAGAAAATTACATAGAAATATTGGAAACATTGTATGTATTTGTGTTGTAAAATACAAGCTACACAAACTATTTACATAAACTAGATTTGCTTGTAGTAGTCGTTGTAAAAAAGGGCAGACCGGGACAAGAGATATAATTACAAATGTAATTGTTGTAATAATACGAGTTATAGTATGTAAATAATTTACATAAGTTTTATGTTAAAACAATGAGGATTAAAGCTCTAAGGATTAAAAAAATGCAAAAATGAGAGAAATGGATAGAATAGGGTATATATCTAGTAATAACAAATGAGTTTAATAATAACTAAAGAGAGATTTTAAAGGGGTTTCAAGGAGAGAGATAGATACTTATATTGGTTTACAATGTTTTTGTATGATATGATTTGCTTAAACGTTTATTTGTTAAAAATTATACCAATATATATGTAATTAAAGTACGATTAAAGTTTTTTGTTTAAAATTCCTATAAAAATTTATTCGAATAAATTGTAAACTATTATTCGATTATTTCTTTCTTGAAATTTTCAAAATATTAAACAACATCATAAAACTGTGCAAATAAATACAGCCTTTGTAATTCCAATTAGTATGTCCCAAATAGCACTTCTATACTAAATACATGTCACACATAGCATATGTTTTCTATCTTGTGCTGCTATTATTCTGGTTCATGTACTTGCAATTATTTTTAAAAATCTTTGACACTTTAAGAGCAGCCAAAGATGTTTTATATTCTTTATAGGTTTTTTGCACACAAATATCGATTCAATTTGAAAAATCAACAAAATCTACTTAAAGTCTACGGCAACATTATCAAGGCTTTATTATTTTTATTTTAATATTTTTACTAGTAGTTTGCAATTATAAATTTTTGGTAAAAATGTATAGAGAGCACCAACAAAAACACACAAGAAAGTTCGCTAAATTATTTATGTGTGTCAGAATTTTCATAATTTTCAATATGACAAAATGAAATGAAATGACAACAACAACTAAAAAAACCAAACGTCAAGAAAAAAGAAATTGGAAGACATGCATAAGAATTTTATGAATGGGGCGACCAGCATCACTACTATACGCTACACAAGGTAAGAATAGCTAGAAAATAAGATGCATTTAAGCTAATGGTTTCAAAAATAACAGCTAAAGTTTTGAGGTTTTGGTTGTAAAAACTGTCATTATTATTCGAATCAAAAAAAAAAAAAAAAATGATAATCGAATAAATTTCCTGAAAATTTAAAATTCTCGATTTCTATTTGGAATAGACAAAATAACTCAGATTATTCTACAAAAATATTCGAATAATTGTTCGAATAACTGCAAAATATGCGACTAATAAAACGAAAAAAAAACAAATTATTCTAAAAAGTTGTTTCTTGGTTATTACTTTAAAATTTCATAACTAGCAAGAAATTTCCAAAAAATATTCCTATAATTTTTCGAATAATCGAAAAATAACCTTCTTATCCGGTTATTTTTCGAACGAATAAAAGAAAAAAAACCAAAAAATTAATTTCTTAATTATGACTAAAATTTCTTACTTTGAAATTTTTTTTTTACAAAATATTAATGAAAAGAATATTGCGATAAATTGTTTCTTGATTCTAACTGTAAAATTTACTAATTTATAAGAGTTTTCCAAAAAATATTCGGTTAATTATTTAAATAAACTAACGAAGAATCGGATAATAAAACGAATAAAAGAAAACATTTTTCAAAAAGTAATTTCTTGATTATGACTCTGAAACTTCTTAATTTAAAAAAATATTCCAAAAAATATTCGGCTAATTAAACAAATAAAATAATCGAATAAAAACCCGAAATAATAAAAAAATATATTGCGCGAAAATATTTATTGATTTTAACTGCAAGATTTCTTCAATTATAAGATTTTTCCGAAAAATATTCGGATAATTATTCGAATAAACTAACGAATAATCGAAAACAAAATTCAAAATTATGCGGATAATTATTCGAAAAAAATAAGGAATAATTGAAAAATATTCGTCTAATGAACCAAATAAAAGGGAAAACATTTTTCAAAAATTAATTTCTTGATAATTCCTGTAAAATTTTGTAATTTAAACAATTTTTCCTAAAAATATTCGTATAATTATTCGAATAAAATAATGAATAAAGAAAAAAATCGGAAAATTTAATCTTTTCGATCTTTATTTTTAATATTTCACTCGGATTAGTCGTAAAAAGCATTCAAATAATTTCACGAATAAACTAACGAATAATCGAAAAATCATCCGAATAAATTAAATAAAATAATGTTCAGAAAAGCTCTTTCTTAATTAATATTTTAATAGATCTTTATTTTAAAGATTTTTGCAAAAAAATATTCGGATAATTAAGCGAATAAAAATAAATAAAAAAATCTAGGAGATGATTTTTCTTGTTTTCTTATTTTTTAAGATTTTTCTTAAAAATATGTGGTAAACTAACGAATAATCGAAAACAAAATTCTGAAAAATACATCTCTTCAAATTCTATTGTGAATGATTATAGTAACTCAGATTTTTTGGAAAAATATACGAATAAATATTCGAATAAAATAGCTGATAATCGCAAAATAATATAATAATCGAATAATTTAAAAAAACATTCCTAGAAGATGATTTTTAATTATTACTCAAAAATGTCTTAACTAGTAAGAATTTTCCAAAAAATATTCGAATAACTATTCGAATAAATAAACGATTAATCGAAAATCTTTTCTGATAATTTTATATCCTTTATTTTTATTTTTAATAATCATAATAATTCTGATCATTCTACAACAAATATTTGGGTAATTATTCGAATAAAACTAAAATACAAATTGAAAATGCTGCGTTGCCAATTTGCTTTTTGAAGAGTTTTACAAAAGTTATTGCGTAGTTAAAGCCAATGACTCGATTAATGATAAAATTAAGCTAATAACTCTATAGTTAAATAAAATATCCACCAAATTAAATTTGCCTCGTTGCCAAATTTCCAGTTTTTATTATAACTCTACAGATTTGTTTAACAAATTTTTCATTTATGAGTTTTATATAAATATAAATACTAGGTATCTAACATTATCTTAAATAGCCCTCTTTTGTTTAACTTTCGATTAAGTCCTTTCTTGAACTCTCCGTACCTCCTTTATTATCTGTAGGGTATTCTGAATATAAAAAAAACGCAAATTATAAACTTAAATATTAAATAGACTGCCTGCTTTGTTGTATGTATGTTGTAAATAATTTCAGTTGTTCGTTTTTATACTTTTTTCTTTCTTTTTTTTTTTTTTTCTTTTTTGATATTTTTAGAGATGTATTGTGATTTTTGGCACACAATATTTATTACAATGTTGCCAAATTTCCAATGGAACGATAAAAAAATAAATAAATAAAAAAAAAAAAACAAATATACTACTAAACAAAACTGTGTGTTTTTCATAAACACATTTTCTCTATAAAAATTAGTAAAGAATTGAGAATATATACTTACATATATACTTATTTATATACATATCTACACATACAGCATAGGTACCTATTATAAAAAACAACTTAATGAAATTTTAATTAATATGTTGCAACAATTTACGATGTTACGTCAAAAAGAAGATCTGTACTAAAAGGCAATATACAGGAGAGGAGCAGCATGAAATTGTCATAATTTTAATTTTAATATGAAATTAGAACAGTGGCCGGCCGGCCGAAGAACATGAAGTATCGATTACAATAACTTGCCATTTATCTCAATGTATAGTATATATTCTGACCAGCTATTGTTAGTTATTTTTGTTGTTTATTTGATAATTTTATAAAAGTTTTCAATTAGCAAGATTTTTCCAAAAGATATGCGGATAATTATTTAAATAAAACAACAAATAATCGTAAACAATATTCAGGAAAAAGCTATTTTAAAATTTTATTTTATAAACAATCGGAGTTACTCAAATTTTGAAGAAAATAATAAAGAATATTTGCAAAATATTCGACTAAAAGCACGAATAAAGGAAAACAACTATTTAGAGAAGATATTTCTTGATCATTTCTCTCAAATTTCTTTTTCTAAAAAATATTCGGTTAACTATTCGAATAAAATAACGAATAATCGGCAACAATATTCAGGAAAATGTAACTTTTAAAATTAAATTGTTAATAATAATAGTTATACAGATTTTTTTTTAAATTACCCGAATAATTATTCGAATAAAATAACGAACAATTTCAAAATATTCGTTTATAAACCGAATAAATAAAAAAAATTTTTCCTGATTGTTAGACAAGAACTGCATTTATTATTATTCGGTTAATTATTCGAATAAAAAGCGAGTAATGGAACAAATTTTCAGAACATTTTATAGTTGTGACTTTTATCTTAAATAATCATAATAACTAAAAGTATTCTTTAAAAAAAGTTTTCATAATTATTCGAATAAACTAACGAATAATCGAAAAATATTCGACTTAAGAAACGAATAAATTAAAAAACTATTTTAAGAAGATAATAATAATGATACGTCCTGCTTATTGCGCTAAAATTTCTAAATTTCAAAATTTTTTTTCAAAAAATATTCGTATAATTATTCGAATAAAATAACGAATAATTGCAAATTATTCCAAAAAATTAAACGAAATTAGTACAAGATGTTGTTTGCTGTTGATTGCTATACTAAAATTTCACAATTATTAAGAATTTTTCACAACTAGGTATATGCGAGTAATAATTTGAATAAAATAACGAATAATCGTTAAAAATTATGAAAATTAATTATTTTATAGAATAATTATTATTTCATAATCGAACTGTTAATTTTTACTTCTTGATAATTTTAGTTAGGCTCGAGTTCATTAAATAAATAATTTAATGAAAATTAAATTTAATGAACTCGAGCCTAACTAAAATTATCAAGAAGTAATTAATTATTTTTTTTATTTTTAGTTTGAATAATCTAATAAAGCACCGTATAAATAAATACTGCAAAATCTGGTTTCTTGAATGTTACGATAAAATTCAAATCTTGCAAACTTTTTAAGGGCATTTGATATCAATATTTCTACACAGATATACCTGTAACTACTTAAGTAACTAGTTACTTGTAGAAACTATAAAAAATCATTGATTGAAAGTATTTGTAATTACAGTTCTACACAAATTATAACTACATATGTACTAATTAATTAAAATGCCATTTACTGGTATAAATTGTGTGATTTTAAAGTTAAGCAACGAAATTTTGTTTTTATTATTAACCAATATTTCGAAACAGAATTCTGAAATATTTAGCTTTATATATGTATGTATATTGCAGATTGAAAGAAACTTTTATGCTGCTTTATAAATAACTCAATATGTTTATACATATTTTTTCATTAAACCCCCAAAACAATCTGCTTAAAGTTATTACTCCAGCTGCTTTGCAGCAGTTGCCAGTAAAAATACCACTTTTATTTATAAAAATATAAAGCAAAGAAACGATGAAAAAAAAAAAACTCAAATATGTATCTACTTCTTTGCTCAAATATGCCCAAGTTGCATGACATTTGCTCTTTGAATAGCACCAGCAACACTTTAAATTCTTGACAACATTTTTTTAAACGCGCTTTATTTTTTTTTATTTGTTGCTGCTGATTTTCTTATTTCTTACAAATTTCTTGTTTTCTTATTAAAGATACAAACAGCACAGACATATACATATACATATGTGCATATATTCATTATATACTAAAACATTATTTGTCTTTAAAGTTGTTGAATGTTGTATGTTTCTTTCGAAGTTTTTCTTTATTGTATCTTGTTGCTGGTTTCTGCAGTTTTAATTTATAGACTTAATGTCAGACATGAGTTGTTGGTTGCTTGTCTTCTATATTTAATTACAACATGTTAGAGAGTAGAGTAGAGTGAGAGAAAAAACAAATATTATGTATAAAAAACAACAAATTTTTCTTGTACATACATATATATGGGAATTATGAGATTTGCATGTACATAATTAAAGACAAGATAGCAAGATAAAATTCAAAAAAAAAAAAAAAAAATCCAGCAACTTAAAAATAAAAGTAGGCATAAATAATACATACATACTCGTATTTAGTTCCAAAAATATAAACTGTAATAAAATGGAAAGGCCACCTTGGCTGGCAGAAGATGATTTAACAGATTTTCTTTTACAAAAGGGCCTGTTCTTTTGCTTTATGATGTAAACCATATTGACGAGTGGTGTTTGTTTGAGTGCTAAGTGCTTTTTTTTTACAAAACTAAGGATTCTGAAAGCTAAATCGTTGTTCTATTCTTAATAGAGTTTTATTTTCCACTAAGACTTTTAGTTTACAAGTTATGTATCTTCAATTGGGCTTGGTATCTTAATCACCCCTATCGTGAATAAAAATTCCACATGCAATTTGTTCCCTTTTCACATTTTTCCTATTAAAATTCAATGTTAAAAAAATAAAAGGGAACAAATTTCATGTGGAATTTTTATTCACGACAGGGGTGAATGAAACAATTAAGTCCCGGAAAATAAAATTGACTTTGTTTCTTATACTTGGAAATTTTTAAAATTTTTTATAAAAATGCAATTTTTTCAGAGATTCAACAAATATGTAATATGTTATAAAATCTTTATTAATTAATATGATGCTATGCAATTTTCAATATAGATTAAATTTATATTTCTAAATAATAAGTTATAAATAATAATAATTCTCAAAAAACTACACGAAAATACCAACAAGGGCAGTTTTTTTTTATAATTTTTCTCATAAGTTACACATTTTTATTGCAGCTGGTAAAATACTTTTTATACCCTACACCACCATAGTACCCTCCCCATATTGGATTTGTACTGATGTTTGTAACGCTCATAAATATTGGTCGAACACCCACCTTAAACTTAAACGATATACTTAGAATCACTCTCTGAGTCGATATAACGATGTCCGTCGGTCCGTCCGTCCGTCTGGCTGGCTGTCCATGTAAAGCTTGTGCGCAGAGTACAGGTCGCAATTTTGAAGATACTATTTCAATAAAATTTTGTACATTATACTGTTTCGGCCCAATGACGGATGGAATTGTAACTGGTGGAAATCGGTCAATTATTTTACCTGGCCCCTATACAAATGTCCTCCCGAAATAAACTAAGTATTTTTATGTTGTGTGTTGTAAATTGCGATTATGATTGTGGCAACAGTTCATAATTTCTAGAACTTGAAAATTTTTAATTAATAATTAAACTAACAACACTTAGCTAAACAATTTAGGCCCACTGTATTACATTGGATACGCAAATATGTTTGCTAAAGCAACTAAATTTTGAAAACTGAACTTCTCTTCCACCGCTAAGACAAGTTTTTTAGTCATCTTTATAGAAATAGCATATTTATAAAGGTATGACAAATATTTACTAAAAAAAAGCGTAACCACACGCAGAGCAAAAATTATAGTTGTACATGTTTGCCACAACAGTATCAACATTTTTACAAGTTTTTTTTTTAACCATGTTATGGTCATTGTAATTACTCATATGATTGCGGTCATCATAGTATGGTTAACTTACGATTCAGATGACCACTACAATCATATACAAGATTGTAGATTGTAATTATGTATAATTATGGCAATCATGTTTATGATGAATTATTCAATCATAATATGTTGTTCAGTCATCATAAAACTGATCACTACAAACATTACATTATTACCATAAGCATATGTATGATTGTTATAATCATGTGTATCATAACTTAACCATATTATGGTTGTCACAATGATATAAATATTTACTGTGAACATAATATTTAAATATTAATTGTAAAAATGTAGGAATGATTGTGGTAAACATGCACAACTTGCACTTGTTTCAGCACAAATTTGTTTGACGTTGTTTACTCTTACAAGAGTTTAGCAAGATCAAACAGCAACAAATAAAATAAAACTAAATGTTTGCTGTGTCTTGTTCTAAATAAACGAAGTTTTTTTTTAAATAAATAAACGAATTCAAATATATTTTATTTAGTGGTTACCTCCTTTTCGCAAATATTTGCCAAATGTGACTGTACCTTAACAAACATTTAATTGTGCACAGACGACTTCTAGGGAAAACTTAATTTATTTATTTGTAAACGTATTTATTATGTTATTTACTTGCTGCTTTTCAAAAATATAATGAAACAAAAAAACTTTACTTTTATATCTATCTCCCTCTAGTTTACTTTCAACATATTTGATCTTTTGTTGCAGCGAAATGAATCCTATTTTATTATAAGTATTCCCGTGCATGGCTTTTGTCATATTCTTTGGAAACAGTTTGAGGCTGTTTGTAGAATTTAATAATGTTGTGCATGCACACACATACACACACATTTGAAACACATACATACAGCATACAAATAATAATAATAAATCCTAACAAACCGCAAAAAGTCACGTATCCTGTTATTATATATAATTTTTTATATTTCTCTGTTTTTTTTTTTATTAAAAAAAAATCAAAAAATATAAAAGAAAAATCCTTCAGATAGTAAGCTGAAGTAATGATGTCACTTGCGAGAGGTTGCTATGTATTTATTTGAAAAGGGAGAAGAGAAAGTTTAAGACACAATATTGCCATTTACTACTTAAACGTTGTAATTTTGCAAAAGAAAACTATTTGAGTTTTAAAGGACTTTTTAGTTTTGAAATATTTTACAGAAAGTCTCTATAAGCATGCTAACGAAGGGTGCATAGTATTTAACTAATAAAAATAGATAACTCTCACTAATTATTACCTAGTTACAGTTCGAACGTTAACGTTTTTTCAGGACAAAACCGAACCGAATCTTTGGGTAATAATTGGCCTAAACTAAACTTAACCGAAACTTTTTAAAGGAACTATTGCAACAATTTCCGACAATTTTTTTTTTTACTAATTATGAGTATTATTTGATTTATTCGATTATACGTTTTTTTATTTGAAAACTATTTGAATATTCATCCGAGTATTTTGAAATCTGTTTAATAATTGTAAATAATGAAATAATATTCAGGAATTATTTTCTCCAAATAATTTTCTCATTTATTACTTTTACTTCAGCCGAATATTTGTCGATTATTTCTTAGTTTATTCAAACAATAATTCGACCATTTTTATTAAATATTAAGATTTCTTAGTAAAAATCGAAACCATAATTATTACTATTTATTCGAATAAATAAACAATTAAATTTTAGAAAAAATTTTAATAATTGTGAAATTTATGCTTAATGATCAAAAAAAATTTCTCCCTTTAATTTTAGTTATTTATTTGTTGCTTTATTCGATTATATTTGTAAGTTCATTTGAACAATTAATCGAATTTATTTTTGTAGAATACATAATTTGAAATATTGTGATTATACCAAATAAAAAGCAAAAAAAAAAGCTTTTTTCGATTATTCGGTTTCTTATTCGAATAACTATCCGACTAATTTTAGGAATTTTTTAATAATCTCATAGTTTTAAATTTAAATAAATTATTCGTTTTTTTATTTGAATATTTAGCGATTATTCGTTAGTTTATTCGAATAATTATTTGGCTATTTTTCTAAAAAATTTGACAAACTATGTTCATTTACAATACAATTACAAAATATTAATTTTCCATAATATTCTTTTGATTATTCGGTTTTTTATTCGTTTAATTATTCGAATATTTTTTGAAAATATTCTTAATAATTGTAAAATTTTAATGTAATAAGCAATGAATAATTTCTCGTAATAGTTTTTTAATTTATTTGTTTTTTTATTCGATTGTTAACTAATTATTCGTTATTTTGTACAAGTAATTATCAAGATAAAAGAATCCTTTCATAAAAAAATTTTAAAATATATTTTTGCCAGAATTTTTTACGATTATTCGTTTTTCTCTTCGAAGTATTATCCCCATATATTTTTTAAAAATTCTTAATAATCGTAAAATTTTAGCTTAATAATCAATAAATATTTTCTCGTAAAATTGTCTTAATTTATTCGATTTTTTTATTATTATTTTGCAGTTATTCGTTATTTTATTCGAAAAATTATCTGGATATATTACTAAAAACATCTGATTAACTATGATAATTTACAATACAATTTAAAAATATATTTATTCTATTATTTTTATTCGATTATTTGTTTTTTATTCGTTTAATTATCCAAATAATTTGTGGAAAAATTCTACATAATTGTGATATTTTCGTGTTATAATCATGTAACACATTTTCAGAATAGCTTTTATAATTTATTCGGTTCTTTGTGCGAACATTTTGCAATTATTCGTTATTTTATTCGATGAATTATCCGAATAATTTTTTGAAAAAATTCTAAATAATTGTGAAATTTTCTTGTAATAATCATGTAATATGTTTTTAGAATAATTTGTATGACTGATTCGGTTCTTTATTCGTATATATTGCAATTACTCGTTATTTTAGGCGATTAATTATACGAATAATTTTTGGAAAAATTTTAAAATTATTGTTAAAATTTCATGTAATAATCATGTAACATTTTTTTAGAATAATTTTTGTCATATATTCGGTTCTTTATTCGAATATTTTGCAATTATTCGGTCTTTTATTCGATTAATTATCCGATATAATTTTTTGAAAAAATTTTTGTAAAATTAATAATCATAAAATAACTTTTCAATTTATTTTTTTTTTAATTTATTCGAATATTAATAGAAGTAATAGAATTTTATAATATACATTTTCCAGAGTTTTGTTGCATTTATTCGATTCTTTAATGGAAAATGTTGGCAATTGTTTGTAATTTTATTCGAATTATTATCCGAATATTTATGTAAAAAAGTGAGGAAATAATGATTATACAATATAAGAAATGAAAAAGGATACAATTTACTTTAAAGGAGAAAATTTACATTTAATTGCATTAAGGAAAAAAATTTCAATAAAGGAGTGCGTAGCAGTCAGCAAAACGATGTTGACCATTTGCCCAATGTGCTATTCCTTACATAGCCATATCCGCTGCTTTTTATAATTAAATAATAGATAGCTACCAAAAACTCAGCTTAATTTAAATCTTGTCTAAATTCTTAGACTCACTTATGTATGTATGTATATTAAGTAAGAATTTTGTATAATTTATCTTCTTTGCAGAAAGCTTTAATTCTTATTTTATATTTAAGCTATTTTAGTTAAAATTTAAGGAAAACTTTTAAAACTCAGCAAGAAAATTGTAAAATGATATTTTTGATTACTAATTAAAACTGTGTTTGAAAAGCTTTGGCTTGCTATGGCTTTTAAGCTTCAGCATAGCTTTTGCTAGATTATTACTCACTACAAGTATAAGGACCCCTATTAATTCTTTCCATATTTTTATTGTATATTTATGTATCTATGTATATGAGTTAGCAATGGTTTTAATTTTTATATTTCCTAACTTATCCTTTTGTAGTATTATTGTTACTTATTAATCTTTTATTTCTCGTTTTTCTACATCTATTTGCAGGTAATTGAAACTTTACTATTTATTCTCTGATTAATATTCATAGTATTTTTTTCTAAATAAAAAGAAATATTACAACAAATGAATTCGTCTGTAAGTATGAAACAAAGGCACAACAAATATTTATTTAAATGTAAAATAATACAAAAATATTTATTACTTTTTATGCTGGCTATACTTTGCAATTAGTTAAGCTCTACAGTAATAGAATTTTTACCCCTGTTTGTTTTAGAAAACAATAAAAAATGAAAAGAAAAAAAAAATCCTAAAAATTTTCTCATAGTTTTTCTATTAAAAGCGGATAAAACAACAAAAAAAAAACTGGAAAATATATTAGTTATAAATAACAGCCAGATTAATGCGAAGAAATTAAATCCAACAAACTGGAACGACAGCTTCCATTCTTTAAACATTAACACACACTTTAGTTGTGAAGACACAATATTAGAAAATAAAATCTGTTTAATTATTTTAGAGGGAAATAAAAGAAACTGGATTTTTTTAGATTTTGAAACCTTTTGTTGTTGTTGTTGTTGGTTTGCAACACAGCCAGTCAGTCTATTTTATTGTTGATTAACAAGTCTAGATATATAGCAAAATGTGTTGATATAACACAAGGACCTTATTGAAATGACCGCAAGTCATTTAGTAAAGTTGGAAAGTGGTAGTTAAAGCTTAAGAAAAGGCATAGAAAAAGGTTCATAGTTGCTGCTAAATTGTCGTTTTGTTTTGTCTCTGCTGTATGCTGTAGCTTTTCTACAAATTTCTAATGACTTTTGGTAGACAAAGTATTTTATTAATAAAATACTAGATTAAGAAAAACGATTTTTATAGGGAAATAAAACAAATAACAAGTATAACAATAAGAATTAACCCTTGAAAGGTGGTAGGTACAAAAAAAGAGCAAATATTAAAAATTAAAAAAAAGCATTCGATAATTTCTATTTTTAAATTATATTATGAATAAACATAATTACTCGGATTTTTTTTTTGGCAAAATATCCGAATAATTATCCGAATAAAATAACGAATAATTGCAAGATATTCTTATGACAAACTTTTAAAATAAATAAAATAAAATCGAAAAAAATCTGAAAAATGTAAATTTTAAAATTTTAAGAAAAATTTCCCAGTAATTATTCGACTAAAAAAAGAATAATTGAAAAATATTCGAATAAAGAACCGAATAAATGAAAAAAATATAGCCAGATGGTTTTAAATGATTCTTATGATTAAGTTTTAAAATTAATGAAAATTTTTCCAAAAATTATTCGAATAAAAATACGAATAATCGAAAAAAAATTCTGGAAAACAAAAATTTTTAAATTTTATTGGCAATGATTATAGTTATGCAGAATTTTAAGAAAAATTTTCGTATACATAATTATTTGAATAAAATAACGAATAATTGCAAAATATTCGAAAAAAGAACCAAATAAATGCAAAAAAATATTGCGAAAAGTTTTAAATGAGTTTTATGCCAAAATTTTAAAACTACTGAAAATGTTTTAAAAAATTATTCAAATAATTAAACGAATAAAAATAAGTATAATCGGAAAAAATTCTGGAAAATGTAAATTTTTTAATTTTATTGTTTAATGATCATAGTTATTTTTAATTTTAAGAAAAATTTTCGAATAATTATTCGAATAAAATAACAAATAATTGCAAAATATTCGAAGAAAGAAACGAATAAATGCAAAAAAATATTGCGAGAAGTTTTTCAATGAAAAAATTCTGGAAAATGTAAATTTTTTAATTTTATTGTTTAATGATCATAGTTATTTTTAATTTCAAGAAAAATTTTCGAATAATTATTCGAATAAAATAACAAATAATTGCAAAATATTCGAAGAAAGAAACGAATAAATGCAAAAAAATATTGCGAGAAGTTTTTCAATGATTATTATAACAAAGTTTTACAATTATGGAGAAGTTTTCTGAATATTATTCACATAATTAATCGAATAAAAATTCTGGAAAGTATATATTTTTAAATTTCATTGTTAATGATCATAGTTATGCAGGATTTTTTTTAAATTATCCAAATAGTAATTCGAATGAAAAACGAATAATTACAAAACATTCGAATGAAAAACCCAATAAATTATTGCGAGAAGTTCTTAAGTGATTATTAATTAAAAATTTCCTATTGACTGAGAACTGTAACAAAAATTATTCGAATAATCGAATAAAATAACGAATTATCGAAAAAAATACTAGCTAATGTATAATTTCAGTTATGCGTATAAAATAACGATTAATTACAAAATATTCGAATAAGGAACCGAATAAATGAAAAAAAACACTGCGAAATAATAATAATTGATTATTACACCAAAATTTCTCAATAATTGAGAATTTTGCCAAAAATTATTCGAATGATTAATCGAATAAATTAACGAATAATCGGATAAAATTCAGGAAATTCAAACCTTTTAAATTTAATAGTTAGCAATCATAGTTACTCAGACTTTTTTGGAAAAATATGCGAATAATTATTCAAATTAAATTAATCGAATAAAAAACCGAATGAATGAAAACATTTTCCAAAGAAATATTTTATTATTATTAAGATAAATTTTATAATTGGTACGAATTTTTGCAAAAATTATTCAAATAATTAATCTAATACAATAACGAATAATAGCAAAACATTCGAAACAAAACTTGAATCAATGAAAATAAATTTTCCAATAAATTAACAATTATTATTACGCCAAAAATTTTGTAATTAGTACAAATTTTTGAAAAATTTTTCGAATAATTAATCGAATAAAATAACGAATAATTGCTAATTATTGGAATAAAAAACCGAGCCAATAAAAAACTATTTAAAAAAATAATCCATTATTATTATGCTAAAATATCGGAATTAGTGCGATTTTTTCCAAAATTATGCGGATAACTATTCGAATAAGAAACGAATAATTACAAAAATTTACGGAAACTTTAATTTTTACAAAAACATTAAAGAAATTTAAAGAAAATTTGATTTTTACAATTTTCACTTTTAATAAATTCAATTACTCAGAGTTTTTGACAAACAATTGTATACACAAATTTCTGTTTAGCTCTTAAAGGGTTAAATAGTTTTATTCCTTCCAAAAGCCTTACAACAATTAAAAAAGGTTGTCTTGTGTTCTTTTCTAGTTTTCTAATTCTTTAAGGAAAAACAAACACATTAAAAATCTAAAGCCTTTCAAAACAAAAACTCCCAAGGGAGGCTGGTTAAAAGAAATTTTACTAGATATTCTAGTTGGACGAAGTAACATTAACCTTTTTTTTTGTTACCTACAAATGGACTTAATATTTATTTGTGTTTTATTTAATAGATTTTTAAGGGTTTTTGGTACATTTTATGTAGAAAAAAAATTAAATAAATTTAAACAGGTTTACAATGTTTTACATTTTCTTTTATAAAATATATTGAAGGTCATGTGAACTTTTTATTTATTATTCCAAAGATTTCTTCTAAGAAAATTTTGTTAGTTCTTTTTTGTATAATACAGTTAATTTCTGTTTTATATTAATATGTTTATTTTTCCATCAATAACTTTCTAACATAAATATTTATTTAGACAAACAAATTTACTCGAGCCAAAAGAGCTCACTCAACTAAACAATAGAAGAAAAAAGGTCAATAATTTATTTTAATAAGATTTAGATATGGGACACCCCTTTTTAACCTTTTGTCATTTTCATTTTCAATTTTAGTTGTTGTGGTTGTTGAGAGTTTTGTAAAAAGAATTCTTTGTTTCCCTTTTCAACCCCTCTGTCACAGTAAGACTTCATTATGCTTGACTGGCAATGGTCACAATTCAGTCGCGTGTCCCAAATCGGAATTAAACTTTATTATGCTGGAATATACATAAACAGTTTTGCATACATATGTATGTGTATGTATATATTCTTAAACAATATTTTATTCATATAAATTTCTTTTCAATATTTTCTGTTCAAAGCAATTTGTCTGGTAGTTTTTCACATACAACTATTCATTCCCCTTTTATGTTCTAACAATATGAGTTATTGTATTGGTGTAAAGTATGCATACTATAATAAGACATATGCACATGTATATAAACTTTAATACAATAGACTTTTATATCTAGTCTATAAAAGCGTTTTCCGTCACGTTCCTCAATTCAGTTGATCCTACAGTATGTGACCCTTTACTGGGTTAAACACTAACTCATTAGGAAATTATTATATATAGCACATAATTGTGGACGTTATTAAGAGATTTTAATTGTGGTTGTAAATTGGCTGATAAAGACAGACAGGCCGATTAGTTTAAATTATTTGTTGTTATCCTTAAAATAATTGACAAAATTGAAAAACAATTTGAATAATGGCGAAACATTCGATTAAACAACCAAATATACAAAAAGTTTTGTTCCGAGCAATTTTTTCTAAAATATTATGTTATAGTTTAAAATATGAATGAATATAGATGTAATGGATGTATATAGAACTTATTTAAGACTGTAAGTCCTTCAAAAGACCTACGATTAGAGCTAATATAAGACTGTATAAGAAGCTACGATTGAAGCTGATCTAAGACTGTATGAAGACCTACAATTAAAGTTAATCTAATACTGTATAAATACCTACAATTAAAGCTAATCTAAGACTGTACAAAGACCTACGATTGAAGCTGATCTAAGACTGTATGAAGACCTACAATTAAATATAAACTAAGACTATATGTAGATCTATGCTTGAATCATATCTAAGACCAAATTTAAGACTGTATAAAGACCTACGATTAAAGCTAATCTAAGACTGTATAAACACCTACATTTAAAGCCTATGTTTGAAACTGATCTAAGACTTTATAAAGACCTATATCTCAAACTGTCATGTGCGAAATTGAAATTTCCCAGCTTTTTAAGCTCTTTAACTCGTGCATGGCCACAAAATTCTGCTTACGCTACATTGACACACATACACTAGAAGCTTAGTCTTGTTTCACAGTCTTCAGTTTTAGCTGACCAGTTCTTGTTCAGTTCTCTTTTGAACTTGCTATTTCATTCACACACGTCAATTAAAATTTCGTACTCTTTAATGCAAATTAAGATGCATGAAAGAAAACAACAAAAGGAAATAAGAAAATTGACTAGTACCGTTAAGTTTGTACCCCTTTTATTCTATTTTCCCTTCTCATCCAAAAATACTTGCCTTGAAGTGTCAGAATTGAAGAGTGTGAAAGCGTTCTTATTTATGTGTTTTACTAAAATAAGCATTTGTTTCTTGCTTTGTTGTGATTTCAGAGATCACACCTAAATACTAGCAATTCGTGTTACTCTCTTATTCGTATTACATGTACATGTATGTGTATAAAAATGTGTGTATACTCTCAAATTAAAATATGCGCGACTTAAGTAATAAAATTGTGCTGTGTGAACAGCGAACAAATTTCAAAGAAAAAATTATATCAATACATATATTCAATAAAAATTGCTTAGTGTAAATTGGGAAGATAACTATTTATTATTCTGAAAACTGCTCAAGTTCACTACATATGTAGTTCTATAGTACAGAAATGCTAACAAAAGCAGTAATAACATTAACATTAAAAACAATCGGAAAGAAACAAAAAACTACTACTACTATTTATTATTATTATTATTCTATTAAACTATAAAACAAACTCAGTTATTCCGTTCATTCAAGCTGTGAATTGCTTTTTTTTCTGCACTTTTCTTGTATTAAACTCTCAGGGTGACTGAATATATGTTGGTATTAACAGTTGTAAATATGTAAAAAATCGAGGGCAAATATATGTTTGCACTATATTTTTTGCACAATATATTCAAATGGCAGGGGAGGTTATATACGATTTTTTTGTATAAAGAATTTCCTAAATAATAAATTAGTTGAAAGAGAGTAAGAAAAGTTAAAGTTGTGGTATATAATAAAAATAAAATTTAACCAAAATATTTCAATCTTTTTAATAATCAAGTTTTTAAAGCTTTGCTAGATATATAAACCAAATTCTGCAGCTTTCATTGAATAGAATTTAAAACTTGCAAAGAATTCTTAATAAATAGAAATATACATTACATTTTTATTAAAGTCTTTAGTTTTGAAAAGATTTTTTGATAAACTTTACAGAAAACAAAGCCTGCTTACACTCAAAAGCTTTTATATGATAATTTTTTTAACCAAAGCTTTTATATAACTCACAACAGACTTGGTAGTTGGTAGATCTGAAATAGCTTTGCTGGATGTCTTAGTTTTTTGTGAATAGGTTTTCATTTGAATGCTTTAAAATATCTAATGAATTTCTATAAAAAAAATACAACAAACATTTCCTTATACAGAAAACAACTTTGTAAAGCTCTTTAAATCGACTTTATAACACATCAAGCTTTTGACCGCCACAAAACTTTTTGCTTTTACAGTTTTCTTTTTTAAGAATAAAATTGGAAAAACTTGTACTGAAATTTGATAGTTGATCTAAAATAATAATAAGAAATAAAGTCAATCCCATAAAGAAAATACAAATAAAGAAAACGAAAAACTTCCGCTATCAGTTTTGTAAGCCAATTAATAACAACATACTTACTTATGTATATGTATATGTACATGTTATATCTATACACACTGAAAGTATTACATTACAATTGGTAATATCTATTTTTAATCCAATTAAAATTGGACAAAGAAAAACACCAATAGTTAAATAAATAATGGAAATAGAAATACATAGTTGTAACACAAAACAGGGAATTAAAATGAGTAATTTACAAAGCAAGGCGGACAAAATGTGCAGACGATTTAAGGTTTGTGAAAATACACAGAGAGAAATGACAAAAAGGTTTTGGTATAAGTTAATTTTAAAAGGTATTCAATATAGAAATATGATAGTTTTGAGAACAAAGACTTATAAATGAAGATAAAATATGTTAGTTTAAAGACCTGTGAAAGAATCTAAATTGCTTTGCTAAAAAATATGACCGATTAAAGACTTAGGAATGAAGCTGAAATATGACTAATTTAACCCTTTGAATGAAGCTGAAATAAGACTGATGGATGACCTATAAATGAAGCTAATATATGACTGAAGACAGACCTTTCAATGGAACTCAAATATGACTTATAAATGAACCTGAAATATGACTGATGAAAGATCTGCGAATGAAGCTAAAATATGACTGATGAAAGACCTTTGAATGAAGCAGAAATATGACTGATTTAAGATCTATGAACGAAGCTAAAATAAGACTGATGAAAGACCTATGAATGAAGCTAAAACATGACTGATGGAAGAGCTTTGAATTAAGCTGAAATAAGACTGATAGAAGACCTCTGAATGAAGCTAAAACATGACTGATGAAAGGCCTTTAAATGAAGCTGAAATATGACTGATTTAAGACCTATAAACGAAGCTAAAATAAGACTGATGGAAGGCCTATGAACGAAGCTAAAATAAGACTGATGGAAGGCCTATAAATGAAGCTAAAATATGACTGATTTCAGATCTATGAATATAACTGAAATATGACTTATAAATGAAGCTGAAATATGACTGATGAAAGACCTTTGAATGAAGCTGAAATATGACTGATGAAAGACCTTTGAATAAAGCTGAAATATGACGGATTTAATACCTTTGAATGAAGCTGAAATAAGACTGATGAAAGACCTATGAATGAAGCTAAAACATGACTGCTGGAAGAGCTTTGAATTAAGCTGAAATAAGACTGATAGAATGAATGAAGCTAAAACATGACTGATGAAAGGCCTATGAATGAAGCTGAAATATGACTGATGAACGACCTACGAATAAATCTAAAATATGACTGATGAAAGACCTGTGAATGAAGCCAAAATAGGCTGATTTAAGACATATGAATCAAGCTGAAGTATGACTGATAAAAGGCCTATGAATGAAGCTGAAATATGACTGATAAAATACTTATAAATGAAGCTAAACTATGACTCTTTAAAGATCCATAATTGAAGCAAAAGTGTCTCTGTTTTAAGCTCTACATGTGAAACAAAAATATGACTGTCAAAATCGATGAAACACGACTGATTAAAGACCTATGAATGAAGGTAAAATATTGCTCATTAACGAGTTATGAATGAAGCTAAAATATGACTGATGAAAGACCTAAGAATGAAACCAAAATGTAACTGTTTAAGAACCCCACAATTGAAGCTAAAATATGTTTTTTTTAACCCTAACAAAATATGGTTTTTTAAAGAACTTCGAGTGAAGCTGAATTATGACAAAAATTGTGCTATAATCTTGATTTTTTTTTGACCCTAAAGCAACACCATAACTGCCTGCTGTTATTTATTACAAAGAATATATCAATTTCATTTTCGATATTCTACTTAACTTTTTATTAAAACATTGACATACTTTTGTACTTTCTTAAGCAAAAAAAAAAATCATATAAAAATAAATCTTAGAAATAAAATTTAAATTTAAAAAAATGAACTAAAAGTAATACAATCTCTTTAGCATGACCTTTTTCTGTCCCTGTCTTTCGAATTTTTTTTTGCTTTAATTTAGTTTTGGTGGTTGGAATTGTAACAAATATTTCACAATTCCCAGCAAAATAAAACTAAAAACACCTGTCACCAACAGCAAATTGATTGGAAACCAAAACATAAAGACCCAAACAGGCAACAAAACAAAAAAATAAAAAATTTGTATGGCTGCTAAAATTATTCAAAGCAGTTTGCAAGAATTACAAAATTTTTGTGTGTTTGTAAAGCGGTCAAGATCATTATCATCACCATAATGACATAATCTTGTACATGCTACTGATAAAAAAAAAAAACAAAAGAAAATACACAACAACAAAAACCATAAATGTTCCAAATATATTGTTATAATCTTTTACAAGACACGTTTAGCGAAATGTAAAAACTAAATAAAACCTCCCCCGTCAGAGAAGCCCTTTTGCTTAAATGTGTAACTAATTTTTCTACATTTATCTTTATTATTTAAATGACAAAAAGAAACACTCCCCCACCCCCCGCAAACTGTTCAGTTTAGTAATTTACTAAAAATTATAACAAACTTTTTACAGTGGTTGGGAAAAGTTAAACACCACCGAAAACTACGGTAATGCTTTTTAACTTTTACTTCATGCATTTCATTTGAATTTATACGTGCTGTAAGTGATGACAGTTAGTATTCCTTGTTTATTTATTGCTTTCATTTTTAGCGTAAACATTTATTTATATTAATATACAATTGTTATACATATTTATTATTATATCTGTATAAATGATTAAAAAGAAGGGACGCTTAGTGCATGAACAAGAGTTTATAGGTTTTACTGCTGGATAATGTTTCCTTTTTATTTTATTTTCAGCAATTTATATAGATTTTATGTTGATTAGTTGTTGTTGTTGCTGTTGCTGTTATAAGAACAACATCTATAAGGATTAACACGAGTACAATGGCAGAGAGACAGTGGGTTAAACAGAGTAAAAATATGAACCCTTAAATGAAGCTAAGATAGGGCTGTTTGAAATGTGAATAAAGCGGAAATAATACGGTTTAGAGAAATTTAAATTTAAGACTGCATAAAGATTGACAATTTAAGCTAATCTAAAAAAGTATAAAGGCCCTACACTTTAAATTAATCATAAAGACCTGTAATTGGAGCTAATCTAAGACTGTATAGAACCTACGATTGGAAATAATCTAAGACTGTATAAACCCTTACGATTGGACCTAATCTAAGACTGTATAAAGACCAACGATTGGAGCTAATCTAAGACTGTAAAAAGACCTACGATTAAAGCTAATCTAAAACTGTATAAAGACCTACAATTGAAGCTAATCTAAGACTGTATAAAGACCTACGATTGCAGCTAATTTAAGACTGTATTAACTATGATTTGAGATAAAACAAAGACTGTATAAAGACCTACAATTGGAGCTAATCTAAGACTGTATAAAGACCTACGCTTGGAGCTTATTTAAGACTGTATTAACTATGAGTTTTGATAAAAAAAAGACTGTATAAAGACCTACGATTAAAGCTAATCTAAAACTGTATAAAGACCTACAATTGGAGCTAATCTAAGACTGTATAAAGACCTACGATTGGAGCTTATTTAAGACTGTATAAAGACCTACAATTGGAGCTAATCTAAGACTGTATAAAGACCTACGATTGGAGCTTATTTAAGACTGTATAAAGACCAACGATTGGAGCTAATCTAAGACTGTAAGAAGACCTACGATTAAAGCTAATCTAAGACTGTATAAGGACCTACAATTGGAGCTAATCTAAGACTGTATAAAGACCTACGATTGGAGCTTATTTAGGACTGTATAAAGACCTACGATTAAAGCTTATCTAAGACTGTATAAAGACCTACAATTGAAGCTAATCTAAGACTGTATAAAGACCTACGATTGCAGCTAATTTAAGACTGTATTAACTATGATTTGAGATAAAAAAAGACTGTATAAAGACCTACGATTGGAACTTATTTAAGACTGTATAAAGACCTACAATTGGAGCTAATCTAAGACTGTATAAAGACCTACGCTTGGAGCTTATTTAAGACTGTATTAACTATGATTTGAGATAAAAAAAAGACTGTATAAAGACCTACGATTAAAGCTAATCTAAAACTGTATAAAGACCTACAATTGGAGCTAATCTAAGACTGTATAAAGACCTACGATTAAAGCTAATCTAAAACTGTATAAAGACCTACAATTGGAGCTAATCTAAGAATGTATAAAGACCTACGAATAGAGCTAATTGTAAAAGACTTACTAATACTGTATAAATCCTTATGATTGACACAAAGGCCTATGATTGAAGAAATATAAGACTGTATATAAACTTACGATTGATGCAAATCTAAAACTGTATAAAAAGCTACGATGAAAGCAAGTCTAATGACCTTATATATAAAACTTACAATCGGTTTATAAGAGGTTTATAAAACAAATTTCCATACAAAATTCAATACAGAATTTGCTTTATAAACCTGTTGCAAGTTTTTATGAATACGGGGGTAAGACTGTAATAAGATCTACAAATGAACCTAATGTAAGACTGTATGTAAAGGCTTACGTTTGCAGCTAATTTGAGACAGTATTAACTATGATTTGAGATAAAAAAAGACTGCATAAATACCGTAACATGTTTTCATAAATTTAAAATTATTCTCAATAATTTTTACAGTCTTCTGCATCTCTGGGCATATTTTGTCAACTAACTGTAGACACTGTCTTTTTGCTGTCAAAATCCAATTGTATGTATTTGTTCGCATACATATGTATGTATTTCCATATATGCATTTGTTTGAGAGTGTGTGTGTATGAGTATTGATAGTGTTGCTTTTAAATGCGCATAAATGTCACTTGTCACAGTATGTGGTGGGCGTTTATTGGCAGCCAGCAAACTTTTGGGGTGTGCAAAATTCACAATTCCCTCAACCATTTATTCATTTACTCATATACATTTTCCACTTTCTTCATATTCATACTCCAGCATTTAACGTATACATATGTATAGGTACTATGAGCAAAAACCCAGCAGGATTGTGTAAAATGTGAACAAAAAAAAAACAGTTTACTTATATAAAGAAATTGAAACGAACACATTTTGATTTTTACTTTTTGTTCCCTGTGTTGCTTTCAGCCTTCCCAGCTTCATTTCATATTGCTGCTGCTGCTATTTGAGAGATTTAATAAATGTTAGTATTGCAGTTAAATTAAGTGGAAATAGTAAATGTATTGCTTATTGATTTCCATGATATTGATACAAGAAAAAATTGTGTATGAATTGGGTTCGGGGGAAAGAAACAGCATAACAAATAAATAAAGCAATAGACGGAAATCATTTGCTTTCTTTCGTCGTTGTTGTTGTTGTTCTTGTTTTTGTAGCAAAGAAATAATGAGATCTTTTAGAAAAAATTTATAGTCGCAAAGTTTTTTTTCTTGCGAAAATTGTAAAAAATTGCTTAAACTTAAGTTTAAGTACATAAATAAAAGTTTATCACTGAACTGTGACAGAGACAGAGATAGAGATAATAACTTCTAAAGAAAATTAATAATGAAATTTCAGCCCAACAGAAATTAGGAAAATTGATATTGGACTATACAGCAATATATAAGTATGTTACAGCTTTGTCTTTGGGAAATAGAAAGAAAAATTAGTTGAGAAGAAGAATGTAAGCAGTGAAAGAAAAACTCAAAGGTATTGTATTCTAAATCTAATCAACTAAAAACAAAATTAAAGCAAGATTTATGTCTAAAGTTTGCTCATGTCAATTTGAATTTCCTTTTTCAATGAACGTATGTTTGATAATCGAAAAAAATTTCCTGAAATGTTAATATTTTTGTTATTAATTCTAAATTATTTTTAAAACTAATAATCGTAAAAAATTCTTAAAAAGTTAATCTTTTCGTTTTGTAATTTGTATTATAATTAAAAACTAATATTATTCTACAAAAACATTCGCATAATTAACCGAATAAAATGGCAATTAATTAACCGAATAAAGAACTGAATAAATGATAAAATTACACCGAAAACTTGTTGCATGATACTAAAATTTCACAACATTTAAAGTTTTTAAAAAATTATTCGTATAATTATTCGAATAAAAAAACTAATAACTTTTGAAATGTTTCCAAAAAATATTCTTATAAGAAAAATTGCTTGAAAACATAAATTATAGAATATTAAAAAAAGGTCGAATAAAAGAACTAAATAATTAAAAAGAATAATTTTTAAAATTTTTCCAAAAAAATATTCGGATAATTATTCGAATAAAAAAACGAATAATCGAAAAAAATCCTGAAAATGTAATGTTTTGTTTTATATTTTGTATTATAAATTAAACAATTATTATTCAACAAGTGTAATATGATAATTAAATGCATAAAATAACGAATAATTACAAAACATTCAAATAAAGAAACCTGTAAATGAAAAAATTATATCGCAAAATTAATTTCTAATAATCAGAAAATTTCACAATTTTTTTAATTTTTTCTTTCAAAAAATATTCGAATAATTATGCGCATAAAAAACGAATAATCGAAAAACAGTACTGAAAAGTTAATCTTTATGTTTTTAATTTTCAATTATAATTGAAACTACAAAAATATTCGGACATTTAAACAAATCGAATAGCGAATAATTGTAAAATGTTCGAATAAATAAAGTGATAAATTAAAAAAATTATATCACAAAATTGTTTCCTGATTATTTTGCTAAAATTTTCAATTATTTGGAATTTTCCAAAAATATTCGTATAATTATACGAATAAATTAAGCGAATAATCGAATAAATTTTTGTGTAAAGTTAATTTTTGTTTGAATTTTTATTTTGAATAATCATAATAAATCAGATTATTCTAAAAAATATTTTAATATATTAACGAATAATCGAAAAATATTTAAATATACAGACGACTAAATAGAAAAAAATGACTTCTATCTAAAATTTCCAAAAATATTAAAAAATTTGCTGAATTACAACCACTTATAATCTAAAAAAAAGCCTGCAATGTTAATCTTAGAAATCTTTTGTATTTAAAAACATAGCTCGAAATTTCAATTGTCCCCTTTTGTCATACAATTCATTTAATGTCTATTTAATGAACCTCTCTCTAAAATCTTTATCACATCACAACCTTTCCATAAACACACTCCTAATGATCTTTTTCATGATTCTAATACACAAAAGCATATTTAAATTTCTATTAATTTGTTTGCGTATCAACACACCAAACAAAACACAAACTATCCTGACACAGGACACACGTCTTTTCTGTTTATGGGACTCTTCCATCATCATCATTATTATCATCATAAAAAATTGTAAATAAAAATTTTCAAGAAAAGGGTGTGCACGCACTTTAAGAATTAACATAAATTAACACAGTTTTCAACATTCAACACAATCGGATGGGATGGGATGGTATGATGACGTTGATGTACAGTGTGAACACAGCAATCAAGTCAACTCACGTGTTGTACTAGTGTGTAGAAGAAAGCAAAAAAACTAAAAACAATTACAATTATCATAAATTATACACGAAAAGAAAACTTGACTTAAAAAATACAATAAAGTAGCATTAGATAAAATTTATAACCCTATATCCCAAATAGTGACAAAACCTCTAAGGATTTTCATTTCAAAACAGGCAGGCACCTTTTTCAAATAAAAACATACAAAGAACTTTGAGTATAAGGAATGCTCCTTTTAGTTCCTTTGTATGAATATATAGCTGACAGAATGTGGTTTAAAAGCTAAAACTTATGAATTTATTGTCTAATATAAAAAAGGTGAAAGGTTCACTTTATTATTATATTAGGAAAAAAAAATGTTTTTAAACATTCTTGTTTGGGATTTGTTTGGAAATTAGAGTAGCATGAATACATAAATTCCCATAAACTCATACGCTACACATTCACCTGAACACACTTGACTTTAAGGTCTGCTTGCTGGGAAACTGTTGGGCTACACTGGCAGAAAATTGGGAAGTAAATATTGTAATTATTTAGAACAAAAGTTATATGTTGGAATTATAAAAATTTTACCTACAAAGAGTTTTTCTTACACGTTACACGCACATTGGTTTTGATATATAGAGAACAAATTAAAATTATGATTTTGGAAACCAGGAAGAAAAACAAATTTAAATAAATTCATGGGCTTCCATATTTTTAATATAGAAAATATTCTACTTTCAAGAACACCAAACACTTTGACACAGTCTTTATTTAACCACAAATTTTAATTATTTTCATGCCATTATGCAGCCCTTTGAATGAACTTTTTTTATCTTTGTTAACAATTGTACAAAATATTAACATGTCTTCTATAAGTGGTCAAATATTTGTAAGAGTGGGATCACACGCTGCGACTTTTTCCTGTGACTCAAATTTATGAATGAAATACGTAGTGGAGAGTACGGGGTGGCTAGTGTCGCAGGTATTACGAAAGAAAGCGTGTAGAAACACATCTGCGAATGAGCGAAATAGGAGAAATGAACAATTTTATGTCAAAATGTCGCAAGAATGGCGCAAGAAATGTTGCAGACGATGAATTTAGAAGGCACACCAGCAGAAAACGTCCGCAGAGTCGCGGCGACAAATCGCAGCCTGTGAATCAGTTAGAAAGAAATTTTTAATTTTTTATTATTTAGTTTGTTTAAATTTGATGTCAAGTTTAAAAAAGTTAACTGATTTTGTTACACTGTAACTTCTCCTGCCTTAAAACAATATTTTGAAATCCTTAGTTGTTCTCGATTATTGGACTATTGGTTTGCTGAAATCAGTTGAGTTTGAAGGTTTTCTTTAATAAATTTGTTTATGTAAATTTGATATCATGTCAAAAAGTTGACCCGTTTTGTTACACTGTAACTTTCCTGCATTTAAGACTTCTTGAACAATATCTTGAAATCCTAAGTACTTCTTGATTAGTGGCTTAATATTAACTGGGATCAGTTAAGTTTGAAGGTTTCTTTTATTAAAATTTATTTTTTTTTTGTTTTATATTTGTTTTAAAACTTTTCCCTTTAACAAATTATTAACTTTTTGTTTTTCCTTTTCTATTTGCAGGTAAATAAAACAGAAACATTTCCACAAATGTATTCGATTGTAAGTAGACAAATAAGCCTAATTTTTACATTCTTGGTAATGCCCTAACTAGTTGAGGCCAATTACATATGTATATACCAATTGCATTACTTGGAAGTGGCTTAGTATTGTTTGCTTTATAAGTTGATATAATAGAACTTTTTTATTAGACCATAGGTAGCTCTTAAATTTATTTAAGTGCCATTGCCAAAGAATCAAAATAATTCTCATATAGTTAAGAGTATATTCTTTATAAGTTTTCAATAAGGTCGTTTTGAAAATGAAATGGCTTAAGGCAGGCTGTGTGTGAGGCATTCGAGAAATTATTTTATTATTTTAAGGGTTTATGTGTAGAATAAGAAATTGTTCGAATACCAAAGCGTCTGCGCTTGGTTCTGCGAAACGAAGACTCAAATATCAAATACTTTGCTAGAGTTTTAATTCAAAGACTCTGCGGCATAGATCACGGCTGAATTCGAGCGATGGCCGAAAGTATGTTCATTGGTTTATGGGTTTAAACCAAAAACTCCTCAAACAAAATCTAGCGTGATCACAACACAAACTCCTAAAGAAAAATGCCTGTTACCTCCAGCTGAAGACTCGAATATCAAAGTCTTCGCGAGAGTTTCAATTTAAAGACTTTGCGGCATAGATCCCGACTGAATTCGAGCGATGGCCGGAAGTATGTTCATTGGTTTATGGGTTTAAGCCAGAAAATTCTTAAGCAAAGTCTAGCTTGATCACAACATAAGCTCTTAGAGGAAAATTCCTGTTACTTCCAGCTGACTAAAGACATTATACTTTGTACATCTGATTTTGAAAATCAGAAATTATTCCTCACTGCAAATTATTTTCTCCAGTGTTTTTTTCTTTCCTATTATTATTTTTTTTTCAAATTTCATTTGGCATAATCCTCCAGATATTGTCAACACAATACAAAAAGTATTCTGTCTTTTTTTTTTTTGAAATTATATTATTGTGTGATATATACACACATATGTGTGTGTTATAAACACAAACATACACACACTTATATAAAGTTATTTATCTTAAGGTATCCCATTAGGGATATGATGATAATATGATACGCTCAAGTTCAAATTGTGCTTTGTCTAACGTCTACTACTACTTCAAATTCATCTGCACTTGTACCAGCAAATATCTTCTATAGATGGTTATTCTAGCAAATAACCAAGAAGTGGTGATATAGAAGGCTGTGTGTATGTGTACGATTGTTTAGAGGGGTAGAGAAGCTGCTGTTGGTAAAGAAGAATGTCAGTTAGATAAGACCAGCGAACCGATAGATAGACAGTCAAACAGACAGTTCAAAAAAAGAGCATAATAAACAAATTTGTTTCTACGCTTTTTTTTTTATTATTATACTTTTTTATTGTATAAATTGTTTGTAAAGAACAAATGGGGTTAAATAAATAGCACAAAGAGTGGTAAATACTTTATAAATACATAAAATATTTTAGGATTCGAAATTATAACAATTTAAACTAAAAGGGAGGAGCACCACTGAAGTGACAGATCAATTGTATTTTAAAAGTTAGCAAACTGTATTTTTCTGAAATCTACTAATGTATAGTATTAGGTAAAAAATGTAAACTACAACTACAAATTTGAAATATTTTTTATTATTAATTAAATTTTGTTGCAAATTCTAATTTTTGACATAATATCAACAATGTAACCAATTGGGTAAACAATGTAAATTTCAAAATTATTGAAATTTTAAGTATTAAAATTATTTAAATTATATTTAAGTTAGAAAATCCCCTGATTTTTTCCCTCAAATTTTGTATAATGCACAAAATTTTCAATTGTTTACACGAGGTAAACAATGTAATGAATTCAAAAACAACTAAACCGTGCTATATTTTGTATAAAAATTTAATGCTGTTAAACATTTTGGATTTTAAAATTTTTGGCATATGTCAACTATGTAAAAAATTGGGTAAACAATGTAAATTTCATTAATATTGAAATTTTAAGTATTAAACTTACTTCAATTATATTTAAGTAGTAAAATTCCGGCACTTTTATCCTCAATTTCTGTATAATGTAAAATATTTTCAATTGTTTACGTGAGGTTAATAATGTAAAGAATTTAAAAAAAATAAAACCTTGCTATATTTTGTATAAAAAATGTGAAATATAATTGTAATGTTAGATTTTGAAATTTTTGACATAATGTAAACAATGTCAATATTTCAAAAACCCTAAATATAGAAAATTTTAGTATTAAAATCTCTTAAATTTTTTTCTTAAAACTCTAAAAAATTAACAAAAGTTTCAATAGTTGACACGTGTTAAAGAATGTAAAAAATTATTTAAAATATTAAAAAAAATATTTTTTAAGAAACATTTTATTTTGTTAAAAATTTTCGTTTATTTTTAATTTTTCACATTATGTCAACAATGTAACGAATTGAATAAACCATTTTAAATTTCAAACTTTTAGTATTGAACACAATCAACTAGAATTTTATTTATAAAATTCCAAGACTTGTTTCTTAAAATTCTAAAAAATTTGCGATATTTTTATGTCTACAAGATATGAGCCAATGTAATATATTGCAAAGTATAAACAAATTGTTGAATTCAAGAAACACATCAATTTTGTTTCAAAATTTCGCTTTTCTTTAATTTTTTACACTTTGTCAACAATGTAAAGAATTGGGTAAACAATTTAAATTCTTAAAATATAGAAATCTTAAGTATTAAAATCACTTAAATCCTAAAAATCCTAAGAAATTTAACAAATTTTTAAATGTTTACACAAGGTAATCAATGTAATATTTCAAAAAATAATTAAAAATACTTTAATTTAAGAAAAAAAATCTACTTTGGTCCAATTTTTGTTTTTTTTTTTTAATTTTTGACATATTATCAACAATGTAAAGAATTAGGTAAAAAATGTAAATGTCAACATTATTGCAATTTTAAGTTTTAAAATCACTTAAATTTTATAGTAATTATAAAAGCCCATAATTTTTTTTGTTAAAATTCTAAGAAATTTAGCAGATTTTAAATTGTTTGCGTAAGGTAAACAATGTGAAGAATTCAAAAAATAAACAAAAAATTACCTGAGCACTAAAACAAATAATATTTATTTAAATGTAATAATTTTTATCAAAATTTTACATTATGTCAACAATGTAAATAATAAAATTTTTCTTGGTTTTCAATAGTTAACCTAAGGTAAAGAATGTAAAAAATTTTGAAATACTAAAATATGATATAATTATTGAAAAGAATTTAACATTTTGAAGAAAATAAGTTAAATTAAATTTGTTTGCATTAAGTAAACAATGAATAAAATTGTTTCCATGATATTTGTCAAATAAGTATTAAAATAATGAGATTTCGAAAAGTTTACATAGGACAAATAATGTAAACAATTGACAAATTTAAAAT
The DNA here is from genome assembly GCA_950370525.1 of Bellardia bayeri. Classification (NCBI taxonomy): domain Eukaryota; kingdom Metazoa; phylum Arthropoda; class Insecta; order Diptera; family Calliphoridae; genus Bellardia; species Bellardia bayeri. The sequence goes on along the minus strand of OX493268.1, from coordinate 17,933,175 downwards.
TTTTTATTTACTGTGTAATTTTTAGTGTTACAAATGAAAAAAATAAAAAATTTAAGAGAAAAGTTGTTTTATTCAGGCTAATAGTTTGAATTTTCAAGAATACTATTGTAAAGTACTCGAACAATTGGCAAAATGGAATGCATTTTCTACCCTGCCAAGGGCGTCATCAGCAATCTTCATTGTCCACGATCAATCTGTAAACATCATATGTATATTTAACTCACCGTTTTTTGAGAAATAGAATCTGATTTTTACGTGTTGTGGAATAGAACGAAATTTACGTACGTTTACAATATGTGTGTATTCTTTATGTTTTTGTTGTCGTTTGTTCAATTATCGACTTTATGTCAAAAATTTAAAGAATTGATTTAAGCGTGTAAATAAGCTTAAAACTTATAATTTTAACTTAAAAATATTGAAAACTTAGCTTTCTTTAACTAATTTCTTGATTTTTACTTAATAATTGTGTAAAATATAAAAGATGTCGAATTGATTACATGAGGTAAACAATATAAACAATTGCAAAATACTAAAATTTTCATTTTATATGCTATTTTCAAATGAAACAAATTTAAAAATTTATAATTTTTCAATTGTCGACATTTTGTCAACAATGAAGAGTATTGATTTAAGCATGTAAATATCCCTAAAATTAGTAAAATAAACTTCAAAATATCAAATAGTTAGCTTTTCTTAAATAATTCCTTGATGTTCACTTGTAAAATCAACAAAACTAAAGCAATTATGAATTGTTTACATAATGTAAATAATGCATGCAATTGAAAAATAAGGAAAATATATTCAGTTTTGCTTTAAATTTGTTTAAAAATTAAAATATTTTGAATTGATATAAACAGTGTATGTACATAGGATATAAATTATAGCGATTTACTGTTCGTTTTCTGCTATTTTAAACACCTCCTCTGCCTTGCACTTACTCTTGTATATCAGTATAAATGTATTGTTATGCTTTCGTATCCTTTCTTTTTTTTTTGGTGTGTTGTTAAAGATTTTATTTTATAAATATTATTTTTTTGTTAACTGTAAAGTGTCATCCCTTTTTGTTATGTTCTGCAATTTGAACTCATACAAAATCTAAGAAAATAAAAAAACCAACCTTTTTTTTCATTTACAATTCTAAGTTGAGATGTGTATGAGTATTTTACACACACACACACACACTCTGCTACATTTCTCAAAAAGGATACATAACAAATTGTTATGGCAACCGTGTTAAAAGGGGGACAGAGTATAACGCATAGAAAAGGGGTGCCTGGCATTGTAAGAATATTAATAAGTTGTATATGAGAGTAAGAGTCCCAGTTAGGAATGTTTGTTGTTTGTGTTAGTGAGTGTAAACACTTTAGCTGCTTTTATACTTTTGGCTAAATAAATTCAGTTCCCTTTTTGTTGTTGTGTATTGTTTTTTTTTTTTTTTGTGTGTGTTAGACTACAAAACCGAGCTAAAAGAAAAGTGTAATAATATAACAGTAGCAAAAAAAGTTGTTTAATTTGCTGCTGGCACGCTTGACTGCTGTCAAATTGCTGTCAACAATACCACTAAATATACACTCACATACACATGCTTCCAATAATACACACTTACATACAATAGAACAATAACTACAACAACATAAAACAGCATAAAAGAAATCATATAAAAAAATTTTATATAATAAAAAAGTTTGTTTTAAAATTCTGTTACGGTTACACCTAAATTATCGATTATTGAAAGTTTTTCTTTTTATTTTCTTTACTTTTATTGTAATTTTCTGAGATTAAATTTAGGAAAAAAATGTCTTGTTTTTATATGGTGTCATATATACTTATAATGTATAAAATAAATTCGTTATATTATGTGCAAAAGTTTGTTTTGTTTTTTTGTGTTAGTTTGCTAAAGACTTTCGTCTTTTACTTGTAAATGTTGGTAAATTGAGCTGAGAATAAAAAATTTATGATGTAATATTAGTATAATGTTAGAAATTTCATTAGAGATTTAAATTATGTGATATATATTTTTTTTTGGAAATCTTAAAGAAGTATTCTGCATTAAAGAACGTGAACCATAAAATGTGTTCACATTATTTTTTTTAATTATACATATTTATGTAACAAAAAAAGCAATTGCCCATTAATTGTTACTTATTTATAAGTATTTAAAAGATGCTTATAAAAGAAATTATAAGTAATTTCCACTTATAAACAAATTACTGATTTGTTGCTTTAATTGGTCACATTAATTGCTGTCGAACATTTTAATCCAACTGAGCTGCTTACTTATTCCACAAAATGATTCTAGTCTAGTCTAGTGTTTTTTAATGGAGTATAAAATGTTTTTTTTTTTTGCGAACTGTTTCTTGATTAGTCTACCAAGAGATTCAATATTAATCCGTTTAAAGATTCAATATTAAAAGATATACTACAAGATCCACGATAAAAATATTAAAATATCTACTTAAAGATCCACAATAAAAATACTCAAAGATCATTCAATAGATCCACAAATGTTCACGGTTAATTCACTAAATCATCCATGATTGATCTACTAATACATTCACAATTGTTTGTTGCTGTAAAGAGGCCTTCTAGAAGGCCTTCTTTGCCAGTCGTTTCAATTTTACATGGCGTGTCATTGTTAGTCAAGGCCTTGCCTACTTGCTGCTGATTACATGCCTGCTAGAAGGCCTACTTAAGAATGTTTGATAGATTAATAATTATATTGAGAAATACAAATAAAAGAAAGGGTTTAAATTAATTTAAAAAATCACATGTATGTATTTAAAGTACTGCTTCACGCGTACTTTACACCACAAACTTTTATAAACAACTAAATTTATAGACGATCTCTTCATTAATTTATATTACTCGTATAACAAAGTGAGTAAAATAATGTTTGTTGTTGTGGTGACGAAATACAGGAACAATTGCAAAACCATTCGTGTTTCCCATTGCAATTATAATTTGTTGATATTCTTTTTCAAAACAATTTTGAATGTGCATGAAACGCCTTCTAGAAGGACTTCCGACAGACGGTATAGTGCAATGACTATCGAATCTTTTGGATTGTGCAATCAGGTTTTCTATAAGGCCTGCAAATAGAAGCACTTGCAATATATTCTGCTGGATAATTCACTATAATATCTAAGATTGATCTACTAATAGCTTCACAATTGTTCCACGGTTAGATTACTTAAAGAACCACAATTTATCTACTAAGAGATTAACGATTGATCACTAAAACATTCAACATTGATTTACTAAAAATGTATGATTGATCTAGTAAAAGATTCATGATTGATCTACTAAAATATCCCAGATTGATTTACTAAAATAACCATGATTGATCTAGTGAAATATCTCTGCTTGATCTGCCAAAAGAATCACGATTGATCTACTAAAAGATCGACTATTGATCTATTGAAATATTCATGATTGAAAAGAAAAAGATCTTTTTTTTCTAAAAGATCCACAATTGATCTACTGAAAGATTCACGATTAATCTACTAAAAGAATCGCGATAAAACTAGTTAAAGATTCACGATTGATCTACTCATGGCCGAATTCTCACCCTCTTATTCAAAAACGATTATTAAATTTAACAAACGTTTATTAAGACAGATTTGCATATAAAAATTTGCTTAATAAACGTTTGTTAAATTTAATAATCGTTTTTGAATAAGGGGGTCAGTCATTAGTTAACCATTGGTAAACTAAAATACTAACTATTGTTTAGCTATTACTTGTTATTCTTATGGCAAACTAAGCATTGCGAGTAAAGAATCGTTAGTTAAGCCTTTGCCATTAGCTAACTAAAGACTGTGAATTTAGCCATCAGAGCTCCACTATTTGATCAGCTAAAAGAACAAAGATTGATCCACTAAAATATCCACAATTGATATACTAAAAAAAACCAGATTGATCTATTAAAAGAATCACAATTTATCCACCAAAAAAAAAACAAGATTAGTCAACTAAAAGAACCACTATTGATCATCTAAAATAACCACGATTGATCTACTGAAATATCCACGATTGATCTACTAAAAGAAGCCATAATGATTTAGTAAAATATCCACGATTGATCCACTAAAACATCTATAAATGATCCACTAAAATATCCAAGATTGATTTATTAAAGGTTCCACTATTGATTTACTAAACATATTCACAATGTATTTACTAAATAATCCACAATTGATCTGATAAAAGATCCACGATTAATCTATTAAAATACTTACAACTGATGTACTAAAAGTTCCACAATTGATCTATTTAAAGATCCAAACTTGATTTACTAAAAGACTCACGATTGGTTTACTGAAATATTCAAGATTGATTTAATACAATATTCACGATTGATCCTTGAAAACATATACGATTGGTCCACTAATATATTCAAGATTGATTTATTAAAGGACCTACTATTGACCTACTAAAAGATTCACGATAAATTTACTTAAAAATCCAAAATTGAACTGATAAAAGATCCACGATTTATTTACAAAAATAATCACGATTGATCCACTTAAAGTTCCACGATTGATCTACTTATAGAGCCACGACTGATCTACTAAAATATTCAAGATTGATTTATTAAAAGATCTGCGACGAATTTACTAAAAAATTCACGATTGATCTTCTAAGAAAACCACGATTGATCTGCTACAAGTTCCACTATTTATCTACAAAAAAAAAAAATCCACGTTTGATTTAAAATTTTTTATTCAAGAATCACTACGCTTTGACTTTTCTTTGACTTCCCCAGGCCATGAGCCACAAATTGCCAGTCGAATTTATCATTTTCCACTTCTAACAAAACACATTTTGCAAAATCATTAAAAAATGTCATATAACTTTAATCATTTTAAGCATATTTGTGACAATCTCGTAATAATTTCCCTTAAATCCCTTTTGTCCACCAACAATTTCTATATTAAATTATACATGAAAAAATATATGTACGAGTATTTATGCAAACATTTTTGTATTAAAATTGAAAAAATGCTATAATAGCATAAACTATGTATGTACTTGTTTATTATAGTTCCTTGCTAGAAATTACTAGACTACTTCATCATACCACTGCTACTCAACTGTATGGTTCTTGTTAAAAAACCATTAAATTCTTGTAGTGGTATTATATGTATAAGTATAAGTATATATGTAAATATATAAATGTATGTATACATATGAAAGAAATCTCTACTGTCTATATACCATTATTATATGGCACAATATTTATATTATGTATTCTTTAGCTAACATCGAATACAAAAGAAACGGAAACTACTGGACAAACAATTTTCTAACAATACATTTGAGCAAAGAAAGGAATTGTTACACACATACTCATGCATGATAACACATACATATATACAGACATACTAACTCTCTTACAGTTTTAACATAAGGATGTCTTTTGCAAGACAGCCAGCCACTGTCGTATTCGTACTACATGGTCGGTTTAGTTTGAAATTTATAATAAAAAAGAAATAAGTATTTGAGAAAAAAAACAAAAAACATAATAAATAGCAACAAAATTATACCTAGTGGAAATTTTAACATTTCTGGCATTTTTGTATGAACTTTTTGGTAAAAAACCGTTGACGACATTGGATTAAATGTTTTCAGAGTTTCTTTAACACGACTTCTGAGCAATAATCTGCTAAACATTTGTCTTTAAAACGGAATTCCCTGTAAGGCTGTCTATTCTATTAAAATGTAAAAGATTTCAAATTGTTTACATAAGGTAAATAATGTAAACAATTGATAAATTTTAAAATTTTTATTTCATGTGTAATTTTTAGTGCTGCAAATGAAAAAAAAATAAAAAATTGAATTTTGTTCAATTGTCGACTTCATGTCAACAATGTAAAGAATTGATTTCAGCGTATAAATTAGCTTATAATTTGTAAATTTAACTTAAAAATATTGAAAACTTAGCTTACTTTAACTAATTTCTTGATTTTTAGTTTATAATTCTGAAAAATGTAAAATATCTCGAATTGTTTACATGAGGTAAACAATGTAAATATTTGCAAAATACTAAAATTTTCATTTTATATGCTATTTTCAAATGAAACAAATTTAAAAATTTATTATTTTTCAATTGTCGACATTGTGTCAACAATGTAAAGAATTGATTTAAGCATGTAAATAAACTTAAAAATATTAAAGAGTTAGCTTTTTTTTAAATAATACCTTGATGTTTGCTTGTAAAATCCACAAAATAAAAGCAATTATGAATTGTTTACATGAGGTACATGAGTTTACATGAGGTAAACAATTCATAATGCTAAAATATTCATTTTATATGCTATTTTCAAATGAAACAAATTAAAAAATTTATAATTTTTCAATTGTCGACATTGTCAACAATGTAAAAAACTGATTTGAGCATGTAAATATCCCTAAAATTTATAAAATAAACGTTAAAATATTGAAGAGTTAGCTTTTCTTAAATAATGTCTTGATGTTTACTTGTAAAATCAACAAAACTAAAGCAATTATGAATTGTTTACATGAGGTAAATAATATAAACAATTGAAAAATTACGAAAATGACTTCATTTTAAGCTTAAATTTCTTTACAAATTAAAATATTTTTAATTTATATAAACAATGTATGTACATAGGATATCAATTGTGGCGATTTACTGTTTGTTTCCTGCTATTTTACACACCTCCACTTCATGGCAATTACTCTATATCAATATAAATGTATTGTTATTCTATACGTTGCTTAATCTGCTCAAAATTAAATGTTTTCAGAGTTTCTTTAACATGACTTCTGATTTACATGATTTCTCATACATTTGTCTTTAAAACTAAATTTCCTATAAGGCTGTGTGTTCACAAATTTCTTAAGCTGAATTATAAATAGAGGAAATCGTAGAAAAAATACACAACAGCAACCAAATACATTTTTAAAATATATAAATTAGATTTTTATGTAAATTTCAATTTAAAACTCCCCTACGTTTTTCAATAAATTTTAGATTATTTTTTTTTTTTTTTTTTTGTCCGTATTGTTTCTTTTCTTTTTGCTGCAAAAAGGCCTTATACAAGAAAAAACAATGGACATTAAAGAAAGAACAAACATATACAAAAAGGGGGAACATTTAACAAACAAGATGTTTTTTTTAAGCAGAAAAGTGTACAAGAACTGCCACAACTTCCACTTTTACGTTATGTTACTTATTATTGTTGCTCAAGCAATTCCTGCGGCTGTTGGCGATGATTATAATGTTGATAGTGAGGACTACTATGAGCTTGAAGATGAAGATGCCACAACTATAACAATAATAATAATATTGTTTAAAGACCTTTATCTCTCTCTCTCTCTCTAGCTTTAGTTATTATTAACATCGAGCAACAGCCCAGGGTACAAAAAGCTGCAGCAATATCCTTGCGTTTTGAGTGTGTGTGTGAGTGTGCTAAAAACGGACTTTGCTTATTATTGTTTCTCTACTCAAAACTCACTTACCAGGTGCTGGCTGTTGTACACTGTCCAACTGCCTATATTCATACACAACTATTCAAATATAAGACTTCATTCCCAGATTAAAGCAAGTATGTATGTATGTTTAATTTTATATATTTTTTCTTTGCCGCCAGCTGACCCTTTAATCTGCATAATTTGTGCAATATGTTTAAAAATGAAATTCTATACGTTTTGTTTTTTTGAAGCAACTAACAACAGGAAGCTGTTAGCTTTATACATTTTCATCCTGCTTAATATACATACAAATTATGTCAAATTTTTAAATTGTATTGAAATATTTTTTATTAAGAAATAGGTACAAAATTTAAATTTTTCTTTAAATAGGGGAATGGTCAGTTAAGTTAGTAAATATATAAGGGTGATTTTGGCAACTAGGAGTACTTCAAGCGAAAGTTTGAAAGTGAAACAAAAAAAAAAAAAAACAAGAATTTATTTAAGAAAAGTAAAAGTCTTTAATAATGACCTTAAGTTTGCTTAAATAATAATACTGGAGAATTTAAATTTGTGGGTAGAAAATTTTCTACTGAGAAATTTGATTGAAGACTTTTTAGAATTACAGCTGAAAATTCTATTACGCTTTTTTGAATAAATATTTGCCAAATGTGATCGTACCTTAAGTCTGGTTTCACACTCTTCAGTTTGAGCTGACCAGTTTTTGTTCAATTCTCTTTTGAACTTGCCATTTCAGTCACACACGTCAAATCAATTTTCGTACTTTTTCAACATTCAAATTAACATGCACAAAAGAAAAGAAAACAAAAGGTTTGTACTCCCTTTATTCTCTTTTCCCTTCTCATCCAAAAATAATTGCCTTGACGAGTCAGAATTGAAGAGTGTGAAAGCGGACTATATGTAGCTATGCCAACAATTTATTAAAAACCTTAAAAGGTTGCTGATTTTTAAAATATGTACTTGAATTTGATTTTTATATATTATGAAATTTAAGAAAAAAGTAACAAATAAAATGGTGCTTTTTGGTACTTTTTTTTTGCATAATATGAAACATATTATGTTTCAATATTGATACTTTTTGTAGAAAGAAGTTAGCTAAGTTAATAATAGTAAATAAATTTAAATAATAGTTTCAAAGTAGATCAATAATATTTGAAAAAGACAGCACTTAGTACTCTGAGTAACTAAAGTACATCATATGGCCTGAGCTTAAATCCTCATAAAACGGAATATATGAATTTATTCCACCTAAATTTAATGGTCTTACACTGAAGATTGCGGATAGTGCTACATATTTGGGCATTATCCTAATTAACAAATTATTCTTTAATCCAAAATTTTAGAACATGCAATATACACCTGCAAACGGCAATTGTAACTAACTGCGGAAAATTTTGTTGGTACTTTAAAAATAAAAAAAAATACTTTTTGGTATAAAAAATAATTTTGTTTATGCATTAACTGGAAATTCTAAAATTTGTTGGTACTTTTTATTAAAATGGTACCTTTGGTACAAAGGTACTTTTCATATAACAGGGCATTTATCGCAAAAACACAGTTTATGTAATTTATTTTATACAATTATGAAACAAATAACATTGCTTATACATGTTGCAGGACATTACAAAATTTATTAGTATTTGGTAAAAGATACTTTTTTTTATTTATAACAAATTTATTTGTACATTGAAAGTGAAATTCTAAAATTTGGTACTTTTTCTAAAAATGATACTTTTGGTTAAAGGTCCATTTTGGTTTAATTTTTTTCCGAAATTGCACAGTTTTTTTGTTTTACTTTTATAAAATTAGAAACACTACTTTCTGTTAAATTGGTACTTTTTGCAAAATTAGTACTTTTTTGTATAAAAGGGCACTTTTCGTAAATAAATAGTTTTTGGAAAAACAATTTCGAAATAATGTAAAACTATTAGCCATTTCCTAGAATTTATTTACATTCTGCAGTGGTATTAATTTTAATTAATTTTTCGTTTCACTTTTTCTAAAGAAGAAAAATAAGGAATTAATTCCACTTCCGAACGGATTTAAATTCTGTGACATTTAAATAGTTTGCAGAGAAATATTTTGTACTTTTTCTAAAGGTACGGTCACACCACTTGTTTTAGCACAAATTTGTTTGACGTTGTTTATTCTTACAAGAGTTTTGCAAGATCAAATAATTAAAACTAAATATTTGTTGTGCTTTGGCCTAAATTAACGAGTTGCCAAGTGTGATCGTATCTTAAGAAAAATAAACTGTTTGTTAGATCAATTGTGCTTAAAAGAAATAACGATTGTCTTGTGGAATTATTGTTTTTAAATATTTAGGATATGCTGTAGACCACTTTTTATCTATGTTTATTATTAACGTTTTAAAATATAAAATGGTAACAATCACAAAGAAAGGATATTAAAATAATCAAAATTGTTTTTTTACTATCACTAATACTCTACTTCTCTGTCTTGTTCTCTTACACTTACTTGATGAACATACACTTACTAAAAATCTAAATTTATTGTATAGCATACTTTCAGGATAATATTAAAAAATATATATGCATATGTACATATACATATATAACAATGCAATTTATAAACTCCAACCCATCTCTTGCAAAAAATGACAAACTGACAAACTGTCTATCTTTCATATACATACATACATTACATACACATAAATAAAATAAATCTTGTGCCAAATTTTTGTTAAAAAAAGTACAAAAAACATTTTTGTACTTTTCCAATAGTTTGTTTTGTTTAGTGGCCCCCATTCTCTCTTCCCCTCTGCAGGTTCCACAATCTCTCACTACATTAAGTCTTTTCGTATGCTCTTTATATGGCTTATGATATTTGTTTGTATATTTAATATATGTATGTATGTAAATTTTAACAAAAAAATAACAATAACAATAAACTGTAAGTGTATAAATTGTATGTGTGTTTGTAAGTATATTTTAATACTCTTTGTCCTCATTATTATCGTATTGTAACGATTATGGTTTTTATTATTCAGTTTGTGTTGTAGTTTTGTAGGCGCCACCACTTTGTTGTTATGGCAACAACAATATTTGTTAGTCCGTGTGTTGTTGTGCTTTTTATTTCATATTTCTGTGTACTTTTCAACTTATCACCACCACAACTAATACCACTGGCCTGTTCGGTTTAAGCGACTACACTAACTTTTCTGTATTTAAGTTTTGATGTAGGATAGTTAGAGGGGAGTTGATATGAAATGACTGGCGAATTTAAGAAAATCAGTTTTTTGGAACCTTTTCTATACATATGTATGTATATTTTCTGTTCTGTTTGTTTGTTTTAGTATTTACTTTGTTTTGTAGTTTTATTTGTATTTGATGACGTTTGTAACTTTTTTGGTACTAACGTTTCTTTTCTTCTAAGTGAGTGATTTGTTATAATTTTTTAATATTTATTATTCTTTTTTTTTTGTTGTTTGCTGCTGTTCTCCTCTCACCTTCAGTGACTTCATGCTGGCATAATTAATCAATAAAAATAAAACAAAATTATTTATGACTTAATGCAAACAGAGAATATGAAATTTAGATTTTGTTGAAACAAGTTTAATTGAGACTGTATATATCATAAGAGAATAATGAAGAATGTTGTCGAATTTTTACAATTCTACCATTTAGTTTAATGCAGCATACAGTTAATAAATAATAATTCTATTATTTTTTTCTTTTATAAAGAAGTTTCAAATCAAGTAACATCATTTTGAAATATTATTAGAATATATTCGGCAATTTGTTCGTATATATTTCAAGTATTTTTTCGATTATTTTTGGAAGTCTTTTAACAATTTTGAAATCTTAGCGTAATAATAACCTTTCAAAATATTTTTTCGATTATTTGGATAATTACTCTATTATTTTTGGATTTTTTTTTAAATTTTGGAATTTTGGCGCAACCTTTCGAAATATTTTTTCCACTTTTTTGATACTTCATTCGAATATTTTTCCATAAATTGTTTATTCGAATATTTTTTGGAAGAATTCTTAAAATACTGAATCAAGAAAAACCTTGTCGCTATAATTTGTTTATTGATTCGGTTGTTAATTCGAATATTTTGCAATTATTCGGTTTTTTATTCGAATAATTAGCCGAATTTTTTCCTAAAAAATCTGAGTAATTATGATCATTCACAATAAAAAGATATACTTTTCAGAGTTTTTTTTTTTTGATTATTCTTTTTTTATTCCAATAATTATCCCAATATTTTTTGGAAAAAATTCTTAAAATAGTGAAACTTTAGCAAAATCTTAAACAAGAAAGAAGTATTTTGTAATTATTCGTTATTTTATTCGAAAAATTATCTGGAAATTTTTCTTAAAACATTGATTAACCATGATCGTTCACAATACTATTAAAAAAGGAACACTTTCCAGACTTTTTTCGATTATCCGTTTTTTATTCCAATAATTATACCAATATTTTTTTGGAAAAGTTCTTAAAATAGTGAAACTTTAGCGAAATCTTAAACAAAAAAGAATTTTTCGTTATAATTTATTAATTTATTCGTTTTTTAATTCGAATATTTTGTAATTATTCGCTACTTTATTCCAATAATTATCCCAATATTTTCCTAAAAAATCTGAGTAACTTTGATCATTCACAATATAAGTAAAAAGAAACATTTTTTTCCATTATTCGTTATTTAAAATTCTTAATAATTAATGAAAATTTTGCGTAATAATCAAGGAACAACCTTCCGCACTAATTTTTAATTTATTTCGTTCGTTATTCGAATATTTTTGTAATTATTTGTTATTTAATTCGAAGCATTATGCGGATATTTTATTAAAAAATTTGAGTAACCATGATCACTTACAATACAATTGAAAAAGAAATATTTTACAGTATTTGTTGCGATTATTCGTTTTTTTATTCGAATGATTATTCGAATAATTCTTTTAATCATTGTTAATAATTAAAATCATTAAGCGTATTAATCAAGTAACAACCTTTCGCAATAATTTTTAATTTCTTCGGTTCGTTATTCGAATATTTTTTATTTATTCGTTATTTTATTCGGTTAATTATCCGGATATTTTCTTAAATAATCTGAGTACCTATGACCATTCACAGTACAATTTAAAAGGAAACATTTTCCAGATTTTTTTTACGATTATTCGTTTTTTTATTCGAATAATTAGCCGAATATTTTTTCGAAAAATTCTTAATAATTAATACATTTTTGCGTAATATTTAAGAAATAATCTCTATAAATATTTTTTTAATTTATTTGATACATTATTCGAAAATTTTTTTAATATTCTTCAAGTTATTCGAATAATTAGCCGAATATTTTTTGGAGAAATATTCAAATTAGTAAAATTTTAGCGTAATAATTAAGAAACTGCTTTCTGGTGTATCTGTTTTTATTTATTCAGTTCTTTCTTTGTATATTTTTCGATTATAAGTTAATTTATTTGAGTAGTTACATATTTAAATACTTGAAAAAATACTCAATATTTTTATACTAATGCTAAATTAAAGCGAAAATATAAAAGTTTTAGGATATTTTTTTGGAAAAATCTTAATACTTGCAAAATTTTCTGTTTGTAAATCATGAAACCTCATTTCGGATTTTTTTGTTTTGATTATTCGTATATTTATTCAAATAATTATACGAATATTTTGGAAAACATTTTTAATGCTTTGGAAATATTTTGTTTATGTATTTGGTTTTTTATTCGAATATTTTGCCATTATTCGTTTTTTTGTTATTGAAATAACGCCATTGGATTTATTTTAAAGCAGTAATATCTATGCCAACAAGTAGCCTTGCATTAATAAAGGATTTTCAAGGCTGCAGTCAGTCTCATAACAAAATAATGTTTATGTATGTAGTGTAAATTTACAAAATTTTAATTTATAAAATTTTTTTTTATAGCTTAAATTGTATTAAAAATGTCTGCAAGAAAAATCCAGTAAAATATTTAAAGCTTTAATCTGCAAAATTTTTTATAACTTAAAGTGCTACAGTTTAATTTATTTAAACCCTTCTAAAGTGTAGTACTTACTGGTTCACATATTTGTCTTTTTCAACATTAAATTTATTGTCATACTTTGAAATTCCCGTCATTCCTAAAATGTTTCCCCTGGGAGGCATATCTTTGTAAGCCTTCAAAACAAAATAGACGTTTAAAACATTAGTCAACAAATTTTCTAACTATTTAATACGGGAATTTGAAATTTAAACCATTTGAATATTTGCTGGTATATTAATTTTCCACAATTTAAATGCAAATACTGGAGAATCCAACTAGGAATGTATAAATAAATATCCCAGCAGTGGGAAGTTTGAATTTTGTTTGCTATAAATATTTATGTATGTATCTATACACACCCCTCGTACCCGCCCTCCCCTAACATTTCTATTTGAGCAACAGTTACCGTTTTAATATGTATTTTTGTTTGGTCATAAAAGCACTGTCATTTTTCAACTGAAAAAAATGTTAAAAATAAAATTGAAAATGAAAAATATAGAAAAAAATATTGTTTCTCCACATATGGAAGCACTTACATTTATTACTTTGTTCATGGCATGGCTTTTGTACTGTCTACTTTTAGGAGGTTTTTTTTTGTGTTGCCATTTTCACTCATTCACATGCATACACACGAGCACAAACAAACAAATAATTTTTATATTGCCCCATCATCATATATACACACACACATAAATACATACATACCTACATATTTATAGAGTTTTGCGCAAAAAAAAAAAAACATTGTGCAGGATTTCTATTTTAACAGGAAATATGGAATACATATTTATTGTGTGTTGTATAGCAGCCTTCTGGTGGTTAAGGCAATTTTGCCAACTTTAAAGAAAAGTTTGCTAGCATGTGTGTGTAGTATTACAAGCAGAGAGTTATTATTAGTTTGTTTCAGTTTTCAAAACACAAAAATGTTAACAAACAGCCAGCAACCAGCACTTTCATTGATTTAATGAATAATGTTTAAGCAATTATTGTAATGAATTTTTGCTACGTTTTAAATTGCCATTCATACACAAAGTATAAAAAAGTCTTTAATGTCCATTACATTAATGACATATTGTAATTTTAAAACAAAAAAAAAAGAGCTGTTGTTGACTCACATATTTCCTTGGCTGTAATTTGGTTTGACCTTTTTTATTTTGCTTCCCTTGTCCCCTGAAATATATTCATGTTTAAAACAACTTTAATGTTTTAACTGTTTTAGTTGTTTGGCATTATTTCAATATTTATTTTAATTTTTTCCCATTTTATAAATTACAAGACTTTTTAATATTTTTGGCTCATTTATCTTTTTGCTTTATGGATTTATTTTTACAATCAAAAAACATTAACCTTTTTTTTTTTGCTTTTGTGATTGTTTTTGATAAATACGACAATAATAAAACAACTTTAACCTAAAAACAAAGAACTATACAAAATTAAATGGCTTTAACTAAAATAAACTACAAAAATATTAACAAAATTTTTCATTGTAATAATATTTGTTTAGGGAAGTTTTCATTTGTTTAATGTTATTCCATTAAATTTTGGGCTTAATTATTAGTGATATAGGGAACGAAATAGCAATAGCACAGGGAGGGCTATTTTAAATTACATAGCAATCAAATTTTTTCCTTAGTTTTATATTTTTGGAATAAATTATAAAGTACACAGGTTAGGTACATATACATACATATGTATGAGTATTGAGTACTTTTTAGAGGTGTAAAAGCAGTACTTTCTTAAAAATATTCATGTTTTTTCAGAATTTTTAAATAGGTATAGCACTTTTAACTTAATGAAGCAAGTTTTAGCAGAATTTTGAAATTATGGGAAAAAGTACTATTTTTTTTTGGTACTTCTAATAATTTTAATAGATTTTTCAAGAGCATGAGCAGTTAAATACTTTTTAAGTACATACAACAAATTTTAGCAAAAAATAAAGATTTATGAAAAATGTACTTTTTTATTAGTACTTTTGGTACATTTTTTTAAAATAATTTTAAGAGATTTTTCATTATTGAGCAATTCCATATGAAAACGATCAAAATTGGCAAATTTTTGGACGACCCCTCTCCGATTTTAAAATAAATAGTCTCAATCGAGTGCCCAGCAAAAAATAATGTACCTATATATTTTTTTTTTACAGTGACTGGTTTAGTGGTGGTGTACACCACTGTCATGTGACAAAATTGAAGAATTCTTCATAAGGGACCTCATTGAAAGTTGTTTAAAAAAAAAACTACTAAAGCGATCGCAACGAGTGATAGCTCGTTGGAAAGGTATTGAATCAGGCTTTAATTGAAAAATAAAATTTTCCTAAAATTTCTTAGAAATTTACCTTTAAATTTTCCCATGAAAATTAAATTTTCCGATTTTCCACAGAAGCTCCTACATTTTCCGGCTAATTTTTTTTTTTTGGATTCCTTATAATTTTTGCTTTAAGAATCAGCAATAAAAAAATGGGCCCCGACAGGAGAAGAGCATTTCATATGGAATTGGTCTATTATTAAATTTTTTTAGCTTTTCAGCTAAAGCAAGAATTTACAATTCT
Source organism: Bellardia bayeri (assembly GCA_950370525.1). Classification (NCBI taxonomy): domain Eukaryota; kingdom Metazoa; phylum Arthropoda; class Insecta; order Diptera; family Calliphoridae; genus Bellardia; species Bellardia bayeri. The sequence continues at coordinate 17,917,167 of OX493268.1, read as the reverse complement.
GAGAAAAAGTACTTTTTAGGTTTAGTACTTTCTTCAACACTTTTAATAGATTTTATAAAAATTTTTAAATTTAAACAGTTTTTAGATAAATTTATTGCATCTTCATTAAAAAAAATAAATTCCGAAAAAAATTTCGTTTTGATTTGTCTTTAGAAGCAAAAAACGAAATTAATTCCACTTCCGAATGGAATTAAATTCTGTGACATGGCTGAAAATATGATTATTTTGGTAAAATTTCCTAAAAAATACTTTTTTTTTATTTCTTAAAATTTTAATGAATTTTCGTACCATTTTAGAAATTTGGCTCTTTTGGAAAATGCCTAAATTTTTCATTTTAACCTCATGAAACAAAATGTGATTTTTTCGGCAATATTTGCAAAAAAGTACTTTTTCAGATTTCTTAAAAATTAAATACATTTTCGTACCAAAAAAAGTATTTTTCTTTAAATTTTAGTACTTTTTAAATTTTCTACAAATTTTTAAAAAATTTCCTTTATAATATAATTGATTTGCTAGCTGAGAATTTAATTTCTTTTTATTAATTTTTATGCTTTATTGATCAGCAATTTAATGAATTTTATTTGCGCAAATGTATTTCCTAAAAAACAGAAAAAAAACTTGATGTCCTTTAAAATAAAATATAAAAGCAGGTTATTGGTCAGTTAGTGTTATCTTGATGTCTTGTAGCTGGTATCTTAAACTGACGTTTGCACTGACATTATTACGAGTATTGTTGTTGTATGCTGTAAATCTTAACAAATAAATTGTTATTATTGCTGTTGTTGTTATTATATTTGTTCATAACTTAACAACGTTTTATCGCATTAAACAGTTTCATAAGGATTCGAAATCAGTGTGCTGTGCTATGGCATATAATTCAATTGTCAATATGTTGCCGTGCAACATGTGATAGAGCGATTTTTTTCCCCTTGATTTGTGTTACATCCTTTTAGTCCTTGTCTTGTTAATATGTTTGCCGAAGTGTGGGTGTGCTGTAATAGGGTTGCTTTTACATGTGTGTGTGTGTGTGTGTGTGTGTTGACTTTGCTGAAGCTGCAGAGCTGTTTGAGTAAGTGTGCAGGCAAGTGTTTGAAATTGATGATGAGATGGATTTTTTACCCCCTCTCTATTTGTAGATTTTTTCTATATTTGATGTGATGTTATATTAAAGTCAAAAGACAATGTTTGTTAAAAGATTTTTTTTTTTTTTGCTTTATAAGGTTAAAATTGAAAACAAAGTTGAAGAAAAAATCGGAAACTCAATGAAGAAGAAAACTTTATTGATATGATGTTGAACAAGGCTCATTACAACATGTTTTATTGTCCTTATAGCTCTGTGAAGCAACAGCAGCAGAAAAACTAGTGACCAAACTCTTTCCTACATTTACTGGTCATATGTACTTATCTAGTTTTTTTCTCTGTCTTTACTGTTGATAGTTTGGCAAACAAAAAATAAAAAAAAAACTTTGTGAGTCTTTTTTTTATTTATTCCTGTTCGTTCTTTTCAATTTAAGTATTAGTAACCAAAAGCTGAGATAAACACAAACATCAGTGATGTATGTATAACTATTTTACTACTCTTACATGTGTTTTCCCCGCATGCTTACATACTTATATATGTTTGTTTGTGAGTCTGTACAAACCTACACATATGTTACAATAGTTTCTATAACTTTTTAATATAGATTTTAGTTTTTTTTTGTGTTCCTTCAATTTTGTTTTTAATTTGAAGTCTTTTTACGTCAGGGTTTTTTTTTTTGTATTCCGTTGTTTGGTTTTGTACTTTCTAAGCTGCAGCTGCTGCTGCCAGCAATGATGTGGGTGTTCTAGAAGCATATGAGAGTTGGTCAAGACGTTTGTGACATACGACCTTTAAGCGGTGTTTGAACACATGTTTAGCGAAATTCTTTATTATTATAATCATTATTAATATGTTCAATAAATAAAGAGGGGAAAAAGTTCTTACAATATGGTAGAAAAATGTTTTATATTAAAAATTAAGCAAAGTTTTTGAGATGTTGAAAAATATTTAAACTGTTAAGGTTCAAAACTTGTTTTGTTTTTACAAGCACCTGTTACTAGGATCCATGAAATCCAAATTGAAGTGTTTTTTTTTATAAAATTTAGGGGAAAACTAGAAGGACATTTTTTAAATTTGTAAAATTCTTTCAGACTTCTCAATCCACATGCCCTAGGGGTAGAAAACTATCGATAAAACTTGAATTAGAAAGCTCAAAACTAAATCTATTCCGCCATTAAATATTACTTCACACCGGTTGTAATATAATAGACATAAAACACGGTAGTTTCATTGCACGTCCTCCGTGATTAGTCCTAATTACCACTAGTGATTGAAGTATTTATGATATTTTAACACGTTCGCTAGATCTAAGCTATTTAACCTTACCTAGATTACAAAGAGATAGTGTAGTAGTTAGTCCAGCGTAAGCACAGTATGGCAGAGTAGCCAGAGTAGTAGTAGAGTTTTTTCACAGCCAATCGAATTGATTACAGTCTTCAAACTCCACATCCATGCCTTTAATTAAGGAAAGAGGGCCGGCATTTAGTTAATATGAGATTGAAAATTAAATGAAAATATTAATATATAATTTTTTGTTTATAATTTCAAAATCCTTTCCTTTAAATAACAAAATAGATCCGAGATTTAGCCAAAATTAGATTGGAAATTTTGATATAAAGTCCAATATAATTTTTGATTTTGTTATTGTCAAAATTTAAATAAAAAAAAAAAAATAAATTTAAATAAAAAAAGTTTAAATTGGCTACAAATTAGTTTACTAAGAGTCACTAAATAGACAATAGACCCTTGTACAGCTTACTAGAGATTGACAAAGAAACTAATGCAATATAAGGCAGTTGACTTTAAGAAAATCACCATTTTTAGGATAAAATATACATATTGTAGACAACTAAAAAACATTTGACTCCACGTTACATTACCAAGGATGTGTAAAGTAAACAATCTTGTAAGTAACAATTAACTAGTAATGAATGATAAAAAAGTCAAATATAGAACAGTTTTTAACTGCCTACACTATAGATTACTGAGGGGCTCTAAATTATAATAGACTCTGTGATAATTAGATTACGTGGGATGTGTTAAGTAATCAATTCCATAAGCCACAAAACGCTTTCATATGTATATTAATTATGATCAATAAAATACCTATTTCCTTAAGAAACTACCTATGGAAATTACATACTCTCTAAAGTTAAATAAAAAAAAGCTTTGGAATGGATACACTCCAGATTGCTTAAAGCCTTTGAAAACTTTGGGATGACTGGATTACCTGGGATGTGTAAAGTAATCAATCCAATAAATCACAGCTACTCCGTCTGCTATGACAATTGAATTGAATCAATAATACATTCCAAGCTTGCTAATATATAAAAAAAAAACTATTTGCTACAATAACACAAAAATATTATGCTTACTTTCTTAACTACTGGGGAACACTCAAGTAGCAATTGACTCTATGTTAGATTACCGGTCCCTTAAATAACCATTAATTCTGCAATATGTTATTTCTGGTGAGAGAAACAACAACTTTCTAAAAAGAAACGTAAAGAAAAGATTTAAACGGATTTAAATTGACATTGAACCGTCAATCGTTGAAAATTACCTGTTAGATGTAAATCTACCTATTGTGTACAAACAACTAGATGCAGGTAAATAGAAAAATTTTGAAGAGCACACATGGCTATAGCTTTACAACACGAATACGACTGATACTTTCATATTAAACAGACATTTGAATATGAATCCAAAGAGACTAATAAATAATGATCAAATCTAGGTCCTCTCATCTTACACTCTCCATTAGTTTCTTTTGTTAAAGTAGTGAGGTACATGCTTTGAGGGAGATACATGACCACAGGTTTACAACTCGGACACAACTGAGACTTTCAAATCAAACAATCAATAAAGCTTTAAATTATGATACTGAAACCATAATAACCAAATATAAGAGATCTCAACATATTCATTCCATTAGTACCTTTAGTAAGAGCAACTCAATTAGTCTGGACTACTTATATGTCAGTTTTGTGTCTTATTTTACCCTTAATCATTTACCTATATAGTACACTTTAAATTCGTTATTGCTTTCCGGATTAGACACTATTAGACACTGCAGTTTCGTTTGATTTTGCAACTAGCAAAGTAAAGTCTGTTTATAGAGCATGTTTTATTATGGTTTTACTTCCAATACTTTTGTAATACTAAGGCTTCCAGCTTTTGACTTTTTTTTGTGTTTGTGCAAAAATATATAAAGACATTGTCGTATATACATATAGTATATATTTTTGTAACATTTTATTTAAAAAAATGAGAGTACACTAATGGTCAAAATAATAGTCAAAGCTTATAAATTCTAAGTCTAACCACCTTGTGTCTGAGTGGACTAGTTACAGTTTCTCTATGATTTGTTTTTTTTTTTACTAATACTTTGTTTACTACATGTTGAACTAATACCAATTGTATTTTCTTTTATTTACAGGTAATTCAATTATAATTTATGTTTAGTGAAGCATTACTTTCAAATGTATTCGGCTGTGAGTATAAATTAAAAGGAAATCTTCATATGAGTTGATTAGATTCTTAAATAATTCAAAAAATATTTTTAAAAATGAAAATATAAGGAACAATAGCTTTAAAAACTAAAAGACAAGAATGATTTTTAACCCTTTAATCATTTGCAATTCTTTAGACGTAGAAAAGTTAATACTGGTCCACATGTTAGTTTATATTAACTTCACAAAGTCCTGTAATAACTTACAGGCCTAAATCTATGATCACTATATCTCGAAAATTTTGGCAATAATGATCAGTCCATAAATGGCTGACCCGTGTACAATAATCCACGACTATCTTTAAGACTGAAATCGTAAGCAGCATAAATAATATTCATTTCAAAACCTTGAATTGTGAATCTTTATAGTCAGAGAAGTTGAGTGAATCAGTTCCACAGTCCTTTAATATCTAGGAGGCCTAAATCTATGATCAGTGTATCATGTAAACTTTCCAGAAATTTGGTATTGAATATCTGTCAAATCTGTCCATAAATACCTGACCTATAAGCAATAATCCACAACTATCTTTAAGACTGAGATTGTAAGCAGCATAAATAATATTCATTTCAAAACCTAAAATTTACGATCTTTATAGTCAGAGAAGTTGAGTGGACGTTCTTGGAATGTTAGTTTAAATCAACTTTCTGCAAACACCAGGTATCTTAAGGACTTAAATGTTATATCAATATATCTGTTATTCATTCGAAAATGTTGGTATTGAGTATGTGTTAAATTGCTACATAAATGGCTGAACTGTGAACAATAACTCAATACCACTTTTAGTATGGGAATTAAGTTGTGTATGTAAATTAAATAAAAGACTAGACTGATATTGTAAACAGTGTTAATATTATTCATTTTAAACGTTTAAAGTACACCTAATTCTATGTTTACACGATTTTGATTTAATACGTTTTAAAAATAAACAAATTTTAAATTTTTTATACGATTTTATTCCATTGAACACGATTCAAAATCTTTTGGGCTTAAATTTTTTTTGGTTACATTTTATTTTTGCGAATTATGTTCACATCACAAATTTAGGGGAATTCCATTTTTGTGGATACAAGCAAATTTACTGGTCAGAGCAATTGTAAATAGCAGAAATTTGGGGGAATTGCCTCTTAGTGTATACAATCATATGAACTTGTCGTACATATCTTTTTTTATATTCTTCTTTCTTTCTAAAAACACATTGTATATGTGATTTAATATTATAAACTTGAATAGTTCTCTAATTTCAATAGGTTCTAGAAATAAGGTACCAATCAACTGTTTTGCATTCGAACAATATCTTTTTTATACGTTTTTTTTTTACACGGGGTTGCCTGGAACCAATTACAGCGTAGGAACAGAGCTATATGTATGCTGAATAGAAAATTTTATAAAATAATGTTCGTAAGTTAGTGTAAATCAATTTTAACAAATCATCAGCTACGTTAAGGATTTAAATCTAGCATCAATATATCATATATTATTCTAAAAACGTTGGTATTGAATATCAGAAAAATCGGACTATATATGGCTGAGATATAAGCAACAAATCAACTCTGCATTTAAATTTGGAATTAAATACATCAAATAAAAGACTAGACTGATATTATAAACATTATAAATAATATTCAATTCAAGCCTTTGAAGTATATTTATTCTAGATCTTTATAAATAAAAAAAAGTTGTTATAACGATGTCCGCTTGTTAGTGTAAATCAATTTCCAGAAAACACCAGATATATTACGAACTCAAACCTAGTATTAATACATCACTTATTCAGATAGAAATTCTGCTATTGAATATTAGCAATATTGGCCTATAAATAACTAAGATGTGAGCAATAAACATGGACTACCTTGATTTTTGCATATTTTGCTATATCTCGGCAACATAGTGGCCTTGATAGCCGTTATAAATACCAAATAAGAGGTATTTGAATGGTTTTTCCAACAGACATATTCTAGTATTCTTTTTTTTTAAACAAAACTTAACTAAAGTTTAGCTGCCAGCATAACATTTGTTTTCTTAAGTCACCGAAACTTTAAAAATGGTCTTTTTTTACAATTTCAATTTCAATTTTATATATAACCGTTCAGTTTCTTTTGTAATTGTCTGGTTTTAAGAAAATCTGCTTTATAGTTTTTTGATTGCTGTGAATGTTTGTAACTTCCTTTAATTCAATAAGGAAATACATTTATTTTCCGTTTTCATTTCTCTGGTCACAACTGTTGTACTGTATTGTATTGTTCTTGTTTGTATAGTTGTTATTTCATTGTTGCAAATATTTGTTGCTAACAATATTGATTTCTTCGGTTTATTTTAAGTTTTTTTTCTACATTTTATTTGAAATATTTTCTATTTTTCTTTATAAGCTAAAAAAAAAGTAAGAAAATTAAATACGAAATATAAAGATGTGTTTGTATTTGTTTGAGAAAAATATTGAATTTTTTCTATGCCTGCAATACAGACATCATACTCAACAATAATGATTTAACGTATTTTATTTCATATTATATTTATTTAAGGTTTCTGTTTTTTTTTCTCTATAAGAAAGTTATTTATTTGTTGGAAAGAAAATGTAACATTTTTAGTGACAACAAGGCAAGAAAATAAATCTTAAATCTAGTGAGTTTTTTTTTTGTTTTTTGTATCTTATTTGTATTATTTGTGGTCTGTCTATATTTGCAATTTCATTTAATTTTAGATTTTATCTCAAAAAATAAATAAAAAAAGGAATTAGACAAAATGAAGCAAGATTTTTTTGGCAGCAGATTTAAGCAAGATACTTGACTATATTAAATAGAAACTGGTTAGGGAATTTAATAAATTCAAAGCTTAACACAAATATGAGTTAAAGGTACTAGTTCCATGATGTGCGAAAAGGGACTAGACAAATCACCCAATTGTTCTTAGAGTGTTCAAAATTGACAATTTGTAATTAAAAATGAAAACTGTTTATATAGTTTAGTTCACACAACTTACAAGGCTGAATCAAAGCTGAAGCCATATTGATGCCAAAAAACCCTTTCATATACCTATCCTAAAGGTCTGGTCACACTTGGCAAATATTTATTAAAAAAAAGTGTAACCACTTGTTTTAGCATAAACTTGTTTGACGTTGTTTAGTCTTACAAGAGTTTTGCAAGATCAAACAGCATCAAATAAAATAGGACTAAATATATGGTGTGTCTTGCCGTTAATAAACCAAGTTTTTTTTAATAAATAAACGAGTTCAAAAATATTTTATTTAGTGGTTACGTCTATATCGGCAAATATTTGCCAAGTGTGACTGTACCTTAAATAATAGAACTACTGTAATTCCCCAATAATAAATACTTCGTGCCACTGCTTTTAAAATCATAATTATTTTAAGTAGTTTGCTTTTCAATTCAAATATAAAACACTCAAAATTTCCATTTCTTTTCATATTCGTTTCAATTTTCTTCTTTTGTGTGCCCCTTTTTGATTTTAATTTTTACGTCTTTTTTCTGTTTTTGTTCGTTCGTTTTTGGTTTACATTTTTTTTCTGTGTTCTTTCTTGACAATTTAAATCCACCAATTAAAAACTTAAATATCTTTTTCATTTTGTATTTGTGTTTGAATTTTGCAGGGACGTTTGTTTTTTTGTGTTGGTTCCATGTTGTTGAGTAAAAACATTTAAATTAAGGGAATTGTATGGATTTTATTTCGTTTTTTTATTTTTGCTTCTTTCTGTCCATATTAACCATACTGCCATTAGTTTAACAAATAAGTAACCAATAGTCAGAACAGAAATGTAGAAAAGCAATGTGTAGTAGGTTTTATACTCGTAGGTGTAGTAGGGTAACGCTGATTTGGCAGGAAAAATAAAGTTAAAGTAATTTTAAGAAGTTAAAGTAGTGAAAAGGAACTTTTTTAATTATATATTTTTTTCATATACTTTATTAACTTAAATATATTTACCCAGATCCATTAAGGCATTAAGCGATTCTAAATTATTACATAAATATTGTTTAAGGCCCGTTTTAAATTGTAATATTCTGTTTACAATTGTAAACCCAGTTAGTAATTGGTTATATTTTAAAACTTCCATATATTCCATACGTTGTGTACTACTTTCTAATCTGTACCTCGGTCTACTTGTAAACATCATCTATTTAACTGATCATTATTGCGAAATTGACTTCGGGAATTATTAATCACATTTCTTATTATTATTACAAATTTTTTATTACTACAAAATTAATTCCCGAAGTATATTTCTCAATAATGATCAGTTAAATAATACATTACAAGTAGATCTTGGACAACAAACATTGCTGATGACACCAGAAATTGCATTCCAATGTATCAATTATCTAAAAATTTTACTTTACATTCTTTGTAATCTCTGAATTATTAATTAAAATTAACTCAAGCCAAATAAAAATGTTCCCTAATGATAAATATCAAAAGTTCAACAATTTTCCATTAAGAAACAAGTAAGAAAGTATAGTCGGTCAAGCACGACCATATAATAACCTACACCCGGTATATATATAACACAGTTTTTCAGAGATGGACTCTATATGAGAAATAGTAGGGTGCTGTAGCTTAATTTGGTCATTAAGCAAAATCAGTTTTCTTTCTATCCATCATAAGTAAACAAATAAATAAATAAAATAAATAATAAAATATTTATCACAGGAGGGCGCTTCGGTGGTATAGCATTCAAACGCCACCAAAGTAAAATAATTAAATAAAGGCTATAACATCAAGCTTTAAAAATATAATGTGACTACTCACCACCAGAGGCGCTGCAATGTTGCACTAAAAATAAACTTAATGCGCAATTGCAGAGTTATGATATAGAGCCTTCTTCTACTTTCACCACCTTTATTTCTTCAATCTATCCACTTTCCAAAGAAAGTAACGCAAATTTATATAGGCACATTAATTGCCTGAGTGTTACTTCTCTTAAAAAAAATATATATTACCTGTTATCATCTACAAATTTAGTACCATAACTTTTGTAAATATAAACATTATGTGTGTTATAATTTATCTCGTTATAATACTTTTACAAAACTAATGAAGGTTAAAGTGAATTACGGAGAGAGTCTTAAATGGGAGTTTTGACTAATTATGGACCAACCATTATAAAATCATCATCATCATCATAATTTTTTTATATAAGAAACTTATTTTTGTTGAATTTTATTTGGATACCAACAGAGATTTAAGGTCGTTAAAGTGATTTTCGGAAGTGGGCTATCATCACTTATGAACCGAACTTCATAAAATTTTTAGATGCCATTTTGGCTTTATTTACCACTCATTTCTGGTGAAACTTGTGTGGATACTTGTATAATTCAAATATTTATGATCGTCAAACTGCTATTTTGGGAGGACATTTGTTTGGGGTCCAGATGAAATAATAGACGGATTTCCACCAGTTTCAAACCCATCTGTTCTTGGGAAGAAAAAACATCACGTACCAAATTTTATTGAAATATCTTTAAAATTGCGACCTGTACTCTGCGCACAAGCTTTACATGGACAGCCAGCCAGTTAGACGGACGGACGGACGGACGGACATTGTTAAATTGACTCAGAAAGTGATTCTGAGTCGATCGGTATACTTTAAAATGGGTTTTGGGCCAATATTTATGGGCGTTACAAACATCAGCACAAATCCAATATACCCTCCCCACTATGGTGGTGTAGGCTATAAAAACAAGAGTCTTTAAAAATTAAGCAAACTTTATTTTAGTATACATGAGATAATGTTTTAATAAAATAGTTTGTACAGCTCAACGGTTACAGGATTAGTCGGATAACCAGTTGTTTGTCCTTCATTTGCTTAAAAACGTTTAAGTATGTATACCAATACTACTTACAATTGATTCCATTTAATTAATTATAAAAATTTCAATATTCTTAGGTTGTTTTTTGAGCATCACCCTAATATTTCTCTGCACATACATTTCCACATTTCCACATTTACATTTTTAAATGTAAAATCCAAAAGCAAAAAATTAACAAGAAAAAAAAAATAATAAAGCTGGGGCAAAAATAACTAAAAACCTCAGGTATTATGTGAAAATAACCTGAAGGTATTTTGTTGTTGCAAACCCATCCGTTTTGCAACATCTTCAGCAGCTTATGCCAGTGCCAGCAACATCATCACCACCAACAACAACAATAACAGCAAATGCAACAAACAAAACAAACAAACAAACAGTTAAATTTACTACATACTCGCCCTCAAAAGCCACCTCTTTAAATTTGATGTGGCAAGTTGCATGTGGATAGATGATGTTTGTTTGTTGTTTATATTTTCAATGATTTAAAATTGTACCGTAGAATGAATTAAAATAACGTGAAGGTAGCAACTACTCGGCATTTTAGTACATATATTAACACTCCAATAAATACATGTACAAGTAGGTATGTACATTTCTATACCAGTGTGTATAAGTGTGAGTATGGCAACACACTGGTCAGTGTGTGAGAGAATGTTAGTCTGTAATTTAAATTTAACGCCGAGCTGTCTGGCGCCAAAAGTATTTAGTTGGCAAAATTTTATATATGTGTATGTGTGTACGTATGTAAAGCAAATGCATTTACCAACACCACACATACATATATACATATATACATATATTCATATGTATAAGTTTCGTTTGTTTGCTGTATAGTAAATGCATATATGCAACAAAAATGTTTGTAATACCCATATTAATACATTTGGCTTACTCGTTTTTATACACAGTTAGTTGCCAGTGGGTTATAAAACAGCCCCTTTGGAAAAATCTTAAACTGAAGGTCAGTGTTTCTTTTTTATTTTCGACGATAATAAATTTAATAAAATTATTTGTAAGTATTCATTTCATGTAACTAATTCACTGTAACACGAATTACAGTTTATGATTTATGGTTTTAATACTTGTTAACATTTTAATGTTACAGCTTCATTTACTTAAATAATTTTATGTATTTCTTGTTCCATATATGATTCCATATCTTAACAGATATTCAATTGAATTTATTCATTCATTTTGGAATCAACGTTTTTTATTTGTTGAGTAAATCATCCTTCTTTCTTGGTTTCTTTTAAGGAGAGATTTCACCAGATAACTTTTTGACATTTGTTTAAGCATAAATAAAATGGCAACATCAGCAGAAATTCATACCACTGCGTTATGTTACATTAACCAAATTTAAAATAACAACTATTTGCTTAAGTAAAACAAATCCTTCATCTGTCATCTGTTGAGCTTTAAAATCAATTAAAGCTTTTTAAATAGGAATTCCCAATTCCAAAAACCCCAGGCACAATAGTGCGTTCGATTTTGTTAATCTAAAATTAATTTAAATTTTTTTACCATTTATATCTTCAACATACTTCTGTAACATTTAAATTTTTGTTGATGAAGCATTAAACACATTAGGTACTGCAGGCTACGGACTACAATATGTCAAAAATAAAATACACAAGTTTATTTTGCCCTGCTGTCGTTAAAATGTTGGCCGTTGCTACGTCGCAGATGGTCTATCCGTTGAGTCTAATTTTTAGGGACTCGTTCGAACATTTCGACTGGTAACAGGCGAATGACACGCGTGATGTTTTCCTCCAAGACCTGAATCGAAGCGGATTTGTACGCGTAAACTTTAGACTTTACATATCCCCACAGGGAAAACTCTAACGTTGTTGGTGGCCAATCGACCGGCCCAAAACATGAAATTATGTGCTCACCGAAGTGTTATCTTAATAAATCCAATGATTGATGCGTCGTCGTCTTGCTGAAACCAAATGTCGCCGATTTCATGAGCTTCAATTTCAAGCACCAAATAGTGCGAGTTGCTGCGAACGGCGCCGAATCGACGCTCCACGCTCTTCTCAGCTACGTCCGCTATATTTTCTTCACAGCGTGCTGGACGTGGTCTATTCGGTCGAATATTATTCAATAATTAATGCTGGGTCATAAAATGGGTGATAGTGTTGCGAATAGTAGGCCGATTATGTAGGCCGATTATGTTGACCATGAGTTGAGCGAAGTGCACGAAACACATTCCTCACAGCATGTGAATTTTTGTAATAAAGTAGAACGATTTGTAAACGTTGTTCAGGCGTAAGTCTTTCCATTATGAAATACCAAACAATACTAAACAAAAACAACCTGACAGCATATGAAAAGTAATCGAATACTCACTGAAGTAAGCGGTTTTTAAAAACAAAGAGTCCTTTTTCCTGTCTCCACAATTGACCTCAAGATTTTGAAATCTGTGTAAATCATGAATATTCCCTGAATAATACTGAGGGACTCTTTTTTCTGTAAACTTGTTCCCATAAAATTTTTTCTGGATTTACAGAAATTTTTAATCTTATTTATTTATCATATAATGAATTGCTAAATTAAAGGTACGGTCACACTTGGCAAATATTTGTCGAAAAAGAAGCAATCACTAAATAAAATATTTTTGAACTCGTTTATTTAGGAAAAGACACAACAAATATTTAGTCTTATTTTATTTGATGCTGTTTGATCTTGCAAAACTCTTGTAAGAGTAAACAGCGTCAAACAAATGTGTGCTAAAACAAATGGTTACGTTTTTTTTGAGTAACTATTTGAAATGTGTGACCATGCCTTAAGTATTTAATGTAATTCTAGATGAAAGAAAAACTGTCACTACGTTGCCTTTTTTTAGCGGTATAAGTTTCGGCTCGTTCCCAGGTGTAACTGCAATTGTTATCAATATAACAACTGATAACAACTGAGTAAACGTACCATTTAATTTAACTACTAGATCATCATTTTAGTTAAAGAGTATGACTCATTTTAAGGTTCTTGTAAAAACTCTGCTTCTCATTATTGTAATATAATTAATTCCCATTGGGTATTTTTCTCTCAAACACGTGTTGGTTTTAATGAAAGGAGAGAGTGGACGACTAAGTGTGTGTATGTTTGTTAGGATGGCCCCGTTTTTTTTAAATCAGAAAATGAGCTATTAGTTTAAACTTTAAAATTGTGCAAACACTGTATTTGTCAGCAGAATTTGAAAGAAAAGATTTTGCAGAAGAACATTTTGAGATGTTTTCAAGTAGAATTAAAGTTTACTTAATTTTTAGATACTTTTTTTTTGATAAATTGTTTGTTCTAGGACAAAAGGCTTAGGCTATCTTAGGTTTTTCCGATTTTTAGTATGTTTGTTTTAAAGGATCCGATATAAACCGAAACCAATACTGCGGTATTTCATTTCAGCAGAAGAAAAAAATATTTAGAACTGAAAAACGTAATTTTTACTAACTATATAGTATATGCTAACGTGATTTGTGGTGGGCAAACAGATAATATGATGTTTACATTTACATACATATGTTATTAAAACAGCAGAGAGCTTTGTGTATTAAGAGAAAAAATTATAAACATCTAAAAAATTGCATAATGAAAACTTGCTGACACAAGTGCTAACAAACAAATGATTTAAGTTTGAGGCCCGATCAGGACAGCCGGACGAATTACGTCTAAGATCCGATAAAAAAAAAAAAACGTAATTTCAAATTTTAAAATTCAAAGTTTTTTTTATCCAGGATTGATAATGTCAAAACAATTTAGTTTAATAAGTTCTAAATAACATATTCACCCCTATCATGAATAAAAATTCCACATGAAATTTGTTCCCTTTTCACATTTTTCCTATTAAAATTCAATGTTAAAAAAATAAAAGGGAACAAATTGCATGTGGAATTTTTATTCACGATAGGGGTGATTAAGTATAAAATAAAAAATCTTTTATAAAAAAAAAACAAAAAGTGACCCCAAGCTTTAAAATTATTTAATAAAAAACTAAATTTTATAGAATAGACTAGCTGACCCGGCAAACGTTGCTTTGCCTTCAAATTTTATTTTTATTGGAAAGGTTTCCTGCCAATCGGTCTATTATAATAAGAAAGGTCAGCAGTGCCATTTTTGAAAAGGGGCGTGGCAGTGCCTACTTCCCCAAAAGATGTATAGTATCCAGCTGACACGGCAGACGTTGTCCTGTATAATATTTCAAGCGATTAGGATATTAACCAAAGTATGAAATGAAAGACAAATAATAAAATAATTTCATTTTCTTTATTTCGAAATAACCATCCAAGGTGGCACCCAAACGCATGCAAAAACAAATTATTCAGTGACATACACACGTACAGTAGAATTATATACATAAAGAAGATTTGTAGGGAAGGTACCACGCGTCTTTATCAAATTCAGCTGCACTTAAAAAATGCACACCAAACCTACGTACCAAATTTTGTTCAAATACCGTTATCAGGAGCAGAAATAATAGATTTTCAATTTGTGGTTTGTATGGGAGGTACCACGCCCCTTTGTCCAATTGGACCGAATTGTAAATCTGAACCACCCGGGGCGCCACCCAAATGCATACAAACAAATTTATACAAATCGGTCCAGCCGTTTAGGAGGAGTTCAATCACAACACACGTACAGTAGAATTATATATATAAAGATAAACAAACTTAACAAATATCAAGGAAACTTATTACAAAATGATAATAATAATGATTTACAATCGTATAATTATACTTCGGTCCCCATTACCGTTAACAACACTAAAGGTACGGTCACACTTGGCAAATATTTAGTAATTTGTGTTTTAAAACAAATTTGTTTGACGTTGTTTACTATTAAGCCTAGTACTCTGTTCAAATTTGGGCAAAATGTTGAGCAACATTAATTATTTCATACGTAAAATTTGACGTATAGCCAATGTTGCCTATCACGCGAATTTGCATAATTTGACGTTTTTTTTAATTAAAAGTACGCCACATTGTTTTACTTATGTAAACAAAACAAATATGTTTTGCTGTTTTGTGAATTTAAATCGAAACTAAATAAAAGTTAAAATATTTAAAAATCTGTGTTGAATCGAAATAGTTAAATAAAAATGAATAAACAAATATTACTGGCAGCTTGTGCAGCAGCACAACAAGTAATACTTTAATTATTTCGCTGTGAAAAAAGAATGTTGCCAGATACATTTCACATGTTTTTCACAAAATTAACAAAAATGAACTACTTCTGCAACATTTTTTCATGAAAATTTCATGTGAATTTTTTTAACATGTATTTTGACATCATTCCACTTGAAATTTTGAACAGAGTACTAGGCTTTACAAGAGTTTTGCAAGATCAAATAGCATCAAATAAAATAAAACTAAATATTTGTTGTGTCCTTTCCTAAAAAAACGAGTTCAAATATATTTTATTTTTTTATATTTGGCAAGTGTGACCGTATCTTAAGTATTTTGATGTTGTATGTTATATAGTGCGATTACGATTCACAACACTTATCAGCTAAATCGTGTAAAAAAAGACGTGTTGTGTTGAAGTCGAGACAACACATGTTGTGAACGATAATCGGGCCCTTCTTTTAATCTATTTATTTGAGGTAAATTTTTTGGATTTTATAGTTATGACCTTTTTCAGCTAAATATAAAGTAATTCTTTAATATACAATAAGTAATACAAAAAGTGACAAATAAAGCTACGAAATAATGAATTTTGGAAGTTAATAAACTTGAAAATGCAACTTTTACCAGTTATCTACTTTTTTACTACAATTTTACATATCATAAAATGTTATTTTTATCATAATATTTCTAAAACCGATACTTTGGTTTTCAAAACTCTTATTTGAAAGGCATGACAATTCACATGAAATGAGTTTAGCAGCAATTTCTTAATAACAAAATTTTAGAGGATTTAAAAAAAAAATAAATTTTCAAATATTGCAATTTGGGGTCCAGCTTAATAAACCTACGTACGTGTAAATGTATGTACAGTAACTGTATGTTTGTTTATTATATGAATAGTACTTAAATTGATGTAAGTGTGTATGTAGGTAGACATTTTATATGCTTTAATATTCAAATGTGTTTATACAGACATATTTACAACAATACTCACGCCATATCATACCACTCAAATCTTCTCTATCACGTACACATATTAAAGTAAAGTATTTATATACAAAATATACATGTATACACACATACACACTCTCAAACAAATCAATATATATATACGACATACTTATGTACATATAGGTATAATACGTATTTATTTAATTGTCTTATTTCTTGTTGTGAAATTTTTATACTCTTCAATATACTACCTCTTGCTGTTGTTGCTGCTGTTAAATTTCTGTTGCCTATATTTAGGCTCAATATGTGTAAAACTGTTGTTTGGTTGTTGTTAGTTTGTTAAGGAGGTGTGTTGGAGGTTGTAACATGTAGAAGAGATTTTTGTAGGGGTTTTTATTTGGTATTTGTTGGGTGTTGAATTACAAACGTTAAGCCTTCTGCAATGCGTATTTTATTTAGTAAAATGTTGCTTTAAACATTTAATACTTTAACACACATATATTTCTACATATATTGTATATGTAAGTAACTATGTATATACATACACATATGTTGGTTTAAATACATACATATGGACATTCTCTACCATTTTTATATACATATGTACATATGTATGTATGTGCATACAAATTACGACTTTAGTGAAAATTGGATTTTCAATTGGTTTGCAATAACGGAAATTAATTCGGAAAAAGTGAGAATTATACTACATTTTTTTTTTTTTTTTTGTGTAGTAGTTATTGGTGTTGCTGTTCAAATATATGTACATATTTATATACATTTGAAGTACCTGTTATAAAGCAACTGTTTACAAATACTATAACACACACAAAAAGTACAAATAAATAAAGTTTGCATATAGTATACATACATACATATGTGTGTATAAATTGTATATTTGTAACTATTTATAGAAAAAAAAAACAAATAAAAAACAAATACACTTCTAATGTTTGTTTATACGTTTGTTTATTTTTATACATATGTATGTATAAAATTTGTATTGTAGTTGTTTTTGTTTTAATTAAATAAAGTGGTTTTAAATCAAGCGCACAAATTAATCAGGAAAATTGTTCAAAAAAAAAAAAAAAAAAACATAAAACACATACACTTACTACACTCAATAAAAATATTTTATATGTTTAAACATAAAAAAAGAAACAAATAAATATAACAAACAACTATTTAAATTGTTGGTTAAATTTATATTTTGATTTATTCAAAAACAGACAACTAATTAGATACTTTATGTATCGTTTAAATAATGGTAAAATTCTGGTACAATTGTTTAAACTAATTTAAACACACACATATTGTATTATGAGCCTTATGATGGTAAAATAAATTCTAATAGATATTATTTGCAAATATGAAGATTAGTTTTATGTATGTATGTCGCTTTAAGTAAGCGAGCGTTTAAGAAAAGTAATCTTCTATCTGAAATCTTTATATAATTTAAAATTTTGCTTAAACTGTAAAACTTTCTTTTTGTCTTAATGATTATCAGGGCAAAATTTAAAAGTTCTAGGGTGGTATTATTGATTCCACACGGAAAGGAAAACTATCGATATGTAAAATGTAATTATTCATTCCTGCGGCATGCCGCAATAGTGTCTGTGTAGAGATGTTACCGCAAAGAGGAAAATTATATTTCCGTTCAAAAAATTTATTTTCGCAATGGCGTAACAGAATAATTCGGCCCATAGTTTTTTTTTTTTTTTTTCAAAGTAACCGTATAACCATGATACTATATATTTCTAAAATAGTTATTTAAACTACATTTTTTGGTTAAAATCTCAATTTAATCCAATTATTTAAACAAATTTTTTGGTGTATCAAAAATTGCACATATATTACTACAAGTAAACATTTACTAAAAAAAAGTAACCATTAGCCAAGGCCTTAAAAAACTTTAACTTATTAAATATTTAAAGTTTTTGGATTAATGTTCTTCATTTTTATAAAAAAAAAATTAAAATAACCGAATATTTTTGCAAAAGTAATCGAATAACCATGTATTTTTTTGTTAAACCAACTTTTATTACGTTATTTTGTGGCATAGTATCTTAAGGTTACTTAATTATTAAAAAAATGTATTTACTTATAGCCTTTTTTAAAGTAACCGTTAATTTTTTTAAAGTAATCGGAAAAACCAGGTATTTATTTTGATAAAAAAAAAACTTTGATTAAGTTATTTGGTGACTTAGTATTTAATTATTTGAAAAATATATTAATTTATAGACATTTTTGTAAAGTAACCGTTTATTTTTTAAAGTAATAGAATAACCAGGTATTTATTTTGATAAAAAAAAACTTTGATTAAGTTATTTTGTGGCTTAGTATATTAAAGTTACATACTTCATTTTTTTAAAAATCTATTAAATTATTGACATTTTTTAAACTAACTGATTATTTTTTTAAGTAATAGAATAACCAGGTATTTATTTTGATAAAAAAAACTTTGATTAGGTTATTTCGTGGCTTTATATATTTTTGTTACTTAATGATTTGAAAAATGCATTAATTTACAGACATTTTGTAAAGTAACCGTTTATTTATTTTGATACAACAACTTTGATTAAGTTATTCTGTGCCTTAGTATATAAATATATTGCCTAATTATTTGAAAAATGTATTTTATTTATAGAAATTTTTGAAGTAACCGTTTATTTTTTTAAAGTAATCGTAATTTTATTAAAATTACTTTCATCAAACTATTTCTTAGCTTAATAGCTAATATTACTCAGTTAATTTAGAATATATGTTCGTTTATAACGATTAGTTATATATTATGCGTTAAGTAACCGTCTAATTAAAATAATAACCATGTAACCACCGGTTAACTCTTTTCAATATCATGTACAATCATATCCTAGCCGGATTGCTGCCCTTTAAATAGCCTACTATTCGATTCGAAAAATACTACTTCTATTCATTCGGGAGCCTGACAGTCATTTTAATCACGAATTTCTTAATGTTACACCATGCCTTACGCTTTCTCTGCTCTAAGAACTGTTCGTGCATATGTTTAAATTTCATGATAATATGTAGAGTTTATTAACACCTTCTTTTAGAGCCACTTGCAGAGAGTTCTTCCTCAAGTCTCATTCTGTAGGGTGACTTCAATACTGTCATGTTGAATATAGAATATTGTCTTCTCATTCAGCTTAAGGATGTCTGGCATTCCTTGACTAATGGTGACCAGTCAGGGAACTTATTGCAGCTTGATAGTCATAAAACATTATTTTAACTCTATTTGATATTATTTAAAATTTTAACCAATTTTAGCCGCTTTTAATAGTTGAAGGTTCGGGGGCCTGATAAAGATACTTATACCGTATTTCTCAATGTAGATATTCACTGATATCTACATTTCTCTTAAGGTGCGGTCACACTTGGCAAATATTTACTAATACTTTACTTGAATATTTACAAAAGAGTGTAACCATTTGTTTTAGCACAAATTTGTTTGACGTTGGTTATTCTTACAAGAGTTTTGCAAGATCAAACAGCTTCAAATAAAATAAGACTAAATATTTGTTGTGTCCTTTCCTAAATAAACGAAGTTTTTTTTTTTTAATAAACGAATAAACGAATTCAAATATATTTTATTTAGTGGTTACGTCTCTTTTGGTATATATTAGCCAAGTGTGATTGCACCTTTAGAGCTATCTATCAATGCATTTCAATTTCGCAATAAAATTAAAGTTTTCTTTCGTTTTGTATTCATAACGTGAATCATTTAGTTTAAGAAAGCCAGGCATTGCTCGATAAGCTATTTTTGTCACTTGTTTTTGCTGTAGTCAAAAACCTGATTGCAGCTCGACAGTCATTAAAGATTACAATACCTCTATTCGATATCATGATATATCTCATCCATTTTGCTAAGCTTTTTATACTGCCGTTGAGGACAGTTGCTTCACAAGACCCAGGTCGAGAATTGAAGATTTCTTGAGAAATTAAATTTTGGAGACTTGAAAAATCAAACAATGGCACAAATAAATTGGCTAAAACTTACAGTTCGGAGCTCATCACCTAATAAACGTTTAAATTTTACGGACTCGAGGAAATTTCCTTCATAAGTCTTAGATAGAAAATTAAGACTTATGAAAGAAGCATTGCCCTTTTAAAGTGGCGAAACCTAACTGTCATTAGATCAGCTTTTCATTTATTTCAATCAATAATAAACGTTTCTCATGAATCAATTTTTTTTTTTTAATTTCAGACTCTTATATAATTTTTATTGTCCTTACTTATCTATGTATATATAGAAAATGAGTATTGATCATTAAAATCATATTTGTAAAGCGCCAAGATATTTACTTTTTTAACATCCATTTAATAAACCCTTAAATTATGCAACAGTTTTTTTTTTGCACTTTTACTATCATTCCTTTAACATCATTATAGATTTCTATAAAACATCTTTTATTTGATGTTCTACTACTTATAATAAAATAAAATTATTAGAAAAACCAAAAAATAAAATAAATAAAATTCTGTTTTTTTTCGAACTGTGAGCAACAAAAAAAAAAAACATGAAAAAGCTAGTACTGCTGCTGCTGCTGCTGCTTGTACAAGTACAACAACATTCAAGTACTCTTTATTTTTTATGGTATTTTTTGTGTTAAACGTACTATTTCTTTATTTTTGCTGTATTTTTATTGTGTTCTTTACGTGTCTAAATGTTCATAAACTGAAATACTTTGTCATTTATGCCAAAATGAGTGTAAGTGTAAATATGTTTGTGTGTGTGTGAGCGTGTAAAAATATCCAAGTATTAGTATTGTATATGAACAAGTATAATTTGAAAAATACGCAAAAAAAAAGAAATATATAAACGAGTATAAATATATTTTTATGTTCATGTCATTTTCTTTATCAGTTTTATGTTATCTGCAGCTTTTTTGTTGCTGCTGTTGTGGTTGTTATTGTTGTTGGTAGAAAATAGAGGGAAAAAGGAGGACATTGATTACTTTTAACTGCTGCACCCAGTTTAGTAATTCTATTGCTGCTGCTATATGTGTTAACAACACAACACAGCACTCGCCACCTAACCCCCTCCCCTGTAATTTGGAAATTTCACTTTAATGTTTTTAACACGCTTCATATACAAACCTATAAATACACTCATTCTCAAGCACAACCCAACAAACATTTAAACCAAACACTCATTCATACTACCACATTTACTAAAGCAGTTTGCTGATGACTTTCCTTTATTTTTGTTTTCTGCATTTTTTTTTTCATTTTACTATTGAGGCGTAAGCAAATGTTAATGGTATTTAGGTTCGCGTGACTTATAGCAGCGAAAAAATAGAAAAATCTAAAAAAATTAAAACGAAAATGTTTTAATATATATGTGCATATATACATACTATATATATATATAAAACTGCCTGCTTTACAAATTCATAAAATGCCAACGATATCGATTTTTATACCATTTTATTATTATTATTATTATTATTTGTTTTCTTACATATTTTCTATATCTTTTTGTCAACAAATTTAATGGCATACTTTAAGGAGTTTTGTTTTTGTTGTTTGTGCTCTTTATAGAGTAGACCGTTATAGAGAACCTAGGACACACAAAATTGTTGACATTTATGAATACGTTATAATAAATGTTTAATACAAAATGTATGCAGTTTTATTTCTTTATAAAAGAAAAAAAATTATTTTATTACTATCATAATTTGTTAGGTTTAAGGACCAGGACGAGGTTTGTATATCAAAAGAAAAATGCTAAAGAATTTTACAGCTTTGAAAGGATAATTTTGTTAAAAAATAAAAATTTTATTGAGCAATTTTTAAAATATTTTGTATAATATTATTTTTACGTTTTATTTAAAACACCTAAAAGTAGACCACGAATTTTATTAATTCCTTGTTAAAGTTAAAGTTTATGACTTAGTGTCAAAAGATCAGCAAAAATTATTTAAACAAAAGATATTTTGTGGTAAAAATTAGATTATAAATCAAATGGTACTATTTTTGTGTTAAATTCATTAAATCTATGTTTGGAGGGGCCCTAAAAGTTTCCTTTTAAATGCAAAATATATAAACAAACTTAATTTTATATTGTTATATAAAGGATTTTAATTGAAATAACATACTGTCTTTTATTTATTAAACTAGCTTTCTTTACCCATATCTAGGCTTATTAGTTTTTGTAGCAACTCATTGTTGTGGAGGGTTTCTGGCACTATCTCATAAATTTCCTTATCCTTGAGGCCAGCAAACCAAGTTTGTTGATTATGGTATCTCACAGAAACTATCTAATGGTGTCAAATCTTAACTCCTTGGTAGCCGCTTGACATCGACAAGATGCCTCTAAATACTTTCATGGATCTTAGTGCACATGCGATTAATTGTTTGAAGGCCTATGTGACATGATGCGTCATATTTTTAAACCAAGTTCCTTCAATATCATATTTGAAATTAACACAAATAAAGTGGCTGGTAATCATGTTTCTGTTGACCGAAATGAGTGTTTCGATGTTCCTTAATTGAGTCATGTTTTCAATATGCAGTGCAATTATGGCTCAGTACCATTCATCTTTGCCAAAAATCGAGTTTCAATGTTCTTAGGTTGACTAGCGCACTATGGTCCACATAAGCCACATTAACCTTGGTACGCTGAGTAAAGCGATGGTGATCGTGAGAGTTGCCCATTTACTATTCAGTATCAGCAAGTTTTTATGCAAACGGTTCGCCGAATGGGGTTAACTGCGGCCAAGTCATCACTCTCCCAGCCACAGCAACGACAATCTTATTAATTGATCGTTAGTGTTGGCCACAAGCAAGTCAGTCGCATAAACTCTTCGTACAAACAGAAATTAATTAAAATTAAGGTACCAGCAAACATGGCCCTGTAAAAGCTAATTTTTGTAAAAAAAAATTTTAGGGCCATTTGGTTCTAGAATATTCTGTTCGACAATGTTTGAGCAAGTCTTTATATATTTATTGAATTCCTATTTATGAAATATTAAGTACTTGCTGGTCACGTTACTATATTCCTGAATTCCTGATTAGTTCTCAGCATTTGCTTTTAGTGGCTTTAACTTGCTTATATAGTTTTCCAGTGACAATGATTTTACATATATAATGCTGTAAATCAACATTCATTAAGTTGGTAATTATGTTTATGACTAGGCAATATTTTAACAGGAATAAATGACTGGCTAATTCTGTGATTTTAGGAAATGTTTAAATAAGTAAGTTTTTTTAATTGATATGCTAAAACAGGCTCTATGATTTGAATGACTTACAGCTGTAATCATTCAAATGACTAGAAGTTTTGGGATGTTAATAAAACTATGAACTTAAATGAAATACAAATTTGGCATATACTTTGATTTTATACACTAAATGAGATTTGGCAAAGGATCAAAAGAAAGTAAATCTAAACTTTTTCCAGAAAATAGACTTTGCAGATTTTCTGTCATAATATAAATAAATAAACTTGTTTTGTTTAATTAGTGTTAACCGTTTTTTAGACATTGAACCATAAACTTTAACAACTGCAAGAAATTGTCACAAAATTTGTGGCCTACTTTTAGGCAATTGCAATAATGCCTAATAAAATATTTAAATTGGTTTAACACTTCATTTAAATTATATTTTATTCACATAATTATGAAAATTTCACTTCAATGACTCACAACTTTAGCATATTTCAATTCTATAAAAAAAAATAAGAAATTCAACCAGGTTAATTATTACACAATGAAAATAAAGTAAATTTAACTTAATAATAGTTTTTACTTAAGAAATGACGCAAACAATTGAATTTCTCCCCTACATATACATACATACATACATACACACAAATAATAAAACTATACACTACATTAAAATGAACCCTAAAAATATGCTAATTACTTTATATGCTTTCATTGCTATGCAAGCATAACGGTGGTGGCCAGGGAAAGTGTGTAAGATTTGGTAAAGGTTAAATAAAATATTTTAATGAAATTATTTGTTCATCAAGACCATAAAAAAAAAACTAAAAATAAACCAAATGATTGTGGTCACCAATTTAAATAATCAATTTAAGACTGTTAATATAATTTAAGGTTAAGTATTAAATAAGCGTGACTATTAACGATTTTATCAAGATAAATACAAATTAACTTAATTATACTAGGAAAAAACAACACATTCTTAAATCAAATTGTGGTACTAATAAAAGCTTATAAACTAATGGTAAAAAAACGCAATTAAAGGCAAATAAATTTAGCTAAATTTGGCTTTATTATTTATTATTACGTAAAGATTTTTGTTTGAAATATGTCAGGTATTTACTCTTTAGTTTTTAATGCTTAGTACTTATTCATATTTATTTTTTTTAAATTTTTTAAATCCAAACATGATTTGGTTGCGTTTTTTCTGCTTTTGCTGTACAACTGTTTGATGCATTTTGTCTATTTTGGGCGAAAGTGTTATCAATTTGTGTTATTGTAGCCTAAAAGCTTTTTTTATGTAAATTAAACCTTTAGAAGCCGAAAACTATACAATACAAAAAAATACAATCAACAAACAACATAATCTTTCTTTATTTTGTACAATACAAACAAAATTTATACTAAAATGTGTTGATTTTCTATCTTTATTGTATACTTATTTGCGGCCTGTCTTTATTGAAAGACATCTAAAAGTATGCTACACTTCAAAGCTAAACTAAGCCTAATATACATACATATATGCTTGAAATTAACAGCTTAGATTTCCATAGTATGTTTTTAAAGTGAAACTCATTATTTAATACAGTCTTTAATAAGTTTTTTAAAAACTTATTTTTAGTATTACATATTAAATTTGCTGTTACTCATTTTCATGAATATGGCTGATATATTCCTGTCGGTTACTTTACTTACTTTACTCTAAAGAAACATTTGTAAAGTTAGTGGTAATTATATCTGTGAATATGTAGCTGCAAATACGCAGGATATTTGTCAAAGTTAATGTTTGTGATATTTTTTATCGGTCCTACATCAGCCACTTTAACAGCTGTACAAATACTGTTACACTTGCCTGCCTAAGGGTTTTATGAATTTTTAACTAATGAAAATCTTAAGGGTTTATACAGTAATAATTTAGCTTTCAGCGTAGCTCAGATTTTAGTAAGATCTAAGTGTCAAACGTAGGTCTCTATTCACACATATTTTCTGTTTAATTTCACATGTTTTTTTTTTTTATTTGAAACAAATTTAAAGGTCTTTAAGCATAAATATTATAGCTAATTATTTTTTTTTTCATACATATTTTAACTCCAATCGTCATATTTCTTGTTATATTTTATTTGACCTTTTTCATTAATATTTCAGAAATTCTTCAAGCTTAAAGTCTTTTTTTTATAATAATTTATTTTATTTTCAACATTTCGCTATGTCTTTGTGTAGCTTCTTCAGGAAAAAAAATTCATATCTATTTTATTTTAATAAAAAAAGCTTGAATAATTTCTGAAATTTCAATCGTCATATTTTTATTTTAATCGTTGTAGATCTGTTTTAGTTACCATCCTAAAGGTACTATTACACTCGGCAAATACTTGCCGAAAAAGACATAACTACTACACAAAATTTATTTGAACTTGTTTATTTATTAAAAAAAAAATCTGCGTTTATTTAGGACAAGACACAAAAGTCTTATTTTATTTGGTGCTGTTTGATCTTGCCAAACTCTTGTAAGAGTAAACAACGTCAAACTAATTTGTGCTAAAACAAATGGTTACGCTTTTTTGAGTAAATATTTGCCAAGTGTGATCGTACCTTAAAACTTTGTGCAATAATATTATTGTTTCATGCCCTTATTCATAAAACTTATAACAGGTTTATAAGAGGTTCATAAAACAAATTTTGTATGGAAATTTGCTTCATAAACCTGTTGTAAGTTATTATGAATAAGGGGATCAGTCTTTATACTTTTTTTGTTCAATCTTTATAGTCTTGTATTTAGCTTCAATCATGGTTCTTTATTAAAGCTTATTTTAACTTCTTACTTAGATTGTTATTCAAACATATGTAAGCTTCAATTGCAGATATTTATAGAGGCACGATATAGTTTCAATCACAGGGATTTATTCTGTCATATTTTAGCTTAAATCTTTGATATTTTTTAGTTGTGTTTTCGTTATATTATCGTTGTTCTTGATGAAGTAAAAATTGGTCTTTATTCAGTAATCATGGGGTTTTATTTGTTAATATTTCAGCTTCAATCATTGTACTTTTTTCGCCATATTTTTGTTTCAACACCTAGTCTGTTTTTAGTCACATTTCAGCTCCAATCAGTGGTTTTCATTCAGTGATATTTTATCATAAATCATTGATCTTTATTCAGTGATACTTTATCATAAATCATTGATCTTTATTTAGTGACATTTTATCTTAAATCACTGGTTTGTTTTCAGTGATATTTTAGCTTTAATCACTGGTTTTTATTTTGTGATATTTTAGCTCTAATCACTGGTTTTTATTCAGTGATATTTTTTATTAAATCGTTGGTATTTAGGTAGTAAATGTTTGTTTTTATTCAGTCATATTTCGACACAAATCGCTGGTTTTATTTAGTCAGATTTCAGCTACAATCACTGTTTTTATTCAGTGATATTTTAGCTTTAATCACTGGTTTTTATTCAGTGATATTTTTTATTAAATCGTTGGTATTTAGGTAATAAATGTTTGTTTTTTATTCAGTCATACTTCAGCACAAAACGCTGGGCTTTATTCAGTCAAATTTTCTCTTCAGTTGGTTGTTTTTTCGCTAATACTTTAACCACAATCATTGATTCTTATTCAGTGATATTTTAGCTTCAATCGTTGATCTTTATTTAGTGATTTTATCTTAAGTCACTGGTTTGTTTTCAGTGATATTTTAGCTCCAAGCACTGGTTTTTATTCAGTGAAATTTTTTGTTTAATTGTTGATCTTTATTCAGTGAATGTTTGTTTTTATTCAGTCAAATTTCGGCACAAATCGCTGGTTTTATTTAGTCAGATTTCAGCTACAATCACTGTTTTTATTTAGTGATATTTTAGCTTTAATCACTGGTTTTTATTTTGTGATATTTTAGCTCTAATCACTGGTTTTTATTCAGTGATATTTTTTATTAAATCGTTGGTATTTAGGTAGTAAATGTTTGTTTTTATTCAGTCATATTTCGGCACAAATCGCTGGTTTTATTTAGTCAGATTTCAGCTACAATCACTGTTTTTATTCAGTGATATTTTAGCTTTAATCACTGGTTTTTATTTTGAGATATTTTAGCTCTAATCACTGGTTTTTATTCAGTGATATTTTTTATTAAATCGTTGGTATTTAGGTAATAAATGTTTGTTTTTTATTCAATCATACTTCAGCACAAAACGCTGGGCTTTATTCAGTCAAATTTTCTCTTCAGTTGGTTGTTTTTTCGCTCATACTTTAACCACAATCATTGATTCTTATTCAGTGATATTTTAGCTTCAATCGTTGGTCACAATTTAGCTTCAATCATTGGCCTGTATTTCTACCTGATATTTCAGCTTCAATCGTTACTATTTATTGTGTAATATTTTAGCTTTAATTGAAGGTGTTTATTCAGTCATACATTTGCCTCAATCGTTTGTCTTTTTTTTTTTAAGTTTATCTTAGCTTTATTCAGTAATTATTTGTTTTTATTCAGTCATGTTTGTTGGTATAAAGCTGTCATATTACAGCTTACAGCGTTGTTTGTTTTTCAGTCATATATAAGCGCCAATCATTGGTCTTTATTCAAACATATTTTACCTTCAATTGTTGTTCTTTTTAATTGTATTATAGTTTCAATTGATGGTCTTTACTTGGTCTTCATTTAATAATATAATAGCGTTAAACTTTATTATTTACTCTTAATTTATTAGTTTCAATTATACAGTAAATACTTTGACTGATTAATCATATTTTAGCTCCAATGTTTGTCTTTATTCAGTAATCGTTTGTTAACATTATCTAACAATATTACATATTTGTCAGTCATATTTATAAGCTACACCCTTTAATTTCTTTTCTCTTAGGTTTTACTAAAAGTATGCAACAGTTTTTTTTTTTTTTTTTGTTGATTTAACACTGTATGTTCTGTAACTCCTAAAACCCCTCTTTAAATTATGTTTAATAGAATTTTTATTACATAATAACAACAACAATTGTATTATAAAACTCCTTAGAGGGTTAAATGTTTTAATAACAAAATAAAAAATTTCATCTTGTGCCGCAACGTAAACAATTTTGTTCAATGTCCCCCAACAAAAAAAAAAAAAAAAATATTAAAATCAACAAATAACATATTAAATAAAAATAATTGAAAAAATTTTAAAACATATACACCAACACATTTATACTCGTACTTATATATATATAAACACATATGAACTATATTAAAAAAATACATACAGCCATAGACTAGAATATTTGTACAATCATACAGACGTTTGACAGATGACTGGAATAATGGCATTTAAATGTGTGGAAAGTCATTTATTTACAAAAAAAAAAACACAGAAATTAAAAAATGAAACGAGTCCGAGAGTGTAATGAAAAAAAATAATATGACATAAATATTCATCTAGAATTTTATGTAGAGATACAACTAGCAATACTATTGCAGACCCATCACTGTCATACCAGAGAGTGAGAGCATGAGTATTCAAAATTATTTATATTCTGGGGGGATGAGTGTGTATGTATGTGTATAGGGAGATATATAAAAAAAGAAAGCATTTTGTATTTATGAAAACAGTGGGTAGGAAAACAGACGGAAGCTAAAGACAAATTTTACATAATTTCAGAAATGCTAAAACAATGCTAATTACGAACTTCCACTTAAATCAATTATAAAACGTCATTTACGAAAAACCCCCTATTGGCCCCCTTATTTATTGTAAATCTGCAACATGGGGCATTGCGCCTCTATTTTTATAAAAACTTTTGATGGTTGCTGTAGCTTAATTGATTAGCGTGTTTTATCATTAAGCATGAGTTGGTATTTGTGGACTGGGTTCGATTCCCAGCCGCTGCCACTAAAAAAAAAAACAACATCAGTTTCTATCCTATCGTAACTAATATTTATCACAGCGCCCTCCTTCGGTGGTATAGCATTTAAGCACCACCGAAGTAAAATAATTAAATTAATGGCTATAAATTAGGCTTTGGTCAATGCGCCTACTCACCACGAGAGGCACTGCAATGCTGCACTATTAATAAACGTAACGCGCAATTACAGTGTTGTCATATGAAAAGCTTTTCTCTACTTTCAACACCTATTCTTCTTCTACCTATCCCCTTCCATAGAAAGTAACACAATTAATTATTTAATACATATATAGGCATATTAATTGCCTATGGAGTACGTGGTCCATTGTAGCTAAAATATAGTGACTACATCATGGTCCTATGTAATGCACTCATGGACTATTTTACTTTCAAAGCAAAAATTCTTGTTACACGACAACTATTCGTGCTTTAATGACCGTAATCGCTGTCGTAAAATATTTAAAGTAGTCGCAAGGAGTAGTTTTGGAACTGGTACAGTATTATGCAAAGCTGGATTATATGTTCCAGTCCTAGGACACCGTAATGTTAAACGGACTAGTTTTTTTTTCATACAAATGGGTTATGTTTGGAGTACTTCTGGTCCATTGTGGAGTAGTCGCGTTTTTTGCAGGGCACCCACTGTTCTTTATTTGTATTAGTTAGTCTTTGCATTTGTATGTGTATAATTTAAAACTAACAACCAACATTGAAATAGCATTTCAGTCCGTTCGTTGTGTTATTATTTTTTTACGACTTCATTCATTCACATTAGTTTTTTGTGTGTTTTATTTAAACTTTTTATATAATTTTAATTTTTCCCTTTAAACTGCATTATTTTTTCCAGCATATATGTATACAAACATATGTATATATGTTAATGCCATGAATATTTGTAAAATAATTTGCATAGTTTTATTTATATTTACGCCTTTAAAAAACACTCATATTTATTTCAAATAAAGTTTTTTTTCTCATAATTTTATTTTTATTAATTAAAATATATTTGTCAAGTAAACAAAATGATTTCAGTATTTATTGTCATTTAAACAGTAATTATTGCAGGGAAAAAATCTAAATTGAAATTTACTTTAAAAAATATGCGCAGCAAAAAAAAAAAGAAAGAAAAAAAAGGAAAGGTAAAAAGGAAAGGTAAAACGTATGCAGTAAAATCATGATAATTTTTTTTTTTAGCAGAAAAACTTTGACAGTGCAACTATAATTAATATTTGTTATGATTTTATGTTTTCTGTGAAATTATGTAGGGAGAAGGTAAGTGATAACGAACAGGTGATGTGGGTGCTGCCTGGGGGATAGGCTATAGTTTTTAAAAAAAAAAGGAAAGAGGCCAGATATAAAACTACTACGTGATTCATAATTTGTTGTTAGGAACGGGTCTGGATATATTCTTAAGCTGCAATCGTTGGGTTTAATAGGGGTCAATAGTGGTTTATAAAGTCATATTTAAGCTTCCATGGTAGGTATTTATGATCCAGAGCTTCAATCATAAGTCTTTATACAGTCTTACATACAACCACTCGCAGGTATTTATACAGTCTAAGATTAGCTACAATAGTAATTATTTAAAGTCTCTTACTTTAGCTTTAACTGTAGGTCTATATATAGTCTTAGATTAGTTTCAATTTTAGGTTTTTATACAGTCTTAGATTAGTTTCAATCGCAGGACTTTTTAAAATTATAATTGAGCATCAATCGCCGATCTTTATACAGTCTTAGTTTAGCAGGTTTAGCAGGTTACTATAAAAACTTAGATTAGCTCTAAACGTCTGTCTTTATAGTGTCTTAGATTAGCTTCAATCGCAGGTCTTTAAACAGTCTTACATTAGCTTCAAACAACGCTCTTCCGTAGGTTTCGTAGATTTGCTGAAATCGCAGGTCTATATATATTTATTTATTTAGTCTATGGATAAAATCCTTACAGACCATTTTCAAAATTACATACATATGTATATACATTTTTTTTGACACCTTTATTAAACATTTCGTTAAAACAAAAGTTTTAGCATAAAGTGAATTTTTATGGAGGCGCAGTGAACGTTACGAACACTAAATAATAATTTGTTTAATAGAAATTCAGATGAGACATTTCCATTTATAAGATTTACTAAAAAAAGAGATGTTAAGCCTTATTCTACAGCTTTTTAATGTTGTCAATTTTATCAAACGTAATCTTGATGAGTATGATGAAAGTGATGCATATCCTTCATATATATCCTTCAAACAAAAAGAAGGAATTGTTGTTGAACAGATTCAATATGATCAGTATGGACCAATATATTGCGGGTCCCATACAACGAAACCATACCCTAAAATCGGTCGTACTAGAGAAGTATATAAACATTTAGTGATGTGGTGATCATTAAATGCCTTTTCCCATCGTTTTATCTAGGCTAAAATGGCACGAGCTTTATTAACAGTCATCGTTATATGTTGTACAAAATTTAACTTTGCATCTAGCAAAATCCCAAGATCCATAATTGGGTTTACCAACTCTAGTTTATGATCACTTAACATGTAAGAATTGACAGCATCATAATTTCTTGAAAAGTGCATATGTTTGCATTTCTTTAGGTTTAATTCCATTGAATCAAGGTCACACCAGTTATTAAAATGTTCGAAATCATATTGCAGACAAATATGTTCTGCTGAATTTTTAAAACTAGAAAATATTTTCACATCATGCGCAAACATCAATATATTTGAGTATTTGATTGCTTCAGCAAAAACAAAATAGGGCCGAGATGACTTCCTTGCGGGACGCCGGACTTTAACAATATCTTTTTGGAAATTGCAGCATTAAATTTTACGGACTGTGTGCTATTTAAAAGATATGTTTTTAACCAGTTTAAACAAATGTTGTTGAAACCCACAATATCCAATTTTTTTTTTAACAGAAGATTGTGGTTAACTTTGTCAAAGGCTTTTCTAAAATCTGTGTAAATGGCGTCAGTAAGATGACAGGCGACTAAAGATGACAACTGAAAAATATAAGTCATAGCTGATGATAACGAAGAAATTTGATGTGAAAGACACTTGGTGATGCATTTCTCAAATAGTTTTGGGATTGCACTAAGTTTATCTATGCCTCTATAATTCGTTATGTGTGACTTATTACCAGATTTAAATAGAGGGATAAAAAAATGTATGTTTTAATCGTAGACCTTTATTTAATCTCCTTAAAGTTTTAATCGTTGGGTTATTTGAAATCTTATTAAAGCTTGAATCGTATGTGTTTTTAAAATTTTAGAGAATTTTTAAAGCATCAATCGTAGGTGTTTTTACAGTCTATTTAAGCTTCAGTCGCGAGCCTGTGGACATACATAATTGACATTAATCATTGCTCATTCTACATATAGGTCTTTGGGTACAAAAATGTGGTACCAAAAAAAAAAAAAAGAACCTGCGTACTTTTTAATAACAGTCTGACGTAATGTTAAACACAAATATATGTTACCAATTATTCACTCCTACATTCACCTTAAAAACAACCCCAGATCCTTGTTTCCACCACAATTATTAAAAAAAAAAAAAAAAACTAACAATAGTTTTCTTATTTTGTTAAATAAAACTGCAAAACAATCATAGTTTTTTTTTTTGTTATTTTACCAGCAACTACAAAGCAAAATAACAATAAAAACCCAAATTGCAATCACCCAGCTACACAATATTGTTAAGTTAAGTTTTTTTTTTTTTTTTTTTGCAAACAATTTTACTTTAGTTTCATAATTATAGATACACTTTCCTAAAAAGATCCCATAAACATGCAATGTTGCATGTGCCAAATAAAAAGCAACAAAATATACACTTTTTCTGCAGGGGTTGGACTAAAAACACATACAAATTGGTCATAAACTGAAGTTTTTGGATTCATGATTATTATTTATTTGATGAGTGAGTAAGTTTTTGTTTTTTTTTTTTTGTGGATAATTAAAAAAAAACAAGCGAAATTATAAAAAAATATAAAACAATAAAAAAAAAACTAATTGTATTATTAACGGCACCTACCACCTCATGCTATATATTTTGCATATATTATTACATTTCGCTCAACACTATGGGGCCAAATAATAAATTGCTGTTTTGTGATAAAGAAAACACGATTAACTTTTTACCTACAGCTGGCGGAAATAGTTTAATGACTGCAAACCGTTTAAGTTGGTGAATTTGGGGTCAAGCAATTAGTTGCATATTTATTTGCTGAGCTAGATTGAGATTTTGTTTTGTAAACCGCAATAAGAATTAAAGCGCCCTAGAAAGTTTTAATATGACTTTGGAAGTGATATTTAATCATAATTTAGCTTTAGTCGTAGTCGGTCTTTATAGTGTCAAATAAATTAAAGTGTTTATAACGTCTTAGATTAGCTTCAATTGTAGGTCTTAATACAGTCTGAGATTAGTTTCAATTGTAAATATTTATACAGTCTCAGATTAGTTTCAATTGTTGGTCCTGTATAATGACAGTCAACAGAGCACTGTTAAACACTTAACAGTCAAAATACTTGAATTATAATACAAAAATGGGTATTTGTTAGAACTGTAGTAGTGGGATGTCTGAAATAATTTTGGAATCTGGATTCTTGGATCCAAAGATTATTTCAGATATTCCACTTCTAACTAGTACTTGTTGCACCTTCACTTCTATATACTGTAGAGTACGAAACATTCACAAAGTTTTTAAAAGTCATAAATCCTGTCCAGAAATAACACATTTTTTATTTCCAAATTTCTCAGCTTCCAAAATAATTTCAGATATCCAACTATTAGTTTGATGCCAACAATTATTTTTTTGTCTCTTTTTTTATTTATGAAATTATTTCAGATATATTTTTGTATTATAATTCAAGTATTTTGACTGTTAAGTGTTTAACAGTGCTCCGCTGACTGTAACATTATCAATGTTAAAAATTGTGGTTTTTGTCTGTGCTACATAAATTCGAATTTATCTTTACACACATCTTTTTAAGGTATTAATGCACTTTTACTTGAATAGTGTGTGTTTCACAAGTCGGTATTTACTTACAAATTTACTTCAATAGTGGGTCCTTGTCAGGTCTTTACACAGGCAGAATTTTGATTAAAAAGTGAAGCTTTGTACAGTTATATTTTGGCCTCCACCTAGCATTAAATTCATTCATATTTTAGCTGGTATCGCTCTTATTAATACAATATGTATTTATATATTTGCAAATTTTAAATAAATATAAAAAAATATAAATTTTATCTAGTCATATTGAAGAAAAGCTTTGTCAGGTCTTTAGACAGCTGTAATTTTACTTCAAACGAAAGCCTTTCGTCAAGACTTAATACAGGTAGATTTTGCTTCAGTCCTAGCTTTTCTTTAGTAAATAAACTCAAACCTTTTAACGATCGTTTAATCTTTAGCCAACCGTAAATACTGACGCTATCTCTCTCTTATCCCCTTAACATATACAATTCTGTATTAAATCCAAGATCTTACGTCCACAGCACGTAGTGGCATATAAATTCACCCCTTCAAGCAATTACTTAAATATGTGTTGCATTTATTATATTATGCTGCTGCTTATTTCTCATACTTGTTTCGTTTTTTTTATTTAATTTTTTTTTCATAAAATCTTATATAAATATTTATTTCGTTTCTTAAGCTTTTGTTTCTGTATACTTGTGTTCATGTATGTATGTATATGTGTGCATGTTTTTCTGTTGCTTTTTGCAAATACAACTGAAATAAATAACTTTCAAGTCAGATTATCCGCAATGTCATGAAAATAAATAAAAGAAAATAAGAGTAGCAGAGAGGAGAAGAAAAAAAATAAATAAATACTGTCATGTAATACAAATGAACAAGTACACATTCTTACTTAAACACACATTTACTGACAGACAGAGATACATATACATATACATATATTTATATATAAAAGATAGTCATTTATACATTTTAAGATTTCATTTATAAGATACAACCTATCAAAGCGTTAACATATTTTTTATTTCGTTTTAATTTTTTTTCTTTAATATATTTTTCTCGTTATTTTTAACACCCCTTCTTAATATGCTACTGACCGTTTTTTTCTTTGGTAGCCCTGAAAAATATGCTATACAAAATACAAAATTATATAGATGTGTGTTATGTTGCGCTGTGTTGGTTACACTTTTAATTTTTTTGTTTGAAAATGAAAGAATTTAGCAAGAAATGTTTGTCACTTTTAAAATTTTTACGTTAAAAGATTATTTTCAGAAATATTTATTTAAAACTAAAAAAAACTGGCCTCTTTTTAGGGGTGAAAGGGTTTTATTGATTATCTAAACTCTGGCTCTTGTATTCAGTTAGGGCTTGTATTATAAGTTATTTATTTAGGGTCTTCAAAGATCGTTTTTACTAAAAAAATTTCCTTCTCTCTTGGCTAGATAAAATATGTTGGGTGTTTCCTACAAATCTGGGGGCAGCAGCAATAAATAAAACAACAGTAAATTCAAAAGACAAAAAAAATCAAAGAACACAAAAGAAAAAACTACTATTCAACTGACTGACATTAGTTGAATAATAATGCCACCGAACTGCAGAAAGTTCTCTTTTTTTTCTTACGATTTATACATTTTGTTTGTGTAACATACAAACAACTACGACAGATGGGTGTTTGGTTATTGCCAAAAGCCAGAGAGCTACAGCTCTGTTGCTTGCACAAAATTTATTTACCCCTTAACTTTAACAAAAAAAATCTACAAAAATAAACGTAATCATTATAATTTTAAAAGGATAATCTTGCAGTTTTTTCCCCTATTAACTCACGCAAATATATGCACAATGTTTTATCATTTTGTAAAAACATCCATCCTAAAAAAGAAACAGCAACACAAAATTGGACACCATTTTTTATATATTTAA
The DNA here is from genome assembly GCA_950370525.1 of Bellardia bayeri. Taxonomy (NCBI): domain Eukaryota; kingdom Metazoa; phylum Arthropoda; class Insecta; order Diptera; family Calliphoridae; genus Bellardia; species Bellardia bayeri. The sequence continues at coordinate 17,880,749 of OX493268.1, read as the reverse complement.
CGCATTTTGCTTTATAGCATTTTTCCAGTCAATTCTTGCATAGTTATAGCAACACTTTACACTGCTATTGCAAACTACTGCTTGTATTTTTTTTTTTTTTTTTGTACAAAATTTTAGTTTCATTTCAATGCAAAATAGTAAAATGCAAAATGAAATAGATGAGGCAAGAAAAAAAAAACACACACACAGCCAAAAGAAAGTAAATGTGAAATATATTTGTATCTATATAGATTGCAAAACAAAATAAAATAAAAATAAGAAACACAGCACAGTCATGCAGATTACAATTGAGCGACATGAAAATGTTTAGTGGCGTATAAACGACACATACAATTGTGTTGCACATCATGCATACAACTTGTACTAGTTCTTGCACTCGTTCACATGGCTGCTGCAAGTGGTCAATAGGAAATTTACATTCTTTGAGAAAGAAATATCACACTAAGTACTCAAGTTAGTCTTAACAAAAGTTTATATTGCATACTTTTGCCTAAGATTGTTTTAAAACAAAAACTTTTTAAAATCTACATATATTTCTAATTATTTAAATTATGTTTGATTTACTGCTAACCAGTCTTAACATAACCTCAATTTGTTCACTCAACAAGCAATTTCCTGCCTTGTCTTGAATTTGTCTTGTGTGGACAGCTCTTGTTAATGTTATGTTCTTGTTCAAACAACTATGTCTGCCATTAGATGTATTTATAGCAGAGTTTTTAACAATTTTGAAAAACACTATGAAAATAAATAGCGACACGTTTTCTCCACACAGAAGAACATAAACAATGTTCATAATTCAGCCAAGGTTTTGTTCTTGTCTTGTTCCTCAAGACTTATTGTTATCACAGCATTTCATTCTCTACATTTATTTGTCAATGAGCTGCTATCTTAACTGATGATTTAATATTAAAAATTAGATCTTTGAAAAAAGCCACAATATTGTTCAACTACCTTTCATTGCCTGTTAAATTAAACATATTTCCTCAACAATCTATTAGAGTTCTCAGCCAAACTTTTTCCTATGGGGTAGCAACTAAAACGAATTGGTAACATTATTACATTTACATAGAAAAGCATTAAATTGGAAAAAGAAAATTACATACATATTGGCCAAAAGAATAAATGCAAAAAAGAAAAACGACAAAGAAACTTTAACGACTACAAAAAGTTTAAAGGTGACCATTTTGTTTAAAATCTGCTAAAATATTTTTAAGTAAATTTCATAGTAAACTTGAAATTTTCGAGCTTGTTTTAAAAATTCGATCACTTAATAAAATATTTTTAAAATGCTAACTTTATTTTAGCTTAATCTTAAAATATTTTAGTTAATTAAAAATTTTGGAAGTTTAGCAAGTTTTTATCTTGAGTTTAGAACAATTCTCGTAAAAGCTTTAAACATTTCTGGTTGCTTTTACATAATTTTATCAGAAAGCATTTATCTTAATATCCACAAGTTTTTTTTAAACAATAGGACTTCAAAATTAGAATTAGTGAAATAAAAATAAGAATCTAAAAAGATTTTCTCTTTATGGATAAAGTCTTCACAGAATCTTCAGAATCAAAAACAGCTTTTAGAGAATCTCAAAATGTTTGTTTTCTCAGCAAATTTGATACAAAAACTTTTAATATATTAATTTTCTGCGCAAAGATTTTGAATAAAAAAAAGAGCTTTTACAAATTCATCAAACTTAAAAGAAGCTTTAACAAAAATGTAAATTTTCTAAATGAGAAATAAAAATGCTTTTATAATAACTGGCCAGAACATAATATTATAGAAGCTTAGTACAGATTTCCCTTTATTTTTCCACAAAATTAGATCAAAAATTTGTAAACAAGTTCATACATACAAGTTTTTACAAATATTTATAAACAAAATTTTTACAAAAGCTTTTTCAATAAAGCTTTTAGTGCAATTATTTTCAGTCAAAGATTTTAATCAAGCAAGCTTTATTTTATAGAGACAAACTTTAAAAGTTCAAAACTGCATTAAAAAGCTTCTTTTAGCTATCACAAAATTAACTTGAAAACATAAAATTAAGTTTACACACAAGTTTTTGAAATTTATCAGCAAAACTTTTACAAGAAGCTTTTATATAATTAAAGCTTTTAGTGCAACTATTTACATTTGAAGATTTTAAGCAAAAACACATGCACCCCTATCGTGAATAAAAATACCACATGAAATTTGTTTCCTTTTCACATTTTTCCTCTTAAAATTCAATGTTAAAAAAATAATATGAAAAGAGTTTTTAAATATTTTATAAGTTCAAAAAAGCTTATTAATTAAATAATTAAAAAGATCGATTAATATAAAAATTTTAAAGAGTTCGGTAACAAGTTTTTAAAAATATTTTTTAGCTAAACTTTTACAAGAAGCATTTATACAATTAAGGCTTTTATTGCAATTATTTTCATGCGAAGATTTTAAGCAAGAAAGCGTTATTTTAACTAGAAAAAGTTTTTAAGTACAGGGTGGGCCAAGTTTGACTGACTGATTTGAACTGCTTATAACTTTTGTGGCTCTTGCGGTATGAGCTGTAGCTCCATCTTGCTGGAATCATATGTTACGATTATTGAGAACTATCGGACGTAAAAAATTTTCCAACATGGTCCGGTATACCACCCCAGAGACGGTTTGTGGTTCATTAAGCTCATTTTCGAAGAAATATGGACCAATAACTTTATCAGCCATGATTCCACACCAAACAGTGCATCTGACAGGGTGTAATTGTCGCTGATTCAATGCTCTTGGATTCTCTGTACCCCAAATTCGGCAGTTCTGTTTATTCACATATCCATTTAAATGAAAATGTGCTTCATCGCTCATAATCAGATTATCCAAAAAATTGTCATTTTCTGTAGCTAGCAAAATCAATCTATTGGCATATTTTTTTTTACACGTTCTTCCACTGAGTATGATGACATTATGAAATTTTATAAAATTCTGTATTATCTGCAAAAAAAAAATTAAAAAAAATTAAAAATGCAAAAGTTATAAGCATTACAAATCAGTCAGTCCAAGTTGGCCCACCCTGTATTTTTAAAGATTGATCAGGTAGAATTGGTTTTTAACAGATTGATTAACAAACTAAACATTTAATTCAATATAAGTTTATACAAACACCATTTATACGTTGATCAATTTTTATCAATAAAAGTTGTGCAATAGCATAAAAAAGCTTTGTAATAAAACTGTTTAAATGATTACTTAATAAACAAAAGCTTGCTAAAAAAATTGAGCAACAAACTCATACAAAAAACGTTTTGAAAATGGCAAAAACTTATCAAAATTTTTGGCAAAAAGTTAAGCTGCAAAAGGTTTACAAAAGTTTTCTAATAAAGCTTTTACAAACAAATCTTAGAAATGCTTTTAGAATAAAAGTTTTTTTTTATGTGGAAAAAGTATTACAATTATGGTTTTACTAAAGAATTTTTATATAGAAAACTAGAATTAATTTAATTACTTCAATATAATTCTTCACTGGCCACCTTATTTTTCCACAACTTTTCTTCATAACAACACAACTGTCCTTTATAAGTTTTGTTTCTTGTGCATAATGTTTATCATAAAAAAAAAAACAGAAAAATTGCTATAGAAAATTGGTATATGTTTTTTTTAGTATTTTTTTCCGTTTTCTTAAAGAAAATAAGTGGGGTGGAGTAAGAAAAAAAAAACTAAACATTAAATATATTTCTAGTTTTTGCTTATTGCTGATAAGTTAAGTGTTAAATGTTGAAAAATGTTTTATTTGATCTGTATGGAATTTAAATATAAAATACGCTTTTCTTATAAGCTGCACTCTAACGTCCATATGCAAGCAGTTTTCTTTTTCTTTTCTTTTTTTTTTTCTTTTTTTTTTTTTAGCAAATTGCTAATCTTATGCAAATAAATAGCAGTGTGTAAAGCAATTTTGTATGTTTAATACCCAAAAGTAAGGAATACAAAAAAAAAAAAACATTAAAAGAAAATATACTTAAAAGCTAAAAAGAAATGCAATATTATAGCAGCTAAAACTTAAGGCTATAGTTTTTTTATATTTTTAGAATATTGAAATTAAGCTAAAATAACAACTTAAAACATTTAAGTTTAAAATAAGAATTGAGTAAACTGTTCTTAAGCTTTGGCAAATGTTTGTTAAAGTTCTGGTTAATTATTTTGTTTCATAAAACAAATATTTATTTTTTTTAAACAAATTTCCAAGTTTATTTACTTTTTTTTCAAATATTTCCTAGAATTTGTTCTTCTCATTTGCTTAAACTTCTGGTAATGTTAGAAGTTTACTTATTTTGTTAGCTAACTATCTAGATGAATTAATATTCTACAGACCTTAACCTAAACCTTCAGTTTAAATTAAACACCCTTGGTAAATAATTCCTAGAATTAATATTTCAAATATTTAAAAAACAATAATAATGAAAATTTAAAAAAAAACTAGGTGCAACAAAATCCTTAAATCTGTTAATAAAAGCAGGGATATTCATTACAATCAGACACACAAATACACACTTGAATATATTTAAGAGCATAAATGGAAGTGTTATATTTTTTTTCTATTTTCTTGCAAGTAGTTGTAGTATTTCGCTTACTAATGTAATTTATTAAGTGATAATTTATGTGCTTAAAGCTCAAAGGATAACTTTTTCAACGCACACATACAATTGCTTAGTAACTTGGTGGTAGTGTAACTAGAAACTGTAATAAAATATTAAGAGCTGCAAATAACAAAAGTAAAGAAATGAAAGGAGCGCAAGAACAAAAACAAAAAAGCGCGCTATATAAAAAAAAACCTGGTTAAGAACGACCTACTAGTTTATACTACATATAAAGCTTTTAATATATTTTTGTATCGAGAACTAATCACTAAGATATAGTTTATTTAGAAAACGTATTTCTGTGGTACTTATTCCTTAGAAAACTTATCACTTTGATACAGCTTCTTTAGAAAACTTATCACTGTGATACAGTTTCTTTAGAAAACTTATCAGTGTGCTATTTATACTTTAGAAAATTTATCAATGTGATACTTATTCTTTAGAAAACTTATCACTAAGATACAGCTTCTTCAGAAATCTTATCCCTAACATATTTATTCTTTAGAAAATTTATCACTGTTATACTTATTGATTAAGAAACTTATTACTTTGATACAGTTTCTTTAGAAAAATTATCACTGTGATACCCATTCCTTAGAGAATTTAATACTAACATACAGTTTCTTTAGAAAACTTATCACTGTGATACTTATTTATTAAGAAACTTTTCACTTTAATACAGTTTCTTTGGAAAACTTATCACTCTGATACTTATTCCCTATAAAACTTGTCACTGTGATTGTATTTATTTAAAAAAAATATCACTGTTATAAAGAAACTTATCACTTTGATACAGTTTATTTAGAAAACTTATCACTCTGATACCTATTAACTATACAACTTGTCACTGTGATTTTTTTTATTTAGAAAACTTATTACTGTGATACTTATTGCTTAGAAAATTTATCTCTGTGATACAATTTATTTAAAAAAATTTTCACTGTGATACTTATTCATTAAAAATTTATTACTTTGATACAGTTTCTTTAGAAAAATTAACACTGTTATACTTATTCCTTAGAAAACTTATCTCTGTGATAGAGTTTTTTTTAGAAAATTGTTTTTTTTAGAAACTCTATCACAGTCCTAGTTTCTGTAGAAACTGTAATATAGTTTCTTATCACTAATATAATTATTCTTAAGACAATTTATCACTGTGATACTTATTCCTTAGAACACTTATCGCCAAGATACAGTTTCTTTAGGTAACTTATGAATGTGATACAGTTTTTTTTATAAAACTTTTCACTGTAGTAAAGTTTCTGTAGAAAACTTATCACTGTATGATAGTTTCTGCAGAAAAAATATCACTGTAATATTTATTCCTTAGAAAATTTATCTCTGTGATACAATTTATTTAAAAAAATTTTCACTGTGATACTTATTCATTAAAAATTTATCACTTTGATACAGTTTCTTTAGAAAATTTATCACTGTTAATACTTATTGATTAAGAAACTTATCACTTTGATACAGTTACTTTAGAAAAATTATCACTGTGATACCCTTTCATTAGAGAATTTAATACTAACATACAGTTTCTTTAGAAAACTTATCACTGGGATACTTATTTATTAAGAAACTTTTCACTTTAATACAGTTTCTTTGGAAAACTTATCACTCTGATACTTATTCCCTATAAAACTTGTCACTGTGATTGTATTTATTTAAAAAAATATCACTGTGATACAGTTTCTTTAGAAAACTTATCAATGTGATATAGTTTCTACCACTTATCATTGTGATAAAGATTATTTCTAAAACTTCTTACTGTGATACAGTTTCTATAGAAAAATTAGCACTGTGATGATAGTGTCTGTAGAAAAAATATCACTGTGATATTTATTCCTTGGAAAACTTATCACTGTGATACAGTTTCTTTAGAAAACTTATCAATGTGATATAGTTTCTACCACTTATCATTGTGATAAAGATTATTTCCAAAACTTCTCACTGTAATACAGTTTCTATAGAAAAATTATCACTGTGATATTAACTGCTTAGAAGACTTATCAATGTGATACAATTTTTGTAGATAATTTATCATTGTTATACTGATTCGTTAGATAATTTATCACTAAAACACTTATGCTTTCGAAAATTTATCACTAAGGTACCTTTTCTTTAGAAAACTTATTTCTGTGTTACAGTTTCCGTGGGTAACTTATCACTGTGATACAGTTTCTTTAGAAAATTTATCACTAAGTTACTTTTTCTTCTGAAACAGTATCAGTTTTTAGGGACTTACTGTAGGGTATTTAAAATATATACTGGAAACACCAAATTACATACAATCTCACTAATATTTTACAAATGCGAATGTGTGTACATGACTAGAAGACATGTTCACACTAACTACAATAAAACAAAAACTAAACAAATATATTTTTATAAAACTAAAGTAACAAAAGAGACAAATGACATCACCAAAAGTACATCCCCATATAACTATAGGTACATAGTATATACTTTCGCACATATATACACAAACTCGCTAAACTACAATAAAAAAAAAAAAAAAAAAAAAAAACAGGGAAAAAAGCTCTATAGTTCTTGATTAAGTTAAAGTTATCACATACTCTGTGCTGCATACACAAAAGCTACAGTTGGAAAACAAAACAAAACAAAAAAAAAAACCCAGCCATGAAAACAATGCCAGAATCTCAAAACATAATATTGTTACTTTTGCTACTTACATACATATTTAAGTTGACTATTTATTTCCTTTTTTTTCGCTGTCTTAGTCTGATACTCCTGGCTGCTTTAAAACACATATTTTCTTTGACAAAATAATATATTGCTTAGCGTTCGTTATTCTGTTACTTGCCACTAAAATGTTGCTAGAAACAAAGCAATACAATACAAAATCTTAAAGTAACTGCGCAAAAAAGAAATATTATCTGTTGTCCTGTTTTTGTGTTTTTTTTTTTTTTTTTTTGGGCTACATTGATAATTTATTTATGGACTTTGTTTTCACAAAAAAAAAAAAAAAACATTCAACACATATTTTAGGTTATTTACAAGTTTATTATCCTGTTGTATTCGCTCTTTTCTCTGTATATCTGCGAGCTTTGTTTTCTGCAGCTTGAAAGAGTGTGACTAATGTTAAATAAAATGATTTTAATGTTTTCTTTTTTGTTGTTATTTGTTTTGTATTCTTTTAGGGTCGTTGTAATCGTGATAAACCGCCTTGCAAATATTTTCATCCTCCACAACATTTAAAGGATCAATTATTGATAAATGGCCGTAATCATCTTGCCTTGAAAAATGCACTAATGCAGCAGATGGGTATTGCACCAGGACAGCCAGTTATACCAGGACAAGTGCCACAAGTGGTAAGTAAATAAATAGTTTTAATACATATAAACTATTAAAAGAAATCAATACATAGAATAATTATTTCAAGGATAATGTTTTAAAAAAAACAAAACTTATTATTTTTTTGTGTGGAAAAAGACTTTCAGAAAATAGTCACTGTGATATTTTGGTTCAAGACTTATCACTGCAAGTGTTTTCCTTTAGGAAATGTATTATTATGATAGTTTTTCTTTAAAATGGTCTCACTGTGCTATTTATGCTTTAAGGAAATTATCACTGTGATAGTATGTATTTAGAAAAAGTATCACTGTGATATTTTTTAGACAATGTATTACTCTGATAAGAAAAGTTTAAGAAAAGTAGCACTGTGAAAATGTTTCTTTAAAAAAAATATATCTGAAATGTGATTCAAGGAAGTATCACTGTGATAGTTTTACTTTAAAAAAGTATCACTGTGATGTTTTTGCTTTAAGAATAGTGTCACCGTGATAGTTCATCTTTAAGAAAAGTGTTACTGCGATAATTTGTCTTTAAAAAAGCATCACTGTGATAATTGTGCTTTAAAAAAAGTATCACTGTGATTGTATATCTTATGGAAAAGTATCGCTGTGATATTTGTTAAGAAATGTATTACTCTGATACTTTATCTTTAAGAAAAGTAGCACTGTGATAATTTTTCTTAAAAAAAGTATTACTGTGATTATTGTGCATCAAAAAAAGTATCACTGTGATAGGTTTACTTTAAAAAAGTATCACTGTGATTTTTTTTTAGACAATGTATTACTCTGATAAGAAAAGTTTAAGAAAAGTAGCACTGTGAAAATGTTTCTTTAAAAAAAATATATCTGAAATGTGATTCAAGGAAGTATCACTGTGATAGTTTTACTTTAAAAAAGTATCACTGTGATGTTTTTGCTTTAAGAATAGTGTCACCGTGATAGTTTATCTTTAAGAAAAGTGTTACTGTGATAATTTGTCTTTAAAAAAAGCATCACTGTGATAATTGTGCACTGTGATTGTATATCTTTTGGAAAAGTATCGCTGTGATATTTGTTAAGAAATGTATTAATCTGATACTTTATCTTTAAGAAAAGTAGCACTGTGATAATTTTTCTTTAAAAAAGTGTCACTGTGACATTTGTGCTCTAAGAAAAGTATCACTGTCAGCGCATATCACTGTGATAGTTTTTCTTTAGGAAACTTATCACTGTTATGATTTTTCTTTAGAAAATGTATCACATTCTAATCCACGACTCATATCTGAACTTTCTGTACTGTCACCTTGACTCTCGCGTACTGCTTTGATATGTCAATTTAAACTTGCTTGCTTTTGGATGACCACTGTGTTTAGCATCACCAATTGATCCGATCTTCCTGAATTGTTTAATCATTCTTTTCACAATTAACGAAGCCCAATCAATATTCCGATCAAATTTTGTATGAAATTTTCGAGCAGTGATCTTTGAAATACTGGCCAACAATGACGCGAATTGTTATTCTATTGAGTCCTTAACTTCACCACGATAAACCAATGGTTCTTATGCAGCCAATTCTTTTATTTGGTTGAGAGATCGTAGTTACGAGCCACTTCGCCCTGCTCTATTCAAATATACAAAAATTTCAAAGAAAACTGCCTCTCCTATGAAATCGAGCCAGGGCACCTTTTGTTAAAAAACCATCCATAATGATCCAATATTGGTTTTTAACGCAGATACTCAGTTTAGAGTCCATGAAGACAGTCATGGTTATTTAGCAACACAAAAATGCTCAAACTCCTCAATGCTCTCCTCAAATACCCAATAATACGGATGAAAATTACTCTCTGTCTGAAGCATTTAGTTGTTTTAAAAGTTTGGTGAACCAAGCTCACCCCATATGCCACATGCCACCAAGCAACAGCTTCTTTCCTCCTGCCAACAAGCCTTGCATGTGCCCAACAAAATTTCGTGTCAGTATCTAAAAATACTTTACTTCTACTTTCCTACAGGCTATATAGGATAGAACTTTATGGTCTCAGTAATATAAACAAAGGTGAGATAAACAGATAGACAGACAAACCGTTTTACCCAACAAGGCGATATATAAATGTAGGTCTAATGATAGTAACAAAAGAGCAATAGAACCCCTGGCATTGTAATCTTATGGAGATGTGAAAGCAGAAAGTCAAATAAAAATTGACAAATCTTACCCTTACCCTAACGATTCTATTGGCAAATAATCACGACTTCTTCCATGGTCTTTTAATACCATCTAATTTCAGCAATGTCTACAGAAAGATCTACAAAATCATCAAGAACGAATAATTTTCCTTTGAATGAATTAAAGATCAAAAATCATTACGGACGAAACCTTTTTCTTTGAGTGATCACACGATGCTATTGACAAATAAGCAGGACTCTTCCATGGTCTTTCAATACCATCTAATTTCAGCAATGTCTATAGAAAGATCTACAAAATCGTCAAGAACGAATATGTTTCCTTTGAATGAATTAAAGATTCTATTGGCAAATAAGCACGACTTCCTCCATGATGATTCAAGTCTAATTTCAGCAATGTCTAAGGAAAGATCTACAACCTTTCCATTTGAGTGCTCACACGATTCTATTCATAAATATGCACGATTTTTTCCATAATCTTTCAATATTTTCAACAATAACTAAAGAAAGTTATTTTTCTTTGAGTGATCACACGATTCTAATGACAAATAAGCAGGACTCTTGCATGATCTTTCAATACCATCTAATTTCAGCAATGTCTACAGAAAGATCTATAAAATCATCAAGAATGAATAATTTTCCTTTGCCATCTAATTTCGACAATATCTAAAGAATGATCTACAAAATTATCAAGGATCATCATTAAAGTCATTGGTGGTCTAGCCAAATGTAATTTTGATGCAAGAGTTGCTATTGATGTAAACAATTGTGAACTCCAAGAACTCTCGCATTGTTAGCATATGACTCCAATTGCACTACAGGTTTTACTGATAGAAATTGACAAATTTTGATTTCAATTCAAAGAATTGCCAAGTTATTTCACATAATTTGAGAAGCCAAAGTTTAAGCTATGCAGAATCGATTCAATGAGTCTTTTGATCGAATTTAAAGACATCTCCTTTTTGCCACATCAGTGAGAGGTTATTTTCAATGAAAACACTATGTTGAATTTTCTCTAGGATAAACAAGATTATTTAATAATTTTGCAATAAATAAAAACATTGAAAAATAGTGGTGATAGTTTGCCACTAAAATAAACAACACTATTTATGTTTAGTTAGTATCACAGTGTTGAATGTCTTAAATTTCAATTTATGCATAAAACCACTATGAGATCTTCCTCTCTTTCCGGCTCTTTGTCACAAACATTTAGCCAACAAATCCGTTCTCCCTTACTTACACTAAAGAAAATTATCATGTTGATGGTGATGGTGATGGTGATGGTGATGGTGATAATTTTCCATCTTCCAACAACATCACACCCAAAAAAGTGTTAAGTTGAATGGCAAACAAAAATATGAATATTTATAAGATAAATGTAATAATCACATCTTTACATTGTAGTTTTTTTTTTTTTGTGAGACTTTTTTATTCTGTAAAATCATGGTAAACGAAAAAATTTATTTTAAACAACAAAAAAAAAATAAATAAAAAACTAGGGATAGTAAAAGATTTGACATTTAGCAGCTTGTAAAACTACTACATACTTTTCTATCCAGTAGCTGAGTTTAACAGAACCCACCAAATTATTACTAGCCAAACAACACTTGGCCACAAATTGAAACCAAAAAAAAAAAAAGAATGGAACCAAAAACACAGAGACAAAAAAAATAAAAAATAAAAACATGCAGAATCAAAATAGAGCACAGAGGCAAATAAAATGTTATTTAAACTTGTAATTTATGTATTGTGTAGAGATGTTGTTAAATTATTATTTAAAAATGCGCGAAAAATACTTCTTCACACTGCACTGTTGTGATCCCCTGTCTGTGTGTTTCCTGCAGCCACTAGTGAAAACTCCTTTTGGTTGTTTGCTGGTTGCCATTGCCAAACTACAACGTTTCTCATTTTCTTTTTGTTATTTTTTTTGGTTCATTTTCATTAATTCATTCAACACAGCCAACATCCGCATTATAATATTTTATTCATACATATTCCAGAGGAACAATATGGGTTAATAGTTGTGGTTAAACATGGTGGAAAATATGAACAGAGCGGATTAAAAAAAAAGTAAATATTATTAAAATAAAATAAAATATATAACACGGCAAATAGTTGTATATACAGTGCGACAGAAAACAAGTGGATGTATTCTAAATGAAAGTGGTGCAATTGTGTCTGTATCCCTTTCAGACCGTGATGCATTCAATATTTTTGCTTCTGTTAACCCAATTTGAAATAGACTGGCATGCATAGATTCAGTCACATTTCAGTTTTAGCAAAATGAGCCGTGTAAGTAAGTAAGCAAGTGTCTTTAATTACAAAAGTATTAAGCGTTTACAAAAACTAAAACTAAAAAAAATATATTCTAATATTTCAGACTAATTGAAATCGTTTCATGCAATAAAAATGTGTTTTAGTTCAAAATATAAATGAAAATCGACCGACATGCATCAAGTGTGCGTGTCCTGAAAATCCTTGAAGGATATATAAATAATACAACTTAATCATTGATTCTATAGAGATCACATATTTCAAAAATTATAAAAAAAAATGCCTGGTAGTCAGGTCTGAAAAGGGTATAATGAGAGGAAAGCTGCAAAGTCAGCTAACACTTCTTCTTTGTAATTGCGCACAATAACCAAATTTTTGGTTTAATCCAGTATAAATGAGTCATAGCTACAAGAGTTCGCATTTACGTTAACAATCCCAAACTTCATGAAAATTGATATTGTAAGCAGGATCTGTTAAACCTTAAAGTCAACCTAATCTTCATGCTTTTCCTTGGATTGATCATTCCATTAAAAAATAAGCCAGACCTCTGTCAAGATCTTTCAATACGCTCCGCAGCTACAGCACTAAAAGAAAGATCTATAAAATAACCAAGCAGTCATAAAATCGTCAGTTGGTCTCAATTTATACGTAGCAATTCTTTAAGCTAAGATGATTGACTTTTCGATATCGGGTTGAGAGGAAGATAAGACAAGTACGCACTTGTTTGCACTAGACATTCATGGTTATCTCTTATTCGTATTACATATGTGTGTATACTCTCAAATAAAAATACGATCGATTTAGGCAATAAGAATTGTGCTGTGTGAACACCGTAAAAATTTCAAGGAAAAAATTGCATTAATATTTTCAATAAAAATTGCTTCGCATAAATGGGGACTTTTGTAGACAAACGTTATTTTGAGTTCTCATTGACATTAACAATCGTCAACTCCATGAAAACTAGCCAATCATAAAGTTAAATTAATGTAGACTAATTCTTTTTTCTTGGCTTGATCAAGTGTTTATATTGAAAAGTAACCACGACTTCGGCCGTTATCTGGCAACAACCTGTAATTTACACAAATTCATCAAGAATGTCATACCATGCCATCACTACTAAAAAAAACTGAAGTTAAGCGATTATAATAAAATGGAGCAATCCAGGAGCCACCATTAAAATGGCTGATATCCACACCATTGTTGAGTTCAAGGAATACCAGTTTAAAACTCATCTTTTCTCTAGGCAATTGTTATTTTGATAAAAGAGTTCTCATTGACGTTAACAATCGTCAACTGCATGATATCGAGAATATCAGGGATTCTAATATTATGCAGATGTGAAGATTTGACGAAGCAAAAAGTCAAATTAATCATAACGCATCCTCTTCCTATTGACAAGAATACGTCATAGCGCTTAAAAACCGTCTTAGTAAAACTGATTTTGTTTGAATTGAAGATGACAGAGACTACACCTGTAGCTCTAATATTAAAAAGCCTCTTTCTTTAGACTTTACAACATCGAAAAGTCAATAAACCCAAAGATCTAACATTAACGAAATGTTTTCTTGCGTGTGATCAAACGATTCTATTGAAAAATAAGCACGTATTCTTCGATGATCTTTTAAAATCTTTAATTTCACAGTTTCGAAAGAAAAATATAGAAAATCATAATGAAAACTTTACGAAAGCTACTAGAATCTGATGTAGTCCTTTATAAGGGGTCCTTGCTCTTACAAACAACTTAGAAGAGCTGGTTTTGTAAGATTTTAAGATGATATACAAATAATCACGAACAGTTCAATGATAAATAAACCTCCTCTAACTTCACCATATAGCTGAGTAAAGCGGATTTATAGTGACTAGAATCTGATGTCAAGAGAGATAATAACTAAAGCTCTACTGCTGATCCAGGAACATTGAGAATAAGCGTCACATATAGCAACTATCAACGATGGATTATGTTGAGTGACTCTAGCAGATGAGAGTGATGATATTCAATCACAACCTTCTCTGTTTAGATTCAAAGAACTACAAATTTAGTTCAGGAGTTAGCAATTTAATCTCATCACAATACACAAAGTTTATCGATTAAGAGCTAAAATCTCTTGTCAGATTGTTTCGAATAATGTATATTCCTTGAGAAAGAACCGTATAACTGCAATCGGAATATAGCACCAGTAACTTTTGGGAAGAAAGCTTCAAATGTATTCAGAAAAGAAAGGACGTCAATGTGAAAGCTGTAATGAATTGGTCAATACTAATTCCTTGTCTTTAAATAACCTTATTCAATATCAGAATGCAATAGGTTTAAGTTAATACTTTTCTTTATTGAGAGCCAAAGAATTAAGCTCAACGCCATGAATAATCGTGCGCCGATGAGAAGCTGAGGCTTTTATATAGACGAACGTACTTGTGTTAAATTAGATTTTAAAGGAACCAGACGTTTGACGAATCTTACGCGACAGTACGTTTTTCATCAAGAGCTTAAGGATTAAACCAATGACTAGACGTTCTTCGGCGGCAAGTTGAAGCATTTATCTCCTCATATCATTGCATTGTCTCTAATCTTTTACAGTTCTTAATCAGGCATAGTTATAGTAACATATATAACAATTTATAAATCATAAGAAACAGCATTGCAACATTTGAGCTGCGGGCGAATTCTTGGCTACTCTCTCTCCTAACCCTAATATAAGCAATAAATATACATACAAATACTCTTAGGACAAAATTTACTAATGATATCAACTCTAATCATCACAATTTTATTCAATTTTATATAATTTTATATAATCTAAAAGTGACACTGTTTATATATGCTCCCCACTGTTCATATCTTATGTACCATATGTATGTCATAAAAAAATCTGTATTTACACAGTAAGGTCATTGGATTAAGGTGAAAAAAACACCAGTATTTTGTATTTTATTTAATTCTTTTCTTGTTTTGTTCGTTTCGTTTGGCTTTTTTCTACTACCGAGAAATTCATATAAAACAAAAATATGTTACATTTGTAAATGGAATATATTATGGTTATATATTTCACTCGTATTAAAGAACAATAGCAGGGATTTTTCTTTATACCAAAATATAATATATACATACATACATACATACATTGTTATTATTTTTGTTTTTGTTCGTTATTAAATAAATGGATGAATGAGAAAGTAATGTATACAGCCTCGGTTCAATAACAATAACAAAAATAAAAAAGAATAACAATAATATCAAATAATAGTAATAATGCGAGCGCATAATAATAATAATAATAAGTAAAAATAATAAACAGAAAGAGAAAAAAAATCAAACAATAATAATGAATAATAATAATAATATTGTTAACTGATGCTGTTAACTTGACGCCTTTTGTTTACACCTGTGAAAAAGGCCCGACAGAGCGTATGGTGTGCAACAAAACAAACGGCAAAAAAAACTGCAATGATTTATGAAGCACATGGTTGGCTAAATAGTGGGTTTAAATCAGGATTGTTAATTAGGTTACAATTTTGATAGCAGTTGTAGGTTCTGTTTAAGATTGTATTCTAGGTTCTGTTTAAGGTCCTTTTGTAGGTACTGTTCTAGTTTTAGTTCTGTTCTGGTTCTGTTCTAGTTCTGTTCTAGTTCTGTTCTAGTTTTCTTCTAGTTCTGTTCTAGTTCTGTTCCAGTTTTGTTCTAATTCTGTTCCAGTTCTGTTCTAGTTCTGTTCCAGTTCTGTTCTAATTATGTTCTAGTTCTGTTCTAATTCTGTTCTAGTTCTGTTCTAATTCTGTTCTAGTTCTGTTCTAGTTTTCTTCTAGTTCTGTTCTAGTTCTGTTCCAGTTTTGTTCTAATTCTGTTCCAGTTCTGTTCTAGTTCTGTTCCAGTTCTGTTCTAGTTCTGTTCTAATTATGTTCTAGTTCTGTTCTAATTCTGTTCTAGTTCTGTTCCAGATTTGTTCTAGTTCTGTTCCAGTTCTGTTCTAGTTCTGTTCTAGTTCTGTTCTAATTCTGTTCTAGTTCTGTTCTAGTTTTCTTCTAGTTCTGTTCTAGTTCTGTTCCAGTTTTGTTCTAATTCTGTTCCAGTTTTGTTCTAATTTTGTTCCAGTTCTGCTCTAGTTCTGTTCCAGTTCTGTTCTAGTTCTGCTCTAGTTCTGTTCTAGTTCTGTTCTAGTTCTGTTCAAATTCTGTTCTAGTTCTGTTCTAGTTCTGTTCTAATTATGTTCTAGTTCTGTTCTAATTCTGTTCTAGTTCTGTTCTAATTCTGTTCTAGTTCTGTTCTAGTTTTCTTCTAGTTCTGTTCTAGTTCTGTTCCAGTTTTGTTCTAATTCTGTTCCAGTTCTGTTCTAGTTCTGTTCCAGTTCTGTTCTAGTTCTGTTCTAATTATGTTCTAGTTCTGTTCTAATTCTGTTCTAGTTCTGTTCTAATTGTGTTCTAGTTTTCTTCTAGTTCTGTTCTAGTTCTGTTCCAGTTTTGTTCTAATTCTGTTCCAGTTCTGTTCTAGTTCTGTTCTAGTTCTGTTCTGGTTCTGTACTAATTGTGTTCTAGGTTTATTCTAGTTCTGTTCTAGTTTTCCTCTAGCTCTGTTCTAGTTCTGTTCCAGTTTTGTTCTAATTCTGTTCCAGTTCTGTTCTAGTTCTGTTCTAATTCTGTTCTAGTTCTATTCTAGTTCTGTTCTAGTTTTCTTCTAGTTTTCTTCTAGTTCTGTTCTAGTTCTGTTCTAGTTCTGTTCCAGTTTTGTTCTAGTTCTGTTCTAGTTCTGTTCTAATTCTGTTCTAGTTCTGTTCTAATTCTGTTCTAGTTCTGTTCTAATTCTCTTCTAGGTTCTGTTCTAAACATTCTAGTTTTGTTATCTTAATGAATATTAGATATTGATTTATTTTTAAAATGACTTTGTTTTCTTTTCAGGCCACAAATCCTTATTTAACTGGCATACCTGCTAACACCTACAGTCCATATTTTGCACCTGGTCATTTAGTGCCTGCCTTATTGGGTCCTGATCCTACAGCTGTCTCACAATTGGGACCAGTTGTACCGCAAGCGGTACAAGTGGCTCAACAGAAAATACCACGTTCCGATCGATTAGAGGTAAGTTTTTTGTAAAAAGCATGTTTTAGAAAGTTTGTTTTGTTTTTTTACTTTCAAACTTTTACTTATTTTAACTCTCTCTATATTACTAATTAATGATTGAGTTATATATTTTTTTTTTGTTGTTATAATTTATTATTTTTATAAAATTATATTTTGTAAAAAATTAATGTTACAAAACAAATTAACTGAATTAAACTATATTACAAGCATGTTATTTTTATATAGGTTTTTATTATTTCGTTAAACTAATATTGAGTTTTATGATTTCAAATATTGTATATAATAATTGAAATTTTATTATTTTGATAATGTTTTAAATTAACAAAATGTTGAGCTTTTATACAAGGAAATTATGAAAAACAAAAATTGTATAAATATATTTTTTAATTTTATAGTTGTTATTGTTTTTTAACGAAAAGTTTTCTTAACTTTTAATTTATAATCTTTTGAAAATTATGGAAAATTTAGAAGAAAAAATTCACACATTCGTACTTGTTTCTGTTTTAAGAAAATAAGGGTGCAATATATAATTTCTTCAACTTTAAAAAACCAATTGGAATTTGTCTTTTGCGTTAGTTTTTTTTTTTTTTTTGAGATATTTAATTACATTTTTTTTGAGAACCCAGCTGCTTGAGAAAAATTCATTTTTTTAGTTTTTGTTTTTTTTTTAATACAAAATATATTTATTATTTTGTCATAAAAAATCATGATACTTTTGCAAAGCTTTTGCTAAAAAAAAAAGAAAATTTTGAAAATAAAAAAGAAAATTAGTTTGAAATAAGCCGAAAAATTAAATAAATTTATTTACAATTATAACTTTTTGTTTTTTCTAAATTAATAGAATTGGTTGTTTTATTAAAGGATTTCTAAAGGATAAGTTGGTCAATTGTTTCAATTAATTTAAGCAAATTTCAAAATGTCTAAACAAAAATTTGATTTTTAGTAAGACAGTATTTCTGACTTTTATTTGGTTTGTTGCCCTTTGCAAACTCTTGTTCAAACTTTTCATTTTTAATTCAAATTGTTTGCCAGGTTTTTAGCAATTGTTTCCATTATGTATAAATAAGTTACCCAAAAATTTGTTGTGTTTAACATTAACAATTCGTTTGTTTGTACTAACAACTAAAATCATGTGGTCTTTAATAAAAAGCAATTTTGTATTTAAAAGGATCGTTACTTTTGTTAAACTTCTTAAATACATTGACACAGTTTAACTGTGCTAAGGTCTATAAATCTAGTAATGTCCGTCTGTCTGCATATTAGTGAAATTTTGCTTTTCCAAAGCTACAGATAATTGAGGAATTAATATTAAGTATCAATATATCAGCTACACTCCTATTAAAAGAAAAACAACAATATCAAACGATAAATAGCAATAAATACACCAAAAACCTGTGCCCATGTTCTGTAAATTTAATGAAAACTTCTTACGTCGAAAAATGTGAGACAAAATATTCCATCGTTTCTCGAAAATTAAGAAAAAAAAGTGTCTGCAAGGGTCACATTTGGCAAATATTTACTCAAAAAAGCGTATCCACTTGTTTAGCACAAATTTATTTGACATTGTTTACTCTTACAATAGTTTTGCAAGATCAAACATCATCAAATAAATTAAAACTTAGGGCCCGATTATCGTTCCCAGCACCAAAATGTTGTGTTGTCTCGACTACAACACAACATGCAGTTTTCATACGATTAAGCTGATAGCTGTTGTGAATCGTAATCGCAGTTTACAACATACAACACCAAAATACTTAGTGTTGTATACAGTAATCGGGGCCTTAGTATTTGTTGTGCTTTGGCCTAAATAGGAAAAGTTTTTTTTTTAATAAATAACCCAGATCTAGTATAGTGGTTACGTCTTTTTCGGCAAATATTTGCCAAGTGTGACCGTACCTTAACTCATGTCGTCAACTATTAAAAGAAATTACGTTGTAACGTTAGAAATGTCATAATCTACTCGTACAACTCTAAGCCAATGTGAAATTTCAACTAATCATAAATTTCGTTGCTGTAAAAGCAATTGTGACACGCTTTATATTTTATAAAAAATCCTGCGAATCTCTCCTTAAGTGCTCTAGATACAGCGAAACCCGGCTTCTAAACACCCAGTTTATCGTACCCAGTGATGTGTTACATTTCAAATTAAAATATCGAGCTATAATAATGGCCACATTTGTACGCACAAGGCAATAACATTACTATTGAGGCTACGCCTACTTTCCGGTGGGCATGGCTTTCAATAAGAAACTTAGTTCTATACGAAGACGATATACACACAAAGAAAAACTATAGTTGTGCATGTTTGCAACAACTATTTCAATATTTTTAAATTGTTTTTAAAAATAATATGCTCACTATAATTATTTACATGTAACGGCCACCATAATATGATTAAGTTTCGATTCACATAATTGTGATTTCGTATCATAATCAAAGAGCAACATATTCTGATATATGAATTTATCATAAACATGATTGTCATAAATATATACGTAAACATGTAAATAATTGTTTTAAACTGCGTGTATACTTATATCAAATGATAACTGTTTTAGAGGCCTTCCTATCATAGTAAAATGCTACTTTTTCGATTCTTAATTTAAATAGATAATAAGCTAATTAGGGTAGTGCAAAAATCTTGAACAATTTTTATATAAGAGAAAATCTGGCTAATAGTAGCAGATAGTCAAGATATTAAATATTTATTTAATGTACAATATGTGTCTTCAAGGGCTCAAATTCGGGAAATATTCAACGTTTTTGTTCTCAAAAACCAGCACCACAATTATTTCTCTTACAAATAGCTAATTTTCATATTAACTTGAAGCTAATAAAGAGTGATTTTTTAAAGGCTTTCGAATTTGATTAAAAAAAAAACAAATAAAATTTAGAGAAATGTATAACCTCTTTATTTGAGTCGATATAACAATCTATATAATTCAATGTTTAAAGATGATTTTATGTAAATGTTGACCGCATCTACACTGGGTTCAATTTTAGCATACTCTCTCCGCCGATATGTCACGAATAAATTTCTCAATATAAGCTTTCAGTGTGCCTACAGATATGGGCTTTAAAATAGCCTCACAAAGAATAATCTAAGTGCGTTAGATCGCACGATCTAGGCGACGTGAAATAAACTGTTCAATGAAATTGTCTCTCCATTGGAACTGCTGTGTCGCATGTAGCATCGTCTTGTTGAAATCACCTGTCAGCCAAGTTTCAATATTTTCAATATTTTATTCAAATAAACCAAACATGTTAAACTAAAACAGCTGAGCTGCCAAAAACAGTCTTGCCAATAAAAAAAAGTTGCTGAAAAAAAATCACCTTTTATATGACTCGGTATAGCCAATTGTAGCATTCTGTCTTATTTTTTGTAATAAAGACCCTTGACCCCCAAATAATTTGTTAATTTGGTTTTATGTTAACTATTGTTTGTTAAATGTTTATGTTCAAAAACTGCACTAATCGAATGCCCTCTAAACCAAAAGCTAGCAAAAGGCTTTTAAAATCTAACAAAAATTTGGCACGCAAAAGTTTTGCAAACCAATAAAAAGCTAAATATGCCAGAAAACAAACAAGCTAAAATAATTAACCATTGTTACAAAATACAAAATAAAACAAATCCTTTAAACCAAAAAATACAAAAATTTTAAACAAAATTTTCTTTTTTATTTTTTCTATTAAAAAAAAAAAACCATTGTTTACTTGAATTACCTTGTTCCATTTGTTATCCTGCGTCCATGTGAAAAAACCACCAAAAACAAACCAAAAAAAAATCTAAAAATTTGAATATAAAAACTCAAAAATAAAACACCATGTGCTACAAAATATTACACCAACTACTACAACTACAAATATAAAAAAAATATCAAAATAAAACACTGCTGTTGCTGCTAAAAAATATGCTACAAAAAATATTAAAAAAAAAAAAAATACAAACAATACCAAAACAAAATCAACGCTGTGCTGTGCTCCCACAAAAAAAACAAAAACAAAAATTGTTTACGAAAAACTGTTAATAGGTTTGTCGTGAATTTATGCGCGGTGCTTGCAAACGTGCCGAATCTGAATGCCGTTTTGCACATCCGCAGGATAGTGTTGCCAGACACGATGATGGTTCCATTACGGTGTGCATGGACGCCGTAAAAGGTAGATGCACACGTGATCCCTGCCGCTATTTTCATCCTCCCTTGCACCTACAGGCACAATTAAAAGCGGCGCAATCACGCGCCACCGCTGTTGCTGCAGCCGCTGCGGTATGCCAAATTTCTAAAAAAAAAAAACATATTTTTTTATTACCTTGTTTCTGTTACTATTACCAATTTATTTATATTTTTTTTTAATTTTGTTTATGTTTTTTTTTCTTATTTACCTTTTAAAAAATGCTTAATAACCATTTTTTTAGTTTACTTTTGTTTTTATTTTGGTTACTTTTTATTTAAGCCAACTTTTCTTTTTTCTTTTCATTATACTTTTTTTTTACAATTTTTAATCTTTAATAGCACTTTGTTCTTGCGTTAACACCAAATCATAACACGCCATACAAAATATACTATTATATATTTAAATACTATAACTTACTATAGTCTAGTCTTTATATTGATTTCAAGTAAACTACTTTTACATTTTTATTATTTAATTAAGTAATGATTATATCAAGTAGCCGGCATTTTTAAGTTTCGTTACACAAATTTTGTTTTTAATACAATATATTTTTGGTAACACCACTTGTTAATTGCTTGTTAATTTTGTTTGTTAGTTTAACATGCATTTATAAATATGCAGGGTTGCTTTAAAAAGGTAGGGTATAAATTGAAATATGATTAACAGTTGCAAATGTTGGTAGCTGGGACTGTATGTTTACGTTTTTTTTCTTACTTAGACCAGCACTCAGGGAAACATAACTAGGAAAATAGGCAGTATAGAGGGAGTAGTGTTTGTGAACATTTGATTTAAGTTTTAATATATTGAAAGTGCCATATAATACTTCTGTAGGAAGTTAATTCCACATATGGTTAGTACGAGGAATGTCTAAAGGGACTGAATTGGCAAATTTTAAATATGTAAAATATAAATGTGCTTGAAAACAAACATTTTCTGTACTCATTTTTAAATCTAAAAAATTTTTATAAAGCAAGATTTGTATCATGGTGTAATTATACAAGGTGAGTGCAAATCGGCAGCAAATACAACACAATACAGAAACAACTGGCATTTTGTTTGTGTAAAATAATGTACTACTGTCAAAAGCACTTGAAAAAGTATAACTTTTGACAGAAGTATTAGTAAACATAGTCAATCAGCTGTGCTACTGCACGCACCTTGTATAGTTACATCATGATTTTCACTAAAAATATATGTATATATGTATTTCGTTTTATTTCCCAATATTAAACGAATCCTTTCCACTACTTTTAAAGCAATTGACACTTCTTTTGCATAGACATAAATTTGGCTACTCTATTCACAACTCAGTCAAAATTAGCTATTTGCTATTTCGTTTTTGACAAACCTTTCAGACAACTTCGAATAACCAAAATTTCAATCAATTTTTGATTTTCTTCCGAAGAATAACTGATCTCATAATAAAATAGCTTTATTGCTTAATTTTATGTTCTTTTCTATATTACAAAGGCCATAATCAAAAGAACAAGACGAAGTCAGAATAGCCGAAATTTGTATGTGAAGGAAAACATGTCCATGAAAATTTTCTTTGTTTCTTTGTTTTAACAAGTAAGAAAGTATAGTTGGTCAAGCCGGAGTATATTGTTACATTTTAACCTTTTAAAAACTTGGTTTATTTCCTTTAAATAAACCGGATTCCTTTTAACTGCAAAATAGAAGAAAATATAACGACTCTTTATTTATTAAAATGTACAAAATAATTTATTGATCACTGTGTATTCTACTACTCTTTTACAATTTACCTTAACACACACCTAAATTATGGTTTTAGAACATGCTGATATTACAACATTGAAGTGTAACGATGACTTTTAATAAACTATAACTTAATTGGCCCGTTTAGTCTATTTATACTATAACATAATTTCTAGCAGTCTCTGGAAGGTTCGGAGCTAAGATAATAGAAAGTTACTGTCTTAGGGTTATAAAAAAAGTCTTCTACGAAATTAATTTTAACATATTATTTAATTTTAAATTTAAAATGCAGTACAATCGAGTGCCATCAATCTTTTTACACCGAAATATTTAGAGTCACGAACTATTCCCTAAGACTCTATGAAATATGTAAGTCAGCTATTAGACAGTTTTAGCTTAAATTCTTCATGGACTTCATCAATTGACAAGTTAAACAAAGTTAGTTAGTCACAGAAGAATAACATCCGTTCCGGTTTATCTTTCTATCAGCACAAGTTACTTGGCATTGCATACTTTTTGGCAAAATAACTACTAAAATCTTCAGACTATAATAACTTGAAAAAAAAAACATAACTTCTCACCAATAGACTCCATTTATTCAATGAACTAGAAAGTAGAATCGTATGTTTATTACATTAATTTTCTTTT
Organism: Bellardia bayeri; assembly: GCA_950370525.1. Lineage (NCBI taxonomy): Eukaryota > Metazoa > Arthropoda > Insecta > Diptera > Calliphoridae > Bellardia > Bellardia bayeri. The sequence continues at coordinate 17,856,801 of OX493268.1, read as the reverse complement.
TTTTTTCAATTTAAAAACCAACTAACCGCAAATATAAATTAATCGAATAATTTGTAAACTGAATAGCGGTAAAGCAGATGTTAAATATTTTAAATATTTCTGTCAATATTTTAGCATAGTTTTGTAGAGCATATCAAATGACAATATACACTTATTCATTCATTCATACATTCATACATATACACATACATACCTAGTAATATTCCTGCAAACATGTTGCTTTAGTTTATTAAAATCTACATATATAGTTTTATATACATATTTATACAATTTATCTTGTTTTTAATTTTTTGTTTAATTTATTTATACCTACACATACCTACCTATATTTGGTAATCATATTCACAGCCATACAATTGCATACACAACTTAATTAACTGAATATGTCAATGTAGACATTATTATTTACACACTAAATACACACAATTATTCTTGTTTTTTCCCCACCATATTTTTGTCACAATTTTACTCTCTGCTCTGGAAAATGAGAAAATGTAATATTGTGAAAATGCAAATAATAAGACTTGTTTAATAGGTATTAAAAAAAAGCCCTAAAAATATGCAACGATTTAAATGTTGATGATGAGTTTTAACTGAAACACACACACAGTCATTGCCAGTGTTTGTTGTTATTGTTATTGTTTTAATGTATTATTGTCGTCGTTGTTTTTATTTTTTACATACAACATATTATCATTAAAATAAAACCAACAACAATAACAACGACAAAAATTAATTTTTATTAAAAACAATTTGTTGATTATTTCCATATAAATCATAAATAAAATTAAAAAATAACAAAAACAAACTCATACATACATATGAACTTTGTTTTGCAAAATGAACTCTTTCCCTGGTTCTTGTATTTATATTACAGTCTGATTTGCTGTTAAGGGCAGAGTGAGCGAGAGAGAGAGAGTGTTTAATATATTCTTACATAAATATAGTTGAAGGAAAAGGGATTAACTGCTGGTCGGTTTAGAGTTATGTTCATAATAAACAGGGGTTATTAAATTTGAGGGTTATATAAATATGCATTGCAACAATCACAGTTTTTTATTTTTAACAACTGGTATTATTTAATTTTAATTATCCAGCTGCCCTAAGTATTCATTTAAATTATGTTGGATTTTAAGAGAAATCAAAATATTTAAAGTGGGTGTAAAAAGTACAAAACCCTAACATTTTTATGAATTGTAAGTTTAACTAAACAGCAGTTAAGTTGATACTTGTTGCATACAGTTTAAGTCTAAATATACTTAACAATCCACCTGAAATACGCTTTTAACTTAGTTAAGGTGGCTTTAAAAAAGCATTTACTGTAAAAACTGAAAAATTTAAACTTAGTTTAACTCTGCATGCTGTTTAAACTACATGAGTTTAAGCTTTCAACAATGTTAAACCAACCACAAACAACTTGGTCCTAAAGATTTTCATATACAAACACTTGTTCATGACAGATTTTATGTGAACATAACTTAAGAAACACTTAAATTTATAAGTATGTATCGTAAGTTTAATAAAACTGTAGTTAAGTTCATACTTGGTTAATCTTGTTAAAAAAAAGTCTATTTAAACTTAACAATCTACCGAAAGCTTTCTACTTAGTTCTGATAAAAAACTCAATAAGTTAAACTTAGTTTAAACAGCATAAGTTTAAGCTTTAGACAATGTTAAATCAACCACAAACAACTTGGTCTTAAAAACTATATACTTTATATTAACATTTTGTTTTCTACAAGAAACTCTTCTTAAGGACGGATTTTATGTGCACATAACTTAAGAAACCCTTAATAGGAATTGTAAGTTTAATAAAACTGCATTTAAGTTTATACCTGTTAAATCTTGTTAAAAGTCTAACAAAACTTAATAATCTACCAAAAGCTTTTAGCTTAATTCTGATAAAAAACTTAACAATTAAAACTTAGTTTAAACATTAAACTTTAAGCTTTAAACAATCTTAAACCAAGCACAAACAACTTGCTCTTAAAAACTATATACTTTATATTTACATTTTGGTTTCTACAGGAAACTCTCGTTAGGGGCGGATTTTAAGTAAATACAGTTTAAGAAACCTTTAAGTTGTATTTGGTTTATAAGTTTAATTAAACTGCAGTTAAGTTCACACTTACTAAATCTTGTTAAAACTGTGTAAACTTAAGAATCTACCAAAAGCTTTCAACTTAGTTATGATGACAAACTAAAGAATTTAAACTTAGTGTAAATATTATAAGTTTAAGCTTTAAACAATGTTAAACCATTTAGAAGCAACTTGATCATAAACAAGTTAATAAATTTAGATTTATAAATTTAAACTCTTACGGAAAATTTTGTTTCATACAAGAAACTGTTGTTAAGACCTTTTCTGCTTAACCAGCATATATTAAAGCCCACATACTTGAATACATATATAAACAACTATATATACAGCTTTGGACAGAGAAATAGCGTACTTTATAATTTTAGTAGTATAACGGGTATTACATTCTTTGAGCCATCTTCGTACAATTATATTGGAAAAATTTAACCCAAATTCCTCAATTTTTCCAGTCATTATTGTTCTCGATTAACTATTGTCTTAACCTCGCGAACTGTAGTCTTTCGCTATGTTTTCTTCCGATCTTTCTTTACATTAAGCAAATTTGTAATTGTAAATGTAAATGTGTTAAATTTAGTGACATTTTAAACAATCATACGAGAACAGAATATCCGCTATTTTTATTTTTTCCCCCTTTTTGTGAAGTTTCTAAATGACCATTTTTTTCTCAAGTGAAAATTAATAATAAACAATATTTTTTTTAAACTACTATTTTTATTTAAAATCAAAATAACTGTGCGCTATTTTATTGTCCAACCAAAAACCTTAATTTTTAACAAAATAAAGAACGTGCAAAAGTTAACATAACATTTCCATATAATTCGATGTTATTATCATTCCATGTTTCTGGCAGTTCATATAACATTGGTGCGCTATTTTTCTGTTCCTAGCTGTATATATAACTGATATATTGTATAAAAATATATGTATGTATATACATAAGTATATTAAAGACAAAAGGGCGTGTGAATATGCAGTTATGTATGTAAATATAAAACAAGTTATTATTGAATATCGATTAAAAAAAGATTAAAATTTATAAACGTATGAATGTCTATAAATTATAATAAAGTTTATTTTCTTTTTTTTTTTTGCCATCAACACACTACACTACATACATGCAAATAAAACACATTGACTGACTATTAAATCAAATTACCAGCAAGGATTTTAAATTGCAAGCAACAAAATTATATGGAAAATATTATTATAAATGAATAAAAATGAAAATATTTAATGTGAAATAATTATGATTGAAAATACAACAGAAAATACAACAAAATACAAGTTTGTAGAGAAATTATAGGAAACAAAAACATTTAAAACTCACTAAACTATGTTGCCTATTTTTAGGTCCTCTTTATTTAACATGTCAATTACAAGTCATCCTTTTATATTTTAGCTATTTTTTATTAAGCACTTTACTTTTTTCCTCAAAACACTTTTAAATGCTTTTAAAGTTTTGTAAGTTTTGGTTTTCTTTAAAGCTTTACCTAGCTATTTTTTTCATTTTAAGGCTTATTTAGGCAGTTTTCTTGTTTTTCAAACTTTGCTTATTTCCCTTAGCTAAAGCTTCCTTTATTTATTATTTTTAGTATAGTTTTTTTTTGTTTTGTTTCAAAGTTACAGCTTTAAAGTTTTGTTTTTTTTTTAAGGAAATTGTTATAATTAATTTAAAAGCAACACTGTTGAGTTTTGCTGTAATGCAACAAAATCCTTAAATATCTTAGTGTTTCAAATTAAAGATTTATATTAAAAAAAGCTTTAAGGTTTTATTATTTGTACACTACTTTTTTCAGTAATATTAGTTAATAATGTAGTTAAGTTTTGTTAAAAATTATATTCGATTTTAAAGATTGTTCTAAATCGAAATGTGAGACTAAAAACAAATATCAAGTAGCAGCTTTAATTAAAAACACATACCAGAAGAAACTCATTATTAAAATATTTATTATTGTTTTGCAAATACAAACGTTTGTTAGTTCTAAAAAACATTTGTTTTAAATAAAAGTTAAGCTTATGTCATCAAATAATTGAGTAGTGTGATCACGTTAAAATTAGCATAGATTTGTGTTGCAAATTGTCTATGCTAGATACAAGTAATTAATTACTTATACGTGTACACACGTTTTTTTTTTAGAAAAGACTGTTATACTCAAGATTTTCTATAAGAAATACTGTTATAAAAAAGATTTTCTATAAAAATTCTGTTAAGCACAAGACCTTCAAGGGAAAGCTTTTGATTATATTCAAGAAATTAAGAAATATTGTTCAGCAAAAAATGTTCTTTAGGAAATACTGTTGAATACAAGGATTTTCAAGAAAAGGCCTTTGATTCTATTTAAGAAATTAAGAAATATTGTTCAGCACAAAATGTTCTTTAGGAAATACTGTTGAACACAAGATTTTCAAGGAAAGGCTTTTGATTCTATTCAAAAAATAAATATATATTGTTCAACACAAAACCTTCTTTAGAAAATATTTTTCAACACAAAATTTTCTTCAGGAAATACTGTTAAACACAAAGATTTTTAAGAAAAAGCCTTTGATTCTATTCAAGAAATTGAGAAATACTGTTCAGTACAAAATATTCTTTAGAAAATATTATTCAACACAAAATTTTCTTTAGGAAATACTGTTAAACACAAGTATTTTCAAGAAAAGGCCTTTGATTCTATTCAAGAAATAAACAAATATTGTTCAGCACAAAATATTCTTTAGGAAATACTGTTGAACACAAGATTTTCAAGGAAAGGCTTTTGATTCTATTCAAAAAATAAATACATATTGTTCAATACAAAATGTTCTTTAGAAAATAGTATTTAACACAAAAAGTTCTTTTGAAAAACTGTTATACATAAGATTTTCAAGAAAAAGCTCTTGATTCCATTCAAGAAATTGAGAAATATTGTTCAGCACAAAATGTTCTTTAGAAAATACTGTTGAACACAAGATTTTCAAGGAAAGGCTTTTGATTCTATTCAAAAAATAAATACATATTGTTCAACACAAAATGTTCTTTAGAAAATAGTATTTAACACAAAATGTTCTTTTGAAAAACTGTTATACACAATATTTTCAAGAAAAAGCTCTTGATTCCATTCAAGAAATTGAGAAATATTGTTCAGCACAAAATGTTCTTTAGAAAATACTGTTGAAGACAAGATTTTCAAGGAAAGGCTTTTGATTCTTTTCAAGAAATAAAGACATATTTTTTAACACAAAATGAAACAGAAAAACTGTTATACACAAGATTTTCAACAAGAAGCCTTTGATTCTATTCAAGAAATTGAGAAATATTGTTCAGCACAAAATGTTCTTTAGAAAATACTGTTGAACACATGATTTTCAAGAAAAACAGCTTCTGATTCTATTCAAGAAATTAAGAAATATTGTTCAACACAAAATTTGCTTAAGAAAATACTGTTAAACACAAGATTTTCTACACAACAAAAAATGTTGTAAGCCAGAGTTTCTTTAGAAAGAATATTATATACAAGATTTTCTATAGACAATTTTGTTAAAGACAAGATATTTTTTAGGAAAAGATTCTATTCAAGAAATTAAGAAATATTGTGAAACACAAGATTTTTTATAGAAAATACTGGTAAACACAAAAAAAAAACTGTTGTACACAAGATTTTTGAAAGAAAGCCAGTAGAGACAGCACTACCTTGCTTTTGAATATGAAATAATATCCTTGGCTTAACTTAATTTTCAAAAATGTGTTTTTATCAAAAGGCCACAAAATGTAAAAAAAAACAGAGATTGAACAATCGTTTAACAGTTTCATTTATTTCACGATTAACTTTCAAGTTGAAACTTAAAAATTTTGCTAGTTTCCCTAAACAAATATTACACTAATTGAAAACATTAATAAAAATTAATTTCCGAAAATTTTAAAAATCGAACTAGTTTTTCACTTGCAAAATTCCTTTAAATGTTTTTCATTTATTCAATGATATACTTTAATTTATTGGCTTTAATGCAAAATAATTTATTAATACTTTATACTAAATAACAAAAGAAGGTATGCAAATATTACTTTCAAATTGTATTTTTAAATAAAAACTAATATTAAACGAAAATGAGTGAAAATTTGAGAGTCACTTAAGTTATCTCAGCCTTAAACCAATAACATTTTATTACATTCAGTGTTCGGCAAGCAATCTTTATTTTGCGATTGATTATATCAGGAAACTTTAAACAGTTTTGGAATTTATTTTAAAGAAACTTAATGCAAATAAGAAAACCGTATAATCATTGTTTAAAAAATGTTTCTAGTTTAGCCATAAACCACTAAAGTTGAATTTCACTACAGCGTTCGCCAAAAAAAAAAAAAAACAAAAAAAAAAACACAAAATTAGGTTTCATGGGCTGCTGCTGGCTGAGTATGAAAAATAGTTACTTTTATTAAACTAATTTTAAGATTCATGCTGAAAATATTTAATTTAGCTAAGGTAGCAAGCATTATTCTATAAAAAAAAAAAGAATTATTTAGCTCGGACATAAACCTCTCTATATCAGTAAAGTTCATTTTCTAGCAAAAGCCTAAAGTAGTCTCATACTTTCATAACACAGTACAACACATGATTTCGGCACTCAATTCTGATAATTGTTTATGAAAGTAGACCCAAAAATAAAAACTCCTGCATTATTCGTTTGGTCATGCTACATCAAATAATAATTTAAAAACTAATTTGAAGTTAGTAAGTATCGTATAGGGGAATTTGTCACGTTTTAGGCTCTTTTGTTTGTTATAACTCGAGAACCACTAGTCCGAATAAGCTGAAACAAATTTAAAAAAAATTAAAAATTACAATTCCTTTAAGCCGTTCATACAACGTTTCGCTACATAAGCAGCAGTTTCGCAGTTATAAAGAAATGTATAAAGAAAAAAAACTATTTAAACGGTAAAAAAAGTGTCAAGTCCTATTACTTTCACGTAAAGTCGCATAACCTATGAACAAAATGAGACATAAATCATGAAAATCAATGAACGCGTTTCGCTTTTATTCAGAATTAGGTAAAGGTATGAATTTCAAGCTTATTCGGACTAGTGGTTTTCGAGTTATGACAAACAAAAGAGCCTAAAAGTCCCCCATACGATACTTGCTAACTTCAAATTAATTTTTTAATTAATGATGCAGAAGTTCTTCTTTTTGGGGCTACTTTCATAAACAATTATCAGAATTGAGTCTCGAATCAAGCACCTGAAAAATGTTGTACTGTGTAAGTAAGCTGCATTAAGAGAGACAATAAATTAGATAAAAACCCATTAGATTGTAAGGAAAACAATCCTGAAATGCGGAATTTTTTTTTTCCAATTTTTAGCTTTTATTTTGAAATATTTGTAGGCCATCTTTCTATGAACATATAAATGCCGCGCTAAAATAAGAACGAATTAAGCTGATTTGACGCAGTGATTTACAAAATTTCATTTTTATTGTAATGCGTTCGCAAAAGCGTAGGTGATGCGTTGAACGCAAGTGATTTACAAAATCAGGGACTAAAATTCTTTAAATGTGAGAGCTATCAACAATCACAAATTTATAAATGAACGTTACAGATTTTTCCGGACATTGATTTAGTAATAACAACTTTCCAAATAATAAACAAATGGTAGTAATGCAAAACTAAAGTTTTTTTTTTAACAATTTTGAAGCTTTTAAACCACACATCCCTCTATTGCTAAGTAGCCATAGTAGCCCTATCTTAAAAACCCCACCTGTTAAATTTAAATCAATAAAATTTGTAACCATTTTTACTCTCACTTCCTTTTAACATTAGTTAAATATTATTTTTAAAAAGTTTCTATAACAAAAGCATTAAATTATTTATTATATTTAAATCGTTAGAAAGTATATTTGTATATTTGTATATTTGTTGATTGTATTCAAAAAACATTACACACAATACACGAATTGTACAAACTAAAACTTTACATATTTCGTTTCCTTTTGTTTAATATTATTTACAATAATTTTCGTTTTTCGTTTTTCCCCTCCAAAACATTGTTTTAGGGTTTTGTGCATGGTGCAACTATACAAGGTGAGCGCAAATCGACCACAAATACAACACAAAACAAAAACAACAGACATTTTGTTTGTGTAAAATAATGTACAACTGTCAAAAATACTTGAAAAAAATATTACTTTTGACATAAGTAAATTGTAAACAAAGTCAGTTAGCTAGGCTACTGCACTCACCTTGTATAGTTGCACCATGGTTTTGTGTAATAACTAAATTCTTATTACATGAATTTAAGCAAGTTTTATGTGTTTTTTAGGTTTTTTTTTAGGTTTTTTTTTAGGTTTTTTTTCCTATTTTGAATTTTTTTTTTTGTTATATTTGGGAAATTGAATTATTTAAAAAATATAATGTGAAAGCAAACAGCTCCATTGGTTTTTTTCCAAGTATTATAGAAGTAACAATTATTAGTATAAAGCAAAAAACAATATGAATGTGTGAACAATATTAAAAGAGATTTTGTTGTATTATTACAAGACAATAAAAAAAAACTATAAAAAAGTTTATTAAACTTGTTAAGGGATTACAAAAAAAAAAAACAATAATTTCAATAATAAGGCTATTCACAAAATTCAAAAGTCCCGGTTTACATTATGAAATTTTTGTCGCTGCGATTCTTGCTTTGTAGGCGAGAGCGGTGAGGCGTATTAAAAGGGGTACACATATGCATGTACTCTTGAGACACGCTTTGTTGCCTCATTCGTTGTTTTTTTATTTTCATACATGTATATATAAAAACAAACATCTCACAGTGTAGACGCAAATACAATTTTAAAGAAGATGCGACAAGAATCGCAGCGACAAAAATTTCATAATGTAAAAAATTTCATAATTTGTAAAGAAATTTATTAAGTTTTGAAATCTTATTTAGTTTTTGTTGATAGCAAGTTATTTTTAATAGTTTCCTATAAAATTAATAATAATTCTATTATTTTTTATACAGTGACTCACAGCTTATTTTGAGCAGTAATTTGTTTTTGTTTTCCAAGCTCCATAAAAAGAAAACTAACAGGAACTTAAATCATTGCGCAGAAAAAATGTTATAGTTTAAAGGCACAGTCACACATGGCAAATATTTACTCAAAACAGAGTAACCACTATTTTTAGCACAAATTTCTTTAACTTTACAAATGTTTTGTTATAGCAAAATTTATCAAACAAATCAACACTAAACTTCTATTGTGATTTGTCCTTAAGATAAAAAAGTTAACAAACAAAAATAATATATTAATATAATTTCATATATTAAATTAAATTATCACGTCACAGCTTATTTTATGCAGGCACATATGTGTTAGTGTGTATTATCTACAACTGATTTAAGGCGCATTTGGCATAGATACGACCACTATTCAAACACTGCATCAGTAGCGCTTTTTTTTTTAATAGTTTTTGTGCTGCTTTCTAAAGTTGACCATAAGTTTTCGACAACATTAAGGTTTAGCGACTGTGGTGGCGTTGTTATCATATCGGGTCAGTTATACATTAGCCACGTTTGTACAATATCCGGGCCTACACAGTCTGTTTTTTGCATTTAAAACGGTTTCTAACGTTTAACGTGGCCATTAAAATCATGCTGGCTCATGACCCGATGAACAGTTTCGAAGCAACATTGTTTTTCCAGCTCAGCTTTAATTTCGGAGGCCAGTTGTAATGCTCGTAGCCTTGGACTTTCTCTTTTTTTTTCTTAAATTGTGTCGCCCAGCATGCTCCTGGAAAATTTTTTTGGTGTCTTTCTGCCTTTGTTGTGGACGCGATTTTCATGTATGAAGCGCTCAATGATTTCATGGACCGTGGCAGCTTTAATGTTAACCACTTCTGCTATTTTACATTGTGAGTGGTCATTTTGGAAATGGTACGCAGACCCATGGGAACTATTTTAAATTGCCACTTGACGTTACAAAATCGTACTCAGAATTCAACATAAAATATTGATAGAAAGAAAAACGAACAACGCTGTGATGTGAAAAAACGACCTTTGTTAGTTCTGGTTGCAATAAATGTTTTTTGTTTGTTAAGGTACGGTCACATTTGGCAAATATTTGCCGAAAAAGACGTAACCACTAAATAGCATATATTTGAACTCGTTTATTTATTTAAAAAACTTTTCTTATTTAGTCCAAAGCACAACAATTATTTACTTTTAATTTATTTGATGCTGCGTGCTCTTACAAAACATTTGTAAGGTTAAACAACTAAATGCTAAAAATAGTGGTTACGCTTTTTTGAGTAAATATTTGCCAAATGTGACCTATAACATTTTTTTATTTTAAAATGACAGACATATCTTTTTTAAGTTCCTTTTAGTTTTCTTTTTATGAAGCTTTGAAAATAAACAAAAAAAAAAATGCTCCGCCTAAAATAAGCTGTGAGCCACTGTATGCACTGTGAATAGTCTTAACAAAGCTTTTATTTTTCTTAAATTTTTAAATTTGTTTACTATATATTTTTACCATATTTCATAGGCTTTTTATATATATGTTTATATTCTTAAATAAATTCTTTAAATTAGTTAATTTTAATTCAAATTTATTTCATATTATTTAAAGAAAAGCAAATGTATTATATGAATATTTTAAGTTTAAATTGTTTAATAATTTATGCGAAAAAGCTTAAATTAAATTATATAAATAAATTTTTAAATTAAAGGCCTGTTTTAGTGAAACTTATAAAATATTTTTCAAGCAAATTTATATTAAAAATCTTTGCAAAATATTACAAAACTGAGTGATTTTCATAGAAATTTTCTAGACAAACATTCAATAAATTTTGCTCCACCTTCTCCAATGTATTAGTTAGCAATTCTGCTAAGTCCACATTTTATGAAAATTTTTATGCAAAACGTTTGAAAAATTCAAAGGTTCTTGTTATCTGCATTAAAAATTGCTCCTTAAAATGCAAGACCATTTCTGTCATAAAACTGATTACCATAAACATGACATAACTGCTATAATCATATATATAATTACTATAATCATATGAATGGTAACTTAGCTATATTATGGTTGCCAAAAGTAATTACAGTGATCATTATATTTTAAAAAATGTTAAATGGTAAACATGTACAACTATATTTTTTTCTCTGCGTGCATACATTTTAACATATTTAACCTCCAAAGAGTCATATAAGTTACTAAAGATGAAAAAACAACCTGGAGTTAGCACGTTGCGCATTAAGCAAACGATATAATTAAACAAAATTGCCATAAGATGGTATTTTTATTTAGGAAAATTATTCATTAAATAATATTATAAAGAAGCTCAAAGCTTTTCTCCAAGAATTTCTCTTAAAATCTTTGAATAATAATAGAAGAGTAATAGAGTGATTTTCATAGAAATTTTATAGACAAAATTTTTGATGGTTTTACTGCAATCTACATTTTAGATTTTCTCTTATTTAGTTACAGTATTTCATTGAGCTGCTAGTAGGAGCAGATGCAGTCAAAAATATTATATTTTCTATGAAAAATCTTTCAAAAATCGCTTAAGTTTCACCGACATTTTCTATGCTAAGTTTTTAATAGTTTTAATGAATGAGATTTTAAGACTTTATATTAATTAGTTACAGTATCTATTTTAATATGTTTGATTTATTGCACTGACATTAGTCAAAGCCTTTCTTTTCTAGAAAATACAAGCATTTTCAGCTTTAGCTCCATAAAAGTTACTTAACTTAAAATCATTGGCAATCAGTACAAGTAAAATCCTTAAAAAATCTAAACTAAACTATAAAGATTTTCTCAAACCAGAAGTAATGAGCCATAAACATTCCTTTGTTTAAACAAACAATTAAATTTGAATTCCTCTTACATAAAAACCAAAATTCCCAGCAAAACCTTAGTAATGGCAAAACATTACCACTTCATATACTTTGCAATGACTATCAAATATTATTTGCATTACTTGGAAATAGTTTGGTAATATGTTGGTTATAAACAGATAAATAAGTACTTAGATTAAATTGAATATCTGCATGATCACTTGAATGTTTAACAAATATATTGTCGCCCGTCATATGAAGAATCATTATAATTTTAATATAGTTAAGTTTTGTTTAGTCATAAATGATTAATATTTCTCCTAAGTCGGTATTGTAGTTTACGTTTTTCCACATGTTGGTTAAACATCTCTATCAGCGGAAGTTTTTTCCCTTTTTATTTTTTTAACATTGAATTTGAATAGGAAAAATGAGAAAAGGAAAAAAACTCCCGCAAAATTTTTATTCATGATTGGGCTGTAAAAATTCACCAAATTACCTCAATAACTGTCATGATGATGCCTAGTTTTCCTGAGGGCATGTAAAAAGTTTATAAATACATATTAATTTCTGACTTTAACTTACAATATACAAATAGAGTTTGTGCATTTCCTAAGGCCTATTTTCTAACATTTTTTTTACTGCGATTTTGTCATGAAAACTCTTTAAAACTATTTGCTTTTCTTTAACTTACTAATTTCAACTAACTTTAATTTTAATGAAACATAACTTTTATTTATTATATTCATTCACAGTTTTTATTATAAGTTGAAAGAAATAATTGCCTACTTTTAGGATACCCACACTCTCAAAAGTAGAAGCATATGCTATACTTACAACCATAAAAACAAATTTACAACGTCTTTTAATGTATCAAGCTTTGTATAGACAGTTGTCAGATCTTACAACGTTGTCCGAAAAATGTTCAGAAAATGTCTAACAACTGTGTGAACTTACAATTTGTGTCTTCCAACGTTGTAAGAAAAAGCATTGACAATTTACCTTTTGCTAACAATTTTTCAATGTCAGTACATTGCTAAATCCGACAACATTGTATAAACTGACAACCGTCTATACATATTTTAAGTTATGTAATATTAAAAAAAAATCTTTAAAGCAAATATGATTAAATCATAAATCATCGACAAAACTATTATTTCGCCAACAGAATAGATTTCATACTACAGCAAGTTACGAAGCGTAATCCTTGAAAAAAGATTTGTTACTCAACTGATATTATAAAACAAATATTTATCGAGGAACTTAAAACATTTTAAGCCTTGTACCAAAAAAAAAAAAAACTAATATGGTGTAGATGATTGACACCCCCAACAACCAGATTACTATGGTAACCTGCCAATTAATGTGTTTGAACTAGTATCTATCACTCGTAAACTGGTAACCGACATAGTGTCAATTCCTTTCAACCAGATTACCCTGGCAGAATTAGAACTAGAACCAGTATATATCGTCCTGAATACAGAATCACTTTTGTGTCAGTTCTTTTCTCTCTAGTATAATATAAAAATCACCAATAAAATCATGTATTCCATGGCAACATGATTAGCTAAAGTTCAGTTCAGTTTTCACAATATTTTCGAATTATTTTTATACACATTTGTTTGACGTAAAAGTACTTTAATAAACAGTATTTCTTCTCCTAGGACAATACAAAAGTATAAAATCCGGTCGCATAAATGTTTGAATAATTAGAAGTACTAATATTTAGGGTACAATTTCCAATTCATTGCATATGACTTAAAAAAGATATATATACTTGGCACAATACAAAAGCATTGTTCACATAAAATCTGGTTGCATATTTTTTTTTATATTTAGAACAATATAATATTTAGAGTACAATTTCTGACTCATTGAATGTGACTAAAAAAAGTAAGACTTTTCTACTCCTAGAAAAATACAAAATCATTGTTCACATAAAATCCGCTCGCATAAATATATTAATATTTATGAGAAAAAAAAACGATTGAATATTTTTGAATTGCATAATTTATGCTTATTTATTAATATTTAAGGAAAACTAAACGTAGAAACAAAAATTAATTTTCTACTATAAACTGTGCAAAAACGTTTGAGCATAAAATTGTTTATTGTCATGAACTACAGTTGCACTCCGCTTTAACTTTCTTTTGACTTTCCAATATTATTTTATTAGTTGAAGCTGGCAACACTTGGGGTGTTTTATATTGGGTGAATAACTTAAAACTGCGGGATTTTTTTAAATGTTTAGCTTTTATTTTGAAACATTTGTACAATATAAATTTATTTAATTTATAAATAAATTTATTTAATTTAATTTAATTTATAAATAAATTTATTAGTTATTAGTTAGGCAACATATGGATTTCGCGCTAAAAGATGAGATCTTTTGAGGCCAAGAACGTATAAAACGAAATTCGGATACCCTGTAAAGTATATCCCAGAAAGAGAAACAAATAGTAGTCGGACGGGGCAAGGTCTGACGGATGTGGCAAAACTTCTTAACCACTTCATTCTAAATAATTTTAAACAGCACTGTCATGATGGGTGATATTTCGCGTATTTCTGGGCGATTCGGCACAGGTTGCAAAACTCTACACAACTACAAAATACAACTCTAATGAATTCTTGAATAATGCCTAAACGTACATGAACGAATAGTTCTAATAGTTCATAATTGCGTGACACCTGTGACACATGTCGTGTTAGATGATTGCTTGGCATTTATAGTGCTTACATGATCGCACTTATAAACTATAGAAACCACATACGATGTGTAAACAACAGTTTAACAAATGATACTGAACTTAAATTAGCGGCTGGTAATCTTGCAAACAGAGCACAACAATGTATACGCCTTGCAATGCCATAACATGACAATGTCAGTCACAAGATTTAGCATTAAACAAACCCATAGTTAAGGAAATTTTTGACTATTGCCTGTCCTTAGCAGACAACATATTAACCACTGATTACTTTTGTCATGTTTTTTTTCTACCCTCTAAAAGTAGGCTTTACTTTTTAAAACTTTCTTTAAAAACTGTGAATTAATTAAAATTTTCTGTTTAACCATTAACATTTAATAAGAAAACAAAACTGTTATCAATTATTTTCTATAATTTTTGTCTACTTTTTTTTCTTTTTTTATATTTATTTTCATTTAATTTGACCAACTTTTAAATCATCTGTTCGACACCTCTACCACCTCGTTGGATTATTGCCACAAATAAAAATAAATAAAACTTAAATATAAAATAAATAATTAAAATAAACACACACACACACAAAAAACAAAAAAAAAACAACAAAACACATTTACTGAAAAAAAACAACGTAAAATCTTTTTTCTGGCCTCAATCCTAATTTCTTTGCTTTGGCCATATAATTAAAATAAATTAACATTAATAAACCTGAAAATAAAAATAAAACAATCCTTTCATAATTTGTATTAAATCAACCATTAAATTATATTAACTAAATGATTACAACAACAACAACAACAACAAAATAAATTAATTTATTGCGAAAAAAAATATATTTAAATTGAAATTAAACTTTTTACTTTTGTAAATGTGTATTTGTTTACAACTGAAAAATGTCTACTATGAAATGTGTTTTTTTTTTGTAAACATTATTATTTACAAATATCTGTGTGGGTGTGTGTGGTAATGTGATGTATATGTGTATGCTATACTTTTTTTTGAAAAATATAAATCAATGCATTTATGCACGCCTGCATATGCACAAAATTAAACAAAAAATTAAAAACAAAACATGTTTTTTTATGCACTTTTACTCGTATGCATACATGCACATACATACACACGCACGCACGCTCTCGATTACCACTAGACTGCACCTGTTTCCGTTTCCGCTGCAACTTTGACACATCATCATCATCAACAACAACAACAACACCTCCAACATCAACAACAACTACAACAACATAATCAACAACAACCACCACCTCTGCCACCTCCAACCATAACCAACATGCCCGGCTCGTCACTTCCGGCTACACAGCAAACGAATATTGCGAATGCAGCCGCAGCAGCTAACAATGCTGCAGCCGTCGCTGCCTTGACTTTAGGTCAACAGCATCCTTTGGAAGTGGGCAAGAAACGTGCTGCCGACACAGACATGTTTCAATTGGTATTTTAATTTTGTTTTCTTTTTTTTTTTTTCTTCTTTACTGTATCTTACTCTTACTTTATTCTGTTTTTTGTTTGTGTTTTTGTTATTCTCTTGTTTATTTTTGAGTGTTGTTTTACTTTTTCTGTTTTTTGTGATTTTATAAAAAGTTGTGTTTCGGTTTCGTTTGGGTTTACTTTGTGTGTTTAATTTAATTTATTTATATTGTTTGCATTTTTCTGTTTGTTTGTTTATTTGTTTATTTATTTGTGTGCGTGAGAGTGTGTGTTTTTCTTATTTATTAAATTATTTACTGTTGGTTTTGTATTAAAAAGCAAATATATAGGTATATTTAATTTTATTTTATTTTATGGTTTTCTTGGTTTGTAGCTTAATTTAAGTTTGAAATAAGCTTTAAAGCATGCTGTTTATTATTATTATTATAATAATTAATTCTGAAGCTAAATAAGCTTCTTGGCCTTGCCTGTATTATATTTTAATATTTCTATTGCAAATACTTTTTATTTAATGAAATATTACGTATACGCTATATATATATATAAATATTTAAATATTAATCATACGTCTTGGTGTATAATTATGTAAATACAAATTACTTATACAACCTGGTGAATATTACCTATACGTAGGTTATTTTAAGTTTTTAAAACAGAAAAATGCTTAATAATTTAAAGGAAACCGTAGGGAAATTATAATGTTTAAAGAATTTATAAAGTTTCAACGTAATACATATTTAGCCTTAAATAAATCTTTTTTTTATACGAACTTCGAAACAGCGTATTGCTGTGCTGAAATAAAAGTGTTCATTAAAGCCTTCCTTTGTCATTTGATATATTCTTGTACAGTTTTTTTTTAAATTTCATAAATATCAGCTAATTCAGCCATTCAATTGCTTTTCTTTTAACAAATTCTATGTACACACAAAACCTTTTCAACTTGCCATTGCACTTTTTGCACATTATTTAAAAACATTTTAGAATGATTTTATTTATTTACTCTACTCTGTGCTACAGACTCATCGTCACACACTCAATTAATTAATGGCCTGTTTGTGCAATATCTTTGTAAATGTGTGTATAATAAATCACATCAATATAGAATGTTTAATTAATTAATTTAATTAAGTGCAAATATTAACAGAAAATATGGCCCAAAAATATAAAGAATGCTGAGTAGTTTTGACAATATGTGAAAATTTGTTAAATAAATTAAAAGAATTTTATAGTATTCAAAAAAAAAAAATCAAACTGGCATTAAAAATTGAAATAAATATAAATAAATTTAGGCAGAAATGACTAATGATTCGATCAAAGTGCTTAAATTTTAAGAATATTTTTACTAGAACAGAATTAGCAGCCAGCTCAAAAAGACAATAGAAAATAAGTAGAACAGAACTAAAGGGTGATTTTTTAGCTATTATCTTCTTGGCAACACTGGTTTAAACAGCTGACGCACTTTACGTGTTTTGTTTCACTGTCAAACATCTTCAGTTTGGTCTATAATTTAACCATGAATCGTCTTACAGACGAAGAACGCTTGCAAATTATTGAATTTTATTATCAAAATGCGTGCTCTGTTAAGAAAGTTCATAGCGCGCTTCTTTGTGTGCAGCGACGAAGCTCATTTTAAGCTCAATGGGTACGTAAACAAGCAGAATTGTCGATTTTGGAGTGAATATCAGCCAACAATGCATCCAGAAAAAGTCACAGTTTGGTGCGGTTTATGGGCTGGTGGCATCATTGGACCGTACTTTTTCAAAGATGATGAGAATCGTAACGTAACTGTGAATGGTAAGCGCTACCGTGAGATGATATCCAACTTTTTTTTCCCCCCAAAATGCAAGAGCTTGACTTGCATGACATGTAATTTCAACAAGACGGTGCCACATGCCACACAGCACGCGCAACAATGGACTTATGGAGAGGCCAGTTCGGTGAACATTTTATTTCATGTTCGGGACCGCTCAGTTGGCCGCCTAGATAGTGCGATTTAACACCTTTAGACTATTTCTTGTGGGGCTATGATAAAGCTCATGTCTATGCAGACAAGCCCGCTTCAATTGACGCATTGGAAGACAACATTGAAGCATTTATTCGTGAGATACCGGCCGAAATGTTGGAAAGAGTATGCCAAAATTGGACTAAGTGAATGGACCATTTTGAGACGCAGTCAAGATCAACATTTGCATGAAATAATCTTCAAACATTAAATTATATGGACCGTACTATCGATTCAAATATAGATTTCTTGCATATTTCTTGCATTTTTCTGAATTTTATGTGTTTTTTTTTGAAAAACTTTCCTATAGCTTTTAAAAAATCACCCGTTAGAGCATAACCAGAACTAGAACAGAACTACAGCAGAATATTAAACAGAACTTACGACATATGTGAGAACACAAGCTACTTAATTTTTACTATAAGTAATATTCACTATTAAACAAATTCCTTAAACGCTTAAACATACATATTGCCTAAATTAAAGCTAAACAATATAATTTTAAACAAAACAATATGCCTTAAAAAAGTTAACAAAAAATTACCAAAAATTCCCTTGGCTTCCTGTGAAATTCTTTTTCCTTTTACTCGTAAACCTTAAAATATTCTATGTAAACTTGTATAAAATTATTTAACAGATTTTATAACTAAATATTTTCCAATAGTTCATTTATTTAGTTTTCTTAATTTCCTTCAATTTTCATTATCGTTTCCTTTCCGTTTTCTTTATTTCTGTATTTTAATTATAAACTTAGTATTAAATATTAATCCTTTATAAGTAAAACAAAATATCTTATTACTCGTATAAAAAAAAAACCATTAACAAAGTAAATTTTTAACAAAATATTTTTTCCTTCTCTTTTTCTTCCCTTTTTTTATAACTCAAAAACAAAATAATCAAAAAAAAAAACAATCAAACAAACAAAACGCAAAACGAATTTTTTCCACCCTACATCAAACATTTAAACCTTCTTTGTTGTTGTGTGTGCCTGTGTAAATGTATTTCTGACTTACGCTGTGTGATGCTATAACGCTCGCTGTGTGTCTCATTTGTAACGTCTTGTCTTGTTAAACGTACTAAAATTTTGTTTCCCTGTACACATTTTTGTTTTTTTTTTTTTGTCAAACTTAACTGATTTGTTTTTTTGTAATGCTACAACTATTGCAACATCATTATCAACTTTTATCACCACCACCACCACCACCACCACTACTACTATTTGTTCTACTACTACTACTACAAAACGCCACCATTTTACACCAAAATTGCTTGTTTCCAACCAAACCGACGTCATCATTCTACAACATCAAAAAATGCTTAAATGTTTTTGTTGTGCCTTGTAAAAAACCATCCCCCCCCCCTCTTTCACAAAAAATGTGTATTTTGAAACAAAAAAAAGATGGATGTTAAAACGGTTGGTTCATTTTACTATGAGAATTTTGTAAGTACTAATGTGATGTAATGTAATGTAATGTAATGTAATGTAATGTAAACAAAAAACAAAGTTTTCTTTTAAGCTTTATTTTCAAAATTTATTTATTACAATTCAATTTGTTTTTGTTGCAATATTTATATTTATTTTAAGTTTATTTTTCAGCACAATTTCTGTGCTTAACGAATTGTTTGGAAAAAAGTTGCAGATTTTTAAAAAAATTTTGCTCTCGCAAATAAGTACTGTATGTAAATTAAACAAAAAGTACTAGTTAGCAAAAATTACAGTTAGACTTTTGCTAAATAGTACTTTTTGTACAAAAGGCAAAATGTATTATTTTAGTACATAAATTCATTCATAAATATATTTTTTACAAGAAGTACTATTTTTAAAATTAAAGTACTTTTTTATTATTTTTTTTTTTATTTTTACAAAAAAGTACTTATGTTAAAAATATTTTGTTAAGAGTGCTTTTTTCTACCAAGATTTCTTTTTGCATAAAGTATTGTTTTTCCAAAATTCCAAAAAGTAGTTTTTATACGAAAAGTTCTTTATTATAAGAAAGTTTCTTTTTTTAATGAACTAAAGTACTATTTGTTTAAAAAAGCTGGTTTTTGAAATAACTTTACACAAAAATACATTTGGTTTAAAAATTGCTGTTTCCTTTGCTTAATTACACAGAGTGTAGTTTTTTTAAGGTATTAGTTTCTCAAAAAGTACTTTTAATTTTAATTTCCTTGAACCTTGAAGTACAATTTAACAGAAATGTTACTTTTTAAATCACTTTTATACAAAATGTAGTTTTAAAAATAGTATTTTTCAAAAAGTACTTTTTACAGAAAATTTATAGATTTTAAACTTTGTCAACTTTGTCATTAACTCTTCGCCTGTCGTCACACAAAAAAAATATTTTATAACGTAGGTCCAAAATTGTTATTTTAAAACTTTGTGCTGCTTAATCGTACGAAAGCAATTTGCTGTGCATCATTTGCAAAGTACAGGAACAGGGTTGAAAAGTACTAATTTTTTAAAATGTTAAAAACTCTTAGCTTTTAAGTACTTTTTGTACAACAGCCATATCCGATAGTATACCTTATAAATCTAAGTTTCTTTAAGGCTTTTTTTTATCAAAATTTAAAGATAAGTTTTTTTTTTTCAAAAAAGTTATAATTTGTAAAAGTTGTATTTTGTCATAAAGTACTTAAATTTTAACAAATCTTAGCTATACTTGTTAATTTAATTTACAAAATAAAAATTTATAAAAGTTATGTTTTTTAAATATTCGCTTCGTTTCTTCGTTTTAAAGTGATTTTTACTTGAAATCTTAAGCTACTTTTTATATAAGTTAGAATTTTAATTTTTCAAACGCACTAAGTTATGAAACATACAGAATTTCATAGTAAATTGTTGAAAATTGCATTTTAAGAATAAACAACACTTATACTTTTATTTTTCTAATATTCTTCTTGGTTTATTATAAAATGTAATTATAGTTATGAAATACTAACTAAGAGCACAATTTCTCTCTTAAATTAATGAAGTCGTTTTCGAAACTTTGAATAAAAAGAGATTATTAAACATATTTTTAAAAAATTGTTACACGTTTAAAAAAAACTGTTGCCATTTTTACAACAAATAGTAGACTTCAAAAGTGTAAGACAGTATATTATTTTGCAAAAAGTACTATTTTTCAAACGTGTTGCGTAAGTCATCAAAGTCCCAAAAATATTAAATTTCAATTTTAGTTCCAGAAGTTATTTAATTCATTAGTGCTACTTTTTTGCAAACAATTCAAGGAACAACTTTTTCGAAAAGTTCTTTTTTTTAATACTTTTTTCGAAGAAGTACTTGTTTTAGAAAATATTAAATTTAAATACTTTTTTAAAATAATGCCAACAGTTAATAATATCAAAAACCTTTTTACAAATTCTAGTTAGTGCTACTTTTTTACTAAAAGTAATTATTAAATTTTATTAAATAGCAATTTTTTCAATAAGTACTTTTTGTAAAAAGTACTTTTTTTAAAACTGTCGTATTTAAAAAAAAAAACTACTTTTTTGTAAAAATTAGCTAATTCTTCACAAAAACAGTTAATGCATTTGTGTTGAAAAATAAATTTTATGCAAAAGCATTGTCAGATTCATCATAATAAAAAATTAGTAAATTTGTGTTTGTAAATAAAATTTGCCCAAAAGTACTACTTATGCAAGAAATTCTGTATTAGTACTTTTGTAAAATTATGTTTATAATTATGGAACAAAATTTTAATATAAATACATACTAGTTTTAATAGTAATTTTATTGAAAAGTACTTCTTTGGAAAAAGTACTTTTTTAAAAACTACCACTTATTGTATTATGTTTTATATTGAATTTAATGAAAAAAGTATTTTTTTTAGAAGTTAGTGCTATTTTTTTTTTTTTTTGTTTGTTGTAAAATTATTAAATAATTAATAACAATTAATCAAATAAATACAGAAAATTTTATGATTTTAATTTTTAATATAAATTCTGTATTATTACTTTTGTAAAATTCTATTCGTACTTATGAAACAATATATTAATATAAATAATAGCAATAGCAATTTTAAAAAATGTAATTTTTTTAAAACTACTTTTTTCGAAAAAGAATCTTTTTTCAAAAACTACCACTTATAATATCAGCTATTGTAATGAATTTAATGAAAAGTACTTAAATACAAAAATATTTTTTTACAAAAGGTACTTTTTGTTTTGTTAAAATTATTAGATTCTAAATAATATTTGTAAACAAAATTCAACTTAAATTAGCTTAATCTATAAATAATGTACTTTTCAAAAATTTAGCTTAATAAATTTTGTACTACTTTTGCTAAATAGTACTTCTGGCTAAAAAAAAAATCTATTTTGTAAATTTTTATGTTATTGCTAATTTGTATAAATTTTATATATATATATAAAAATTAAATAAATTAACTTAGGTTTTAATTATTATTTTGCTAAAACTGCTTAAATTAAGTTTTTATGTTTAATTTAATTTAAAATTATTTGTTAACTGTTTATTTTTTTTTGTATGAAAGCTTGACTTTATTTGTTTGTTTTTTAATTTATAAAAATATACAAATTTTTAATATTAAATATTTTATAATATTTCTTGAACAAAAAATTTTGTATTAAATATCATTTTTATTTAACAAATTTGTAGGCTTATTCTGGCATGGTACCCATTAAACGTCCTGCTGCTGAAAAGTCTGGCATTCCTGTGTATCCCGGTGCAACAACATACCAACAGTTAATGCAATTGCAACAACCATTTGTACCAGTCTCATGTGAGTATCCCACTCAAATTAGCACAAGCTCTACTACTACCGCTCCTACTACTACTATCAATATCAATTGTAATTCTACTACTACTGCTGCTGCTGCTAGTGCTGCTACTACAGCAACAACTACAACAACACCATTAGGTGCTAATGTAACACACCACAACCACAATCACCACCTTAATCACCTACACCAACACCAACACAACCTACAACAATTGTACAATTTACAAAATCCCAATCTATCCGCAAATAATAATACCCAAACAAATACCCAAATCATAAACACTACACAACACCAACAAAACCAACAACAACAACAACAACTCCAATCCATGTCCCAATTATCCACAATAAATAGTAACTATAATCATTTATCAACTATTGCTAATAATCTAAATAGTAATCATAGTAATAGTAATAATAGTAATTTGACTATGATGAGTACATATAATAATATTAATAATAAAAGTAACAGTAACAGTAACAACAACAATAATACTAGTAGTAGCAACAACAACAACAACAGCAACATAACAAATTCCAACTCCAACAACAGTAATAATAATAATAATTGTCTATCGTATATAAATAATAATTTAAAAAATAGTAATAATAGTCTTAAGTTGATTAATTATCCAAATACTACTACTACTACTACTACCATAAATGATGCTGCTGCTACCACTACTACAGCAGCTAAAGCAACAACTACAGCTGGTGGTAGTAGTTTAGATGATAGTATTTCTGGTAATAATACCAACACTACTACTACAACACTCTCTTCTACTACTACTACTACTACTGCTACTGCTACTAATAGCAGTAATACTTCGACTACAATTACTATTGCTAGCACTATTAGTTCTGCTACTGCTACTACAGCAGCAGATACAGACAGTAAGAGTAGTTCTAATGCTACGTCAATAGCTTCTACATTTGAAAACAATTACAACAGTAATGATCAAGAGTATGACAGTGAGAATAACAACAATAACAACAATGATAATGACAAAGCTTCATCGTTATCTTCGTCGCCTTCATCACAGACCCATAGCATAAATACTACTACTACTACTACTACTGCGTTAAATGCCACTTTATTAAATTCTTCTCCAGATGATGGCGAGAATGTTGACAAGCCTAATGAGGGCATTACTACTTCTGATAATTACAGTACTGCTACCACAACTTTTACTACTAATAACAATAATACCCAAAACTCAGCTAACACTAACACTCAAAGCCCTAATGAAACCTATAAATACTACAATGGCTTAAATGGTGATAGCTATAATAAGACAGAGGAGAAAACCTTAAATGGTGCTCCAACATCGGCAGCAAGTGACTCTTATAGTACTGCTGTTTCCTCAAACTCATCTTCATACCTAAATGGCTATGGCAGCACCACGTCACAGCACTCGTCTGGCATATTGCCCACACCACCGGCCACTTCGTCAGTGGTAACCAATGCCTATCAAGCTCAGCAGAATATGCAAAGATTGTATCAACAGTCTTACAATGCAGCTGTGGCCAATTCGCCTTATGCCAATCTAATGGCCACTTATGGCCATCAGACTCCCGTTTCGAGTACCTCGGTCTCGCCTTATACATCACAGACTATCACAGTACCTTCGTATACATATGCGGGCACTACACCCACGCCCTATGCTTACAGTGCTTATCCCACAGCAGCCCAGGCAGCTGCTGCCGCCAATGCATCGAATTATTATGCCGATGCTGCTGCCCTGGCCAAAGAGGTGGCCCAGAAAAATTATGCCAATGCTATTAAGGTGGCCAATGCCAATGCCAGTTCATTGACCGGGAAGCCTTTGACAGCAGCTGCTGCTGCCTACTCAGGCATGGCTTTAAATAAGGCCTACATGGCTGCACCCGGCCAACAAGTTATGGCCCAACATGCTGCCTTTATGCAGGCACAAGCCCAAGCTCAGGCTCAAGCTCATCAACAGCAGCAGCAACAACAGGCGGCAGTGGCAGCTATGGCTAATGCCCAAATGCGTTCATATGGAGCTTTGTCCACACCTGGTATGACACCCCAGGGCACTCCAGTACATGGCGCTGCTGGCAGCTCGGCTCTATTGCAACGACCTCCTACTGCTGCGGCGGGTTATTTACCAGCTTCAGCTAATCCAGCCCTATTAAGAGGTCAGCCCATGGCTTTGCCCACAGGTGCTAATGCTCAATATGCCGCCGCCATGCAGCAGCATCAACAGCAACAGCAAGCCGCCTTTTTCTTTCCCGGCATGATGGCCTCAGCGCCGGGTTATCAATTCGCAGCCATGGGAGCCATACCCACAGCCACAGGCTTACCGGCGGCCATGACTCCATCGGCACAATTGGCAGCAGCTACGGCCTCTACAGCGGCCGCGGCCAACAGTGCTTTGGTTTTAAATCCCTACAAAAAAATGAAAACTTCTTAAGTCTATTTTTGGCACCATACCCAACCACTCGCATTTCCTTCTGCACCTCAAAGGCCCAGAGACTTAGTTACGACCTCACTTTACTTACACAAGTAAAAGCTTTCAAAGAACTTTTTCCCCTGGTTCAATGATAATTTCTTAAGACCTTTACAAACAGCTACTCATATATTAAGCTTTTGTTTGGTTTTAAATTAAATAAAAATTATCTGCTGAAACTTAAACGATTATAGATTAAACCCTGTTAACCCTTATATGTACTTAATTGCATTAAACAATTTTAAATTACCACGAAAGAATGTAAAATAAAAAAGAAAAGAAATTTGTGCCTAGTTTTTAGAAACTTTAATTAATTCATTAATATAGATTTGTTAGATTTTATCCCTCCTGGAATATATAAGCTCTCTTTTTAATTAGTTTTTTTTTTAACAAAAATAATATTTATCAAAAGCAGTTTTTTTTTTTTTTTGATTTACTAACAGTCTTATTTATTAAAGCTCGAAGATAGGGAAAGCTCTCTATTAACAGTATATACAGAAAAAAGGGTTAGACAAGCCAAGTTATTTTTTTAATTATTCAACTAAAACTTTTAAACATAACACTATAGTGTCTAAATTTGCCAGTTTAAAACTAAATAAAGAAAGCTTTGGAATATTACGAATATGCTTAAACGAATTACAAGATTTTGTTAGAAATTTGTTACTGTAAATTCAGTTGGCTTTGAAATCAAGTTATTTATAATAAAATAATAAGTTATTTAAACGTTTGCTCAAAACAGTCAAAAATTTTGTAAGACTATAAAAAAGCTGTGTTTAAGGCAAACATTCTATGAAATATCTTTCAAGCTTTTGGTAAATATTTACAAAAGCTTTACTATAAACAATTATATAAAAATTGTTTAATTAATTTAAACTTATTGATTTACAAAACAGTAGGTCATATATTTGCCTTAACTTCATTGTTATTTACTAAAAGCTTTTTCTAAAAATTGAAAAGCTCTGAAGACTACTTTTTAAACTTGTACTTAAAATACTCATTACAAGTAATGTTTTCTTAAGTTTAGGTTTACTAAAATTTAAATAAATTAAGTTTATCTTATATTAAAATTTCTAAAAGCTTTTGAAAATATGCCTAGAAGCTCTTCTGTTTTATTGGTTTAATGTTATTAAGCTGTAAAACAATTAATTTTGCCTTTATTTCAACGAAATTACATAATAGCTCAAAAGCTTTGAAGAATATTGCTAAAAGCTTTAGTTAAAACACTCATTAAAATAATTGTTTGCTTATAATTTTAATATAATTATTATAAAACCTTTATAATCAACTTAAATTAAAATTTCTTTAAAGCTTTTGCAATATTCCGAAAAGCTGTACCAAATTATTGGCAAGAAGAATTATTTTATAAATGTATGCCTTATTATCAAGCAAAACAATGAATTTAATAAAGATTTCACAAAAAGCTTTTTCAAACATTTAAAAGCTGCGAAGAAAATGCATGAAATCTTTACATAAATGATTTGTTTTGTTAATTAATGCTTGATAAGGATATTCATATAAGCTTTGGTTAGAATACTATTGAAAGGAATTTGCCGCATTAGTTTAAACTACATAAGATATTATAAACTTATTTTAATTAATGTTACAAAGAAATTTCCTAAAAGCTTTTTCTAAAGCTTTTGTAAACTTTTGTAAAAGTCAAGTATTTGTTATACATTTACATATCATTGCTGTAAAATGAAAAGCTAAAGAATTAGTTCTTTAAAGCTTTTAAAATTAAAATGAGCTTTAATATACATAACATTTAAATTTAAACAATTATCAATATTTCTTGCTAACATAAGCTTATAGGCAAGAAAGTAAGTCATACTTTTTTTTTAGATATTTTGCTAAATTAAGTTTAATTTTCTTATGTATAAAACATTTATAATGGAAATTTCGTAAACCAACAATATGTTGTTGAAATTTTTTAATATCTTGTGGCTATAAAGAGCCTTTGAATAGCTAGCTTTAAACCTAAAGCCTTAGCGTTTGTTCTGGAAGTTGTAAAAACAAAATATTTACATGTAAAAGCTTTGAAGATATATACTAAAAGCTTTTAATATGCATTTCTACATAAAAAAGCCTAATAATAGTTTACTAGAAATATTTTAAAATTTTTCTATAACAAATATCAAAATGATTTGATCAATTGTAATATTCCAAAGCTTGTTTGCCTTAAACTTTTGCTTAATCTTGCCCTTGCTGGTCATAAATAGCCCTTTTCAACAAAAAAAAACAAGAATTTTCGTGAGACAAAAACATGACTTATAAAACTTTTATTATTTAAATGAAAAAGAAAAACAACAACTTAAGGACCTCTTTATAATTTAAAAGTTTGTTTTTTTTTAATTTAAAACCTGCCTTAATTTTTGCCATAATTTAGTGTGTTTAAAAATATAAGTTCAGTTTTTTTTTTTTTTTGTTTTAGTTGTATTTACAATAATTTTTTTGCCATTTAACAAAATACAAGAGCTTTTTAAAAGCTCTTCATATTTAGGTTCCTTTTTGAGAAAAAATAAAATAAATAATTTAAACAGTTAGTAAAATAGAAATAATGTAGATTATAAACAAAAATTAAAAAATAATACATAAATAATAAAAACGAAGTACTGTGATAGCTTTTTGTTTCTTGTCAAGAAAACAAAGAAAAATAAAAGAAAATTTATTTAAACAAAACAAAAGAATTTGTTACATTAAAAGCTTGACTTAGTACGGCGTTAAATTTTAGTTATTAGCAACGAAATAATTAGATTTACTTTATAACATGCATAATTACATACATATGTATAGTACATACATATACATATGTATATAAACTAAACATTTGTGTTTTCTTTAGGTTCCTAACAATTAATCATACTTACTACTTACATTAAACATACTACCCTAATGAAAAACAAACTTAAAGCTTTTGTGTGGTTTTAAAAGCTAAAAAGGAATTAAAGGTTTATAACCTATAAACATGTATTTAAAAGAAAAGCTTTATAGCTTGACCAGATAGATACTTTATCAACAGCTTAAGTAGTAATGCCCTTGGCTTCAATTTAACTTAAGTAAAAGCTTTTAAATGTGCTTAAATGTTTTATGGGTATAAAAAAAAGCTCTCTATTACACTTTAACTCTCTATCTTTCTCTTTGCATTGATACTGTTGTAATTTGTAATCTTTTTTGTTCTTCTTAATTTGAAGTAATATTTAAGTAAGTGTTTAAAATAATTGATTGTTTGATTGATTGATTGATTTTAAATGACAGCTAAAGAAGTTGTTAAACTGTACTTAGACAACGAATTGTATAAAACTTTTATAAAACGAAATTGAATTGAAATTATTATTATTATATATATTATTTTTTGTTTTAATTTATCTGTTTACTTTAAATATAATTTTAAAGCAGTTTTTATTTGAAATTTTGGTTTTATATTTCCTATAATTGTTATGTTTAGATCTCGCTTTTTTATTCATTACTTGAAAGAACTTATTTAACTTATTTGTTTACACATGTTTGCCAATTATTTCTCCTAGAAATAGTTTTAAATTATTTATTATTAACTCTGACTTAATTTTGTTTTTAATTTTATTTCTTCATCTTTGTTGTGCTAAAAAAAAAAAAAAAAAATATGTGAGTTTATAAAAATTCAACAAATTTTACTTCATATACACAGCTTAAGAAACCCTTTTCTCCTTTAAAGAAAGATAAACAAAAACTAATGTAAAGTTTAGTTAAAACAAAATAATTATTATAAAATGTAATTGTATTTATTGTACTTAAAATTTGCAAAAATTTAATTTGAAAAATTTTTAACTTTAAAACTAAGTTGTTTAATTGTTTAAAATTGTGTTGTATTAATTATCTAAAATTAATTTTAAAACAATTTTTGTTTGTGTGGAAATCATCATTTGTCATTATTGTTTTAGTAATAAACCTTAATTATGTTATTAAATCTATTATTATTTGTTTAGCTTTTAGCGTATTTTATAAATGTTTTCTTTGTTAATTTTGTTTTAAAATATATATTGAAAAAACATAGTTTTGTGTAAAAAAAAAACAAGAAACTTTATTGGTATTTTATTATTTAAAGAAACAAGACAATTAGCTTTTATTTTTGCTCTCTCACTCTCTATCGTCTCTCACTCTTTTTCACTCTATTACTCTTTTGACATGTTTTGTTTTCTAATTTGGGTTGAGGTCATGACTAAACTTGAGTTGTGAAACTTTCTATCTAAATTTGCTATTTATCTTTCATTAGCTTTGGTTTTCATATTGACTTGTTTAAATGGTATCTGAATAAAGCTTTAAAGCTTTAATTTTGCTTAACTTAATTAAGCTGTCTACTTTTATATGTTTGCTCTCTCATTTACTTAAGTGTCTAAAAATTTTAAAAGCAATTTTAACCTGCTAGTCATTAGTACTCTAACATTAATTAATATACATATATAAATATATATATTTAATAAACAAAAGTAAAACTCTTTTTCACTAAAGGAGCCACAAAAAAACCTTCCACAATTTTCTCTCAAAAATTTCAACTTATTGGCCTACTTTTTACATGTGATTTTGAAACGTTTTTAACTTATAGTAAAAACAGTACTTAATCAGTCTATTACTCGTTTGTGTCCTAAAATTTTTCTTTTATTTTAATTTAGTTTATTTGTTTAAATATCCTGCAAACTGCTTCTATATTTGTTTTATTATGCTTAAATTATGTTCTGCTTTAAAATGTATTTTAAACTTTCTGCAGCTTTTATACTTTCTTTATCTATTTATTAAGTTTTTAATTCTGAACACCTTTTTGCAGAATCTCCACCAAGTACTTGAAAAATAATTCATAATAGTTCGGTTATGAAATCTAAATTGATAACAGAATTGAGGTCAATAACTGGCCTTTAATATAGACAGAATTTAAACCAGTAACTGGCATTTAATCTAGACAGAATCAAGACCAGTAAACTCACCTCTGTGCCATATAGGAATAAGGCCAGTATCTGGCCCCTATTCTAGATAGAATTATAGCCGGTAACTGACCTTTACTCTAGATAGAAATAACAACAGCAACTGACCTTTAATCTAGACAGAATAGAGCCAGTTGCAAACTTTCAAAATCATTTGGTGGAGCAACTGCAATTGCTTTCAATACATTTCCTTTAACAATATTTATTTTATAATTTAAAAGCATTTTGTTGGTTTATTTTTCAATATTCTGTTGTTTAACTTAAATTTTTTACATTTTCAGATTTTCTTTTTTTAAAGTTTTATTGCAAAATATTTTGTTTTCTTTAGAGAAAAAAACCCAATATATAACAAAAACACCAAATAATATTTAGTAGTGTTATTAAAAAAACCTTATGCGTCCTTGTTAAGTGTTACTAAAGTTTACCAAAAAAATCAAATAATTATATAAAATATTTTTATTTTAAATTAAAAACAGGATATTTTGAAGTTTTATATAAAAAAAAACCAAACATTTTTACTGATATTCTATAACAACCCTAAACTTTAAACATACACCTTTCCTTACAACTTACAACACATATAAACCAATGCAGGGAGTGGTAAAACATGAGAATAATTCCAAACAAAAATAAAATTATTTTGGAAATTCAAAATCTTTTCATAAAAATTATATTACCATTCCCTGTAAAGCATGTTTTGCTGTTTGAAACAACTATAACTAGACTTGAACTCTTTTAGTATAGATTTTGTTTACAATTCTTAGGATTTCTTACTTTTTTTATAATTTTTTTTAAATTTTTTTTATGCTAAAGCTTTGCATAATTTCTCATTTAATTTGCTTCTTTCTTTGAAATTTTATTTAGTTCAAAAAAGAAAAACACCAAGTTACCAGGAAAATAACATTTCCAAATGCTTTAGCAGCAAAGTAAATAAAAAAAAACAAGACAGTAAAAGTTTTCAGAAGAAGAAAACCCAGAACAAAGCTTCAACAGAACAACATTTTAAAAGAGCTTTTTTAGAAATAAAATATTATTTGAGAAAACATTTTTATAACAGCTTTCTGTAAAAGTTTTAAAAACAAATGTTTTAAAGTAAAAATCCTATAGGCAAAAGCTTTATATAAACCTACGATATAGTTTTATAGGAACAGGTGTTTATTGAAATATTTTTTTTAAAATATTGTTTTTATTGATTGTATTTTATTTAGAAAGCTTTTTAAAAAAAGCTTTTTAAAAAGAAACTTTATTATTATAAATCTTTATTATGTTACAGCTTTATAGAAAAGTTAATATTTTTTAATAAGTAACTTTTTGGAAAGTTTTTTTTTTTTATATTCATGATATTTTATCCAAAGCTATGTTATATACAGCCTTACAAAAAAAAAGTAAAGATAGTCTTTAATATCAATATATATATTTTTATAAACAAGATTTTCGTAGAAAAGTTTTTTTCAAACAACACATTACTTAATATAGTAATAATAGTTTCATTAAAAAAAGCTTTTTATATGGACATCCGAGTATATTATTTTCTAAAAAGATTCTTATAACTAGCTTTATTCAATTTGTGTAAAAATTTTTCCTAAGAAAGATTTATTATAAAAATTCAAGTTTAAAGACAAGTTTCTTATAACAAGCTTTATAAAAAAAAGTTTAATTTTTTTTTCTGGAAACATTTCAAAAACAAATATTCGTTAAATAAAAAAAGTTCTTTTTACTATAAATGAACATATAATTATAACATTTAGAAAGCTTTTAAAAATAATCAATTTCATTAAAATTTTATTTTTTTTTTTAAATTTTCTTAAAAAATATTTTAAAAATAGCAAAAACTCTTCTTCCAATACAACATTTAATAAATTATTTGCTTTCATTGGAAACAAATTAGGTAAAAGCTTTACATCTTTCTATAATGATTTCGATTTTTTAAAGAAAAAAATTTATTTTAACTTGAAATTTTAACGATAAAGATTAAGGAACAAGTTTCTAAACTAAAATTAATCAAAAATTTGTATTAAAAAACTTCTACAGAAAATAATTTTTACAGAAAGCTTTTATAAAAGAGATTGTTATAGAAAGGTTTTATTTATTTATATAAAGTTTTTTTGGAAAAACTTTTGTTAAAAAAGTTTTTATAGAAAAACTTTTGTTAAAAAAGTTTTTATAGAAAAGCGTTTACGAAAAAAGTGTTTATAAAAAAGCTTTTATGAAAATAATTTTTTTAGGAAAGCTTTTAAGAAACAAGCCTTTATATAAACTATTTGATCAACAAAATTGTTAGGATGAAATATTGCTCATAGAAAGGCTTTCATTAAAAAAGTTTTTATACAAAAGCTTTTATAACAAAGTTGTATATAGCTTTTATAAAAAAGCTTTCATATAGAGACTTTTATGCAAAAGTTTTTTATAAAAGCTTTTATGCAAAAAGTTTTATAGAAAAGTTTTGAGAAAAAAAAATGTTATTTATTTATTTATTTTGCAGAAAATAAATTTTACAGAACGCTTTTTGTGAAAAGTTTTTATAAAAAAAGATTATATAAAAACTTTTATGAAAAGATTTTTATAGAACAGCTTTGAAGAAAAAAGTCTTTATATAAAAGATTTTATCAAAAAGTTTTTGGAAACAAATTTTGCTGATAGAAAAGCTTGCACGAAACCTTTAAGAAACAAAGTTTTTTTTACAAAGGCTTTTTAAAAATATTTTAAGAAATAAGTGTTTATAAAAGCTTATAAAAAAAATGTTATAGAAAGTCTTTAAAAACAATTTATCAAAAAAGTTTGTATTAAAAAAAATTGTATATAGAAAAGCTTTTGTAAAAAAAGTTTTTATAGAAAACGTTTTGTAAAAGCTTTTGTAGAAAGTGTTTCTGTATAGAATAACATTTAATATAAACGTATTTTTTGTTAAAGCTTCATAGTATAAATAATTTTACATTGTAAATAATATAGAAAATTTCTGTAGAAAAGCATTTATTGTCCAAATTCTATTTTGTAAGATCGCTTTTTAAGCTTCATATAACAATGTTTTTACAGAAAACTTAATTTTTGATAACATTGGACCAAGAAAGTTTTATATATAAATACTGCATCATAGGAAGCGTTTAATATTGCTACGATTGAAATATAAATAATTATATATAATTGCAATATTCATTAAAAAGCTTTTTACTAAAAAAAATAATCTAAAAGAAAAAAAGCTTTGCTATAAGAAACTATTTTTAAAAACCATATTCAAATGTTTTTTTTTCTTTTAAAGATTTTTAAAAAGCTTTTAATATAAAAATTTCAATAAAATTGCTATTTAATAAAAAGCTTTTTAGGAAATTAATTTACATAAAACTGTATACGGTAAAACAATTTATCAAAAGTTGCGTGCAAATATTTATAGATTAAAATTCATGTTTATGGAATTAAAACTTTAAAGAAACTTTTTTATAATAATAAAACGAAATAAGTTGTTCTGTATAAAGCTTTTATATAATAGCCTAGAGCAAAAACTTAAAAAAGTTGTGTTTGCTCATTTAAAGCTTTTGTTCTTGGTTACAACAGTTCATGGAAATTTATTAATGTCTTTAAAATATTTAAAAAATAATACAATATAAAAAGAAATATTAAAAAATACAAGCAAAATCGAAAAAAAATAACAATGTAGTTCAACTCCTAAAACAATAAAAGGAAAAATCCGTCCGTTTTTCGAATTAAACTCCTAATTATAAACTAGATGATTTTCACATAAAATGCACAATGGAATAGCTGGAAACAAATTGTAAAAGAAGGAAATTTCATTCACTAAAAAGCTTGCTAATAAAATTTAAAAAAAAAAAGAATTGTGAAATTTTAAAGCTTTTTCTAACAAAAGCTATACCATTGTGCTTAAAAAACAGACACTAGAATGTGCGGTTTAAACACTTGTAGTTTATAGGTTGACATTTGTTTTCGCTTTAGTTTTTTCTCTCTGATATGTGTTTGTGTTTAATCCTTTTCAAATAGATTATTTAGTAAAACACTCACACTACTTAAACTAAACTCAATACATTAAAAACAAAAACGAATCTACATATTTTATTTTATAAAACAAATAAAACATAAATTTTTATTACAAAAACAAAAAAAAATACATAAAAAAAAACATTTTGCATGTTTGTTTATGAAACGAACTTAAACAATTTTAAGTATAACAATTATACAAAACAACAACAGCAACAACTACAAATAATCAGCACTATATCGAAGACAGAAAAAAAAGAAATATATACAAAAACTATTTAAACAAAAAAACATTTTTAAAAAGAAATCCCTACAAAATATAAAAAAGAAACAAAATTTTTTGGAAAAAAAACGGAAGAAAATAAAACGTATTTAATTGTTTTTTAACACAAAAGTAAATAAACTAAACAAAAATAAAATAACGAATTATTATATTTAATGTACTTATGCTGAAATACAAGACATAAAAACATAACAAAATATATATGATTATATTATATTATATTATATTTAAAGAAAAGAAAAGAAAAGTAAGAAAATATTATTATTACTAAAATTAATTATTATTATTATTATTAAAGATTTTAAAGAAATTTCAAAACCAACAATATGCTTTTTTACTTAAGTATCG
The DNA here is from genome assembly GCA_950370525.1 of Bellardia bayeri. NCBI lineage: Eukaryota > Metazoa > Arthropoda > Insecta > Diptera > Calliphoridae > Bellardia > Bellardia bayeri. The sequence goes on along the minus strand of OX493268.1, from coordinate 17,821,989 downwards.
TACAAGAATTCACTACTCTACTCTAACTACTACAACTAAAACAACTTTTACGTTTGTTCTCTATTGTATTTAGATTTTTTAACAAAACCAAAAAAAAAAACAGCTTTTTTCCCCCTCTTTTGTTTTCTTACGATTTTCAATAGTTTTCCTTTTTAAAACAGAGACTGAATATTTAAACAATTAATTGTATGGCTCGATACACCATTAGTTTTATTCATTTTAATCTCAACACGATTTTTTCCATTTTGTATGTATTGTATGTGTTGCCTTTTTTAAATTTAATCAAGTTTTAGTTTTTAAAATTTGTCTTGAGTTTTATGTATTTTTTGTTAAAAGCTCAGTGGCTATGTCATGATCAAAAAAACTGAATTTTAAATATCAATTCCAGTTAAAACTTTATAAATTGTTTGCAATAAATAAGAATCTAGTTGAACTTGCACCAACATTGTGCAAAATACTCAATATTTTAATTAAATTTATATGAAGCTAAATTTATAAAAGCTCTTTTGCATGATTTTAGTCAAACCATAGCTACAACATTAAAAAAGTTTTATGCATTCTTAGTAAAAAAAAAAACATAAAAACTTCACAACTTCTTTAAGCAGAATGTTTAGCATACAGCCATGTATTTGTAACATAAAAGCTTTTGTTCAAAACTTCTGAAACTTCTGAAATTGATTGCAATAAACATGTAATACCTAGATTTCAAAAAAAAAAATTTTGTTGAATTTATCAGCAAATCTTGCATAATATAAATGCACAACTTAATTAAAATTCACAAAAAAAAAAAAAAATACTTTAAAAGCTCTTTCATATAATCTCAGTTAAAATTTAGAGGCAAAATTCGAAAAAATAAAACTTTACCTTTTGAGCCAAAACAAAAACAAAAATCAAACACACACTTTAAAGCTTTTATGGTGGCATTTTCTAAACAGTTTTTAAGAAGAAAGTACAAATTATAACAATGAAAGCTTTAATATAAAATAAAATCTGGAATTTACCTCAAAGAACTTGAAGAAGCTTTAAGAAAAAGTTTTTTAAAACGCTTTTTAATATAAGAAAGGTTTCTGGAAAATGAAAACAGCTTCTGAATTGAACCACAAACTCTTGTAAGCTTCTAAGACTCATAAGCTTTAAAATACTCGAAAATTTCTAGATAAACCCAAAAAAATTAAAAATTATTACAAATAGTAAACCCTTGCCCAACAGCTTTGCATAGACTTTTGCGACAACGGACTATAAAAAGCTTTTCCAAATCAAACTTCAATTGTAAACTTATCTAAATAAAAGCTTTTTGATAGTATTTATCATACTTCTAAGCAAAAACTTTGACGACAATAATGACTATAAAAAGCTTTTTCCAAAACTAAACTTCAATTGAAAACTTAGCTGAATAAAAGTGTTTTGATAGTATTAAACAAACTTGTTCTTTTGTAGAGTAAGTTTGTCTGAGAAGCTTTTTTTTTTTGTAAAAAAAAAAAATCAAACGTTTTGTACAAAATTATTAGAGAATATTTCTTTCTTTACCAATGTAAAGTTATATTTTTCTAGACAAATGACACACTGGAATGCATTTTCTAGCCTGCCAAGGGCGTCATCAGTAATGTTTATTGTCTAAGATCTACTTGTAAACATCATTAAAAGTTAAATCACCATTTATTGAGAAATAGAATTCGGGAATTAAACACATTTCTTATAACATTTTAAAAGTTAGAACGAAATGTACTTACGTTTTACAATGTGTGTGTATTCTACTTTATTAGTTTGTACAAAATATATATTTTAAAATTCTCATATAGAAAGTATGACTTGATAAAATACTTATAAAAAGCTTTCAAGTTGTATCACAATGACTTGTCTCAATAAAGCTTTCATCTTAAAAATTAATAGTTAATGAAAAAGCTTTAAAGCTATTTATTATAACAGCTTATTTATTAAAGATTATTAAGCCTTTAAATCTGTACAGATTTCTAAATACGTCGAAATACCTAATCTACATACAGAAGAATTCTTGTAACAATTACTTAAGTGCTTTGTGTCCTTTAATTGCCACTGAGCAAAGCTTTTTTATGAATAGCAGTAATTCTTTAAATTTTACGTTTAATTTGAAAAATTTTACAAACTAATTTTAGCAACAACTTTAAAACAACCAAAGCTTACAACTCTTTACATTAAGCCAGCTCCAATAAAGGTTTCTGAAAGAACCGGAAAAACTTTATTTTCAGTCTTTAAATAAGTGAAAATTGTAAGAATTAGAACGTTAGTGTTGCTAAAATAAATATGTGAAAATACTTTATGAATTTAACGAATTTTTTTCCCGCTTTCTTTAATTTTGTAATACTTCTTAACTATTTTTATTTAAAGCTTTTTCTCCTCTGCCTATTGTATTTATTTGCCATTATAACAAAATTTTATTTTTTAATGACTTTCTAGCTTTTTCTGTCTTCATTTTGTTTTAGAATTTTCATTTTCTGCATTTTAATTTTTGAAAACATACTATTTCACTCTTATGATGTTGTTGTGTAATGGCCAAATATATCTACCTACATATATGTTTTGTTTTATTTCCAATAAACTAAATATTGTTTTCAAGCTTTTTTTATTACTATAATGTCAATATATATGAATACTTAAAAAAAAAATACTTTTTTTTTTTTAAACTAGAAATCAATTTCATTTAATTTAATTATTTAATAATACACTTTAATATATATGTGTATATATATATATACATATACAATATATAAACAAATTAAATATTAAACGTTTGTATGTACAGTAGGCCTGCACTTAGATAAATAATGTGGCTTTTGATTTTTACAAAAAAAAAAAATAACAAGAACTTATTTATAAATCTTAACTCAGTTAAAATAAATCATTACATTTTCTTTTTGTTAATTTGGAAAAGTTTACGATTTAGGTGGTCTAATACATTTCATTGCAGAAGTAAATAAATCAAGAAGATAAAGTTTTTTGGGATCTTGTTACATTCAACTTTAATTACAATCAAAATTGTTTATAACACTAAAAGTATGCTTTAATATCTGATAATAAAATATCAAATAGGATTAATATAAAAACAGATCGCTATATTTCTCCTTTAAACTATATGTATAGTAAACTAAATATAATCTTAAGCACGAGTTGTACTGTGAAGTCCCGAAGCATTAGATAAACAAACAAAAAGGCTAAAAATTTAACTTTCATTATTCCTGATACATTTAATTCGGTGCAAAACAAACGGCTAGCATCAAAAAGTCTAGATCAGTGATGGGCAAACACATACTAGCACGTTCATTTTTGTGTTGGTTAAGCAGTACCCTTAAATAAACTAGTCCATTTAACATTACGATGTCCTAGTAGTGGACCATATAATCCAGGACTAATCCCAAAACTACTTCTTGTAACTACTGGAAATGTTTTACAACAACGACTACGATCGTTAAAGCACGAACAATTGTCGTGTAACAAAAAATTTTGCTTTGTAAATGAAATTATCCATGAGGGCATTACATAGGATTATATTTTAGCTCCACAGATTTTTGCAGCGTAAAGAACCCTTGTGTTAAACAAGTGGAAATCATAAACCTTTTAAAAATTGCCTAGCGAGATCTTGCTTCAACAAGTGCTGAACAGCAACGGATCTAAGTTTAATCTCTGAAATCACAACAAAACAACAAACAAGTGTTCATTTTTTATTAAAACACACAAGTAAGCTTATAGCGTAAGTAAGACTACGTAGCGTAAGCAGAATGTTGTGAACTAGCACGCGTGATAGGAAATTTAAATTTTGCCCATGACTGGTCCAGCTCTAGCAAGACCTCTTCTTTAGTTAAAGAACAATAGCTTAGATGATCAATTCTTGTTTCTCTAAAAAGTTCTGGTTGAAAAACGCTTTTTAAGAGTGGAGGCCACAAAGAGTCGTTTGTTGCAAACTTATTTCACACATATGTACTATGATGTTTCCTTTATTTAGAAAAAGTTTATCAGATCTTTTAATTTGCATCCCAATAAAGTATGTTGGTGTCCTGGATCCTTATATATAACGGAGTTAGCAATGTTTGTTAGTCCGTGTATTGTTTAACATATGTCAAAAAAAAATAAATTAAATTTATACACAAAAATTAACTTTCGAATACAGAAAGATAACCGAGAGAACTAGAAATCGAAACTATAACGAAATTTGACTTTTGGCCTTTATGATTGAATGGTCAATGTTGTCCGTTATATTGTTCTAGAAGGGTTTTATTTGAAATTCATAACACTAAAGAAATTAAGCTTATTCCTCAAAATATGGCAAAAACAAAAAGTTTATTCTGAAAAACCGCAGATTTAAAATCCCAGGTACCCAGGAAAACTATGGGAGATATTGACGACAGTTTTTTTTATTTTTGTTGCCTCTAATGTCCTTAAGAAATGCCAAAGAGCTGTTCCAAAAATACGTAAGTTTGTTTAACAAAATTTTTAAAAAATTTATTTTTAAAACATCAATTATTTTTGAAGATAAAAATTCATACACAAGTTAATACGTAACAATATAATTTTATTTGAATCTTTTTCAAAATTTGTTAATTTTTTTCTACATTTCTTATTCAAGCAGTCTGAAACACGTTAATGGCTTTGGGAATACTTAATAGCTTTTAAATTTGTTAAACGATTTTTATATATTTTTACAACGCGTTTTACAACACATTTCGATTCTTTTACATTAAAATGCCAAAATTAATATTTAATGGCAAAGTTTTTGCATAAACTGAAAAAAATGCATATTTGTCCCCAGTAAATGCACCTTCAAATCAGAGCCGTTGCGGCGCCCGTTAACGTTATTCTATCGTCCTAATATTTTTCAAAACATGTTTCTACAATCCATACAACAATTCTAGGTTTGCAGAAGGCCTCTAGCTTGAAATTTTTTTTCGGTCCTACAATATTGCAGCACTCTAATGTACATACGCAATCTTGGCATATTTTATTTTTGTAAATCGATTTAAGAAGTGTTCTCTAAAACGACCTGACACATAAGATTGATATTCAATTACCACATGAAAGTAGTATCTATATTGGTCAATATTGCTTCCTTCTTAACAAGTTTTTAAAATCTGGCTTTATATAAGTGTTCAGCGATCGCTGAAATGCACACAAATAGCTCTTTTTATGTGCTCTCCCCATGTGGCATGACTACAGTGACATTGTCTCTTTTTCTCTTTATTGCACATTTCACAGATAATAAAGCATACTTTTAGTATATATAAAAAAAAAAAACAATATTTGAATTAAAATCTCTAGGTTTAGTTAGTGTTATATAAAATATAATAAAATTAATTATTCAAATCTTCAACAATTTATTAAACTTCAGTACAAATATTTAGGTAATAATCTTAAAAAAAAAACATTATTTAAAAGTGCTAGAGCAAAATGTTATTGAAAACAAAAAAATATAAGAGCATACTTTAAGGCTTAAAAAACAAAACTAAAAATAAATTCTAACTTAAGCCTAATATTTCTTAAAAAAAAAAAAAAAAAATACAAAAATCTTCACATCTTTCACATTTTAGAAACTCGGCAACTTTTATTTAAACAAATGTATATTGACATTACAGTAACAATAAGTAAAGCTTTAAGACACTCTCAAAATGGGAAGGCGGTGTATTTAAAACTATAAAATTGCTAATTAAAATAGTCATGTAATAGTTAGTGGGCTTAAATATGTTTTAAAGCTTTGGGTTATTTAACAAAAATATAGTTTTAGTTTTAAATTCTTTCTCTTAAACTATTTGACAACGTCTTTTACATACATTTATACATATGGGAAGTTTGTAGTTCTAGATTTTGCTAAGAATTAAAAGAAATTATTTACAAAAATTTCTTACAGCATGGTATTCTTTTCTCTGCCCATGAAAGCTCCCCCCAAAAACAGCTTTTTTTTACAGGATTACAGAGAACAAAAAAAAAACTAAACAGAAACAATCAACTCATTTTTGTGTCATTTAGCATGTTTTATACTTTATAAAGTAAACAAAAAGAACTATATATACAAAAACCAAAACCAAAAAAAATAACTGCACTAAAGGTAAGCTGCACTCACTGGCTAAAGAAAAAAATTATTAAAAAAAAAAAAAAAACATGAAACTCCAATAACTTGATGAAGTATGAGCCTGAGCTTCTACTTTTGTAACTACTCGTACTCGTACATTGATGAATGTGTTTTATGCTAAAAAAAAAAATAAAAAAGGAACGTAAGCTTTTTTCATTATTATCTAATTATACTCTACTATATAACTTTCTATATAATTCAATTGATAAATGTTTTATATTTTTTCATTATTATTATATATTTTTATATACAAATAAATGGTTGGTACTTTTATATAACTTTTTAGTTTATAATTTACTTTTATGTATATTTGACACCAAAAAATTCTGAATGTATTTTTTAATTTTCCTAATTAATTTAAAATTCCTACTAACTTTTTATATATGTGTGAGTAATGGCAGACATAGAAACAGCTGATATTATATTCACTGGAATTATTTAATCTAGCTTTAGATAAACAAAAAAATCATTACAAATTATTTTTAAATGTACACAATATGTTTTTATGATTACAACAAATAGTTATTAAATTATAACAAAGGCTACAAAATACAAAATATTAACGACAAATATCTAAAATAATAGAAATGTTTTGCGAAATCATAAAATATTGTTCACATACAATTCGGCAGCATAAACGTTTTAATATTTATGTAACACTAACAAGTTATTAAAGATTTTTGCACTACACATTGCTAAAAAGAAAAGTTCTTAAATACTGAAATTAATTTTCTCTTATTAAAATTCCGTGTATTTATTTCAATAGATTGCATTATCTCTAGCACAACATGTCCATCCACCTGCTCTGAAAAACCAGCAAAATTTGGTATTTAAATACCAACTTATTTTTCAGCGACTACTACATACCGGCTGTTTTACAAACAAGCTCTTCTAGTTCATTATCTGCTATATAACTGCTTGTTTAGTCATTGATGTTTACCACATTTCTTTGACCCCGATGACCCCTTAAATAAATAATTAATATTTATAAATCCAAACTGTTTTTGTGCATATACTTAGAGTAGGTTCGGTCTGGACCGACTAGACTTTCTTACTTGTTTTATTTTGTAAAACAAAGTGTGATTTTTTAAGAGCTTGCATATTTGGTTAACAAAAAAACACCTACAATTTACAGAAATATATCAATATTTTATATTTATTTCAGACAATTTTACAATCTAATAATAATTCAATTTTTAAATATGATTTCGAATAAATGTTAATCGCGGCTACTGCTCAAATGCTTTGTACGCTGGGTATATTATCGACCGGTGTCTCGCAAACAAATTCTTTTATACTAGCTTTCACTGCGTCAACCGTTGCGTCCCTATGGATATGATCCTCATCAGAACCTCACAAAAAATACTTTTACTTTAAATCGCACAATCTAGGAGGCCAATTAACCGGCCCAAACTGTTCACTGAAATTGTCTCTCGGCACTTCCATTTTGGACAAAATAAAATTATCACACGGTAGCGCTTGCAACTCACAGTAACATAGCTGCCCTTGCCGTCTTTGAAAAAGGACGGTCCAATGATGCCACCGGCCCATAATCCATACCAAACAGTGCTCTTCACATATCACATATGAACATAATATTCAGATAAAAAAAAATGGTTCTTCACTTTCTTAAACTATTAAGAATTTTGATAATAAAATTCAATAATCTGCTAGTGCCGTTCGTTTGTAAGTCCATTCATGGTTAAATTATAGACCAAACTGCCATTGTTTAACACTAACATGTTACACGAAAACAGCTGAACTGCCAAAAACAGTCGTGGCAAAAAGAAAGTTATTAAAAAATCAGTCTTTACTTAGAATCTGTATTCTTATTACCTTTACCAGCGTATACGTAATATTTAATTAATAGTCCACAATAAAAATATTCATACGCATCGATGTTCTCCAATTAAGCGTTTTTCATTAGCTGTTGCCTAATTTTAGGTTTAATCAATAAATTTTGCTTTAGAAATTTGGAAATGCTATACCCGATTAGTGGTATTCAAATCTAATAGTCTGCAAGCGTTGTTTATTTGTAAGTCGATTCATGGTTAAATTATAGCTCAAACTGAAAATGTTTAAGAGTAACACCTATTCACCCCTATCGTGAATAAAAATTCCACTTGCAATTTGTTCCCTTTTATTTTTTTTTTTAACATTGCCGTTTAATAGGAAAAATGTGAAAAGAGAACAAATTTCATGTGGAATTTTTATTTACGATAGGGGTGATTATACCAAAACAGCTGAGCTGCCAAAAACAGTAGTTCCAAAAACAAAGTTGCTTAAAAATCACCCAAGAAAAATTGCAGCTTACCTGTCATAAAAAAGCTAATTCTACTTCCAAAAGGCATGATTTTTATATACCGAATTCTTACTTGGAAGCCTGTTTCTGCAATACAACATTAGGATTTTCATTTGTTTTCGATTACATTAATACAGAAATCATTTCAATGATATATGCTTATTTACTGCTTCTTAGTAAGGCTTCCGAGTAAGCATTAGCTAATCAGCTTTTGTATTAAGCTTTAGTGTCGATTCGGCTAGTTGGCCGGGCTTCACGTACAATTTGTGACGCACCGGATTATCGTAATTGCTTTATTTTTTTATTCACTAATAATGATTCGTTGCTTAAATGCTTTCTTTTAAGCAGCACTTCGGACTTTCTAGATCTCTCGGCTTCAGTTCATCTGGTTATCAATTTTCCTGCTCAGCGGCCAATGATTTTTTAAGCTGTTGTGGAGTTTACCAACAATCTTCATGGCATAATGTCTTCAAATCTGGGTCTTCAAAGTTGTTTGAATGGCTTGGTAGATATTTGTCTTTCGTATGAAAATCACCGTACAAACCATCTCTCGCACATTGAAACCGATGATATACATTGACCAGCATAAATTTGTTCTTAAATTAAATTTAGTAAAGTAAAACTTTCCGCATATAAGGCTTTCTTTGTACAAAATTTAATATTTTTAAAGCAAAAAAAAAAAACTTTATTGTTGACACTGTAATACTCAATAACTAAGTGAGAATAAACGTCAGTTAGGTACCCTTCAAAATGCCACATAAGTTACTAAAGACAAAGACCGCGTTCAACAGATAAGCCATCCGTTATGAATATTTAATAAGTTTTACATCCAATAAATACTGCTGTCTGTACAAAACTTTTAGAAACGTGGTGTTCTTTAGCAACTTTTACAATTCTAAGCAAAAATTTATTTAGGCAGTATTATTATTAGGCTTTGGCTATAATTTATTGTTTTTAAATAAATTTTCCTGCATATTGATTATTGAAGCCAAGAAAAATAAATTTAAATTATGAAATTATGAAATTCTCGTCAAGAAACTTTAATATCTTTAGAAATGGAAGTGTTAATTTAGCTGATAATGTAATTATCTGTTGATCATAGTCTCTATTTTACACAAACTTAAAACTCTTAATAAAACTTTTACTAATTGTAACAGTAACAGGCATTTTAAAGCGTTTCCTTGAATATTCTTGAAATCTAAAATGTTAAAAATATTAAGGTTTCTTTTTCTTCCATTACTCCCTTCCTTTCAAAAACTTTCCAGTTATTATAATTTTCTTTAACTTTAACAACTATAGTTTGTAATATCATTTATCTATATAAATATATTTATAATTAAAAGAGAAACCAAAACGTATATTAACTAAATATTTTTTTATTTTTTTCTTTTTTTATATCTCCAGGTACGCTTCTACTGTAAAGCCCATTATATAGCATATAAACATACATATAATTTTTTTTTTCTTAGTATTATTATTAAAAGAAAATTCAAAAAAAAAAAACAGCTCGAACTAATAACTATGAAAACCAAAACAGAAATAAATCCCTTAAGTGTTGTCTTACTGTGTATAATTTATTATTTGTATAGTGCTACACTTTTCCTTAATTACTATGTATATTTTTTTAATATTTTTTGGTTATACTAGCATTTCAGAAACTATGCTTAAAATGTAGTAAACCGGCTTTTGAAAATAAGAAAACTAAAACAAAAAAAAACCCCAAAAATACCAGCTATATAGATGCTTTAGAAACAAAACAAAAACAAAATACAACGGAAGTTCTTATTTGAATTTAAGAAAAACAAAACTATGTATGTGTGATAACAACTACTACACTTAAACACCCACATACTTAAACAAAAACACCTGCACTTGAAATCCTGCTTATTTGGTAAATTTAATGCACTACACACTCCCACTTCTCTATCTCTCTCTCTCTCTCTCTATAATTTAAATATGTCGTGCTCTTTTTAATAAAAAAAAACACACACAAACATATACATACAGACATGTATTTGGCCGTAAAAATGTAAACAAAAACAAACCAGAGAACAACAGCTACAACAACTACAACTACTTTAGCATCATTATCAAAACATCAACGCCTTAGAGTATGCTATAGATTATATTATTTCTTATTTCTTAGTGTATGTACATTTTCTTCTTATTTATTTACATTTTATCTTGTATACAAAACTCAACAAATAATAATAACTTTCTTATAAACCATGTGAGAACGAATTGTGTCAACCAAGCCGAAAAAAAACCAAATTGAGATCTTAGAAATGAAAATGAAGCTTTCTTTGTGGATTAATTATAATTTTCTATTTTGGATTAATGTTGTTAACGCATGGCTGGATTATACCACACTACTACTATTCTCAATATCTCTGTCTGCCACACATCTCTTTATATATACAATATGTATGTATGTATGTATTTATAAGTTTAAACTCCTGTATTCTTTTATTTATCTCTAGAATCCCTCAACAGCAACACAACAATTTCATATAAATTTGTTAATCCATATTATACTGGTGGCGATTTAAACATAACATTTGATTATCAACAACAAACAAAAACTATAAATTGTATTAAAAAAGCTTTTTGGTTTTGTATCAAAAAAAAAAAAAAAACACTCAAGACACTTTCATACGCGGAATTCCAGAACTTTGAGCAATATTTATTAAGACCAACTAGTAAAAGAAACTAAAACTTAATTGTAAAAATTCAATTAACACATTGAAACCTTTACAAAGAATTAAAGAAACTTGTTTAATTTTTTTTTATTTTTTGAAAAAGAAACAACACCTGGACTTTTGAAATATAACAAAAACCTACAAAGTCTAAAAAGACTGTCTTGTTTTTGCTTTTGCAAACTGTTCTTTTATATACATATCTAGTCTTTTAAAGGTACGTTGTATTCTTTTACTACAACTTATTACAAAATTGTTCAAAGTCCAAAAATTCCTCCTTCACTTCATCATTTATCACGCCCACTTTATTTAGAAATTTGTATAAAACAAAACTTATTACAAAAAAAAAAAATTTGTAAATTTACACCCTCAAAAAAACCTTAAACAAATGTCAAAAACAAATTTTTACCCCACCAAACTACAAACAAAACATAAAAATGTCATGTAATATTCTGTAATTTTTTTTGGTCTATTCTTTTTTTATATTTATTGTTGACAAATTTACAGGCTTGTATGTAGTAAGTATTGTAATAGTTTGTAATTAAAACCGAAATATATATTGTGTTTTTCTTAAAGCTTTTATAAAATATCATTTGCCCTTATTAACAGCTTTTTTATGATTTTAAGCTTTATTTGACAGCTTTTTTGTTGAAATGCAGCAGCTCTCTGGCCCGGCTTTTATTTGGGGAACAATAATTGATTCTTAAAATGCACTTTTATATAATTAATTACAATTTTCTTTCAGCACATTTTTTATAATAAGCTTTTTATATAGGTTTATTTATTAAGAGCTTTTTAAGCTTTGTTTTATATTAAAATTTTTATGATAATACTGATTTTATGTAACTATATAAATGTTCAGTAAAGCCAGCTTTTAAGCTTTTGTTCTCTAAAAATCGAAAGTTTACGTCTTCTAAAAGCTTTTTTATTTGACAGAGTTTTTATGTATTCGTTTTCATTACAAAGCTACTTTCTTAAAAAGCTTTTAGACTTTTTTCATAAAAAGCCTTTAAGATCTCCAAACAGTTGTTAGCTTTTTGTATTTTAAAATCTGTTAAGTATTTTTTTAAAGCTTAACAATGTTTTCCATAAAAACTTAAAGAAAAGCTTTTTTGTTCAAGAATTGTGAAAGTTGTTTTTTTAAGTTCTTAAAAATTATTTAGCTTGTTTTGAAGCCATTAAGCATTATTCGTTACAAAGCTTTGAAAGAGCTTTTCATGGAAAAACTAATGTTTCCTATGGAAAACATCTTTCTTTTAAACTTCTTTCTTTAAAGAAGCATTTAAAAGTTTTTCTGTAAAGACAGCTTTTAAACTGGTTTCTGTAAAGAAGCTTTTAAACTTTTTTATAAAAAAGATTTTGAACCTTGTTCTATTAAAAAGTTTTAAATCTCTTTTGTATAAATAACCTTTGAATCATTTCTTCTATAAAAAAGCTTTTGAATTTTTTCTATAAAAAAGTTTTAAACTTTTTCTTAGAAAAAAAGGTTTTTGAACTTTTTGTGAAATATAGCTTTTAAAGTTTTTCTCAGAAAACCAATTTAAAAACTTTTAAGATTGTTCTCAAAAAAATTTACTGATCTTAAAAAATTTTTAAGCAGTTATCTTAATAAAGCTTTTAAGCTAGTTTCTTTATATACATTTAAGCTTTCTTTGTAATAAGGTTTTTAAACTGTGTTCATTTAAAAGCTCTAAGCTCTTTTCATAAACAAACTTTAATTGTTTACTTAAAAATTCATTTAAATGCAATACTTTTTCAAAAAAAATCTGGTAAACGATCTTTCTTCAAAAAAGTTTTTATACAATAATTTCAATTTAAAAAAGTCTCTTAATATTTTAATTGAATAAAGTAGTAAATGAAAACGATGTTTAGAGAAAGAAAGACTTTAATATTTTTTATTGTAAAAGCTTTTAAATTATTTTTTAGGAACTCTTTTGAGCATATTTGATTTTTAATTTGCCAAGTTTTTAGTGCGTTTTTTATTTGCTCAGCTTTTAATTTAAATATTTTTATATAAACGGATATTAAACAAACAAATTATTGCATAAAATTCTTTAAAGAAAACAATATAAAATGAAAACTTAACAGGTGGTCTTTGCTGATTTAAAAATATATTTAAACAAAATAACTGAAAAAACTCATTGACCTTAATTCACTGCATTATTTTATCGAAAACTAAATCTATTTATGTTAACGTTGAACATATAGGTTTTTCACATGAGAATATTCAATTCATTACCTCCCACGTTTTCAATGTTTCATTTTTTGTTCAGTGCCTTTAGTGACAATTATTTTTCAAATTAACTAACATCAGCGATAGTCCAATATGCCTGGAGGACATATTAAATTATACGCCTTTATTCTCTCTCTCGCTATATAATACACGCCTTTTCAAATAATTACCAGCGTTGGAGCAAAATACAATTAAAAACCCAGCAGGAAATTAGCACAGAGCGTAAAAATGGCATCCATAGCTTGAAATTAAAGTAAATGAATGTTATCAGATATTGTGCATTTTCCTTGAAACATATTTAGTTTTTGCTAAGGCACCAAACTTTGTACCTTTTCTGCTTAATTTGGTACCAAACAGTTTTTTTTTTTTTTTTTTTTGTACTTTTTGCACATTTGCATTTTAATCTATTTGCGTGTCCCATAATTTTTCCAACTGGAAATCCTGGCTGTTAACTGTAATGCCAACTGTTTTATTTTTGGCAATTAGTTGTTTCTTCTTTAAGCCAAAAAACAAATTGCATTGAGTGGGCTGGATCACTTGGAAGTTTATTTCTATATTATTTTTTGTTGGTTTTGTTAGCTGCTTGCTATAACTTTCGTTGTGTTGAACAAATTACAATAGTCTAAGCACTCCCACGAACATGAACATGAATTTTAACAACGAACGAAAAAATAAAAATAGTCAAATTGAACTTAATGTTTCCCAGCTATAAATGTGTACTACAACCAGCTACGAGTACGTACTACAACTAAAACTATGTGTGGTAAATGGTTGAGTTTTATTAGAGTTGAGTATTAGGTGGGTTCACGCAATTATTACATTTTTTTTTGTGTAACTTTGAAAGTGGTTACTGAGATTCATAATAATGATAACTGGTTTAAAGATTTTTGCTGCATTTTACTCTTTTAAGAATAATAACCGTGTCAGATTTAGTAAATTAAAACAGACTACATATGAATACCAAGTAAACGTTTAAAAAAATGTGGGTACCGAGTACCCGTTTTCATTTTCTTTGTAATTTTTTATTATTTAAAAATTTAATTTTGTATACAAAATTTAATGGTTACTTTTCACGAATATCGAAGAACCATTTAACTTGTTCCTTAAATTTTTTTTGAAGCTTTTTAAAAGCTTTATTAACTAGTTTTTTATAGCTCTGAACAAGCTTTTTCTGAAAAACCTTTTCATGGCTATGTTTCCTTTAAAAAAAGTTTTTCCTTTTTTCTGCAAAAACCGCTTTTAAACTTTTTCTGTAAAAAAAAAACTTAAAAGCTTTAAACTTTTTTACACAAAACAACTTTAAAACTTTTTTCTATAAAAAAACCTTTAAATCTTTTTTCTTTTTTAACAGCTGTAAATTATTAAGTAACATGGTTTTTCTTTCTCAAACAATTATTTGCAAAGACTCAAAGATGGCATTTAAAAAAAATAAATTTGAATAACGAGTACCCATTTATCAGAATCGTAAAAAAATATGTTTTTTAATCTTTATATAAAAAATAAAAAAAGTACACAATAAAATTATAGTTTTTTAAAAATCTGTCTATAGTTAATTAGCACTTACTTTTGGCGGTTACCAAGTAACCATTAGACACTTTATTGCTAATTCTTAGTTTTTATGCTTTTAAAACTAAGTCTGTTTAAAAAGTATAAAATAGTAGGTTGCCTTAAACATTTAATACCGAGTACCCGTTTTCTAGAAACTTTAATAAACAAGTAACCATGAACAAATTATTGCCTATAGTTTGTTTATTTATATTTTTCTAATTATATCTAAGCTAATGGTTTTCCCTAATAAAAATCATACGATTACCGAGTACTTGTTTTATAGAACTAATAACAAACAAAGTTTTTCTTTAAAATACGCTTGAAAATTAGTTTTTCGTTCTTTAAATTTATTCAAGACAGTCAGAAATAGCTTATTAAAAAAAACTTAAATTAAATAACGAGTACCCGTGTATCGCAACTATGACAAATTCTTAATTTTAGCTTTATATAGAAAGAAATGTAATGAACAAATTATAAACAAAAGGATTTTCCAAAAAATTATTACAAATACTAAGAAATTGCAAACAGTTGTAGTGGTTACCAAGTAATCATGAAAAATATTATTACTAATGTCCAGCTTTGTTTATATTTTTTTAAAATATTTACATAAGTGCTACTGGTTAAAAAACAGTTTAAAAAAATCAAACGGTTACCGGGTACCCGTTTTAGAAAAACGTTGCATAAACTATTTTCAATGAAAAATAAGTAAATTAAATTTCTCAATTAGTTTTCAAAAGAGTTTATTGTTTGGTATTAGAAAAATTATTGCTCTGAAGAGCTATTTTAATATTTAACTAACAAAATAAATTTGAAAGAAATCGATCAAAAATTCCGACCGATTTTTAATATTTCAAATAAAATAATAATTGTTCCGACCGATATTTTACCAAAACTGAAAGTTTTGATTGGGCAAAATTTGAAAATTTCAATTTGAAAATGCTTATAACTCAAAAACTTTAAAAGATAAATAGCACATGAGATCATTGTTTTTTTTTTACATATCTAGCCTAGCCGAAGCTTCGCCCCAGGGGTCTTTATCCAACATCAACATTTAAATACTATTCCTGCTACTCTCATATAATTTTAATTGGAGATGGAAGAATTGACAGATATATGTTCAAAAAAAATTCGATTCTGCCCCATAGTGTGTACATACATTTTGCATGCAATATCTGAAAAAATGTTAAAATTTGCGAAAGGGGCCAAAGTTTGTGGAGTTTCTAAAGAGTAAATATAAACTTTTAGTTCAAGTATTTGGTATTGGTTTAAAGCCTAGGACTTGAAGGAATCTTTAGATTTTTTTAGATGTAGATTTTTGCTGATTATTGTCTTATTGCAATAAATACATATGTTCAATTCACAAGTGATGTTGTCGTGTCGTAGGAGATGTATGTCGTCTGAATTTACAATAGTTGTACAAATATTATTGGTAGTTTCTATATAAATGTTTTATACAACACCTATGACATTTTTACATATGTTTTCCGAATGTTCTATGAAGTTTAAATGTTGCCAAAAATCATAAACTGATTGAAAATTTTAAAACAAGAAGTAAAATTAAGATACAAGTAATTTGAATAATGGCTATAATAATGAAAATACTGCTTTAATTTTGGAAAATATTTATATTTTATAGTTTGTATATTTCTTTTTTAAATATATTATCTTTTGGCATTTCGACAACATAAATATACGACTTTGCTTAAAATTGTGTTTACAATTAAATCAACACAATGTACAACATACAACACTACTTCTGAATTGAACAGTAGAGTTTTTTTAATTTATCATCTAGGTTCTATATTCCACTACGAAGTGAAACTGAAATCGTTTTTAATTTCACATGGACAATTTCAGGGCGTTGTAGAAAACGAGTGAAACTTTTATTCTACAATGAACCAAACTAGAAATTATGAGCCATGTCATAGAATTTAATTCCATTTGGAAGTGGAATTAATTCCGTATAGTAAAAGAAAAAATTTTTTCGCAATTAAACCATTATAATTATAAGTTTTAGAATTTCTAGGTTTGATTCCGAAAAAATGTTTCGTTTTATGTAAATATTTTAAAAAATATAAACAAAGCTGGGCATTAGTAATATTTTTCATGATTACTTGGTAACCACTACAACTGTTTGGAATTTCTTAGTATTTGTAATAATTTTTTGGAAAATCCGTTTGTTTATAATTTGTTCATTACATTTCTTTCTATATAAAGCTAAAATTAAGAATTTGTCATAGTTGTGATAAACGGGTACTCGTTTAGAAGCAACATACGGAATTAATTCCACTTCCGAATGGTGTTAAATTCTGTGACAGGGCTGTACTATTTTATTTCTCAAATCATTTTTACTAAAATTACAACACAAACTTAATGGATATGTCTCTTCGATTTCATTTTACAACTGTAGAACCCAAATGTATATTTAAAATTTTTTACAATTGTTATAAACAAACATGTTGATTATGACCAACCCTAATACAACATTTGCCTCATGCAGCAGATGCTGCAACACAGCTAAAAAAACACACATAAAAAAGGCGTTAATTTACATTTATTAACTTGTTTAAGGGTGATAATAAAAATGTTTATAAAAAACAAATATAAAATACCCCAAAAAAAAAAAACAGACACACAAAACTGTAGGGAAAACCAAACAAACTTTTGTCATCATCTAGACCAGACATAAAAAGTTTTTTTATGGTACAGACAAATAAAAGTGTGGGAAAAAAATAAACAGCAAAGACAACCTGTTGATTTAACAAAAATTTGTGCAATTTATTTGTTTTTTTTTTATAATTTATAATTTAAAAGTATTTAATTAGCTTTATTTTTAAACACATATTAATTAAACTTTAATTTCTTTATATAAACAATATAATTGTTAACAACATATTTTCATACAACTATTTTTATATTCTACTTTCTTTCAAACTTCTTTTCTACTTTTTTTTACATGCTTACAATAAATAACAAATAATGATTTTCCAAAAATTATATAAAACTGCTGGATACTTTTTGCAATGAAAAAATATAAAAAAAAAAACAAACCAAACCAAACACTTTACACCAACTGCATGTTAAAATCAACAAATTGCCTAAAAAATACCTGCAAAACTGCCACCATTTAAAACAAAATATAAATAAAACTACTGCAAACTTGCGTGATTTAAATAAAAAACTAAACGCATGTTTTTATTTTAACATTTATAAACTAATTTTGCCTAAACAACACTTTATTATTACTATTATATTTTTAACAAAAATGTATTTAAACATTTCTTAGCTTCTAAGAAAATACCCATAAATGCTTCTTATGTTATTTACACGGATGAAAGCGGTCAGGTCTGTTAAGTTTCTAGTTTTGTTAATGTTATGTTTATGTTATGTTTATGTTATGTTTATGTTATGTTATGTTTATGTTATGTTTATGTTATGTTTATGTTATGTTTATGTTATGTTTATGTTATATTTATGTTATGTCATTATTTAATTTTTATAATTCTGTTTATACAGCTTTTTCGTTTAATTTATTTTAAAAAGCTTTATTTTTTTGCTTTTAAAAATTTTGTTAATTCTAATTTAGTTTCTTGTTTTTTTTTTGCCAAATTTAAATTTCTTTGAATTTTTTTTTATCCAAAAAAGTTTCTTTAGAAACCAGCAAGTTTTGTGATATTTTTGAAAAAAAAAAACGTATTTTAATATCAAGAATTTATATTTAGTTTGTAAGTTTTTAAGCAAATTTTTTATGAGACTGTTTTATTATACCGACCTTAACAACACACCATAAAACAGTTTGTTAAAATTGTAAATTTTGTAACACAAAAACACGGACATTTTGTTTCTAAAAATTTTAATTTTTAAGAAATTTTATAAAAATAGTTCATAAGTTAGGTTTAAAAACAAAACTATTTGAAAATATGTCAACAAAACTGTCCTTAAGCATTTTGGGTTTAAATTAATATCGTCACCTGAAATGCCCAAAGACGTAACCCTCAAAAAATCAAAATTCGTTTTTTGATTGAATCTGGAACACAGGGCTAAAATAAAATGCTCCTAAAAATTTTAAGCTTCTACGTTCCAAACTAACGATATTATTCAAGAACTGGCAAAAGACGTAACATCATTTAAACGTTCTCATAAAACACAAAAGACTCAATCCACATTTTTTTTACAGAAATAAGTTTGTCGTCTATATACATATATAATATATTTAGACAAGATGTGAAAAAATCGCCATTTTCAATTAAACAGTTTTCATTTTTTAACATTTTATAATGTTTTTTGCTTCTCCTGTAAAATTATGATAATGATGGTTACGTCTTTGGGTATTTTAGGTGACGATATGTGCTTACACACTGAACGAAAATAACGTTCGCATTTAAAAACACAGTAGCTTAATTCACAATCTTGTGCAAATGGTATTGCATTTGCAAAAAGGTTTAGCATATTTTTGCTTAACTAATAAAATACACAGCAAGAGAAAAAAATAGCGCAATTCACAATCTTGTGCAAATGATATTGCATCATTGCAGTTGCAAAAAGTTTTTTGCCTATTTTTGCTCTACACTAACAAACACAGCAAGAGCAAAAATATGCTAAACCATTTTGCAAATGCAATTAAGCAATACCATTTTCAGAAGATTGTGAATTACGCTAATATGCTATTTTATTTTTGCAAATGCAACGATGCAATACCATTTGCACAAGATTGTGAATTGCGCTAGTTTATGTATGTGTGAGTACAGTGTATTCAAAGAGCGTTCCATTGATTATTTTTATTTAGGAATGCCACTCAAACGATGTCTAAGACCACGATGACTATGCTAACAGAAATGTGGCATGAAAATCGAAATTAGCACTACCTGGTTGTGTATAAGAGTCATGTGAAGAGCAATATTCTGTGAAAAATATTAAATCATTGTGACTTATCTATTCTTAAATGACGGTCTAAATTTCAGACTATATTTTTATAACTTATACCATCAAAAATGCATGATGTTTGTAATGCACCTTTAAGTACACCGATCAATTTAGAATCACTTCCTGTGACGATGTAACCATATCCGTCCGTTCGTCTGGCTGGCTGTCCCACCTGTGCCCGTGGCAAAGTGTGTAAAAGTGGCAATATTTTTTTGTACATGATATTTTCTGGGCCCAAAGATGATTGCATTTCAAAATGAATGAAATTGCTCTATTATTTCACCTAGCCTCCATATAAATGTTCTGCCAAAATAGGACATAATCGGTTGTTGATTTTGATTTTGTTATAAACGTATACAAACAAATTTTAACCACAAATAATTTGCACATGATAATTTGCACACCTATGCATTTGTGCAGATCGGTCCATAATTGACCATATAACTCTCATATAACTCTCACCTCTGAAAATCAGTTTAAAACTTTGAAGAGCATAACTCTCTTTAAAATGTTGGTATTCAATTAATATTCAAGCCAAATTTGTTTCATACACATTAGGTTGTCCCAAAAAAAAAATAGTTTTTCTTTTATTTTTATGGTTGCTCAAGGATAATTTGAAAGCTTACAGGATAAAGTATTTTTGAGATTTTTCGGAAAAGGTTTTAAGGTCGCACAAGTCGAATTTGTTTGAGTTTTCTTCATAACTTTGTTAAAAACTACGATTTTTCTTTACTTTTGAGGAAACAATTAAAAAAGAAAAATGACCAAGCTTTATTTTTGTGTGCAAAAACTATAAGTTTTGCAATAAATTTGCTCATTTAGGTAGCGTGCATTACAAGTTTTCATAATTTTTGCATAAATTTCGTAAATAATGCTTTATAACTTTTAAAATTTATATGAAAATTAAATTTTGATTTTTTCGACCTTTCTTTCAAAAAAAAAAAAAAGTTTCTTCGAGCTCGAGGCCAATGATGCAATTTGCAAGACCTATGCTCCTCTCAATGATCTTAGTTTGTTAAAGCAGTTCGAAAACTATAAAATTATTAATGAGGCAGTTAGTTGTAAAATTTTGCTAGGTCATCAGTGGTACCTTACCCCAAAATATAGTCATAATAATAGACGTAGTTAATTTAACGAAAACTGTTTGTTTTCACATAAAATTCAACATAAATAAGTTTCATATCTACAGAAATCATATCACCTAATTTTATAACGTTCGGTCCACAATTAGTCAAAGTTTCCATATAAACCACCTACGAGAAGCATTTTAACATGTTGAAATGTTTTCAAAGTGTTTATAAGGAGTTACAATTTGACACAAATAATATGTACAAGTCATAACACTAAATTGTTGAATGATTGGTCCATCATAGGTCATACTTCCATATAGCGCCTGTTTCTGAAAAACTGTTTTTATACATATGTATATGTTAGATATGTAATTGACCGACTTTTTTAATAGTTTTAAATTGAAATCCAAACACTAGCTCTAAATAATAAACAACAGGTAGTTTTAATCCAGTCTTGCTCTCCAGAACTATATCATCCTTTCAGAAATAACCATTTTAAAGATGATGGTTGAAGGCTTACAGTTAGCTAAGGTTAAAATGTGCATTTTATAAAATTAGCTTAAAACAGTGCCAAGAGGTCTGAGTGCAAAGTAACCAATCAACTAATTTAATGCATCAGCTTTAAATCATCCAGAAAAATAGTTCCACTCACTTAAGCACTATTTAATACCATCGTAGTTAGCCAGTAATATCGAGCAATAATTAACCCCCTTATTCAAAAACGATTATTAAATTTAACAAACGTTTATTAAGACATATTTGCATATAAACATTTGCTTAATAAACGTTTGGCAAATTTAATAATCGTTTTTGAATAAGGGGGTTAATCTTTTGTCTGTCTCTCTACAAAATGTATTTGTTGATTTTATACTGACGTCCAAAATTTAAAATTTTAACAGTCTTATTTAGAAAAAATTAAAGTAGACTTCAAATATACTTTAAGAACATTTTGTATGAAAATTTTGTCTAAAAGCACACTTCAAACCTACTTTATTTTTTATGAATACGGCAGTAACCCCCTTATTCAAAAACGATTATTAAATTTAACAAACGTTTATTAAGCAAATTTTTATATGCAAATCTGTCTTAATAAACGTTTGTTAAATTTAATAATCGTTTTTGAATAAGGGGTTAAATCTTTAAAAACTATAATTTGTGAATCATATATGTTGCACAAGCGTATGAAAGCAACTTGGTGTGATGCACAGGACAGGGAAAGGTTGCACAAGAATGTTGAGAAATTTATGTTTTTCGATAGGGAAATGCTTTAACCGCATGTTATGTACAACATTTTCTTGCTAAATCTAATGAATTGCAAGTAATTATTCAACTTTCTTAATCAAAATTACATTGATTGATTGATACTGATAGTAAAAGCAAGTTCAAATAAATTTATAGACAAAACCCTAAAAAAATTTATTAACTATTTCTTTGCTAAATCCAGTGATTCAATAATAAAGATTTACCCCCTTATTCAAAAACGATTATTAAATTTAACAAACATTTATTAAGACAGATTTGCATATAAAATAATTTGCTTAATAAACGTTTGTTAAATTAAATTAAAATCGTTTTTGAATAAGGGGGTAAGTTTTTAGATTATTTTACTAATTGTGCGACCTTTATAACTTTATTCAAAATTATTTTGTTTTTAGCTTAAGGACAACTAAGTTTTTGTTAGCTTTAAAAATGTTGAATTTTGTACCAACAAGGTACTTTTTTTAATTAAAAAAAAAAAAAACAAAAAAAAAAAACACTGCAATTGCTCACTGAAGGATATGGTGATTGTGTTGCACCGGTTTCAACTTGCCAGAGATGGTTTATAAGGTTCAGAGATGAAGATTATGCCACTTAAGACCAGCCAGCCAAAAAGACCAAGAACTCCAGGCATTACTCCACGAAGATTGTTGCATTGTCTGCACCCAGAGTCTTTGGCGGGAATCAAACCCGCAACCCTTACTGATAGTCCGGCACTCTATCGCCTAGTCTATTTATTTTTACATGAAACTAATATTTGCTGAATATTGTGCAGTGCTTTTTCTAAAGGCCATTATGTACCATAGAGTCATATTCCGCGAAGAGATTTATATTGAAGCTATTAGAAATCGTGAACCGATTCTTACCATTTTCAACATAAGTTGTATTTCTATAATAAAAATAAAGTGTGCAAAATTGCATGATATTATTTGCATTATATTTGAAGAAAATAGAAAAAAAAAAGAATTTTTTTCTGCAAATATCAAAGCTGTTTGAAACTTTGGTCTATAACTCGAATCGTGTTAGAACGATTATGCCCATTTTTAATATCAAACATTTCGGTGGAAAAAATTTCATTGTTCTAAGTATTTTTGTCGAAGCTCGACAGACAGACAGTCACGGCTAGATCGTCTTAGAATCGTATAAGGACCCAGAATAACTAGACTTTTACGACCAATATTTTGATGTGTTACAAACCTAATGTATCCCCCATCTTTTTGTTACTCTTAAACGTTTGCAATATTATTTATATTTTAATAATTTATTTAAAAAAAATCAATCAATAATAATTTAGTTGTTAAACTATTTTTATCTGGCCCTCATAAACAGTGTTGCCAGAAAATAAATTTCAAAATATGCTAAAACTTGAAAAACTAAGTGCTAAAATGTTCTACAGAAGAAAAAAAAATTGTTAAATTTTTTCAAGGTTACAATACAATTTTTATTTCAAATGTTACAAATTTAAATTATAGTTTTTTCTAATTTTGTTCATAGCAATTGTTGACTTGTTTTAATAGATAACACTTCATATATTAATTCAAAAATTTCCGTGTTCATTTACTTATCACACCGTAAGAAATTTAGTTGAAATATTAATAAAAGTTATTTTATTATTTCTCCAAAAGTATTTTTTGGAGTAGAATAGCAAAAAAAAATTTTCGAGAAAAAAATTGGTTTTTATCAAGCAAATTATGTTAAAAAGCATTTAGCATAATTTTTTAAAATTTCAATGCATTTTCGAGAAACAAAATGCTAAATCTAGCAATAAAAGTGCTAAAATGGCAACACTGTTCATAAAATTAAAACATCACATAACGCTTCTCTCTTCCTCTCTTCTATCTCTCTCTAGCTCTTACTCTTTCTCTTAATGCCCCAACTCTGCCTATTAGTAAGATATTTAATATAATTACTTTTAGCCATTTAGCTAAAAAACAACATTAAATTATTTATAAACTACTGCCAGTATTTACTCTGAAATAGTAGTAACGAAAAAAGCTGCTGGTACATGTTTCTTTTAGTTTTTTTTTTTTTTCATTAATTTACGAGCAATTTTAATTTAATTGAATTGACCCTCTTAAAACTTTCATGTGTTTTAGTTGTTGCTGTTGTTTTTTTTTCAACAACCAACAAAGTATCCTTTCGCTTATACACAAACAACTACAAAAAAAAAGAAACAAAAACAAAAACCCAACAACAAAGAAAATATTAACAAAAATTTTAGGAGAAAAATAATAAGAATGAGAGTAAGTTTTAAAAGTTGCTGTAGCTGTGTATACAATATACAGTCAGTGATAAACTTATAAAGCAGAAGGAACTTAAAAAGCTAAATCTGGTGTCCTCAACAATGTCCAAGCAATCTCCTTAAATTTAAATTCGAATGTTTCTGACAAAGAATGCCTGGAGAAACGTTTACTGTAAAATCTCGGCCCGATTTAG
The DNA here is from genome assembly GCA_950370525.1 of Bellardia bayeri. Taxonomy (NCBI): domain Eukaryota; kingdom Metazoa; phylum Arthropoda; class Insecta; order Diptera; family Calliphoridae; genus Bellardia; species Bellardia bayeri. The sequence goes on along the minus strand of OX493268.1, from coordinate 17,797,430 downwards.
CTCTCTGTCGTTATACGAAACGTGCAATTGATTGGCATAAAAAAAAATCAGTTAAATTTAATAGACAAATATGTGAAGGCCCCTAATGCTGCACAGCTTCTGCTAATTAAACAATATGGTACTATTTTCGAAAGAAAAGTCTTCAATGAATTGGTATGAAAAAAATCAGTTCAATATAAGGTTTAGGCAATTGAACAATATTGGATATTTTAGTGGGTGTGCTACTGTAGAGCCACAGCTAATGTGATCTGCTTAAAAACAAAATTAAAAGTTAAAGGCGGTCTGAGTTGAAAACATAAGGCTGAATTAAAGACGGTAGTCTGAGTAAAAGATGTTAGTCTGGGTTGAAGACGGTAATCTGGTTTTAAGTCGGTAGTATATGTAAGAGACGGTATTCTGGGATAAAAACGGTAGTCTGAGTTGAAGACTGTATTCTAGGTTGAAGACGATAGCTTGAGTTTAAGACGGTAGTCTGAGATAAAGACGGTATTTTAGGTTAAAGACGGTAGTCTGAAAACAAAGAAGGTTTTAAAGCGAAAAAACAAAACTATAATTATAGCCTACAGATTTACGTATGACAACGAAAGTCAATTACAAAACGAATATCAAGCTTCCCAGTTACTATGAATTTTTCTTAAGCAAAAACATTTAGATAGAATTAAAAACCCACTTTAGGAAAGTGCTTTATTTGCATGTTTGATTAGGTTAAAAAAAAGCGCTTATTGTCAGCAGAAAGTAGTCCTCCAAACCGGGAACACCTCATACAAAAATCATGCATCCCATCAGCAGGTTTGAAGCGTTTTGAGGTATGAACCTGCTCCTTTTGGAGCACATTTTTTACTGGGTTGTTTGAATTAAATCCGGTAATCTGAGTTAAAGACGGTAGTCTGGTTTTAAATCGGTAGTATATGTAATAGACGGTATTCTGGAATAAAAACGGTAGTCTGAGTTGAAGACTGTATTCTAGGTTGAAGATGATAGCTTGAGTTTAAGACGGTAGTCTGGGTTGAAGACGGTAATCTGAGTTAAATTCGGTAGTTTGAGTTGAAGGCGGTAGTCTGAGTAAAAGACGGTAGTCTGGGTTAAATACGCTAGTTGAGTTAAATCCAGTAGTCTGAGTTTAAGACGCTAGTGGAGCTAAATCCAGTCGTCTAAGTTTAAGACGGTAATCTGAGTTGAAGACCGTTGTCTGAGTTAAAGACCCTTGTCTGAGTTAAATCCGGTATTCTGAGTTAAAGACGGTATTCTAAATTAAAGCCGGTAGTCTGGTTTAAAAATTGCAGTTTGAGTTAAAGATGGTAGTCTGGATAAAAGACAGGAGTCATTAAAGAAAATGAATTTTAGTTGCTTCTTTAAAATCTTCTTTAATATTAACAAATAATTAAAAATTCTTAATTCAAAACTATTCAAACGCTTTCTTTTTGTGCCACCAAAAAAAAAAGCATTCATATTTTAAAGACACTTTTTAATTTCTAAAAAAAACTTATAACTTTTCCAGAAATTTTCCAAGTAATACAACTAACAAAGAAAATTCTTTGCCAATGCTTGTATTCCCTCATCTACTGTCATTTACTTAAAAGGTTTATCACTAATTGACACACCTGTATGTTCTCAAACTTACACCAATAAACCAGGTATTTGTCTATATAGCCTTACAAGTGGGTGGTTTGAGCAGTTTATGTACTTTGTTAGTTAGCTGTTTAGCAAGAAATATTAAGTAAGTTTATATATCTGGTTACAATACATAACAATGTATTGGTTATTCGCTTTACCTTGTATGTAGTTTGTTTTTGTTTTTTCAAGTTATAAATTAGGTTAATCAAATTAATAGCGCATCCGCGCCTTTATACCAAATAAACCATTATAACCAAGAGTGGGTACTAAGGTTATTTTTTGTTTTGTTTTGTTGATTATACAATATACGAGTACATGTATGTATGTATGTATGTTTGTACATATTTGTTGGTTTATTTTTTCACTATCAATGAAGCATTCTTAGTAAACATTTAATGTATGACAGTGGTGTACAGACAGTCAATGGTTTTAAATAAAAGGATGCTGATGTTTAAATAGTAAATCAATCAACTGGGGGCATTTGTTTTTAAAGGCTTTTCTTTAATATAATTCTACTCATATAATTTTTGAATATTATATTATTATAGTTCGGCACAGAGAGAACATAGATTATAAAAACTTGAGAATTATTTTCTGGCCGTGTTTCTGAAGTTATTATGAAGGCAAGTTTTTATAAAAATACTCGTATATAAAACATAAGGAAATAATATAGCAAAAGTTTAGGAAAATTTAAATATCTTTAAATGTTTATGTATAATAAGAGACACTAGCTTAAATTGTTTAGATTTAGGTTAGAATATTTTCAAATAATCGCTTATGGTGTTAAATCAGCCAATCTAGTAGGTGGCCATTGCTAGCACAATCAAACTCATCATATTGTAATGAATTTAAATTAAAGACAAATTCAATAAGGTATTAAGTGCGGACTTTTTCGCAAACGCATCACTGTGTTGCATCTGATGCGCAGTACATTCGGAATAATAACAGTTGGCATCACTGCAAATGTAACAGTGAAGCAGCTGATGCCCACATAACATGAATAGATGCAATAAATGAGCATCAGCATCAGCATCGCAAACTAAACACAGATGCGCATCAAATGCAGCTCAGTAAAGCATTTCCAAAAAGGCCCTACACCTTTAACACGCTGGCTGCCAAAGCCGTTTTAGAATTTTGATCCTTTAGTAGCAATGTGATTTAACAATTTTGGTCACCTGAGGCCAGCAACTTATTTTTGTTCTTTTTTGTTTTAATTTTTTATTATCAAAAAAAAAAAAAATACACAGGGGAAATACACCAAAATGTTCATCACAGGCCAGCGAATCCAAAGTTCATGTAAAATTCCATATTAAAATGTAACAGGGTAACATCTGGGTGTCGCATAAAAAACGTGCGACCTGGCAGCCAGCGTGTTAATATTTGAATGGCGAAAGGAAATAATTCGATATATTTGAAGAACTAGGAAATTATACCCATGAATTAATTTTTAAACCTGCTTTTAATGAAATGTCTAAGAAATCAAATTTAAATGGAAAACTGCATTAAGAATTTATTCCTTCGAACTTTGGCTTGATAACAAACTGGATTTTTTTATTACATTAGCGAGCGTAATATTGGGTGTATAACTTCAAAATGCGGGATTTATAAGAAATGCAACTACATACATTGCAGATTTTAAATAATAACTAAAAAGATCTAAATCGAGCCAAAACTATACTGAAGAGCACTGACGCTAAATAAAGGACAGCAGACTTTTCTGCAGACATTATTGCGTGTATAACTTAAAAATGAGGATTCATACCAGATCTTTAGTAACTGGATTGTAATTTTAAAGGTAACATAACAGCCGTTTATTTGCACTTAGTTATTGAACATTATTTTGGGCCAACCAAGCTTCATATGCGGAAAGTGTAGTGTTTAGTTTGGCCTTTGGCGTTAAAGCTCCAGAAATGGTGTCTGTAGTTTAATAGTTGTAATTTTGACACAAGAGACAAGGCTCGCATAGGCCAAAAAAGCTTAAAGCCCAATAATTAGAGGCAATACCCCAAGAAGATTGTTGTTAAAGTCAACTCAAGAGCTTGCAGACTCATTGGGGGCTACTCAAGCAGCAATTTCAAAATGTTTGCGAACAGCAGGATTCATTGCTTACGATATGAATTCAAAGCCTGGATCTTGAAAGACGGTTGTGCATGTCCGAAATGCTGCTTTAATGCTACAAAAATAAATCATTTTTGCATTGAATCATTACTTGCAATGAAAAGTGGATGCATTACCATAACCAAAAAAATCCAAGAAATCGTGTGTGAAGCCTGGTCAACCAGCTGAATCAACACCTAAGCCAAATATCCAAGGCACTAAGCTAATGTTCTGTATTTAGTGATATCAAATACATACTGGACTCTGGCCACACAGAAAAAAAATCATGTTTTTTATTTCAATTAAACCTTTAATTGATTTTAAAATAATTTTCAATTAAAATTTTAATTGATTCAATTACTTTTTCTGATTTTTCTGATATTTTCAATTAAATCTCAAATTTTTTTTTAATTGATACTATCATTTTGTTTACAGGTCCGATTTCAATTAAATTTTTAATTGATTCCACAAATATTTTAATTGAAACTCATTTTTATTTTTTTCTGTGCAGAGCATCACAGAGAATCTGTATCTGATTGTAAGTAATTCGTTTATGCCGCCAGACATGAAAGCGTTATATGCCATCATGACAATGCTCGGCCACTTGTTTAAAACTATTTAAACAGAATTGGTTAGCAAGTTTGGCCTTATTCTCTTATAGTTTATAGTTTAGATATTAACCTGTCCAACTACTATTTGTTTTGCTCATGAAAAGCCTTTAAAAAATAGTTAAAAATTGAGTGATTTTCAGAAACATTTTCTACACAAACATTCGGTAATACTGAACCAGGCCTTTAGTTACAAGGTAATAAATGAGATACTCTGCAAATGTTATAATACACCCAACTCTTGTTTTACATGGTAGATACGTTCCTCAGAAATCCGTGTAAAAAAAGAGGCGTTTCCTTTTCGATGCGATGCATCACAAACATACATCGATGTTGCATCGATATTCCATAAAATACATCGATGTTTTTTATATAACGATTGTTTTTTTTTTTTTTTTTTAATTATTTATTATTATTATATTTTCGAAAAATCTTACATTTATTTTACATCTTCCAATACTCTTGTTCGATACTGTTTAGAAATAAGAGTTTACCAAGTTTTTCACCACTCTATCTGTTTCTTTGTTGAGTCCGATGTTCCCACCATTGTAAGGTATTTAAAAGAGATCTTGTAAAGCTTGCGAAACTGTGACTTATAATCTTTCCAAATATCCAACGGAGTTTCGTTCAGTCTTTCAACAGGAGTTGAACAACTAAACTGAAAGTTCATCAGACAATATATCTTTAGTCTTGTTGCTTTTCCAATTTCTATGAACCAGTTTCTAATGGCTGGTCCATAATGAAAAAGTATCCTCACTTTTATCGGATTTTTCTGAGTCAGATTCAATATTTTCATTTTGCAAAAGAGTATTTTTCATTAATTCCTTGATCTTTGATACAGCATTGGCAACGGCTATTGTATCATTAAAGTGCATTTTTTTGAATCGAGGGTCTAAAATGTTAGATATGTATACACGTTTATTTAGCAATATACACGTTCTGCATACAATTTGTCATTTCGATGCATCGAAAGAAAACATCGATGTTTTCCGATTGTTTAGGAGCAAAAAAAAATACATCGGATTATATCGATGTTTCAACACAATACATCGAGTTTTTTAAAACATCGATGTTTTTTTGTCCATCCCTAGTCTGAGTTAAATACTTTAGTCTTGGTTAAAGACGGTAGTCTGGGTTAAAGATGGCTATTTTTGGATTAAAGGCGGTAGTCTGAGTTAGAGACGGTAGTCTGGCTACTAACGCCTAAACATTTTAAAAGCTTCCCTAGCCTCACTGAAACTACAGCTTGTTGAGGCTTTGACTTGTTTTTTTCTTAAAAAAAAAAAATAATAATATTTGCTAACATTAAAATATAAGTTTCCCTTAGTTCAGCAAAATACTTGAACTTTATACCCTAAATCATTAGCCCTAGGCAGTTTTGTTTATGACACATATTTTCCAAATAAACAAAGCCACTTATATGTCATATAACATATAATAGGTAGAAAATTAAGATTAATAACATTTCAAATGTAGTTAAGTTTTTCATATAAAAATGTCATATTTAACTACAAGTAATTTAAAAATTAAGTTAGTATACTTATATTTCTAAACTGTTACTGTTCGAAAATATGCAAGGATTGAGGAGAAACCAAATTAAAGCCTGATAATGAAAGCATACACAATAACGCCGACAACAAGAACACAAAATAAAAAGCTGTTTATTCAATGTCAGTCAGTCAGTCCATGATGATGGTGATGTCACAGTTTGCTTTGTTTTTTTTTTATCTTTTCTAATGTACTGTATGATGTATGTAGATGTATGTATGTATGTATTCAGTCAGCTCTAACCAATATTTAACTAACACTAATGACTGATGATGATGGCAATGGTGATGGTGATGGCGATGAGTATGATGGTGATGATGATGACGATGACGATTACGACTGTTATGACACTCCCTTTTACCTTTTTGAAAAAATGAAAAAATTCTGACTAATGAATAAAGGCATTAGTATTAAAAGCACACACACACACAAACACTTTTCTAACCATAACTATATTTACATTTACACATACAAATACAAATACTTTGGCTAAAAAAAAAAACTAGTAATTTACTATAATATAAACTCTTCTATTGTATGGTTTTTATATACAAGGACATTATTTTAATATTTATTTCCTAATGCCACCGCAAACATATTAAATTCTTAAATTATAGTTTAAGTTATTGTAACAAATTAAGATTAATTATATACAAAAAAGAAAAAGAAAAACCTGACACAAACTGTTTGTTAAAACTGATTTTTTTCTATTTCTTTTACCCCACTCTCTTCTTTTTGTCTCTTAATTTTATTCCAAAATCCGCTGACCCTTTGTTAAACCTCTTGAAAAATAATCAAATAAAAAACTTTATTTAAGCAGCTCATAACTCAGATCGGCGGTTATTATATCACACACAGTGTCCAATACTTATAAATGGTACTGTTTACATTATTAGGTAATGAAACGTTTTCAAAAACAATTTAAATAAACAAATAAATTCAAATTGCATTTAAAAATCAATTGCAACAATGACAAATAACTATGCATATTGCTTTTTAAGCTTGAGTTTAGCTTAAAAGCTTTTTTTAAATAAAGCTTTAGTTGTGCTTACTTTTAAATTTTGGTTTTGCCTTCATCAACAGCAACAAGAAATTATTTAAAACAACAACAACAACAACTTACAATTTGTACACTTTTATCTAAATGTATTAGAAAAAAGAGCTTTTAAGCTTGTTAAACACCAAAGCTTTCTACTTTTATTTTCAAATAAATATCTATTTATAGTATAAAAACAAATTATTAAACATAACCTTTAAATGTTTTATAACAAACAAACTACTACAACAACAACAAAACAAAAGCTTATTGTTTCCTTTTTATTCTTTTTTTTTCTCTTTTTTCATATATTTCTAGTGCCGTCATTTAGGATTTGTAACTGTGTGTTTGTTAAAAAGATCTCTTAACTTACAACAAATAAAACAGACATTTAGGAGCTTCACTATTTCTAAAAATATGAAAGATATATTTAACTCTAGCACCAAATTTAATTCATATTTTTTCTTACAAAATGACAACAAAAAAAAATTACCCAAAAAAACCAAAAAAAAAAACATTCCATTTAAACAAAATATAAAACTTAAATTGTGATATTAGAATCAAAACAAAACCAAAACCAAATGCTAATGAAAATGTTAAAGAAAACCCAAAATCAAAACTGAAAATGTGAGTTTTACCAAAAATCCTTAAATTTACTTTTAAGTTCAGTTCGTTCTAGTGCCAAAGCTTTTTTATTTAAGCTTTTCTCTTTTTGTGTTTTTTTTTTATCGTATTGGTTCGTTTAATCTTTAGACAAAACGAAACTGGTGTGTGCGTGTGTTGTTTAGATCTTATATTATTTTTATAACTTAAAAATCAAATCACAAACTATATGTATTTTTAATTGTCAAAATCAACTCAAAATATAACTTGCTGCTTTCTATAAAAAGCTTTCTTACTTAAAGCCTAATTTGTTGACTGTTATGTTTTATTTATAATTTTGTTATTTTTATTTTAGATTTTTTTTGTTTGTTTATACTTTTAAGTAAATCTTTAAATTTTTTTTAAAATATTAACAACAAAAGCTTTAATTTTTAAAGATTTTTTTTTAATTTTCTCAAATTCAAGCTTTTTTTATTGTACTTATGATTACAAGCCAATAGAAATTATGCTCCAACACAGTTTTATTTTTAACTATAAATAAAGGCAGAGATTTTTAAAAATTTGATAATTTTGTCGCATTCTTGACAATTAAATATTACAAACGCCAAACTTCTGGTGATATATTTATAATATATATTTAAAAAAAAATGCAAACATTAATTTAGTAAGTCCAGAATAAGTAAAAAAGATTATTATATCTCAATATATATGGACAATACTAAGGCCCCGATTACTGTATTTTGACGTTGTTTGTGTAAACTGCGATTACGAGTCACAACTTTTATCAGCTTAATCGTATGAAAATACAATATGTTGCAGTCGAGACCACACAACATGTTAGTGTTATGGACAATAATCGGCACCTAAGTTTAAGTACAGAATTTGGTCTTAGATTTTGCACTGCTACTTAGTTTAAGTATTACTTGGTTCCGTGGTTTTACTACTAAAACTAACTGGTAGTTATGGTTGTTTTTGATTTAAATTTATGATCATCACGGCTGTAGTTCCCATCACATCATATAAAAAACTTTTTGGTCCTTTTAAATTGGCTATCAGTTGATCTTATGCCCCAAACTCTTACTGCAGTCATGAGACTCGATAATAGAGTCTCTTGCTTTTAGAGAAATGCAACCATAATTAACTATCTGGCACGTCTCCCCGATAATATTAATTAATAGAATTTTAGATAATTTTTCGACTGGGGCTTTAATGTGTCGATTGCAGAACTGATGGAATACAATCCCTTCAGGAGAAACTATTCGGGATCATCACTGATGATTTCAAATCGGATGTGGCAGTGGCTTTCATAACGCATGGCCTTGTGCCAAACTACCGAACCAGTGCAGTGTTGTTCAGGCTGAGATTTCAGCAGTAGGTAGGGCCGCGAACAGACTTAGGTTTTACTGAGTAAGTGGTCGCCCAAAATAGTTTTCCTATGTCTAAACGACAATTATTTTGGTCCTAAAATGCCAGGCATTCCTGAAGAAGATGGCTTGTCTTACTTATGTGGCGACAGATATCCCAAGGAACCGCCTTGCGGATTCATTGCTCAAGATAATGCAATTGCAATTTTGTTTTCATTGCACAAACTAGATGGTCTGTGATGACCAGATGGTAGCTTGGGAGCGCGTGTGCAATGGTCCAATTATGATTGACGCATAATTGGAAAACATTACATGTGTACTACTACTGCTGTGAGCGCATGTCACTGACTAATTGGTGAATATAATAGCTGATTAACTCTTTCTTATACACGGTAATGTAGATGATGTCAGCATGGCCTGCATACATGTAATGGTGTGGTTTAGATAAAAATAATTGACTTCAAACTCGTTCAGAGTTCTAGTTCATAGTTCTATTTCTGTTCGAGTTCTGTTCCTATTCTGTTCTAGTTCTGTTCTTATTATGTTCTAGTTCTGTTCCTATTCTGTTCTAGTTCTGTTTGAGTTCTGTTCTAGTTCAGTTTGAGTTCTGTTCTAGTTCTGTACTAGTTCTGTTCTTATTCTGTTCTAGTTCTGTTCTCGATCTGTTCTAGTTCAGTTTGAGTTCTGTTCTTATTCTGTTCTAGTTCTGTTCTTATTCTGTTCTAGTTTTCTTCTAGTTCTGTTCTAATTCTGTTCTAGTTCAGTTTGAGTTCTGTTCTTATTCTGTTCTAGTTCTGTTCTACTTCTGTTCTAGTTCTGTTCTCGATCTGTTACATAAGAGCGCATAATTTCTTTTGGTCTTGTATTTCGTATTTACATATCTCTATTTATCAGTCTCTCTCCCCTCTATATTTCTTTTTAATTTACTTAATTTTAAGCAAATTGTAACTAAGAAATCGTATGAATTATTTTACAATATTTAGCTAAAATTTAAGTATGAAACAATAGGAAAACATAAACAATTTTAGGGGGAAATTATGGCTTAAAGCTTAAATTTATTTTTAATTTAAATTTAGCCCATAAGTTATATAGTAACAGCAACAACAACAACAACAATAACAAAATACATATTTTTATTTAATTTTATTTTATCAACTATCCAACAAAACAAAAACACATTTAACAAACAATTATCGTATAAATTATAATTAAAATTAAACAAATCTATAAAAAATAATATAGTATGGACAATATAAAACTAATTTTTGCTCTTTTATCTTTCTTTTTTTCTTCTTCTTCTCTTTTTTTTAATATATATAAAAATATAAATGAAACAAAAATTTTTTAATTTTTTATTAACAAAAATTAATAAAACAAAATTTAATTTTTCAAAATTTTATTTATTTTTTTTTTTTTTTAAATATATCATTTTGATCTGGTGAAATGTATTTTCGGTTGTAAAATTGATTATTATTTTGTTTGGAAATTAATTAAATTGTGCTCGCATCTCGTAAATCTGTATCTACATCAATAAACAACAAACAACTACAACAACAACTAACATCTACAACAAATACACTTAAACCACCCCCTCCAAATATACCAACAACAAAACGAACAACATGTATTATTTTTTTTTTTTTGTAATCTCTATAGTTACTGGACACCCTCCCGGTGTGCCAAGATTTTAATAGATCTATGTGCAGTCGGTTAAATTGTAGATTCGTTCATTTAACTGAAGGTAAGTGCATGCTGCTAACTTTTTGATTTCATTTTCTTTAAAACATATCTTCTAGTTTTTATTTCATTTTTTATTTAAGCTTATTTCGATATTGAATTAGTGTATGGTAGTTTTATATATACATACATACATTTTTTTTGTATTTAGTTGGCTTTTAACCTGAATCGTTTCGTATTTATTTATAATATTTTCCTTTAATTTTAGTTTGATTTGTCTTTTAGTTTTTCCTTAAACAATTTTATCGAAAAATTAAGTATTAAATTTTCAAGAAATTATTTTTCATATTTGTTGGTTAATTTAGAAAGAGCCTCTGTAATCTAAGACTATTTTTAAATATTGCTGCGAAAAAAAAAACTTTAGATATGTAAATGACTGTATCTGTTTGTATATCAAGGCAACTTTGAAATAAAGGCTGTACAATTTTGTTTATATGGTAATATTGAATAACGGATAATATGTCCTGTGAGTCCACGCTCACGGGAGTGTTCACACGATATGAATTGAGATAACACTCATATATGCTAGATATATTATAAACAAACAATTTAAGTTCTACTTTAGCTCTAGATCGATTCTTGTGCAGTTCTATATGAGTTCTTGTTAAAATTTTTAAACACTTCAACAACAACTTAATTTCGTTTGTTCCGATATTTGCAAATTTTGCCAACATTTTTAAAAATTTATTAAAATTTTCGTAAAGAATACATAAATGTTTCTTAAATTGTTTCTCACTTCAATAACTTCTTTAGTAACTTTTTCCAAAGATATGTTGTTATATTCCGAAAAGTTGTAAGTTTCTGAGCAAGTTTTTCTAAAGAAAAGTTGTCAGTTTCTAAGCAACTTTTACTAAGGAAAAGTTTTTAGTTTCTAAGCAACTTTTTCTAAAAAAAGTTGTAAGTTTCTGAGCAACTTTTTCTAAAGAAAAATTGCCAGTTTCTGATCAAGTTTTTCTAAAGAAAAGTTGCCACTTTCTAAGCAACTTATCTAAAGAAAAGTTGCCAGTTTCTAAGCAACTTTGTCTAAAGAAAAGTAACCAGTGTCTAAGCAACTTTTTCTAAACAAATGTTGTCAGTTTCTAAGCAACTTATCTAAAGAAACGTTGCCAGTTTCTAATCAACTTTGTCTAAAGAAAAGTAACCAGTTTCTAAGCAACTTATCTAAAGAAAAGTTGCCAGTTTCTAAGCAACTTTGTCTAAAGAAAAGTAACCAGTGTATAAGCAACTTATTCTAAACAAATGTTGTCAGTTTCTAAGCAACTTATCTAAAGAAACGTTGCCAGTTTCTAAGCAACTTTGTCTAAAGAAAAGTAACCAGTTTCTAAGCAACTTATCTAAAGAAACGTTGCCAGTTTCTAAGCAACTTTGTCTAAAGAAAAGTAACCAGTGTATAAGCAACTTATTCTAAACAAATGTTGTCAGTTTCTAAGCAACTTATCTAAAGAAACGTTGCCAGTTTCTAAGCAACTTTGTCTAAAGAAAAGTAACCAGTTTCTAAGCAACTTATCTAAAGAAACGTTGCCAGTTTCTAAGCAACTTTGTCTAAAGAAAAGTAACCAGTGTCTAAGCAACTTATTCTAAAGAAAAGTAACCAGTTTCTAAGCAACTTTTTCTTAAGAAAAGTAGCCAGTTTCTGAGCAAGTTTTTCTAAGGAAAAGTTGTCAGGTTTTAAGCAATTTTTTTTAAAGAAAAGTTGTTAGTTTCGGAACAACTTTTTCTAAAGAAAAGTTACCAGTTTCTAAGCATCTTTTTCTAAGGAAAAGTTTTTAGTTTCTAAGCAACTTTTTCTTAAAAAAAGTTGCCAGTTTCTGATCAAGTTTTTCTAAAGAAAAATTGCCAGTTTCTGATCAAGTTTTTCTAAAGAAAAGTTGCCACTTTCTAAGCAACGTATCTAAAGAAACGTTGCCAGTTTCTAAGCAACTTTTTTTAAAGAAAAGTAGCCAGTTTCTGAGCAAGTTTTTCTAAGGAAAAGTTGTCAGGTTTTAAGCAATTTTTTTAAAGAAAAGTTGTTAGTTTCGGAACAACTTTTTCTAAAGAAAAGTTACAAGTTTCTAAGCATCTTTTTCCAAGAAAAAGTTTTTAGTATCTAAGCAACTTTTTCTAAAAAAAGTTGTAAGTTTCTGAGCAACTTTTTCTAAAGAAAAATTGCCAGTTTCTGATCAAGTTTTTCTAAAGAATAGTTGTCAGAGTCTAAGCAACTTTTACTAAAGCAAATTTGCCAGTTTCTAAGCAACTTTTACTAAAGCAAAGTTGCCAGTTTCTTAGCAATTTTTTCTAAAGCAAAGTTGTAAGTTTCTGAGCAAGTTTTTCTAAAGAAAAGTTACCAGTTTCTAAGCATCTTTTTCTAAGGAAAAGTTTTTAGTTTCTAAGCAATTTTTTTTAAGAAAAGTTGTCAGTTTCTGGGTAACTTTTTCTAAAGAAATGTAACCAGTTTATAAGCAACTTTTTCTAAGGAAAAGCTGTCAATTTCTAAGCAACTTTTTCTAAAGAAAAGTTGTCACTTTTTAAGCATATTTTTCTAAGGAAAAGTTGTTAGTTTCTGGGTAACTTTTTCTAAAGAAAAGTAACCAGTGTCTAAGCAACTTTGTCTAAAGAAAAGTAGCCAGTTTCTGAGCATGTGTTTCTTAAAAAAAGTGGCCAGTTTCTAAGCATCCTTTTCCAAGGAAAAGTTGTTAGTTTCTAAACAACTTTTTCTAAAGAAAAGTAAAGCATTCTTTTTTATACGAAAGTTGCCAGTTTCTAAGCAAGTTTTTCTAAAAAAGACAGTTTCTAATGTGTAATGAATATTCGTACTAATTTTACACAATGAAATAGTACTGTATGAAAAATCTGTTGAGTATTTTTATTTTTAAAACAATTTAGGTACATAAAATTAAGTCATAAGAAACTTTTAATTTAAAATATTTAAATTAAACTAAACCACTTTACAAAGCTATTTATAACTAATTTATGTATTAATATTAAGCAGGTATTTTAAGGTATTTTCTAGTTATAAAAAAAATTCACCCAGCTTTGTTTAATAAAAGAAAATCACATTTAATTTAAACAAATCGAAATAAATCTTACTCAAAGATAACTTATAATTAATACAATTAATGTTTATTTGTTTTTCTTAAAAAAAAAAAAAAAATATATATATAGACGATAAGGTTGAAGTATGTGATCAACGTGTGGCTGTGTGTCGTGATCATGCCAATGGTCAGTGCAGACGTAAACAATGTAAATATTATCACATACCAATTGTATTGCCGCCCGCTAATATAATGGCAGCATTAATTAATGGCAACAGCAATAATAATAATAACAACATTAGCAACAACAACAATAATATTAATACACACAATCAGCAGCAACAACAACAGCAAACAACACTTCAACAACAACATGATTACGAACAACAATTAAAACTAACAACAACAGCATGTGGTGTTGTAGTACCCTCTACAACGGCCACAATTGCAACCACAAATTATAATAATAATTTAATTATAATTGAACCACATCATCAGCAACATTTCTATACACCGGCAACGATAAGTTATACAACAACACAGCAGCAACAACAACAATCATGTTTACCGACAGCAAAGGCATTAGCAATACAAACAAATCTGTTTCATCATCACCAACATCATCAACCACAACAACATGCAACGACCGCTCTCTCACATATCTATCATACCTCACAACAGCAACCACAACAATATCAACAGTTACAATATACAACTGCCAATACAACTTACAATAGTCATCATCAGCAACAACAACAGCAACATCTCCACTACCAACAACAACAACAACATCCGCATACTCATCACCAGCAACATCACAGTCACCATCATCACCAGCATCATCATCACATCACCTCACCTTATTCCCCCTCAGCTGCATCAACGTCATCGTCTGCCTCCTCATCGTTATCGTGCTCGAAGGCCTGCTCACCCACCCTCTCGACGACTACGACCCACTCAACAACATCCACAGCCACAATTCCCACACCAATGGCAGCTACTTATTTGCCTTTAGCTGCAGCTGCACCTCTACAACCACCAGCTACAGCAACAACAACACCCAATTATCTTAAGGCCCCAACACATCCAGCGCCCAATGCCGCCGCTGCTACGGCCATGACAATTGCCATAGCCACTCAAGCACCGCCCCTGGTCTTGGGTACAACACTCTCCAACAGCAATTACAATACGAATTGCATTCCAATCTTGACACAAACAACCGATGTTACAACATTAGCCGGTGCTGCTGCAGCACTCACACAACATCCAGGACATCATCCAACACATGCCTTCATTTATCCGGCTACAGCACAGCCTCAACATTAAAAGATCGGGCTGTCTAAGGGAGTTGTTTTTAACGTGGAACTCCTTTCAAAAATATCCTCGTATAAAGAAAAAGTAAGTTTTCTATTTTTGTAAAATAAATAAAAAATATTGTGAGATTTTTGTGAGATTTCTGTTTTTGCTGTAAATCTAATTAAATCTCAAGTATGTGGCAATAGAAATTAGGCAATAATTGTTAATAGAATCAGTCACCATTGTTAAGAGGGTACTACTTTAAAACAACAAAGATTCATAATTAAACTTTAATGAAAATGTTGACAGCACTGTTAAGAAGGAAGACAGCTGGCTTAAAATAACAGTTACGAATTAGTTTTCGAGTTTAAAGACAGCACTGTTAATAACAGAAGATGTCGCTGTTAATAATCTAGTTAACAGTAGAAATGTTGTAAATTTCTGCCAGTTTTTCTACAGAAAAGTTATCAGATTCTGAGTAGCTTTTTCTAAGGACATGTTGTTGGTTTTTGAACAATTTTTTGCTAAAGAAAAGTTGCCAGTTTGTAAACAATTTTTGCTACAGAAAAGTTGTCAATTTCTCAGCAACTTTTTCTAAAGAACAGTTGCCAGTTTTAGTTTTCCGAGCAAACTTTTCTAAAAACAAGTTGCCAGTTTTTGAGCAACTATTTATAGATAAAAGTTGCCAGTTTCCGAGCAGCTTTTCCAGAGAAAATTTGCCAGTTTCTGGGCAACTTTTTCTAAAGAAAAGTTGCCAGTTTCTGAACATCTTTATGCAAAGCAGTGTTATTGATTTCTGAACAACTTCTTCTAAAGAAAAGTTGCAAGTTTCTGAGCAACTTTTTGTAAACAAAAGTTGTCAGTTTCTGGGAAACTTTTTCTAAAGAAAAGTTGTAATTTTCCGAGTAATCTTTTCTTAAGAAAAATGCCCAATTTATGAGCAACTTATTCTAAAGAAAAGTTGCCAGTTTCTGAGCTTATGTAAAGCAACGTTGTTGATTTCTAAACAACTTCTTGTACAACGCTTCCGAACAAAGTTTGCTAAAGAAAAGTTGTCAATTTCTCAGCAACTTTTGCTTAAGAAAAGTTGCCAGATACTGAGCAACTTTTTCTAAAGGAAAGTTGTGATTTTCTGAGCACACTTTTCAAAAGAAAATTGTTCAGTTTCTGAGCAACATTCAGTAAAGAAAACTTGTTGGTTTCTGAGCAACTTTTATTAAAGAAAAGTTGCCTGTTTCTGAGTTGTCCTCTCTAAATACAGTGCTGTAATGTTTTTAAAGTTTTGAACTCCTTAATAAAACCGAAACCTAAAAACTAAACTTTACTTAAGTTATTTGTAAAATAAATAATTAAAAATATACATACTTACTTAAATAAAAAAAATCCCCATTAAATGTTTAAATCAACAAATAACAATTCATTTACTACATAACAAAACAAATCATTATTAGAATCTAACTAAATGAAATCAATCACCTAAGAAAAGTTTTCGTTTTGTTTTAGAACTTTTTTCTTTCATTTCGAATTTTTTTCCTAACAAAACAATTTTAACACTAACCAACTCACTTACCACTACACCTAACAAACACACACTCAAAAAAAAAAAAGAAAAAAGAAAACAACTTATTAGTATTAAATAAATAAATACACTCAAACAAATAGTTACACTTAAATAACACACTACAATAATAATAGAAAAAAGAAAACGTATTATTAAAGAAAAGAAAAGAAAATAAAAAACATTTTTACATTAAAATTTTACTCTAAACAACAACAAAAATTATACAAAAATTCTCCTTAAACGTATGACCAACATTTAAGGAGAATTTAAAATTAATCAAAAACAAATTATTACAAAAATACACCAAAATGTAACACTTTTTTGAATAAATATTACAAACAAATTATGGAAAAAAAAATAACAAATAAAATAATAATTTTCAAAATTTATGAAATTTAATGAAAACAAAAATCAATTTTATAGAAATTTCTAGAAAATCTAAAACAAAAACAGTGCTGTTGAACAATTAAATGTTTATAAACCAAAAAAAAAAAACAACAAATAAATAACAAAAAAAATTATTGAAAACAAAACTTTAAAGCCAAGTAGAGTTTTGAACAGGAAAACAAAACACAATATAAATAGAATTAAACAGAAATTAATTAAATAAGAAAATCCCCCAAAAAAAAAAAAAAGAACAAACGAGAGTTAAATTGTAAAGAATTTAAAGAAATTTATGAAAAACACAGTTTGAAGAATAGTTTGAGCATTTTTTGTTTAAGCATTTCGAGAGAATTTATGACAAATATGGCTGATATTCAAGTTTTGAACTTTTAATAAAATTTCCCTGTTTAATATTAGATCTCTCTGACTGTGATGTATGGAAAATGTTGCAAAGTAAACTTCTGTTACATTTCTCCAAAACCAGTTTAAACTATTTAGTTTAACTCTCGTTTAAACTTCTGTAAACCATAAATGTTGACAAAACTGTTTGTTCTACATTTCCATTAACAATAATTAAAGAAAATTAAAGGTTGATGAATTATTTACAAAACAAAAAAAATTAACAAAACAAAAACAAAAAAAAAAAAACATTCAAAATAGAGTAGTAAACAGAAAAAAACAAACAAAAAATTACTAAAGATTTTTTTTCTCCAAACTTTAGCAAGACTTAAATATTTAAAACAAGTTAAAAATTTAAAAAACAAACTTAGATTAAATACAAAAATATTTAAAAGTAATAACAAAAAAAATTAAATAAAACACTAGTGTTCCATATTACTGATTCAAACTAAAGAAAAAAAGTTTAAACTAAATACAATTAAACATATTAGAGAAAATATTAATTTTATGAATTTTTTGTTTTTCTTTACTTTTTGTTAAACACATTTTAGATACAATTACCAACAATAGCAAAACAGAAAACAACTCTACATATACTAGAAATAAAGGAAATTTTAAAATGATTTAAACTTTTTCCAAAATTGGTCAGTTTCTAAGCAACTTATTCTAAAGAAAATTATTCAGTTTCTAAGCAGCTTTGTCTAAAGAAAATTTGTCAATTTCTGAGCAACTTTTTCTAAAGAAAACTTGTCAATTTCTGAGCAACTTTGTCTAAGGCAAATTAATCAGTTTCTGAGAAAATTTTTCTAAAGAAAATTGGTCAATTTCTGAGCAACTTTTTCTAAAGAAAACTTGTCAATTTCTAAGCAACTTTGTCTAAGGGAAATTTATCAGTTTCTGAGCAAATTTTTCTAAAGCAAATTGGTCAGTTTCTAAGCAACTTTTTCTAAGCAACTTTGTCTAAACAAAATTAGTCAATTTCTGAGCAACTTTTTCTAAAGAAAACTTGTCAATTTCTGAGCAACTTTGTCTAAGGCAAATTAATCAGTTTCTGAGAAAATTCTTCTAAAGAAAATTGGTCAATTTCTGAGCAACTTTTTCTAAAGAAAACTTGTCAATTTCTAAGCAACTTTGTCTAAGGGAAATTTATCAGTTTCTGAGCAAATTTTTCTAAAGCAAATTGGTCAGTTTCTAAGCAACTTTTTCTAAGCAACTTTGTCTAAACAAAATTAGTCAATTTCTGAGCAACTTTTTCTAAAGAAAACTTGTCAATTTCTGAGCAACTTTGTCTAAGGCAAATTAATCAGTTTCTGAGAAAATTCTTCTAAAGAAAATTGGTCAATTTCTGAGCAACTTTTTCTAAAGAAAACTTGTCAATTTCTAAGCAACTTTGTCTAAGGGAAATTTATCAGTTTCTGAGCAAATTTTTCTAAAGCAAATTGGTCAGTTTCTAAGCAACTTTTTCTAAGCAACTTTGTCTAAACAAAATTAGTCAATTTCTGAGCAACTTTTTCTAAAGAAAACTTGTCAATTTCTGAGCAACTTTGTCTAAGGCAAATTAATCAGTTTCTGAGAAAATTTTTCTAAAGAAAATTGGTCAATTTCTGAGCAACTTTTTCTAAAGAAAACTTGTCAATTTCTAAGCAACTTTGTCTAAGGGAAATTTATCAGTTTCTGAGCCAATTTTTCTAAAGCAAATTGGTCAGTTTCTAAGCAACTTTTTTTAAGCAACTTTGTCTAAAGAAAATTAGTCAATTTCTGAGCAACTTTTTCTAAAGAAAACTTGTCAATTTCTGAGCAACTTTGTCTAAGGCAAATTAATCAGTTTCTGAGAAAATTTTTCTAAAAAAAAATTATTCAGTTTCTAAGCAAGTTTGTCTAAAGAAAATTGGTCAATTTCTGAGCAACTTTTTCTAAAGAAAACTTGTCAATTTCTAAGCAACTTTGTCTAAGGGAAATTTATCAGTTTCTGAGCCAATTTTTCTAAAGCAAATTGGTCAGTTTCTAAGCAACTTTTTTTAAGCAACTTTGTCTAAAGAAAATTAGTCAATTTCTGAGCAACTTTTTCTAAAGAAAACTTGTCAATTTCTGAGCAACTTTGTCTAAGGCAAATTAATCAGTTTCTGAGAAAATTTTTCTAAAGAAAATTAGTCAATTTCTGAGCAACTTTTTCTAAAGAAAACTTGTCAATTTCTGAGCAACTTTGTCTAAGGCAAATTAATCAGTTTCTGAGAAAATTTTTCTAAAGAAAATTGGTCAATTTCTGAGCAACTTTTTCTAAAGAAAACTTGTCAATTTCTAAGCAACTTTGTCTAAGGGAAATTTATCAGTTTCTGAGCAAATTTTTCTAAAGCAAATTTGTCAGTTTCTAAGCAACTTTTTCTAAGCAACTTTGTCTAAACAAAATTAGTCAATTTCTGAGCAACTTTTTCTAAAGAAAACTTGTCAATTTCTGAGCAACTTTGTCTAAGGCAAATTAATCAGTTTCTGAGCAAATTTTTCTAAAGAAAATTGGTCAATTTCTGAGCAACTTTTTCTAAAGAAAACTTGTCAATTTCTAAGCAACTTTGTCTAAGGGAAATTTATCAGTTTCTGAGCAAATTTTTCTAAATCAAATTGGTCAGTTTCTAAGCAACTTTGTCTAAAGAAAATTAGTCAATTTCTGAGCAACTTTTTCTAAAGAAAACTTGTCAATTTCTGAGCAACTTTGTCTAAGGCAAATTAATCAGTTTCTGAGAAAATTTTTCTAAAAAAAAATTATTCAGTTTCTAAGCAAGTTTGTCTAAAGAAAATTGGTCAATTTCTGAGCAACTTTTTCTAAAGAAAACTTGTCAATTTCTAAGCAACTTTGTCTAAGGGAAATTTATCAGTTTCTGAGCCAATTTTTCTAAAGCAAATTGGTCAGTTTCTAAGCAACTTTTCTAAGCAACTTTGTCTAAACAAAATTAGTCAATTTCTGAGCAACTTTTTCTAAAGAAAACTTGTCAATTTCTGAGCAACTTTGTCTAAGGCAAATTAATCAGTTTCTGAGAAAATTTTTCTAAAGAAAATTGGTCAATTTCTGAGCAACTTTTTCTAAAGAAAACTTGTCAATTTCTAAGCAACTTTGTCTAAGGGAAATTTATCAGTTTCTGAGCAAATTTTTCTAAAGCAAATTGGTCAGTTTCTAAGCAACTTTTTCTAAGCAACTTTGTCTAAACAAAATTAGTCAATTTCTGAGCAACTTTTTCTAAAGAAAACTTGTCAATTTCTGAGCAACTTTGTCTAAGGCAAATTAATCAGTTTCTGAGCAAATTTTTCTAAAGAAAATTGGTCAATTTCTGAGCAACTTTTTCTAAAGAAAACTTGTCAATTTCTAAGCAACTTTGTCTAAGGGAAATTTATCAGTTTCTGAGCAAATTTTTCTAAATCAAATTGGTCAGTTTCTAAGCAACTTTTTTTAAGCAACTTTGTCTAAAGAAAATTAGTCAATTTCTGAGCAACTTTTGCTAAAGAAAACTTGTCAATTTCTGAGCAACTTTGTCTAAGGCAAATTAATCAGTTTCTGAGAAAATTTTTCTAAAGAAAATTGGTCAATTTCTGAGCAACTTTTTCTAAAGAAAACTTGTCAATTTCTAAGCAACTTTGTCTAAGGGAAATTTATCAGTTTCTGAGCCAATTTTTCTAAAGCAAATTGGTCAGTTTCTAAGCAACTTTTTTTAAGCAACTTTGTCTAAAGAAAATTAGTCAATTTCTGAGCAACTTTTTCTAAAGAAAACTTGTCAATTTCTGAGCAACTTTGTCTAAGGCAAAATTAATCAGTTTCTGAGAAAATTTTTCTAAAAAAAAATTATTCAGTTTCTAAGCAAGTTTGTCTAAAGAAAATTGGTCAATTTCTGAGCAACTTTTTCTAAAGAAAACTTGTCAATTTCTGAGCAGCTTTCATAAAAGAAAAGTTGTTGGTTTCTGAGCAACATTTTCTGAAGAAAATTGGTCAGTTTCTGAGCATCTTTATGTAAAGCAATGTTGTTGATTTCTGAATAACTGTTTGTGCATAAAAGATACCAGCTTCTGAATAACTTTTGTTAAAGAAAAGCTATCAATTTCTCAACCACTTTTCCTAAAGAAAAGTTGTCAATGTCTCAGCAACTTTTTCTAAAAAAATGTTGTCAGTCTCTGAGCAACTTTAAAAAAAAAAAACTAAAAAAAAATGTCTAACGAAAGCTTTTCAGTTTCTAAATTTTCCTAAAAATTTCTTAAAAAAAATCGTATAGAGTTGTAACTACATAATTAAAATTATTAACAACAAGAAAAGGGGAAAAACAATAAATATTTATAGTAAATATAAAACAAAACTAATCAAAATATTAAAACCAAATAAAAAAAAAAAAAACATTAAAAAACATTATACAAAAATATAAAAAATAATAAAACAAAAAGTAAAGTCACGTCCTATTTTTGCAACAACGATTTATAACCAAAAAATAAATAAGAAAAATGAAAATAAAAACAAAAAAGAAAATATTTTAAAATAAAACAAGACAGCAAATAAATTATTGAAAAAGAAAAACCAACAACAACAAAAATACTCAATAAATCTTTTTTTTTTTTTTTAACACAAACCAAACAAAAAATATTTAATCTTTTTTTACAAAACAATTTAAAATGAAAATAAAACTACAACACTAAACAAATTCAAACAGAAATATTTTTTATAAAAATTCCCAAAAAAAATCTCAAAAAAAAATTAATAAAATTTATAAAAAAAAAAATCAAATAATATTTTACATATTTAATAATAAATAAAAAATAAAAATTACTAAAATATTAATAACTTCAAATAAACGAAAAAAAACAACTTCCTAATTTATTTAACAACAACAACAAAAACAAATTGTTTAAGCCTAAAATCTTTAAAACAATTACCACATTTTAACAGAAAAAAGTTACTAAAAATTTTTAATTTTTTAAACAAATTTCTTTCAAACACAAATAAAAAATATTTTATATTCAACTCATATAATAAAATTATACATACATATATTACAACAACAAATACAACAACAAAAATAAACACTTATTTGTTTATTATAAAAATATAATAAATTAAACCAAACAAAATATTTATAAATTTAAGTTAAAGAATAGAAAACAAAACAAAACAAAAGAAAACCATTTAAATAAATTTAAATACTAAATGAGGAAAAAAAAGAATTGAAATGTGATCTTTTTTAATACATACATACATATAAATAAATTAAAACGAATAATAATTAATAATAATTAATAATAATGAAAAGATATTAGAAAAAAAAACCCTAATCGCATATTAAAAATTTCATTTATAAAATTTTAGTTCCTTTCCCAAACTTTGGCATAAATTGTATTTTTTTTTAAGGACTGGTTATAATTAACGGAAATTATATACAATTATTTACAAAAATCAACACAATAATGAACAACTATATAATAACAGCTACAAAAAATTAGTAAATATTTGCTAAAAACCAAAAAGTTTTATTAATTTTTTAGTAGTTTCAACTAAAACCCACAACACGAAATCAAAATATTTTTCAAGGTCTTTTTGGTGAAACTTTAATGTGCAGAGCAAGAGTTTTGCTAAAAGATCCAAGAGAAAATTAAATATTTTTTAGTTGCGGCAGCATAAGTTTGGTAACAATCAACAAAGGTCCCAACAAATGACCTGAAATAGCAATTTCAAATTCAAATAAGTTATTTAAAAAAAAAAAAAAACTTATAAGGCTTTTTGACTTTCTGCTATATTTGTTACAAAGTCAGCAATTCTTATAACAGCTGTATATAAATAAACCTAAATGTTTTTAGTTGCAGCAGTTTAATATTGGTAACGACAAATAAATACCTTTAAATACTTTGACTTTCTGCTGCAGTTGTTACAAAGTCAGCAAAAAAAAGTCAGTAATGCTGAAAATGCTTTATTAAACTTTAACTTGCAGAGCAAGAGTCAAAGACTCGTAGGACACTTGAATATTTTAGTTGCAGCAGCATAATTTTGATAACAAGAAATAAATGACGCTACAAAAATCTTTAATTTCAATTGAAATTTAAATTTTAAAACCTTTTAAAAGTTATTACAAAATCAGCAAGTATTAGCATCAGTCGTATAGGTTTATCAATAATGCTGAAAATTCTTTATAAAACTTTAACTTGCAGAGTAAAAGTTTTGTTAAAAAACTTAAAGGAAACTTCAATATCTTAGTTGCAGTTGCATAATATTGGTAATTTTTTTTTCTTTAATTTCAACTACACAGAAAAAAAATCATGTTTTTTTCAATTAAACCTTTAATTGATTTTAAAATAATTTTCAATTAAAATTTTAATTGATTCAATTAATTTTTCTGATATTTTCAATTAAATCTCACATTTTTTTTTAATTGATACTATCATTTTGTTTACAGGTCCGATTTCAATTAAATTTTTAATTGATTCCACAAATATTTTAATTGAAACTCATTTTTATGTTTTTCTGTGTATAAATTCAATTAAGGTCTTTTGGAAACCTTATAGAGATTCCTGACTTTCTCCTTGAATTGCTAGCAAGTCAATAGTCATTTTCCATTAATAATGCCTTAAATTATTTGGCATTTCCTTACCGGACGATGTAGTAATGAGAAAATAAGATTTTTTTAAGCAATTAGCTAGAATTTTCTACCGCAATAGATTTCGTATCTCTCTGCAATGTAAATATAGTACAACAACTTTTCAAGTTTAAATTGAGAAAATACAATTTGGAATTCAGAAATCCAAATTGATATTGAGAAAAAAACAAATTGAAATTCAGAAAAAATCCAATTTGATATTGAGAAATAACAGATTTAAATTCATAAAAAGCAAATTGATATTGAGAAATACCAACTGAAAAAGAGAAATACAAATTTAATTTAAGAAATGTAAATTAATATTGAGAATATACAAATTTAAATTGCGACTTGATAGCGAGAAAACACAAATTGAAATTGACAAATAAAATTTTTTATTATAGGTGACAGTTCAAAAAGTGACATTCCAAAAAGCCAAAATTAGTTTTCTAGGACGTTTATCATAGAAAAAGAGAGGTATATAAATTTTCAGTAACAAATATATTGTGTGCTCAAGTAAATCGCTTTACGGTACTTGCTGCAAAAAATATCAACAAAAGGCAGTTCTGAAAGAAAGAGATAAATATAAAACTTGAATTTATTCCATCTCATAACACCTCTGTATGCTTCGTGTTAAAAATCGTGGTATATATTTCAAAGATAAAAAATATTTGAAAAATTTCAGACAAATTTTAATTTTTCGATTACAATATTTATTTTCACAATAACAATTTCTATTTCTCAATTTCAATTTGTTTTTTCTCAATATTAATTTAGATTTTTCAATTTCAACTTGAAAAAGTGTAGAAAGAAAGCTACAATTAAACAATAGTATTTATGATAAAATTCTCTAGATAAAATGGTTAAAGTCTAATCCCCTTATTCAAAAACAATTATTAAATTTAACAAACGTTTATTAAGACGGATTTGCATATAAAAATTTACTTAATAAACGTTTGTTAAATTTAATAATCGTTTCTGAATAAGGGGGTAACTGCCATATTTATAAAAAATAAAATAGGCTTGAAGTGTGCTTTAAGACAAAATGTTCTTAAAGTACATTTGAAGTCTACTTTAATTTTTAATAAATACGCCAGTAAATGAATAACAAATCACTTTTTTTTTAAAGAAATTTTCGTAAATGTTGGTGAATGTTATCCTTTCGGCAGAGATCTGGAATTTTCATAAAAAAAATTTCTGAAGAAATTTCAGTTTCTGAGCAACTCTGTCTAAAGAAATGGCACTTTCTGGGCGAATGTTTCTAAATAAAATTAGTTTCTTTAACAGAATTTTTTTTTCTCTTCTAATAAAATATTATTGTGTGTCATACATTACGAACTGAGATTCGAAATATATTTCTCTGAGAAGTACAGTAACAGAGAGACACAATTCAACAATAGCTAAATTCGAGCAATTGTGTCAATCTAGACACATTTGTTGCTGTATACTCGTAAATGGAAAAAAAAAACTTTTGTTCTACCAATATTTGTTAAAAAAAACTTAACACTAATCTCAGAATATAACTAATAAGTATTTTGCATATAATATTTTCTATAGAAAATCTTGTGTATAACAGTAATTTCTATAGAAAATCTTGTGTATAACAATATATTCTACAGAAAATCTTGTGTTTAACAGTTTTTTTTATAGAAAATCTTGTGTATAACAGTATTTTCTATAGAAAATCTTGTATATAACAGTAATTTCTGTAGAAAATCTTGTGTATAACAGTTTTTTCTATAGAAAAATTTATGTATAACAGTTTTGTCTATAGAAAATCGTGTGTATAATAGTTTTTTTCTATAGAAAATCTTGTGTTTAACAGTAATTTCTATAGAAAATCTTGTGTATAACAGTAATTTCTATAGAAAATCTTGTGTTTAACAGTTTTTTTTTATAGAAAATCTTGTATATAACAGTATTCTCTATAGAAAATCTTGTATATAACAGTAATTTCTATAGAAAAATTTGTGTATAACAGTTTTTTCTATAGAAAAAGTTGTGTATAACAGTTTTTTCTATAGAAAATCATGTGTATAATAGTTTTTTTCTATAGAAAATCTTGTGTATAACAGTATTTTCTATATTTTCTTGTGTAGAACAGTATTTTGTATAGAAAATCTTTTGTACAATAATCTGGTGTATAGAAGTATTTTCAGAAAATCTTGTATATAACTGTAGAGTAGAGTCTTGAAATTCTCCTGATTTCAAATCAAAATATTTACTTTCATTCCCAATGCTGCTATTGTCCCACTTCATATGTTTCACCAGTCCCTTGTTTTTGTTTTGTATACTTAAAATTTAAACCTAAACACTTATTTTTAAAAACAAATAATCTTAAACACTAAACAAACAATTTAACAATCCACTACAGAACTTTTACCTTTTAACTAACAACAAAAATAATCACTCAAACTATTTAAGTCAAACCTCAACTAAAATAAACTGCAATATTTTGGTAAAAAAAAAACTGTTTTAGCTGCATTATCACTATGTCTGATTATTTTTTAAACTCAAGTTATATTGTCGGTTAAAATAGTGTTTGTATGATAACTGGCAGTTTAACGTAAGGTTAAAAACTATGTAGATATTGTGAAAATAGGAGTAATGTTTTCTTTTAGTTAAACAATTTAGAAAATAGTTGCCAGCATCTCTTTTAGGTTTTTATTAAAATTGTTTTTAAAAATTAGAATTCAATAATAGCCACTGTCTTGCTAAACTACAAAAACAAGTTTTGCAAGAAATTTGTGTCAAAAACCAGCAGGTATTTAAGCTCTGTAGGCATAAAAACAGTCGCATTCCACATAACTAGGAACCAATAGGCTAATTTATCACTCTTAAGTTAATTAACTTCTCGTGCTCGTAATTATTTTGTATTTTTAAACACAAATGACATTGATGGCATTGTTCTAATTGTTTTGCAGAATATTTCAATTATATTTCAGAATTTTTCCAATTTACAGTATTTGTGATTTGTTATAGAAATACAAATTTAATTTTCAGAAATTCAAATGAAAAATTCAGCTATACAAATGAATATTTCTAAAATAGAATTACAAAATTCCTAAATATAATTAGAAATTTCTTAAATACAATTGGAAATGGTGTACTAGATATTTGTATGTGAGCAAGTAACCGACTTGTACTGTATTTCAGTTACTGCTGAATCCACTATGCAACTATTTAAGTTGAAAGACACTTTATAATTCCTACTTCAACAATAGAACCTTGGAAATAGTAGCCGGCACAAAAAGAGCTTGTCTCAGCATGATATCATCTGAATTTCTGTTTTAAAAGGGTTAAAACTGCTAATTTCATTTCTTAATAGACAATCAGTGGTGAATCAGTGATCGGCACAAAGAGCCCTTAACACAATTGTGTATTTTTACACAATCCACTATGCAAACACTTTCGTTTTCTTACTATACAAAGTTAAAATATATTGCATAATTGCCAATTCAACAATAATCTCTGTTAAACCATTTAAAATGTCAAAAAAAAAAAGAACTTTGCAACAGTGCTCGGTACAAAGAGCGTCTGTGTCCGCATAAGATCAGCATTATTTTTGTTTTACAAAGGTTTCAACGACTAATTTAATTGTTTGATAGCCAAACAATTTAATTATGAAATTGGCCCTTCAAATCAGTGGTTGGCACAAAGAGCAATTGGCTCATATGTGTATTTTATGAATAATTAAACAAAAATGAGGCTATTTAAAATTTCTAAGGAAATTTTTGGCGATACGGAATGAAGTCTTTGAGTGATTTATTTGTAATATTGTAGAAAATGATGTAAAGTGTTAGATTTAAAATAAAACTTAACTACATGCTGGGCATAAGTTGGGGACAGCATGATCTGTACGAGACCACAAGGCTCTAAAATTTCTTCCTTCCTCTTCACTCACATTTCAGTTTTAGCAAAATGAGCTGTGGAAGCAAGTAAGTGTCTTTAATAACAAAAGTATTAATTGTTTACATATAATGAAGTGCACATACGTTAACTAAAAAAATTATAAATTTTAATATTTCAAACTAATTGAAGTCGTTGCATGCAATAAAAATGTGTTTTAGTTAAAATTGTGCAAATCGACCGAGATGCATCAAATGTGCATGTCCTGAAAATCCTTAACGGATATAAAAATTATTATATTTTCATAAGCTTTGAGAAAAAAAATTCCTGGTAGTGTTGCGTCAGGTATGAAAGTGTTAAGCGGTAGAATCTTCTTAGCGTCTGTTTAACAAGTACAAATTTTATACGGTATCTGGCGCTAATAACCTATGTGGTGCCAGCAGTCGTCAACGAGCAGCACATAGCTATATATATGTATACTATCCTTGTAGATACCTAGATCATGTCTGGCATTGCTCAAACGACCCTTGAACTGTGTGTTGACAAGTTGGGCTAACACCACCGGAAATATTATAAAATAATTGACCGGTAGAATTGCGGGGCTTTGAGTGCCGTCCACTGGTTTGCAATAGATTCTGCTGGGATAGGTAAATAAAGTTAGAACATATTTTTTATAATTCATTTGTAACATAAACAAAATACATCAAACCTAATTGAGTCAGAGTTACAAAATTTGCAAACAGTTTATACAGAGAAAATTTCAGGAGTTGCTTAAATATTGCAGTTTATATATTTAACCACAATTTAACACACATACTTGAATAAGTTTATACATAATTTTAACTCCTAAAACTTTTTAACCCAAAGATTTAACAACAAAAAAACTCCCAAAAAAGAAATCTTAAAATAAAAAAAAAAAAAAAGAAAAAAAAAAAAAAAACTATGCCTAAATATGTTTCCGTCCATTATAAACAGACCTTAAATAAATATATAAAGCAAGAAGATGAAAAGAAAACCTCTATGCTCACTTACCACACTAACTAACTTTTTTAATTTTTACTTATTATTTACTTAATCAAACAAAACTATAAAACCTAAACCACAAACTAAACAATTCCAGAGAAATAAAGAAATGCCCCTAAAAATATACTTTAAAAAAATATTGAACGATACCGTTATATTGCAAATGTTTTTACTAAATTATACAAACAACAACAAAACCCAAAGAAATCAAGTTATAATTAATAAATTATACACACTTTCAAATTAAAATATGTATATGGAAAATTTAAAATAAAATTAAAATAAATGAAGTTACTATTAATTTTTTTAAAAAATTACAGAGAATTTTCTAAAAATTCTTCAAAAAAAATTATAATAATAATAATAATTACGAAATATCAAATTTAAACTAAACTAAAACAAAACGAAATATTATAAACAACTAATTGAATAATTTAAAACAAAAAAAAAAACAAAATATTATTAAATAAATAATGAATAAAAAAATAAAATTTAAAAAATTTAAAAAAAAAAAAAAAAAAAAAACAAATCAACCATGTTCTAAACTTAGTATAGTAAGTTAATTTAATAAAAAACTAATACGAATGAGCAAAGTAAGTAAGGTTATATTGAAAATATTGACTAAAGTAAAGTAAAACTTAACAGTGGTTGTTAAGATACGGTCACACTTGGTAAATAGTTGCCAAAAAAAAAAAAACACGTAACTACTAAATGAAATATATTTGAACTTGTTTATTTATTTATTAAAAAGAAAGACTTTGTTTATTTAGAACAAAACACCACAAATATTTAGTTTTATTTTATTTGCTGCTGTTTAATCTTGCCAAACTCTTGTAAGAGTAAATAACGTCATATAAATTTGTGCTAAAACAGTGGTTGCGCTTTTTGGAGTAAATATTTGCCATGTATGACCATACCTTTAGAATAAGGCATAGACAGTTTGAAAATTAAAGAGGTTTTTGTTAAGAAAAACTTAGTATTTAGAAATTTTTAGTATAATTGAAACTTTGATTGATTTAAAGTATAAAAATTTAGCAGAGTTCTAGTAATCATTAGTTTTTTACAAGTTTCAAATGAAATTTATTTAAAAATCCATTTCACTAACACCTTTTTTGTTTGAGAAATATTATAAATGAAGAATTTTTTTGAGTCTTTTAGGCAGTGATCGACACTTTCTGGTGGCAAAATAATTGTTATTAAATATTTTTTATTATTTAACACTTATATTTACAATCTAGTTTTACAATATTAAGTAAATGGGTTAAAATTGTGTTACTTTGCAAAAGACTTTACTTTTGTTAATAAGCAATAACCCTGCAAAAATCTGTGTTGCACGTGGTCCATTGTAGCTGAAATGTAGTGACTACATTATGGTCCTATGTAATGCACTCATGTACCATTTTATTTTTAAAGCAGAACTTCTTGTTACACGATAATTATTCGTGCTTTAACGACCGTAATCGTTGTTCTAAAACATTTAAAGCAGTTGCAAGGAGTAGTTTTGAGACTAGTCTCGTGTTAAGCAAAGCTGGATTCTATGGTCCAAGGAACATTCACGATAAGTCCTAAAGTCTTTGACTGCCAACGTTGTAGTATTTAGACGTTTGACGTTTGAAACTTGTCGTTTCCCATAATTAAACACCTTATGTCCGAATAAGTATTTTGTTCCACAGCCCTTATTTAGATTTAGAACCTCACAGCCAATACATTTACTTGGCTGTGATGTTTAAATTGTCCCTTTTCGTTTTAAGGTGGTTTGTTTAAGTAATTTTTTTGACAAGGTTCTAAATATTTGAAGACCTCTGCTTTAGGAATTTGTTTGTTATTAATAAAAACTGGTGGGCAATCATTTCTTCTTAAACTGAACGAAATATGACTAAATTTGTCTGTAATAATTGGGATTTTCCGTTACTTAAGAAAATCTTGCAATAAAAATTATTAAATAAACAACAAAATTCACAATTAATCTGACCAGCAGATTATTAAATATAAAGAAAATGGACAAACTTATTATAATACATTCATGTTCTCTTAGTGCCGACCAACAAAAGTAAATTTCTCAAGCATCAGAATGTTTAGACGAGAAAATATTGTGTAGAAAAGTATTTTCGATAAGAAATCTTGAGTATAACAGTATTTTCTATAGAAAATCTTGTGTATCGCAGTCTCATCTATAGAAAATACAATTTAGAACAGTGTCTTCTTTGGAAAATTTTGTGTATAACAGTCTCTTTTATAAAAAATCTTGTGTATAACATATCATTATTATGTATAACAGTATTTTCAATAGAATAGAATCTTGTCTATCACAGTCTGTTCTATAATAGATATTGTGTATAACAGTTTCTTGTATAGAAAATCTCTTGTACAACAGTATTTGGCTTTAGAGAATCTTGTGTATAACAGTCATTTATATAAAAAAAAAACAATATTTTCTATAGGAAATCATGTGTATAACAGTATATTCTTTGAAAAATCCTTGTGTATAACAGTCTCTCCTATATAAAGTCTTGTGTATAACAGGCTGTTTTAGAAAATCTTGTGTATAACAGTGTCTTCTTTGAAAAATCTTGTATATAACAGTCAGTATGGAAAATCTTGTGTATAACAGTCTGTTCTATTGAAAATCTTGTGTATAGGAGTCTCTTATAAATAAAGTCTTGTGCATAACAGGCTTTTCTATAGAAAATCTTGTGTATAACATTATTTTCTATAGAAAATCTTGTCTATAACAGTCTGTTTTTTAAAAAATTCTGTTATAATAGTCTTTTCTATAGAAAGACTTGTGTATAACAGGCTTTGTTATACACACTAGATTAACTATAGAAAATCATGTGTATAACAGTCTGTTCTATTGAAAATCTTGTGTATAGGAGTCTGTTTTTTAAAAAATTCTGTTATAATAGTCTTTTCTATAGAAAGACTTGTGTATAACAGGCTTTGTTATACACACTAGATTTTCTATAGAAAATCATGTGTACAACAGTCTGTTCTTTGAAAACTCCAGTATTATATATTATATATATGCCAGTATTCCTTTAGGAAATCCATTGTATATGTATAACAGTATTTTTTATAGAAAATCTAGTCTATAACAGTCTCATCTATTAAAAATCTTGCTTACAACAGTATAGCCTGATTTACAAATCCGAAACAAAATTGCTTTAAAGTAAAGTTTTCAATATTTTAATACATTTTTATAAAACTCGTTAAACCAATTTTTTTAACTATTTTACTTATCAAAATTTTTACTCTTTCTAAAATGTCCTCTGCCCATTTTAACTTCCAATGTTAAGTTTCTTTGTCTTTATTAGATATTTTAACAATTAAGTAATGAGACTTGAAAAACACTAACACTTTAACAGACAAACAACAAAAATTATTAAAAAAAAAAAATGACACACACATTTTCTAAAATTTTATTATATATTAAATAAAAACAACAAACAAATAAAATATATTATCGAAAAAACCCCCAAAAAAAAAAGGATTATTAATTTTAAATAAAAACTTTAAAAAGAAAACAAAAAATTAATAATTATTTTTTTGTATATAATTAAAGAATTTTTTAAAACGAAATAATTTATTAATTAATAATTTTATTTTCAAATACAACAAGGTACATTTAAATATAAACTTAAACAACAACTTTTTTGAAATGATTTAAATACTGGAGAGTATGAGGAAAAATAATTACTTATTATTAATATTGAATGAAAAACAATTTAAATTGAAAAGAAAAAAAATTACGAAAAACAAAACAACAAATAATTAATTATAATTATTAGGATTTGTAAACTAGATGGAAACTTTTATTTGCCTTAAAGTTTAATTATTAAATAAAACTTAAAATTTAATAATAATAATGATAATGATAAAAAAAAAACCTACAAGAAAACAGAAAAAAATATACTTAAAATTAAGAGAAGAAAAAAATCGTCTATATAATTTACATAATTTATATTTAATATATATTATTAAAAATAAAAAACAAATTATGTTTTTAAATATTTTTATTTTTTAACTAATTAAAACTAGTTTAATTCCAAAAAAAAAAAAAAAAAAACAAACTAAAAAAAAAACAAAACAATAAATAAAATTTATTACAATTTAAAAACAAACAGAAAATATACAATTTTAAGTATTCTCACTTTAAATTTGTTTATCTTTTAGAATCATAATTGTTAAAATTTTTTTTGTTAATAATTTTATTTGGTAGTTTTATTTTTTAATATTCTATTTTAGTTCGTTAAGTTAATTTTTAATTTTTTTTTATTTCTGTTAAAAATAATAAGTTAGAAATGATTTCAGCTGGTATTTCATCTCATGTTTGAGCATTTAAAATAGAACTGCAGTATTTCTGCTTTAAGGCAGGTTTAAACTATTAATTGTTTAACAGTTAACAGTTTAAACTTCCTCGTTTAAACAAAGCATATTTTCTGCATAAGCCAATAGTTTTTGTTGCTCATTTGCTCATTTTTATAAATTTTAAATTTCTTTTCTGCAAATAGCTCCATATGTTCAGCCCTTATGGTTAAAAGAGCCGGTCGCCGTTTACAACTGTATTTAAAAGTTGTTATTTAATAACCAAAAGTAAAACAAAACTTTTTAGAGCTATTTAATCCTTGAATTGTTTGTGTTTTATATAAAAACACAAATTTACACATTCTTATAGTTTCAGAATGAAATACTGTTTAATGTCAGCATGTTTGTTCATGCCCTTTTTATGTTATTTTCTTTTAGTTGTTCTGTTTTGAAAAGCAGAGCCTATTTATTACAAAGACACAAAATAGTGTTTTCTCTAGGAATGTTGTGTCTGACACTATATGCTCTAGAAAATCTTGTGTATAACAGTGTTTCCCATAGCAAAACTTGCGTAAAACAGTGCTTTCTATAGAAAACCGTGTGTATAACACACAGTTCTATTAAAAATCTTGTGTATAACAGAATTTTCTTTCGAAAATCGTGCGTATAATACACAGTTATATTGAAAATATTTTATATAAATCGTGTATATAACAGTCTCTTCTATAGAAAATCGTGTGTATAACAGTCTATTCTATTAAAAAACTTGTGTATTGCAGCATTTTCTATAGAAAATCGAGTGTATAACAGTCTGTTCTATTGAAAATCTTGTGTACAACAGCATTTTCTATAGAAAATCGTGTGTATAACAGTCTGTTTTATTGAAAATCTTGCGTATGAAAGTCTGTTCTATAGAAAATCATGTGTATAACAGTGTTTCCTATAGAAAATCTTGATTATAAGAGCCTCTTCTATAGAAAATCTTGTGTATAACAGTATTTTCTTTAGAAAATCGTGTGTATAACACACAGTTCTATTAAAAATATTTTATATAAATCGTGTATATAACAGTCTCTTCTATAGAAAATCGTGTGTATAACAGTCTATTCTATTAAAAAACTTGTGTATAACAGCATTTTCTATAGAAAATGGAGTGTATAACAGTCTGTTCTATTAAAAAACTTGTGTATTGCAGCATTTTCTATAGAAAATCGAGTGTATAACAGTCTGTTGTATTGAAAATCTTGTGTACAACAGCATTTTCTATAGAAAATCGTGTGTATAACAGTCTGTTTTATTGAAAATCTTGCGTATGACAGTCTCTTCTATAGAAAATCATGTGTATAACAATGTTTCCTATAGAAAATCTTGTTTATAAGAGCCTCTTCTATAGAAAATCTTGTGAATAACAGTATTTTCGTTAGAAAATAGTGTGTATAATACACAGTTCTATTGAAAATATTTTATATAAATCGTGTATATAACAGTCTCTTCTATAGAAAATCGTGTGTATAACAGTCTATTCTATTAAAAAACTTTTGTATAACAGCATTTTCTATAGAAAATCGTGTGTATAACAGTTTATTCTATTAAAAAACTTGTGTATAACAGCATTTTCTATAGAAAATCGAGTGTATAACAGTCTGTTCTATTGAAAATCTTGTGTATAACAGAGTCTTCTATAGAAAATCGTGTGGATAACAGTCTCTTCTATTAAAAACTTGTATACAACAGCATTTGCTAACGAAAATCGTGTGTAGAATAGTCTGTTCTATTGAAAATATGACAGTCTCTTCTATATATTCTGTTGTGTTAAAAAATATGTGTATAACAGTATTTTCTATAGAAAAACGAGTGTATAACAGTTTGTTTATGTATAACAGTTTCTTCTATAGAAAATTCCGTGTAGAACAATACTTTCTACAGAAATGCTCGTCTATAACAACATTTTCTATAAAAAATTTTGTGTATAACCCTTCTATAGAAAGATATATTGCGTTTAATAGTATTTTCTATAGAAAATATTTTCTACCACTTGCTTGCACAGTATGCCTGAAATACTGAAATTTGTAAAATTTGAATTCAATTTATCTTCGATAAGGCCCTTAAACTAGTGGTCAACACATAGAGAACATGATTGTAATTCGGAAATACTAAATACGAAAATGGGTTACAAATTTCCAGATTTTCAGCTCGAAAAGAATATGTGTGCAGTTCATTTTGTTCCTTGCTTTGCTAGATATACAAACAGACCTATTAAATCAGTGTTCTGAACAAAGAGAAGATGTTATAAAAGAAATTGTTTTGATTCACAAAACCTGCATGAAAGTATAACAGTTTTTTAGTATAAAATTTTTTTAGTATAAAAATTCCATAAGCTACTTTCAGCTAATGAGTTTTCATCTGAATTGAATAATTGAGATACATTCAAGAAGTTTTTCTATTTATTAACTGATTTTTTCAAGCATATAAACAGAAATGAATGGAGATCATTCTTCTAGAAATTAGCTCTTTATAAAGTAGGTGTAATGATTGTCTTTAAACCAAATTTATAATAATTTTTCTGAATAAAACGTATTCAGCCTTATAATGGTTAGTGGTTGTTCATATTAAGAACTGATTAGATTCCGAACTGATTATTCTAGCAGTCTAAACAAGATAGTTAAAATGGTTATATAAGGGTCGCTTTATCTAAAGCTCGCCACCACCAATCGTCACGTGCTAGACTGAAAGGATGTAACTCAATAGTGATAACATTGCACAAATTTGTGGAAGGTTTGTGAAACATTAAGCTCCGAAAATTATCAGAGATTGATATGGAAAGCCCCATATTTCTATAAATCCTTCCATAGGAATACATATTGAACCATCACTAGCAAGAGAAAGTCTTTGTTGTATGAGCAAATTTAAATCTAACTAGATTTGTAAAACTACCCACGTAGTTTATTTGGGTTTTCAAAAACAATGCCTACATTTACTAACATTTCAATATCTATTTGTTGTATATTTAAAAAAAAAATATTAAGTGATAAAATCAACGAATTTTTTTTTCTTATTTATAGAAATAATAATTTTATAATTTCTATTTTTTATGTATATTTTTGTTAAATGTTAATTGTTTGTTTATTAAATACTCATATACTCATTTTATTTGATAACTTGTATATTATTTCATTTACTTAAAAGTATTATTTTTAAAACACAGATATTTTTATATTTTATATTATTTAAACATATTTGTTATATTTTTCAATATCAATTGATTTATTTTTTTGTAATTTTCCCTTTTTATTTATAATTTTAAGCATGTGTATTTTTACGTAAAACGTTTATTAAAATCCTACACCAAACTTAAGAGAAATATAAAATACAACTAAATAAAACAAAAAATGAAAACAAGAAAACAAAAAAAAAAAAAAAACAAAATAAAATAAAATAAAACTTTAAACAAAACGAAAATTGTAAACTTAAAATATTATGGGAAATAAAAAAATAATAATAATAATAATAATAATAATAATAATAATAATAATGAAAAACAAAAGAAATACCAGAATCATCAAAATATATATTATTACCCTTATATTATTATATTTATAAAATGAAAATTTAGTTATTATACATCATGAAACAAGAACAACAAAAAAAAACAACAACAACAACAAAAAATATTGAAATAAATTTAAGATTATGAAAATAAAAACAAAACAAAAATTATGTAAAAGATAATGATTAATAGTTATTTAAAAGGAAAACAACAACAACAAAAAAAAAACATAAGTGAAATAAAAAAAACAATAAAATTTAAATAAAAATAACGTTTTCATATTTATGTAAGTGGAGACAATCCTAAAACAGGAAGGTAAGTAACTAAAGGCTGTAAAGGATTGAGCAATGGCACCAGTTTTCTGTACCAATGGTACCGGTACAATTTTTAAACTTTGCTTAAGTTTCAAGTTCTCATGGTGGAAGTAAAAAACATTTCCGTTCAGAATCTTTTCGTTCAGGTTCTAATTCAGATTCTAGTTCAGGCTGTATTTCAGTTCTACATCAGATTCTATTTCAATTTCTATTTCAGATTCTATTTCAGATTCTATTTCAGGTTCTAATTCAGATTCTAATTCAGATTCTATTTCTGACTTTATTTCAGATTCTACTTCAGATTATATTTCAATTTCTAGTTCAGATTCTATATCAGATTCTACTTCAGGTTCTAGTACAGGTTCTAGTTCAGGTTCTAATTCAGATTCTATTTCAGGTTCTATTTCTGACTTTATTTCAGATTCTACTTCAGATTATATTTCAATTTCTAGTTCAGATTCTATATCAGATTCTACTTCAGGTTCTAGTACAGGTTCTAGTTCAGGTTCTAATTCAGATTCTACTTCAGGTTCTAGTACAGGTTCTAGTTCAGGTTCTAATTCAGATTCTAATTCAGATTCTATTTCAGATTCTACTTCAGATTATATTATATTAAGGTTATATTTTAGGGTCAAGTTCAGATCCTAGTTCAGATTCTATTTCTGACTTTATTTCAGATCCTACTTCAGATTATATTTCAATTTCTAGTTCAAATTCTATATCAGATTCTACTTCAGGTTCTAGTACAGGTTCTAATTCAGATTCTATTTCAGGTTCTATTTCTGACTTTATTTCAGATTCTACTTCAGATTATATTGCAATTTCTAGTTCAGCTTCTATATCAGATTCTACTTCAGGTTCTAGTACAGGTTCTAGTTCAGGTTCTAATTCAGATTCTATTTCAGGTTCTATTACAGGTTCTATATCAGGTTCAAGTTTAGGTCCTAGTACAGGTTCTAGTTCAAATTCTCTTTCAGGCTTTCTTTCAGATTACACTTCAGATTCTATTTCAATTTCTAGTTCAGATTCTATTTCAGGTTCTAATTCAGATTCTAATTCAGATTCTACTTCAGATTATATTATATTAAGGTTATATTTTAGGTTCAAGTTCAGATCCTAGTTCAGATTCTATTTCTGACTTTATTTCAGATTCTACTTCAGATTATATTGCAATTTCTAGTTCAGCTTCTATATCAGATTCTACTTCAGGTTCTAGTACAGGTTCTAGTTCAGGTTCTAATTCAGATTCTATTTCAGGTTCTATTACAGGTTCTATATCAGGTTCAAGTTTAGATCCTAGTACAGGTTCTAGTTCAAATTCTCTTTCAGGCTTTCTTTCAAATTTCACTTCAGATTTTATTTCAATTTCTAGTTCAGTTTCTAATTCAGATTCTATTTCTGGCTTTATTGCAGATTCTACTTCAGATTATATTTTAATTTCTAGTTTAGATTCAAAATCAGATTCTACTTCAGGTTCTAGTTCAGGTTCTAATTCAGATATTATTTCATATTCTATTTCAGGCCCTATTTCAGGTTCTAGTAGAGATTCTAGTTCAGGTCCTAGTTCAGATTCAGATTATATTTCAATTTCTAGTTTAGATTCTATATCAGATTTTACTTCAGGTTCTAGTACAGGTTCTAGTTCAGGTTCTAATTCAGATTCTATTTCAGGTTCTATTTCTGACTTTATTTCAGATTCTACTTCAGATTATATTTCAATTTCTAGTTCAGATTCTATATCAGATTCTACTTCAGGTTCTAGTACAGGTTCTAGTTCAGGTTCTAATTCAGATTCTACTTCAGGTTCTAGTACAGGTTCTAGTTCAGGTTCTAATTCAGATTCTATTTCAGGTTCTATTTCTGACTTTATTTCAGATTCTACTTCAGATTATATTTCAATTTCTAGTTCAGATTCTATATCAGATTCTACTTCAGGTTCTAGTACAGGTTCTAGTTCAGGTTCTAATTCAGATTCTACTTCAGGTTCTAGTACAGGTTCTAGTTCAGGTTCTAATTCAGATTCTAATTCAGATTCTATTTCAGATTCTACTTCAGATTATATTATATTAAGGTTATATTTTAGGGTCAAGTTCAGATCCTAGTTCAGATTCTATTTCTGACTTTATTTCAGATCCTACTTCAGATTATATTTCAATTTCTAGTTCAAATTCTATATCAGATTCTACTTCAGGTTCTAGTACAGGTTCTAATTCAGATTCTATTTCAGGTTCTATTTCTGACTTTATTTCAGATTCTACTTCAGATTATATTGCAATTTCTAGTTCAGCTTCTATATCAGATTCTACTTCAGGTTCTAGTACAGGTTCTAGTTCAGGTTCTAATTCAGATTCTATTTCAGGTTCTATTTCTGACTTTATTTCAGATTCTACTTCAGATTATATTTCAATTTCTAGTTCAGATTCTATATCAGATTCTACTTCAGGTTCTAGTACAGGTTCTAGTTCAGGTTCTAATTCAGATTCTACTTCAGGTTCTAGTACAGGTTCTAGTTCAGGTTCTAATTCAGATTCTAATTCAGATTCTATTTCAGATTCTACTTCAGATTATATTATATTAAGGTTATATTTTAGGGTCAAGTTCAGATCCTAGTTCAGATTCTATTTCTGACTTTATTTCAGATCCTACTTCAGATTATATTTCAATTTCTAGTTCAAATTCTATATCAGATTCTACTTCAGGTTCTAGTACAGGTTCTAATTCAGATTCTATTTCAGGTTCTATTTCTGACTTTATTTCAGATTCTACTTCAGATTATATTGCAATTTCTAGTTCAGCTTCTATATCAGATTCTACTTCAGGTTCTAGTACAGGTTCTAGTTCAGGTTCTAATTCAGATTCTATTTCAGGTTCTATTACAGGTTCTATATCAGGTTCAAGTTTAGGTCCTAGTACAGGTTCTAGTTCAAATTCTCTTTCAGGCTTTCTTTCAGATTACACTTCAGATTCTATTTCAATTTCTAGTTCAGATTCTATTTCAGGTTCTAATTCAGATTCTAATTCAGATTCTACTTCAGATTATATTATATTAAGGTTATATTTTAGGTTCAAGTTCAGATCCTAGTTCAGATTCTATTTCTGACTTTATTTCAGATTCTACTTCAGATTATATTGCAATTTCTAGTTCAGCTTCTATATCAGATTCTACTTCAGGTTCTAGTACAGGTTCTAGTTCAGGTTCTAATTCAGATTCTATTTCAGGTTCTATTACAGGTTCTATATCAGGTTCAAGTTTAGATCCTAGTACAGGTTCTAGTTCAAATTCTCTTTCAGGCTTTCTTTCAAATTTCACTTCAGATTTTATTTCAATTTCTAGTTCAGTTTCTAATTCAGATTCTATTTCTGGCTTTATTGCAGATTCTACTTCAGATTATATTTTAATTTCTAGTTTAGATTCAATATCAGATTCTACTTCAGATTCTATTTCAGGTTCTATATCAGGTTCAAGTTTAGGTCCTAGTACAGGTTCTAGTTCAAATTCTCTTTCAGGATTTCTTTCAGATTACACTTCAGATTCTATTTCAATTTCTAGTTCAGGTTCTATTTCAGGTTCAAGTTCAGGGGGGTTACTCCGTATTTCGATTCGAAAAGAAAATCATTCGAATTTGTATACTTTTTACATTGTATTTCGAAAGCTTTTGCTTTCGAATCGAAATACGGAGTAACCCCCCAGGTCCTAGTTCAGATTATATTTCAGGCTTTATTTCAGGTCCTTCTTCAGATTATATTTCTAGCTCTATTTCAGGTTCTAGTTCAGATTCTATTTCTGGCTTTATTTCAGATTATATTTCAATTTCTAGCTTAGATTCAATATCAGATTCTACTTCAGGTTCTAGTTCAGGTTCTAATTCAGATTCTATTTCATATTCTATTTCAGGCCCTATTTCAGGTTCTAGTAGAGATTCTAGTTCAGGTCCTAGTTCAGATTCAGATTATATTTCAATTTCTAGTTTAGATTCTATATCAGATTTTACTTCAGGTTCTAGTACAGATTCTAGTTCAGGTTGTAATTCAGATTCTATTTCAGGTTCTATATCAGGTTCAAGTTTAGGTCCTAGTACAGGTTCTAGTTCAAATTCTATTTCAGGCTTTCTTTCAGATTACACTTCAGATTCTATTTCAATTTCTAGTTAAGGTTCTAATTCAGATTCTATTTCAATTTCTAGTAAAGGTTATATTTCAGGTTCAAGTTCAGGTCCTATCAGATTTTATTTCACGCTGTATTTCAGACTCTATTTCAGGTTCTAGTTCAGGTTCAAGACTGATCAAGACTGATTACTCCAAATGATTTTAGAGTGTTAAAAAATTCTCGAGAGCAATAATTCCATCTTTATTAGAATTATCATCACATCAGCACCCAAGAAATTATATTCCCAACTGTTTTAGCGATGACGGCACTAGTATAAATTGGCTTACCACTGTACATATTATTCTGAAAACAGACAGCTGAGAATACCAAAAAATATCGATTGATCTTTTATTAATATAGATAATGATCGTAAAGTGGTTGCTCAACTTGGTACCTACACCCCCCGACTAATTAGAGATAATAGTATATATTCTGCAGATATCGAACAGCTCTTAAATTAAAATAAAATATTGCATAAGAAGACCCAAAGAGCTCTTGGAATGTCGTAAAATTGAATTGCTAACTAAATATTTAGAAAATCTGGACGCAACTCCGTATTCGGTTAAAACTGTTTATGGCGAGCCACCACTAAACGTTCTAAAATACCTGCCATATGTTAGCCCCCCTAGCGAAATTTAGGTGGTGGTTGGGCAAGAAATGACACTGAAAAATGTATTTACTCAAAAAACACAGATGAAACAATTGACTTGCCACTAGTCACACACCATTTGGGAGCAGCTGTACCCTACGTTTTGAGTTTCGAGAAATTGAAGAGGCTATTGTTGTTAAGGTACGGTCACACTTAGCAAATATTTGCCGAAACCACTAACCTCTAAATAAAATATATTAGAGTTCGTTTATTTAAGAAAAAAATATTCGTTTATTTAGGACAAGACACAACAAATATTTAATTTTAATTTATTTGCTACTGTTTGATCTTGCAAAAGTCTTGTAAGAGTCAATAACGTCAAACAAATTTGTAGGAAAACCAGTGGTAACGCTTTTTTGAGTAAATCTTTGTCATGTGTGACCATACCTATAAAAAGCATCTGGTATTCAAAAAATCAGTAACAAAATGCTTATGGAGCTACCCCGGATAACAACAAAAATAATACTTCCTATTTCGAACGCTATATTACGCTTTTAATATTATCGACCTGAATGAAAGATCACACAATAGTAGAGTCATATAGAACAATCAGCCTACTGGTCGAATAAATCGAAACTATTCTAGAATATAGGTTAGGTAAGCAGGCGGCCGTAATGTACACAGTTCACTTAGGTCAATATAATTGCTCCTTTTGTGTTGCCAGAAAAGATAAGAAAGAGAAAAAAGAGAAAGATATAGATAGAAATAGACAGTAAGTAAATGTTCACAAGGAAGAAGGTGTCGGGTCCACAGATTTGTAGAGAAATGACTACATGTCATTTAAAGACCAAATAGTTTTACCAAAAATGATGTAAGTATCAAATCGCGGTAGCCAATTACTTCTTCTAATGAAGGCATCAATACTCTCTAACTTCATATCTGATATTGCTGATAGACTATTAAAGGATGGTTGTCCCAGAAAAATTGTATACGAAATACTCATTGCTGGACATTGAAACAGAAGATGAAAGACGGTTTACTGCTCCTCTTCATTATTACAACTTATGCAGAAGTGGTTGTAGGGTCGACCTAGTCTACTTGCATGTTTGCTGAATTGACAGTGTCCTGTGATCACTGATCACTTAATTGTGATCGTTGTAGTTTTAGTAAGTACAGCGTACGTTCGCTATTTATCCCAGGCCGAACCAATCGTGTGATTGCACAGGTGTGTTCATTTGCTCATCTGGTCTGAGCAAGCTCATAGTAAGAGTTACTGATTTCTTGCTTGCATATTGATAGCGGAACACCGCATAGATGGTCAATGTAAGCATCACGTAACATGACATCTTTCCTTGCCAAATCATTAGCAATACAGTTGTCTATTATGTCTCCATATCCACGCAGCCATATGAGTGAAACTGTTGCATGTCTCGCCATCCTAGTTAAGGATGTCCGACTGATGCACTATATACTCCTATTAGAGAATTTAATTGTAGCTTTACTATCTGTATATATAAGTATAACCCTTCCCAATATTCTGTCTGGGCCAATTTGCGATATTTCAGACTGGCAAATACTACAACCATTTGGAAACCTGAAAGACATCCTAATTTCAAGTTGTTGCAATACGATCTCGTTTTTTTGCAGCCAACCATATCCATCCAACCCTTCCCTGATCCCATAACGTTCGGAATAGAGAAACAGAAAGGTAGTTTCTTGAAAGAAGGATGTAAGAGTGCCACCATAACCGTAAGTGAATATAGGATGCAGTTCAGGTTTTAGTTCTGTTATATTCTATAAGTCGTTGTATTAATTTTGTTACCATGTATTAGTTAAATGGTAAAAATTTTCGTCATCTATAAACCCGCTAATATTTATAATTAAATACACAAAAAATAAAAACCTTAATCCTTTAGTCCTTCCGGTACTTAAAAACTCAACTCTATTTGCATTTCTGTTGGCCCAGTTAATATTTGTTGATGCATGTATTTTGCACATCGTACAGAAACTATTTATTCTCATGTTGAAAAGCTGCATCTATACACAGCTCTGTGTGTCATTCTTTCATTTTAATCTTTATTGTTTTTTTCTGTTGTTCATGCTCTTTTTTTTTTCTTTTGTTATTATTGCTGTTGGTGTTGTGCTAGCGACAATAGTTGTTGTAAATTGCAGGAATGAAGGATGTTATTTTGGTTATACAAAATGCGATTTAAATTGACAAAATACATTAACATGTGTGCGAATACAAAATGAATGCATACACATATAGGTATATGTATCGTACATATGTATGCATGTAAGTTTAACAAGCATGTAGTTTGTGTAAAATGAGTAAATGTATCTAAAATTGTTAACGAAGAGTAATACACACACGTAGATATTGTATTCGTAGCATGTGTGTGTATGCGTTTAAGCTTATGTTAAAGTGTTGTGTAAATATTGTTTATAACACCATTTTATTTTGTAACAAAACTTTTTATTCAGTTAAATACACACATTTGTACATTTCCAAAGACCGACAG
The DNA here is from genome assembly GCA_950370525.1 of Bellardia bayeri. Taxonomy (NCBI): domain Eukaryota; kingdom Metazoa; phylum Arthropoda; class Insecta; order Diptera; family Calliphoridae; genus Bellardia; species Bellardia bayeri. The sequence goes on along the minus strand of OX493268.1, from coordinate 17,753,280 downwards.
ACATACAGACTTACAAATCACAACACAATTACATTAAACAGCATACACCTACACATGTTCATACACACACATTCTTGTCTATACATTTATACACTGTCATAAACACAATTAATGCTTGTGTCGTAAAGCCAAAGTTTGTTTCTTGTGCTATTTAACATTTTACTGGTAATTACTACCACACTCACAAACACACCCATCCATACATACATTACTAGTAGTGTAAGTTTTATATACATAGTAAAGAGTTGCCAGATCCATGGTTACATTTTAAAAACTACTAAAGTTTTAAATTATGTTTAAGAAATAATTAAAAAAAAAAGAGGTAGCTTCACCTTTTCTTTCATATAATTTGTTCTACTGAACGGATTTTCTTGATTTTTAATACCTAGTCAAATAGTACCATGACAAATGTTCTCGGAAAAAATAATTAATTTTAGTTGCATATTTTAAGCGAGATCGTGACTTAAGGCAGATGGCTGAAAAATGTATCAGGATTCACATTATCTCGATGCATATATCTCATTCACAAAAACGGAACTAAAGACTTCAATAAACCTGTAGAATTATACACGGAGTAGTCATGTAATAAATAAATGCAACTTTCAAACTATAGGAACAATTGAGAAGTAATACAGTAGTCGCTAATTCAAACAGAGCCTCTTCACTAAATGTAAAAGTTCACATAATCGAGAGAATATTAAATAAGTAATTCACATGATTTTTATTACATTAAGTTTTTATTTTCAATAAGTTTTTTAATAATTTATTTACATGAAAGAAAGTGCAAGAGAAGTAGCGAAATAATAAAGATTACGCAAAGATTGTATACAAAATTTCGTCTCACTGCGCATGACGTCATAAGTTATTTTCCCCTTATAATCAATATGTAAAAATTAACTTTTGTTAACAATATTTAAAGGAAAGAAATATAAAACATTTAATTATTTATTTTATGCATATTAAAATGTATCAAAAAAAGTTTTAACTTAATACATATATATATTTTTGTTTGTTTTTGTTTTTAAGCCCTGCACCAACATAAGTGGCGAATGTGGGTATATATAAGTTTGTCATTCCGTTTGTAACACTGAGAAATACTCATCTCACACATTCCTTAAAGAAAAGCGTGGGCCACCCATATCAACTTGAACTTAAAAAACCATGACTGCCGTGAGTACATTTTAATATTTCAGACCGAAAGAAATAAATACAACCAATCATGTTTAAAGCTACGAATTTTCAATAATTGAGCATGTTGTTTCATAACAATGCGCCCACGGTTTTCTTTAGGGGAGTGTGAGATTTTTCCATTTTGATTAAAAAGTTTATGTTGTTTGAAATGTTCTTATTTTTTAACTTTTAGTCGATTTTTTTAGTATTCATATTTATTTTGTGTTCACAACTGATCAATGGTATTAAGGTAAAGAAAAGCGTTTCTTAAATTTTTTTTTTAATTTAGTTTTATTTCAAGCGTTTTTTAAAATTCTGGTTAACTAAATATTAAGCTTTAGTTTCTGAATTGAGCCTCAAAATCATTTAATGTGACTTAATATTTCAGAGATTCCCATTGACTCGTGGTAGTACCAACTGAGTCTAAAATGTATCAAAAAAAGTAAAATTGTACCATGTTTGTCAACACTATTTGTTGCTGTTTTTATAACATTCTCCTGTATGTAAGTGTGAGAGCCTGTAAAGGTAGTTTGATGCACAGTCAACATAAATATGTACATACAGTGAGCGTCAATATAAAGTAAATACCTACTATTGTTCAAAAATATATTTTGTAATTTATACTACAAGTAATTACAAATTTAAAGCAAAATATATTCCATAATTCATAAGTAAATTAAAACATATAACTTACTAGCAAAATCTAGAAAAATAAGCAACTTAGGGAACATATAAAAATAATTAAATTTTAGCGGAAAATAAACAGATTTTTCGCATCAAAATAAAGTGAAAAGGTATATTAAAATCAGGAATGAAAGAAACAAAAATCACGCCAATCTGCACACAAGGTACGGTCACATTTGTCAAATATTTACTCAAAAAAGGGTAACCACTTGTTTTAGCACAATTTTGTTTGACGTTGTTTACTCTTACAAGAGCTTTGCAAGATCAAACAGCATCAAATAAATTAAAACTAAATATTTGTTCTGATTTGGCCTAAATAAGAAAAGGTTTTTTTTAAATAAATAAACGTGTTCAAATATATGTTATTTAGTGGTTACGTCTTTTTCGGCAAATATTTGCCAAATGTGACCGTACCTTTAGCAACTGTTAAATAAGCTTTTGGAATAAAAAAGCAGTTACATTTGTCACCAATGCCACTTTTGTGATGAGTGCCTTAAGGCATGGATAAGCATTAGAGGGTTTTTGTTACGTTATCATTACTTTCACTGTTATATTTTTTTGCTAATACAATAAAGGATAAATGGTAAAAATTTCACAAAATTTTTTTCTATATTTATCAAGATCATAAACTTTAATAAAATCGTATTGAACATGCACTCGGTTTTGCACGCCAGGGTATATAATTAAGATTTTCTTTTAATAATATATTGATGTGATGTTGACTTTATTTTGACGCTAACAGTATATACATATGTATGTGTAAATGAGTTCGTGTACAATGTAAGTACAGGTATCCCTCGATTTACGCGGTACGTTGGGACCGAATAAAAACCGCGTAATTCAAAACCGCGTAAATAAAGATTATTTATCAATACAAAATTCTGTTTTGGGACCAGAAATATAATAATTGAAACACAAGCTATATACAAAATTTAAATTTGGGACCGAAAATCCGTATTAAAAAAATGCTTATTAGTAAAATATAATTTGAATTAAATATATTTTATTTGTACTTTTTAGTAGATATAACAAAATATTATTTGTAAAAATAATATTTGAAAAAAAAAATTAAAAATGTTGTTCTAAATAAAGGTGAAATGTGTGCAATTTGAGGGTTGCCACTATTTTTAAATCGCGTTATACTAAAAACGCGTAAAAAAGCGCATTATACAGAAAAACGGTCACTATTATTAAATCGCGTTATATCGAAACAGCGCAAATAAAGTACCGCGTAAATCAAGGGATACCTGTATGTGTATTAAATTTACATATTTGTGTGTATGTACGTATTAAGCTGTATAATAGTTGTTCAAACCATGTTGTATCATAAAATTTAACAATTTAAATCGACGCATTCAATTACTTTAATGCGTACAAAAATTACAATACATTTTAATCACACTTTAAGTGACAATTAAAAAAATATATATGTACTCATTGTATACAACAACAAATTGCAGGCAAAATTTTTCATTTTCATTTTCAGTTTCATTTCTTTTTTTGTTTTTGTTTTGCTGTTGCCGTATTCAACATTATTATTTGTATATACCTATACATACATACATACATATGTATGCAAGTAAATGTGTCTGTTTCATGTGTATCCACATGAGTATAAGAGTTTATGTGTATTGTATGATGAGTATAATTTAATTAAATTGTGATACTGGTAATAAACAAGCGGAAATGTTAAAAAAAAGCAAAGCCATTAACCAAAAAAAGATACACTTATTGTGATAAATAGAGAGAGAGAGAGAGGAAGAGAGAGTGTTTGAATGAGAAGCAAAATTAATGATAATGGTTGATTAACCTTTTGGGGAAAATGTTGTGTAGCCGATTAACAGGTACAAATTAATTAACAAAACCCCAAATTAGCATTTGTTATACTTTTAAAGGGTATTTTGTGTAAAATTTGGTAAAAAAATAATTAGCTTTGTTAAGCGGAGCAAAAATAAATTACTTGTTCTTTTGAAGATTCGACAGCAATTCAATTTGGTTAAAGGTCACCCACATTGTTTGTCTCTTAAAAAGAGAGCCTTTAAACTTTATATGAAAAAATCTCTGTCCGAACAAATATTTTAGTCTAAACGAATGGGTGAATCCAACTTAACAAATCTTAAACTTAAATCTTAAAACAGGTAATATTAAAATATATTAAAACCAAATTCTTGCAAATGAACATAGTTAATATGATTTATTATAAGTTGTCTCTAAAACATACATATACGAGGGCGGTTCGGTAACTTCTTTGTCTAGAACAGAAAGCTCGGCATAAACAGAGAAAAGTTAAGTGTTTTGTAAACTCCCATCTGTGCTATGAACACAAGTTAAATTTCCTTTAATCTGGCAATTCCTTCATATAGAAACAGGTGTCCAAAAAAGACGCATCCGCGATTTTTTTACAATAGAAAAATTAGAAATTCTTGGTGCCATTAAATATTTAAATCAAAAAGGTTTATCGGGACAAGAAATACATAATGATATGGTGGATGTGTTAGGTGAAAGTGCTCCTTTATATGCAACAGTAAAAAATTGGGTTGCTGAATTTAAACGTGTTCGTACAAGCATTGAGAATGAACCACGTAGTAGAAGTCCAACATACGGAACAACAGTAGAAATTGTAGCCAAAGTCCATGATATGGTATTAAATGATAGACAAATAAAAGTGCGTGAAATAGCTACTCTCATGGGCATCTCAAATGCTCGAGTCAATTTAATTTTGCATGAAGAACTAGAGATGAAAGATGGATGCCGCATTTGTTAACAGTAGACCAAAAATGCATAAGAATGAAAATTTCTCAAGCTTTTTTGGATCGTTTTAAGAAAAATAAAATTAAGCGTCGTTTCATGCAAAAGAACAATTCAAGCAATGAACTGAAGCTGGAGAAAGTGCCCCAAGTAAGGCAAAAACAATTCAATCTGCTGGTAAGGTTATGGCAACGGTCTTTTGGAACTTCAAATGTATTTTATTGATTGAGTATCTGCAAAAGGGTAAAACAATAAATTCAGAGTACTTTTGTAACATTTTTTATCAATTAAATGTAAGAATTCGTGAAAAACGTACTGGCTTACAGCACAACAAAAATAATTTTTCATCAAGACAACGCACCAGCGCACAAGAGTGTTTTAACAATGGCTAAAATCAATGAATTAAAGTACGAGTTGCCTGACCACCCACCTTATTCTCCTGATTTAGCTCCCAGTGACTTTTACATGTTCTTAAATCTAAAAAAATTCCTAGTTGGCAAGTGTTTTACCCCAAATACAGATGCAATTACAGTTGTAAACCACTATTTTGAAGGCCTTGAAAAAAAACTATTTTAATATTGGGATGGAATCACTAACTAAGCGTTGGAGTGTATTGAAGTTTTAGGAGATTATAAAATCTTTTTGAAAAACTAACTATTCTCCTTCTGTGCTAGGCTTAGAAGTTTCCGAACCGCCCTCGTATACAAATATGTGTATGCTCTCATATCAAAATACGTGCAATTTAGGCAATAAGAAATTTCAAGGAGAAGATTGTATCAATCCTTTCAATAAAAATTGCTTTGTGTAGATGGGGACAAATCTAAAACTACAATAAACAATATTAAAATATCTTAAAACTAAATTCTTGCTAGCAGCAACATTGTGGTATGCATGTGTAGCATATACACTTAAAACTATTGATATCTGGATGAAATCGTGGGATCATGATATGCTTATGTTGACATGTTAGACAAATTATCTTATTTTTAGGGCTGTTAATGTAATCCATAAAATTTTCTGGTCATTAAAATATAACATCAAATATTTCAATCTTAATCAATTGAATATAAATCGGAGATCATGAATGTTTAAATAGTATTGTTACAAAAAATGCATTTTGAGCTACAAATTGATTTTTATTTATTAATATTTAAGAAAACCCAAGAGAAAAAACTAAAATGTATTTCCTAAGCCCCATGCCGCAAACAAATTATAAACTTTTCACTTTGCACTTAACAAATTGCAATTTTTGGCAATATGTAAGTGTTTCTGTTCCGCAATACTCTTTGCAAAACTTACTTTGCTCTAAAAAAATTTTTTGTACACACTTTGCACTCTTTAGCAAGTCTCCTGCTAAATAAGTGAATTTAAGAATTTAATCAACTTTGCATTTTGGTCTTATCACTTTGCACTGCTAACTACAACTTGATAAAATGTGCCGCAAAATAAAAATGATAAAAAAAACTTGCAGTGTTACATGTAATTAAAGAAAAAGAAAAATAAAAAAGTTCCAAGCGGTATTGCGTATGATAGCTGTTGATAGATATAAAGCGGATCCTTCTCTGATTAGTTCTTTTGTCTGTCCATTACCATAGTAGATTCATGAGCAGAGAGCCAACTTAGAGTGATGTCAGTTAGACGACCTAGCCTAGGCGGTTCTTCCTTAAATGTTTTGCCTAGAATAGATGTCGTAGTGTAGAATTTAAGGGAAATGAGTGCCTCTTAGATGACGACAAAAATGGCAGTTCTGCAGCGAATATATAGCTATTATCTCAACCGGATAACACTAGATTTATTTAGGAGGCGTAGTGAAAATGCATCATAGAAAACTCCAGATCCAATGACACACTCCATTTTTGTACCATAGTACACCTTGATGTCATATCCGCCCATCATGTGACCTCATTTTCATTCTCTTCCAGACGGAATAGGAATTTTAAACATCTTATCAAAGTCTATGAAGGGTGTTAAATACCAATATATAGTCGAATGTTTGGTATGAAATTCAAATTCTTTGCATGTCCATACATTCTTGATCTCTGGCCGAGCTGTTTGTGAAAATGGTCATTAAGTGTAGATCTATTGGATCTTTCAGAGCCTCTCAAAGAGAAAAAAGAAAGAACATTTGACTGAGTACCGTTTACCTTGAGAGCATTTTGATTGAAAGATGGTAAAGCTGATAAATGTTGACATGAGTTATCTAATGTTCGATGGGCGGTGTTCATAACAACACAAAGAACTTTTAATTTTTTGGATTGTACATATGATCGTACATTAGTTAACACTATTAAAATAAATCCATAAACAAACAAATAAAAGTTGAAAATGTAATTTAAAATAATCTGAGCTGGTATCAAACTTTACTCATACCTTTAATTAATATTTGTTTAACAGAAATCATTAGTGTTAAAAATTAGCGTAGACATAAACCAATTGATTTACAAGCTTTGGAAAATTAACCCCCTGGCCCACGATGTCGAACGATAACGTTCGCTTAGATAAGACTTAACACACAAACTTGATTGTGGAATAAACAAACTTGATTGAGTAAAAAATAGATACGATAAAAAGTTTGTGTCTTAAGTCTTATCGTTCGACATCGTGGGCCTGGGGGTAACTTTTACTTGCTTAAATATGTATGTACTCACATACATGCTGCATAAAATGTTCTATAATCAAAACAAATAAAGGCAAACTTTTATTGGTGATATTAAATTTAATTGTATGTTTCAAAAGTAAATTCTGTGTAGTTTGTCTATTACATATTTCCATTTCGTTGCAGTCTACCAAACTAGGGATCCATAAGTCAGTAATGGACGCATTATATACATCCATTTAACAAGCAATCAAACTAAATCAAAAGCGTAAAAGATCATATGTGAATCTGGGCTAACCAGCTGAATCAATACCAAAGACAAATATCCTTAACAACAAATGCTCTATATTTGGTGGCACCAAAAGGGTCCTAGCTATTATGACCTGCCAGATTATCACAGGGAAACTATGCGAAAGAATGAAAGCGTAATATTCCAACTTGATAACGTTGGCAATATGTTATAAAAGCTTTTAAAAAAGAAATGGTTGGGAAGTTTTGCCTCACTACTAATTGTTTCCATGAATGCAGAATTCTCCCTCTCTCTGAGACAGTCTCCGCTTAAGAACACACACACAAATGAGCAGTTCCTTTGACGCTGAATGCCACAACTATGAGAAAATGTCATAAGACCAAATTTTAAAGCTAAATTTAAAGCCAAAAATCCTGCAATAGATGTTTTTAAAGTTAAACACAGAAATTTTTAAATTCAGCAATTTGTAGTTTAAAACCTACATTCAAATCTTAGCACTTGGAATTATAATATTAACAAATGTTTGATATTTGCAGTATTTTCGGAAACTCATTTTTATGCAGATTACTTTTACTTAATAAATGTGTAAATTTTTACACATTAAACAGGATCTTTCCCAGATCCTTCCAAAATTTCCACTAACTTTGCGTACTTTAAATTCAAATTTCCTATTAACCCTCGCAGTCACATTTTAACAGCCATAATTCACTTATTAAACTCCTTAAATATAATTAACCATATTTTACGACTACATTGCGTGAGTAACTGAATGAATAACTGATTGGCTGAGTGTGTGTTTGTTTAGCTCTTTACAAACCATCCTTACACAAGCTTTTTGCTAACTAATTAATTAAGCTTTATGTTTTTGCTATACATATACATACATATATTTTTTTATGTGGTTACTTTTTTTTAAATTCAAAAGTTTTCAGCAAAAAGAAACTGCGTTGGAAAAAAGCGTGGGGCGAACAAAAAAAAAAAAAAAAAAAACCAAATAAACAAAACTGAAACTCCAAAACTTTGCATATAAATTTTGTCAAACTTAATTTGATGTTGAAGATGAAAAGTGTTGCAGTGCCACACACACATACCCGTTTTAGTTTCAAAGTGCAGTAAAAGCAAAGAAACACCAGCACCAGCATCTCAAGACGACCACAAGTAGTGGTTGACTAAGAAGATACTTTGGTGGGTAGACAAGTGGCAGCAATATGAGCAGACCTCAAAAGAAATCAAAGAAATCTTCTTTGCCATACCTCGCTCAACTCCCGCCAAACCAGAAGTCTGCTTATTTATTTTGTTCGTTTTTTACGCCAAAGAGTAGAAATAAGTATCGTAAACTTTCGTTTTATTGCCTATAAAATGGCATTAAAATAAGTTAAAGGAATGAACGCACCAAAAAAGAAATGAATTGAAAAAAAAACAAAACCCACCTCTTCATTCGTGCAGCAGCCAGTTGAATCATCAACATTCTCATTTGCCACATTTTTTTTGTGCATGCACTCAGTCATCCATGGCCATGGCCGGGGTGTAGGACGCAGTATACTACGCTATTTTTGTAAAAAAAACAACAACTGTTGAGGTATAACGAGGCTGGCGTAAAAGATTTGGTAAAATTTAAATGAACTTAAATGCAAATATGTCATGAGGAAGTAATAAAAACTTATGCAAGCAAGTAATGGTTTAAAATAGACATATTTGCAGATGATTTTTAAGTGGTGATGAGCAAATACAATACAAAATTGAATAATTCCATCTTGAGTAATGTCATTTTCATTACTCACATTAAATCATTACATTACTGTCTGGGCCAAACCTTGAATCCATAACAAAGTCCATGAGCGGTAGTTATACAATCAAATTGATTGCTGAAAGAACCAGGGAAAGTATATTCAAGTTCTGGGCCTCCAAAGGCTGCTTAATATCACTCCGTTACAAATATTACTTTGAAAATTAAGTAATGCAGCACTGATGCATACATACAGTGTTGGTCATATAATTAAAACATAATTACAATCTCAACCAATTTCAATTTTTTTTTTTTATGTTTCTTTTGCAATTTTACCAGTACTTTTCCACAATAATTTTGTTATCTTTTTTTAAATAGAAGCTAAATTGTATAAGTTGCTGTTCTGATGAATGTTTTAGTTATATAAACACCACTGTATATCGCGCATAATTTAAATCTTTCGGACAAATTTTATATTTTGCGGTTAGTTTAGAAACTTTAGAACTTGTACCCAATAAGTTTTTATGTACTTTAGCTTTTTTAAATTATTTTGTAACCATAAATAATTAAGATTTTTACTTATAAACACATTTTATGTTGAAAGATGTTTTCTTTATTATTAATGTTTTGTTCCTGAAAACAAGAAATCACATATATATTTTTTAACAAATTTTGAAAGCTTATTTTAATTGGGTTACAACAAGCCATTGTTTATTAAAATAGCTTCAAAATTACAAAATTTTTAAAGATTTTTCTAAAGTTCTACAATAAATTTTTTATATAGAATTTCTGTGTTATTTTTTTTTTTTGTTAGCATAGAAGACAGTCTAGAATATTACGACAAATTGTCCATACAAAATTTGCTTTATAAAGCTGTTGTAAGTTTTTATGAATAAGATAATTTGTGATTTATTTCATAGCATATTTTTAGGTGCTGATATAAAAATTATGTGACAAGTTAAAGTAAGAGTTTATGTTAAAGTTGCATAAGTTCTACAATTTTCAATCGATCTGAAAAAATTTAATCAGAATATAATCAGAAGAAATGTAGCTTTTAAACTTGGCGTATAAATATATTTGCTGCTATAGAAACATGTTTAAAGAAAAGAAGTCAAAGTCAAAAAAATGTAAACAATTAAAATGTTAAGAGCTTAAATACGTTTAACGTTTATTGTGCGACCCTCGTTTGTAAAGTACTCTAAAAAAAACGTACTATTACATGTAGTCTATTTAACTGTCTGTCCTTAGGAAGCGGAATTGTACATGAACGCACCTTTTTTCATCTTTTTCAACATTCGCGATGAACAGCAACACAGCCAGAGAGAAGAAAAAGCTGAAACAGAACAGACATACACCACAACCATAAGTTCCGTTTAATATAAGGTAAAGTAACTATCTGTGTGTGTGTATTATGTTGTTGTTGTTATTATTATTCCTTTACAAGTGGTTAAACAGTAATGCGCATAAAAGTTAAATGAATGTCCTTTTTAGTTGATTATATTACATTGAAAGGTAGCCAACCATTCAGCCAACGAAACCAACTATAACTATAATAATAGTCCATGGATATTAAGTAAATTATATATGTACATACAAACGTTTAAATGTGTTTATGTGTGCGTGTGCCTGAATGTTCAACAACTACTACAACAAAAGAATACAAAACTACTTGAATTCAGACATATACATACATTCATACAAATAAACTTTTTTAAGTATTTGCACGCACATGTAGGGATTTATAGAAAATATTTTTTGAAGTACACTTTTCTTTCTTTTAAGGAATTTTTGAGACAATGTTCAAATAATAAATGTACTTGTTTTAAGGATGGGATTTTGGAATCAGTTTAACTGCTAGCAGTACTTAGGTATTTATAAAGAAACCTTTTGCTATAAGAAAAAAGTTTCCGTATTTTTAATATTTTTGTGGAAATTTACAGGTTAAGCCAGGCTATCTAAGAAGGCCCTCTGATGCAAATAACATAAATGGCAAAACATCTCAGCAAACAATTAGTTAAAATAAATTTAATAATTGATTAGAAATTGGAAAGATTATAAATCGTTTAAGACTCTGCATGGGTATAATCGATTTTCAGCTTTTAATAACAAATTTTAACCAAATTCAATAAATTCAATTTCATATAACGGGTCCGCCATCTAACGTTTTTTTTTCAACTAGTGCTTATTTCATGAATGGTAACTGTTAGCTCATGTCTGATTTGATACATAATTAGTTTTATCCTTGCGCTGAACGAATATGGTTGTGTATACGCTTGAAGAACGCTGGAAAATATTGGTCCAGAGGCATTATTGGGCCATTTTTCTTCGAAAATTAGCAAGGAGTGGCTGTTACAGTCAATGGCGATCGTTATCGGGCCAGGTTGAATGAATTTTTGTTTGCAAAAATTGAAGAGTAGGATATTGGCAACATTTGGTTTCAACAGGACGGCGCTACGTGCCACACAGTCAAAGCTACACTCGATGTTGTGTGCCCTGTTTTTGCAGATCGTATTATCAGTCGCAGAGCTGATGTCGTTTGGCCACCTCGGAGCTGCGATTTGACACTATTGGACCATTATTTGTGGGTGTCGTCAAAGATAAGTTATACGCCGACAAGACAATTGACGCTTTAAAGGACAATATTCGTGAAGCCATTGGTGAAATACAGCTGCACACAATCGATAATATGCTTAAAAATTGCTGATTGGAAAATTATTGTCTTCTAATATATTCCTTATCTTTAACTTATTCTTCTTATGATACTTTTTCTCACTTATATTTATTATTCTTTCAATTAAATTCTTAGCCGTAATAATAATAATAATAAGCTTGAACAATTACTAAAATATTAATATAAAAAAGGTAAAATAAACTATAATAATTTCCAGCAGGAAATTAAAAAATACTCAACTAGCTACATCGATAAACTAATGGCCCACCCTAACTACCTCGCTCGGGGTCTGCTTCAGTTCGAAGGTTACCAGAGGCTAAAAAGAACCGATACTTAGAGCCTAACTAGAAGACATTTTTAAAATTTGAATACAGCAGTTAGTGGTTACATTATCTATCAACAACTAATAAACAACAAGTACAATTAAGATTTGAATACTTATTGTAAATTTCGATACTAAAGATTCAATAATAAAAATAAATTAAAAAAAAAAATATAAAAATTTGTTAATTATTAAAAAGTTATGTAATTTTTCTTTTTAGAACACAAAGCTTTTCAATCGTATGTTTAAGGTTCAATTAATTTGTTGTTACTTTTAATTCAAAATTTAAATATTTGTATTGTACTTAAATCTAAAAACGGCAAATTTTAATGTGTCATTGCATTCAGTTAATGATAAAGTAATCCTCCTATCAGAAAATGCTATAAATTTTGCGATTGGCCCCTAATGTCAGTTCTGTTTTGACATTTGTGTAGTAAACACATGCGAAATACACGTTAATAAACAATGTTACGCTACACTGCTCCAGAACGCGGAATATTGCTGACTATTTATTTGACCAATAATCGGTCGGTGACTTTGGCACAACGTGAAATTCGTCGCAGATTTCGCCTCGAAGAGACTGGCACAACACGAGATGCTGCCAGGAGTGGCAGACCCAGGAGTAGCCGTTCTGCAGAGAATATTGCTGCTGTAGCCGAGGATGTCATGGAAGCACCGTCGACATCGACCAGACGACGTGCCACGCAAATGGGTATCGGTCGACGGTCTTTACAGCGAATTTTGGTACAAGATTTAAAGATGTTTCCGTACAAAGTCCAGACGGTGCATCAGCTGTTAGCTGCTGACGCCAATCGCATCTACCATACGCTCAAGCCATCCTTAATCACCATGCATTTCCCGGGCGCCTAATCACCCGTTTTGGCGATTTGCACTGGCCAGCAAGATCGCCTGATTTGACCGCTCCAGACTTCTTTTTGTGGGGCTTTTTGAAGTCGCGGGTTTATGTCAACAAGCCTCAGACTCTTGCAGCTCTTAAAGACAATATCCGTCAAGAATGACCGGAAGTGATGGAAAATGCCATAAAAAGGGCTCAAATGACAATCAACTGTGGCGGCGGCCATTTACATGACATCATACACTCGACTTGATGTAAAAAAAATTAAAAGACCAAATAAAAATAATCCACAAGAAGAATCAACGTTTTTAATTTTTTTTAATTCCAGCCAACAAACATCGGAAGTTTACTTTTGCGCCACTTTGTAGATACATGGTGTGTAGCTTGTGCTCTTTTTATAGCAAAAAAATAAAACCAATATAAAATATTTAAAAATGTTTTTTTGTCATTTAATTCGGGTTTAATACTAAACAAAAAACAACAATTAGTATAAAAAAAACTAGCAGATGTTAGTTCACAGTTACAAGTGTGTCTTTTGAAATGTCTGCACAAAAATAACAAAGTTTACCATGTAAACACTTTTTGCAAATTATCCAAGAGAAATCAATTTATGAATTACAATAGATAATGAATAAACTGTCAAGGGTCATTGAGGACAATATACTAGTAACGACAAAAAGTGGTTCTTCTACACGAGTAATAGCTAAACAGCTTAAAGTAAGAGTCCAAAAAAGGTGTTCTGTTGTTCCTAAATCAGAGATCGCTAGAAGCTATTAGCTAAAGTGGATGAATGTCTGATGATAGCGCACATGAAAAGAGACAAGTGTTTAATGGCAAAAGAAGCTTAGGCGATGGACAGCCAGACCAGCCCTTTGCGATATTGGTTAAATATCTGCAGAAAAAAAATTAAAACCTGCATTGTCGTTAAAAATTGTTGAAGCACGGTTAAAGTTTGCCAGAAATTGTAGACGTGTAATCTGATCAAACAAATTCATATTTAGTTCTTTTCAATTGGAAGGTAAACAGTCCAGAGTATTGAAAAACACCATGTAAAGGAGACAATGAAGAATGTCATGATATAAGATTGCTTTGCATGATGGAGGAAAGCAGACTATCATAGCAACGAAGTTTTTGCAGGCCATTTCCTTAGTAAAAACATGGAGTTTATTTGGTTGTAGTATAACATACAAAAACAAAGCCCAATATATACCTAGTAATATAGAAACCACGTTTAACCAATAAACTAACTTTTTTTAGTTTAAAAAGTGTCTAAAGCTATGTGTCCACGATAGTCAGATATTACAACGTTGTCCGAAAAATGTGCAGAAAATGTCTAACAATCGTGTAAACTTAAAATGTTTGCCTTCGAAGGTTGTAAGAAAAAGCATTTTCAGTACATTGGAAGACAAAAATATTGTCAGACATCTAACAATCGTGTAAACACACAATTTTATCATTGTCATTGTTTTAGGACAATTGTCAAACACTTTTCATTGTCATATGTACAAAATTTATGCATCTACCAATGGCAGCATTGTCATAGAAATTATTTCTAAATGCAACTCTGTATATACATAAATTGATAAAAAAAAAATTTTTACAAAAAGTAGAATAAAATTAAAGAATTAAATTAAAGTGTGCATTAGGACATAAGCAGATAAAATGGTTCCAATTGCGCTTTTTTGTTCCATGGCAATATTTAACATTTTTAAACCCACACACAGAGCTGCAAAACGAACTTGACAATGCCACACAACAACCTGACAACCGTGTGAACTGACAATTTCGGTTGACAGATAAATTCATTATGTGACAATTGTGTGCAAATGAAATTGTTAGTTTTCTTACAGTCGTCTAAACTGACAATTTACCTCTTGCTAAAAAATTTGCAATGTCAGTACATTGCTAGCACATTGGTAGATATGACAACGTTGTAATATCTGACGATCGTGGACACATAGCTTAACAAAATAACATGTAAGTTATATGTCCAGCCAGATAATTTTATATTTTTCCAGATAATTTCAAGTTTTATTTATTTGAAAGATTAGATTATCTTCTATAAATTTCACAATTATTCTTTATTTTAATAAAAAAAAATAAAAATAAAATATTTTATGAAATGTAACCAAAGTTTTTTTAAGTTTTTCATTAAATCTTTAACTCTTAATATTGTGTGTAAATATGTTGCATTACATTTTATCAGTTTTATAGTTTTGTGTGTAAATATGTGTGGGTTAATTAAGTTAAAATTACCCATTTCTTTTAATATGTAAAATAAATAACTTTTTTTTGTTTTGTAGCAAAAAAAAAATAGCGTATATACATTCTCGCCACATAGTTTTTTTTAAAGCAGTCATTTATACGTGCATGAATATAATAAACCATAATGTCACACTTTTCACATAATAGAGAAAGGGTTCAGGCAAAAGCTGTCATCACAAAATATTCAAACTCAAAATAGTGTAACGGGGAGACATTAGAGAGTTAATCTAGCAAATAAGAAATTTGAATTTATCAAATCACGAGAAGATTTCAAAATATTTGGTTTAATCACTTTAAGCTGCTTTAACCCAGATAGCGCCAGAATTTTTTTTTAAACTTAAATTTTTATTTCTAAACTTAAATCCTCATAGATATTTAAAAATTTTTTTATTTAATAAATTTTTTTCTAAAAAGCTGTAGTGTTCCCGGAATCGGGTGTTCTTTTAAAAGGACGATAGCAAAATATACTATTTTGCTTTTATACAAAAATAACGAACTTAACAATTCAATATTAAAAAAAAAAATAATTTGTATAGTTAAAATTAATAAAATAAAAAAAGAAATAATATGTTCTAATTTGGTGTGTTTTACGCCAAGAATCACTCGTTAGAATGTATGCCATCATCAAATAACTTCAAAAATATTTCCATTGGATCTGGATTTTGATGGCATTCTGAAAATACTTCCCATTGTGGCAGGCTTGCAACAATATCCACTTGCTGCCACTTTCTTGAATTGTTTTTAATACTTGGCCTTGTCTCTGCAATGCTTTTGCGCTTGATTAGATCCGATAATGCAATATTGTCGTCGCTCTCGCATTCAGGAAAATTTTTGTACCTCATTTCTGCCTCTGCACGTAGCTGACCGCCTGGCAAATTGTTGAGACACACATTATCTACATCGCCACTGTCTTCATCTGTTATAATTGCATTAGCGTTATCAGGCGGTGCGATGTAAATGGCCTAACAAACGTCATCATCACTCCATTGCTCACGTTCTTCCAAAATTTCGTTAAGGTTCAATGCCTTCCGGTTTAATTTAGTGCATAATAACACATAAAATATTAAGTAATGAGTATCTAATGGTAGTATATCTTGCCACCGTCCCTTTTAAAAGGAAGCAGTGGGAAAATGGACCGTGGCGGTACAATACAGCATTGAACTCGGTTCCCATTTATTTGTTGTTTACCTACGATGTTTCTCTAATTACTTTTTAAACAAAAACAAGAACTAAATATATAGTCGGTCAAGCCCGACCATATAATACCCTACACCCAGTATGTGCATAAAACAGTTTTTCAAAAACAAGCGCTATATGGGAGACATCACCTATTATGGACCGATCATCGAAAAATTTAGTGTCATGATTTTTGTAAATATAAATATTATATGTGTTAAAATTTATCTCCATATAAATACTTTTAAAAGATTTATGAAGCTTAAATTACGGAGATGGTCTTAGATGGGAGTTTCGACTAATTATAAACCGACCATAAAAAAACGAGGGCGGGTAAAATTAGGTGCCATTATTTATGTAGATAAGAAACTTATTTGTGTCAAATTTTATTTGGATACCAACATTTTCAAGATAAACTGAATTTCGAAAGTGGGCCTTATATGGGAGCTACGACTAATTATGGACCGATCTGCACAAAATTTGTTAATGTGATTTGGCTTCATTTACCACTTATTTGTGATGAAATTTGTTTGTTTCCTTGCATAATTCAAACATTTATGAGCGGTAAACCCCAATTCCGGGAGGACTTTTGTATGGGGGTCAGGTGAAATAATGGACCGATTTCCACCAGTTTCAATCCCATCCATCCTTGGGCCGAAAAAATATCACTTACCAAATTTGTATCAAAATATCTTCAAAATTACGACCTGTACTCTGCGCACAAGCTTTACATGAACAGCCAGCCAGCCAGCCAGACGGACGGACGGACGGACGGACATATATGCACAATTTAAAAAAAACACACTTTCACAAAACACTCAATATACAATTCAAACACGACAAACTTCTTTTATCAACTGACGCTATTAGATTCAGAAGACACACAACAAAGAATAAAAAATGACAATATAAAAAAAATTTGCACTTACAAACCGGGTATTCCCCCGTATTTTTTATATGCTTTTAAAAGGACGGTTGCGCCAACTGGTTTAAAAACTTTTATTTTAAAAGCCCTTCCAAAACATGCTGGTATAGAATTTTTCTTTTGTTAAATTAGTCTTTTGTTACACAAACTTCCTAACATTTTAGTTTCTGGTAATCCTAAAACTTTTACCCGATTTTGCTGGAACCCATTACACCATCACACACAACCATAGAAAAACCCCAAAAAGTCCCATTATAATTTAAAACCGCAAAATATAAAAACACAGAAATCTTTATTATGGCGCGCGTATCATTGTGTGAAGCGACAAAATAAAACTGAAAAAACAAAAGAATAAAACCAGAGAGAGAGTAAGAGAAAAATAAAACAAATGAATTTCATTTCTGTGAAAGCGTAAAATACAAAAACACCTTCTGCCCCAGCACATAGAATCATGAACAAGAAATACTATTACAGTGCACTCGCGGTAACATGAACACCGTCTAACGTGAACAAGCTTTTGTTTACGTTGACTACTCTGTAACGTGAACAAAGTCAGAAAGCTCTATAACGTGAACAATTTTTTTCTTTTCATTGCATATGTTTCTAAGCTTGCAGACAACACTGAAATACATTAAATTCGATGTTTAAAGTTTAGGGAATCCCCTTATATAAAAAATGTGTGTATCCTCTAAATTAATTTTTTTTTTTTTTTTGCTTGGTATCAAAATTTTATTTTAAATCTAGTTTTAAGCAAAGTGGTCAATCAGTCGGCATGAGTGTTGAAAAATCTAAATGTTTGGAGTTAGAAGAAATGTTATATAAATGTTATATAGTTTGCAGAAAGGAACAAGTGTCACTAGTTAAGCAAAAAAGTATAATGTCGCTAAGTGAACAATATGCAGCATTAAAAAGAAAAAAGAAGCAATTTCAAAATGTGTAAACCTCACATACCAGGGACTGGGAAAAAGAAAACCTTAAAATCATCAGAATTTCCAGTTATGGAAAAAACTCTTTACCGTTGGTTCATCGAAATGCGTGAAAGAACTAGCCTGTAAGTGGGCTATTGCTAAAATAAAAAGCTAAGGAATTACATTGCCAACTTAAAAAAAAACGAGGGCGGGTTCAATTGTAGTGACGGATGGCTTCAGCGATTTAAGAAGAGTTACGGAGTTAGACATCATAAAGTAACAGGATAAAAACTCTCATCGCAGCCTGAATTGCTACATCCATTTAAGCTAAAAATGATACAAAAAATTGAAGAAATGGAGTTATGCAATGACCAACTCTATAATACAGATGAGTCTGATTTATTTTCCTATGTAATTTTATTTCAATGGATATTTTCTCGTGATCTCTATTTGTTTTGTAATGAATTTTAATTAATAATTTTATTTTTATATTTTCATAATGAAAATTATAATAAAAGAATTTCACGTTCAAGCGTGTAAAAACACATATATTTTTTTTCATGACATTCGCTAACATGAACTCCCTTGGTTTAATTAGTTCACGTTATCGCGAGTGCACTGTATGTATATAAAAAAAATATAATAAAAATTATAATTTTGTTATAAAGGTAACACAGTGTATTAAGTAGCAATATTGTTTAACTCAACCGAAAAATAGTAAAAAAAAAATAACATTGGAAATTTCTGGCGCCACCGTAAAGTACAAAGCCATACACACACACACCCACACACACAAATACTTTTAATATAAAAAGTTATTTGGCGCAGTGTTGAAAACGGAACATTCGTTAAAAGAATAAACGATAATGCTAGTTCTTCGATTCCTACTCTTTTAAAGAATGACCAACCACCATTCACTGACCCGGCTGATCTATTTTCAAATAATTCAAACTTACCGGAAAGCAATCATTCACTGCCCCTGCTCGACAGAGTATCAGTAACAATGCCAAATATATTATTTCGCACGCGCGCAGTTAAAAGGGTTTTAGCGGAACATAAACAAGTCTCCCGGGCCAGATGGCCCATACCAGCATTGGTCTGGAAGCAGTGTTCTTCGACGCTAGCTCGTCCATTAGCTAATCTTTTCAGCACCTTATACCGTGCCGGTAAATATCCCATGTGTGGGAAGGTTGCTAATGTAACGCCGATACCTAAAAAGGAAGTGGCTACTTACAAACCCTGATAATTATCGCCCAATAGCAATCTGTTCTGCACTTTCGAAAGTTATGGAAAATATGGTAACTTACCATCTTGTGAAATATCTAGAGTCTAACAATTTACTTAGCGACCGCCAGTACGGCTTCCGTAGAGAACGCTCTATGGGTGACTTACTAGCCTTCCTATCAGAAAAATGGTGTCGTTGTATACATGGTTTTGGCCAAAGTAAATTGGTGGCTCTAAATATTTCTATGACGTTCGACAGAGTCTGTCATGTTGCTCTCTTCTCGCAACTCATTGCTTTTGGTGTCGGTGATAACTTCTTTCGATTTATATCGAGTTTCCTCAGAAATCGCACTATACGAGATGCTATAGATAGGATCTAAACAGACGAGATCATGATTAATTTAGGGGTACCCCAAGGCTCCGTTCTTTCTCCCACCTTATTCCTCATAATGTAAACTTGAAATTACATATTAATATTTAATATAGGGTGTTTTTTTAGATGTATAGAACTTTAAATTGTCAAAACTTTTTTAACTGGCGGCTTATTTGTCAGCTGTTAAGTGATTTATATTTAGTTTGGTTTGGCATTTTAGTTTAAATAAACTGACGCCTGAACAACGTTTCCAAATTGTGCAAAATTATTTTGAAAATCAGGGTTCTGTTCGAAATACTTATCGAGGGTGTTTTTTTTAAAAAAAAACTTTGAAATGAAAAAAGATTAAGATGATTTTTCTAAATTGACATGAAACTTGCTTTATTTGATAGATAATCTTGTGCCATTATAATTTAAATATGACTTCTGTTTGACGATTGACCACTTTAAGTACAACATTCGCCGCGTTACTGCAGATATAGGGCCACAAATGTTGGACAATGTCATAGAAAATTGAACCTCCAGATTGAAATACGTCCGAGCAAGCAGTGGCGATCTTATGTTAGTTTTTTTTTACTGCAAGTCGAGTGGCATTGCAAAGCCGTGCTGATCGATATTACGCAGTAAAATAATTGGCACTCCAATTTTAAGTTGTAGTACATGTGGTGGTAAGCCTGGCACAGCGATTGAATTTAAGAACTCAACAGGATAATTAACAGCCTTACGGGTTGCTTGATTGATTTGACGCATTTCAAAGTGATATTTATCTTCTCCATATGGGAAAATAATAGGATACTGAAGTGCGTCATATGAGCGATGCATTTCAGTGGGCGACGCCATGCCCCTTTGTCCACTTACATAGTCAAGAATTTATTACTTCGTAAGAATATCCTATTGTGAAAATTTAATGACGATCGGTCCAGTAGTTAAGACTATACAGTCAAACCTCGCTATAACGACCCTCTCTATAATGAATTCCTCGATTTAACGAATTTTTTGAAATCCCCTACAACGCTCCATAAGATTTAATACAACATAAACCTCTCTATTACGAATACATTTGTCAATAGCCTCGTTATAACGAATTTTCATTCACTGCAGTCTAAAGAAATAGAAAGAATTATTTACCTCTATTTAACAAATTTTGTCAGCTTACAACATTTTCATAAAGATTTCCATCAATTCATTTAAAGTATATATTCATAGTCGACAGAAACATGCATTAGACTAACGGCTGAAATATTCGAAGAAAAATTTATTGTTGCCAAGAGCTTGTACACTTGTTGCAGCAGTTGTTATTTAATCACTGGCTCAGACTTATTATTTTATAAATGTAAACTATTTTTGAAATATAAAACTACAAAATACTGTGTTTTCCTATAACATGGTAAGCAAATGATGATTAATATACATACAAAAATTTGTATTACCTCGTTATAACGAATAGAAGTGCAACTTCACCTCGATATAACGAACCACATTGTAACGAATTATTCGATATAACGTTTTTTTTCCTAATCCCCTCAAGATTCGTTATACATACCAAGGTTGAACTGTATTACGATTATTAATTTTTCTAAAAAGGGCGTGGTCCCACCCACTTTTCTCCTGGTACGTATTCCTACTTATGCCAATACCATATGTACCACATATCATTGACGTAGGTCAAAAAATGTCTAAAATATGGCGATTTAAATTTTTGGGTTATATGGGCGGTGCCACACCCGTTTTTACAATCAAAACTCCATATAGCCTATTATTTCTTCCAGAGTCACAGTAACATGCTGTAAAAATTTCATCAAAATCGGAGTCCATACGTATATGTATATAGATTAATAAACCAAGTTGTTTTAATATGAAACAAAAATCCGGAAATTCCGAAAAGTCCTGGTATCCCGGGATTTTAAAAAAGCCAGTCCCGTTTGGCATACCTGTCTAATACACATTAAAAGTAGTAACGCTTTACATGTTTTACAATTATTTACACAATGAAAACCCTCCAAGCCCTTGAATCTTTTACACGTATGACGTATGAGTTATATTTATTTCTATAGGTATTACTAACAATCATACGTTGTCGTTCTTTCTTACTATCAATAACATTTATTAAAAATTTCCTCTAACTTTCATTATAACACATTAATAAGGTCGAGGCTTTAAATTGACACGACCTCTATACCTTTAATTTAACTTAAAATTCAAATCACTCGAAAACAAATGCGTATGTAAAATAGTAGTAGTAATATAGAGAAAATATGGGCTCGTTTATTATACATATATAATAAATAATCGTCATATAAATAAAAAGAACATACTTGTTAAAAGTACCTTGACATAAATTATCGTTAGTAAATCTCGTGTCCTGAAAATCAGAAAAATATTTCCCCTTAACACTTCAAAAACACTAACTGCAAGCAAACCAACAAACAGCCATACAGTACCACCGTAGAGTCAGGCAATCTTATTATTCACATCTTTTAACTGATTGCAATAACAACTACATCATTATTATCTGGGCTGCACAATCACAAGAAAACAACGTAAACGTCAACATAATCATTGTCAGCATCATCATCAACATCGGTAGCAGCAACAAAGTCTGCCGATTCTAAAACTTCTTTATATATATATATATATATTTTTTCTTGTAAAATTTGTTTTCTTTCTGTTTTTTTCTAAAGTAACGTCACATGAGTTTTACGACGACACCAGTAGCAGCACAAACAAACATTTGTAACCCCATTTCTTTATTTTGGTGTTGTGTGTGTTTTTTTTTGTTGGCACCTAAAAATATGCACCTTTAAGCTTCACTTTCATTCATATAGTACGAGTGGTATGTGTGTAGCTATTTATGCAGCTATATATCCCTTACCTTTCTCTTTCTAGTTGCTTTCTACTTTATGTGTGTTCGGTTGAAAATGCTGCAGCTTTTCTTCTTTTGTTGAACAACAGAAACAATAACAAAAACAACAACAACAATAACACCCTACGATTAGTTTGAACACATGTTAATGTAGACTATAAATTCAAAATTGAGCCGTACTTGGTTGGTTATGTTTTCCAAAAGTTTATGGCTTCCAAAAGGCAAGACATATAGAGAGAAGGGCAGAGAAATTAAACAAGTTAAGAGTAAAGCATAAGCACTAACGAATTTTAGATACCCTTTACCTTATATTTATAAAAAAAAATGTATGTTATTTACAAATTTATTATAATTAAAATTAAAATAAATCAAAAGCTAAATGCTCTAGCAACGAAGGCTATCGTCTTAAATTATAAACATTTAAAAACAACTTTTGTTTTAATTGTGTTAAAAGACACTTTCCTAACAAACAGTTTTGTTTAATTTAGAAAAAAAGCAATCTTGGGTTTGTCGCTAATATGTCAATCAAATGTGGCTGGATTTTCAATAACACAAGAAAGGGTTTTTTAGCGGAAGAACTCTGTCTTTCAAAACAAAATAAAAATAATCAGCCTTATTATGAGTGTCGTTTTCTTTTTACGACAACGACTCTTTCGTAATAGATTAAAGGTGAAATTAAATTTGTTTCTTTAATCTATTACGAAATAGTCGTTGTCGTAAAAAGAAAACGACACTCATAATAAGGCTGATGTGAACAGTATGTATATGCAAATCATTTATGTTTTTTTTTCGTTCACATTTCAATTGAATGTGGCTGGATTTTCAATAACAAAATAAAGGGTTTTGCAAAAGAAGAAGTTTGTCTTTTAAAACAAAGAATTTAGAGAAAATTAATGAATAAGATTTGACAAGTATAAATAAAAACTCCTAACGGCTGAATGTCCACCACGAAATTATGCCGATTCTTTTAACAAAATCTTGAAACACATATTGGCTTAATAAGGGCTCTATTTCGTTAATCACTTTAAGAGTTTTGAGTTTTAAAACTGCAATCGATTCGATTGGCTCTGTATAAACTCTAGCTCCAACATATTCCTACACAAAACAATCCAGTGCTCTTAAATCTGTTTCTCAAAACACATACTCGGGACACCCAATTAACTACACAATTTCATGTCTTTTCTGACACCTTTTCCGAAGCGTTCATGCTCTTTATGAGCCCAAAAAAACAATCATTATTGCTCCGAAAACCTTCAGAAAAGAGGGCCATTACATACGAAAATGGTCCGTCAGCAAGAGCTCTTAGATAATGTCAGAAAATAGTCTTTTATGAGGGATTTTTGGGCTCAGCAAGAGCTCTTAGATCATGCCAAAAAATAGTCATTGCAAATTTAAAGGTCGCATTTATTATTTTTATTTTTAAATTATTTTTACTTAAAGAAAAAGGAAATTCATTTAAACAACAAATATATAAAAATGGAAACAAAAATTAATTTTTTAAGCAAATTTTTCTTTCGTTCCGAAAATGCTCTTTAGTTGGACTCTTTTCTGACTTCTTTTTCGGAGCGCTCCTAAAATTGTCTTTAGTTGGACTCTTTTTTAAATCATTTTTGGGACCGCTCCTAGAATGGTATGCTGGGCAATTAATTTAGATCCCGATCACCGTTCACAACACTAGGGCCATAATTTTGTTAAACGCAATGCCACAATTTTCTAAGCGTTTCTTACGTTGTTGTCAATACAACTGTTTGAAATTGTGTATTTTGTAAAACGCAACGCTGAATTATTTATCACTTGCGTTGTCAAATTTAATGCCTTCATGTTCTTGGCGTTAGTTTTAAAAGTTGATTTAAAATCTTATTCAAACGCAAAATTATTCAATTAATTTAATATTTTATAGGAACTTTATTAATACGATGTTAATAAATATATACAAACATATTAATTTAGTATAAAATACTACTAAAAATTTTCTTAGGATGATAAAAAAGAAGCCACAATTGCTGATAGCTGAAATGGAAAAGCATCCAGATGTGGCTCTTGAAATGCCTAAAAGGCAACTGTTGATAATGTTTGACAAGCTACGTCGAAACTCCTGAATGCAATTGCAATTGCTCATTCGGAAGTTTATTTGAAAACTTTAAAAAGTAAATTAAAATATTGTAAATCTCATTATTCGTTAAATTCATGAGCTTAATTAGGTTTTTTCAATAGATATGTGTGTCTAGGACACTTGAAGAATCTTCATCATCCAAAGAAGAACACTTATCCATAAGTGCGAATATTTTTTATACCCCTTAATATCTTTGTAGTTATAGTTATTTGCCTTAAAAGCATTTTTCTTCACAATTTTTAATATTTTCTTAATAAATAACCAAACAAAATTATTGAACAGCTGATAGGTTTGTAGCATTGCCAATGCAAAATAAGTGCAGCTTTATGAAAATTTTTATTTTAAATTTCAGTATCAACATTTACATTGGCAACATTAATCACACAATGATTTGGCAGTATTTTAACAATGTAATATTTCTGCGTTCGCTAAACACAATGACGCAGTGATTTACAAAATTTCATATTTTTGATGATGCGTTCGCGAAAGCGTAGCTGATGCGTTAAAGGCAAGTGATTTACAAAATGAGAACCTTTTTTTTGATGTTGTATGTTGTAAATTGCGATTACGATGCACAACACTTATCGGCTTAAGCTTAAAAAAAATGCATGTTGTGTTGTAGTCGAAACAACCCAACATTTTAGTGTTGTGAATGATAATCGGGGCCTTATTGATTTATTGGCTGTATGGCATCGTCCTACTAAAAACACATGCTTTAGAATTGTTATTTGCAACAATTTACCTTGTTGTATTCAAACAAATGAAAATAGGCTTCGTCTTAAAAAAAAAATTCCAAAAAAAAAACAGCGCGTTGTTCTTAAATAAACCCAGGAATTCTACGGCGTTTTTTAATCGAAATTGTATTCATGGTAACTTTTGTCAAAAAGACTGGACGGTGATCGTCACAAAGTGCCCAAAGTGACTGCTTATAAACCGTTTTTGAATATGTGTTTTTTTTTTATTTTTTGCTAATCTCTATCTACATAGCTGTATTGTAGGGTATTCAAAGCATATTTGTTTACAAGACACAGACAAACAGGACAATTTGAATTGCATGAGCTTTAGCTCCTGATGAAGTAATATATGTGTGTAATAACATATTACATGTGTGTGTGTATGTGTGTATAGGTAGATAAACACATACATATACTAAAGCACACATACTCAAATGTTTACAGAGACAACAATAACAACGACAATAGTGGAAACCGTGGCAAAAAAACAAAATTTTACAATATGTACCAATCTATGAACATACACATACTTACACACAGCCACACACAGAGACATTAGGCAGCTGCCAAATAATGTGCATGAAAAAAAAACTTCAAAATCAAGGCCTCGCACTTTAGCTGTCATTCAACGATATCAATTTTTCAGTGCTTTTTTCAGTTGTTTTCAAAAACTGTTTTAATTAAAATAGAGTCTTTCACTTTCCTACAAGAACTTTGTTTTCCAAACCAGGGCATATTGCAATAACATAAAAGTTTTGGCATATTTCCTGTTGATATATTGGTAATAGAAGTTTTGACAATTGTTACAAAGAATTCAAATTTCATTGTGAAATTTATGGGATCTGCAATAGAAGACATCGAGAAAACTCTGTCACGTAAAACAAGAGTCGTTCTGGCACAAATCAGATTCAACTATCCAGCCTTCTGGATAGTTTGTCCTGAAGATCTGTGGACTCATAAACAACAACAAGCAATTTTCCTTAAAATGCAGGAGCAATTGTTAAGAAGCATTTGCACAGTGGGGAGTTTGGGGAAAAAGTGAAAAAAAATCTGTAATTTTGAAACAGTAAATCCGATTGCAATAAAATGTCACATGCTTAGAGAGAAAGTATTCTCGAGTTTAAGTTTTGAATTTGGTGACTAAAAGGTGGTGCCGAGGGTTCCCAAAGTGGAGCATCTGGGGTGTAAGAGAAATTGAAAACTAGATACCAATTCTTCGTTTATGAAATCTACTAGTCGAGTATTAAAAAAATCTTGGACAACAAAAATTGCAATTGTCTAAAAAAATATTACTTTACAATGGTGTTATTTGAGTTATTAATTAAAATGAATTCAAGCCACACAAAGTTTGCTTCAATATTAATTGCAAAATTTAAAAAAGAAATTTTTAATAAATAAAATTTAAGTATAATAAAATTTAAAATTTAATTTAAGTTTAAAAATTTTTTATTTCCGCAAAAAATAACACAAAACTTTTGTCTTATTTTCTAAAAAATCTTCCATGAATTTCTTATTTGTAAAATTTTTTTTTATATTTTTAAAAGCTAGACACAATTTGCTATCCATTGATATATTATATGTCTATCAGTCATGTCACAGAATTTAATGCCGTTCGGAAGTGGAATTTATTCCATATATTGCTTCCATAGAAAAAGTAAAACGAAACATTTTTCGGAGTGAGACCTAGAATTGCTTAAAATTACAATTCCATATAGCAAATTAAAAATGGTTTCATTTCGCAAAAACTATTCCTTGTACTTTTGCTATAGAAGCAAAATACAGAATTAATTACACTTCCGAACGGAATTAAATTCTGTGATTCTGTTTTTTCCACATGACAAATAGGGAATACTTAACAACTCATAGCGAAATATACAAATCCTTAAAACTCCAAATAAGTGGCGTGATTAATGTAATAGAGCCACCATTTTGCTAAAATCTGATTGAAAATTTAGATAATAAAAGCGAAACCTATAAAAGTGGTCTTGATGGACAGTTTTCCAATCATTTATAAGTATCAAACTTAATTGTTTTAATGCCATAAAAAATTAAATGATTGTCATATAAATTCTTAGTTTTTTTTTTTCAAAAACAAATTTTTTGTTGTTTTAAAAAAATGTTTGTTTTTTTTTTATTAATAAAAGTGTTTCAAAACTTTACAGTCGCTGTGATCTGGCATGTAATTGGTTAAATTTTTGTTATTTTCAAGCACCCTAATACAGTCATACAACAACAGAAAAAATAAAGGCATTACCAGAGGGTATGAAATTTTCATACACTCACATGCAGATATACAAACAAACACATGGACATATGAATCCACACAAACACACACTTGCAAGTAAATAAACATTGTCAATAAACCCTGTGGTTTTTATAGCTGCTAAAGACAACTTATGAATAAATCGGAAAATAAAAGCATCATTCATTGCATTCAACCAACATTCACTTAAATTCCAATAATAATTTTATTTGTAGCTAACCAATGCATTAACGGGGAACTATTTAGTTACAGGAACTACAGGAAATACTCCTACACTTATATAAGCATTTAAAATATGTATGTGTATGTAGGAATTTATGACTGTGTATGTGCAAATATATTATGAAATACTTACAAAATCATGAGAACCTACCAAAGACACTCATGCAAAAATACATTAAAATAATGTGTGTTCATGCAATAATTAGTATGGCCCCATAAAACAAAAGTCTTGATGTTAACAACTTAACTGAAAGTTGACTTAATTTTGAGACGTATGTATATTTTTGGATATAGAAAAGACTTTGCTTTGAATTATTTTGTGTCAGATGAGCAATTTTATTGTTTAACTAAAGGAAATAATTTAAGGAAAATCTATTAAAAATTCTGACAATCTGATTAAATATTACATATATCAATGATTTTTAAAGACCTAGTCGAATAATTTTAAAAAAATATAAAAATCTTAGGAATTCCATGAACACCAAAAAAAATTTCACACATTTAACAAAATTACATGGCAAAGGTGTCCTATTTTTAGAACCCACAGCTGCGCCCCTGGAGACTTTTTGTAATCCATCATCATGTATTAAACACGAATGCTCCTTTGCTACTCTCCTGTAAAATTTTATCTCGATCGCACCATTTGTTTAGAAATAAATTTCGATTCTGCCCCATTGTGTGTACCTAGTCAAGTCATAAACACTGGTGCACAGAAAAAACGACAACAAATGAAAACGAGTTGAAGTTTTTAAGGATTTTGTTTTTGTGGGTTCAAATCTAAGAACAACTTATTCGAAATGAATTCCGTTTTGCCTTCCAACACGACTTGAGATGATATGTAGCCACTCATCAATCGCTAGACCCATTTCATGGACGGGGAAAAGGCTCGCTTCAACGACTCCAGCAATGCCCTCTAGTACGGACCACAACTTGTAATACAACCGGTTGAGGTCTGGACTAGCAGCTGGCCAATCAACCATGAAGTCCGGAGAGTTGTTTTTGAGCCACAATTGAGTCGGTTTTGCTTTGTTAGTTGCAGCTGGAAAGTCCATGGCTAGTTGGCGAATACTGATTGTTTGAAATAAAAGAGGTAACATACATATGTAAGCATATTTTTTGTAGATATTATCAACAACGGTTTATATTTCAAATTTCTCATTCATCATGCGGATCATAAATAGATTTTTGGAGATTTTTTTTAAAAAATTGTAATACCCAAGGTGACGAACTTTGAGAGGCCACCCCCGAGCCCACTTTCCACCTATGACGCCAAAAAAAGAAAACTGTAAGTCAACTCGAAAAGACCTCAGGTCCAACCATGTAATTTCGTTACCTTGGCTGTAATAACTCCCAAGATGCCGAATTATTTCCAAAATAAAGCGTTTCTAAACCACTGTTTAGCGGTGATCAATGCTTGATCGGATTGTATGCTAGTAGACTGCATCTAACTTTTCAGGACTTCTGTAGAAGTTGAGAAAGATGAGGAGACAATTGAGCATTATGCGTGCTACTTTTCGGCCCTGGTAGATTTTACATGCGAGACCTAATGTTGGCTCCGATTTTAGGGGTTTTGCACAAATTAACGTCAGAGGAATTAATGTCTTAGTTTGGTTAAGGACTCTTTACGTTTTAAGTATTCGAAACTCCTGAGATCGACCTATTTTTTGCAGAAATACTAACAGTTTAGATCTTCAAAGACTCTGTTGCTTAGCTATAACAGCCTGTTTAAGAGGATATTGCCATTAGGAACATTCTGATTTCATTTAAAACAAGTAAGAAAGTATATTCGTCTCACAACCGACCATATAATACCCTACACCCAGTATAAGTTAAAACAGTTTTTTTTTCGAAATGGGCGCTATATTGGAAATATTACCTATTATGGTCCAATCATCCAAAATTTTTGTGCCATGACTTTCGTGAATATAAATATATTTATATGCTTTATCTCGATATAAATGCTTTATAAATTTATTTGGATACCAAAATATTTAGGCCATTTATGGTCGTTACAGTGATTTTCAGAAGTGGGCCTTATATAGAAGCTACGACTAATTATGGACCAATCATTATAAAACTGTACCATATTATATGTATATCTACGAAACATATTTGTGTTCAATATTATTTGAATACCGACATTTTTAAGAGAGTTATACACTTTATAGTGATTTTCGGAAGTGGGGCTTATATGGGAGCTATGACCAATTATGGGCCGATCTTCACAAAATTGATAGATGTAATTTGACTTCATTTACTAATCATTTTTAGTGAAATTTGTTTGGATACTTGCATAATTTAAACACTTATGATCGTTAAACTCCTATTTCGGGAGGACATTTGTATGGGGGCTAGGTGAAATAATTGACCGATTTTCAACGGTTTCAATGCCATCCGTCCTTGATACGAAAAAATATCACGTCCAAATTTAATTGAAATATTTTCAAAATTGCGACCTGTACTCTGCGCACAAGCTTTACATGGACAGCCAGCCAGCCAGACGTACGAACGGACGGACGGACATCGTTAAATCGACTCAGAAAGTGATTCTGAGTCGATCGGTATACTTTAAGGTGGGTGTTGGACCAACACTTGTGGGCGTTACAAACATTAGCACAAATCCAATATACCCTATTGTGGTGTAGGGTATAATGATCCACAAATTTGTATAGTTTCACATAAACGGAGCCACCCTAATATACATATATAATGCATTTATTTTAATATATGCATTTCGTATACACACACTGCCTCACATGTCTTCATATGTATGTGTATGAGTATATTTATGATGCTCGCTATAGTTGCACTATGGATATATGAAAATATTCCATAGATTCATATGAAAATTATTGAGTAGCATGTTTTTGCGTATCCAATGTAGGTGTAAATTGAGTGCATACATTTGTGGGTGTGTGTATGTAGTTACATTAAGCTTTTTTACAATGATTTCTTCTTGTGTATTTCCTGTAACATTTACCTATACTTTTTGATGTGATTTTTTTTTATGATGGGAGAGAAATTTTTGGTTAAAATGAAACATGTTTGCATTATTTTATGGCAGTGTGAAAATGCACTATGCAGTATGTGAATGTAAAGGTACGTATGTATGTATGTCTGCATATTAAAGATATTTTAACAACGTATGTGTTTTGCCATTGACTTAAATTTTTCAAGAACTTACCACAAGTAGGTGATAGTAAACATTACTCTGCTTGTTTTAAGTAAGTAGCTTAAGGGCTACTCCTCTGCATTGGCTGTATGCAACAGGCAAACATACTGCTGTATTGTATTTAATTACATGTAAGTAAAGTATATTATTGTATAATGCATGTACGAGTATGTTAGGGGGTTACTTATTTTGCAAAAATACTACAACCAAATGTATGTATTCCCACTTAAATATTAAACATTTCAGTGTAAACAATAAATTAGTTTGTTAGTTTGCTTAGTTTGCGAAAATGTAGAATTTTATGCCAACTAATGCAGGAAATTTGATTTGAAAAAAAAGTATGTCTGAAGCACAGCGATTGCCCACAGAAGCTTATGAGGATTGTGTTGCATCGGTTTTAACTTGCGAGAGATGGTTTGTGCGGTTCAGAAGTGGTGTTTGCCTAAGCCAGCCAAAAAAGTTTGAAGACCAATACTTGCAGGCACTACTCCATGAAAAATGTTGTCAAACCTAACAAAATCAGGAAAACTGGGTGCCATATGAATTGAAGCCGCGAGAACTTGAAAGACGGTTTTCAAACCACGCAATGCTATTTAGAAGTTATAAAAGGAAATAATTTTTTAACCAAATCATTACTTGCGATAACCCAAAGCGTAAGATATGGTATGTGAACACCGGCCAAGCAGACGAATTAACACCATAGACAAATATCCCTGGCGCCTAGGTAATGCTCTGTATTTGTTGAGACCAAAAGGCGCCTTTCTAGTATAAACTGCTTAAAACTGGCCAGACCATCACAGGGAACCTGTAGCGATTACAACTTTTTCGTTTGAAGTGCCAAAAAAAAACTGCCAGAACATGCTGAAAGACATGAAAGCGTATTTTTACATCATGGCAAATGTTGGGACACATGTTGCAATACCTATTAAAAATTATTTAGAAAGTGGTTGGAAAGTTTTGGTAGTCTAGACCTTGCCCTGTTCGTTCAAAAGGCAGCGTATTAAAAAAAAGAAGGCGTTTGATTCTTCCTTGTCCATAAAAAAATTCCCAGTCCTTTTAATTCAGAATCCATATATTGCACAGTGGGGGAATTTGGAAAAAAAAACAGAATGTAATATGTTAGCTCCGATTACAATTAAATTGCACATCCCCAGAGCTGAAGTATTGTTGAGTTTAGGTTTTAAATTTTACCTCATAAACCCACCAGGAGCGGTGCTAGGACTGTGAAAAATTTAAAACGTTCCCAACTCTTCGTTTGTAATTCTATTTCAAAGTTTATATATGAAATCTACTAGTCCAGTATTAAAAAGCTATTTGTCTTATATTAACTCTTTTAGTTAACAAGATATTCGCATATGAAAATAAAGTTTTTAATTCTTGTAGCCAAAATAATCTGGTTTTCTGCTTAGCGAATCCAAATATTACTCGATTTTTCTAAAAAAAAAAATATTTGTAAATTAATAACACTTTTATAAACCTAGCAAAAAAAAACTATGGTTTAAAAATCATAAGAAAGTTAAAAGTTATACGCCTTCGAAGTTTAAAATTTAAAAAAATTGGTTTTTTGCAAATTTTTTGGCATAACAACCCATTATTTTGAAATTATTTAAGAAGCTTCCAAGTAGACTTATAACTAGTGTCACCAACTGGCCCGAAAAATCCAGTTGAAAAGCTGACAGTCTTGGATTTGCCTTTATTTTTCTTAAAATGTGTCGCTTATCATGCTAATTGAAAACATTTTTTTGGTGCCTGCCTGCCTTTGCTATGGAAACAATTTTCATGGATGAAGCGCTCAATGTTTTTTTGGACTGTGAAAGCTTTTATGTTAAGGCTTTCTGCTTTTTTCGCTGTGAGTGACCATTTTG
The DNA here is from genome assembly GCA_950370525.1 of Bellardia bayeri. NCBI lineage: Eukaryota > Metazoa > Arthropoda > Insecta > Diptera > Calliphoridae > Bellardia > Bellardia bayeri. The sequence goes on along the minus strand of OX493268.1, from coordinate 17,720,154 downwards.
CAAATGTTTTAAAATCAATTCTTATTGTTCCAGCATTGGAAGCGGCGTCATTTGAAATATTTTAAATTGACACTTGACGTTGCAAAATCGAAGTCACAATTCAACAGAACATACATACTGATATAAGTAGAAAAAAGAAAAATGAAAAACCAACAAGTACTGTAGAAATTGACTGCATAAATTAAGCTGTGATGGACAAAAAACGATAATTTTTTTGTTGTTTTAATTTTAATATATTAAAATGTAAATTTTTGCAATAAATGTTGTTTCTTTTAAATGACACCATTTTCATTTTTAAGTTTTTGAAAGTTTTCTTTTTATGAAGCTTCGAAAACAATTAAATGCAAGGCATAAAATATGCTGTGAGCCACTGTATTTTGCTTAAGTTACTTCTAAACTATTTTGTTTTTAACTTGTGTACTTTATATTGACGCTCACAGTATATAGTTAAAAAAAAATTTTCGGTTCTATATAATTTATCTTTGAATTTAGAAAAGGGTAGAATTCAAAGTGTTAACAGAAACAATTTCTAGTTTGATTTTACATACGCAAATATTTAAGCTGACATGATCTGCAGGTGCTGATAACAAGCAAATTGAAGTAGATAATCAAAAATACTAAGAATAAAAACCAAACTAACTTACAAATATTTTAATATATCTCTTTTTGCTTTTTTTACCTTTGGGAACTTTTAAAGAAATGATTAATAACAACCCAGTATGAAGTTCATATACAGATTGTTATTAGAAGCAATAGTAAAGCCAAAACAAATCATATGTAAAAGATTTTTTTGCATTTTTAAAAGAAAAATCCTATGTAAAATGAAACTACATATACGAGTACATTTAAAAAATTTCCATTTCAATTCATTACTTCACAATCATTTTCACACTTAACATAAAACATTGAAATTCAGCCTGTTACTTTTTATGAATTCTTTTGCTATTAATACCTTCACCTTCACGAGAAGGGTATATATAAGTTTGTCATTCCGTTTGTAATTTTCACAATATAACTTTCCGACCCTATAAAGTATATATATTCTGGATTCTTATAGATAGGGGAGTCTATTAAGCCATGCCCGTCTGTCTGTCTGTTGAAATCAGTTTTCTGAAGTCCCCAGAAATCCTCCGGATCCAAATCTTCAATAATTCTGTCAGCCATGCTTCCAAGAAGTTTGCTATTTAAGATCAGCAAAATCCGTCCACAAATAACGGAGATATGAGTAAAAATCCGAAACAACCTCTGAAAATTTCATCAAAAAAAACTAAGTGTATTAATATTGTTACAAATAATTTCATAAACAGATGGCGCTGATCAAACAAAGTGTTTAAGTGCGTTCTTAAACCGTAATCTAAGTGTGTAAAAAGACAGTGTGTTCATTATACCCTACACCACAATAGTGGGGAGGGTATATTGTATTTGTGTTGATGTTTGTTACGCTCATAAATATTGCTCCAACACCCACCTTAAAGTATACGGATCGACTCAGAATCACTTTCTGAATCGATTTAACGATGTCCGTCCATCTGGCTGGCTGGCTGGCTGTCCATGTAAAGATTGTGCGCAGAGTACAGGTTGCAATTTTGAAGATATTTCAATAAAATTTGGTACATGGTATTTTTTCGTCCCAAGGACGGATGGGATTGAAACCGGTGGCAATCGATCTATTATTTCACCTGGCTCCCATGCAAAAGTCATCCCGAAATTGTGGTTTATCGATCATAAATGTTTGAATTATGCAAGAAACCAAACAAATTTCATCACAAATGAGTGGTAAATGAAGCCAAATCACATATAAAAATTTTGTGCAGATCGGTCCATAATTAGTCGTAGCCCACTTCCAAAAATCACTTTAAAGAGCATAACTCACTCAAAAATGTTGGTATCCAAATAATATTGAACACAAATATATCTCATATGTATACAAACAATATGGTACAATTTGATTGTGATCGGTTCAGAATTAGTCGTAGCTCCCATATAAGGCCCACTTCCGAAAATCACTTTAAAGAGCAGAACTCTCTCAAAAATGTTGGTATCCAAATAATATTGAACACAAATATGTTTCATAGATATACATATAATATGGTAGAATTTTATGACGATCGGTCCATAATTAGTCGTAGCTCCCATATAAGGCCCACTTCCCGAAATCACTTTAAGGACCATAAATCTCTTAAAAATGTTGTTATCCTAATAAAATATTCCAAATATGAGTTTATTATGTACAAATATTATTGATATAGTGGGTGTAGGGTATTATATGGTCGGGCTTGACCGACTATACTTTCTTACTTGTTTTTAATTGTGTTTGTGTACATTTAAATAAATAAAGGCTCGTTATACATATTTTCTTGCAACTACTTGACGCTTTTATTTTGCAATTAAAAGGAATCCGGTTTATTTAAAGGAAATAAACCACCGTTTTTAAAAGATAAAAACGTAACAATATTTAAAAGGTAAAAACGTAACAATATAGTATATATATGTATGTATGTATATAATATAATTATGCATCCACAACAAAGGTGAAGGGTATATAAGATTCGGCATAGCCTTACTTGTCTTACTTGTTTTAGTTTATTTATTTGCAATACTTAAAATAAGTATTGATATAAAATCTTTATAGATTGTTTAAGTCTTATACACTTATACAATAATACCTTTTTCAAACACTTACAACTCTTACGCTATACACATCTACATATAAATTACACATACATACATACATATCCACAAAAAAAACAGAAAAACCCTTACAAAAAGGTAATTTATTTAATTTGAGTATAATGGATTTTATTTTTTGGCAAAAAAAAAAAGCAGCAAAAAAAAACTGAAAGTAGTAAAACTTACGTTCAACTACTTACTTACCAATTGGTCAAGGTTCACAAATTCTGACCAAATGAAGAGCAGAAACAAGAAAACCCAAAGAATTGGAATTAAACTGAAAATTGTGTAGCAAAATGTAAGGGAGGTAGAAACAAATATGAAAAAAAAGAACTGGAGAAAGTAAAACATTTATTACAACAATAAGAGCAGGAAAACATATTTTCTACGTAAGCTTAAAATAATCTGATAAAAGTTTTATTTTTTACTTATAAAGTGCCCTATGGAAAGTAATGGTGATTTTTCCACTAATATAGTATGCGAGGTCTGATCAAAAAATAACCGTTATTTTCATATTTCTTAAGTTACTTATGTTCGATTTTCGCATTTTTTTTTCACATGTCTGTTATATATGTTGATAATGTCAGCCATTTTGGATTGTCAGTTTGTTTTTGACAGATAAAAAGGTTAGTCGTGTTTTGGTGTGCTCTTCGATTTTTTACTATTCGAAAAAACTTGAGTTTTGTGTAAAAAATTAAATGAAATGCGCAACGACATTTGAAATGTTGACTGTGGCATTTGGCGAGTCTACTATGAGCAGAACACAAGTCCAATTGTGGTATAACCGGTTTAAGGAAGGCCGAGAAGATGTCAAAGACGATGTCGTCCTGGTCACCCGAGCACGTCAACAACCGATGAAAACATTGAAGCAGTGAAGAAAATGATTTTGGATAATCATCGAATCACTATCACAGAGATAATGATGCCAAGCAATTTTTACGGATGTTTTAGGCATGAAAAGTGCGGCAGCGAAGATTGTTCCAAAATTGCTAAATTTTGAGCAAAAACAACATCGCATGGACATCGCTCAGGAGCTGTTGAACATCGTCAACGACTATCCAGATTTTCTCCCAAAAGCTCATAACTGGTGACGAACCATGGGTGTATAGCTTTGACATTGAAACTAAAGCCCAATCATTCCAATGAAAACGTCCAGAAGACCAAAAAAAGCACGTCAAGTTCGGTCAAATGTGAAGGTTTTGCTCACTGTTTTCTATGACTGACCGTTTGCGCGAAACAATTCTTCCGAAATGCACACAATTGATTTTGCAACATGATAACGCACCAGGTCACACATCGATGCTTGTGCGTTAGTTTTTGGCCAAAAACAAAACCGTTATCATGCCGCAACCACCGTATTCACCGGACTTGGTCCCCGCTGACTTCTTCCTCTTCCCAAAACTGTAGACACCGATGAAAGGAAAGCGTTTTGCTGCGATTGAGAGTATATATAATAACTGAGGGGGATTACTTTGAGGGGACAAGGGAGTTATTGATGAATAAATAAATACTTTTTGAAAAAATTTTAAATAACGGTTATATTTTGATCAGACCTCGTATTAATAATGAAATGGGGAATTATCAATAACTTTACTTTGCCAAAGAAAATTTATGGACAATATTAATATTGTTTGAGAAATGTAACGACAAGTTTACATCTTTTTGGAACATATGGAACCATTATTCATTACTTTACTAATCTTGTAATGCGAAGCTACAAAAGTCAAACCATCTAAAATCATATCAATAATAATTATGGTCGAAACCTGTAGATAGCCGAAGCTTTTAAATTGTAGGTTAGTGTTCCCCAGCTAGTTTTAGCGGTTTAGAAACATTTTCTTTTGGAACTAATTCGGTAACTCAAGAGCTAGTACAGATATCAAAATGGTCGCATGATGAGAGCTGAGGAGCTCTGATACTAATTTACAGTATTTTGGCATAGGGGAGCTGTGGATGGCCTCTTAAACTTCGGCATTCCGGGAACCACATTTTTTAAACAAATCGCCAAAATTCCATTTATAATGTGTTCACAACTTTACTATTCTTTAGAAAAGTTGTCCACAACTTTACTATTCTTTAGAAAGGTTGTCCACAACTTTACTATTATTTAGAAAGGTTGTCCACAACTTTACTATTATTTAGAAAAGTTGTCCACAACGTTACTATTCTTTAGAAAGATTGTCCGCAACTTTACTATCCTTTGGAAAGGTTGTCCACAACTTTACTATTCTTTAGAAAAGTTGTTCACAACTTTACTTTTCTATAGAAATGTTGTTCACAACTTTTGTATTCTTTAGAAAAATAGTCCACAAATTTACTTTTCTATAGAAAAGTTGTCCACAACTTTACAATTCTTTAGTGTTGTTAAGTTGTTCACAACTTAACATTTCTATAGGCAAACATTAAAGTGAAGAATTCCTATCCACTATAACCACCCTTTTACAACTTCTGATTTGATCAATTATAATAATTTTGCTTTTTATCTTTGCTATTTGTTCTTTAGATTTTGATGCTCTGGTATAATATTTAAACAAAATTTATACAAGTTTTATTTGCTATAGTTTACTAAAACAACTCTACTCTCTTCTACTCAATTCAATTCAAATCATTCATTAAATACACATATGAGAAGCATAAATACATTTATGTAGTTTAATATTATAAGTTTGATTAGTTTTTAATTGAATCAAATTTATTGCTATTCATCTTTAAACTATACAAGTAAGAATATATATATATATATATATATATACATGTATATGTATATGTGAGTGTAAATGTTTGTGTACTTGTGTGTCTGCATATATTTCCACTTCATTTCATTTATTAAGTTATAGTTGTAAAACTAACACAACTCTACCTTTTTGTTATAACATTTCCAGAATGTATGAGTAAATAAATGTGGATAGTTGCGTATATCTATCTACGTACACATACACATATATGTATATGTGTTTGTATGCATGTATTTGTTAGTATTATGGTTTCAAAGTTTATTTAGTAGTTAGTAAAGTAGTTTTAATTCCTTTTTTCTCTTTGATTTACAATTTTTTTTTTGCTTGCTTTTACAAAAATTAAATAAATGAAGTTTATGAATATCAAATAAATAAAACTAAATATTTTGTATGCTAAAAGTAAAACTTATTTATTTATAAAGTTGGAAAATTGTACAAAATTTAATGACACCTTTCATGAACATACACATTTAGCATTCAGAGTTTATTTTACTTTCAACAGGAAAATTTATTTTGTCCAAAATTGTTTTGTGTTTCATTTAACAATAGCCATTTCTATTTTCTCAATGAAATACTTTAATTAAAGCCTTTAGAAGCTTATGAAAATGTTTTAAATTTTTGACTGTATAAAACACTTTACAGTGGTTCAATAATAATTATAATAACCAGTGCCTGATTTTATTTAAGTGCCTCAGAATATTAAGAATAGGGCACAGCCATAACTTTACTATTCTAAACAAAAGTTGTGTACAATTTTACATTTCCATGGAAATGTTGTTTATAAATTTACTATAGAGAAGAACTTCCGGGTTAAATTTGTAACTGTATAAATGCCTTTTAAGTGATTTTATAATTGCATCAACTTTCTTAAAGTATCAATTATCTGGAAATCTTTAAATGATTCATTAATTTACTTTTACTTTCATAGTAAAGATTTCCATATAAATTTATTTTTTGCTATAGTAAAGTTATCCTTTTAACTTTATTATTTACTATAGTAAATTTATCTTTTTAACTTTACTATTACTATAGTAAATTTATCCACTTAAATTTACTATTTACTATAGTAAAGATATCAATATATCTATACTTTATACTAAACCAAAAATATCCTTTTAACTTTATTATTTACTATAGTAAATTTATCTTTTTAACTTTACTATTACTATAGTAAATTTATCCACTTAAATTTACTATTTACTATAGTAAAGATATCCATATATCTTTACTTTATACTAAACCAAAAATATCCTTTTAACTTTATTATTTACTATAGTAAATTTATCTTTTTAACTTTACTATTACTATAGTAAATTTATCCACTTAAATTTACTATTTACTATAGTACAGATATCCATATATCTATACTTTATACTAAACCAAAAATATCCTTTTAACTTTATTATTTACTATAGTAAATTTATCTTTTTAACTTTACTATTACTATAGTAAATTTATCTTTTTAACTTTACTATTACTATAGTAAATTTATCCACTTAAATTTACTATTTACTATAGTAAAGATATCCATATATCTTTACTTTATACTAAACCAAAAATATCCTTTTAACTTTATTATTTACTATAGTAAATTTATCTTTTTAACTTTACTATTACTATAGTAAATTTATCCACTTAAATTTACTATTTACTATAGTAAAGATATCCATATATCTTTACTTTATACTAAACCAAAAATATCCTTTTAACTTTATTATTTACTATAGTGAATTTATCCTTTACTATATAAATATATTTAACTAACTATTTACTACAGTAAATTTATCTATTTAACTTTATTATTTACTGTAGTGACTATTTCCATATAAATTTACGTATATCCATATAAATTTACGTTTTACTATAGTAAAGATATCCTAGTAAATAGTATTACTATAGTAAATTTATCCATTTAACTTTATAATTTACTATAGTAAATTTATCCATTTAACTTTACCATTTACTATAGTAAATTTATCCATATTACCTCACTATTTACTATAGTAAATTTATCCATATAAGTTATTTTTGTATAGCAAAAATGTCCTTTTAACTTTACTCTTTAATATAGTAAAGTTTTCTTTACTTTTTACTATTCAAGAAAAGCTTTAATATTCTTCTGAATATTAGTTTTTAGCTTTAAATAAATATTTATATATATTTCTTTTCAATATGTATTACTTATTTCCATTTATTATCCAAATTAACATTCCAATTCCAAACTCTGAAATCGATGAACTTTTTTAATAACAATATTTCTAAGCTCAATTATCAGCTACATACTGATAGCATATAGAAGATACTTTTTTTTATGTTGCCTTGTTTTTTCCTTCAACCCACTTGTAAACTTTTGAATAAAAATGTCATTTTAATGGCAGCAAAAAAAAACAATATTTATTTACTAAGACCTTTAACAAACACTAAAACACAAACAACAAAACAAAAATGTCTGCTATATATATTTTTGTTATATTAAAGTTTAGAAAATGAGAAAAGAAATATCAATAAAAAGATTGATCAATATCATTGTTGGCAGCAGCAGCAGCAGCAGCATTAACAACATTTTGGTTGGTTTATGGAGTGGGGTTCTAATTCAATATGATATTGGTTTTATATGTACATACATATGTATGTATGTATGTATGTATGTATTTTTATCAGAAGCATTAGTTACCCTAAGTTTACAAACTCAAATACTTGTTTAGTTTATGCATACTTGTACAGGACTAAAGTTATTTTTCCATACCGAAATAAACAAAACAAAACAAAACTGGAAAATAGAAAAAAAGTTCAAGATTTAAAAAAATTTCCGACAAACTATAAATACTAAAGTTTCGTATGACTTTGTCAATATTTAGGCTGCTATTAATAATTTTAAATATGAGCTCTATAGCAACTAGAATTTTCTGTTGGTTAACTTCAATTGTTAGCTACTCTGTCCATAATACAACACTGGAAATTAACTAATCCATGGACTCAATTAAGACAAAATTTTATCTACTTGTTCTTCCAAACTCTAGCCTTAAATCAAAATCCAATCCCATGCACCCATCAACTGCTTTTTTAATTTCCCTACAGGCTGTTGCAACATTTATCAGAGTAAATGCAACAAGACAAAAATGGTAAACACATCAGTCGTAAGTAAAACAGCAAAAACCCCGGAAACCACACCGAGGTTAAGGTTAGATAAATGATAAATTCACTCAAGTGCGAGGTGGCAGCAGTGGTTGAGGTGGTGCTGGTATTGGTACTGTTACTGAAGGTGATGGTGGATAAAACCTCAATCAAACTCCTAAAATTCTAAAAGTTGGACACTACACTCTCACACAGGGACATTTCTGGAATAAACACACTATCACTTTTTAAACAATTTCTAAAGAACAAACAAAAACAATTTGTTGGGGTACATGTAGTTTGAATTTGAAATGAAATTAAGTAAGGAAAAAAGTGATAACCTTATTATATTGAATAGTAAGGTTAAATAGATAAAATTACTGTAGTAAATAATAATAATGGATAAATTTACTATAGTAAAAAGTTAAGTTAAATGGATAAATTTACTATAGCAAAAAGTGAAGTTAAATGGATAAATGTATTATAGTAAATATTAAAGTTAAATGAATAAATTTACTATAGTAAAAATAAATTTAAATGGATAAATTTACTATAGTAAAAATAAAGATAAATAGATAAATTAACTATAGTAAATCATAAAGTTATATAAATATTAAAATGAAATGGATAAATTTACTATAGTAAATAATGAAGTTAAATGATAAATTTACTATAGTAAAAAGTTAAGTTAAATGGATAAATTTACTATAGCAAAAAGTGAAGTTAAATGGATAAATTTATTATAGTAAATATTAAAGTTAAATGGATAAATTTACTATAGTAAAAATAAAGTTAAATGGATAAATTGACTGTAGTAAATAATAAAGTTAAATCCATAAATTTACAATAGTAAAAAGTAAAGGGAAATGGATAAATTCACTATAGCAAAAAGTGAAGTTAAATGGATAAATTTATTATAGTATATATTAAAGTTAAATGAATAAATTTACTATAGTAAAAATAGAGATAAATGGATAAATTTACTATAGTAAATAATAAAGTGAAATGATAAATTTATTATAGTAAATAATAAACTGAAATGATAAATTTACTATAGTAAATAATAAAGTTAAATGATAAATTTACTATAGTAAATAATAAAGTTAAATTGATAATTTGACTGTAGTAAATAATAAAGTTAAATGGATAAATAGTAAAAGTAAATAATAAAGTTAACTGGATAAATTTACTATAGTAAATAATAAAGTTATATGGATAAATTTACTATAGTAAATAATAAAGATAAATGGATAAATTTACTATAGTAAATCATAAAGTTAAATAAATAATAAAATGAAATGGATAAATTTACTATAGTAAATAATGAAGTTAAATGATAAATTTACTATAGTAAATAATAAACTGAAATGATAAATTTACTATAGTAAATAATAAAGTTAAATGATAAATTTACTGTAGTAAATAATAAAGTTAAATGGATAAATTGACTGTAGTAAATAATAAAGTTAAATGGATAAATAGTGAAAGTAAATAATAAAGTTAACTGGATAAATTTACTATAGTAAATAATAAAGTTATATGGATAAATTTACTATAGTAAATAATAAAGTTAAATGGATATTTTTACTATAGTAAAAAGTAAAGTTAAATGAATAAATTTACTATAGTAAAAATAAAGATAAATGGATAAATAGTAAAAGTAAACAATAAAGTTAAATGAATAAATTTACTATAGTAAATAATAAAGTTATATGGATAACTTCACTATAGTAAATAATGAAGTTAAATGGATAAATTTAGTATAGTAAATAACTAAAGTTGAATAGTTAAAAATTTTACTACAATAAATATTTTTTTTTTTTTTTTAGGAAGAATTTTATTGAATATTATTTTAATTCATTACATTTAATTTAATATTAAAGGGACCCACGAAGCCATAAATTGGCTTGTCTGTTGGTCAAGAAAAAATATTAAAACACAAATGTTATTAAAATTATTTATTGTGGATAACTTTACTATAGTAAAAAGTTATGCATAACTTTTCCTCCTAACCAATATTTACAGCAAATTGTTATAGTACTTACGGCCTGTTTTTATTTATATTTATCTATCTATTTATATATGTATGTATGAGATTCTCAATATATGTAGAAATATTTAGCAGTTGCCTGTGTATGTGTTAGCAACATTGAGTTGAAAGATAGTGGGCGACAGTACGTTAGAGTTGCTGTAGTACATTATTTAAAATTTTGCCAACAAAGTCAAAGATGTGATGCAAAAAGTTGAAAGTTTCATCCAATAACGAATTGCATACTGACTGACTTATGTACTATATATGTACTCTACATAGTTATGTACAAGTATTACAGTGAAACCTTTAGAATGCGAAAAAAAAAACAACACTCAAATCAGCAAAACTCGTTTTATACAAAAAAAAAGGCAGTATGAAAGAAAGAAAAAGTCATAGAGTAAAAGTCTTGTATTTTACAATTTGCCTGCTAAGAAACTATGAGCAGAAAACTAAATGATATTGAATGATGTTATGTATAAATACGTAGTAGTTTTTTTTTTTTTTTTTTTTTTTATTTTTATGTTTTATCATTTTTATTTTAAAAAAGAATTTAAGTATGAGAGTAGAAAAAAGAACTATATTGTAGTTTGAAAGAGCATCAGTGTAGAGAGAAGATTATCCTTGTGATTTTGCATAAAATATTGAAATTCCATGTTAAGTGGCACTTAATGCAAATACGTAAAAATCATAGAACTTATATTGGGACAGGGGCGTATTAAACAATGGGTGGGATAAAGACAAGCACATACATATGTGCTAATTAACTTTACGCTTTATTAAAGAAGGCATAAATACTGTCAAATGCTTTCTAGAATTAGTTTTATGGAAAATGTTTAAGGTTTTAATGTATGGCAATCATTTTCTTCTAGTTTAATTTATTCACATAAAATCTGGCCACAAAAGAAAACAGAAGGAACTTAAAGCTAAGCAGTTTACGAGTTCAAGTTTTCAATATAGACCCCACAACTCCTACAGAGAAATGGGGAACCTTTGACATATAAATTTCTAAAACAATTGGAATTTCTTTTGGACTATTGCCTTCATGTAAGCAGTAAAGGAATTTTTTAGAATTCTCCACGCCCCTGTTTTTATTATAGTTGATGGTAATACAAAGTACAATTTGATAAAGTAGTGACAAGGGTTAAGTTGTCTAGAGTTAAGGAAATGCGAAAATATTCAAAATACCCAATGTCTTACAACAACAGCAACTACAAATACAGCAGCAGTAGCAGCAGTAACTACAACAAAAAGCCATAACAATAACAACAACAAAAAAGATGTATTACCTTAGAGAAACCATTCGTTTTAAACCATGAATCATGATAGATTCTAAACTTTTTCATATAGTATATATAAATTTGATCCTATCTTCTAAACCCCTCACCACAACAACCCCTCCTAGCAAAGTTAACTATTCTCAGAGAGAGTGAGAGAAAAAAAAACTCGAAAATTCAGGATAAAAATCTGTATTTATAGTCGTTCATACATCCTTAAAATGGTTTAAAGTTTATTTTGATGTTGAAGTTGAAGTTGTAAAAGTATGCGCGTGTGTAAAGTAAGGCAAGAGTAAATAAATGTGTATATATGTATATTATGTATGTATATATGCAAGTGTGTGCAGTATGGTTTTTTCTATCAGTTTAGTGTTTTTTTTTTGTGCAGGGGGTTTTTGTGTGTTTTACAGTGATTTGATGTCTGTAAAAGCGATTGAATTGTAATGAAATCTGATGTGGCATAAAATACCAGCATCAATATTGGCAACTTTTAAACTCACACACACACACACACACACACACACACACACACACTCTCTCTCACATTTATTCTATAAATACAAATACCTTCAAATACTTAAATTTACACACACATACAAATGCTTATACAGCCATGAATTCATGCAGTATTCCATAAGTTTTGGCTTAACGGAATTGTGTGGAAAAATTTTAAACACAGCCAGTCATGCTGCTATTTTGTTTTAGAATTTTCATGTTCAATAAGCGACATGTTGCTACTTTTTTTGTTTTTTGACTGAATTTTGTTTCGTTTTTTTTCTGGTTTTACTTGGTATTTCCGGTTTAGTGGCGGATGTTTAAAATATTGTTTAACTTTATCATCGTCTTCTTATTTTGCGCTGCTTTTGCTCTCATACTCGCAGATTTGGATTTGTTGTTTGTAGTCGGTAGTTGCATGCATAGATTTCACTTGCTGGTTGTTTATTTGACGATTTATGTTGATCAACTCTATTGTTATTATGTGAATTTTCATAATACGTTTTTATTCTGTATTTTGCTAAAGTCAATAAATCAGAAATATTTTAAATTTTAAAAATAGCAGAATTCTTGCTTTTCTTTAGTGGACCATATATTTGTATTAATAACATTTTACTTCGAATCATCAATTTGAATTTAGAGGAAAATATAGTGCTATCGAACAAACTGATAGACTTGTTAGAATTGCATGAAATACTGTTGACGGAAAAAAAAACAATTGTTCTGCTGTTTTTATAGACATTGCTCAAGCATTTGATAAAGTGTGGCATGATGGTTTAATATGCAAATTGAAACTAAATTTAGCAGCAAAAACACACAAGCTATTGGAAAGCTACTCAACTGGTCGTGCATTTAAGCTCAAAGAAGGTGCATTTTTAAGTACCGCACAATCTATTGAAGCTGGAGTACAACAAGAAAGTATACTGGGACCCTTATTTTACAATCGTAATCTCACATCAACATTTGCTGATGATACTGCTACTTCTAAGCATTCACGAAAACCCTCCAGAAGCATCTCGATATCTACAAACTCATACAGTAATTGAATTAGAAAAATGATTAAAGCAATGCAGGATAAAAGTTAATGAGCACAAATGCACACACATAACGGACTTCGACTTCGTTTCATTTGTACTGGGGATTTTTGGGTCTTTTCATCAGATTGAGCAGTTTTGGGTATTGCTGCCGTTTTAGTGTAAGTATTTGTACTCACTTCGTTTAATTCATTGGGCATATTTTTAGGCATATTGAAAATTGCAGAGCTGTTTAGTAAAGTACTAGTTTTCACAGCTGTTATATGGTGTTCACACATGCATTTTTAATTGAGTCAATTATTGGTTAATTAAAAAGTGTTCACATATGCTCAATATTGCTAATTTAATTGGCGTTTGACAGCAGCTGACAAAAAAGAATACATTTACAGTGCACTCGGGAAAACGTCAACGCTCGTTTACGTCAACATCTCAAAACCTCAACCCTTTTTTTTTACATTACCTACTCCAAAATTTTATGAAATAAATAGAGAGAAGTCTCTCTTCCAAGTGTGGGAAAGAAAAAAACAGCAGAAAAAATAACAGATTTTTTATTAAACGTCAACAATTTGTTAAATGTCAACACCCGCGGTTTTAATTAGTTGACGTTGGTTCTAATTTTATAATTTTCAGCCTAAAAATATTCTTTATTAATTTAAAAGCGTAACAACTGCCATCTTAGTTATTACTAGTCACAGGGTTGTATTTTAAATTTTAACAATTATTAGAACAATTAACTCTTGATGAAGCAATTATCTTAATTGAAATTTTGTATGGATAATTGAATTCAATTAGGCGTTAATTAAAAACTGCCAATTAAAAATGCATGTGTGAACACCATATTAGTCACAGATAAATTGACACAACTGAAATTAAAATTAATCCAAATTAATTGGCTCAATGGCAGAAACTCTTAGCTTAGTTTAGAATTTAAACTCTTGCTTTACAACTAAATCATAAAATATATTTAGTGTTATGGAACAGTCTCAGCTTCAAATGTAGACAGAATTCAAAGACGCCAAAACAAATTGCTACGAATGATCACAATTGTCGCCTGGTATATAAAAAATTCGAATATTCATAAAATTCTAAACGTTGAGGGTGCTGTAGCTTAATTGGTTAGCGCATTTGATCATTCAGCATGAGTTGGTATTTGTAGCCCGGGTTCAATTCCCAGCCACTTCCACATAAACAACATCAGTTTTTGATAATTAATGATAAGTGGCCTCCTTGGGTGGTACAACTTTGAAACGCCACCGAAGTTAAATAATTAAATAAAGGCTGCAAAATCAAGCTTTAAAATAATGCTCCTACTCACCACCCAAGGCGCTGTAATGCTTCACTAAAAACAAACATAACGTGCAATTGCATAGTTGTGATATAAAAAGAGCTCTTCTGCTTTCTCCACCTTTACTTCTTCAACCTATCCCCTTTCCAAAGAAAGTCATGACTTTTAAAAACTCGGTTCGTACCCACAATAATGCCAAATATTTTTGTAAACAGTTTTAAAGCTCATGACTAGAATTTGACGTTTTAGTAGAAAAATGATTAAGGACAGAACTGCAGCCCTTAAGAGCCATGAACACCGATATACAAAATCTTATGATCGGACCAAAAATAGCGGCACAGCCAACAAAATATTAAAAGGGCGGTATTTGTAGGCGTGGTAAAAAAATATTTCTGGAATTGTTTTTACATTATCTTTAAACCTAGGGGGTGACTGAAACAATTTCATTTTTCGAACCACTCTAAATTACACTCAAACGCATTAACCCGCAAATTGTTAATAAATAGTGGCTATGGTCCACTAAGAAGAAGGGCTACAGCGGATCTGAGCCAAAGACGAGAAGGAAGATAAACGACAATGGATAAACAATTTTCGTCCACCACTGGCTGGACTAAACAATTGAAATTAATTGCATGTAAGATAGGAAATACTTATTGTTGTTTCATTTTTAATTAAGATACAATAAATGAATAGAAATAAAATAAATTTAACAGAAAAGTACCAGATTTTTCACGTCAAAATAAAGAACACATATAGTATATTGAAATTAATTAAGTAAATATAAATAAATAGAGTCCTTTTGCAATCTTCGTTTACAATAAATAAATAGCATATTTTAAAAAATGCTTAACTAAGACAACATAAAGTTCTTAAATTTAGTTCAAAAGACCTGGAAAAATCACACATGAATTATGAGTTAAAGCACAAGATACTCTCAAGAGTTCTAAAATTCAACTGTTTTTATTAAATTTTAAATTATCTTTAAACTTTAAACTGACTTTATTAAGTTTAAATTTAAATTTGTCATACATACATTTCTTAACCCTTTAAAAACCAAGGGCATTACAAATGGAAATTTCTTTAATTCATTTATTTAGTTTAAAAAAAATACACATAAGGAATTAAAAAAAAAACAAAAAATAAAAATTCTGGAAGTGTGTTTTTGAAGCTGTTCCCAATCAGGTACAATGGCATAATAAGTACAAGTATGCTATTTTTTATTGTATGAAATATTTTAAAACACTCCCTTTCTAAACAAAGTGCAACGTCGCATTGTTCGCACACCCATCTGATTCTGTTGTGGCATTCGCAGCAGCTAAGAGGTTTTTTTTTATTTATTTTTTTTTTTTTGAAGTGATTACGTCAAATGCTAGTGAGCGTTTCGAAGATGGCCTATACTTTCGCAGGTCATATCGAACAATATGACGCTGAAACTCCAACAGGTGCATTTGGGAATTGTTTGCAGTCTTATAAAGCGGCCACTACTATTTCTTTTATTTTTTTTTTGTCCTGAATCACGAGGTAAAAAAAAAAAAATTGTCAAAAAAAAATTGTCAATATGATTTGAGGGGCTGGGAACATTTTCTAAAAAATCTAGCACAATCCTGGAAAACCCGTAAACCCATAAAAACTTGACGTTTTTATTGTAGGAAATTCCATTTGTTTGTTTTTAACTCTAAAAAAAAACGCATACACCTTAAGCCATTGTACTCAATTGGGTACAGTGATTTTTCGACTCGGCCCACGTCGCACACTGTGTCCATTGCGGCAATAAATCAATTTGGACCTGCTATCCGATTTTGATGGTTAAAAACTATCTAAGGGTCATGTGTGGAAAATTTCATGCAAATATCTCTATTGGGTTTCTGTCCCGAGCAGCGCAAATTTGAAGTATGTGAACAAGTCTCAAATGTGATAGTTTTCTATGTCATATTCAAAAGCTTGTTACTTATAAACTCTACACCGAATGTACCTTATAAGCATTTTTTCACTTAAAATAGACATTTAGCATTATGTAAATTAAAAAAAAAAAAATTTTAAAATTGAAAAAAAAATTTCCTTTGACAATATATATTGAGCCATTTATGATTTTCCGTTAGACATTTAGTTGTGTGCGAAGCAGTGCGACACATGGAGTCCTATACCAAATAAAAGCTGAGAGTCTCAGCTAACAGCCTAAAAACAAACCTGCCCCAATTTGCCCGCCGCCGAAAAAACAATGAAAAACCAAAAAATTACAGTAAAAAATATGCGTTATGCGTTATTTTACGCGTGCAAAAACAACTGCGCATTCCTTCTTTCTTTGCTACTCGTACACCGAGTAGCCGGTGTACGGCCGGTGCCAATTTGGGAGCGAGAAATACGAAAATTTCATTGCCTGTGTGCTATATACAAAAAACTTAAATTTAGAACGGAATTGAAGCTTAAAAAATTAGATTATCATGAAGATGTGAAAAAGTTTTTAATAAATGAAATAGAGTGAAACTGACAAAATTTTTGTATTGGAGTTGTATGGGAGGTGGGCGTAAAAGTGGGCGGATTAAGTTCATATTTTCAGGAGCTCATTCTACAATTATTATATTAATGTTTAATGAAAATAGAGTTGATATATTTCAAATCATGGAAGTTATGCCACATTTTCTATTTAAGTTGTATGGGAGGTGGGCGTAAAAGTGGGCGGCTTAAGTTCATATTTTCAGGAGCTCATTCTAAAATTATTATATTAACGTTTAATGAAAATTGAGTTGATATATTTAAAATCATAGAAGTTATGCCACATTTTCTATTTAAGTGGTATGGGAGGTGGGCGTAAAAGTGGGCGTATTTTTTGTAAAAAAAAAACTAAAATTCTTAAAAAATTTAAAATAAATGTGTGCAAAATTTCATGAAGCTCCGCAACCTCCTTGATTTATGGCCATTAAATACACTACACGGCCACAGTGTGCGTCGTTTCAATTAACTTTTTAACTTTAACTCCTTTAAAAAATAAAAGTAAGGATATTCTTTTATGCAAACCAATAAGAAACACTTTTAATAATAAACCAGGTTTTACTCTACGCTGCTGAATGGTGCCATGACCTACAAAATATTTCCAAACTTGATACAGAGGTATAAAAAATAATTGAACTAAATTGTAACGATACTTTTTCTAAGCACTTTGTTGTTGCGCGTTTTTAAAACACATTATTACATATATTGACTGCCAAAGCAAAAGAAACGTTGCCTTATTTCACTTTTTGTGAAAGTTATGCGTATGTAACTATTGACATTTTTCTGCTCTCAAGCAGGTGCCATGGCCATTAATGGGTTAAGGTACGACCACACTTGGCATATATTTGCCGAAAAAGACGTAACCACTAAATAAAATATTTTTGAACTCGTTTATTTATTAAAAAAAAACTTCGTTTATTTAAGACTAGACACAACAAATATTCGGTCTTATTTTATTTGATGCTGTTTGATCTAGCAAAACTCTTGTTACAGTAAACAACATCAAATAAATTTGTGCTAAAAAAAGTGGTTACGCATTTCTGATTAAATATTTTTCATGTTTTATTTTACCTTTAGTGAAATTATTTTACAAACTTTTTTTAATTCATAAATTTTAAGCAGTTTGTGTTAAATATTTTTTATGAACTCAGCAATTTTATATTTTAATTGTCTTTGACCTTTTCTTTAACAATAAAAAATTATATAATGAAACAAATGAAAGGGAAAAAGAGACTCAGGTTACAAAATTAATTTAAATCAAAAAAAATTTTCAAATTAAGCATTTTCTAACTCGAATTATTCTGTTTATTATATTTGGCTATTATTGTAGTAGATAATATCTACGAGGGCTGGCTGTGGAAGTATTTACGTAACTCATGCGCTAATGTTCTGGCATATAAGTTGACTTTATTTAAATTGCTCTGAATTACCATGATTTATTATGATTTTATGTTTTTAATTGCTTCACTTAATGTTACAATTTGAAATTTCTTACGAATAAAAAAACACAAGACACACACACACCAAACGAATTTCTTTTAACCACTTAAAACATTATAAAGGGTGATTTTTTAGCTATTATCTTTTTGGCAACACTGGTTTGAACAGCTGACGCACGTTTTGTGTTTTGTTTCACTATCAAACATCTTCACTTTGGTCTATAATTTAACCATGAATCGTCTTACAAACGAACAACGCTTGCAAATTATTGAATTTTATTATCAGAATGCGTGCTCTGTTAAGAAAGTTCCTCGCGCGCTTCTTTATGTGCAGCGACGAAGATCATTTTTGGCTCAATGGGCACGTAAACAAGCAGAATTGTCGATTTTGGAGTGAATATCAGCCAGAAGCATTGCAAGAGCTAACAATGCATCCAGAAAAAGTCACAGTTTGGTGCGGTTTATGGTCTGGTGGCAACATTGGGCCGTACTTCTTCAAAGATGATGCGCATCGTAACGTAACTGTGAATGGTGAGCGCTACCGTGAGATGATATCCAACTTCTTTTTTTTTGCCCAAAATGCAAGAGCTTGACTTGCATGACATGTGGTTTCAACAAGACGGTGCCACACAGCACGCGCAACAATGGACTTATTGAGAGGCGAGTTCGATTAACATTTTATTTCGCGATCGGGACCGGTCAATTGGCCGCCTTGATCGTGCGATTTAACGCCTTTAGACTATTTTTTGTGTAGCTATGTTAAAGCTCATGTCTATGCAGACAAGCCCGCTTCAATTGACGCATTGGAAGACAACATTGAAGCATTTATTCGTGATATACCGGCCGAAATGTTGGAAGGAGTATGCCAAAATTGGACTAAGTGGATGGACCATTTGAGGCGCAGTCAAGGTCAACATTTGCATGAAATAATCTTCGAACATTAAATTACATGGACCGTACTATCGATTCAAATAAAGATTTCATGCATTTTTCTGAATTTTATATGTTTTTATAAAACTTTCCTAAAAAATCACTTTTTAATTGCACTGCTGGATTTTGTTTCATAAATTTAAATTTCTTTTTTTAATTTGTACATGCAACATGCAACATATCAACTAGCGGTTGAAATTAAATCAATATCTCTATTGAACCCCAGATTAAACTGTCAATTTGTTAAAATTACAAGGGCAAACGATGCCATTGACAGGAAACCACAAAAAAAAAAACTATGTACAATCTTTGAAATATTGAAAATTTAATTTGTTACAAATATCATCATAATCCCTTGTGCAAAAGCACAATTTTATTTCCTACAACATGCCAGTATTGAGTATCTCTTAAGTATCCACATCAAAATTAAAACTTTGATTTGCAACACATGAAAGCAGGCGAAAACACAAGACAAAAAAAATACCTAAAATTTAATTCAATAACAAAATACAAAAAAAAAATACGGCTGCATAAAGACTAGAGAAAAAGTTAGAAATCTGCAGATACAAAATGAAATTAAAATAAATAAGAGTTTATATTTTTTTATAAATCGAAATATATATGTATGTATAGGTGGAAAGAAAATTTCACTTGCACACAGCTGTTGTAAAATGAAATTAATTACATTCCTTAACCTTAAGCTCAATGGACTAAATAAGCAGTCCTTAAAAAGGACATAAATGAAAAATCGAAAATACTAGAAACGAAGTAAGAAAAAAAAAATTAAAGAAAAATCTCATACTCTAGTTTAGTTTTCAAAATAAAACAAGTAAGAAAGTATAGTCGGTCAAGCCGGAACATATAATACCGTACACCCAGTATATGTATTAAACAGATTTCAGAAATAAGCGCTACATGGGAGATATGACCTATTATGGAGCGATCATCCAAAAATTTAGTGCCATGACATTAACTCGATATAAATACTTTTAAAAACTGAATTACGGAGAGGGTCATATATGGGAGTTTTGACTAATTATGGACCGACCACTACAAAATTAGGTGCCATCATTTATTTATGAAACTTATTTTTGTTGAATTTTATTTGGATACCAACATTTTTAAAAGATTTATTGTCGTTAAAGTGATTTTCGGAAGTGGGTCTTATATGGAAGCTACAATTAATTATGCACCGATCATTATAAAACTGTACCATATTATTTATATATATACGAAACATATTTGCGTTCAATATTATTTATATACCGTCATTTTTAAGAGAGTTATGCTCTTTAAAGTGATTTTCTGAAGTGGGTCTTATATGGGAGCTATGATCAATTATGGACCGATCTTCACAAAATTCTACCATATTGTTTCTATATACACGAAGCATATTCATGTGTAATATATATTTATATACCGGCATTTTTAAAGGAGTTATGCTCTTTAAAGTGATTTTCGGAAATGGGGCTTATATGGGAGCTATGATCAATTATGGACCAATCTTCACAAAATTCTACCATATTATTTCTATATACACGAAGCATATTTATGTATACATATATTAATATACCGGCTCTTTAAAGTGATTTTCGGAAGTGGGGCTTATATGGAAGCTATGATCAATTATGGACCGATCTTCACAAAATTTATAGATGTGATTTAGCTTCACTTACTACTCATTTGTGGAGAAATTTGTTTGAATAATTAAAATATTTATTATCGTGAAACTCCTACTGCGGGAGGACATTTGTATGAGGGCCAGGTTAAATAATGGACCGATTTCCACCAGTTTCAATCTCATCCGTCCTTGGGCCGAAAAATATCACGTACTAAATTTTATTATAATATCTTGAAAATTGCGCACAAGCTTTGTATGGACAGCCAGCCAGCCAGCCAGATGGATGGACGGACGGACAGACATGGTTAAATCGACTCAGAAAATGATTCTGAGTCGATCGGTATTATTTTGAGGTGGATGTTGGACCAATATTTATGGGCGTTAAAAAAATCAGCACAACTCCAATATACCCTCCCCACTATTATGGTGTAGGGTATAAAAAGCTAAACAAAAATGAAACCCAAAGAGATAAGAACAAGATGGCAACAACAAGAAGTGCTGAAAAGTAATGGAAAAAAATTGCACAACATTTAAGAAAATTAAGTTGCCGCCATTTAATCCTCCTCCTCCTGCAGCAACACAATGTTAGGCCATGCCACAAACAAACACACACACACACTCTGCTGGTAAAAGATAGACAGACTTAGGTAGTATTTTTTTGGCTGTTTGTCCTCCCTCTATTTTTAATAATCTCATTTCTTCTTCACCAACTGCTTTTAATTTGTTTCATTTCTTTTGCGTTTTTTCGTTTCTCATTTGTTGGTAAATACGAAACAATAACAACGTTAATAACCCTAAATACCAACTAAATCCAAAAAACATTATCAAAAACTAAAGTCACTGGTTGAGGGAAAGTAGAGAGTAGAATTTGTAGATTGGATAGGAAATTTGATGAGAAGTTAGGTAATGTTCAACTATGGCTATGCTATAGTCTACTCTAGGTTACTCAAGACTGTACGCTACAGTATATTATTATAGACAGTACGCTATAGTCTATTTAATACTGTATTCTGCAGTCTATTTAATACTGTACGCTACAGTCTTTTTCAGACTTTACGCTACACTTAACTCTTGACTGTATGCTACAGTCTACTCTAGGCTTTACGATACAGTCTATTTAAGACTGTACGCTACAGTCTACTCTAGATTATACACTGCAGTATACTCTAGATTGTGCTCTACTGTACGCTACTGACAGTATGCAGCAGTCTACTCTAGGTTGTACGATACAGTTTATTTAAGACTGTTCGCTACATTCTACTCTAGATTGTACGCTACCATCTACTCTAGGCTTTACAATACAGTTTTTTTTAATACTGTACACTAAAGTATACGCTGCAGTCTACTCTAGACTATGTACTATTGGACGCTACTGTATGCCACAGACTATACGCTACAGTCTACTCTAGACTGTACACTACAGTCTAGTTAAGACTGTTCCCTACAGTCTACTCTAAACTTTACGCTACCGTCTACTCTAAACTGTACGCTAGAGTCTACTCTCTACTCTAAGCTTTAGTCTACTCTAGAGTCGATTGTCAGCTCTACACTAGAGTCTTTTCTACACTCTACACAACTCTATTATTATGTTGTTTAATTTACCACTGGGTTCATTTGGTTATACAGGCATCTATACATACACACACTTAAAACGAAATAGACAATATTAGCTAAGGATTGTTAAGCTGGCATCAGTGTTGCCAGAACTCCTCAGTTGCCATAGTTCATGAGCTCAATTTCTAAGGAAATGTAATAAAATCTGGTGAATTAAGAAGTCTATTTCAGCTTAAAATTTTGCTTAAATTTTTAATCACATACATTATTCACATAACGTTTGATAAATAAAGTTGTCATAACGGCAACACTGGCTGTTAGACTGGCGGCTTATTAATAGTTTTAACCTGATGACGACAATGGCGACACATTTGTGTCACAACTTTAAATGTTAAACGGCATGCTGTTATCTAAACTGGACAAAGAAGAGCAATTTAAACAAAATTAAGGTGACAGGTTAGAAAGTGACATACAATTGCTTAACAAAACCTGTGATATAAAAAACAATTCTTAGAAATACACTTTAAATATTATAACTCAGTGTTGGCAAACATGGTAGAATTGTACTTTTTTTTGATACATTTTAGACTCAGTTGGTACTACCACGAGTCATTTGGTACAAATACAAATTACTGTTGCATTTGGTATTCCAGAAGAAATATACATATAGATAAATATATGATTTAAGTTATTTTGCCCATTTGTATGGTAGTGCAAGTAGAAAAGATGATTTTACTCAATTTCATGAACACTTTGGAACTGAAATATATATATATGATCTTTAAATATGCCTCTATAAGATGATTATCATGACAATAAATTGCTGGTTGAATTATCGAACAATGGGAATCTCTGAAATATTAATTCACATTAAATGATTTTGAGGCTGAATTCAGAAACTAAAGCTTAATATTTCGTTAATCGAAATTTTAAAAACATGAGAAGTTAAAGAAGTTAATTTTTTTAATATAGTCCTGAAATAAAAAAATTTAATTTCAAATATTTCATACCTACTTCATAAATAAGACTGTTATAGCGAATCAATCTTCTTGATGATCTAGAAGTATCTACAAATAACAACAATAATCCAAAGACAGCAGTTTTCAAGCGCTTGCAAGAAATTCAAATTAAACACAAAACTGAACTGCTGTGTAAATTATATACAACACAGTCACAAAACAAATACACACACTTAAAGATCACACATACTAAATTTAAATACGCAAGCCACTTTTGCGAGTACACTTACAAAACCTAGAGATACCAAAGATATCCCAACAAGCCATATGAGTCCGAAAAGAGTCTTTTCTGACATCTTTTTCGGAGCGTTAACGCTCTTTATGAGCCCAAAAAACAATCATAATTGCTGCGAAACCCATCAGAAAAGAGGGTCATTACATTCGAAAATGGTCCGTCAGAAAGAGCTCTTAGATAATGTCAGAAAAGAGCCTTTTATGAGGTTTGTTTTGGGCTTTTAAAGAGCTCTTAGATAATGTCAGAAAGGAGTCCTTTATGAGGTTTTTTTTTGGGCTCTGTGTAATCTTGTTTTTATCATTCTTGTGTGGTACAGCCATGTTTTTTTTTTTGTTCAAAGCACAAATAACAGGACAACAACGCTTTGGTGCACACATAATTAAGTGGAATTTCTGAGGCATACTGCGTGCCGACTCAACAAGCAAATTTTTCTTTCGTTCCGAAAATGCTCTTTAGTTGGACTCTTTTCTGACTCCTTTTTTCGGAGCGCTCCGAAAATGCTTTTAGTTGGACTCTTTTCTGACTACTTTTTCGGAGCTCTTCGGGAATGGTATGCTGGGATGCGAAAATGTTTAGTTTTGTAAATAAATTTTATGAAAAAACTTTAATTTTCTGAGTGTATTCCTTCACATCCTTTATATACATTTCCGAAAATACACACATTTATACCAAGATTCTTTCTTCTTTCGATGTGGCAAATGTTTATAAACAACCCAAAGCCATGACCATAATGTTGATATTGATGATTATGATGATGAGTATAATGACGTTGATGATATACATCAGCCATCCGGCCACTCAATAATGGACTTTTGTTTAGAATTCTATACATTTCATTAAAGTACTTACACTAAAACAAATTTTAAATGCATAAAATATAATTCTTTAATTACAATTCAAACTTTAAATTTAAATTCTTCTGCAGTCCGTGTATTTTCTTGGTTATTTTGGTATCAGCTTATATTCTTATCGTACCACTAAAGATTATTAAGTCTGTTACTAAGATGGTCAAGTCTTACACGAAGACTACCAAATCTTTTACTAACATTTACAAGTCTTATAATAATTTTCTCTTTAAAGTTTTATTATAAAAATTGAGTATAAGACTAAAATGTCTTATACTAGAACTTCTCTGTCTTATAAGAAAAATGTTCTGTCTCATTAGATTATATTCCAAGTGTAGAACTAAAATTTTGTTACAATTACAGTATTTAGTAAATTTTATTCAAACTCCAAGTACCTACATGGAATAGTTAGTAGTTGTTCATATGTATGGGTAAACCAGTAAATATACACACATGTGTACGACTATTTACATATAATGTACAAAACATATTCAAAGAGTTTTGCAAAGAGAGAGTGACAGAGAGAGGGAAGAAAAGCAAGTATATGAAACTAAACAAGATTAATTATATCTGAAACATTAGTCAGTTATTGTTAAAGCTTTTTGACTTTCGACTTAGACACTACGGTTACGATGTACAACTTGGTCTTGATACTCTAATACTGCTGCTTGCTTTACGAACTATTGCTGCTGTTAAAAACTCTTGCTTCTTTGCTGTTTGCTACTTGATGTTGTTGTTTGTCTGCTCTGTTCTTTCATTTTAAGTTTTTTTCTGTGACATTTGTGTCTGTCTGTTTGTTTGTTTGTTGCTGCTGCTGCTGTTTCAACTGCCGGTTTCATTTCACACTATTTTGGTTTATGTGTTTGTATGTCTGTCTTTGTCTCTGTGTGAGTCTGTCAAATCTCAATTTCTCTTTCTCTGGCTGGAGAAAGTGGCAAAAATCTTAAAGGTACACACAGCATGCAGACGTGTTTCAAAGTTGGAAGATTAATGAGTTGCTATGTCATTTAGTTTAAGTGTTGCTTTTCATAGCAGTAAGTGTCCTTGATTTTTGTAGATTTATATGTATTTCTCTCGGATTTGTGCTTTCCTTACCCAAAGCCTGTCACATCATTAAAATATATAAAATGAATTCAATAAAAAATTACAAAAAAAAAACAATCAGAGCATTAGTGTAAAACTATTCATAACAATTTGTGTTAAAATTTTCAATTTGTCATTAAACAACATCAGGCAGTTCCTGAGAAATGTATCGTCTTTCGCTTGTAATGACAGTATGTTTGGGAAATAAAGCAAAAACGAGTTTGGTCTGATAAGTAATTAAATTGATACCACATCACTTACAATAACAAAATTCCAACTAGGACTTTCAGGTCTTATACCAACACTATCAAGTCTTATACTCAGATTATCAAGTCTTATACTAAGATTATTTATTTTTATACTCAGACCATTAAGTCATATACTAAGACTATTAAGTCTTATACTAAATATATCAAGTTTTAATAAGTTAAAACTAAGGATTTTTAGCCTTATACTAAGACTGTTACGTCTTATACTAAGAATATTAAGTCTTTTACTCTGACTATCCAGTCTTATACTTAGATTATTAAGTACTATACGCAGACTATCAAGTTTTATACTAAGACTATCCAGTCTTATACTTAGATTATTAAGTCTTATACTAAGACTATTAAGTCTTATACTAAGAATATTAAGACTTATACTCAGACTATTCCGTCTAATACCTAAACTATTAAGTGTTATACTCAGACTATCAAGTCTTATATTCAGACCATTAAGTCGTATACTCAGACTATCGATTCCTATACTAAGACTATCCTGTCTTATACTAAGACTATTAAGTCTTATACTAAGACTATTAGGTCTTATATTAAGAATATTAAGTCTTATACCAAAACTATTAAGTCTTATACTCAGACTATTAAGTCGTATACTCAGACTATCAAGTCTTATATTCAGACTATCAAGTCTTATTTTCAGACCATTAAATCGTATACTCAGACCATCGATTCCTATACTAAGACTATCTTATACTAAGACTATTAAGTCTTATACTCAGACTATCCCGTCTTATACCTAAACTATTAAGTCTTATACCCAGACTATCAAGTCTTATATTCAGACCATTAAGTCGTATACTCAGACTATCGATTCCTATACTAAGACTATCCAGTCTTATACTAAGACTATTAAGTCTTATCCTAAGACTATTAAGTCTTATATTAAGAATATTAAGTCTTATATTCAGACTATACAGTCTTATACCAAAACTATTAAGTTTTATAATCAGACTATGAAGTATTATATTCAGCCTATTAAGTCGTATACTCAGACTATCAAATTTATATATTCCGACTATCAAGTCTTATACTAAAACTATTAAGTTTTAGTACTCTGCTCAGAACATCAAGTTTTTTATAAAGATTATCAAGTCTTACACTAAGACTCTTTGTCTTATACTAAAACATCTCCATATTATACTAAAAAACTTCTGTCTTATTAAGCCTCCTCTCTCTCTCCCTCTAATAATTAGCGATTAAGTTCATAAATTGAATTTCTAGAGAACCACGTTTAAGACCATAAATTAACTTTCATCCAGGATTAAAGTCTTACATTGAGTTTCTAAATATCCGCCATTAACGTCATTAATTAAATTTCTAAAGATCCACGATTAAGGCTATAAATTGTGTTACTAAATATGCGCGATTAGGCCATAAAATCAGTTTCTAGAGATCCACGTTTAAAATCATAAATTGGGTTCCTAGAGGGTCTTAAATTGAGTTTCGAAAGATACGCCCTTGAGGTCATTAACTGAGATCTATGAAAGATTTATGATTAATATCATCAATTGAGATTTTAAAGATCCACGGTTAAGGTCATAAATTGTATTACTAAAGATCCGCGATCAAGGTTATAAATTGAATATCTTAAGATCCACGATTAAGAACATGAATTGAGTTTCTAAATATCCATGCTTAAAGTCATCTATTGGGTTTCTAAAGCTCCACGTTAAAGTCCATCATTTAAGTTTTTAAAATCCACGTTTAAAGCCCATCAATTGAGTTTCAAAAAATCCACAATTAAACCCATCAATATTGTATTTAACGTTCTACGCTCAAGTCCCTAAATTTAAGTTCTAAATATTTATGATTTATAATTATATTAAAACTATTTTGATTCCGTTTTCTTTCAACTTTCTCTAAATAAATCTCTGCTTAACCTCCCTGAAACCTTATACCTCTGTTTACTACAAACTATCAATTTACTTTAAGTTTTTATTTCCACATGTATT
The DNA here is from genome assembly GCA_950370525.1 of Bellardia bayeri. Lineage (NCBI taxonomy): Eukaryota > Metazoa > Arthropoda > Insecta > Diptera > Calliphoridae > Bellardia > Bellardia bayeri. The sequence continues at coordinate 17,692,066 of OX493268.1, read as the reverse complement.
AGCGATTTTTCATAAAATTAGTTGTTGTAAGAAGTTAATATGTTTTTATTATATTTGTTTTTCTCTTTTTAATTCGCCTCCATTAGTTATTATCGAAGACCATCATGGTACTACAACCTGATATCAGTGGATTAACTTTGGAACATTTAATCACTATAATACCACTGCAATCTCAATTAAAAATACTTTATAACGTAAACAATAATTGCTTAGTAATTGAATCAAATTTTCATTTACTTGCAACTTGCAACCAATTTCAGCAAGCACACAAACATAAAGAATGATACCAATAAAGAAAAGCACATGAAGGAAAATAAACATTCGCCCTAGAATTTAATACCCGAATAGGATTTGAAATCTGGAAGGAGCACAACAAAAAATATGTATAAATGGCTAATAGAAGAACTGATAGATAACAACAGCCAGGGCAGTGGCAGCAACCTACCACAACTACAACTAGAGAGACAACTGTAATAGTTGGTGCTGCAACAAAGCTAGTTGCAAACAGAAAACAGAACATAAAACATAATAGAAAATAGAAAATAAAACAGCAAAAAAAAAGAAAACATTGTACAAGAAATGAATTTCAAGCATACAAACGCCATCAATTCAAAAGGCAGCAATTGCAAAAAAAAAATTAAAAGAAATTTGTAAAAAAAAAAAATAAAGAGAAAAAATCACAGTGCAGTGATACCATTCAATACAATGTTTGAGCGAAAACAAGGACAAAAACAAAGCTTTTTGTTGCTACTGTTGTTGATCAACAACAAATTTAAAAGCTTAACGTTCGATGAGATAGTTTATTAAAAAAAAAATACAACAACGACTTGCTAAGAATGCAGCAGCAACAGCAACAACTAGACTATGGAAAACCAATAACAAACGATAACAACTACTATAACAAAAGGTCTCTGAAACAGGACACTAGTCCTGTATACAAATCTAAACATAATGTCACAAAACCTTAAGAATTACATACATATAGTATATCCCAGCCTGAGTGGATTTAGTTTGTCAGGAAATTCAAAATGTTTCCTACATTCAAATTAAAATTGTGCGCTACGATTAGACAAACTAAATGTAGTTATTCACACATACATAGTATGTGCGTAGTAGGGAAGCCAAACGGGACTGTTTTGGCTGTATATGTAAAGCTTGAAAAAAAAGAAAAATTAATTAATTTGGATACCCTAATACCCACCAAATCTTATATGTATGTCTATCAGTAGTGTGGTCTATGCATTCATGAAACAAATTTGTGTTATGACAAAAATTAAATGATGTTTTTCAATGTTTTCAATTTTCTTTATTAGTTTTTAGTTTAATGCTGTAAATAGAGCACAGAGCACAAACTTGTGTTCATTTGTGCTTCCCACTGTAGTTAGAACACGTACTTGTTTAGCGTTGAGATCAATGATTTTTCTTTGAAAGTTTTACCTCCTGAAGTGGCTCTATAGAAGAGTTAGCGAGCTACTATATGTTATTTACTACTTCCAAAGCTGTCATTAAAAAATCTGCTATACTGCAAATTATAATCGCTCTAATTATACTCCTACAATAAATACCCGCAAATATCTGCAGTTTACTTAGTTCAATTAAAAAAATTCTAAAAAGAAATTTTCACAAATTTTCACAAATTTCCACAATTCATTTTCATCCTTTAGTCATAACTCACAATTTAAAAAGCCTTTTAATTGCATTAACCATTACTTTTTAAATTCTTATACATTACACGATTCGTTTTTTCCATAAACCTGGCATAGACTTTTTAATAGTCCCATAATTTATACAAAATACACAGGAAAAATAAAACAAAAATTTTACCCACAAAAATCCTGAAATAAATAAATAAAAACAAACTCAACCCCCCACCCCCCAACCATGTGCAACATTGTTGTGTCAATTACTGTAGGGTATGATATGATCACTCATAACTGTCTGTTATCTATACATTCTAGTTTGTCTAAAGTTTCTCTATGCTTTTTTTTATTTTTTTGTTTTCTTTGTAACTAAAACTTTTTTATCAACATATTTTTCAACCATGTTTTTTCATAGGAACAAACAAAACCCAACAAAACGGTAGGGAAACATCAACAACAACAACAACAACAGCAACAAAAATAATACAGCAAGAAACTCTTTCGAGCATAAAATGTTGTCTTGTATGACAGTAAATATTTTTGCTGGTGGAAATGCTACGACAACAGCAACATAAACTGCTGCTACCTACTAGCCTTTAAAATCTACAACGTATAACTATATTCACTGCTAGTACACGGCTGCACAGTGGTTTAGAATTATTTTATTTTAGAAATAATTCTGTATCTCGGTAGCTATAACGAAATTTCACATGGTTGGACTTGGGTTTATTTTCGGACCTAAATTAGATATTGCTTTGAAATATTCTGCATCTGATGAGAAATTTTATTATTTTGAGGAAAATCGTTTTAAAATTATAACAGATATTTAAAAAAAATCGCAACTACTTGGCGCAAAAATTTTAAACTATAATTTTAAAATGCATATAACTCGAAAAATATAAAAGTGAAATATTACATAAAGTCATGACTAGAATTTGACGTGGTAGTAAAAAATGATTAATGCCAGAAATGCAGCCCTTACAGAGCCATGAACACCGGTAAACAAAATGTTATGAGCGTTCTAAATATAGCGGCACAGTGAACAAAATACTAAAAGGGCGGTATTTGTGGGCGTGACAAAAACATAAAAAAAATAATTTCTGAAATTGTTTTTATATTATCTTTAATACTAGGAGGAGACTGGGGAAGTGCCTGCAAGTTTTATTTGGAATTTTATCACAAATATAGCTGATATTTAAAAAAATCGAGCCTTATCCAAAACAGCCAAAAAAGATCGAGCAAAATTAAAAAAAATAAACCTATATATCTTTTGAACTAAAAGAGATAGCATGCACATGTAGAAGTGTTTTTTGTAGTTCCTTTTAAATTGCATAAATGGATTTAACCCAAGGTGACGAACTTTGAGGGGCCACCCACTGGCCCTACGACTCCAAAAAAAAAACTGTCAAACACTTCAAATCCAATCATGTGAAATTTCGTTACGCTATCTGTAGCTCTCGAGATGCCAAATTATTTCCAAAATAAATCGTTTCTAAACCACTGTGTGTTGGCGTCTACCACCAACCATTGTAGGAGTATGAATGCATTTATTGTTGCTGGTAACTGGCCGTGTATGAAGCTGAAAGCATACAGGCAGTCAGTCAATCTCGTCCTTTGTATTCTTGTACGAGGTATTTGCGTACACTGGTGAGTTATCATGTTTGAAAACATTGGCAACACCACCATTGTGTACTTCATTATTTGGTTTTTGGTGTCTTTTGTTTTTCCCTACATTTTTATTGTCATTGTTTGTTGCGGCAGCAATTCTCATACTTTCAGATTTTGCAATTCTAAATCTAACAAACTGGATTGATTTGAATTGTCTATGTGCAGCAGCTAAAGTAAAATAGTCATTTTGTTTTTTTTTTTTTTTCTTTTTTTTTAGATTTTATTTATAAATACGCCTGAGTATGTTGTAGTTTTTGGTTTATGTTTGTTTCATATGGGTGGAGTCATTTAAAAGGCGACTGCAGTTCATGTTATTGACTTAAAGATTGAGAAAGTTGTAAATTATTGCTTTCCTGTTTACGAGATCTTGGACAACTGAAGTTTATAAAGGCCAAATTGCCTTGGAAATACTTCTAACAAGTCTACTAAGTATCCAAATTACTATTTATTACAAATAAATTAATTTATGTCTGAACAGTATAAACTTACAAAATTCACTATAATATAATTGGAAATGTTAAACGTTTTACAAACTTTTCAATTAAGCCACTTATACTCAACTGAACTCTATTACACTTTACACTTTTTGAAATGATTGGAGTTTTGTATTTGAATGAATACGAGTATTTTTATTGTAATTTCTTGTTTTCTTTGGCTCTTTCATTTAAATACTATAGCTACATCCTCGTCGTCGTCATCGTTATCCTCATCATTGTCATCATCATCTTCATCATCATCATCGACATTGTCGTGTTCTTATTGTCTTTTGTTGGTTAAAGTAATTTCAAGTTTTGGGGTTTTGTTTAGTGTATTTTCAATCCTTTATTTCAATACTTATTTGTTGTTTATTTATTTGTTTTTTCTTGCTGTTGCTGTTGTTGTTTCTTGTTTGTTTTATATTCTTTACATCCATTCGTTGATTCATTCATTCAGTTTTTGTATTTTCTTTTCTTTTCCTCTAGAGTCTAGAGCATTTGTGTTTTTTGTCTGGTGTGTCTTTGTGCTTTTGTTAAGTGTTTTTTGCTCAATTAATGCAATTATATAAAAATTCCCTGTTTCTTATGCTAATTTGTAAAACTTAATCTGTTTCGTAGGGTGTTCGTAGATTTTTTTCATCCTTTGTTTTCAATCTTTCACTTTCTTTGGAGTTTTAATCCTTTTAAAGCAAGTTGCTGGAAAAACCTCAGGTAACAGGTTTTGTGTAAATGTTTTTACATTTACTTCAGCTCTTAAGGTCAATTTTTAAACATAAAGTACTGTTTACAAAAAAAAAATCCGGAAAAACATACAAACCCAGTTTAAGAACCTCAAGAAGAATATGGCTGAATGTTGGTTTTCAAACCGTATCCAAATCTTACTGAAAAGTAGAAAAGTGCTATATAATTTATAACAACTGTATTATGGATGATGAAACAAATTTAGGAATGAACCTCAAACAGCTATCGTCTCCAAGTGTATCTTTAAGTAGGCCAAACACGGATCTTTAAGAATATCAATCGTTGATCTTCTTGCAGATCAATCATGGATCTTTTATAGATCAATCGCGAATCTTAAAGCAGATCAAACTTGCTTCCTTTAGTAGATCTATCGCGAATCTTAAAGCAGATCAAACTTGCTTCCTTTAGTAGATCAATCGGTTAGCTTTCAGTAAAACAATACTACATCTTTTAATTGATCAATCGTAAATATTTAAGTACATCAATCGTGTATCTTTCCGTAAAACAATAGGGGATCTTTTAAAGGATCAATCGTAAATATTTTAATATATCAATCGCTGATCTTTTAGTAGATAAATAGTGGAAGTTTAGTAGATCAATTATGAAACTTTCAGTATATCAATTGTGTATCTTTTAGTAGATCAATAGTCGATCTTTTAGTATATTATTTGTGATTCTTTAAGTAAATCAATCATTGAACTTTTAGAAAATGAATTGTGTTTTTTTTAGCAGATCAAATATATCACCTCTGAGTAGAACAGTCGTGAATCTTTAAATAGTTTATCGCGGTTCTTTTAGTACAGCAATCGTAGATCTTTCAGTAGATTAATAATGGATCTTTTAGTAGATCAATTATCAACCTTTTAGTATATTAATCGTAGATCTTAATAGTAGTGGATCTTTTAGCAGATCAATCTGGCTTATTTAAGTATATCAATCGTGGATATTTCAGAAGATCAAAAGTCGATCTTTTAGTGGATAAATCCTGATTCTTCAAGTAGATCAAGCGTGATTCTTTTGGTAGATTAATCGTGAATATTTCAGTAGATTAATCCTGGTTATTTAAGTTGATCAAAGGTGGTTCTTTCAGTTCATTAATCTGGCTTCTTTTTATATATTAATCGTAGATCTTTCAGTAGATCAATAATGGATCTTTTAGTAGATCAATTATCAACCTTTTAGTATATTAATCGTAGATCTTAATAGTAGTGGATCTTTTAGCAGATCAATCTGGCTTATTTAAGTATATGGATATTTCAGAAGATCAAAAGTCGATCATTTAGTGGATAAATCCTGATTCTTCAAGTAGATCAGGCGTGATTCTTTTGGTAGATTAATCGGGAATATTTCAATAGATTAATCCTGGTTATTTAAGTTGATCAAAGGTGGTTCTTTCAGTTCATTAATCTGGCTTCTTTTTGTATATTAATCGTGGATATTTCAGTAGATCAATCGTGAATCTTTAAATAGTTTTTTCGCAATTATATTAGTTATCAATCGTAGAGCTTAATAATAGTGCATCTCTTAGCAGATTAATCTGAATTCTTAAGTAGATCAATCGTGGATATTTCTTAATAGTCGATATTTTAGCAGATGAACCGTGATTCTTTAAGTACTACATCAATCTGGCTTCTTTTAGTAGATCAATCTGGCTTATTTTAGTGGATCAATCATTGATATTTCAGTAGATCAATCGTGGTTATTTTAGTTGACTAATCGTGGTTATTTTTTTTTCTTTGTTTTAATTGTTACTTTTATTAAAAAAGTTCAAAATCATACATCATACTGATGAACTATTTAGTTGGCATTGGTAACTTCAACGGCTTAAGTCGGTTTTAGTGACATTTTTCAAATCACTATCAAAATTTTATCATTAATAGAACTTAAATTCTGAATAAAATAAAAAAATTGGTTGGTGTTTTATGAAATTTATATAAAATTGATAAAGTAAAATCTATATATATAAAAATGAAATGGTCCATGTATGTAATGGCATCACATGAGAACGGCTGGGGCGATTTGGCTGATTTTTTATATTCGATTCGAAATTCTTAAGAGATGGTTTGTAAAGAAAAAAAATTCAAAAATACCGGGTAACATAAACATAAACATTATTATATAAATTATACAAAACAACTTAGCTAGGAAACATACATTCACAATATATTTTCCGTAACATATAAGAAATTATTAACGAGATTCATATATAAACGGAACTTCTAATACTTCAAAAGCTGATAACATGCAGGTACCAAATGCATTATCAATCATAAAATATTTTTCGTAATTCATTGTTAATTTAAAATGTTTGTTGGGAAGTATTTCTGAAAAAAGTATAAAAGCATACGCTACATGTGCACACATTGCTAACTCAATGACGACTGTGTGAAGTGCTTTCTGCACAATTGTGCTATAGGGTGCCGACCTATGATCTATATATTTAAAAATTAAATGGCATCACAAGAAAACGACTGGAGCGATTTGGCTGATTTTTTTTTTTTTGGTTCTATTGAAAACTTTCAGGAGATGGTTTGTAAAAAAAAATTAAAAAAGTCCTGCTAAAACTCGGAAATTTTAAGATTTTAATATATTGCCTCCTTTTTATTTCTTATTTTCTAAGTATGAGAAAATTTGAGCAAAACTCAATAAACTAAATTTTACTGCCTCCTTTTCACTTCTCGTTTTTTCTTAATAAGCGAATTTTTTTGCAGAAACTTGAAGAGCTAACAACACTGTCTCCTTTTGACTACTCAATTGTTTTACTTAACCTATGCCTAAACTTTAGAAATGAGTGATACCTAATGAGTGATACATAATGAGTGAAAGCCGGTTCGGTATTTACTAGCTAACCTAGACTCAGAATCACTTTCTGAGTCGATTTAACGATGTCCGTCCGTCCGTCTGACTGGCTGTCCATGTAAAGCTTGTGCTTCCAAATAATATTGAACAAATAATGCGGTGCAATTTTATTATGATCGAGATAAAGTTTAACACATATAATACTTATATTCACAGACATCACGACACTAAATTTTTGTATGATCGGTCCACAATAGGTGATATCTCCCATATAACGCCCATTTCTGAAAAACTGTTTTATACATATACTGGGTGTAGGGTATTATATGATCGGGCTTGAGCGACTATATGAAATGACTATATGACATGAAAAATATAAACTGGCAAACATACGAAGTTGAAATATGTATTTAAGGAACAAAATTGTTAAAAACGAAAATGTTAAGATTTCTTCGCCGCATAAATAAACTATTTTCGTGGCATATGTGGAATACAGAAAACTGAAAAAAAAAACTAGAAATAAGAAAAAGTTCATACATACAGAATGATTTCTAAATCTCATATTCTGTTTTGTATTAACGTCTATCTATCTATCTCAATAACGTAATGGGTCAACAAGCTACTTGGTTAACATATGGGGCATTGTCATACTTATAAAAGCATTTGAATTGAATTATGGGCAGCTACAAAATTACCTGACCTTATTTTTAATTAAAGTCATTGAAATTAAGAAGTTTCTTCCATCACAAATATAGGATCATTCTACTTCGTTTTTACTTCTAAAGAAATTAACTGTGACTTAGAAATGTTAAAGAAGACTTAACTTAGGAAGACCTGACTTATTACACCCCATCTTACCTGTTAAAATGTGTCTCCCTTAAAATAAAAACAAATAATTTCTTTAAAAATTACTCGTTTTTTTACAAAAATCTCCAAAAAAAAAACCTTATAAAGAAAACATGCGAGTATTCAAAATTTATCATGTGACAACATGTGTGTCTAAAAGATTTCTTCTTTATATTTCATGATGCCCTTCCAAAAAAAAAATCACCAGAAAAAAAATTTCCAACACAAGTCGTGTATTCATATCTATACAAAACAATTCTGCTGGAAAAATACTTGCCAGAAGTAGACAAAGACAAGGTATTAAAGAAGGAAAAAACCAACTTCATATATGGAAAATATTTAAAGAAAAAAGCGAATTTGTACACGCTGACTGCGTAAGTCACATGAAACAAACGAGAATTCGTATTTTGAAATGAGTAGAAGCACACAAAAAATATGAATATAAATATAATGTATAAAGAAATATAATAAAAATTTAACATATTTTTTACTACTGAACAAACACAACAGCCAGCAGGCTAAACTGAAAAGTTCTTAAAATTTTAAATATTTCAAAGGAGTTTTTTAAAAGAAGTATTAAATAGTGAATAACATCTGCTATCTTTTTTAGCTGCATTGAGAAGTATTAAATGAAATGTAATTAGGATTACTTTCTTTGCAGTCTTTCTTTTCAATCTTCGTAATGTTTCATTAACATCTACGAAACTTTCAACTTATATCTACCTAAAGCTACAAGTTAAAACAAAAACAGTATTTTTTAATAAACATATTTTTAAACGATTTTTCATACCATCCTCGTGCTTTTCCAAAAAAAAAAAAAAAAAAACCTATTTCGACGCGTCATGTGGCTTTTAACTGTAACAGTATTAAAAAAACTCAAAACACATACCCACACACTGCTGTTTATATCGAGAGCGTGATAAACAAAATACAGGAAGACAAACACACACATTCACATACACACCCACACTTTAAAACGATAACTTCCGCCATCATATTATAACTGTAAAAACTGCGTTGTATGATGAGAGTAACTAAGTATTTTGTAGAAACGCCAAAGGCTGATGTTATGCTCACATACACTTAAAAAACGTATACCTACACAACAAACAAACATTCATTGTATGTGTGTTACATACACACACACACACACACACACATCTTTACAACTCCTGGAAAAAACGTAAATCTTTAGTTTATTTTTTTTCTTTTTTTTGTTTTTTAACAAATTTCGTTGCTTTTATTTTGCCACTTTTTTGTTGTTGCTGCTTTGTTTATGGTGGTTCAGATGTGAAAGTTTCTTTTTATAAAACATTTACATTTTTTTCTTTTAGCTGCAAATATTGTTGTTGGTGGCATCCAGCTGCAATTGTAGGAGCATTTTTAATTTTATTTCTTGTTAGTAACATAAACGCAAAACTACTGTTGGCTAAACTCTGCTTATTGTAATAGAAAGTTTAAGCATTTATGTTGTATAGGGAAAATTTAAGAACAAACGTGTGTTTTTTTTGGACCAGCATTCAGTGGATGACCACTAATCATGCAATGTTTAGAAAAAATAGGTTATGGAAGGCAGGTTAGATGGAGTAGTATTTGTAAACATTTGATTTCAATTTTCCTATATTGAAAGTGACAGGGAATACTTCTGCAGGAAGTCTATTTCACATACAAAAGAACGTACTTTCCCTAAAATGTGTTGTGCGATACTCTGGCCAGTCGACCATGTTTGGCTGAGCCCTGACTGAAGAACATGTATTATATTAAAAAAAAAACTACAGGTTTCGGCAACAAGTTCCTTAATTTCAGCAGAACACATTCCATTATTGTGGAAGGCCAATGTAAACGGCATGCGGCCGTGGGCGGCAATCAGCTGTTCTTCGTGCCGCTTAGACTTTTTGTAGGTAGGCAAATGAGCGCGGCAAATGTCAAACAATTAAATAGATTTGTTTACTACATACATAAATAAAATCAATAATTTGTACAACAATTTGTATATTTTTTATTTCTGAAATTAATTTTTCGTGGTCGGTTTTTTCCATTTTACTTTTATTCATGTAAACTCATATGTTACATATTATTTCCCGTTGTAATACAAAACTGTTTTAAGCGCCAAAGAAAAAAGTTGAACAAAATTTAACTTTGCCTCACAGCATTGCCAGATTTTTTTTTTAAGAGAAGTAACACTCAAGCAATTAATATGCCTATATGTATATAATTGCGTTACTTTCTTTGGGAAGGGGATAAATTGAAGAAGTAAAGGTGGTGAAAGTAGAAGAAAACATTATATCACAACTCTGCAATTGCGCATTATGTTTGTTTTTAGTGCAGAATTGCAGCGCCTCTGGTGGTGAGTAGACGCATTAATGTTAAAGCTTGATTTTATAGCCTTTATTTAATTATTTTGATTGGTTGACGTGGTAGTTCACTACGTGCGAACACTTAAGTAAAGTCGAAGGGATCCCGTTTTGATAATTTAATTATTTTACTTCTGTGGCGTTTAAATGCTATACGATCGAAGGAGCGCGCTGTCATAAATATTAGTTATGATGGTTGGAAAAGAAACCTAATATAATTATCAGAAACTGATGTTGTTTGAGTGACAGCGGCTGGGAATCGAACGCGGGCTACAAATATCAACTCATGCTTAATGATCAAATGCGGTAACCAATTAAGCTACAGCATCCCAAGATTACGATACTTCAAACTTTTCTTGAACAAACAAAACTTTTATTCACTGATAATACTGTTGGCGCCTGCGACTGCATGCCGCTTACATTGGCCATAGTGGAAGGTAACGATAAAACAGTGAAATACAACCCACATTGCAAACATGCTATAATTAATTAATGAGTTGGATAGCCTACTGTCACCGATAAGCACCTTCGCCCTCCCTATACGCGGTCGAGTAACTTCAAAATAAATTTCAAAGCACCGGCCCATACATAAGAGTTGTATTCTATTTTCGGTCGGTGTAAATACCTTTCGTAATGAAATCAGACGGAGTGAAGTATTTCCCACACCATTTTAAGAAACCAAGGCACTTGAACGCTTTCTCTTTTGATGTCCAGCGGACATCATGCTTTTGATTCCATAATATTGACACCGCTCATAGAAAGCAACATGCTCTGTCTTACTTTTGTGTGTTAACATACAACATAGACTCTTAGGTGCTTTAAAATTCTGAGATTATTACAAGATCTTGGTTAAGTGTATCATTCATGTTTTGCCTAATTGTCCCAATCTCCAAAGGCTTTGGTCTATGGTTGAATAAATATAAATGGAAAATGTTATTATTTTCAAAAGATTAGATTGACGTAGCTGGTCATTTATAAAAATAAGAAAAAAAAAAATAGGAAAAAGAACAGGGCTTGGCGGTAGCCCTGAATTAATCTTGAATGTGTCTGATGAGATTCCATCTATAACAACTCGTATTATGCAATTTCTAACGAAACTCGATATAAATTGGGAATAGTCCGTTCAAAATAACACCATGCCACCAACTGTCGCATGCCTTGGAAATGTACGATGTATAGAAGAACACAATTTTTTCGATAGGTAGGCTAGTTAGTCTCCCGTAGAGCGTCCGTATGGAAGCCGTACTGGCGGTCCCTAAGTAAATTGTAGGACTTTAAATATTTCACAAGATGGTAATTTACCATACTTTCCGTAACTTTAGAGAATGCAGAGCAAATTGTTATAGGGCGATTATTATTAGGGTCCCTTTTTAGGAATCGACCTTACATTAGTAAGGTAAATTCACCGGCACGGTATAAGGTGCTGAAAATGTTAGCTAATGGATGAGCTAGCTTCTAAGAACACTGCTTCAAGACCAGTGCTGGTATACCATTCGTCTTAATGGTTCTAAAGAAGAGCTATTATATATTGGACTTTTATAGGAAAATAATAAAAATGTTGGCTTCAAATTACTGTACCAAATTGTCAAAAAAATCAGTACCACTGCGCTTTATCTTTGATTTGACTATAACCCAACAATTGAACTTGTTAATTTGAACTTATTTCTTATTTTGCCACTACTTTGCCTTCAGGGTATATGTCAACAATTCTTTAGTGTTCAATTATAGGAAGAATTTTAAAGAATAAAGAAATAATGGCGTCTTCTACAAATGTGTTCAGAACGAAGATAAATTTGCTAGCCATCAAATTCAGACTAAATTCTTTTATTTGCCTTTTAATAATTATTGTAAAAACATTTAAAACGTATATTTTTTTTTAAAACAAACAATTTATTTCACATAAACAATTTATTCTTTCAATTGTCACAAAAAATTCACTTAATTTATTTGCATACAATATTTCTGACACCTAAAAGTAGGCACCATTATCTGTGAATTGAATAGCTACGGTCTTTTGTAGTACAACTATGCGTATGAATAATATTATTATCAAATATTACTCATAAATAATGTTGGAATTATTTATTTTATTTCTTTATGTTTACTACTTCAAGCAAACTTTGTGAGAGACTATTTTTATAAAAAATTATTTTGATTCAAACAGTAAAACAAATTTTATACTGTTAAGTATAGATAAAGTATCCCGTCAGTTTTTCAAATACAATTTAAAATAAACTTAATTGAATAAAATGATGAAACCTTTAACCCAGTTCGCTTTCATTAGCCATGAAGAGAATTTATCCCATATCCAACGCAACTAACTAAATTTAATTGAAGTAAAACTGAAAAAACGTTTTTTATAGAAAATTTTTATGAAAACTATTTAAAGTATTTTCATACAAATTTTCTAGCCCAAGGTTTTTCTTTAAATTTTATTGAATATCACACTTAATTTCGATATATTAATGCAGGTTTTAAATAATCAATGACAACAGACACTGTAAATATTTATTTTTGAATTTTAAAATATTTAATATTTCTAATAAAAACTTTACAGGAGCCTTAAAAATGAGAAAGCAAAAACATAACGTATGATCAATCCAGTAAATAGAAGAAATATAACTGTGATTGTTACAATTGTTAGAAATTACAGTGGCCAGCACAACTGGTTACATGTTAGTACTTTGTGCACTTGTTATTGCATAAAAATAAAACAAATAAAGAAAATTAGAAAATACTTTTTATTATTTATATTATGTTTAATATTTAACAAATTTGTATTTTGAAATAATTTAAAACAATTTCTCAAATCCTTAATAACATTTACTTAGGTAAACAATGTATTTCTATAAAATTTAATGTGTTCTTAAACATTTTTTAAATTTTAATACAGTTTCCAGTAAACTATTTTGGTGTAAAGAATGTAGATTTGATTGTAAAGAATGTTATATTTAATTTAGTTATTATTCCCTAAAATACAGTTTATTCGATAGATTTTATTTCATTTTTTACAAAAACTTTAATTCTTGACATTATGTAAATAAATTAAAATCAGTAATTTTTAAACACTAAATGATTTTTGAAAACATGCTCCAAAGTAGAGATTAATAAGCATAAATTTCAATTGACGACATTATGTAAACAATGTAAAATATGATGTAAAATGTGAAATCTAAAATCTTTTGGTATTTTAATGTAAATGTAAATTTTTTAGGTAGCTTTTAATGTGTTATTGCACAATTTTTAACATTTGAATACAGTCTCTAAACAAAATTTAATTGTTGACATTATGTAAGTACTGTAGATTATCGTGTAAAAAATTTAATTTTTCATAGAGTTTTTAATTTTCCTTAAATTGAAGTTTATTCAATCGATTTTACATAAAAAAAATTAATTGTTGACAGTAGGTAAACAATGGAAATTTTCAATTTAATGTAATTTGTAATTATTAAGTGATTTTTATAAATATTCTCTAAAGTAGAGATCAGTTAGCAATATATTTTAATTGTTGACATTATGTCAAAAAAAATTTAATTGTTTACAATAGGTAAATAATGTAAATTTTCAATTTAATGTAATTTGTAAACATTAAATTATTTTTACAAATATTCTCTAAAGTAGAGATCAACTAGCATTATATTTCAATTATTGACTTTATGTAATTTTAAGTGTAAAGAATGTAATATTTAATACAGATTTATAATTTCCTTAAATTAGAGTTCATTTAATAGATTTTACATAATTTTTAAAAAAATGTTAATGTTAACATTAGGTAAACAATAGTTTCTTTTTACAAGCAATAAGGTCACTTGAATTTTATATAAAAATATTTAATTTATTTCCAATATTTCGCTATCACAATGGATAGCTTCTTCAGATATTATTATTTTATTCTAATTCAAAACTTATATTATCCCTGAAGAAGCTATCCATTGTGATAGCGAAATATTGGAAATAAATATATAGAAATAAATTAAATATTTTTATATAAAATTCAAGTGACCTTATTGCTTGTAAAAAGAAACTATTCAATATTAAAAAAAGGTCAAATAAACGAACTAAATATTAGGTAAACAATGTAAATTTTAAATTTTATGTAATTCGCAAACATTAAATGATTTTTGAAATCATTCTCTAAAGTAGACGTCAACTAGCATAAAATTGCAATTGTTGACATTATGTAAACAACGTAATTTAAAGTGTAAATTTATATATCTATTACTTCCTTAAATTAATGTGCATTCAATCGATTTAAAAAAAAATATTTTTTATCTTTTTCAAATAAACACATAAATGTTTATTGTTTAATGTATATTTCAAAGCGTTCTCTCCAGTAGTGAACAATTAACACTATATCAATTCTTTACATTATGTAAACAATGAAATTTTTGTGGAAAACAATTAAAACAATTATGCTAGTGATTAAAAAATTTACTCATTACAAAGTACAAAGAAATGCACTTAAATTCCAGACCATTTTGTAATTTTCCTCGCAATTCAGAAGGGCATAGTAAATTCGACCCACTTTGTAATAAAACTCTTACTTTTTTTACCTCTCTCTCTCTCTTTTTATTTCTTTCATATTTATGCATGTTTGCATTTATAGCCGAATATAATAGTATTTGTATTTCAACGACATATTTAGACATTTTCAAATGGTATCTTTAAACAAAATATTAAGGCAGGTTTTACCCACATTGTATATGGAATTGTATACACATTTGCTGCTCCGGCATGTGTGAGTGCATCTACTGTATGCATGTGTTAGGATTTTTTGCTTTGTACTGGTATTAAATGCTACAACAATGTTTGTACATGAACTTACACACACAGTAATTTGGTTTTGACAACAGCAACGAACAAGGGGGCGGTGGGGTTAAAAAAACCTTTTGCAGGTTGCCTGAGTCTTTGAGATTTTCGTTTTTTTAAATTTTCATTGTAGTTACATGTATTAAGGTTTCTTTTCTTGTTTTTTTTTTGCTTGCTTACTGGCTGTTATACAGACTTCGACATGCAAAAATGTTTTGTCAACTATCAAGTTTACATTGAAACACAAACACGTTTTTATTGTTGTATTACTCTCTATAGAAAATAGCAACAGCAACAACATCATCTGCATGAAAAAAAGATTTTAGTAGATGCTTCTCTATGATTTTGCTTCATTTTTGTATACATTTTTTTGGTGTCTAAAAGTAGAAGTTGTTGTTCTGGTTGGTGGTATGTTACTTTTTAAAAGAGGGTCGTTTTAATGCCGGAAGTTTGCATCTAAATTCTAAGTTCATTAACAGATATTTGGGGAAAATTTTTAAGCTACAAAATTTGTTAATTTTTAACACTTTTAGGAGAAGAGATAATATTTGGTTTGGGAATTTAATTAATGCAATTAAGACAATTTTACATTGTTAATGTTTTTATTTCAGTTTTCTTGCTTTTTCCCAAGAAAATTTAATTGTTGACATTAGGTAAACAATGTTCATTAATTTTCCGAAGAAACTTCAATTGTTGCCATTATGTAAACAATATAATTTTTGGTGTAACTAATTGTTAAATGTAAATTTTCAGTTAGATTGCGTTTTGTAGAAGATTCTAATGTTTTTATTTCAGTTTTCAACAATTAACCTAAGAAAAATCAATTGTTGACATTATGTAAACAATGTAATTTTTGGTGTAAATAATGGTTAAATATAAATTGTGTTTTTTTTTTAGAACATTCTAATGTTTTTATTAAAGTTTTCATAAATTTACCTAAGAAAATTCAATTGTTGACATTGTGTAAACAGTGTAATTTTTGGTGTCAATAATGGTTAAATATAAATTGTGTTTTTTTTTAGAAGATTCTAATGTTTTTATTAAAGTTTTCATAAATTTACCTAAGAAAATTCAATTGTTGACATTGTGTAAACAATGTAATTTTTGATGTAACTAATTGTTAAATGTAAATTTTTAATTAAATTGTGTTTTTTGGAAGATTCTAATGTTCTTATTAAAGTTTTCATAAATTTACCTAAGAAAATTCAATTGTTGACATTGTGTAAACAATGTAATTTTATTGTAAATAACGGTTACTTTCATGTTTTATTTAAGTTTTCATAAATTTTATTCACAAAATTCAATTGTTGACATAAAGTAAAGAATGTAATTTTTTAGTAAACAATTAAATATTTTGAATAATTGCAGACATGTTTTTAAATGCTGACATAAAGTAAAGAATGTAAATTTGTATGTAAATATTACCAAAACTAAGCCTTTCATATGATTATCGAAAATTTAAACATATTCATGGAATTCTTTGCTTAATTTCATTTAATAACATAGAGTAAACAATGTATATTTACGGGTAAACAATGTCATGTATAAAAGTTTAATATATTTGTAATGCAAATTAGAAAGTTTTAATCACAGAATAATAATAGAAAATCGTAAAAAAAATCAACATTTATTACAACAATTCGATTGTTGACATAAAGTAAAGAATGTTTTTTATGTTTTCTTAAACTTGTTTAAAGTTTTCTCTAAGAACCATAAATTGTTTAGCTAAAACGTAAAATCTCTGAAAAATATCTTCTAAGACTAGAAATTTTAATTTAAAAAATTTTCTAGCCAACTTCGATTTCGACCCTCTTTTGTATCTCTATCTGTCTCCTGTTAGAGAGCTGCTTGCAAACATTTCATTTATACAGATTTCTTTCTGTTAGTTTGCTTGTTATAAGCTGCTTAAAAATGTTATTTTTAGTTTGCTCGCTCGAAAGCCTTAAGCTCTTGTTCTGACATCAACTTTCTCTACTCCATACCACATACATTTAAATGGAAAACAATTTTTTATATGAATATTATTGTCATTGCTATTGCTTTTTTGTAGCAGGAAAACCCAAAAAAAATTTACAACACACCAACGCAAACCAACAGAAAAATGTATGATAGAGAAAAAAATTACGCCAAAATATGTGACTGCGACAATTGATAACAAAAGTTATTTTTATTTAGACCTGTGCATAATGTTCGAGTATGTGAATTTTTGTACTTACACAAGTTTCAGTTTGTTCGTTTTTTTTTTTTTTTGTAAGATTAATGTGTATTTATTCAAATTTCATTTGCCGAAACAAATTTAAGGTGAATTTGTTAAAAATCGAAAAACTTGAAAGAGAGAATGGGAGGTAAATTGTAAAATAAAGTATATAAAAATAATTTGGAAAACTAGAGGCTTTATGGGGAAGTTTAATGAAAATGTACATATATTTCTCTAAAACTTCAGCAATTTATCATTATTATTTACACTAAAATTTACATTGTTTACATAATGTCAACAAATGAGATTTTATATGAAAAATATTAAATATATGATTTGCATTACAAAAATAGTAAATGTTTATAACTTATGTCTATTATTTACACCTAAAATAACATTATTTACTTAATGTCAAATTATATAAATTTTCATTATATCTTGAAAGTTATAATGTAATATTTAAAGTTTGTGAATTTAATTGTCTACATGAAAATTTACTTTGTTGCAGTAATGTCAACAATTAAGATGTTTCAAAATAAAGTAAAATCTATTGAATGAACTCAATCACCTGGGTTCTACATTTCTAAAATGAAGTGGAAGTGAAATTTTCATTAATTTTGTGTTCTAAATTTTGTGAAAATGATTTGAAAAGTAAAATATCACTTTCAGTTTCGTTCATTTTAGTTAAAAGTTTCACCTCGTTTTCTAGAATACCGTGAAATTGTCCATGTGGAATTGAAAACGATTTAGTTTCACTTCGTAGTGGAATATAGAACATAGGCGAATATGAAAAAAATGTACAGTGGGGAGCACAAGCAATGTACATGTACATGAATGTACATTAGAGTGGTTCGCCTTCCATAGAAAAAAGAAGTTGTGTCGGTCACCGCCTTGGATTAAAGATACTGTAAAAACAATTCCAGAAGTATTTTTTTTATTTTTTTGCCACGCCTAGAAATACCGCCCTTTTAGTATTTTGTTCACTGTGTCGCTATTTTTAGTCCGATTATAACAATTTGTATACCGGTGTTCATGGCTCTGCAAGGGCTACATTTTTGTCCTTATTATTTTTTACTACCACGTCAAATTCTAGTTATTACTTTTAAAATTTCATACAAATACATTTAGCATTATTGTGGGTACGAACCGAGTTCTGTTTGTGCCCTGTGCTTTTTTGATTGCATAAAAATAACACTAATAAAGAAAATTTAATAATGTTTTTTGTCATTTATCAAAATGGAATATAATAAATTTTGGCAAATAAACAATTGATTTAAAAAAAACTATTTTTTCAAATAGTCTTTTGAAATATTTGCACAAAAATATCAAAGTTTTACGTTAGATTTCTCTGTGTTTGGTTTGCTTATGTCTTCTTAAGAAAAAACATTAGCTTGATATTAATTTAATTGCATGTGGGTAAACACTTTTTGCAAATTATCCAACACAAATTAATTTATTATACAAAATATAATAAATAATCATGAAACTAACTTTCAAGAGCCATTGAGGGCAATAAAAAAGTAACTATTCTATACTCGTAAGATTAATAGTTAAACAGCTTAAAAAGTCCTAAAAAAGTTTTCTATTGTCCTCAAATTAAAAATCAGAGGCCGTGATAACAAAACTTAAAAAAACACACGTGTTTAAAACCAAAAGATGCTTTTATAGCAATAATAGCAATACATATGTCCGGTAGTCGATGGTCAGCAAAGCGAGGCCTTTATGATATTGGTTGCATCTCAGCAGTATTACTCATGATAATGCACATGAAAAGAGACAAGTGTTTAACAACACAAGGTGCATCTATAGCAATTGGCAAACCCTTTGCCAGAGGGCACAGAAATTGGACTGTAAATGATTGGATTCATTTAATCTCGTCCGACGAATTCAAATTTAATAGATTTAATTTAAAAATACCATGTAAAGGAAACAATGAAGCACGGTGAGAGGAACGTGATAAAATGTGATTGCTTTACATGGTGGCACCTTAGATCACTGCAAAGAATTGGAGGAATGACGTGAAATGAAGACTATCTGAGTATTTCGTCTATAGTATGGTACTCTGTTAAAATTTGCGAAATTTGTTGAGCAACATCAATTATTTCGTTTGAAAATTTTGACAATTAGCAAATGGTGACAATGCCGCGATTTAGAAGAAAATTGTCGTTTTTATTGCCCTTAGGTATGCAACATTGTTTCTTTTATGTAAACAAAAACCATATGTTTTTGGCTGTTTTTTTCAATTTCGTGCGAAATAAGTGCCGCTTACATTATTTCACAGTTGGAAAAAAATGTTGCCGTATACATTTTTTTGTTGAAAAAACATGCTGCCAGAAACATTTCGTAACTTTTCACAATAAGAACAGAGTACAACTTCAGCAGCTTTAGTTCGCATTTATTTCGCATCAATTTTTTTATATGGGCTTTTGATAGTATTTTGCACGAAATGATGAGCAGAGTACCATGCTTATCATGTGAATGAAATTACTTTTCAGCTGGACGGTGGCCCAAAGCAGACTTTTAAAATCGTGAAAGAATGACTTAACGAGCAGAATTTCCTTTTGATACAGTGGCCAGCAAAAAGTTCTGACCTCAATCCGATTGAGAATTTGTGGTTAATCTTGAAGAGACAGTTGTGACCATAACAATTAACTCCAACCCATTTGAACGAGCTTTAGCAGCAGGTTCAGAACGAATGGGAGAGTACATCAAATTAGTTAAGTAGTCGAAACATGTAAAGGGTGATTTTTTAGCAAGTTTTTTGTTTGACAAGACAGTTTTTGACAGCTCAACTGTTTTCGTGTAGAATGCTACTATTAAATATATTAAATATTTAACCGTGAATAGGCTTATAAACGAACAAAGTTTGCAAATTATTGAAATTTATTATCAAAATTCATACTAGGTTAAGATGAAGAAAAAACGAAAATTGTGTTCAAGCGAATATGGACTTAGAAGCGCCATTGGTTAAAGATGAATTCAGAAAAATCCGTGAGAGATAAATCTTGAAATTGCAACATCATTCGAGCCTGCTTGCGGGATTACTTGCTAGAACTCAACAGAAACAAGGCTTCGTAGACCTGATTTGGTAAATCTAACTAACTTAATTATAATTTGTCCTTTTTGCCTCTATCAACTGAGAGCAAAAACTTTTTGAGTTTTAAGTATAAGATTGAAATACTTATTGTAAGGCCTATGAAGTAAAGGCAGTTGCAATAAATAAATAGAAAAAGTTTAAAAAAAAATGGATGCACAAAGTACTAGCATGTACTTACTTTTGTTCGCCACTGTAAATACAATAAACTAAGGCCTGAATGTGTAAATATTTCATATAATTAAAAAATATTAAATTTATCACAATTGAGGCTGGTTTAAATTTAGTTTAGTGCATTTCTTAAAACCTTTATTTAATTTACCATTATTACTGATAAATTTATTAATTTTTTCTTACTATTAAAAACATTATCTTCTGTCTGAAAACTATTTAGGTATTGCGCTTTTAAATCGTTTTTATTTTTATTATTTTTTATTTCATTCTCAGAAATTATAGCCAACATTTTAATTTTAAATAAGCGTCAGTGTGCTTTATGTCACACAAACACATACCCTCCATACATGCATACATACATATGTTGCTAGTACTTGTGTTTTTTATTTTTCTTTTTATTTCAGCAACTTAAAGTTCATTTAAATTGTTCAGTCTTTTTTTTCAACTTGTCTTTATTATAAAGAATTTCAAACGAGTAGAGAATTGTTGTCGTACTTTTTTTTTCTTTTTTGTCTTGCTGTTGTAAACTTTTGTTTTTTTACAAGTTATTTTCCATATATATGAATATAGTTGTTGTTGTATAGTACTTGAAGTGGTTATAAATTTATAAATGTCGCATATGTGCCACAGCACCTCCTGTGTGAACCTTAACGCTAGAAACTGTCTAACAGCAGCAGCAGCAGCAGCAACAACAGCAATGAGAAAAACTACAAAACTACACACACACACACACACACACACACACGCAATGAGAACAAAGGCAAACAACAAAAACAATGAAAAAACAAACAAATACACATACACACACACACACATAAATGCACACCAACCAGCCAGGCTGCAAAAAGACACTGAAGATGCTGAATTAAACGGAAATATGCCTTTTAAATACATGGCGGAGGAACAAAAAAGCACTAAAATAGTTGTATTAACAAAAAAAAAATAAAACAAAGTAAAAGAACACACCAAGTAAAGCTTAATGTCAGGAGGGTTTGCTAAAACTACTCACAGGATTGTGTAAATGCTGTTGTCCTTGTTTGTGTGAGTAAGAGTGTGTGTAAAAGTATGTATGTGTTTATTTTAGTTTCTTCTTACGATGACGCCAAAGTTGTAGAGTGTCGTATGTAAATGTGAATATGAGTAGTTGTAGCTGTGTTTATATATTTTTCCTGCTGAAAAAAGAAACAGGCAAATAAAAAGAGGAGCACAATTTTTTTGTTTTGTTTGTTTCAAAAAAAAAAAAAAAAAAAGAATCCTGTATGCAATTTAAGTTTATACTTATTCGAATGTATTATTGTTTTATGTTTATAAAGGCCAATAGGAATTTGTATTAGAAAAGTTGCACAAAAAAACTTTATAAAGCAAACAACTAATGCAACTAGAAACTGATTTAAGATCACACAATAAATAACTTGTAAGTTTAGAAAATTTTCAAAATTATGATAAAATAAACAGCAAATGTTCAACGAATAATTACTCACAAAGTTAATGAGTTAATTTTTTACCAAATTTTTTTTAAACTGATAATAAATGTAAACACAAAGTTGTACAAAATCATGTAAAGGGTGGTTAAATTGTAAGGGCCGATGTTGAATGTAAACCACACCTAAAAGCCAAGCTTTTTTCCGAATTTTATTTGACATTTCTCTATTTCAGACTTAATCAATTTGAACCATGGAGAGATACACAATCCAACAACGTGTTAAAGTTATCCAGACTTATTATGAAAATGGGCGTTCAAATCAAAATGCATATCGTGCACTTCGTGATTTTTTTGGTCAATTTGATCGTGCAAATGTGCGTACAATCGCAAAAATCGTGGAAAAATTCGAGCAAACCGGGTCTGTAGAAGATGTGAGAACACCAGTGCATGCTCGTACAGCTCGTACTGCAGAAAATATTGCTGCTGTTCGCGATAGTGTGGCTGAAGAGCCGTCCACCTCAACTCGTCGTCGTGCCCAACAATTGCACCTCTCACGCTCGTCGTTGATAAACATTGTGCATAAAGACTTGCATTTACACGCTTACAAGGTGTAATTGGCTCAAGAACTAAAGCCTCTTGACCATTCCAAACGTCGTGGATTCGTCAATAAACAGAATTGCCGCATTTGGGCGAATGAGAATCCAAGAGTGATTATCGAAAAACCAATGCACCCACAAAGAGTGACTGTTTGGTGCGGTTTATGGGCTGGCGGCATCATCGGGCCGTATTTTTTTCCAAAATGAGGCCGGTCAGGCAGTTACTGTGAATGGTGTTCGCTATCGTGAGATGATAACAAACTTTTTATGGCCCGAATTGGAAGATATGGATGTGGACGATATGTGGTTTCACAGCTAACGAAACAATGGCTCTTTTGCGCAACAAATTCAATGGCCGATGTCAATTGGCCGACAAGATCATGTGATTTGACACCGTTGGACTTTTTTCTTTGGAGTTATTTGAAAGAAAAGGTGTACGTCGATAAGCCAGCAACAATTCAAGAGCTAAAGGATGAGATAATTCGGCACATTAACGGCATAGAACCTCCATTATGCCTCATGGTCATCGAAATTTTGGACTATTGGATGGAGGTGTGCCGCCGTGGTCGCGGCGCCCATTTGGCCGATATTTTGTTCCATACATAATTGAGTAATACCAATATATCATAATAAAATAAAATTACAATAATTTCCTAAATAGTTTGTGTGTTATTCAAAATCAACATCGGCCCTTGAAATTTAACCACCCTTTATTTCAAGTTGTTCATAATTGGGCAACAAAATAAACGAATAATTATTGAAACAAATAATTCTATATAATTTTTCTATATACATATATTTTTTTCTGTTCTAAAAACTAAAGCTATGTGTCCACGATCATCAAATATTACAACGTTGTCCGAAAAATACCGAACTCCGTAGGTTATTATTAAAGAAATTGTGGTTGGTGGATTTGTTAAGAGCCACCACCTTCGCGTTCTCAGTACATTAGTAAATTCATAAATACCAAACAATCATTTGGTATTCCTGGGCGTAATACCAAAGAACCTCGATTAAAAATTTCTACACAAATATATGTATGAAGGCCGCTTGTAATTTGGACGCCTTTGAATTCTTATATTCATAATTTAAAGAAAAATACGGTCTTTCCCCCAAAATATATCATTTCCTAATGGTTCATTTCTAACGCCAGCAAAAGTTAGTGGGTGGCAGTTTCATATAGATTTTAAAATCGTAGTTGCAGTGGCAACGAAATATAAAGAAATGTTCATTGAAAGTCCTACAGTTGTGTATAAGTGTAGCACACACAAAAAAAAAAGAAGGAAACGGAAATATGAACCATACTTTTATTTTCTTATAATTTTAGCTGGTAAGCAAATACTTACGAGTATGTAAAGTTGGAACAAGCAACAGAAGCAGCACCAGCAACGACATGTATAAAACGCACGTTTATATACGCTGCCAGTTTTTTATATTTTTATAGCCAGGTTGGCAAACGTAACAAAAATAGTGCAAAAATAAAAGAAAAGAAACAAGTGAAAATGCAATACACGTGGAAAAAACGTAAAGAAACTGCAATTAATATCTTAATTTAATTAGAAACTAAATAATAATGAATTACTATGAATAGTTAGAAATAAATTGAGCAGCTATTATACTTCTGGCTATGTCTGGTTGTATTGCAATGCCATAACATGACATGAGTCGTTATGGCATAGCAGAGCATGACATAAATACATCTTTGTAAGCAAATTGATCTTTATAAACAAACTGAGCAGTAAGTATACGCAAAGCTACATATATGGTTTCATGGCAATGGCATAACATGACATGAGTAGGTACAACATAGCAGAGTAATACATAAGTGAATATTATTAATAATTGAACTATGAATGAATCATTGAAATCCTAAGTAAGCAGCTAGTCTACATCAAGCCACTTGGTTAAATTACAATGGCATGTCTTGACACAAGTCTTCACAACATAGTAGAGCAATTGAGCAAAACACTTTTGTCTTGTACAGTAATTAAGTGCAAATTTGTTTAGTTTAATTATGAAAACCAATCGCAAATAATATATATATTTGCTCAGCTATAATTGTTTTCTCTCTGTACTTTTTATAACTGTTATGTTATGTTAAGTTTGACATTGTTGTTATTATTGCTATACGTTTCCATTTTATTACTTTGTTGTATTTCTGTCTGTTTTTTTTTTTTTAATTTTTGCAACATTCATATATTTTTTCTAACCTTCTTTTTTGTTGCTCTTGTTTGCAGTTGAGGTTAAGTTTGTATAATCATAGAGGTGTGTATAAATAGGAGTTACCAGTGAGTTACCATTTTTTTATTGCCAGCCGCCATTGTTGTCAGGGGGCTGTAAAAGTTGGTGTGAAAGTTGTGGCACTTACAACACTACATACGAATATACATATTTTGAACATTTAAAACGGCCCCAAATGTCAGGTGAAAAGGTGCTTGTTATTGGTATTAAGTCTTTGCTTTAAAGTCATAAAGAGTAAATAATTTAAAGCTGCTAAAAGAATTATATATTTTACTTTAGAGAATGAAAATCGTAGTATACAATATTTGCACACCTAAAAGTATGCCACAATATATTAAAATTAGTGAACAAGAGTATTTGTGGAGCAACTGTACGTAATTAATATTATTGTAAAATATTACTTATGGAACGATTATAAACACGTATATATCTTCTAAACAAATTGCTGTAGAAAATTTCCGTTGTAAGTACTTTATTGGAAAGCAGGTTGAGCTAGAAGAAGTTTAAATGCAAGGAGTCTTATTTTTAGCTTTAATAGTGTGTCTTTATAGTGTCTAAGTTCATCTACAATAAAGTCAAAATAGAGTGTTAATTGAAGGCTTTGTAAAGAGTGATTTTTTAAGAGCTTTCGGATTTGATTGAAAAAGCGCATAAAATTTAGAGATATGTATGAAATCTTTATTTGAGTCGATAGAACGATATATTATAATTCAATGTTTAAAGTTGATTTCATGTTGATTCATGATGATTTCTTGTTAAATAGTTGAGTAAAAATTATATGTTTTAACTTTAGCCCTATAATGCATTACTAGGTAATGCAAGTTGTATCTTGTTTATATTCTTGTTCCTTCTTAATCAATTTCTGCAAAATTATCAAATTTCTCACAAAATCTTCTGACAAATTCTCATAAATTCTAAAGCCTTTGGGAATTACAAGCTAGAAACCTGAGTATTTTTTTAACCAAAGAAATTTATGTAAAATATGGTCATTTTGTAGAAAATAATACATTCTTGGGCCTAGTGAACACACAACGCACACACACACACAGACAGAAACAAGCAGACGGAATGTGTACAGCAATC
This sequence comes from Bellardia bayeri, assembly GCA_950370525.1. Taxonomy (NCBI): domain Eukaryota; kingdom Metazoa; phylum Arthropoda; class Insecta; order Diptera; family Calliphoridae; genus Bellardia; species Bellardia bayeri. The sequence goes on along the minus strand of OX493268.1, from coordinate 17,665,925 downwards.
AGTGACCAATCTGTACTGGACATTGGTAAATGGTGCATTGTCACATATTAACGTAATTAGTTTAGTAAGAGTATGTGTGATTGTATAGATGTGTATGTAAGTATATGTACATATATGAATACATATGTATGTTACGGGAATACTAGCAAATGTTATTGTTGGTTTTATCCATGTTTATTTTTTTATTTTTTTTTTTTCAAATCTAAATTGTGAATTTGAGTGGTAGTTCTAAACTGATTGCAACAGCAATGCAACTTAACTACCTGTGCATGCACCAGCATGCATCAGAGATGAACTAAATGAATGAATGCAAGTGTATGAACACGAACGCATACGCACACACTTACTCACACACACTCTAATGTATTTACACATGTAGTCTTATTACATTGATGACTGGTAGGCAACAAAAATCGGCCAAAAAAAAGAAACGTAACATATTGTTGGTGTGTGAGTGGTAACTATGCACTGTAATGCATCCTATGTATCTGTGTGTAGTTGAAAATTTCCCTAAAGGCTTTTGAAATGTGTGTACTTATGCATTTCACTGTTTCTCTGGATTCGTGTGTGTGTGTGTGTGTGTGAGAGAAAGCGTGCGTGCATAAGTACAGTTATGTAAGCGTGAGTGTATGCGTAAGTGCGTATATGTTCATGTATGTGCTTGAGACCAACTAACCCTTTACAGTAAAACTCATTTGTAACAAAGCTGTAAAAGCCCAAATATCTTTTATACCTTTTTTCCAGTTGTTGTGGCCAGTTTTATTAGAGACTTGGGCTTAGATCAGTTGTATTAAAGAGTTTACTCGCTGAGGTGAATTTAAGTTACCTATACAGGTATTCAGTTATTTGAGTCGATTTAATAACTTACAAAAATGTCTTTGTTGTTGAGTCTGGTTTCGAGAGTTTCAATAAAAGATGACAAAAAGTGTTTATTTATACAAAATGTTTATGTTACAAGTTCTTAGCGGAATTTTATTGCATATAATAACTTTTCCCTACTTGAGGGTGCTGTAGTTTAATTGATTAGTGCATTTGATCATGAGTTGGTATTCGTGGTCTGCGTTCGATTCGCAGCCGCTACCACTCAAAAAAAAATAAGTTTCTGATAATTTTAGTTTTCTATCCTATCATAACTAATATTTAAAATAATTAAATAATGGCTATAAATCAAGCTTTGATCAATGCGCCTACTCTCCGCCAGAGGCGCTGCAATACTGTACTACTAATAAACCTAACGCGCAATTACAGTGTTGTCATATGAAAAAGCCTTTGTTTCCTTTCAACACCTATTCTTCTGCTACCTATCAAACCTAAAACTAGGCAACAATTTATGAAAAATTATTTTTTTCAAAACATCACTGCGTATGAATATTTTTATTCTGGATTATTAATTAAATATTACGTATACGCTAGTAAAGGAAAAAAGAATACACATTATAGGTAAAGGATGATTTTTCAAGACTTTCTTTTTAGCAAGACTGCTTTTGGCAGCTCAGCTGTTTTCGTGTAACATGTTTCCGGTAAACATGTTTTTCAAAAGTTGTATGAAAGTATTGCCAAAAGTAAAAATATGCATTTTAACATAAAAAAATACTGATTTGAGTTTAAAAAAATAACCAAACGGTAACACACAAATCATAAACTGATTGACAAATTTAAAACAAGAAGTAAAATTAATAAACAAACAATCTTAATGATGGATATTGCTGAAAATACTGCGGTATGTTTAAATATTGAAAAATTTTCTTAATTTATGTTTTGTATATTTATTTTTACAGTATTTATACTGGGGAGGGTAATATTGGATTTCTGCTGTTAATTATAATGCCCATAAATATTAGTCCAACTGCCACCTTAAAGTATACCGATCGACTCAGAATCACTCCCTGACTGAAATTTAACGATGTCCGTCCGTCTGTCCGTCTGACTGGCTGTCCATGTAAAGTTTGTGCTCAGACTAAAGTTCGCAATTTTGAAGATATTTCAATAACATTTGGTACGTGCTATTTTTTTCAGACCAAGAACGGATAGAATTGAAACTGGTGGAAATCGGTCCATTATTTCACCTGGCCCCCATACAAATGTCCTGAAATTAGAGTTTAACGATCATAAATGTTTGAATTATACAAGTATCCAAACAAATTTCACCACAAATAAGTAGTAAATGAATCAAAATCGCACAAATCACCACCCTAATGGCTGAAGATGGAGGATAGTATGTTCTGAAAACATGTTAAGGTAACAAAAATATTGAAGTCGGTCATACATTTTACTCCTCTAGGAGCAATCTGGGGTTAGTTAGGGCGGTGAGAGCTAATTTTATAAAAAATAATATTTTGTATGGGAATCCCCTTACAGGAGGGCAGATAGGGGGTAGGTGTTTCCATAAAGCATGTAGGAGGAGAAATATTAGTGAGAGTCGGTCTCACATTTTAACCCTGTAAGTGCAACTCAGGGACAGCTATGAAGCTTTAAGTGGATTTTGTCTCGTTTTCTCCTACTTATGACCCCCATGAGGGGTCCATCCCACTATTACATCTATTACAAAATGAAATGTTTTTGTCTTCATCGATGATAACCACTGTTAAAAGACTTCCACAGTTCCCTTGAGTTATTTTCGTATTTGCTTCGTATGTCATTTTAATTATATTTGAACAGCAAGGCAGAAATTGGCATTGTTAGGTGTGACATTATCAATATTGTTTGCACTACTACTTCTTAATACTCATTGTACATGAAGATAAATTGACAACATTTGACGTAATACTCGAAGCCGTGTTAAACTATACAATATTTTCTGTCATATTAAAAAAAAAATAAAACGTTCTTATTCTTTCCACTAAGGAATGCATTCCTTTAAAAGTTCCCTTATCATACCTGTTTTATTACGTGTGTCCCGGTTTTTATATTGTGGTTCATTTGCATAGACTCCTGCCATAGACTGAGTATTTTGCAGGGAATGAGCGGGAGAGTGAGTGAGTGATCATGCACTGAGTAAAATACAAACATACCAATGTATGAGTTTATGTGAATTTTTCTCTATGAATTGTTAAGGTTTGAGTAAAAAACTTATGAGGCCACTGCTTATTGGTGTCTGTGGTAAAATGAAAATTGTGTATTCAATGAGTGTTCGTTCATGTTTATGTCAAGGTATGCGTGAGTGTGCATGTGTACGTGCATCTCTATCGCTGTAGTTTGTATTTAGGTATGGTTTCTTTTTTGTTTATTTCGTACATTTTCGGTTTGAGGGGTCAGACCAATGTATGCACATTTATTGTTGAGTAAAAGGACCTCATTGCTTTTGCATTGTTGCTGGTTTCTGTATATTCAAGTGTACGTACGTGTACAATATGACATTATGATGACGATGATGACGATGTCCAATGTTTTTGGTAACACATCGATAACTGCTTTTGGTTAGTGTGATTGTAGTTTTATTTTGTCGTCAAAAAATAAAATCCCTAGAGTATTTTGCAGTTTACTATAACATTTTCAGGAGAGAGTGGTTGGACAATTACAATGAGTATTAGGGTGGCCGATATTTGTAATTTCTAGAGTATTCTGCTCCCAAGGTCTAAATGTCCTAGATATGTCAATAGTTTTATCTATAGAGGAGATAATAGTCTTGTCTATAGAGGAGACAAAGTCTTATATATAAAGGAGAAAACAGTATTGTCCATACAGGAGACATAGTCTTGACTCCTATTGTCTCCTCTATAGAGACAAAAATCTTGTCTATAGAGAAGACAATAGCCTTGTCCATGGAGGAGACAATAGTATTGTACATAAAGAAGACAACAGTCTTGTCTATAGAATAGACAATAGTCTTGTCCATAGAAAAGACAAATCCTGTATATAGAGGAGACAATAATCTTGTCCGTAGAGAAGACAATTGGAGACAAATTCTTGTATATAGAGGAGCCTCTAGTCTTGTCTCTGGAGCAGACTAAAATCTTGTTTATAGAGCAGACTTCATAATTGTTTATAGAGTAGACTAGTCTCATCTATAGAACAGCCTATAGTCTTGTCTTGTCTTTAGAGCAGTCTCTAGTCATATCTTTAGATTAACCTAGGTGGAGACGATAGTGTTTTCTTGTCTGTAGAGCAGCCTCTAGAGCATACTAATGTCTTGTCTTTAGATCGGATTATGATGAGGCTGTTGTATAGAACAGCATTGTCTATACAACAGCCTAGAAGGAGGCTATAGTATTGTCTGGTCTATAAAGCAGCCTATAATAGTCTTGTGTGTAGTGGATACTATAGTCTTGTCTTTAGAACAGCCTAAGAGGAGACGATTAGTATTGTCTTGTCTATATAGCAGCCTTGTCTATACAGCAGCCTAGAAGAAGGCGGCCTATAGGCTCTAGAGCAGACTGCAGCCTTGTCTACAGATCAGTCTGGTATAGAAGGAGGCTATAGTATTGTCTGGTCTATAAAGCAGCCTATAATAGTCTTGTGTGTAGTGGATACTATAGTCTTGTCTTTAGAACAGCCTAAGAGGAGACGATTAGTATTGTCTTGTCTATATAGCAGCCTTGTCTATACAGCAGCCTAGAAGAAGGCGGCCTATAGGCTCTAGAGCAGACTGCAGCCTTGTCTACAGATCAGTCTCGTATAGTCTGTAGGCTATAGTAGCGCACTACTTACTCTTAGTTATCTGCTCCAGTAGATAATGAAGTAGCCACTAACTCTCAGACTACACTGGGATATGTAGTGTTTTTAGTATTAGTCCTACGTCCTCCTTACTTTGTATTAGGTTGGGAACAACTTATTTCTTTGATGAGTTCTTCACACGATTTCCATGAATTTGCGGACAGCAGCATTAAAATAAAGTCCACCCTAATATTTATAGAAATGTATGTGTTTTGTTCATTTGTATTCTGGTTACATTGTGTTTTTGTTAGAACAGGTACTTTGCTGTTGCTGTTGTTGTACTGGTAACAGATTTCTAATGTATATTTTTGTCGTTTTTGTAGTTCTTGTTGTTGTTGTTGTTCATAATTTTTACATCTTGTTAATCATGTAGTTTAGAATGGACCATGTTTGTTTTATTACTAGTTATTGTTAATGTTGATATTGCCGTTGTTTCTGTAGCTATAACTTTTGCTTCTACGATTGTTGTAGGCTAAAATAATTCTGATTGTTGTTGTTATTGTTGCTGTTTCAATTTTCAATTGTCACCACACATTGTTGCTAGTTACAGATTTGACAGGTGCGTGAGTAAATTTAGAACAAGTTCAAACGAAAACCTCAATACCTATAAACCACTTAACTTTTAAATAAAGATGATGTTTTTAAGCTTTCTAACGAAAAATAATTTTCCAGCAATATTTCTATACATTTTCTCACTTTCCGTGTTATTTTCAATTTTTCCTAACTGCACTGCTATTTTCCTGAATCCTTCTATAAGGATTTGTCCCTAGTATCTACCTTCGCAATACAAATGTTGTTACAATTTCTAATATTTAGATTATAATTGAATTTTGGAAATAATTTCTGCAACACAGAAAACACAGCAACATTTCTACAGACTGTGTCAATCCAAATGAAGCTACAGTAAAAACGAGTCGATGTATTTAAGATTAGTTACTTCATTTCGAATGCCCTTTTCTTTGAGAAGATTAAACAGAATATAATTGAATGTAATTGTTGAGGATTTGGAATCATGCTGAGTATTGTGACATTTATTTGAAATAATTTTTAAAGGTAACAAAAAGATAATAAAATCATAATTTGCATTGTAATTGTAAAGAAAACAGAAATAAAATATTTTTAAGACAGGTAGGAAATATTATTTTATTAACAAACACTATTAATAAAAATTAATTAATAATAAAAAATGGCACTAGTTATGGAAAGAAATTTGAAATTATTTAAATACTATATTGCAATAAGAAATAGCTTTTCTACAGATAGATTAGTAAAGAACATAACCTAGAACAGCACTTCTAACAGCACCTAAATTGACCTTAAAACATAACCTGTAATTGAATCTACAGCAGAGCCTACAACAGAACCTAGAATAAAACATAACCTACAACAGAATAGAACAGAACCTTTAACAAAACTTACAAGAGAACCTAGAACATAACCTAGAATAGAAACTACAACGGAACCTATAACAGAACCTACAAAAGAATCTACAACAGAACCTGCAACAGAACTTATAACAGAACATTTAACAGAACCTACAACAGAACCTAGAATAGAAACTACAAACTAGAACATAACCTAGAACATAACCAACAATAGAACCTACAACAGAACTTTTAACAGCACCTATAACAGAACCTAGAACAGAACCTACAATATGTCCTACAATAGAACCTACAATAGAACCTACAACAGATCCTAGAACAGAACCTAGAACATAACCTACAATAAAACCTACAATAGAACCTACAACAGAACCTTTAACAGAACCTTTAAAAGAACCTATAACAGAACCTACAACATGACCTACAATATAACCCTTTAACGCCTAAGACCGTCTGTAGAAGGTCATCAGTTGAGTATTAAAAAACCGGGTTTTCCCCCGTTTAGCTAATAAGACCGTCTACAGACTTTCTTCCTTGTTTTTGTCCTGGAGCTTTAAAGGAGTATTTTTTTCTGAATTGGAACTTAAATACGTAATTTGCAGATGAAATACGTGCTAGAACAAAAATTTATTTCTGCAATTTGAACGTATTTTCAATTTCAGGTATTTAAGGGATAACCTACAATAGAACCTACATAGAACCTACAACATAACTTATAACAGAAACTAGAACAGAACCTACAACAGAATCTAGAACATAACCTGTAACAGAACCTACAACAGAACTCTTAACAGAACCTATAACAGAACCTATAATAGAACCTACAACATGACCTACAATATAACCTACAATAGAACCTACAACAGAACCTATTATAGAAACTAAAACATAACCTGTAAGAGAACCTACAACGGAAGCTATAACAGAACCTAGAACAGAACCTACAACAGAACATTTAACAGAACCTACAACAGAACCTAAAACATAACTTATGTGCAATAGAACCTACAATAGAACCTTTAACAGAACCTATAACAGAACCTATAACAGAACCTATAATAGAACCTACAACATGACCTACAATATAACCTACAATAGAACCTACATAGAACCTACAACAGAACCTATTATAGAAACTAAAACATAACCTGTAAGAGAACCTACAACGGAAGCTATAACAGAACCTAGAACAGAACCTACAATAGAACCTAAAACAGAACAGAACTATAGTTCCAGATATATAATCATAGACACACCTATTCTAATCACCCGAACAAGATTGTAGACAACCAGCAAATGTCTTATACAGTCATTGAATTGTTTCAAGGGCTGTATGTCAATGGCAGCTGTGTTGATCAAACAACATGTCGTTCACATGAGTATCATGCAATTTATGCAAGATATAAAGGAATCTGTTATCATGACGCAATATCAAACATTAGTAACAATCACTGCTTGACCAGTCTCAGTTTCAAATATGATGTCTCCAGCTCAAGATCCGCAATAAATAGTGACACATTGTTTGTGTGTGTGCATTTAATATCAGAATATACCGCAGTTAGAAATTAAAGTAAAAACTCCATTGCCAACAAGTGACTCTTAAACTTAAGATCACTTTAAAGAAATCTTTAAACAATTGTTTAAAATATACCCTAAGTAGTCAATTAACAAGAAATCAACTTTAAAACTTACAAATCGTTAAATGCTGTTTTAGCCTAAATCTCTTTCATACCGATTAAAGTTTGTAAATGTGGCCAGCAAAAAAAATATCCACAGTCTCACATTTGCCCACCCCAAATATTAATTTTGTTCCATATGTTTCAAAAATATTTTTTTTTGTTTTTGGTTTTATTAACCAAAGATTACTTATTGCACTCTTTGCCATTTGTCCCAATGCCACCCCCATTAGACGTATGCTGTGCTTATATTTTATTTTTTGGTTTTCTAACATTCATACACACTCACCAGCAACGAAAAAAAAACCAAATGACCGACCGACCGACCGACCGACCGACCGACCAACGAGACAATCATCCAACCATACAAATTCAAAACAACAAAAAATATTTTGCAGAGGGAGTAAAAAATCACCAAAATCTACAACTACACTAACAACACAATTATACTCTCATGATTTTTGCTCAAATGAATACCTGTGGTCCACCATCATGGCAACAAGATTTGTCAACATACACACAGTTGAACACACATGTTAACAATCTAATACACATTTTGTTTGCGAGAGATCAAGCTGAAAAGTGCTTTTAAAACACAAACTGAAATCCTTTAAATAGCTCTCTCGATAGCGCGTTTAATTTAAAACAAATGGCCTAATCACGCCTCCATATGCAAAAAAAAAATATTTTAACATTTTTAAACATTTTTGTAAAATATTATGGTCACTGTATATGATTTCTGCAACCATGATATGGTTAAGTTACCATTCACACGATTATAGCAATCATGTATATGATTATAGCAATTATTTAATGTTTGTGGTGATCAGCAACAAATATAAACAATCGTTTATATGAATGGAGTAATCATATGAATCGTCAACATAACATAATTATTGTTAAACGCAATCATATAAATAATTACAGTAACCATAACATTGTTGAAAAACTTGTAAAAATTTTGACCTTGTTGTGGTAAACATGTATAACTATATTTTTTCTCTGTGACACACAGTGACACGTTCAGCAGGCACTGGCTTCTCAACCATTGCTTTTGGATTTTTAGCAGCCCAAATGCGACAATTTCGCTTGTTGACGTTTGATCAGCCAATTTAGCCAATCCACGGCGAATTGTTGGCCGCCTTCAATTCAAGCAACTGTTTATAGCTAATTCTTAGATATGGAACCTATTAAAAAATCCCAAAATATTTTCATATTATTAATATTGTCATATTTTCATGTTCAAAAACACTTTTCCGTTTACCAGTCTACATTTCAAAATGTTACTTTAAACCAAAAAAAAAAAGATAAAGAATTCTTTAACATAAATGTTGGAGCAGGAGTTTTTCCATGTAGTTATTTAATTTTTTTGGTTCGTCCGTTCACTCGTTCTTGTTTTGAAATGAAAAACCCATATTAGAAAAGAACTTAATTGTATAAATGCTCTATAACAGTTGGATGAAAAATGTTACCGTTTATTTGTATTTTTAATGCATCATACATATGTACATACTATAAACCACAGGACGAAGGATAAAATATATTTAGCTTTGCATTTTGTAGGTGTGGCACTTTGAAAAACTATACTTAGGCTGATAGAAAGATAGAGAAGAAATTTACAAACCTTTTGGTTATTGTATTTAGCGAGTGACTATTAAAGGATTAAACAAGGAAATCCTTAATAGAGAAAATTTGATTTAATGTAAAGACACCTTAGAAATGCGTCTTATATGGTAGAGGGAGGGGGGCCTATAACTATAATAATTACTCATGGAGAGTCATTTGCAATTGCATAGAATAAAAGAAAATATGTAGTAGAGTTTTAAAACATGACATGATGGACTCCAACTCAAAGTGAAAAGTAGCATTTAAACTGGTATATTTACAAAATTTCGCACATTTTCAAATCTAAATACTTCCAGCAAACCTTTCAGCCCCCATGATTTAATGACGTAATAAAGATAAACCTAAAACTTTGTATCAATAACAATACTCAGGAGCATATTTTCTTGGACGTGGAAGGAGATTTTCACAACATAAAGCCTGAAGCAATTGAAAGAACACTCAGCACTACGGGTTGTGATCAAATAGTCGAAGTACTACTGGGTGATTCAAGTAGAGATACTTTTTTCAATAGCCCTTTTTTTTTTGACAGATCACGTGTGAGTCGTGTCATGCTGTCATGTTCAACTTTATTACAAAAATTCACATGCTGTGAGGAATGTGTTTCGTGCACTTTGCTTAACTTATGGTCAACATAATCGGTCTACTGAGCGTACTCTTCGCAACACCATCACCCATTTTGAGACCCAGCATTCAGTATTGGATAATATTCGACCGAATAGACCACGTCCAGCACGCTGTGAAGAAAATATAGCGACCGTAGCTGAGATAGTACACAAAGGCCGTGGAGTGTCGATTCGGCGCCGTTCGCAGCCACTCGGAATGATTTGGCGCATTTTACGTCGAGATCTTAAATTGAAAGCGTACAAAATACAGCTTATGCAACAACTGAAGCTACTCGACTTCCCTAAGCGACATCGCTTCGTTCTATGGACTCTTTAAAAACAGTGAGCACATAATTTCACGTTTTGGGCCGATCTATTGGCCACCAAGTTCGTGTGATATCACAACGTTAGACGTTTTTCTGTGGGGAAAAGTTTATGTGGACAAACTCAGTTACCAGTCGAAATGCTCGAACGAAAATTGGACTCAATGGATAGACCATCTGCGACGTAGCAACGGCCAACATTTGATAGACATAATCTTAAAAAAATAAATGCCAAAGAATATTCTTTCAAATGATAATAAACATTCCCCATTAAATTTGAGTTTTCTGTGTGTTTTTTTTTTCTTTAAAATAGTAGAGAACCTCGAAATGGATCACGCTTTAGAATCTGCATATCTAGAATGTTCTGCCAAAGCCGATAAAACTTAATGTTGCCCTTGCGCTCAGCTATGTTTATAATAGGGTGTTATCAACAATGTTTATAAATAGAAACTTTTACTAATGCAAATGTTGCTAAACAAGTTGTATGTTGATACATATGCCGTATGTTGATACCGGCCGTTAAATTTAAATTGAAATGCAATTTCGTAATAATATATTAATATTGTCGGATACTCTCGCTGCAGTAATGGAATGTGCTCTCAGGGAATTAAGTCAGCAAACAATTAGCATGTAGCTACAGTATTAATCCACATCACAATTGGAAAACATTTTAGTTCCTAGACTTGAAGAAACTCTCGAAAGCTGTCAAAGGAAGTCAACTTAAATCCTCATTGGTACTCATTTGAAGGAACGAGTAAGAAAGACGACAGGCTTTAATATTAATAAAGTGGCGATTTAAAGCCACAAAGTATACAGAGGTGGCAATATTGATGTTTTAGAAAGCCAAAATCAGATTTCTAAGTCAGTTCTCGTAGAAAGAAAAACGTATATTACTTTTTGCCACCTAAATTGTTGTGTGTTATAGTGTATCGCTTAATGTTACATGCAGAATCCAGAAGATTTGAAGATTATTAATCTCTGTGGAGTCACATCCACACTGTGCCCTTTTTTATTAAGGCTCAATCTATGGATTCCTTTTCTTTTAGAATCTAGAGGATTTGTAGTATACAGACTAATAAATTAAAAGAAGCCACCAAAACAGGAAAACATCCTTTCCTTGTTATAACAATAGAATCTAGAATGTATAATTAAACTGTGCCGATGCCGGCGATTGATGTTAAGAAAGCTATCAATCTTAGAAGAGTCACATACACGTCTTGCCTTCCTTTATCAATGCCCAATCTAGTAATAAATTTTTCTTTTAAAAATCTAGATCAATTGAGATTTATGGACCATTTGAGACTAGTCAAATATACGAAGCTATCAAAACTTTCCTAAAAGAATCGACGGTAGTCACTGAGTATGTACGATCCTAATCCTAATCCTCTCCTCAAGAAAATGATGATGGCATAAATTTCCACCAGAAAGATTGTAAGTTTTTCTACTAAGGGAATGGCTATCAAGAAATGTTGATCTGATCAGGTTTACTAGATTCTGTATCTTGTAATCTGCTATTAGGCTGCGTGGTATAAGTGTCATTTTCCAATATATATATCTTAAATATCCTAAACTTTCTTTTACTTTTACTTTCATTTAGCTAAAAATTTCACTAAACTTTCCTGTATATCTTTATTGCTATAAGAGATAGACGTATAATTAAATTGTACCTAGGATGGTCCTTGATGATAAGATAGTTATCTCTGACTGTCTGCGATAACCCAACCCTCTCCTCAATCAAATTAACATGACATTAATTTCCACCTGAATGATTAAAAGATGTTTTCTCTCTGTGGAAATTTTCTCTACCAATAAACGATTAGGCTTTATAGATTCTGTGCAATAATGTCGAAGTTGTCGAGCAGTCTAATTAAGTGCCACTAGTCCGGATATCTCTATTGTTATATAAAAGAGTTTTCAAAGCATTAACAATTGTTCGTTCGAAAATCGCTAAAGATTCGCTGAATTTATTCAAGAACAACCTGGGTTTTTCCGGAAAAATACTTTTTCCAGGCGAAGTCTATTTGTGACACAATTTCCTGAAATGCAGCTGTTAATTGGCCGGCCCGATAATGCGGTTTAATACCACTGGATTTTTTTTTTTTGTAGGACTATGTTAAAGCTAGAGTCTAAATAGAGCCAATCAAATGCACTACAGACTTCAAACTTAAAATCCATAAAATGCTGAACGAAACGAAATGGTGGGTCTCATTTTGCCAAAATGTGACTGAAAATTCTGTTTAAAGAATCGTCATCTGTATGAGAGGTCGTGGTGGTTATCAGTGCAATGTTAAACTTTACTCTTTTCAATACCATAACATTTGATTGATTTGCATAAAAACTTTGTGCTGTATTTTGTTTCGGATTGTTAACTTATTAGATAGCAACTCTTGCAAATTTAAATCCACATTTTACAAAATCATACAGCCCAATCATGAATAAAAATTCCGTGGGAGTTGTTTTCCCTTTTCCCATTTTCAATGTTAAAAAAATAAAAACGAAAAAAACTCCCGCGGATTTTTTATTCATGATTGGGCTGATAAATAAAGCCTTAAACTTATCTTAACATTTATCATTTCACCTGACCTCATTTCTTTCATGGCTGCTGCTGTTGCTTGATGTCTTTAATAAATTCCAACTCAATTATTTTCATTTAATTCCAACAAAATACCAAAACCAAAACGAAACGAAACATTTCAATGCATAGAAAATGGCAACCAGCAAAAATAAAACAAACCCAAAAACAAAGAGCAAAATAAAGTGGAAAATTCTACAATTGAACCATGACTTGATGTCATGTCAATTGCCATAAAATCATGCGTCATGCTTAAAGTGTCAATGGGGTCATTTAGGTTATACCACCAAATGTTGCAATGACACCAAACGAAATACTATTGAATGAACAATACACACACACACATTTACACAGACAGATACGAAATTTAAAAACATTTTAAATGTTTTTCTTCTAAAACATCTAATCATGTAACTGCTGTGGAAGATCTCTTCTTAAATGTAGTAGTACTCGTATGGCTGTTAGAGTTTATTATTTTTATTTTTATTTTATTTTTATTCTTAAGTATTTGAGTGTCGTGTCTTATTCGTAAAGATAAACGACTACAAGCAGCCATAATTGCATCAAAAGGAATCCATAAGATATGTACTCGTATGTTGTAGATTGTTAGATATTAATGTGTGGTGGGAAGTTTGCATGTGTGTATTGTGTTGGCGAATTTAGAGTAAAACCCTGAAATAGTAGAGTGTATTTGCGATAGACATTTGTTTATGCTGCAAAATAGACGTGATAATTAAAAGTAGCTTAACTGAAAAGTTCTTTAAAAATAATTCAAGTTACTTAAATTAAATCAAGCAAAGGAGCTCCTTCTATGATCACTCATAAATCCAACACAATAAATCTATCAAAGTCCAAAAATACTCAAGTATTTTCCAGCTCTTTAGTAACTTATCAAACCATCTACACTTGCAAATATATGTATACCAATTAAAGTGTGTGTATGTATTGCCATCAAACATAAAACCACAAATGGAGTAAACGACAAATAGAGTAGAAATTTCTTCAACTATTCCATATACAACTATTGCTTATATTCAACTATACCAGTACATACACATAATACGATGCATATATATATATATATATATATATATGTATGTACGAGTTCTGATCAAAAAATAACCGTTATTTTCAATTTTTTCAAAAAGTATTTATTTATTCATCAATAACTATCTTGTGCCCTTCAAAGTAATCCGCCTCAGATATATTGCACTTCTGCCAGCGTGTGTTTTCCTCGAAACACTTTTGAAACGCGCTGTTTGGTATCGCCAACAGCTCCTGTTTTGATTTGTCTCCTCATCTCCTCAATCATAGCAAAACGCATCCTTTCATCGGTGTCTACACGGACCAAGTCCGGTGAATACGCTAGTTGAGGCATGATAACGGTTTTGTTTTTGGCCAAAAACTCACGCACAAGCATCGATGTGTGAGCTGGTGCGTTATCACGGTGCAAAATCAATGATTGGTTTTTCCACAATTCTGTGCGTTTCTGACGAATTTCTTCGCGCAAACGGCGCATAACTTCAAGGTAGTATTCCTTATTGATCGTACGACCTTGTGGCAAGAATTCATGATGCACCACGCCATTGCGGTCGAAGAAAACAGCGAAAAAAACCTTCACATTTGACCGAACTTGACGTGTTTTTTCGGTCTTCTTCTCTACTGGACATTTCCATTGGGATGATTGGGCTTTGGTTTCAATGGCATAGCCATACACACCCATGATTCGTCACCACCCTGAAGAAAATGTTTCATGCCTAAAACGTCCGTCAAAATTGCTTGGCATGAGCCAAACGAGATGCCAACATCAGCAACCTCCCTGATAGTGATTCGACGATTATCCAAAATCAATTTCTTCACCAGGACGAGCATCATCATTGACATCTTCTTGGCCTTTCTTAAACCGGTTATACCACAATTGGACTTGTGTCCTGCTTATAGTAGACTCGCCAAATGCCACAGTCAACATTTCAAATGTCGTTGCGTAATTAATTTCATTTTTATACAAAACTTAATACAGTTTCTTTGATCCATTTTTTTCGAATAGTAAAATATCGAAGAGCACACCAAAACACGACTAACCTTTTTATCTGTCAAAAACAAACTGACAATCCAAAATGGCTGACATTACCAACATATATAACAGAAATGTGTACCAACATAACAGAAAAAAAATGCGACAATCGAACATACGTAACTCACGAAATTTGTAAATAACGGTTATTTTTTTGATCAGACCTCGTATGTGTAAAATTCATGCACATACTTGTATGTACCTGCTGTCATACTCAAACATGCAGACTTTTAAGACAGAAGAGGCAGAAAAGGATAACAAGACTATATACAATCAACCCACCAATACAACAACAAACACAAAAACACACACACACAGATGTAAACAGGAGACATTCAAATGTGTTTAAGGCTATCATGTATAGGAGGTGTGTGTGTGTGTGTGTGTGTTTGATGGTAGTGGTAATAAGATGCAATTGAGTAGAATTTAAAAAGAAAATCAAAAGTTCTAAAACTAAAGAAACAAGATGAACAAATGAATGAACGTTAGAACAAATGACTGACTGCCTGAATATAAATATAGACGGAGATGGATGGTTGAATTTCGATGGATGTGTGTACGAGTATGGTTTGATGGTTGTTTGAATGACTGAAGGAAGCCGGTTAGACAGTTAGAGAAATTTGTTAAAGGGCAGCTGCCATCCATCCATGGATAGGATCTTATAGTTATTGTTATAGTTGGATCCATTTCACTGGTACTTTTGTGTTGCCCGAAAAGATGAGATTGTGAAAAAGGGATAGATAGAGATAATTTTTTTTTTTCAAACACAAACTGCGAAGGGTTTGGCTTGTCTGCAGAAAACATCCAGAGTCTTTGGCGGGAATCGAACCCGCAATCCTCTGACTGATAGTCCGGCATACTATCGCCTAGTCTATCGGGGCACCAAAAATAAATAAATAACAGGTAAGACAGATGGAAACAGGAGAGAGAAAAAGGTTTCGGGTTTATAGAACTACAAAGAAAAGATGGAGTATTTTATTCCTAGTCAATTTAATGACCAAGTAGTTCCACCATATGTATTTGATCGCGATAGCCAATTGCTACTTCTAATAAAGGCATCAATACGCTCTAACTTTATATTCGACATTCCATATAGGTAGACTATTAAAGGATCGTTGTCCCAAAAATGTATTACATGAAACTGGACATTGACACCGAAGATGGGAGACGGTTTCTTCCTCTACTTCGTTATGACGGCTTCTGCAGAAGTCGTTGTAGGGTAAACTTAGCCTTTTTGCATGGTTGCCGAATTTACAGTATCCAGTGATCACCATCACTAAGTTACTTAGTTGTACGAGGGCGGTTCGGAAACTTCTTAACCTAGAGCAGAAAGCGCGGTATGAACAGAAAAAAGTTAAATGTTTTGGAAACTCCCATCTGTGCTATGAACACAAGTTAAATTTCCTTTAATCTGGCAAATTCCTTCAAATAGAAAAAGGTGTCCAAAAAAGACGCATCTGCGATTTTTTTACAATAGAAAAATTAGAAATTCGTGGTGTCATTAAATATTTTAATAAAAAAGGTTCATAGGGACAAGAAATTTATAATGATATGGTGCATGTGTTAGGTGAAAGTGCTCCTTTATATGCAAAAAATTGGGTTGCTGAATTTAAACGTGATCGTACAAGCATTGAGGATGAACCACGTAGTGCACGTTTAGAAACAGCAACAACAACAGAAATTTTAGCCAAAGTTCATGATAAGGTATTAACTGATTGACGAATAAGAGTGCGTGAAATAGCTAATGTCAAGGGCATCTCAAATGATCGAGTCCATTTAATTTAGCATGAAGAGTTTTAGATGAAAAAGCTTTCTGCGTATGACGAAAAACGTATAAGAATGAAAATTTCTCAAGCTTGTTTGGATCGTTTTAATAAAGCATCGTTTCATAAGTGTTGATGAGACATGGATCCACCACTATACTCCAGAGACAAAAAAAAATAAACAAAGCAATGGACTAAAGCTGGAGGAAGTGTCCCAAAGAAGGCAGAAACAATTTAATCGGCTGGAAAGTTTATGGCAACGGTTTTTTTTGGGACTTCAAAGGTATTTTATTGATTAAATAACTGCAAAAGGGTAAAACAATAATTTCATAGTACTATTGCAACATTTTGGATCAATTAAATGTAAAAATTCGAGAAAAACGCTCTGACTTACAAGACAAAAAAAATGAATTAAAGTATGAGTTACTTGACCAGCCACCTTATTCTCCTGATAGCTCCCAGTGACTTTTACCTGTTACCAAATTCCTAGCTGGTAAGAATTTTACCCCAAATAAAGATGCAATTACAGTTGTAAACCACTAATTTGAAGGCCTTGACGAAAACTTTAATCAAGGGATATAATTGCTATATAAGCGTTGGACTCAGTGTATTGAAGTTTTAGGAGATTATATTGAAAAATAAATATGTTTTTGAAAAACTAACTATTCTTTTTTTGTGCTAGGCTAAGAAGTTTCCGAACCGCCCTCTATAAGGTAGCATAGCGCTTTTCTTCGTTAGATCATCCGCAACACAGTTGTTGCCCTTTGTGTCTCTATGTCCACGCACAAATATAAGTAAAACTGTCGAATTTCTTGCTATCACGCTATTTAAGGATATCCGGCATTCCTGGACCAAGATTGGTGTAGTATATTTTAGGTTCTGTTTAAGGTTCTGTTCTAGGTTCCATTCTACACGTAGAGAAAAAACATGGTTAAGCATGGTTACGACAACTACACTGTGTTTTTGGCAACAATATATTGCTGTGGTACAACAAGTAATTGTTATTTTAATTTGATTTCAACAATATTTTAGTTACTATTAACATTTCTATGTTTATTGCAATTATAAAATTGAGTATGGTTCACTGAAACATAGTTATTTTTCAAACATGGTGGTAAACTATTGAAATAGATTTTGTTATTTACAACTATTTAAACTCTATATTAATACTGATATTATGTTTAAAATGCAAACAAAATATGTTTAATTTTAATAATATTTTGTTTTTACTATTTATAGAATGCTTTTGCATTCGTTCAGTAGTTTGTCTGCGTGTTATCGGATTATTAATTTGGATTTAAGTGTTTTAATAATTGAAAAAAAAAACAACACGTATTCAAATATACTAAATATTAAACATAACTAAAAATAAATGTAAATTATTTTATATACTTTGAAAGAGCGCAAATATATATTTTTATTTACAAAAATATTAACTAGTGTTTGTAAGTTTTGTGTTTTTAAAACAGAAAAATGATTGAAAATAATTCGTAAATATTTGCGATTTGCATCAAACAAATTTATGTTGTAGAACTGACCATATTGTTTTATATTTAACAATTAATATGTTTTCTATTTCTAGCATTTTATTTGCTATAAGTTTAAAATTCACTTATTTTATAAACCAGGAATTACCACTATAAATTTTGCAACAAATGGCGTTTTATACAAAATAAATATGATTAATTCACATCATATTATTACTTTATATCATATTATGATTACTTTCAATCATATTATGATTACTTTAAACTCTTAAATGGTTACCTTAAGTCATATTAGTTTTAGTTTAAATCATAATATGGTTATAATATTATATTACAATATCAAATTATGATTAATAAAAAAATATTATGATGAAATATTACGATAATTATTGATCATAATATGATATTTCATGATACTAATATTAATCATAAGAGGTTTTGACTTTAATCATAAATCTCAATATACTATGTTGCTCTTAGATTATGTTTACCACAACCATGTTTCTGCGTGTAGGTTCTGATTTAAGTTCTGAGGGCTAATTCTCGCATTCGTGTGCGAATAAATTTTCATTCGAACGTTCGAATTTTTTAACATTTGGAATTCCCTCATGCGATAACGAATAAAATTTATCGAAATTTCTAATGATGTCATTCGATAACGGATGATCATTTTTTAGCAAACAGAAGAAAAGTAAGTAAAAAATTTGTGACTTACTTTAAAAAAATATCATAATATTAATAATTTTATTACTTTTAGTTCAAAAATATCAAAAATAAATTTTATCCACGGACTTGGCAAAAAACTTTTTATATAGCTCTTTGAGTTATGCCAATTAAAAAATCTTTTCCAACAATGTGTTGAAAACCTCCGGATGCGAACAATGATAATGTTGCCGGCAACTGAATTTTTGGTGGAACCATGATGAAAAGTATCCCCTCAAACTTTAACTGCCCAAGAACGTAATTAAATGGTTCCTTTCAATTTCGATCACGACTGCCAGAATTAGACCCCTGTTCTAGTTGTGTTCTTTTACATACATGCTTCTAATGAAATTTCCTCCAGTGTAGACAAACATTTGTAGGATATGTTTGTTGTCTACATGTGTGCATACATGAATGCTTTTTAGTTAGAGGCCTGAATATATACAAGGAACCACAAAAGCAGCAACAGTATTTCAGAAAAAAAATACCATCTTCCGAAAACAAAGGCAATAGAAACAAAAACAACAACTACTAAAACATATTTTTTCAACTAAATGTAGAATTTAATGCGTTTATTGTTGATATTTTTAAACTGAAAATAGGAGAAATTGTGACATGCTCTCATATACATATATTAACATCAATATTGTAAGATTATATATACTGATCCTTGCACTCGTTTATGTGTGTTATATTCTTTACATACAAGTAAGTATATTGGTATTTTATTAAGCTATGTATATGTTTGTATGAATATATGTTTGTATGTTACTTGCTCCCAACTACTTGAGTGGAAGGTAACTTTTAACGCGAGTCTTATGTGGTGTATGTGGCTTTATGATTTATGTTCAACCAGGCGGCAATAATGAATTATTTATGTTGATTTTCTTCATCTACATAGAAGTACATCTACTTGTTCTTTGCTTTTGCACAATTTCAGGGCTTTTTTCAGTCCTTTTCTTCTTTTGTGTGCTTGTTAGCAATGTTTTACAAACGTTTTACACAAATTTCCTTAGACAATGGTAATAAAAAATTTGAGTTGGTAGGAATTTGGGAGGGCATAAAAGTTGGCAGAAGTGCCCTACTCATTAATTAGATTTTTCATTTACCAACAACTTTCGCTAGGGCCGTTAGTTTACATTAAAGAATGTTGAAAGAATTTTTGCAAATTGTAATTTCTCTAATCCATTTTATTTACCAAATCCTCTAACTGATTGTATCTTCCAAAATATAGTAATGCCTATATAGGAGAAAAAACGACTGCCATATGTTTCTCTGCAACTTTGTTGAAAAACATAAAGATGGTTTTTGCAGTTTCTTTCTATTTGTTGTTGTAATAATGGCAAAAACTGAGAGTGTAACGCTGCAGCATTGCAAGTACAAAAGAATTTTTTTGCTAAAAATATTTCAAACCATTGTTAAAAACTTATTAAATTGACTTATTATTGAAGACACTTTAACCAAAGTGTTAGGAACAGAACTAGAAGAGAACTGGAACACAACTAGAACAGAACTAGAATAGAACTAGAACAGAACTAGAACAGAACTAGAACAGAACTAGAACAGAACTAGAACAGAACTAGAACAGAACTAGAACAGAACTAGAATAGAACTAGAACAGAAATAGAACAGAACTAGAACAGAACTAGAACAGAACTAGAACAGAACTAGAACAGAACTAGAACAGAACTAGAACAGAACTAGAACAGAACTAGAACAGAACTAGAACAGAACTAGAACAGAACTAGAACAGAACTAGAACAGAACTAGAACAGAACTAGAACAGAACTAGAACAGAACTAGAACAGAACTAGAACAGAACTAGAACAGAACTAGAACAGAACTAGAACAGAACTAGAACAGAACTAGAACAGAACTAGAACAGAACTAGAACAGAACTAGAACAGAATTAGAACAGAATTAGAACAGAACTAGAACAGAACTAGAATATAACTAGAACAGAACTAGAACAGAACTAGAACAGAACTAGAAAAGAATTAGAACAGAACTAGATCAGAACTAAAACAAAAGTGGAATCGAACAGAACTAGAACAGAACAGATCTAGGACAGAACTAGAACAGAAGTGGAATAGAACAGAACAGATCCAGGACAGAACTAGAATAGAATTAGAACAGAACTAGAACAGAACTAGAACAGAATTAGAACAGAACAGAACAGATCAGAACAGAACTAGAACAGAACTAGAACAGAATTAGAACAGAACTAGAACAGAACTAGAACAGAATTAGAACAGAACAGAACTGGAACAGAATTAGAACTGAACAGATCTAGGACAGAACTAGAAAATAACTGAAACAGAACTAGAACAGAACAGGTCTTGGACAGAACTAGAAAATAACTGAAACAGAACTAGAACAGAAGTGGAATAGAACTAGAACGGAACTGAACAGAACTAGAATAGAAAGTGATATTTATGAAAATCCTTTTTAATCCTTTATAAATTAACAACATATACAACATATAAATATATGCAAAAATGCCAGGCATTTATAGACATATAAGTAAATGTCGAATATTAGTACGATAAATATATAAATAGTTTATGGAAATTTATATGTATTTATATAAATCCGGTAGTTGTGAAGGTGGAAATTGGCTGACTTTAAAAGAATTATAGAACTGTTTATATAAAGAATTGGCTTAAATTTAAAGTCATTTTTAAAATAAACTTCTTGTAATTGTCATCTCTACTTACTTTTGCAAACCTAATTTTAATTTAAGTAAATTTAATTTATAAACTGTGCATTACCTTACTAGCGAATGGTAATGTAACGAGTGTCAATTGACCTCAAAATGTTAATTCGCCTTACAAAAGCCTTGCAAGTAGATTGGTGGTTGTGTTAGGTTCAAGAACAGCTGGATATAGTCTGATATAATACATACATATGTATGTGTGTGTGTGTGTGTTAGTGCTTGTGTGTTTGTATGCATAATAAAGACTTTAACCAACTTTTTTTAATTAAATTTAAAATTGAAATTTTAAAAGGAACACAAACACACTTTGGCTAAATTGCACATACAGTAGAATTAACTGAATTTTGTTCATACGCAGAGCATATTATTAGGCTGATACTAAATTGTTAATGCAAATATTTCTATAATTTTAATTGCGATTAATTTTATAAGGTTAAATTACTCTACATATTGGAAGGTGATTAGATTGTTAAGCAAAGTGCTAATATAGAAATAGCTAAAAAATAATGGCTAATAATCTGCTAAATAGAAGTGCACCCCTCTTTTTTGGGCACCCAAAATTGTTATTTTATCATAGGTCTATAAAACAAATTTTCTATTTTTCCGACTGTTTTTTGACAATTCCATGAGATAACTGCATTAGTTTCTTTGCATTCCGTGAAATAAAGACACCAAACAATATCGACCAACCTAATGTATCCATATATTTATATCTCTGTATGTTGTATCTGGCAAAATGTGAGAAAGTTAATCGATTAGAATGTAAAAATCTACTGAAAAATATCAACAATAATTGTAATAAAAACAACAAATATAATAACTAGCAACAGCAACACAAGCAAAAATTTAATAGCCTACATTAAGATGAAGTCTTTTAAAAAAAATGTTGTTGGTAAATAATCTACTACAAAACATACAACTAGGAAGGCTGGGCGATAAGTTTAAATAACAATGTGTATATTATTAATCATCTTTTTTATTATTAATACAAAAGAGCTAAACCTACAAACTTTTTCTATAATTGCACTTATAATTGAATAATTGTCTTGGACTGCTTCCGGTTTCCGGTAATAGGAACACATGACTAATACACTTACGAAAGCCGACACCAATATTAATTCGATTAAGTTCAGACCTGATATTAGTATTCCTCCTTTAAGGAGAAGAGAACTGATTTCATATGAACTTCATTTCAATGCCAAGGGTAAGATAATCTACAAAAATATGTCCCAAATGAAACAATTTGCGATAAATCTGCCAAGAATTTATCTAAGGACTTATTAGACACTGATATCTAGCTGGACTCATACTCTTCTTTCTTGTGACGAGAAAAAATAGTTGAACAGATTGTGTTACTATCCTGTATTTAATAATCTAAGACGCAGATTTCTTGAGCAACAAATACTTATCGAAAAAACCTGTCTATCAAGATGATTTAGATAAAAGTTGAGACAGAGACTATTTAGGAAAAAACCCTCCTAGAGATTTTGCAGTATTTGATATAGAAAGCTCTTCAGAAACAAATCCGCTAAGTAGGAGATGATCTTAAAGTCAAAGCTTCGCAGTTTAAAGATTTTTAACTACAACAGGTAAGAGTTTATATTTATAAGGTATTTACCTAGGTTAATGTGTTTCTCGGAAATGGACTCTTTGTCCCAATTTACTCTCTTATTCGCATTAGTTCCAATTTACACGAATTCTTTAAGCTAAGCTGATTAACTTTTAGACATCGGGTAGAGGGGAAGATAAGACGAGTACACTCTTGATTGTACTAGCAATTCGTGTTACTCTCTTATTCGTATTACATGTATACTCTCAAATAAAAATACGAGCGATTTAGGTAATAAAAATTGTGCTGTGTGAACACCAAAAAATTTCAAGGAAAATATTATATCAATATTTTCAATAAAAATTGCTCAATACCCTGATTTATATGTGTATTTGGATTCTAAGCGACGAATTTCGGATTTATAAGCATTTAAGTTATTTTCGGTAGTAGGCTTTATAGCGGAACTATGGCTAAATATGGACTAATATAAACAAAAAATGGTTTTATGATTTACCTTATCATGAAACTTATTTTTGCTGAGAAGTATAAGAAATTTTAGACCAATTCTTACAACAGGACTTGTCCTTCTGTAATAAAAATAAGGTGTACAAAATTTCATGATATTATCTGCATTATATATAAGGAAAATAGCAGAAAATATCTGAAAAATATCGAGGTTCTCTGTTACTTTAGTCTATAACTCGTATCCTACTGCACCAATTTTGACCGTGTTAGAATCTTCTAAGGAACCAGAATATATTAACGGAATGATAAATATTCTACATCTTTTTGGTGGTGGATATAAAAATAGAATCCATTCTGAATTTTCTTGAATTTAAATAGTACTACGCACTAGTCCTTCACCTAACTCTATTAAGGTTTTACCTAATGGGCATTATCCTGCAACAATGCGTTAACACTATCTGCCTCTAAATGCAGGTGTTCTAGAATGTATGAATACTCAAAGATCTAGAATTTGCTTTCCTTCATCCAAACTTATTATAACATTTCGAAGCCAAACGGTTCATAAGTTATTTAATAATTCATAGTTTAGGTGGCTGTGTAACATGTCCCGTTGAAACCAAAGAAATGGTTACTACGAGATTTTAATGAAAGGCTTCTGTAGTATAGCCGTATTTTATTCAATTCAATTCACTAGCATCTAGTTTTTAACCATCAAACGCAATTGCTCATTTTCCCATAACCTACATTTGCCCTATCGCAAACTTTTCACACAATTCATGTCTAAGCAAACACAAGCATGCTTCTAAATATAGACTAAATTTCAATGGATGTTTGGCATTGTAAGTAAGTGTGTATGTAATTGTTGCTTACATATACAGGCACACTATTAAAATACCATTAAAATAGAAAATAGATTTTATTTGTGTTTTTCTACACACAGAGCCAGACAGACACGTGCAGTGCACACAAACGTCAAAATCTATAAAAGAGAGTGCAACACTATCCAGCGGAAAAATATGCCGTAAAAAGGCCATCCAAAGGGCCTTATTTTACAGTAGAAAAGAGTAACAGTAACAAGCATCAAGCACAATCGTTTTAATTTTATATGGCGTGTCATTGTTAGTCAAGGCCTTGCCTACTCGCCACTGGTTAGATGCCTGATAGAAAGCCTACATGAGCAGGTCAATTGGAAGGTCTACCAAGTAATGCCTCACAGAAGGCGTAATTAAGGCGTAAAAAAAGGATTTTATATTAATTTAAAAAGTATTTTCACATGATGAACCTACATATATCTCGGAAACTATTGGGTGTCGGACAATGTATAATACATGATATAAAATATATTAAAAACACCTTTCTAACGCTTTATATCATAATTATTAAATATGGACTGACTATGAGTTAAATCTGAGCAATATATTTTTTGATCCGATTTCTTTTAATATCTAAAACATCTTAGAAAAGTCTATATAAATGTTATTATAGCCTGTTTCATATACTTCAGTTATAGCTGACCAGTTTTTGTTTAATTCTCTTTTGAACTTGCCATTTCATTCAGACGTGTCAATTCAATTTTCGTACTTTTTCATACAAATCAACATACATGAAAGAAAAAAGCAAAAGGAAATAAGAAAATTGACTAGTACCACCAAATTTGTACCCTTTTTATTCTCTTTTCCCTTCTCACCCAAAAATACTTGCCTTGAAGAGTCAGAATTGAAAAGGATTTAGTTTATTAATATAAATTGCCCAGACATTAAGCTTTATTTTAGAGTATGATATGTGTCTGTAGGTTTTATAATCACTGAAAGGTGTTTAAAATACCTCATTTGATATATATAAATACATATATCGTCTAAGAAATGCAGTTTTCAAGATATAGCTAAACATATTACTTTAAACTTTGAAGCCCCGCCCCTCGAAAATAGGCGTGGCGACAAAAATGTTTTCTTTTATTTTACTCAAAATTTTAAACTCCCCTAGTGATACAATTTTGGAAGAGATTTTAAAAATGTCGCTAACCGACTTTTATGTAAAAAAAAAATCGCACAATTTAAATTATTTTCATTAAATGTTTTCACGAAACTTTTTTTAACAAAAAAATATTTTAACGTTACTTTAAAATAGGTGGGTAGCTGCTTTAAATTGTTTGATGTTGTCAACGCTTTACTTGACTCTACTTGTTACGCTAAAAATTATTGGCATTCTTTTGAAATGCAATTTTGAACACCTTTTAAGAGAAAGCATAGTGCAATGAGTGTCGAAGCATTTAGTCAGTGTTTCCCAGGCCCTATGCGCCTGGGAGCGATTCTGAGTCGATCGGTCGATCGGCCACTATTGTGGTGTAGGGTATAAAAACATAAATTCAGGTATAAGGTCATAATGGATTACGGCATATTATATATCATTTGAAAGTCTTTTCCGAGCACCATATTGACCAGATATATTATGTGGTAAAGTAGTAACTACAGTTACAGCAAAACTTTAAAGATGAATAACTCGTAAGCCGTAAGAGAGCGGGCAAAAATGTTTACATTTTTAGGTATAGACTTTAAGTTAATCCAAGCTTTATAAGTTGACAAGTACAAGTTTGAAGATATTTCCATAAAATTTAGTAAGAGAACTTTGTTCGGCCTAAATACGATTGAGATTGAATTTTTGCTTCCGATCGGTCCGTTATTTCACTTAGCCTCCATACAAATGTTCTCCCCAAGTAGGAGTTTATTGGTCATAAATGTTTGATTTATGCACGTATCCAAATAAATTTCGCCACAAATAAGTTTTATATGAAGCCTAATCACACCTACATATATAATTTGTGCAAATCGGTCCATAATTGACCATAGCTCCCATATAAACCTTACTTCAGAAAATCACTTTTAGAAACATAAATCTCTTGAAAACGTTGGTATTTAAATAAAATTCAACAGAAATATCTTTCATATACACATATGATGATGATCGGTGCATAATTAGTCTTAGCTCCCATATAAGACCCTCTTCTGAAAATCACATGCATAAATCCTTTACAGAAGTCTACTATAGACGCTCACATTTCTAAAAACTGTTTTCACTCGCATACTCGGTATTATATGGTCGGGCTTGACCGACTTTACTTTCTTATTTGTTTAACATATGATACCGTTAAAAAAATTATGTATTTTTTTATTTTTTCTTTGTATGTTTGGGTTTTTACAACAAAAAATATTGAATAAAAATTTGTTTTTCTTTAAATCTATTGGTGTTTGCTCTTCCGTAAGGAACTTTTGGGCACAGCTGATTTAACAAGTCTTTTATAAGGCCTACAAATGCAAGAACTTGCAATTTTTCCTGCTGACTGCAAAGTGTATTTGTATGGAATTAAGTAAATCTATTTGAGTATGTACACACTCGTACATACATATATAAACATGTGTGTATGTGTGTGTGTATGTGTCATGTATCGGTGTTAAAATAAACCAATTTTTCTATTATAATCAAAATTAGTAGCATCTATATAAATGAGTTTATGTGTAAGCATATACATACATAGCTACTCGTACATATCTAACTATCCATCTATCTATCTATAACTCTGTGTGTGCGTAGTAGATTTTCAAACAACATTCAACAAAATCTGCAGCAGCATCATTAGTAAGATGCTGCTGTTCCTGCAGACGATGAAGTTGAAAACGAAGAAGATAAAGTTGTTTCTGACGATGTCTAGTAAGTTTAACATTTAGTTGTTGTCTTTTAGACCTAAAGATCAATATTTTAAACAGCAACACTAAATGATTTCTCTTGTTATCCCTTATATACACAAATATATGTGTATATATTTTTTATACATACAAATATTGTGGTTGGGCCAGGGTTGGCAAACATGGTACAATTATATTAAATGATACATATTAGACTCAATTGGTACTGTGTCACTACCATGAGTCATTTGGTACCATTTCAAAATATTGTTGCTTCAAAAATTTATATTCCAGATGAAATAGTTAAAAATAAATTGTTGGTTGAATCATCGAACAAAGGCAGCCTGTGAATTTTTATTCCGCATTGAAAGATATGGCGGCAAAATCCAAAAACGAAAGCTTGAACTTTAGTTAATTAGGGTGTTTTTTTTTAAAATGTATGAAACTTTAAGTTGACAACACTCTTTTAACTGGCGGCCATTTTGTCAGCTGTCGTCAAGTGATTTATGTTTAGTTTGGTTTGACATTTCAACATAAATAGACTGACGCCTGACTGACAATGCTCCCAAATTGTGCAAATTTATTTTAAAAACAAGTAAAAAAGTATAGCCCGACCATATAATACCCTACACCCAGTATGTGTACAGTTTTTAAGAAATGGGCGTTATATGGGAGATATCATCTATTTTGGACTGATCATCCAAAAATTTAGTGTCATGATTTCTGTGAATATAAATATTATATGTGTTAAACTTTATCTCGATATAAATACTTTTAAAAGATTTATGCAGGTAAACGTGAATTACGGAGAGTAAGACCCTCTGTAGTTTCGACTTATTATGGACCGGCCATTATAAAATTAGGTGTCATTATTTTTGTATATAAGAAACTTATTTGTGTCGAATTTTATTTGATTACCAACATTTTTAAGAAATTTATGACCGTTAAAGAGATTTTCGGTAGTGGGCCTTATATGGGAGCTACGACTAATTATGGACCGATCTTCACAAAAGTTGTTGCTGTGATTTGGCTTCATTTAATACTTATTGTGGTGAAATTTGTTGGGATGCTTGCATAATTCAAACATGTTGGTGTGATTTGGCTTCATTTAATACTTATTGTGGTGAAATTTGTTGGGATGCTTGCATAATTCAAACATTTATGATCGTTAAACTCCTATTTCGGGAGGATATTTGTATGGGGGGCTAGGTGAAATAATGGACCGATTTCCACCAGTTTCGATCCCCATCCTTGGGCCGAAAAAATATCACGTACCAAATTCTATTGAAATATCTTCAAAATTACGACCTGTACTCTGCGCACAAGCTTTACATGGACAGGCAGCCAGCCAGACGGACGGACGGACATTGTTAAATCGATTCAGAAAGTGATTCTGAGCCGATCGGTATACTTTAAGGTGGGTGTTGGACCAATATTTTTGGGCGTTACAAACATCAGCACAAATTTAATATACCTTCCCCACTATGGGTATAATTGTTAATCTATCCTTAGATAACTCTCTTCCTGAAGCACAAGTTTTTTAGCTTGAACAAATGCTCTATCTAGTAGCAGTATCAAGAATGATGCAAATAAAGATTAATGTTTTAAAAAAAGTGTTTGTATTTTTTTAGCTGGTGTAAAATCTGTAATCTATTACAGTTTCCCCAAAGATGAAGCACAAAGGAAGGCTTTCGGTAACTTTATTTTTAAAGGTACTGTACTTAAGAATATCAAATCTGTCATCAAAGAAGACGTACTATTAAACGAAAATGATGAAATTAAGCTGGACAACCTGTATTGGAAAATAAAAAAACACAAATCCTGGCATTACTGTTAATCCTGTAGAGGACATGACCTACTCACGGGTAAATCACCTAAGCGAAGGTGGTCTAAGTAAGCTCTCAAAATAATTATTGATTTAAGCGTTTCCTTTAAGCGATGCCATTTTTATAAAGTTAAATTCATATAAGTTGTTACTGACAACTGGATACTTTCAAACACATATGACGAAAGCAAATAAATTCGAAGGAGCAGAAGAAATAAAAATATGTACTTTAGAATAAGCTCAATTAATGCCAAAATTTCTCTAAATATTAATATTAGAAGAAAATGGAAATTTATTAAGTTAATGTAGAAAACAAAAAATTATTGCCAAAAAAATTAAATTATTCCACTGTTATTTTACAAACAACTTTTGTTAAATTCTGACCGCTTGTGTTATTAAGGTACAGTCACATTTGGCAAATATTTACTCAAAAAAGCGTAACAAAAGCGTTTTAGCACAAATTTGTTTAAAGTTGTTTACTCTTACAAGCGTTTTGCAAGCTCAAACAGCATCAAATAAATTAAAATTAAATATTTGTTGTGATTTGGCCTAAATAATAAAAATTATTTTTTTAATAAATAAACGTATTCAAATATATGTTATTCAGTGGTTATGTATTTTTCGGAAAATATTGGTCAAGTCTGACCGTACCTTTAGCCAATAGGATTGCATTTTGCGTGACGTCATTTGTGCGAATTGCACAGAAGAAGTTTTATTTCTATTATTCTTGAGCAGTATGATAATTTTGCTCTCGATTTTTTTATTAGTCTTACACCGTATTTCTACGGGTTTAACCATGGTGTAATTTTTTTTTTTTTTTTTAGAGAGAAGTAGCACTCAGGCAATTAATATACCTATATGTACTTGCGTTACTTTCTTTGGAAAGTGGATAGATTGAAGAAATAAAGGTGGTGAAAGTAGAAGAAGGTTCTATATCACAACTCTGCAATTGCGCATTAAGTTTATTTTTAGTGCAACATTGCAGCGCCTCTGGTGGTGAGTAGTCGCATTATATTTTTAAAGCTTGATTTTATAGCCTTTATTTAATTATTTTACTTCGGTGGCGTTTGAATGCTATACCACCGAAGGAGGGTGCTGTGATAAATATTAGTTATGATGGATAGAAAAGAAAACTAAGGTGACTGCAAAACGGTCACAAATACAACACAATACAGAAACAACAGGCATTTTGTTTGTGTAAAATAATGTACTCCCTGCAAATAATATTGGTCTACGTGATCCATTTTAGATGAAATGGACTACTTGCAACATGGTCCAATGTAATGCAGTCATGGACCATGTCATAGTTAAACAAGAGTTTGTAGTTAAACGGCATGGTTTCGTGTTAACACGATTGCATATTGAGTTGTTGTTGTTTAAACTAGCCCTCTTGAGTACTCCAGGCAGTAGAAGCATGGAGTAGTTTTGGGACTACTCCGATGGGTTATATGGTCCAATCCTAGGACATCGCAATGTTAAATCGACCACCTTTTTTTCATATATTTGGAGTAGTTTTGGAGTACTCCTACTCATCTTTGGTCTAGTCTTTACATGCATGTATAGACTAGTCGCGTAATTTGCAGGGCTACTGTCAAAAACACTTGAAAAAGTATTATTTTTGACATAAGTAAATTGTAAACAAAGTCAGTCAGCTGTACTACTGCACTTACCTTGTATAGTTACATCATGGGTTTGACTTTTAAAGCAATTTCAATTAATTGAAATATTGTTTGTGTTTCCTATTGTCAATGAAATCAATACGAAATCTCAATTTCCATTAAACATCGACGATTTTTTAAGACATTCTTGATATTGTCAATAATTGTTAATGTTAAAAATTTGATTGTTCATTATATCGAGCATTAAATTGTTTAAACATGCGTTAAGTTTTATTATTATTTAATAAATATTAAAAATCATACCCTGTAGACCTCCACAAAAGTACATTTTATTTATATAGTTGCTATAAAATCCAAAAAGCTATTTTCCATCACTGGGTTGGGCTATATTTAATGATTCTAAATAGAATAAAGCCACTCAAATCTAACACACTCACTCACATACATACATAAGTCAACATATATACTTACAAGTTACTTTGTGTGTCTACAAACATCCTGTCTAAAAAACAAAAATTCAAAAAAAAATTCTTAACAAATATCAAAATGACAAAAAAGGTCTAAAGAAAAAAAAAACAAAGTCTAAGTATAAGTAAATATATTGACCATCATTAGAACTCTTACTTGATTGTTTTATGTGGTTGTGTATGCTGCAAAGCCAGCTGTTACTTTCATAATGTTTCTTTTGTGTAACTACACACTCAACACACATGAAGAATATTGCTTATTGGAAGCAGGTCACAAAAGCCTGGTCATTTTGGAATACACAAAACAATTTATAGAATTTATAAAAGAAAAATGAAATTAAGAAAACCTCAGCAGGTTATACTGGGGTCGGTCAGGACTTGTTACAGATTGCAGTTTATTAGAAAAACTTTAGAAACTATTGAATTTTAAACAAAGTTTGCTGAGTTGCTTAAAGATGGCAAATAAAGTTTGACTAACAAAGTCATGTATGTTTCAATAAGATTTCCGGGAAGAAGTGGATTAAGAACCCACACTCGATTAAGGATATCAAGTGGTTACATAAATCGTGTGCTTTTGGAGGACCTGAGACCCATTGCGATATCCTTAAATAGATGTATAATTCATGTGAATTGTACACGAAGAAATAAAATCAATCTCCCCTATTTGGATGCATCTTATTAGATACATCTGCCACACTTCACTGACACTCTTTAAATTATGACATCCTAGTACAAAAAGATATCTTAGCTTTTGTAAAAGAAAGCAGTCACACAGAATGATTTGTTCTTTTCTAAGTCCAAGGAATAATTCATGCGTTTGGTAATACGTATAGAACCCAATAATAAGAAGGCTAATTGAGTGCCTACCGGTTGTCATTCTTCAAGTAAGTTTCAATTTACACGAAGCAATTCTTTAAGCTAAGTTGATTACCTTTTAGACATCGGGCTGAGGAGAAGAGCGATTTAAGCAATAAAATTGTGCTGTGTGAACACCGAAGAAATTGCAAGGAAAAAATTATTTCCATCTATTCAATAAAATTACTTTGTGTAAATTGGCCATCAGTTATGGTGACGGTAAGTGTCAAAATGTTCATCAACTTTCTGAAACATAATATATAGCCTAATGTCGAGGGACGTTTTATTGAAGAAAGATATTGATTGACATGATTATTTCTAACTCCAGTTTGTATAGAATGTTTACCTTCTCTTACAATATTGATCACAAGAGTGACTAATTGCAAACCACAGACTCTCTCTGTGTGCCCATTCATCCATCATATTCCATATCTCAACGAAAAGCAACGAATATCGCTGTTTACCACAGTTACCTTTTAATAGCACACAGGATTTCTGTAGGGTGTGCGGGGATGCAGAGGAGCTAGAGACAATAGAGCACATCATGGGCAACTGTCCTGGGTTGCAGCGTCATAGACTTAAGTGGCTAGGAAATAGATTCCTGGACGAACTCAGTAATGTTGCTGGCTGCAAACCGAGTAACATTCTGGGTTTCATTAGGGGAATAGGGTGGCTATTTAAGGGACTTTCTACGGCGTCTCCAAATCCGTAAGGGGATATTTCTTCTTTCCTTCTTTCTCCCCTTAACAGGCGGTTTTGGATTCTTCTTTCATTCTAAATTTATCATTCAAATCTCTTCTACTGAAGGGAATCACAATGGACCACAGGGTCTCCGAGTGGAAGTTCACATAATGTACAACCCTTCCAATCTATCTATCTATCTACCTTTAAGGACGACCCGTTAATTGCACATTCATCAGGCTTTTTAATCACACCGATACCTTTATATTCTGGGATCTATTTTAGCTCTATATAATAGACTAGACTCTACTGTCTAGTCTGGACAATAGACTAAACTTATTTTCTGTGCTTGCTTCAAATGCAGACTTCATCGATTCAAAAAACACAAGAAATTCTCCTGACCACCGTGATTAGTTTCTAATGAAAATATATTGTTAAATAGAACTCATCTCGATGTGATCGTGTGTAAACCCATGATTACAAAACACTTGCGTAATTGTCGCAAAACAAATATTCACCCCTATCGTGAATAAAAATTCCTCCTGAAATTTGTCAACTTTTATTTTTTTAACATTGAATTTTAATAGGAAAAATGTGAAAAGGGAACAAATTGCATGTGGCATTTTCATTCACGATAGAGGTGATTATTTGCAAATCTGTACTCAAAGCAATATACTAATTTGTAGACTGCATAAAAGACTAGTCAATAATCTGAACAATAGACTTTCTAAATTATAAAATCATTTTAGAAATCAGTAGCTCGTTTCTGTATTTTTCGCATTGTAAAATTTCTCACATGAAGTGTGAAACAAAAAATTTCATCCTTTCTCGATTTGTGAGATAAAAGTGTTTCTGTACTTGAATGCGTAAACAGACAATGCTGATTCTGTTTTAATGGGAATATTTGCAGTAAGTAAGTGTCAAATGCAAGTCAAACGTCAACGAAGAAAAAATCAAAATAAAATCAAAACAGTGAAAGGAAAAAAAAATAAAATACAACAATTGTGAAATAAAAAATAATAATAAAATTATTTAAATAAAAACAAAAATAAAATGTATTTATAATGTAAACAAATGTATATATTTATGTATATATATGTATTTAAAAATATCTATGTATATATTTTGAATTGTGTGTTTCTCGCAGCAATTTGAAAAGTGAATTATTTTTCCACTTCTTGTGAGAAACTCTTCGCAAAATAATGTTATACCCCGTTTACACAGGGAAACATTTGGAGTGGAAACATCTGTAATTCTCTTTTGTATTTTCCTTCGCGGTCATACAGCACACATTCTTGACACATTCTTGTCGGAAACATTCCAGTTTATATTTGTTTTTTTGACATTTGTCTAATTGCAGTGTTGTTTTTTTTTTTTAATTTCTACAATACACAATAAGAATGAAAGCACAAAGCGTGTCTCCGAGAACGGGAAACAAATTTCATATTCTCTTTCCCACCCGTCCCTCTCAGCCAAACAAAATGTTACCCTTCCAAATGTTTCCCTATGTAAACGGGGACTTACATAAACACTTTTTCTAACATCCTTCCAATAATTGCTGGAAATTTATTTGAATGACAGATAATTCTCGCAAAGTAAAGATACAGAAACACTTGTGTGAGAAAAAACCGTTTTTGTTTAATTTTACACTGTTTTTGTTACAGTTCACTCATTTTATGCGGAAAATTGTACGATGCTAAAAATACAGAAACTTTAGAGCAAGTTAATCGTTTAACTGGAGAGTTAACCCCCTGGCCCACGATGTTGAACGATAACGTTCGCTTAGATGAGACTTAAGACACAAACTTGATTGAGTAAAAAATAGATACGATAAAAAGTTTGTGTCTTAAGTCTTATCTAAGCGAACGTTATCGTTCGACATCGTGGGCCAGGCGGTAAGAAACAATATTGTTCGGCTAACATTTTAGATGGCGCACAGGCCTTTGATAAAGTTTGGCTTACTGCCTCCTAGTATTCACAGATTACTAGAGTCTTACCTATCGGATCGCTTATTTAGGGTTAAAGACGGTGATTATGTGATTAAGGGGAGTTTTCTCGGACCAACTTTACTTTACTTGATATACATCCCTGATTTGCCAACGAGTGAAAATTTAACGATTTGCAGACGTCACTGCTATTCTTAGCTTACATGTGGATTCAAGTGTAACATCTTGTTGATTTCGGTTGTGTCCTTTGGACGTGAGTGTTTTACACAGACAGACAGATGGACGGACATGGCTCAATCGACTTAGAATTTCGTAAGGACCAAGAATATACATATATACTTGGTGGGGTCTCAGATAAGTATTTCTCAGTGTTACACACGGAATGACAAACTTATATATATCCTCATTCGCCACTTATTGTGGTGGAGGGTATAAAAATTTAAAAAAAAAAATGTCAGTTAACTGATCAAGGATCTATTGATATGAAACCAAAGTAACTTGAAGCAAGTTGACTTGTTAATTTTATTATTTTGTTATTGATTACACATACAATCATAAAAATTTTGAGTACACAATAAATTGAAGCCAAAAACGAATTTTGTGCATAACACATACTAAAAATAAAGTTGGAAAAATCTATTTCATTCAAAATGTTCTTATTAAATAGTCATTTTCTCATCTTAACGTAATCTTTATAAGTCTCTCTATCGCCACACTGTGCAATATAGAATTCAAACATTGATTGTTACATATTAAAATAATTATGATTTGCCTAAAATTCTCCAACAACCTCTTGAATTAGCAAATCCCATAATAATTTGGTTGCCCTCTAATACTCCTACACTTTGGCTACATTTGTATCCTGTATTCATACACGTGTATGTAAGTTTTTATTTTCCACAACATTCTTTTACATTTCTACATTAGGATTTTAAAATATGTTTTCAAGTTTTATGAGCTCAACATTCTCTAATATTTTGCCACAATTGTCGTCCTGCTGTTGTTCTCCTAGCTGCCCTTCTTCATGCATTGAGGTAAGAAACACTTGAATTTATTTGTGTATTTTGCTTGTATGTTTTATAATGATGAAAATAATGAAGTTGACCATGATGATGATGAAGTTGCTGGCCAATGTTTAAAAAAAAAAAACTTCTACTCTGGACACTAGGAAAACTTAGAAACGACATTATGGTTGTTAGTCTATTGTCATTTTAACAATTGACCACAATTCTGACACTCTGAACCAAAAAAGGTAAGAAAACATACACATAGAAGACATACAATACAAAACATAGATGCATGTGTTGGAATAACCAGCAAACATTTTTTTAAAAGTCTATAATCTAAAGCCTAGTACTCTGTTCAAATTTGGGAAAAATGTTGAGCAACATTAATTATTTCATACGGAAAATTTGACGTATAGCCAATGTTGCCTATCACGCGAATTTGCATAATTTGACGTTTTTTTTTAATTGAAAGGACGCCACATTGTCTTACTTATATAAACAAAACACATATGTTTTGCTTTTTTGTGAATTTAAGTCGAAAATAAATAAAAGTTCAAATATTAAAAAATCTGTGTTGAATCGAAATAGTTAAATAAAAATGAATAAACAAATATTACTGGCCGCTTGTGCAGCAGAACAACAAGTAATAGATATTGTTGTTGCGACATAAAAGCTTTTGGATGAAAATTCCACGTGAAACAATTGCTACTTTAATTATTTCGCTGTGAAAAAATAATGTAGCCAGATACATTTCACATGTTTTTCACAAAATGAACAGAGTACTACTTCTGCAACATTTTTTCATGAAAATTTCATGTTTATTTTTTAACATGTATTTTGACAGCATTCCACTTGAAATTTTGAACAGAGTACTATGCCTAAACAATAGACCTAGTCTAGACAATAGAGTAACCACTAGTCTGTATAGTAGACTAGATTATAGTCTGGATAGTAGTCTAACTTTAGTCTCATAGTCTTTTAAGCTATTTGTTCTCAATACAGCAACATATATATGTTATTGTTCCACCAGTAGTTTCCCTTTGAACGTTTAGTTGGCATTAATGCATCGCCGGCAATCTTTAGTGCAGTTTTGCTTTGTTCTGTCATGTTCACAACTCTAATTTCTTCAAATTGATGACTACAAAAGGTGTCGGCAAAAGCCTCTAGATCGAACTTATCTTTCGCCCAACCCTGGAACATTGTCCAACAGTCTATAGTCTGGCCAATAAATAAGTATATAATCTATAAACAATAGACCAGGCTATAGTCTGGGCAAATTAACAAATCAGTCTATAAACTGAACAATAGACTGAAACTAGAGCTTGACTATGGGCCAAGTCATAAACCTGTCTGTAGTCGGTAGTGTTTGCTGGGTATTTACAGATATTTATACATATGTACATATGTATGTATGTATTTTTCTTTGTTTGCAAATACATCTCAATGCTGAAAAGTATTTTTGTAGAGCAAAATAAGACATGCTGAGATATTCCTTTTGAAAATATCATAAATTGTCAATTTTAAATTGTTAAATTTTATTACATTACTTTTATAGCTGAGCCCTAGATCATAAAAATTGAATTTAAATACTTTTTAGGGACATTTCGAGCAAATTTTCTTAAAGACTTTAAGCGTAGAAATCCGACAGAAAGAACCTGAATAAAGACTCTTTCACCATATTCCATAAATGTTAGTTTACTTGCTTTTTTCTCTTCTATGAACAATTTCTAATTAGTTTTCTATCGCCCAAAATATTTTAACAAACTTCATTTTACAAAAAGATTTTAATTTAGATAAATAATGCAAAAAAAAAACACGTGTTTTACTGAAAAAAAAAACACTAAACAAATAAACACATTTTTTTTTAATATTATTAAACTTTAAATCAAATAAAAGCAACAAGTTGCTATTAATGCATAATAAACTTTATCAATTTCCAGTTAATTGAATTTGTTATTATCAAATTGTATATTGTATTTAATCTTATAATGCTAAAAAAAACAACAACAAAATCTGAAAAAACAAACTATTCACGTATTATTTGTTTAATAGTTTTGCCATACAGTGGCCCGTGTGTGTGTTTAAATATACGATACAGTGTAATAGTGTGTGATGAGGGTTCTTCTAAACGAGCGAAACTTATGTGCCCGGGTAGCTCAGTCGGTAGAGCATTGGACTTTTAATCCAAGGGTCCAGGGTTCAAGTCCCTGCTCGGGCGAGAAAACTTTTTTTTTTATTGTTTTTTTTTTAATAAAAACAGTAACAAATATTTTTATAATTTTATATTCAAAGAATTTCTTAAAACAATTAAATCTTTTTGAAAAAATTTTAAACAAATTGCAAAAATTTCAATTAAAGATATACAGGCATATCACAGAATTCGATGGGAATGGTCTCAATTCCGTATTCGCAAATCGATCGTTTTTATTTTACGTTCTGTAGATTTCGATCGATTTTGTTTATTCCCAAAAAATTTTTAAATCTCGGTTTTTAACTTAAATATGGTAACGTTGTGTAACCAAAACAAAAAACATATGATTTTTGTAATAAAAAGTATAACAAAGGCGAACAGAAAGAGCGCTAACAAAGAAATTTTAAATAAAAGTGAACAAAAATGGAAGATGGACATGCAATCTGATACCAAATATAAAATCCTGGATTGAACGAAACACGAAAACAGTGTTGACCAACCTAAAAGAATAAGCAGCTGTGATTCATGCGTAGCCATAGAGAAGGATGCGAAGCCTGAAAATAACACCTGGAAATATGGTAAACGTAATGGTTACATTCCGTGATTTCATGGAAATTGTGTGAAAATGCATCACTAAAATAATGAAGTAGAGCTGCACAGTAGTTACGAACCGCTTTCCATAGTAAGGAGGACGTAGGAATAATACTAAAAAAACTACCCATCCTGATGAAGTGCTGAAATAGTACCAGGCTGGTGTTAGTGGAGTTAACCACTACAGTGGATAACATACAGATTTGACCATAGCAAAAAAAAAAAAAGTCTTGACAAAACAAAAGACTAATGCTAAATAAATGTATGCCAAGCAAATATAAATAAATGTAATAAATGTAAAACGAATTGTTGAATGAATTGAAATATTACTTACACAAAACAAGAAAATAGACTCACCTAAAAATAAAAGAAATTATAAAATTATTTAAATGTTTAATGATTTACTAAATAGAAAATATATATTTAGTAATGAGACTTTGCCTTGCTTATTCTCTGATCTTTACCTCAATTGCTACTAATCTTCTTAAATATAAAAAAAGTTCTTCAAAATTAAATCTACCTACATATAAATCCTTAAGCAGAATAGGGGCATACAAAAAGGACCTGTATGTAAGAATTAAAAGAAAGTTAATTAAAAATTTTGTTTTTAGTTAATGGTATAATTGCAAAAAAAAAAAAGAATAGTTTGTCAAAATTTATTGGTGATGTGGGTAGAAATGTTTGTAATGTTGATGTAAAACATAAAAGCTTTTAAATCAAAGAATAAGCTTTTAATCGAATAAAAATTTCAGTTAAAATTTAGTGCATTTAAATGAACAAATTACATTCAATGGAAGATTGACTTGATATATTGTTACGTTTTTACCTTTAAACAAATAAGAGTGCTAGATTCGGCTATTCCAAATCTTATATATCCTTCACCTTTGTTGTGGATGCATAATTATATTATGCATAATTATGTCGATAAACACGCCATCTGTTGATGAATTTGTTCGTAACAATATTAATACACTTTGTTTGATCAACGCCATCTGTTGATGAATTTGTTCGTAGCAATATTAATACACTAAGTGTGATCAATGCCATCTGTTGATGAATTTGTTCGTAGCAATATTAATACACTTTGTGTGATCAACGCCATCTGTTGATAAATTTGTTCGTAACAATATTAATACACTATGTGTGATCAACGCCATCTGTTGATGAATTTGTTCGTAACAATATTAATACACTTAGTTTTTTTTTCGATGAAATTTTCCGAGGTTGTTTTGGATTTTTGCTCATATCTCCGTTATTTATGGACGGATTTTACTGATTTTAAATAGCAAACTTCTCAAAAGCATGTCTGGCATAATTATTGAAGATTTGGATCCCGAAGATATCTGGGGACTTCAGAAAATTGATTTCAACAGACAGACAAACAGACGGACATGGCTTAATGGACTTCGCTATCTATAAGGATCCAGAATATATATACTTTATGGGGTCGGTAAATTATATTGTGGAAATTACAAACGGAATGACAAACTATATATACCCTTCTCATGAAGGTGAAGGGTATAAAAAACGGTGGTTTATTACCTTAAAATAAACCGGAAACCTTTAATTTACAAAACAAAAGCGTCAAGTAATTCAAAGAAAAGTCTTTAATTATTAGAGATAATCCAAACGGGATTTCATAAATTGATTTTTCAGGATCTTTGTTTTATATTAAAACAAATTAGTTTATAAATAATAACAATTTATTTCAAAAATGTTACTTATGTTAATTATTGCAATATAATTTCGTAACAGCATTTTAAATATATTGTTGTAAAATAAGTGTACAGCTATGTGCAATTAATTAAGGACATGATACTAACATGTAAGCTTGCAGCAAATAATGATATTGTCAAAATTTTTCATAGTTTAACTCTTACTCCTAGAAAAGAACTGCATAGTCCGTGTTCACACTCTTCAATTCTGGTTCGTCAATTCAAGTATTTTTGTATGAGAATGGAAAAGAGAATAAAAGTGGCACAAACTTGACGATACTAGTCAATTTTCTTATTTCGTTTTGTTTTTTTGTTTTTCTTTCATGCATGTCGATTTGCATTTAAGCGTACGAAAATTGAATTGAGGTGTGTGAATGAAATGGCAAGTTCAAAAGAGAATTAAAGAAAAACTGGCCAGCTAAAACTGAAACTGTGAGTCATATTTTCAAATATGATTGAATTATAATTAAGGAAATTCAGGAAATTAAGAAAAACGTGCACCTGACGACAAAGCTCCCCAAAACATTATATAGCGTGATCCATTTTTAAAGAAAAAAATACAGAAAATTCAAATTTAATGGGGAATGTTTATTATCATTTGAAAAAATATTCCTTGGCATTTATTTTTTGAAGATTATGTCTATCAAATGTTGGCCGTTGCTACGTCGCAGATAGTCTTTCCGTTGAGTCCAATTTTCGATTACTCGTTCGAGCATTTCGACTGGTAACTGGCCTAAAACGAAGCGGGTTTGTCCGCATAAACTTTAGATTTTAGATATCCCCACAGGAAAAAGTCTAACGTTGTGATGTCATACGATCTTGGTGGCCAATCGACCGGCCCAAAACGTGAAATTGTGTGCTCACCGAAGTGTTCTCTCAATAAATCCATTGATTGATGCCGAGATCACGAGCTTCAATTACAGGCATCAAATAGTCGGTTATCATGGCACGATAACGGTCGCCACGGTCTTCGTGTACACTCACAGCTACGGCCACTATATTTTCTTCACAGCGTGCTGGACGTGGTCTATTCGGTCGAATATTATCCAATAATGAATGCTGGGTCCCAAAATGTATGATGGTGTTGCGAATAGTACGCTCAGTAGGCCGATTATGTTGATCATAAGTTGAGCAAAGTGCACGAAACACATTCCTCACAGCATGTGAATTTTTGTAATAAAATTGAACGATTTGTAAACGTTGTTCAGGCGTAAGTCTTTCCATTATGAAATACCAAACAATACTAAACAAAAATAACATGAGAGCATGACACGACTCACACGTGATCTGTCAAAAAAAGGCTATTGAAAAAAGTATCTCTACTTTAGTCACCCAGTAGAACCTCCTTCATGCTTTAAAGTGGCGCGGGAGGACGAGTACTTTGTATCAAATTCTTTTAACTTTGGCCGGCAAACAGTTTTTTTTTTCATCTGGAAAGACCGTATTAATTTTTGTTTCATCCGAAAATAATCGTTTCCATTCAACATCCGTCCAATGGAGGTACTGCTGTGCGAATTCGAGTATCTTCTTTTGGACAATACAAGCTTCTTTTGTGAAATTCTTCCAAACAGTCCAACTTCTCGCAATTCACGTTTTACTGTATCCAAATCTCATTTGTTGATTTATGCGCATTTTTTCTAAATATTTCAACGCTTGAAATCCCATTGTTTTTGAAACATTCAAGGCTGTTGCGATTTCTCGATAAGTATTTCCATCCTAATGCATTTGTACAATAATCTTTCGAGTACTGACATTACAGGATTTGCTATTACCCATGTTAAGCAAGTATTAAGAACTTTTTATATACTGAAAAACATAATTCATTTAATTAAATTTTAAAATTTTAATAAATTTAGCACTGCCATTAATTAATTACACGATTAATTTAAGAAAAAAACTAAAATAAAGCGTTTTATTTAATAAATATTACCTTTAACATAAAGATTTAAATATTGAATAATACTGTCCTTACTTAGTTGCACGCAGCTGTAACTAAAACAAACTGAGTACGTTTTCCTAATATT
Organism: Bellardia bayeri; assembly: GCA_950370525.1. Classification (NCBI taxonomy): domain Eukaryota; kingdom Metazoa; phylum Arthropoda; class Insecta; order Diptera; family Calliphoridae; genus Bellardia; species Bellardia bayeri. The sequence goes on along the minus strand of OX493268.1, from coordinate 17,623,731 downwards.
GATTTTGATTTTTAACCTCAATATCAAACAACATAACAAACTACAAATTAAATAATTAAAAAGTAAACATTATTTGACAATTAGTACAGTAGTACTTACACACTTGTGTTAGTTTAAACAATTAAGACCAAAAGCATAATTAAATTTTCCAAAATAATTTTAGCCCAGAAACAGAAAATAGCAAAAACCTCAAATATATAAAATCAAATCAATAAAAAGAAATTCTTTAAATTTTCAATTTCAATTCAAGCAATATTTAAAAAAAAATGTTTTTTTTTGTATTAGAATTGAAATAAAATGCTGTGTCTCAATATGTGACAGATGCATATTAAAATACTGTATATATTTGTATACCTATAATTGCAAGTGTATTTGAGTTTGGATTTGTGTGTATGTGCCAGTGGTAAATATAATAAATTAATAAATTTATTGAACACAACATATTGAACCCAATATTATTATTAAATATTGAACGACATGATGTTGTATGAGAATTATTTTACTGACTGACTGAATGGGGTTGGCACATTAAAATTCAATTCAATATTCATACAAGCACATTTGTATATACACATATGTACATATGTATATATTTAAATATATCTACATACATATATACAAACATATAAATTTAAGAGTGCAAATTTAATTCCCAAAACTCCCAAAAGCATAAAGTAAATTATTTCAATTAAATATTTTCTCTACAACTGCACATTTGCAAATAAACACATACTCAACACATATGTATATGGGTATATACATAGAGATATGTATGAACACACATATATATTTATGTATGTATGACTAAATGCAATGCAAATGCCGGCGTTTGCTTGGCTATGTTTGTGTGCAAAGTAAGTAGTGGAGTGGTTAGTGCATTCACAACTCTATCAATGCAATTTGTTTTTGTAAGTATGTCTGCATGTATGTGTGTTGTCTGTGTATTTGCTTGTTTGTGTATATTAACAATTGTCCTTTAATAAGTATAACAAAATATGAAATTGTCCATCTTTGCACAAATACACAACTGAACACCCTCTCCCCCGAAAAAAAAGAAAACAATCAAACTCAAATAAACCTCATCTGATATTTTACTTTAACTAAGATCACTGTGGTCCAATTACATTTTAAAGATTTTATTTTTTCCAATACAAAACAATTCAGAGTTTATATTCGGCTGTACCGAATCTTATATGCCGACCACCAATATAGCAGTAGTATGATTTATTGCTACTTGAAACTAATTTGGGTATGTTGTTGTTGTTGTTCTTGTAACAGCTAGAACTAATTAATTTTTAATCCGGGGGTTCTGCAATAAGGTCCAGACCAAGAAACTGGGCTACTTCTACTGCATTGGTCTATAAATCCATTGGACGAAGTGAAGTGTGGTTGGCTGGGCAATTGAAGATGTGGTTGGTGTCGTGAGGACCCTGGCCATATGCAGGGCATAGGTTGGGGACGGCACGGTCTATGCGGGACCAAAAGGTGCTAAGTCTATCCCGATCTCAGTTGTGCCAGAACTACTCTTGTCTTCCGCGGCAGTTGTTGTTCGGTATCTGCAATGGGCGGTGGGCGGCCTCCAAGTACGACATTCATGCGGTATCCTGCGACCGTAGTATTGATATGGTATCTCTATAAATGTCGTTCAAAGCTGCTACATACGAATTTTGATCTAGTGGATCCTGTGTATAATTATATACATTCCCACGACAGCCGGTTCTACGCACCGGAATAACCCAAATTTATTCGGCCAAGGGATATCAACATCAGCAACAACAACAACAATTTGGGTATAAAAAGTTGTGCCATAATTTATATGTCTTTGAGGCTATATATAAAAGAGTTTTATAGGTATTCCAGTTATTTCCTGAAAGTGGATCTTGTATGGCCAATTATGGATTAACCTTCACAAAATCAAAGAGTTTGATAGCGATATTTATGAGATATTTACGTAGGTTATTGAGTTTTTGGAAAGTCGTCCTCATATGGAAGCTATGAGCTATTATGGGCCGATCACAATTCGGTTTGAGGATTCATATTTATAAGTGGGTTTTTTGTAGAGAATTTCAACTTAAAAGTCATGTTTATAAGAGATTTATGCATATTTAAGTAATTTTTGGAGGAGTACTTTATATGGGTGCTCTGGTCAAATATGCTTTGATCGGCAAGAAATTGTGTACGACGATTTTAATACATGTACTCGTATGTATACTCGTATAGGGATAATTTTTATCGAATTTCAACTTGATAGCAATATTAATAAAAAGGTTTATGCGTTTTAAAATGATTTTCGTAAGTGGACTTTGGGGCTATGGTCAAATATGGACCGATCCTCATGAAATTCGGTACGGCGATTTTCACACACATTATGAATTATTTGTAACGTATTCAACTAGATAGTAATGTTTATACAGGATTTTTGTACATTTAAGTGATTTTCGGAAGTGGATTATATATACTCGTATGTAGCTGATATGTTCAAATATGGACCAATGCAAACAAAATATAGTTTTGAGATTTTTCATAACATCAGACTTATTTTTCTGAATTTTGTCAATTTCAATAGGTTTTGTCCTTCTATAATAAAAATAAAGTGTGCAAAATTTCATGGTATTATTTGCTATAAAGCAAAAAACAAATAACTGAAAAATATCGAGATTGTCTGAAACTTTAGTCTTTATCTCGGCTCCTATTGGACCGATTTTTCCCATTTTCATAATCAATCATTTCTGTGGAACAAAGAATATTCGGTAAAAACATCATTGTTCTGTCTTTTTTGAAGCTCTGTTTAACAAGCGGGCAGATGGTTGGACATAGCTAGATCGTCTTAGAATCTAATAAAGACCCAGAATATATAAACTTTTTAGTTCTATGACCAGTATTTCATACAAAACGAATAAAATATTCTGCTAATCGAATAAAACATTTGATTGGTCCATTGAATAGAGTAATAATTTAATCGATCGAAATTAAATACTCGGTTAATCGAATAAAATATTCGGGTAATTGAATTAAACATTTGATAATATTTTAATCGATTATAATTATCGTTTAATCGAAAAAAATATTCACTTAATCGAAAAAATATTTAGTTAATCGATTTTATTCGGTTCATTGAATAGAATAATATATAAATTTATTAAAATATTCGTTAAATCGAACATATTCGGTTAATAGAATAAAATATTAGGCCCATTGCATAAAATATTCGATTAAACGAATCAAATATTCGGGCGAATGAGAAAACATTCGATTAATCGAATAAAATAGTTTATTGAATAGAGCAATATTTCAATCGAATAAAATATTCGTTTAATCGAATAAAATATTCGTTTAATCGAATAAAATATTCGTTTAATCGAATAAAATATTCGGTTAATTGAACAAAATATAATGGCAATCGAATAAAACATTTTTTTCGGTTCAGTAAATAGAAAAATATTTTAATTGATTAAAATAGTTGTTAAACACGAATATATTCGATTCGTTAATGTTCGATTGCCACATAAAATATTTTATTCGGTTAATTGCATAGAATAATATTTTAATAGATTAATATACACGTTAAATTGAAAATATATTCGGTTAATCGAATAAAATATTCGTTATATTGAATAAAATATTTGGGTGAATGAGAAAATATTCGGATAATCGAACAAAACATTCGAGTTGGTTTATTGAATCGAGTAATATTTCAATTGAATAAAATATTCGGTTCAATCGAATAAAACGTTATTTTAGTCAAGTAAATTATTTACTTAATCAAATTGCTTGCACAAATAGTTGAAATTGAAAATTTCCTCACCAACCCATTGTGCACACTTAGCTCTGCTACTAACTACTACTGCCTGACTATCTCCCACCCTGCATTCATTTCAATCCTGCTTCATTCATTCACTCATTTATTCATTTGTTTACTTTTGTCCAGCAATAACAACAACAGCAGTTACCAAAAAGTATTTCAATCTGTTTGTATTTAAATTTTTATGCGTAAATATTGTGTTTTTGAGTGTGTAAGTAAGCAAACATGAGTGTATGTCTGTTGGAAATGCAACAGAATCCTTTTTTAATTTTTTTTTTCAACTGGTTGTTGCTGCTGTTTTATTGTAGCCCAATACTACAACAAAAACTAAACGACAGTCTACAATGAAAGTGGCATTATGTCTCTCTACTTTAAATTGTCCGACATGTTTATAGTATGTGTATAAGAGTGATTTTTTAAGAGCTTTCCGATTTGATTTAATAAAAAAAAACACATAAAATTTAAAGAAATGTATAATATCTTTATTCGATAGAACGATCTTTAAAGTTCAATGTTTAAAGAGGATTTCATGTAAATATTGACAGCGACTACGCCTTAAATGGTCCATACGTTGGGGCCAATTTTAGCATACTCTCTCCAACATATCGAATGGTATCTCACGAATAAATATTAGCTGCCAGTGCATCAATCGTTTCAGGCTTATTCCTATAGACAATTTTCAGATATAAATGTGCACGATTCTGCATGAATTTTAATAATAAATTTCAATAATCTGCCAGCGTTTTTCGTTTGTATGTCGATTCATGGTTAAATTGCATATAGACCAAACTGAACATGTTGCACGAAAACAGCTGAGCTGCCAAAAGCAGTCTTGCAAAAAAGAAAGTTGCTAAAAAAAACACCCTTTATGTGGCCGTCCGTAATTTGGTTTATAAAATTGCAATGTCTGTTTGTGTCTCCTATTGAGCTTTTTAATATTTGTTTTTTTTTTTTTTTTGAATTGTATTTTTGTTGTTTCCATTACTCGAGAGATTTGTATAAATACAAATTTAACACAGTCAGTGAAAATATTTTGAATGAAAAGTAAGTTTTTATGGTTTTCGAGGGTAAAATAAAATCAATTTAAATATTTCAAAAATACAATTCACATGGAAAGGTAATAAATGAGCTACAGAATATTATTGTTACAAAATCAATCATATTTTCTTAATAATGATTTCAATAAATTTCTAACAAATTAATTAAATTCTCAATTCCTGATACTATGCTTTCATCTTTAGTAAAGAAAAATCCTATTGAAATCCATAAATGTATATTAAATTGTATGCATTTATTAAATAACTATTGCACAATATACAGCAATTCAAATACTTATTGATTTCAGTTTATATTTCAACATCAAACACAAACAAATTGAAATTCTCTATCTCCCTCTGTCTCTTTCTCTCTTATTGAAATATTTCGAAAAATTTGCATTACAAATTTTCTTTTTCACTTTTCATTTTGTACGTTTTTTTTTTTTTTTTGTTTGCCCATAATATCTTTAAGATACACAAACATTCGTACAAGCGCACATATTCATACAATAAACATGACCTGCTGGCTGCTGGAATATGAGAGAATTTTCTAAAAATTTTATTTAAATTTTAATTTAAAATACAATTTTAGAGACAATTCTGCCAACTAGCACAACGAGTAAATTGTGAAGTGTTAGTATAATAATAATAATAATAAAAAAAAAACACATAGAATAGAAATTAATTAAGAAGTGTCAAAATAGCTTAGAAATATTTTCAAATCAATTTTTCCCTTTTCACAGCACACATGCACAAACATGTTTATTACCAACACTAAGGTAATTTACATTTTGCAACAGTATTAGAAAAAAAAGAAGAGAAAGGAACAATGTAGCATTAAATTTGTTGAAATCTTTTTTTGTAAAGGGTAGAAAAATGAATGCGTTTGTACGTATGTATTACGTTACAAATAGAAGCCGAAAAGTACAATTTAAAAATGGCCTATAAATTAAGTAGGTTTGTGCTTCAAAAACCTTCTTGATTAGAGCAATTTTACTTCGTCATATACATATTTTATTTATTATTTATTATGCATTCAAATAACGATTTCATTGATTCTTGTTTATTGAATTATTCAAATATTTTCTTAATATAAAAAACAATTTTATTTGAATTAAAATTGTTCAGAATCGAATTATATATAAAGTAAATGGACTAAATTTTTCAGTTTACAGAACAAAATATACGATTAATCGAACAAATATAGAAAATAATGAATAAAATATTAGTTAAATCGAATAATATGAAACAATATTCGTTTAATGCAATTGAATATTTTCGTTTAATCAAATAAAATATTTGGTTAATTGTAATAATATTCGGTTAATCGAATAAAATATTTAAGTAATTAACAGAAAATTATTAGTTAATCGAAAAAAATTTTCTACCAATCGAATAAAACATTTGATTCGGTTCATTAAATAGAATAATATTTTAATCGAATAAAATCTTCGGTTAAAGGAATTAAATATTGGGTTAAGCGAACAAAATATGCAGGCAATCGAATTAATATTTATTTATTGAAGATAATAATATTTTCATCGATTAAAATATTTGTTTAATCGATTAAAATATTCGTTTAATCGATTAAAATATTCGTTTAATCGTATAAAATATTCGGTTAATCGAGTAAAATATTCATGTAATTGAAAAAATATTTTGTTAATCGTATAAAATAATTGAATAAAATAATATTTTTATCGATTAAAATATTTGGTTAATTGAATTAAATATCCGCTTCATGGAATAAAATATAAGGGTAATCGAATAACATTTGATTCGGAATAATATATTCATCGGTTAAACAAATAAATATTTGGGTAATTGAAAAAATATTTGGTTAATTAAATAAAATATTCGGTTCCCCTATGACGCCAGGACACGGATTGGTTGTAAAACAACTTTGCCTAGACCATGCTTAAATCATCCAACCACTTACACGCATACTCGAGGTAACTACATGGAACACAATTTAAAGCAAAAACAGTAACAACAAAACGCTAAAAGTCAGCAGGGGAAACCTATGTTGGCGAACTGCATAATGCCAGCCATTAACTCTTGTAATTAGCTGCCCAAAACCAACGAGGTTAAGCTGTGTAAGCCCAAAGACCCATAACTGAGGGCATTTGTACAAAGTCGTGCAGTCGAACGCATTGTTGATCGACATGAACCCAAATCGATTGATTGGCTAACTAGCGACGAAAAGTCAGCTTTAGAATTGACCAAAGTCCTTCTCGCCGAGCCTGACAGCACCAGCGCGGGTGTAAGGGACGAAGCAGGATCTGCAGCGCCTTAACGGCAAAGGTCGGAAGAGGAACAAAGACAACAGTCAAAGGCTAAATAGCCGAAGCAGATTGTAGCTCGCATTGTCAACAGGTCATACAGGAGTTTGTGAGAAACCGACTAGTTAGGGCAATAATTGACAGACACTGCTTGTCCAAACAGCAGCAGCCTTTCTCAATATCGTATGTTTAGCAGTCGTCAAACACTCGTTGCAGTTTCTCTTTCTGTCATCCTCCACCAAACTGATGGATCTCTTAAGGTTACTTGTTTCCAATAAAATATTAACTTTAAAAGGTACCTTTATATCCTGTAACTCTGGTACATTTCATAAAATCCCCTTTCGGCCGACCTGATTTATATTTATGTTTGAATAAATTTGCTAAATAAAATATTGAAAATGCCAAACGAAAAAGACATGACATACAAATAAATATTTCCTTCTATATGTATGTATGTGATTGTGTGAGTTTAAGTATTTAAGGACATGTCTATAAGGACATTTGTGAAGAATGCGTTTGTGTGTGGATGTGTGTTTGTTTGTGCGTGAGTATTTTATAGAAAAATCTTAAACAGATGAATATTTTGTAATTGTTAATTTAATAAATGACAAACATTTAAACCATAAAATACAAAAGATCATTACTGAATAACTATAATCAGAAAAATGTTTGTATGTGATGTACAATTGCAATATTTATACAGTGTGCCAGAAAATTAAGCAAACATGTTGGAGATTTAATGTTTTGAAATATGTATGTATGTATGTATGTGTGTACATATAAATAATATGTCCCTGTTTACATTATGAGATTTTTGTCGCTGCGATTCTTGCTTCGTTGGCGACAGCGGTGAGACGTATTAAAAGAGGTAGACACGCTTTGTTGCCTCATTCGTAGTTTTAAACGTGAAGAGAAAGCACATGTATACATCCGCAAACAACCGCTGCAACAAAAATCTCACAATATAAACGCAAATGCAATTACAAAAATAGCAGCGACAAAAATCTCATAATGTAAACGGGGACTATGTAAAGTAAGTATTATAATAATAATAAGCAGACATTTTGTTTGTATTTCTTTCTAGACTGTTTAAAGTTACCTAAACCTCTATTGATATTCCATAGTCCCAATTTAAACGAAGCAATTTTTATTGAAAAGATTGATACAATTTTTTTCTTGAGATTTCTTCGGCGTTCACACATCAAAGCTTGAACAATTACTAAAATATTAATAGAAACAAGTAAGGGTGCTATATTCGGCTATGCCGAATCTTATATACCCTTCACCTTTGTTGTGGATGCATAATTATATTATATACATACATACATATACATTACATATATTATATTGTTACGTTTTTACCTTTTAAAAACGGTGGTTTATTTCCTTTAAATAAACCGGATTCTTTTTAATTGCAAAATAAAAGCGTCAAGTAGTTTGAAGAAAATATAACAAGTCTTTATTTATTTAAATGTACACAAACACAATTAAAAAAATGAACCCACTTATATTACGGTTTAAGAACACACTTAAAGTTTTCGAACACTTTGATGTTTACACAACAATGACTCTGGAAGGTTCGAAACTAAGATACTAGAATGTTCGTGATTGCATGTCTAGAATATTCAGCCAAAGTCGTTAAAACTCAATGTTGCCATATTGCTATGTTTTAAACAGTTTATAACAATAATGTTTATAAATCAAAACTACTCCAAATGCTAAACAAGTTGTATGTCGATAAAGTTGTTTGTAACAATATTAATACACTTTGTTTGATAGTTTTTTTGATAAAATTTTCGGAGGTTGTCTCGGATTTTTGCTCATATCTCCGTTATTTATGGTCGGATTTTGCTGATTTTAAATAGCAAGCTTCTCGAAAGCATGTCTGACAAAATTATTGAAGATTTGGATCCCGAAGATATATGGGTATTTCAGAAAATTGATTTCAACAGACAGGCGGACATGGCTTAATAGACTCCGCTATCTATAAGGATCCAGAATATATATGCTTTATAGGGTCGGAAAATTATATTGTGGAAATTACAAACGGAATGACAAACTTATATATACCCTTCTCATGAAGGTAAAGGGTATAACTAGTTAGCTAAAACTGAAGAGTGTGAAATAAGACTTACAGTATTTTATAAATAAATATCTGAATTTAAAATATTTTATTAATTCAGGTTAAATTACAATATCAAAACAATTCAGTTTATTAAGTTCTAAATAACATTTTGAGTATAGAATCCAATTCATCCATCATAAACGAGTACAGGTACTTATTTTCAAAGAATTCCGTATTTTTGTTATTTAAATTTATTTGACTGAATATTCTTTCGACGTTTTGCTAAAATTGGAGAAGTTTTTGTAGAATTTCCCCGTTGAAATTCAGAAATTGTTTCCTCTAAAAATGTTACAGTTTACAGATAAATAAGTAATTTCTACTATCCAGACTCAATATTATTTGGCATTATTGTACTTAAACTTAACAATTGTCAATAATTAATAAAACACTACTATTACTTAGTTTTGTTTTTAATATATGTCATGTTCTTCTTAATATTTCTGATATTAAATGAGAAAAATAGTTGTTGTCTCGAAAAAAGAGAGAGTTTGGTAACAAAAACATTAATAAAATAAACAAATGATAAAAAAAATGTTAATAATTCAGATAATCGCCACTTTCAATGAAAAAATTGTCAAATCGTCACTATGCTATTTTTGAAACAAAAAATCGTCAAAATGACAATAAATCATTAAATCTGGCAGCTATGCCCACTAGTCCCCATTAAGCCGACGAAGCCAAACAATTGTTAATTAGATTAAAAACACCTCAGCTCCAACCATGTTGAATTTCGTACGATATCTCCAATAGCTACCAAGTTTTAAAAAAAATGTTTGAGTACGTTACAAAATTTCACAAATATGAATTTGATTGTTTGAATTTTCCTACAAACACATTGTTCCTACAATAATAACATGATTGTTGCTTATTTACCAGTTAAACTGATTAAAAGAGTTTTGTTTTCAGCCTGCCAAATAGCAAAAAAGCTGCAAAACAAAGATTTATAGAATTTGTTTCTTTAAGAAAGTTCAAACTTTCTTATATAATAATAATAGCAATGCTACAAATAAAATTTTAAATTGTCTCCATAAATATTGTTTGGTACATCTTGCATTGGAATACAAACAAAATAAGATTTATTTAGAAAACAAAAAACTCTTCGATAATTTATATTAACTTATTGGAATTTCTGCTAAATAAATCAAGGGTAATTAATATTTATGATAGAAATGCAAAAAAAAAAACGATATTTGTATAAAATTCTTCTTTAGAACAAAAATTAAGTATGTGACCAACAGTTTTGAAAATAAAACTAAGAAAACTTTATAAAATAAACAGGAACTCAAAACGTAGAAGGACAGGAGCACATAATCAACAAACAAGTGAACAAGTTTACAGACAATGAACAATTGAAATTAAATTTTTAAAATATTTTAATTTATGTGAATTGAGGAAATAAATAAATAGCAAAAGTAAAATAATTTTTAAATATTCATTGCAAACAAATGGAATATTAATACAACAAGATCAAAATATTCTTTGTTACATCTTTCCTAACTTTTAGTTTTAGATTGCTCTAAAAATTATTCCATGAGTGAGTATTAGATTATTACCACTGTAACTTTCTATGGACAAAAAGTACCAAATATTATGCCTTCTTCCCTAATCAAATCATCTCTGCTTATAAAAACAACAATAACAACTGCATTTTACCCTGCCTTTACACATGCAAGTACTTGCATGCGAGTGCTGTGTACGTATTATATACAATTATTCGAAAAACTCGACTAGCTCTGCCTGTGAAAAAAATGTGAGTGTATTGAGTTTTTCGACCTGTTACTTGCATGTGTAAACCCCGGGTTAATACAAAGCAAATATCATCTGTCAATTTAACCAAATAAACTTACCTTAGCAGCTTTCTTAAAATCTCTACACATGCAGATGCAACTGGCAACATCATCAACAAGTGCCTTATATTAAACCACTACACACACAACATTCTACATGATTTATCCACACATTTTAACTACCGTACCGTACACACGAACAAACATTAGCCACCATTTTTTTTAACAACAACTTGCTATTTTTCTATATATACATTTTCTGCATTTTTATTACTTTGATTTCTCGCTTATTTTTAAACTTCAACGCTTGCAATTGCACACAATGAATAAAAACACTTTATATTTTAATTATTTACTATTAGATATTTAATTAACACTTTAAGATATTTTTAATAAATATTCTAAAACTTCACTGGCAAAACACTTGTTGACGGAACGATTTAATAAAGCGAACTAAATTAGAAAAGGAATAAGAAGAAGGCAGCTTAGAAATATAAAAGCTTTAAACTGAACGATACGTCTAAATAGCTTTAAGGCTAAAAGTGATATGTAAGAACAAAGCTTACATTTGAAAAGCAAAGACTACAACCATATTGCAAACGGCTTTAAGTAAAGCTTTTATTAGAAAACTTGTTGGTTGATTTTAAAGATAACCCCCCCCCCTATTATTCTTAAAAACTTACAACAGGATTATAAAGCACATTTCCATACAAAATTTGCTTTATAAACCTCTTATAAACCTGTTGTAAGTTTTATGAATAAGGGCATTACAGTTTTATTCATAAAAAATAAAGTAGGTTTGAAGTGTGCTTTTAGACGAAATTTTCATACAAAATCTTCTTAAAGTACATTTGAAGTCTACTTTAATTTTTTATGAATAAGGGTGTAATGCCTTATTCAGAAAAAAATTTAATATCGGTATAATCTGCAAATATGTATTCTGCAAACGTTTACATACTTACATAAAACAATATGTAACAATATAAAATATTCTTTGTTACATCTTTCCTAACTTTTAGTTTTAGCTTGCTCTAAAAATTATTCCATGAGTATTAGATTATGACCACTGTAAACTTTCTATGGACAAAAAGTACCAAATATTATGCCTTCTTCCCTAATCAAATCATCTCTGCTGATAAAAACAACTGCATTTTAATACAAAGCAAATATCATCTGTCAATTTAACCAAATAAACTTACCTTAGCAGCTTTCTTAAAATCTCTACACATGCAGATGCAACTGGCAACATCATCAACAAGTGCCTAATATTAAACCACTACACACACAACATTCTACATGATTTATCCACACATTTTAACTACCGTACCGTACACACGAACAAACATTAGCCACCATTTTTTTTTAACAACAACTTGCTATTTTTCTATACATACATTTTCAGCATTTTTATTACTTTGATTTCTCGCTTATTTTTAAACTTCAACGCTTGCAATTGCACACAATGAATAAAAACACTTTATATTTTAATTATTTACTATTACATATTTAATTAACACTTTAATATATTTGTAATAAATATTCTAAAACTTCACTGGCAAAACACTTGTTGACGGAACGATTTAATAAAGCGAACTAAATTAGAAAAGGAATAAGAGGAAGGCAGATTAGAAATATAAAAGCTTTAAACTGAACGATACGTTAAGTCTAAATAGCTTTAAGGCTAAAAGTGATATGTAAGAACAAAGCTTACGTTTGAACAGCAAAGACTACAACCATATTGCAAACGGCTTTAAGTAAAGCTTTTATTAGAAAACTAGTTGGTTGATTTTAAAGATTTACACCCCCCCCACTTATTCATAAAAACTTACAACAGGTTTATAAAGCACATTTCCATACAAAATTTGCTTTATAAACCTCTTATAAACGTGCTATAAGTTTTATGAATAAGGGCATTACAGTCTTATTCATAAAAAATAAAGTAGGTTTGAAGTGTGCTTTTAGACGAAATTTTCATACAAAATCTTCTTAAAGTACATTTGAAGTCTACTTTAATTTTTTATGAATAAGGGCGTAATGCCTTATTCAGAAAAAAATTTAATATCGGTGTAATCTGCAAATATGTATTCTGCAAACGTTTATATACTTACATAAAACAATATGTAACAATATAAAATATTCTTTGTTACATCTTTCCTAACTTTTAGTTTTAGCTTGCTCCAAAAATTATTCCATGAGTATTAGATTATTACCACTGTAAACTTTCTATGGACGAAAAGTACCAAATATTATGCCTTCTTCCCTAATCAAATCATCTCTGCTGATAAAAACAACAATAACAACTGCATTTTAATACAAAGCAAATATCATCTGTCAATTTAACCAAATAAACTTACCTTAGCAGCTTTCATAAAATCTCTACACATGCAGATGCAACTGGCAACATCATCAACAAGTGCCTAATATTAAACCACTACACACACAACATTCTACATGATTTATCCACACATTTTAACTACCGTACCGTACACACGAACAAACATTAGCCACCATTTTTTTTAACAACAACTTGCTATTTTTCTATACATACATTTTCTGCATTTTTATTACTTTGATTTCTCGCTTATTTTTAAACTTCAACGCTTGCAATTGCACACAATGAATAAAAACACTTTATATTTTAATTATTTATTATTACATATTTAATTAACACTTTAAGATATTTTTAATAAATATTCTAAAACTTCACTGGAAAAACACTTGTTGACGGAACGATTTAATAAAGCGAACTAAATTAGAAAAGGAATAAGAAGAAGGCAGATTAGAAATATAAAAGCTTTAAACTGAACGATACGTTAAGTCTAAATAGCTTTAAGGCTAAAAGTGATATGTAAGAACAGAGCTTACATTTGAAAAGCAAAGACTACAACCATATTGCAAACGGCTTTAAGTAAAGCTTTTATTAGAAAACTTGTTGGTTGATTTTAAAGATTTACACCCCCCTCCCCACTTATTCATAAAAACTTACAACAGGTTTATAAAGCACATTTCCATACAAAATTTGCTTTATAAACCTCTTATAAACCTGTTGTAAGTTTTATGAATAAGGGCATTACAGTCTTATTCATAAAAAATAAAGTAGGTTTGAAGTGTGCTTTTAGACGAAATTTTCATACAAAATCTTCTTAAAGTACATTTGAAGTCTACTTTAATTTTTTATGAATAAGGGCGTAATGCCTTATTCAGAAAAAAATTTAATATCGGTGTAATCTGCAAATATGTATTCTGCAAACGTTTATATACTTACATAAAACAATATGTAACAATATAAAATATTCTTTGTTACATCTTTCCTAACTTTTAGTTTTAGCTTGCTCCAAAAATTATTCCATGAGTATTAGATTATTACCACTGTAAACTTTCTATGGACGAAAAGTACCAAATATTATGCCTTCTTCCCTAATCAAATCATCTCTGCTGATAAAAACAACAATAACAACTGCATTTTAATACAAAGCAAATATCATCTGTCAATTTAACCAAATAAACTTACCTTAGCAGCTTTCTTAAAATCTCTACACATGCAGATGCAACTGGCAACATCATCAACAAGTGCCTAATATTAAACCACTACACACACAACATTCTACATGATTTATCCACACATTTTAACTACCGTACCGTACACACGAACAAACATTAGCCACCATTTTTTTTAACAACAACTTGCTATTTTTCTATACATACATTTTCTGCATTTTTATTACTTTGATTTCTCGCTTATTTTTAAACTTCAACGCTTGCAATTGCACACAATGAATAAAAACACTTTATATTTTAATTATTTACTATTAGATATTTAATTAACACTTTAATATATTTTTAATAAATATTGTAAAACTTCACTGGCAAAACACTTGTTGACGGAACGATTTAATAAAGCGAACTAAATTAGAAAAGGAATAAGAAGAAGGCAGCTTAGAAATATAAAAGCTTTAAACTGAACGATGCGTCTAAATAGCTTTAAGGCTAAAAGTGATATGTAAGAACAAAGCTTACATTTGAAAAGCAAAGACTACAACCATATTGCAAACGGCTTTAAGTAAAGCTTTTATTAGAAAACTTGTTGGTTGATTTTAAAGATAACCCCCCCCCCCCCCCCCCTTTATTATTCTTAAAAACTTACAACAGGTTTATAAAGCACATTTCCATACAAAATTTGCTTTATAAACCTCTTATAAACCTGTTGTAAGTTTTATGAATAAGGGCATTACAGTCTTATTCATAAAAAATAAAGTAGGTTTGAAGTGTGCTTTTAGACGAAATTTTCATACAAAATCTTCTTAAAGTACATTTGAAGTCTACTTTAATTTTTTATGAATAAGGGTGTAATGCCTTATTCAGAAAAAAATTTAATATCGGTATAATCTGCAAATATGTATTCTGCAAACGTTTACATACTTACATAAAACAATATGTAACAATATAAAATATTTTTTGTTACATCTTTCCTAACTTTTAGTTTTAGCTTGCTCTAAAAATTATTCCATGAGTATTAGATTATGACCACTGTAAACTTTCTATGGACAAAAAGTACCAAATATTATGCCTTCTTCCCTAATCAAATCATCTCTGCTGATAAAAACAACTGCATTTTAATACAAAGCAAATATCATCTGTCAATTTAACCAAATAAACTTACCTTAGCAGCTTTCTTAAAATCTCTACACATGCAGATGCAACTGGCAACATCATCAACAAGTGCCTTATATTAAACCACTACACACACAACATTCTACATGATTTATCCACACATTTTAACTACCGTACCGTACACACGAACAAACATTAGCCACCATTTTTTTTAACAACAACTTGCTATTTTTCTATACATACATTTTCAGCATTTTTATTACTTTGATTTCTCGCTTATTTTTAAACTTCAACGCTTGCAATTGCACACAATGAATAAAAACACTTTATATTTTAATTATTTATTATTACATATTTAATTAACACTTTAAGATATTTTTAATAAATATTCTAAAACTTCACTGGAAAAACACTTGTTGACGGAACGATTTAATAAAGCGAACTAAATTAGAAAAGGAATAAGAGGAAGGCAGCTTAGAAATATAAAAGCTTTAAACTTAACGATACGTTAAGTCTAAATAGCTTTAAGACTAAAAGTGATATGTAAGAACAAAGCTTACATTTGAAAAGCAAAGACTACAACCATATTGCAAACGGCTTTAAGTAAAGATTTTATTAGAAAACTTGTTGGTTGATTTTAAAGATAAAAAAAATTCTGGGTCGGTCGATCTTTTTCCTCCCTCCCCCAATCTCCTCCGTCAGTCCGACCGGCCCACTCTTTTTAAAATTTCTCTGTAAGTGCTCTCCCTTCGTCGTAATCGTCGTCGTCGGCGTCGTTCTTTTTGCGTTTGCCGGTTTTGGGTTGATTTGAAAACACAACCCCGGATTTTTTATGCGAACTTTTTTAGAAAAAATAATATGGGAATTTTTGTGGTTCTCTTAGACAAAAAAGCATGCCATCTTACAAAAAATCGTAATCGGCGCTTTTTTGTGTTTTTTTTAGCAATTTTTGTGGAATCGAACAAACAAGAAAGAAGCTGCCAGATTTTGTATTTGAAACCGGGTTTTTTTTTTATTTAATAACTTTAAAAAAAAGTTTCTCTAAAAAAAGGTGCGTGCGCCTTCTAATTTGTTGTGAGAAAAATCCATCTGCTGAAATGCTAATTTTCTTATTTATTATAATATAATAAACAAGCAAATGATCCATTGAGCTGAACAAGCCAGCCTGGTTTGAACGTGCAGCCTGCAAATGTGATTTTTTTGACCACAGTTGTCAGTTTAGACGACTTAAGAAGAACATACTAACAATTTCATTTGCACACAATTGTCCAATGAATTTTCTTTCGTCAACCGAAATTGTCAGTTCACACGGTTGTCAGATTGTTGTGTGGCATTGTCAAATTCGTTTTGCAGCTCTGTGTGTGTGTTTAAGAATTTAAAATTTGTCATGGAACAAAAAAGCGCAATTGGAACCATTTTATCTGCTTATGTCCTAATAATGCACACTTTAATTTAATTCTTTACTTTTTTCAAATTTTTTTTTTATCAATTTATGTATTACAGAGTTGCATTTAGAAATAATTTCTATGACAATGCTGCCATTGGCAGACATAACCTATATATGACAATGAAAAATGTTTTTTAAAATTTTCTTAAAAAATGACAATGACAAAAAATTTTGTGTGTTTGTTAGAATACTGAATATATTTTTTTGGCTTCAATGTACTTTTTCTTACAACGTTGGAAGGCAAAAAAAATTTTATTTTAGTTTAAAATGCAGCGGCGGGCGGGTTGGTTACAAAAAAATACAGCATAAAAAAACACAGGCCATAATAAAAACAACCAACAACAATAACAAGAAACAGTCATCTAAAATTTGGCAACATTTCACCACAGAAATAAAACTAATTGTAGCAGCTGTATAGTTTGTGGGGGATGTAGCTCAGTGGTAGAGCGTTCGCTTTGCATGTGAAAGGCCCCGGGTTCGATCCCCGGCATCTCCAAGTAATTTTTTTTTTTTTAATGTATTTTTTTTTTAATTAGATAAAATTTAAATAATTTTTAATTTGATATAAATTATTTAATTTTCTTTTATTACAGAATATATTTTTTAATGACCTTGATTATGAATTTGTTAGATGATGCTATATTAACAACAAGCAGAGTGGCGCAGTGGAAGCGTGCTGGGCCCATAACCCAGAGGTCCGAGGATCGAAACCTTGCTCTGCTAAAAGAAAGTGGTTAATTTTTTTCTTTTTTATTATTAAGCATTGAAAATTTGTTTACACAAATTTTTGATAAAGAAAATGTATAGGCATTATTATAGGCATGTATAAGCATTATTCATGCAAAATCGGGCCATACTACAAAAGTTGTTTTTAAAACCGGGTAACAGCACTTTTGTTTTTTTTTACACATTTCTTTTTAAACATAGCTCTGCTGTCTAGAATTGCAATCACTTGGAGGAAGTACGTGTGCTGAGCAAAATATAAAAAAAAGATCGTGCGCAAATTGTTTTAAAATCCCACATTATCTGGTTCAATAATTGCAAGAAATCTAAACCAAAAAGTACTGTAAATTTGTTACAAAACGATACAAGTAAATCTTAAGCACAAATGTTATTACAAGAAAACAGAAACTTACAAAATTCACTTTATTGAAGGAATTCCGAGATCCGTCCAAGATCGCCCAAAATAAATATACAAAATGGATAAAAAGACAATAATTTGGCAAAAGTTTCGATGTTCGAAATTACATTCATGATGGAAATTAATTTGTCAGCCTTATCGTGAATAAAAATTCCACATGAAATTTGTTCCCTTTTCACATTTTCTTATTAAAATTCAATGTTAAAAAAATAAAAGGGAACAAATTTCATCAAACGATAGTGGTGTATATTGATTATTAAATTACATATTTATTAATTTATGGTGTATTTTGTATTTGAATATTATATTTTAGTATTTTTCCGGGTTTTAGAAAGATCGAACTTAATTTCGAAAATATTGTTTAGTACATTTGTTATGGAAATTAAGTTTTATAATAATAAATTCATATATTTTTTATTTGAATATTCGAAAATTCGAACTTAGTTTGGAAATTGCTGAAAATGCTATAAAATAGTGTGATTCAATAATTTTTTGTATATTTCCTATTTTGTTTTTAATTTATATTTTAAATTTTTTTTTCGAAAATTCCAACTTTATTTTGAAATGTTCGAAAATGTTGTAAAATTACTACATTGATAATTTTAGTATTTTATTTTAACTTTTTCGAAGATTTTTTCTATATTCTATAATCTTAGATATGTACATATATATGCAAATTATGGTTAAAATTTCAATTTACACATATTTTTCGCTATATTTTGCCCTTTTTGCAATATTTCACAGTTTTTGATCATTTTCGAAATTTTGTACTTAATTTCGAAAAATTTCAATATACTACCATATAATCTTTTATTCCTTTAATAATGAAAAAACAGGAAAATAAGGAAATTGTAGGCTTTAAACACTTGATTAAGGTTTTAACTACATTTTCGAAACTTCGAATTGTTAAAATACCGCCAGATATTATGTAAATGATTTTATAATTAAAAAACATAAAACTAAATAAAATTTCTGGGTTCTTCACACTCGATTTTTTAGGTTCCCATAAGTTTTTGGACACTTTGTAAATTATGAGCCTAATTTCGAAAATTTGTTAAATACCACCATATAATCTTTTATTCATTTAATAGTGAAAAAAATATTAAAACAAACAAATTCATGGATTTTTGCACCTGCTTTTTAGGTTCCCATAACGTTTTGGGCATTTTTGAAATTTTGAACTTAGTTTCGAAATTTTTTTTAATTCCTTCCATAATTAAAAAGCATGAAAATAAGGAAATTCTAGACTTTAAAGACTTGATTTTTAAGGTGTCAACTACATTTTGGAAAGTTTTTTTTAAACTTTGAAATGAATATCGAAAATTGTTCAAATACCGCCAGATATAATATAAATGATTTTATAATTAAAAAAAAAAAAC
Source organism: Bellardia bayeri (assembly GCA_950370525.1). Classification (NCBI taxonomy): domain Eukaryota; kingdom Metazoa; phylum Arthropoda; class Insecta; order Diptera; family Calliphoridae; genus Bellardia; species Bellardia bayeri. The sequence goes on along the minus strand of OX493268.1, from coordinate 17,604,120 downwards.
ATAAAAGTAAATAAAATTATTTGATTTTTAAGATTCCCATATGTTTTTGAACATTTTCGAAATTTCGAACTTAATTTCGAAAATTTTTTAATACTACCAAATAATCTTTTATTCATTTAATAGTGAAAAAATATTAAAACAAACAAATTCATAGATTTTTGCACCTGATTTTTAGGTTCCCATAAGTTTTTGGGCATTTTGTAAATTTCGAACTTAATTTCGAAAATTTTTTTACTACCAAATAATCTTTTTTCATTTAATAGTGAAAAAAAACATTAAATCAAATAAATTCATGGATTTTGCACTTGCTCTTTAAGATCCCATAAGGTTTCGAAAATTTGTTTAATTCCTTCAGTAATGAAAAATCATGAACATAAGGAAATTCTAGACTTTAAAGACTTGATTTTTAAGGTTTCAACTACATTTTGGGATTTTTTTTTTAAACTTTGAAAATTGTTTAAATACCGCTAAATATAATATAAATGATTTTATAATTAAAAAAAAAACATAAAAGTAAATAAAATTATTTAATCTTTAAGATTCCCATATGTTTTTGAACATTTTCGAAATTTCGAACTTAATTTCGAAAAATTTTTATATAATCCCAAATAATATTTTTTTATTAATTTAATAGTGAAAAAAATTAAAACAAATAAATACTTGGATTTTTCACCTGCTTTTTGGTTTTGGACATTTTCGAAATATTTAACTTATTTCGAAAATTTTCAAAATATGGGCAGTATATCTTTTATTTATTTTATAATAAAAACCCACAAAAATTACAAAATGATTGGCTTTTTACACTCCATTTTTAAGGTTCCAACAATTTTCGCTATAAAAATTTAATTCCAATATAAAATTTCTAAAAACATTCTAAATTTGCATTTGAATTTTAAATACATATTATGCACAAATATCAACCACATTTCATATATATAGCTTTCATATTCCTTCTTTATCTTTATGCTATCTGTTTTACTTCAATTACTTGTTCATATTCAATATTCTCTTTGTAAGAATTGCATCGTGCCATTCAATTGAAATTCAATCGTTCTTTCAATTCAGTTCAAATAAATCCCCAACGGAATGTGCATCAAAGGTGTTGGTAACAAATTTTTGTGCACTAAAGAACCAACAAAAAAAACATGATATTACTTTAGAGATTCCTTAAGAATCATGAAAAGCGCAAAAAGATGTTTTGAAGCAAATAAAGCTCAGGACAACAACTAAAAATAATGGCATTCCTTTGGCCATTCTCATAGTTAAAGCAAAAAAGTATACATACATATTTTCTCATCATCATCACAACTGCTGCTGCTGCTCCTATTACCAATTTAATGAAAAAATGTACTAAAGGAAAAAAAAATAAATTTCCTTAAATTGCGTAGAAAATAAGTTTCTATTGGCTGTTACTGCTATTTCCAGCCACTACCACCAGCCACCAAACCAACACTGTCAACTGTTTTACGTTGGTTTTCCCATAATTTCACTTAATATTCTCAGCATTTTTTTAACCCATTTCTTGCTTATTTGAAAATTGTGTGTAAGAAAACTGGCACTTTATATTGCTTCCTTCCTTCAGCTACTTTTAAATGCGTCGTTATACTATTTTTTTTTTTCAAAGTTTTTTTGCTTTCATTTTGGTGTTTTTATTTTTATTTAAACGTCGGCGAAAACTTTATAATCTGTTAATTATTTGTCTTATGCCAAGTTGGCGAAATTTTATTGCTTCCCTTGAGTCTTGCAGTCTTCTGGCTTTTTTTCTCTGCCCATTTTTCTTAAATTTATAATTTGTACTTCTTCTTAAGAGCTACAGTGTGTTAACCGGGTAGTTACAACTTAACTTCCGTTTAGTATATTCGAAATTTAGTTAATTCAAGCTTGTTAGAAATTTTAAAGGTTTTGTGAAATTTCTACAATGTTAAAAATTACTTGATTTTTTAGGTTATTACACTAGTCGTTTTGTATGTATCTATCTTAATTACAAAACTTATGTAGCAGCGCTTATTTTATAGATAAATAAATATATAAAGACTATTTCTTACGCATCACATTCTATTTCCAGACTTCCTACTCGCCATATTTTTAATTCTCTCCCTTTATTGCTTAACTTGAGTGTCCTTTTACATACTCCATCTGGTTAAATAGCAAAAACACAAATGAAACAAGTCTTTTAACTACCAACACAGTCTTTTATTTATCTGCCATACTCTACAGTTCTGACTGTTCCCTACTTTGCCCATCCACCCCCCACCCCCCCAAAGTAAATTTGTTTAAAACCAAAACGTGGGGGCTGTTGTATTTCACCAGGCTTATAAATTTGAACTTTATAAGTATTTTTATTCCTTTATTCTTTAATGTTTAGTTATGCCCCTCAAACTTATGTTAGAGGAATAAATAAATGTTGTATCTACCCCAAAAATTGCTTGCTTCTGCTTAAGTTTATTTCGCCTGTTTGTGTACTAGTCCAACAAAACTTTAAGCTTAATCTTAGAAGTGCAATAAAATAAAACCGTCAAGGCTAATGCCAGTATCAAAAGCATTTTAGCTTACCTTACAAACAAACTCAAATATATGTACATATTTATATATATGTATATATAACTTTAATTGCAATTTATATTTAGTTTAGATTTCAGAAAAGGTGAAATTGAAATTTATGTTTTTTTCTGTGGGTGACAGAGAAATGGTTTAAGAGCAATTATTGTAGGCATTTACTTGGTTCACAACAGAAATATTTTACAGCTTTTCCTTTGTAAGATAATTCTAGATAACAAATAAAGCAGTAATATACAAATACTTTACTTCCATATTTCACAATACTAAAGTATGGAAAGTTTTACTATTAAACAAAAGAAAAATTTATGATGGAATAATTAAAGAAACCTTGATTTAAGAATAGCAAGATCCACGATAGAATAATTTTTCAATTGAATAATAAAATGATTCACAATTAAACAATATCCACGATTAAAATCTATAAAGAACCACGATTGAATAATTAAAGGAACCACGAATCCACAACTGAACAATAGTTTTTATCGTAGATATTTCTACTTTTCTGTTGTTAAAGCAATCGACAGATCCACGATTAAACAATGAACAGCTTTGATATTAAACAATGGATAGATCCCCGATTGAACAATGAACAGATCCACGATTGAACAATGAACAGATCCACAATTGAACAATGGACAGATCCATGATTTATCATATGAAGATTCACGACTGAACTTAGGAAGATTCAATATTAAATAATGGACAGATCCACGATTAAACATATAAAGATCCACGATTTAACAATGGACAGACGCACGATAGAACATAGGAAGATGCACGATTTAACATAGTAAGATGCACGATTGAACAATTGAAGATCTACGATTTAACAATGGACCGATCCACGTTTGAACAATGCACAGATCCACCATTGAACATAGGAGTATTTACGATTGAACAATGTACAGATTCATGATATAACATGGGAAGGTCCACGATAGAATAATTTTTAAATTGAATAATAAAAAGGTCCACAATTGAACAATATCCACGATTAAAATCTATAAAGAACCACGATTGAATAATTAAAGGAACCACGAATCCACAACTGAACAATAGTTTTTATCGTAGATATTTCTACTTTTCTGTTGTTAAAGCAATCGACAGATCCACGATTACACAATGGACAGATTTGAGATTAAATAATGGAAAGATCCGCAATTGAACAATGAACAGATCCACAATTGAACAATGGCCAGATCCACGATTGAACATTGGAATATTTACGATTGAACAATGTACAGATTCATGATATAACATAGGAAAATCCACGATTGAACGTATAAAGATCCCATATTGAATATAGGACAGATCCACGATTAAACAATGTACAGACCCACGATTGAACATAGGAAGATGCACGATTAAACAATGCACAGATCCACGATTGAACATAGTAAGATCCACAATTCAACAATGGAGAGATCCACGATTGAACAATGGACAGATCCATGATTTATCATATGAAGATTCACGTTTGAATGTAGGAAGATCCAGTATTGAATAATGGACAGATCCACGATTAAACATATAAAGATCCACAATGGATAGACCCAGGATTAAACAATGTACAGATCCACGATTGAATAATGAACAGATCCACGATTAAACAATGGGCAGATCCACGATTAAACTTTGGTCAGATCCACTAACGAACAATAAACAGATCTACGATTGAACAATGGACAGATCCACGATTGAGCAATTGATAGATCCATGATTTAACATAGGAAACCCACGATTTAAAAATGGACAGATCCACGATTAAACAATATACAAATCCAAGATTTAACAATGGAACAATGGACAGATCCAGGATTGAACAATGTAAAGATTCACAATTAAATATAGTAAGATCCATAATTTATTCACAATTCAACTTAGGAATATCAACGATTGAGCTAAGAAGAACTATGTTCAGATTTACAATTGAACTTCGGAACATTCACGATTGAACTAAGGAAAACAATGGTCAGATCCACGAATGAACTTAGAAAGATATACGACTGAACTAAGAAGAACAATGGTCAGATTTACAATTGAACTTAAGATTAAACTAAAGAAAATAATGAACAGATCCACAATTCTGAAGCAAGGACTTATATGTCTAAGTTTTGTTAAAACCAACAAATTTATCCTTCAATTAACAACATTTATCCAACACTTAAGTCACAAAATGTTTAAAACAGAATCATCCCATTATTGAGATACTGCAAACTACTTTTGTAACTATCTACTAAACGAATAACTTAACAACAACTTTCCAAAGGAAATTAAAATTTTGCTTTTACAATTTTGCAAAATGAAGATAATATTTATTTTATTTAACTGCTGTTACATATGACTGCCCCGAAATACTGCCATATAATCAAAATATTGCAAATATCTAAGTTTATTTATTTTTAGCATTTATTACTTTTAAGAGAGTATTACATTCTGAAGGAAAACACATTGTAGTTCTGTTTACATTTTAATTAAATTTAACACAAATATGCATTTATTCATTACTAACATACCTTTCGCATAAGCAACCTTTCACAATTTTTGTATCATTGTAAAAATGGTGCAACGATGAGTTTACAAACATAGGAACCATGTACAGAGTGGACTATATGAAATGATACAAATATGAAAAGATCCAAGAATAAAGTAAAGAAAAAAAAAAAGAAAGATCAAAAACTGTTTCCAACTAGATCCATAATTGAAATAAACTATAATAAACGACTATTTCTAAATTGAAGTAAAAAACGAGATCCACGACTGTTTCTAAATCGAAGCAAAGAAAGCTCCACGACCATTTTCATATTGAAGTTAAGAAAAATCCGCGACCAAATTGAATAAAGACTGTTTTCAAATAGCAATAAAACAAGATCCACAATTGAAATAAAGAAAGATCCACGACTGTTTCCAAATTGAAGTAAAAGAAGATCCAAGACTGGTTCCAAATTTAAGTCAGGACAGATCCATGATTAAAGTAAGAAATTCCATTGTCTCCTAGTTGAAGTAAGAAAGCCCAATGCTTACAAATTGAAGTAAAGAAAGCTCCACGACTGTTTTCATATTGAAATAAAGAAAGATCCATGACTGCTTCCAAATTGAAGTTAAGAAAAATCCGCGATCAAATTGATTAAATTGAATAAAGAAAGATTAAAGAAAAATCCAAATGGAAGTAAAACAATCCACAACTGTTTCCAAATTGAATTTAAGAAAGATCCACTATTAAAGTAAAGACCACGACTATTTCTAAATTGAAGTAAAGAAATATCCATGAATGTTTCCAAATTTAAGTAAGGACAGATCCGTGATTAAAGTAAGAAATTCCATTGTCTCCTAGTTGAAATAAGAAAGCCCAATGCTTACAAATTGAAGTAAAGAAAGCTCCACGACTGTTTTCATATTGAAATAAAGAAAGATCCATGACTGCTTCCAAATTGAAGTTAAGAAAAATCCGCGACCAAATTGACTAAATTGAATAAAGAAAAATTAAAGAAAAATCGAAATGGAAGTAAAAAAAATCCACAACTGTTTCCAAATTGAGAAAGATCCACTATTAAAGTAAAGACCACGACTATTTCTAAATTGAAGTAAAGAAATATCCATGAATGTTTCCAAATTGAAGTAAACAAAGATCCACATTTCCAAATTGAAGTAAAGAGAGATTTTCGACTGTTTCCAAATTGAAGTAAAGAGTGATTAATGACTGTTTCCAAATTGAATAAAGAGAGATATAACTACGTTTGAAGTAAATAAATATCCATGATTGAAGTAAGAAAGCACAATGCTTTCAGATTGAAGTAAATAAAAATCCGCGACTAATTCCAAAGTAAACACAGATCCACAACTGTTTTCAAATTTACAAAATTCTTTTAAATTTAAAATTTTTGAAACTCATACCTTTACTTAATTGTGAAGAAAAGCGAAACACGTTCATCGATTTTCATGATTTATGTCGCATTTTGTTCATAGGTTATGCGACTTTACGTGAAAGTAATAGGACTTGACACTTTTTTTTACCGTTTTGGATTTTTTATAAATGAAAAATATAAAAATTCCATATTTTAGGCAAAAAATATTTGTTTTCTTCATACATTTATTTATAACTTTTTTTAAATTTGTTTCAGCAAAATCGGACTAGTGGTTCTCGACTTATGTCAAAAAAAAAGGTCACCAAAGGTGACAATTTCCCCTATATGATAGTTACTAACTTCAAATCGATATATCTCGATTCCTAGACGTGACCCCGCGAAACGCCGGGACACGTTTAACTTCTTTTTTACCGATATAACATTTCCCGTTGGTTTCATCCCATACCGATTTTGACTGTCGCATATTGTATTGATGCATAGAAATTTCCATAATTGTTGTCAAAATATAACCAATAGAATTAAAATTAACTTGACAATTTTTAGTATTCTATACGGTCAGGAAAAACGTTTATCTTAACATCCCAAAAGTATTTTTATAGTCATTATCTCCTATTACCCGGTATGAATTTATGTTAATCACTCTGTTTATAAAATATGTATGTATATAAATTTTTGTTTGTATGTTTAGCTCAGCTCTTTTTCTTAGCATTAATCGGCTAAAAGCTGTAATTTATTAGCATTTTCGTTTGCTTGGTGTTTATCTATGAAAGGCTTTTTCTTATTTTCATCTTCATCTGTATGCTCCAATAAAATGAAAATAAAACGAAAATGTAGAACTGAAACAAAACTTAAAAGCCAGCAAACGTAACGAAGAAATAAGAAAATTTGACTTCTTTGGGAATTTTTGCAATTTGGCCAAAAATAAAAATACTAACAAAAGAGCAAACTAAGACATGGATACACATTAGTATATGCCACACACCAGGAGGAGCATTTAAACTGGCGTAAGACTGCTCATACTGGCTGATTCAGCTAAAAACTGCCATACTCTTTTAAAGTTTTGTTGTTTAACGTAGCATGGAAAAACTAAAAACGAAAAGAATGACTGAAAGAAAAGACTACTTCTACTTTTACCTGCACTAATTCGACGCCAAAAACTTTTATATTTTTCTTTAACAAAAAAAAAAAAAAAACAAAAATAAAATGCACAAAGAAATAAACGTTAAAGAAAAAGACAAGCAAATAAGAAAAACTTAGCTAAAGGTTTTAGTCTGTTTTTAGCTTTAACTCTTAAATGTCTGCAATGTTTTCTTAAATTTTCCAACTGCCTGAAAGTATGCAATCAGCTATAACTGTGCACACCTGTGTTTGCCATTTAACTTTGTGTGTGTGCTGGTTGGCTACCTAGAATTTATATGTACATACCTACAAACATACATATGTACGTGCATGTGTCTGTTTGAGCTTGAATGCAAGTATGTATTTCAAATTTGCACATTTCCATTTGCTGTTTTTTCCATTCCTTGCTAACTTGCCAATCTCTCGGCTGTTTTTGGTAGTCTTTTTTTTTTTTTTTTTTTTTTTGATGCTAGCTTGAAGTGCAAGTGCTAGTAGTATTTGTATGCATTTAATTTGAGCTTTATTTCGTTTTTCTTTTGTTCGAAAAAAGAGTGCCAAAATTATTTCATCGAGTATTCATTTTATAAATATGCATATTATTCCACTTCTACTGCTTATTTTGCTTTTCTTATTTCATTTTAAATTCGGACTTTTTGACTTTAAATGCATTTTAGATTGAAATAAAAATGTTCGTTCTTTTATTTGGCTTTTTATATAAATATTTAATAAATATGCTAAAAAGAAACTGTATTTGAAAATTGTTGATAAAATAAAACTTTAAATTAAAAAATAATACTGATACTATGAATTTGTATTTTAGTCTTGATAAATGTTGCAGCGAATTTAGTGTTAAATTATTTTGTAAAGATTATCGAATGCACAAGGCTTAGGCAAACTTTAAGTATATTGGAGTAAAGAAAACAAAAAACGTTATGATTGCAACCATGATTAAAGTAAGAAAAGATGCACGGTTCTATCCAACTTGAAGTAAAACAAGATCAGCGATTACTTCCAAACTGATGTAAAGAAAGATCCATGATTGGAATAAAGAAAGATTTATGACTGAAGCTAAGGAAGATCCATGTCTGTTTTCAAAGTGCAGTAAAAAAAGGTCAATGATTGAAGTGAAGAAAGATCCACGGCTGTTTTCAAAATGAAGTAAACAAAGTACTATAACTGAAGTTTAGGAAGATTCACAACTGTTTCCAAATTGAATTAAAGAAAGTTCCACGAAAGATGCACGATTCTTTCCAAATTGAAGTAAAGAAAGATCCACGGCTGTTTTCAAAATGAAGTAAACAAAGTACTATAACTGAAGTTTAGGAAGATTCACAACTGTTTCCAAATTGAATTAAAGAAAGTTCCACGAAAGATGCACGATTCTTTCCAAATTGAAGTAAAGAAATATCCACGATTGTTTCTACATTCAAATAAAGAAAGCTTCACGATTGTTTCCAAATGGAATTAAAGAAAATCCACGTTGTTTCCAAATTAAAGTAAAAAAAGTTCGTTCCACAATTGTTCTCCAATTGAAATAAAGAGAGATCCAAAATTGTTTCCAAATTGAAGTAAAGAAATATCCACAATTGTTCTCCAATTGAAATAAAGAAAGATACAAAATTGTTTCCAAATTGAAGTTAAGAAAGATCCACGATTGTTTCCAAATTGAAGTGAAGAAAGATTCACGATTGTTTCCAAATTGAAGCAAAGAAAGTTCCACAAATGTTTCCAAATTGAAGTAAAGAAAAATCCACGATTTTTTCCAAATTAAAGTGAAGAAAGATCCACGATTGTTTCCAAATTAAAGTAAAGAAAGTTCGCTCCACAATTGTTCTCCAATTAAAATGAAGAAATATCCAAAATTGTTTCCAAATTAAAGTAAAGAAAGATCCACGATTGTTTTCAAATTGAAGTGAAGAAAGATTTACGATTGTTCTCAAATTGAAGCAAATTATGACCTACGATTGTTTTCAAATTAAAGTGAAGAAATTTCTACGACTGAAGCAAAGATAGTTCCACAAATGTTTCCAAATTGAAGTAAAGAAAGATTCACGATTGTTTCCAAATTGAAATAAATTATGATCCACGATTGTTTCCAAATTAAAGTTCCACAATTGCTCCCCAATTGAAATAACGAAAGATCCAAAATTGTTTCCAAATTGAAGTAAAGAAAGATCCACGATTGTTTCCAAACTGAAGTGAAGAAAGATCCACGATTGTTTCCAAATTAAAGTAAAGAAAGTTCGCTCCACAATTGTTCTCCAATTGAAATGAAGAAATATCCAAAATTGTTTCCAAATTGAAGTAAAGAAAGATCCACGATTGTTTTCAAATTGAAGTGAAGAAAGATTTACGATTGTTCTCAAATTGAAGCAAATTATGACCCACGATTGTTTTCAAATTAAAGTGAAGAAATTTCTACGATTGTTTCCAAACTGAAGCAAAGAAATTTTCACAAATTTTGCCAAATTGAAGTAAAGAAAGATTCACGATTGTTACCAAATTGAAGTGAAGTAAAGAAAGATTCACAATTGTTTTCAAATTGAAGTAAATAAATATTCACGAAATTGAAGTAATGAGAGATCCAGGAATCCATGGATCCAGGATCCAAATTAAAATAATAAAGAAAGATCTCACATTTAAGTATAGAAGTAAAAAACATCGATTTATGATTGATATAAAGAATGATACAAGATTGTTGTAGCATCCGAAATAAATATGTTGGTCATTTGAAATTAATTTACAAACTCTGTTACATTTTTTGTTACCGCAATAAACTTAAACATATTTTTTTAGTAAACTTAATATTTCCTCTTTATATAGAAAATAATCAAATTTAATTTGGTTTTTTTCGCTGATCTGTCTCTGAAAGAACAGTAGAAAAATAAATTAATATATATATTTTTTTAATTAAAAAAAAATCCCAAAAACATACACAATCCGATGACTATGGCGACAAAAACGATAAATACATTTATGTATATATACAAATGAATTTTGCAATATTTTTGTAGTTTTTTTTTCACATTTTTTGTTGATTTTTGTTTATTTATATCATTTACCAAATTGTATGAATTCATGAAATATTGTCAATTAAACAATGGCAGAGAATGTAGAAACAGCAGAGGATGAAGAGATTGAGTGGACAACCATCGAACCAAAACAATGGGTATGGAGATATGAATTCATCATGTTTCACAAATCGAAAGAGTTTGAAAAGTTATTTTAAATGGAAATAGAAGAGATACTTAGAAAGGAAGCTAACTCTTCTCTAATCATGGAGTAGACTTGGATCCGTTGCAACATATAACGATTAAGGTATTAAACAATTTATGGATGGTTATTTACTGCCTCCCAACACGATCCTATAGGTAGTGAATTGTAATAAAACTTTCTTTACTTCAAATAAAGATTCACGATTGTGTTCAAATTGAAGTATAGGAAGATTCATGATTATTTCCAAATTGAAATAAAGAAATATTCCCAATCGTATCCAAATTGAAGTAAAGAGAGATCCACGATTGTGTCCAAATTGTAGTAAAGAAGAACAATCGTAATTAAAGATTCACGATTGTGTTCAAATTGAAGTATAGGAAGATTCATGATCATTTCCAAATTGAAATAAAGAAATATTCCCAATCGTATCCAATAAAGACAGTTCCACGATTGTGTCCAAATTGTAGTAGAGAAGAACAATCGTAATTAAAGATTCACGATTGTGTTCAAATTGAAGTATAGGAAGATTCATGATCATTTCCAAATTGAAATAAAGAAATATTCCCAATCGTATCCAATAAAGACAGTTCCACGATTGTGTCCAAATTGAAGTAAAGAAATATTCACGATTGTTTCCAAATTAATTTAAAGAAATATTTCCGATTATATCTAAATTGGAAAGAAGGATCTACGTAAATTACTTTTTAAGATCTTTTCAGTTCTTCCTCATATAAAATATAGGCATGTGTCTCCCTGTTTGTGTGTAGTAAATGAAACATATGGTTAAATGAATGAGCGTGTTTATAAATGTATGTAAATGTATAAATATGTGAGTCTGTGTGCATGTATGTACACATATGCATTGTGTACATGTTTGATTATCACTGTAACTGTAAATTTCCATTCGAATGAATATGAATGACCAGCAAAGTAGGATATACCTTTGATTATGTCCATATGAAAAGAGATTTTTGTTGTTGTTTTTTTTTTTTAATTCTGGTTGTTGCATGTACGAATGTCCTCTGTGTGTAGTTGTGGTAGTATTTGGTGAATTTGTATACAAATGTGGCATAAGATATGATAAAGTGTATAAAGTCCAAACTCAAACTCATGCATTCACTTGGTCAATCACACTCACATTAACGTACACACACTCATGCAGAGAGAGAGAGAAAGAGGCATACAAATTAATGTGTAGACACTAATGTAGTGTATAAAGATACAGGACTTTCAAATTCATACTCATGCTGCACTTAGAGAAATATTTCGAATAAGTAAAATTTTTTTATGAAGTAGTAAGAATAAAATGGGTTTAGAATAAATCTTATATTTTCTTTAATATCTCCTAGATATTGCATACGGTAGGCTGGATCCGCTGGTAAAAAGATGAGAACAAGTTGCGAATGCCATGAAAGGCACAACTAGATACTTCAGTGGAGTTAGAACGATTTAAATTCTTCCTTAATTTAGGATTGCCAGCATCTTTCTTTTGGATTATGGATTATTTAATACGGTAGCAGTTCGTGAATTGTTTGTGAGAGTTCAGAATGATCAATTCTGTAACATGGTGTACAATTGTACATTTAGACAGGATTTTTCTAAAGTATTTTTACAAAATAGTTGTGTCTTCTTGATTAAAGACTTCAATTGACTCAGGAACTTAAACTTACTAAGCAGAATGCAATAGATGATTTTTCGAACAAAATAAGATTTAAAGATATTACACTCTTTCGTACACTTAGTTGTTAATGGACTAAGGGGCTTATTATTTCTGCATGTGTATATGAACATTTTGCAATATTTATGAAATGAAAAGTAAACAACAAATAAGCTCCTCTTTTTTTTCGCTGAACAATAAAGTGAAATGAAATGTATTTATCATCAAGCAACGTCAAACAGTTGTCACACAATCATCAGCTACATCAACATCATCATCATACTCAGCATCGTTGTCGTCGTCATCATTATCAGCAGAACATGAATGTGGAAAGTAGTATGTGGCAGCAGGCGGCTGAACAATTACTACAGTAATACAACTAGTGGTAGTCAGTATTGTTTATTATTATGAAAGAGAGAGAGAGGGACAGAAGAGAGCGCGTAGAAATGCAACATCATACCCCCTATCATAATTGTGACGAATTTCGAAGTTCTTGTTGGCTATGTAATGGTTGTGGTCTATTAAAAAAATAAGGAAAAGTGAAAATAACCATTTTCTTTTCTTTTTTCTTTGTACCTCAGTTTACAAACATAATATCCCACTCATCATCAGTGTCATTATTATTACTTGTTCATCATTATTACATACTTTTTTCATTGCCATCTCCTTCTCTATTTTTCGCCTTTTTTCGTTGACAACGACACAAAAAAAATTATCATCATTGCATTAAAAAATAAAAAATAAAAATTGTGAACAGAAAATCAATTTGGAATCAAGATCACAAGTTGTACCTATAGTGTTAAAAATGCCGCTGAGATTTATTGCAGCAAACAAGTTTGTTATGAAAAATTTGTAAAAAAAAAAATAATTTAATTTCAAAGGGGATTTGTATGAAAATTATACAAAATAAGCGAAATTTCTTTGGTATATAATTGCATTGGCTGATTTCTGACAAAGTTTTGTTGGAGAATAAAATGAATCTTCATAAACAGAATCACTTTTAACCCGGTCCAGCTGTATGAATGAATTTGGCTGTACTGATTCTTAGATTCCTATTAGATATTCAATGTTTCGAGCTAATTAGGATGAAATCTTTTGATTCCGTTTTGAAAATGGCCACAATACTCATTGAGATAAATAATAAGAGTCGATCATATCCAGATGCTAGTGTGTAAGGAGTACTATATCCAGCCTGTTGCATTCAGATATCCGATAAAATCGCACCATCTGATAATTGGTGTCTCCATTATATTATTTAGTATAAGAGTATTAGAGTGTTGAAACAGAGAAGATAAAATACTGTTTCCTTTTTTTCACGGTCCAGATGCCAGTGTGTAAGGAGTTCTATATCCAGCCTGTTGCATTCAGGTATCCGCTAAAATCGCACCATCTGATAATTGGTGTCTCCATTATATTATTTAGTATAAGAGTGTTGAAAAATTTGTGGAGCCGGAGATTTACAGAGAAGTTAAAATACTGTTTCCTTTTTTTCACGGTCCTGGCAACTGCGGCAGTGATTATTGATAGGAAATCTAAGTCTGCTTGCATGCTTACCAATCGTCCAGTGACCGGTTAGCAGCGCTATAATTCTCGAGATGTCCTTAGGTTTCACATTCAGGAGCAGAGTACTGCGTTTCTCATTATATACTGGTGTTACATGTGTCCAGATTGCGTCACCTATTTCCAGCCTTTTGAAAGGGCGCTGCGAATAATGGCCTTAGGAAAAATAGTCTCTTAGGGGTAATTTTGCAACCAAGACATTCGTTAATATTTCGTTAATATTGTTAAATATACTGAAACTAGAAAAATAAAAAAATTCCCCAAAAATCTCATGCAAAATTTGGGGTTTTCATTATTAATACATATTTAATTTATGGCAATTGTTTGCTATAAAAAATGGCCCTAAAATCTTCCATTTTAACCTTGGGATAATTTTTCAGTAGTGTGTGAAGATTTTACTTTTAATGGTGCCAATTGGTATTGTAATTGATACAGCAGTTCGTCCGTCCGCTCATTGCCATAGTAGTCCCTATGCGCAGGGACCCAAACTAGAGTAATTACAGTAGATGTTGCAGTCTGGGATTTAAGTGACATGAGTGCCGCCCGGCTGTCGACAAAAATAGCAGTACTGCAGCGAATATTTCTTTCACATAAAATTCTACATCGCCAGTATCCTAGCCTAAAATGCACTAGATTTATCTGGGAGGCGTATTGAGAGTTTAAAACTGAGTTCATTGCAGAAGACGCCGGCACCAACGCCACATTCCATCTCTGAATTATCAGTGTATACTCTTATGGCGCATCCATCAATCCATTCACGTCTGGATGGAATAGTGATTTTGAACATCTCATCAAAGTCTATGTTTGGTAAATTAAAAATCTTAGCATGTCCATACGTTCTTGATCTCCAGCAATCAGAGGCAGCTAGTCTCATCGCACTGCTTGTGGAAGTGGTGTGGAAAAGTGTATATCTATTGGGGTTAGGTGCAGAATAGTATTCAATGTTTCTGAAAAACTAGTGCGTAGTACACATGTGATACCAATGCAGGTAGTTCCCTTAATTCTGTATAGTTGGTATACGCCATATTCTTTTTTGTTGCAGTCCACCACACTGGGGAACCATAAGTCAGTATTAAACGTATTATGGCTGTATACATTTATTTAACAAAGCTGTAGCTTAATTGGTTAGAGCATTTGATCATTAAGCATGAGTCGGTATACGTAGCCCCGGTTCGATTCCCAGCCGCTGTCACTTAAATAACATTAGTTTTTTATAGTTATTAGTTTTCTAACATAACTTATATTTATGACAGCGCCCTCCTTCGGTGGTATAGCATTGTAACGCCACCGAAGTAAAATAATTAAATAAAGGCTATAAAATCAAGCTTTAAAAATAATTCACCTATTCACCACCAGAGGCGCTGCAATGCTGCCCTAATTGCAAAGTTGTAATATAAAAAAAAGTTTTCTTCTTTCACCATCTTTACTTCTTCAATTATCCACTTTCCAAGGAAAGTAACGCAATCCTATATAGGCATATTAATTGCCTAGGTGTTACTTCTCTTTCAAAAAAAAAAACAAGCAATGGGCTCAAGCCCCATTTTGCGCTGAATATCTTACGGCAGCTTCACCCTATGTTCTGCATTCATTTTCCATTATAGCTCATTAGGAACTCATACGTTAACATTTTCTTAAGATCACCTAGCTCCCATATGAGGTCCTCTCAACAAATGTGGAACTACTTAATTCACAGGCTTTTGCCTCCATCTCATTTAAAACTTGAGATTAATTGTTTGAGTTTTCAATGGTTTTCTTTTTAACCAGACGAACATTTCAAACACTTTAAAAATAATAAAAAGCTCAACATTTGAAAGCAACGCTCCCTTTGCAGAAAGTTGGAATCTGGGATAGATATGGGCAACATTGCCATTGTTACAAAGCAGTCAGTTGGTGAAAAAAAAACTGTTGCTGCTGCTGTTTGTTGTAGTTTTAATTCAATTAAATACCACAATAACAACAACGTGTATAGACAGAAACACCAAAAATAAAAATAAAAGAAAAAAAAACTAAATAAAATTATAGAAAAGTTGAAATGTGTGTGTTAAGGGAAAAAGTCTGGGCAAAAGGGACTACGTCAGTATGTATGTATTGTACATTTTGCAAAAGTGACCATGATGATGTTGAGAAGCCAGCCAATGATGATGATGCCATTACTGCCAACATTTCTGCTATTGCTGTTTTTGATGTTTGGTGATAATGACCAAATGTTGTTCATTCATTTATTTCATTTTTATGCCTGTTTTTTTTCTTTCTGTAGCCAGTTATCTGCATTCTTGGTCACTGGAAAACAGCCAGGCAGCCAACCAACCAACCATCCTGTTAGTCAGTCATTGTGTCTTTCACTTCATCAATGATGGGTAAATGCTTATTTGTGTGATAAGTATTATACATTATATTCTTTGAGTTGTATGTTGTTGTTGTTGTTGTAGTTGTTTTGGTTTAATTCATAGAATGAATTTGATATGCTTGAATATTGGCCAACATTTAATTTCCGTCTCCAAACATACAGCTACTTGTAGTTGAGGCGCGCGCAAAAAAATTGTAAATGAACGTTTTAAATTAGAAATAAAAAAATACGTTGGAGAAAAAAAGTTCAGTTAATGGACAAATTAAATATGTATAACAATGTTACGGCAACCAACCAACAAACCAGCTAAGGAAACAAACAAAAAAAAACATAAAAATGGCACAGATTATTACACCAAGGACCCCACAGTAGGTTTTATCACAATCCAAATCAGCTTAAGAAAAGTTTGAACTATGAAATATTAAACAAAAGATAATGAACTGTTATATATTAAGTGAGCTGAACGGACCTGGGCATTGATGATTACAGGTGCAATGCTCACCACTCCATCTAAGGCCTTATGGCTAGGGGCATAGCTCTCCACGCAGCCATTAGACTCGGCAATAGTGGTACATGGAACCGTAGCAACTTCGGTCATGCAAACATAATTAACTGTCTTGGTTGTCTCCCAGACAACATCAATTACTGTACTCCTAATCCTTTCTTCGATAGAAGCTTTGATGTGACAATCTATTCGGGAGAACCTCTTAGAGATCTTCACAGATGGCTCGAAATCGAACTCAGGCGCGGTGAGACGATTTCTACATAGCGCAGACTGGTCTCTTTTAGATTATCGAACCACTGCAGTGTTCTTCAGCATTGGGTAGGACCGCAAATTGGCTAAGTTTTGACCGAGTATTCGAGTAGTCTGACAAAAAACTCTTTCCGGTGTCTATACGCCATCCAACTTGGTCCTAAAATGCCAGGCATCTCTTAATGGCGAGACATTCCTCATTAAAACTCTTCTGGATACATCAAAATATCTCGGGGAACTGTATTGCAGACTCATTAACCGCCTCACTCGCAGCAGAAGAAACTGATCAATTGGTTGGATGAACACGGAATGTGGTGATCACTACAAAACACTGTCTGATCGGAATTAAATTAGGAGAATAAATCTCCCCTACAATAACTTCTATAGAAGTTGTCTTATCCTCATTAGAGGATGAGACTGTACGCCATCTTCTCTGTCACTGTCCGGCCTTTGCGAATCAGATATTAGTCTGGATGAATTTAACTTGCACGACTTGACGGCAGTTCTATTTTATTTACATACATCATGACTAAAGACTTCAGAATTCAAGACAGAATTCCAGGATCAAAGCGAGTATGATCACTTCATAGTATAAGGAGAGACATTTTAAAATACTGAATCTTCATATTTATTAATATTGTGTTCTTTCTTCTCATGCTGTCCGATATATTGAGTTAAGATTGGCAGAACCAGATGACAATAGTCAGTTTTCCATCCGGCTACTGTTACAATTAGGAACCTCTTCGACGGAAACACCCGGCTTGTCACACATTAATACCGTTTGCAGAGTAGATTGAACTTTTGCACTTTGAACGATGATTTCCCTATACAGATTATGGGAGACTCCCTAGACATTATAGTTTACTTGAGCAATCCAATATTAATATCTCTGAAAACACAATAAATCTGTGTGATAGACTTTACCAACAGCATTTTCAAGAGTCTTGAGGAATCATCAGATCTCTACAAAGCTGAGCGCTAAGCAAGAGCTAAGGCTAAACCCTACAACTAACGTAGTGTTTATCTGTATGGAAACGTACAATAAACTATTTGAACAACTTCAAATTGAGCTCAAGTGTTTGCAATTTGTGAACTGTGTACCTGTCAATAGATCCTTTAACTTAAGCTGACTTGTTTACAATTGCTGTCTGCTGAAATATATTTGGAAGCTTATCTGTCAAGCTATTGTCGGTCACGGTAAAAGTTTGAACTCTATACATTTTCTAGTATAGTATTCTGAACTGAGTTCTATTTAAGGTTGTAAGGTAAGTAAGTAGTTATATTTAGAGCAACATAACAGGCAAAACTGAGTTCTAGAAAGACTCTTCTTTGTTTTTTCCGCAAACTAAATCCATTGATTAAAAGATTCATATCTCTTTAAGACCTAAAATGGGAATATATGTTTTATACTTCTTACAACTGGTCAGTTTAGTTTCCGTTTTAATCTGCCCTAAAACAATGCTCCAGGATCCAAGTATAATTTGGTTTGTAATTTTCAATTTTTGTTCAGCTACTGTCTAAATGCTTGTTCAGCTTTGTCCAGTTCCCAAAAGATAAGGATATTCAGAGAATTGTTACAAAAGCATTGCTGCTGTCAAAAGTTCTTCTATCGACAAAAACTTGCGGTTTAATTAGCTGTCACTAAATTGACAACATTTTGCAAATTAGAAACATAGAAACGTTTTTCTAGGCTCTGGTGTTTTTTTTTTTTTTTTTTGTATTTCATGTGCTTGGCATTGTGTTGATTCTATTTTTAATGAAGTATCCTTATAAATTTATGATAATTTCGAAGGACGTACAAATGAGCAATCAGTATTTGACATTTTTATAAGAGAAAAAAAAAAACACAAAAATAAATAAAACTTATTTTGTAATACACAATAATGGTCTTTGAAAGTTAATACCCAATTTTAATAGAGAGTAGAGAGAGGGATTTAAAAAATATTTAACTTATTTAAATTAAAACAAGTAAGAAAGTATAGTCGGTCAAGCCCGACCATATAATACCCTACACCTAGTATATGTAAATATAAAAAAGTTTTTCAGAAATGGGCGTTATTTACTAGATATCACCTATTTTGGACCAATATTCAGTGTCATGATTTCTGTGAATATATTATATGTGTTAAACTTTATCTCGATATAAATACTTTTAAAAGATTTATGGAAATTAAAGTGAATTACGGAGAGGGTCTTAAATGGGAGTTTCGACTAATTATGGACCGACCATTACAAAACTAGGTGTCAATATTTCTGTATATGTAAGAAACTTATTTGTGTCGAATTTTATTTGATTATCAACATTTTTTAAGAAATTTATGCTCTTTAAAGTGATTTTTGGAAGTGGGCCTTACATGGGAGCTACGACTAATTATGGACCGATCATAATAAAATTATACCGTATTATTAGTATATATATGAAATATATTTGTGTTAAATATTATTTGGATATCAACATTTTTGAGTGAGTTATGCTCTTTAAAATGATTTTCGGAAGTGGGCCTTATATGGGAGCTACGACTAATTATAGACCGATCACAATAAAATAGTACCGTGTTATTTGTATATATATGAAATATATTTGTGTTAAATATTATTTGGATACAAACATTTTTAAAAGAGTTATGCTCTTTTAAGTGATTTTCGGAAGTGGGCCTTATATGGGAGCTACGACTAATTATGGACCGATCGTCATAAAATTCTACCATATTATATGTATATCTGCGAAACATATTGGTGTTCAATATTATTTGGATACCAACATTTTTAAGAGTGTTATGCTCTTTTAAGTGATTTTTGGAAGTGGGCCTTATATGGGAGCTACGACTAATTATGGACCGCTCTTCACGAAATTTGTAGATGTGCGCGTTAGCTTCATTTACTACTCATTTGTGGTAAATTTTGTTTGCATACTTGCATAATTCAAAGATTTATGACCGGAAAACCCCAATTTCGGGAGGACATTTGTATGGGGGCTAGGTGAAATAATGGACCGATCTCCACCTGTTTGAATCCCCTTCATCCTTGGGCCGAAAAAATATCACGTACCAAATTTTATCGAAATATCTTCAAAATTGCGACCTGTACTCTGCGCACAAGCTTTACATGGACAGCCAGCCAGCCAGACGGACGGACGGACATCGTTAAATCGACTCAGAAAGTGATTCTAAGCCGATCGGTATACTTTAAGGTGGCTGTTGGACCAATATTTAGGGGCGTTACAAACATCAGCACAAATCCAATATACCCTCCCCACTATTGTGGTGTAGGGTATAAATACACATAATTAACGCGATTTTATCACAGAATGAAAATGAAAGCTGGTTGGTTTTTAGATAACAAGATAACGATAATAATACGCAGTTAAGTGTGCCTTAAGAAGGTATATATACATAGCTGCAGGTTCTATTGTGTTTCGTAATCGGATATTAAGACTAAGAGACTATCCTGCAATCATTTTTCATTTTGTATCGAGAGGTTTTAAAACAGATGAGCCTATTGGTAATTGTAAAACATACAAATCTAGAAAAATATTTCTCAAGGATTGAAGGCTAAATAAACTCATTTAAACAAAGAACAATTGTTTATTAATGGAATAACTTGAGGTTTCTAAGGCAAGAATTAAGGCATTTCCAAAAAGAAACACAGACAAAGATTCTGTCAAAATGATTGATCTAGAGATACTTCATTACAAACAAAGTAAAAGTGCTTTTTGCTAAATCTTAATAATCGCAATAGCTTTAGGTCTTTACGAGGGCAGTTCGGAAACTTCTTAGCCTAGCACAGAAAGAAAATACATAGTTAGTTTTTCAAAAACATATTTATTTTTCATTATAATCTCCTGAAACTTCAATACACTGAGTCCAACGCTTATCTAGCAATTGTGTCCCTTGATTTTTTTCAAGGCCTTCAAAATAGTGGTTTACAACTGTAATTGCATCTTCATTCGAGGTAAAACGATTGCCAGCTAGGAATTCTTTGAGATTCGGGAACAGGTAAAAGTCACTGGGAGCTAAATCAGGAGAATAGAGTCGATTTTAGCCATTGTTAAAACACTTGTCTTGATGAAAAATATTTTTTTTTTTTTTTGTGTTGTAAGCCAGGAAGTTTTTGTTGAATTTTTACATTTAATTGATCCAAAATGTTGCTATTGCAACTCTTTTTTTATAGTCAATCAATAAAATACCTTTGAAGTCCCAAAAACCGTTGCCATAACCTTACCAGCCGATTGAATTGTTTTTGCCTTGTTTGGGGTACTTCCTCCAGCTTCAGTCCATTGCTTGGATTGTTCTTTTGTCTCTGGAGTATAGTGGTGGATCCATGTCTCATGAATCCTTAAAACGCTTAAAACTCATTTTATTTTGCTTAAAACTATCCAAACAAGCATGAGAAATTATCGTTCTTATGCGTTTTTGGTCGACTGTTAACAAATGCGGCACCCATCTTGCAGAAAGCTTTTTCATTTGTAGTTCTTCCTGTAAAATTAAATGCACTCGATAATTTGAGATACCCTTGACATTAGCTATTTCGTGCACTTTTATTTGTCGATCAGTTAATACCATATCATGGATTTTGGCTACAATTTCTGTTGTTGTTGCTGTTTTTGGACGTTGTACGACGACGCTTAAATTCAGCAACCCAATTTTTTACTGTTGCATATGAAGGAGCACTTTCACCTAACACATGCACCATAACATTATGAATTTCTTGTCCCGATAAACCATTTTTATTTGAATATTTAATGACAGAACTAATTTCTAATTTTTTCATTGTAAAAAAATCGCAGATGCGTCTTTTTTAAACGCCTTTTTTTATAAGAAGGAATTGCCAGATTAAAAGAAATTTAACTTATGTTCATAGCACAAATGGTAGCTTCCAAAATATTTAACATTTTTCTGTTTATACCGCGCTTTCTGTTAAAGGCTTAGAACCGCCTATAACAGAAGCCGCCCTCGTACTTGCTAAATCTAAATGATAGCAATAGTTTAAGGTCTTTATCTTAGTTCTTTACTTATGATGAATGATGCACGGATGATAGCTTATCACAAAAAGAAGTCTTATTGTTTGGCTGATGTTAGTTGACTGTTTTTGTTTGATTTTTGTTTTTGTGGAAGAAATATTCTTAGTATATATATATGATGATATTTATATCAAAGTATATTTTGCCGCAATTAATGGAATGTGGCCAACCATTTCAACTGAGAGTAGCCGGACCGCCGGACAGTTTGTTAGGCTTTACTACAGTTATCCATTATGAACCACCGCAAAATGTTTAAATCATAGAAAGGATCTTTCCAGCTCACTTCGATATTTACTTCCAGACTTAGTACTTGGCCAAAAATATCGAGATCAAAGGCTGCCGTATTATGACCAGAAATAAGTCATATAATTTCGTTGAAGTTATTGGACAGTTTAATACAGTTGGTTTGACTTCTCGATAGTTATCAACCATGCCTTATCACAAGAGAATATTTAATACATAGACACGACAATTGGATCTTCACTTCAAAACGACTCGTTAGTTAGCATGAAGTTCTTTGCCAATTTAATGCAGCTAGTTTTCAAGACGACCGATAATATAACTTGACCATAGAGTTGTTTCTTAGAAGAATTTTTGCTTCTTTGACTTCGCGATGGTTAGCAGTCATGAACTCTGCCAAAACATCGGCTTTCCTAAAATTTCCAACATAACGACAGCAGTATCAACTCTCAACAACAATGGAAATATTTCTTAGAGGTTTCCACTACAATTGGCTCTTCTCTGCAAGACAACTCGACAGCTGTATCAACTCCAAGAAGAAGAACTCTCAGCCATGTCACAGAATTTAATTCCGTTCGGAAGTGGAATTAATTCTGTATTTTGCTTCTATAAAAAAGGACAAGAACAATTTTTTTTCGGAATGAAACCATGAGGAATTGTAATTTTAAGCATTTCTAGGTTTCATTCCAAAAAAGTTTCCTTGTACTACTTTTTCTATGGAAGCAAAATACGAAATTAATTCCACTTCCGAACGATATTAAATTCTGTGACATGGCTGTATATGTAAAAAAAATGTAAACATTGAATTCAAATAAATTATTTACTATTTTACTTAATGTCATCTTTTTTCTTTTCCAAAATCTGGTCGCTCTCCTTCTCTGCAGATCTTACAAAACTCATTGCACTCAACAACCACTCACTGCATCTGTTCGCACCACAGGGGTAGGGATCAGATATTCCACTTGGTGTTGAAAATTTATCTAATTTGTGAAATTCGTAAAAAGCCTGAACGAATTTTAGCTGTACAACTTAGATGATCCTGTGTGACGCTCCTTAAACCTAAACTAAACATGAGATGCTTGCATTTCAGAGATCTAGCAATGATGACTTCGACATTAAATATCATGAATACATGAAAATTTGGGATACTTTTAAAAGCTGTAGACTTTTAAGTAAAAGTACTTTTAAATTCTGCAAATTTAAAATGAAAATACAAACTCCCAGCTATAATTTACCACTCTTTCATGCGCAAACTTTGCCAACTATCCAGCAATTACTATCTCAAATAAACCTCTTAAACTTTTTGTAAAATGTAAAAGCAAATGAACTGAACAAAACTAAACTAAACAAAAGTTAAATTGAATTGAATTAAATGGATATTGTGGTAGTAGTCGTATTTAAGATAATAGTAATAATAACTAGAACTATGTAATTATAGAAATTAAAATCATGAATAAAAATGACCAAATGGTATACATACTTTTCAAAAAACAAATACAAACAAGCGCCAGAGCCAGCTACTCTGGCTGGGTGGCTGGCTGGCAAACACTTAAACTCTCTACCACTAATGAGTTTGAAGCAAACAGATACTGAACTGAAACGAACCAAACAATAAAATCTAAGAATGTGAGGGAAGTGAACTTCCAACATGGAAATTGTATGTGTTACCAGTTAAACATTTACAACATCTTTTACTATAAACTGCAGCCAAAGAAGAAAACTTTACTTCTATCAGTTTGCTAGTAGTTTCTTATATTTTTCTAATGAGATTAGAATCTACTAATGTTTACAATTTTTTGTTTTTTTTTCTGAAACTAGAGAATGCGTAAATAAGCAAGTGGAGCTGTGAATACATTCGAATACATATTCTACATACAATATAACCATTTATATCTCGTTTATACTCCTCTGGCTTTACAATTTCCCTGCTAACATAACGCAGCTTCTTGTGTGGCCAATTGTATTCTTTTGCTGCGTTTTCAAAATTTCTTAAGATATGCCCGGGCAAGAACAATGTAGGAACAAACAAATGGGAAATACGTACTGCCAAGTACAAGAACTTGGAAAGTTTGTTTTTGAAATCCCAACAGGCAAACAGCCAACATTTGAAATGTTTTGCTGCATTGGCACAGCACATCACAGCATTCACTACATTCGCGTTAGTGCTATTCCTAATAGTTTGGTTGTTGGCCATCTGGCATTACAACTACAAGTCCTATTGCATTATTGCAACACTTACACTTTTTTTGTGTTGGTCTGCTGCTGCTGCTACAACAGAGAGTAGGAATATATTCGTACGTACGCCTTGTTCACACATTAATTGTTATAGCATTGTGCGAGGAACCGAAACGTTTTGTTAGCTTAGTAGTTACACTTTGCAAAACTGTAAAAAAAAAAAACTTCAATGGAGAATCTGTTTTCCAGAGTGGGAAATTGTTGTCAAACTGTTGCTGCCAAATTTGTTTCATTGAAAACTTAAATTAGATTTGAGATATTTTAAATACATATTTGCATCAAACAATGTTTGATTTACATTCTAGATTTGTGATATTAAGCAAATTAACATGTCACTGACAATCAATCAAGAGTTAGAGGGCTTAGATCCGAAACAATTTAAATCTGTAGCAGAACACCGAAAGTGGAAGCAAACCGAGCTCTTTAAAAACCTTATAATACAGGTCAATTTATTCATCAAAGATCATTCGTGTCCCCAACTATGCAAGACTCTGAAACACGAAGTCTTTACAGTTCTTCTCGTTCTCATCGCCGACCGATTAAAATTTCATTCGAGTTCCAGCCTACATGAGACTCTTGCATAAAAAATGTTTAACTCTATCTCCCTAGTTGTCTCCTCCTATCTATCCGGAGAAGGAGTTAACCTGCTAGTTATCTGGAGTGCTAGACACTTTGGCGGGAAATGATAACTTAAATACTTGCAACATGAATTCAGGAGTTGGCAAGTTGTTGTCCGGTATCTCTCCGAAGAATTGTAATAGGGTCAGGATTGAGTTTGCGGATACCATTTTACCAACCCTAAAAGCTGAGTGCTGGCTTTCTACGAACTTTTTTGAGCACGCTGAGTGAACTATTGTCCGCAAATTGCAAACTTCCAGTCTCGAACACTTCATATTTGTATACACCAGCTGAATTTATAGAAGCTATCGACGCAACAAAGCCTACAAAGAGTATTGGCTCAATATCCAAGCTGATGTTGAAACTCCTTGTCGAACAGAAATATCCAAGCTGAGGTTAAAACTTCTGGTTAAAGGGGGAGTTAAGTACCTGACAAAGATTTTTCTCCTGTCACTTGAACACTCAAAGATTTTCTCGGTCTTCTGAAGAGACTATGTAATTAGATCTTGACTTCTGGACATCATGTAATTCACAATAGGTTAGCTATTGTTGATAGTGAATTATGTGAATAGATGGCAGTCGTTCGTGGATTTTATAGACAAGTGCATAAACCCCTGTTGAACGAACAAGACTGCATAATGACATCAGCTAAACAATTCAACTGGACGAAATCAGCCAAATTTCAGCATCACATAATTGAAGACTACACTTAGAAATGTCAAACAGAACCTACTTATGCACGAGGACAGCATTGCACAACCCATTTGATTGCATCTCGTACTTGACAGCTTGAAAAGATATTCATAGAGACTTGGAGAAGATACTGCTGTATAGAAACAAGAGTCGTTCTACAACAAATGACTACGGAATGGAGTAACAAGAAAAACCCCAGTATTTTCTTACAGTGTCCTCAATTTCTTTATTTTATGCTGCACTATGCGTTTTTCTTTTTTATTTCGTTTCATCTTTCCTCCTCCTTATTTATTTATGCCCCTGTGCACGAAGTCCTCCCGCTTCTTTTGGCTTCAACAGTGTGGTAAAACAACTCTTCCGCTTTTCCTCTTTACCACTCTTATCGGTTTAATTAGTTTTCGAAAAACTTTTATTTGCTCTTGCAGTATCTTTTTTTTTCTCGTTCGTGGGGTTTCTTCTTCTAGGTTTAAGCAAATATTCTAACAAATATTCTTTTTTTCACATCAAATAACAAAAAATTTGCTGGAAAATTTTTATTTTATCTAAAATATTTGTATTTTTCCCAAAAACAAAAAATAAGAATAGGGAACGTTTTGTATAATCAACTTAAAGTTTCGTATGAAATCAAGTGTATGAGAAAACAAATAACTTTGGTGCTTTTTGCTCCGTTTCTCTGAAAGCAAAAACAAGTGAAATGAACTTAACAGGACAGGTTACAACATGCACACATGAGGGCAAAGTTTAAATTTAAATGACATGTAAAAAGTCCTGTGTGTATTTTGGGAGGCGGGGATAAAATCATGGACATTAAGCATAAAAATATAAGATTGAGAGAGAGAGAGAGAGTGAATGTCACAAAATTTTCACATGTACATGTGGGCGTTTGGCCATTGGCCATTAAAACTGAAAGTTATATTTCTGCAGTTATTCCCATACGAATATTACGAGCAAAAACACTCTTGCAAATTTTTTTTTAAATGATTTTTAATATTATTTAAATACATATTTTTATTTGGGTAGAAAACTAACTTAATTATTACCCAGAGTTACGAATGTCAGAGTATTTTAAATTTCAATTTAGTTAAAGTAAGAAATTTCACACACGTTTATTGGCCACATTTTGCACTTGGTGGTTATTTTAATTGGAGTCATATGTTGAGGTTAAATGACATAATAATTTAGGAAAGAAATAGTTTGTTTAGTGTAATTTAGATAGTGAAGCCAATAACTTTATAAGGAGGAGAAGGGCATTCAAATCTAGACAAAGTCGCTGGAGAAAAAACATTAATTTATTACGTAATTTGAATGGATCTCTAATAGTTTGCAATAGTTAATACAAACTAATAACTAGGCTGTTAAAGCAAAACTACTATATATTTTCCGGCAGATTGTTCTATGTGTCTGCCACCTTTTAAATTGTTTTCTAAACTCCAATATCCCATTTATATTGAAAAATTTCTCTCAGAGTCCTTTAGATCTGTGATAACCTCAAACATGTTAACAAATAATTCATTTGAATTAATCACGCATACTAATTATCAAACAGGGGCAAATCATTAAGACAATCCAGAACAACAGACAAATGGCTGTACTAATCAATATTAGCCTGCGTCCATGTGAATTACTCTCGTGTATTAAAAATCATCTCCCTAATCCAAGCGACTTTGTAAATGTTCTGGTCCACGTGAGAAAAACCGATAGTTTGGACAAATTTTACTAGATTCATTAGTGACATTTTTTACAATACTCACGTCTATACCTATCAATATTTCTTAATATGCGTCCCTGTGGAGGAGTGCAGTCACATAAAGAATGTTGTAATGACTCTAAATATTTGTCTAAGTGTAGCTAAAAGTAGTCTAATTGTGTTTTAGCCAATAGCAACGACAGTATTCGTCCTTTCCCATGTCAGAGAGAGCCAAATTTTTATGTATATTCTACAAGAGGTAATCGATATTCGCCCATATTCACTCGATATCGCAACCAATAATATATAAACCCATTCAATTAATGTAACTGAAAAGAACCTTATTATGTTGAAGTTGATTGATACAAGGCTTGCCTATGTAGTAGTCAGTAGACGAAACATTAAGCTGAAATTATTCTAATTGTGTTTCATACAAAAGCCAAGACAGTCTTTCTTCTTTCCTATGTGGGAGTTGTTAGAGTTTTTTAGATATTATAAAAGTGGTAATCGTAGGCTACATGTGCTAAGTCTGCTTTAACGCACATATTCAATATCACGACCACTGGGATATTCCACAATTGGAATCTTCTAACGTTTAGCTGAAAATAGTCAAATTGTGTTTCAGCCAAAACCCAAGATATTCTTTTTAGAAATCCTAGGCTACACCGATATCGCAAATAATGATATATAAACCCATACTAACTCGACAAGTTCATGTCCAAACTGGGCCTGGCATTTTAATTTCTTTTTTCATCGGTTGGTTCTTCACCACTGACGGCCCGCGTAAATAGCAGTTGACGAAACCTTAAGGCTCAATTAGCAGATTATTTGTAAAATTTACTTTTACCTTATTTTTCCAACGGTTGGTTCTTCGGACTGAATTTACGGCGTCTTTATGAATATCGTTCAAATTTGCCATGTACGAATTGCGATCCTATGAGGGATCTATTCTCCTCTTTTCATACAAATAAAATTTGTTTCTTGATTTGTCTCGTGAAAGACTTGCCTTATGATATAATTATGTAGATTTGTTCCTCTTATTAGATCCCGGAAGGAAATGCTATGCCAACATAACAATTCGGTCCTTGGGCGTTATAGGCTTGATTTGTTTTGCATATTTTCCTCTTGCATACAAAAACAAAATCTTTCTCGACATGTCTAGGGGGAAATCTTTAGCTGTATGCTTTGGTGTCAAAGGGCACTGCTACTCGTTCAATAAATATCGTGATACTAGAAATATCTCGACACCAAAGCATTTTTTCTTGTCAGTTTTAAAACCAATTCTGACAATATTGGTTTCTGTGACATCCCTGATTGTTATATTTTAGGCGTATAAATTTAATGAATTTATTTGTTATCATTATCTCATTTGTAAAACTTTTCCCATAGTTGCCTTATTTCTAACTTTTCCATTGAAATTAAAATGTTACTCACACTTCTGTTCTAAATTTATTCAATGAAACTTTTTCAATAATGTGCAACATGTTGCCATTGAAACACACACACAAATTATACACAAATTTGCGCACAATTAATGCATTAAGACTTGAACACCATTTTTTTTTTTTGGCGCGTCAGTAAACAACAACAACATAAATTAAAACACCTAAATAAAACAGCCAAACAAACCAAAAATCTGTCAATTTTTAACACCAAAAATGTATGTATGTATTTTGTTGTCTTTGTTTTTAATTTTATTTTCATCATCATTAGCTGTATTCACATAAAATGGCTTCATTAAAATAATTGACGATGAAAAACACCAGACACCATTAAAATCATTATAGTCACCCGGGCAACAACAACAGTAAACAGCAACAAACTATAGAATCAAAAAAAGCAGCAGCACAACAGCAATAAAATTGGCAAAGAAACGGGGAGAAAAAAGTTGGTGAAATGGTACTTTTTTGGAAATAGTTAAAAGTATCTACATAAATGGTACTTGAACAAACATTGAAATATTAAATTAATCCAAATCAAAGTTGAAGAATTCTTGAATTTTATTTCAAAATCAAAAGTTTATGCTTTAAAAGTTTTATAAAACCCACGCCGTATGCGTAGACTGGGATCATTTAAGGCCAGAAGAGTGCCTTTATACCAGTGTAAATAAAAATGATTTACATCCCCAGCAATAAAACCCAACAAACGAAACCAATTTGAACAAAAACAACAACAAAAGGGTTAAAAAATTATTATAACGGGATTGTGAAAATAAACACAAAAATGAAGTAGCTACTCGTACGTCCAGTTTGACCAGTTTCATTACACGCACACATGCACTCTTTTTTTTACAAGCACACTTTCTACCTCCCACTCAACCATGTAACAACAACAACATCAACAAAACTGTAATATGACTGGATAGCAGAAGAAGTTCAGGGAAAAAAACAAAACAAAAATAAAAGTAAAAATAGCAACAACAAGGACACATTATAAGAGAATAATTACGGTAATTATTAAAAAGTTTCTCTCCAACAAAAACAACAACAGCAACAAACAACTAATTTTATAGGAAAATACGTTTAAAACTCTGCAGCAGAGACATCAACAACAGCATTAGCAATAGTGGTGGCATCACATGCAAATACCTGTGTGTTACTCTTATATAGCAAAACCAACTACAACGACGGCTGCTGCAGCAGCAGCAGCAAAAAGGCTCAACAGACAGGATGATGGTATTTTTAGAAAGTTTGTTTATGGCAAAAAATTATATTGTTACACTCGATGGTCTTTGGTCCCTTTTGAAGGCAAAAAATTAAAACATCAAGTGCAAGGTAGGGGCTGGGTAGGAAGGATAGTTGTCACCAGAGAGGGGAAAATTGAAAAAATATAAAATTATTTTCCAATCACTGAAGTTATTAAACCGAAAAAGAACAAGGTTTAACCTTTTTATGACACTTTTACTAGATGTTGATTATTACTTTTTTTTGTTCCTGTTGTTCGTTCTACTTTTTTTAATTTTTGTTTTAAATGACGTTAAGAACAAGTAAAAGTTACACTATGTACAAAAGGTAAACAAAAAAAACTGATTTTTTAAATAAATATTTTGTAGGACAATTTAATAAAGATTTATGATACAAAAAATAGATCTTTTTAAAGATGTGTTAATAAGATAAATTTCTACTTAATTTGTAGATAAGAGGACTTATTACAAGGAAGTTTTGTTACAATATTTCTAATACCGTTTTACTATAGATTTTCTCTAAAAAATACTGTTATACTAAAGATTTTCTACACAAAATACGGCTATACTAAATACTCTTTATAGAAAATATTACATTGAAAATTTTCTATAGAAAATACTATTATACCTACTAAAGTTTTGCTAAAGAAAATATTCTATTCCTATAGAAAATACTGTTAAGCACAAAATTTTCTATAGAAGAGACTGTTATACGCAAGATTTTCTATTGAATATTTTGCTATACACAAGCTGTTCTATAGAAAATACTAAAGGTTTGCTACAGAATATACTGTTATACACTAGATTTTCTATAGAAAACACTATTTTACATAAGATTTTCTATAGAAAATACTGTTATACTTTGCTAGAGAAAATATTATACTAATGGAAAATACTGTTATACACAAGTTTTTCTATAGAAAATGCTGTTTTACTAAACCATTTAACCTTTATTGAAAAATTTAAGAGGTCAGACCAAGTTTAATCTTGGATCGTTTCGAAAGAGAATACAAATATAATCATAATATAATAATAATATAATAATAATATAATAATAAATATAATTATCCTTAAAAGTTTTAATGTTAATCAAGTTAAGCAATTGATTTGTTGCTAGTATTTATTATAATGTTGCCATGTATCCTTTCTTCGATATGCAATTTTCCATGTTTTCCAAATAGGAACATATGGTTGTATGGACTCTAACGCCCGAAAGGTTTCAGAAGGGTGTATATTGATGACTCCTGAATGGATAATTGAAATGGTGGTGGATTTTATATCAAGGATAAAATCCCAAATTAGGCATCCAGATTTTTGCTTCATTCTTTAAGCGTAAAGCTCTGCCATAAAGTGTGGGGTTTTGAGATCACAAGATGAATTTACTTATTATTTTTCGTCGTGAACAATACTTTCGGAACTCAGGCCAGGAGAATGGGCTTACGAGGAAGAGGAGGAGGCAGCATACCATTTACTCTGCCAATGTCCGGCCCTGTCAAGCACAAAGAAGTACATCTTTGGTGGCACAGTAACCCTTCTGTACACAACCAATACTACTTAGTACATTGCCATTCAGAGACCTGTGAATCCATTGTTTATACCTTCAACGCTCATAAAATAATCATCCCTACCATCTATATCATCTGTATATTCCATGGTGGAATTATTGAACCAACAGCCCCGGGAACAAGAGTCAAAATCACCGTTATTTAATTTAAAAGTTTGGTTAGCATTTCTAGTCTATTATATATTTAAGCATTTCTTCTTATAACTATTCAAAAATACTTTATAATTTCAATACTGGTCCCTATAAACAATTGGTTTTCGTTTATATATACATATATACATAATTATCTGGTCTTCGTCATATTTTTCTACAACAATAATCTCTCAAATTAAATTTAAATAAAACTTATTTCATCGACACAACACGATTAACCAACCACACAGCCAACTCCTTCTCGTGCTTCTAGGATAATAAACAAAATCCCCAACAAACTAACAAAACAAGTTTAAAACGTCAAAACGTTGACATATATTTTTTTTGTTTTAAATTAAAACAAAAACACCACAACACACTTCCGTTTCCGCTCCAATGAGTTGACTAAGAGCAACTTTTAATTTTATTATTATTTTGTTGTTGTCGTTGTATTACTTAGTTTATTTTTTATTTTGTTGTTTTTTTTAGGGGAGGTGGTAGGGGCCATGTACTGTCGAGGAAAGTACAAAGTTGTCGCAGCGTTGGCAGTAGCTGGTATTAAATTAAATAGTGCTCTACCGCTGTGGTTAATTTTGGTGACAAAAACATTTTTTTCACGTTATTAAATTTATAATGTTTTTTCAAATGTTTATAAAACGCTGGTGTGGCAGAAGCAGGGGATTTTTGTGCATGAGTTATGAAGTGTATATTTAGAACTATTAATTAAATTGAAGTTAAATAAGATATTTTTAAGTTTAAAAAATTTATGATGTTTCAATCTGGGGCGTATATCCAATTGTTGTGGAAATGAATGACTATGCGAATATGTTTAACATCGTAAATATACATCTTTTCTGTAAACCTAATGCGATTAACCTTTGAAACGAATTCACATAATCCCTACGATTTACTCGTTTTACTTTCACGTACACAAATCTTTCCTCAGTTGTGCATAAACTCCGCCTCAACCCAGAAATCAGACATAATCCCTACGATTTACTCGTTTTACTTTCACGTACACAAATCTTTCCTCAGTTGTGCATAAACTCCGCCTCAACCCAGAAATCAGACTTGTTCATAGTATATTTATAACAGATTACAAATAAAGGTTCTGGTACCATAAAGATTCGTCAAGACCCACTGTAAACCAAGCATTTGTACCGTTTGTTCTCCGAGTAGCCTTCATATTAAGGTATCTAGCACAATGTCAATTTAAAGTGTCCATGTAGTTTGTATAAAGCTTATATAACTGATTAATTTGCCGATTATGACCGAGTTAGCAATTGATCACTTTACTGCACTCTTGTACAGACAAGATTATTTAATGAACTCAAGCGACGTGAATCTTCATCGTTTTTGAATCAGCAGCACAGCACAAATTCATTTATTGGCTTTCGGCATGGGTTATTTTGTAAATCCTTTCGAAGGGAAACTTGTATTTCGAAAATGTTTTCTTTTTCAACGAATTAAACAATAAAGTTAATTGTTCCAACCATTACAGGACACTGTACTATCGACACGAATTTCCGCGACAGCAGGTTTTACGTACCGAAGTTCTTCGGCCAAGGATAATCAATCCAGCAACAACAACAACATCGAAAAGCATGACGTGATATATGGTTCAACGGAAGAAACTGAGAGCAAATTATCCGTCCATTGCACATATTTTGATTTGTCAGAGCACATGCCTCCAAGTCTGCTATGTTGAATAATACCCAGTGGAGAAATGCCTTGAGGACCGCCAGAGGCTGCCTTTAAATAAACTGGGAGCACTACTTTCACGAGAAGACTAAAGTAAGGAACACAGCATCAATTTGACGCTACAGTTCACCAGAGAGGTCATCCAAACTTTGACATCACACAATTGGATAATCCCTCTAGGCATATCAGAGAGGACCTACGCATATACGAGGAAAGTATACAGAGGGTCCATTTGTTCGCAATTTGAAATACGACAGTTTTAGCGACATTAATATAGACGCTATCAATTCTGCGGTAGCAGTTCGTATTTCACATACTATGCCAGTTTCTAGCGACATTCATAGAGAAGTCAATTCCGTGTTGGTCGCCCACCACAGAGAGCAGACAACGAGAAGATTCTGCAACGTAAAACAAAAGTAATTCTTTCACAACAAAGACTTATGCCCAGCATGTGGTCAGGGTTCTCAAGAAACCCCCACATATTTAACTGTCCAGCCAATCCTACTTCACTATGTTCAGAGGGTTTGTGGACTTTTTCTGTTGAATTATCACAATCCCTTGGAATCCCAACAACAACCAAGTTCGGTTAGTCTACTGGCTCTTGTTCGGTAAAAGCCGATATCCTACCTCCTCTGATATCTGTTCTATAGAAACAAATGGCCTATAGTCTAGTATTGTGGTACGGATCATTCTTTAATATTTCTAGAATTGCCCTGTTAGGTATAAACCGGTGGCATACAGTCTATTATACTTATTTAAGACTCATCCAAAATACTTATTTTCCCTTAATGGCTTTTAAACCAGTGTAAACGAATTACAAATTTACAATTCTCGTCATTTATTACAGATAAACAAAGGTGGATTGTTGAAACAAGTTCCCATTGGTAACTGTAACACAGGTCCCCATAGCTTACTGCATTACTTTTCATTTCGTTTTGCTCTATATCTATGCCGAGGAGGTACAGAATAAAACAATACGATTATTCTAAAAATTTTAAAATCAAAGTAATCCTGGTTATAAATTTTGTCCAGATTATATTTGCAACCAACAAATTCCAGGTTTTAAGATCAGTAGTTTTCACATTTTTCTGTCCATACAATCTTAAAGAAGTCCAATAAACAAAAATTTTCATATGTATATGACGTTGTAATTTAAGTTTCTATGATATTATGACTGATTGTTAAATCCTTGTTTTAAAGTCTGTTTTATTGAGTACAATAAGAGATTGTCGGCTTTATTAAAATACACATTACTGTTACACATTTAATGCAAATACACACACACACATTAATCACTGAACATATCTATGTATTTAATATTTGTTAAATTACAAATTTTATTTTATTGCTAAATTCAGAATAAACTAGTGTTTATAGAAAATTCCAACTTATAATAACAGTTGAATTGTGTATTTTACATAATGTATGCATGAGCAAATTAAAGCCGCAAAAATTTGTAATACAAAATTAAAAAAAAGAGAAGAAATATTAAAAAGGTGTAGAACAAAATCTTAATCAAAATAAAAAATTTTGATTTTTTTTAGGAAAAAGAAACAACTTGAGTAAGCATTTAAAGAAAAAATAAACCAATTATTTAAATGTGTAGAAAAAGAAAAAGTAAACATACTTAACGGCCTGCAACTGTTTAAAAGAAACTCAGTTATTTTACAAAACAAAATTACAACAATTAACTGTGCTAGTGGTTAGGTTGTCTATCTTTGTAAATTAATTAAGGCAGCACACACAATAAGTATCTCATTGAGATATTGATAAAGCAATGGCTCTTGTATGGCCAACGGCTGTAGTATCTTAAACTCATGTAGACAATTTATCATGTGACGTATTTGTAAACGGCACACCGTATCTCGGACACGCATGGTGGGTATGCTGAAGTTTTTCACTCGTCTTGAAGTCAATTCACTATTTACCACCGTTAAACTTTGATGGGAGGCCAGCTCACCGGCCACTCGCGTTGTTGTGTACTTACTTAAACGTCCCTCTTCTGCGTCATCGCTTTGCACTAAATCATCTGCTGATTCGTCGGCCGAATCGGTTGTTGAATCCGTTTCGCCATTCTTGGTGTGAAAATCTGGTTGCTGCAGTTGATGCTTAATGGACGATGATTTTGGCTTACGTTTGCGACGTATCGCTTTGCCGGGATCAGCTACTAATGACAGATATTTGGGTATGACATCTTTAAAGTTGGCCGCATTGAAAATTGTCAAGTCATCGTGGTGGCCCACAAAAGCGTCGGATATATAGGAAATAATGCCTGTGAAGGAGTTGAAAATGAAGTGAAAAATTATAAAAATTAATAGCAAACTGCAATATAAAGTAATTTCATAAATAACTTGTAAATAATAGCCAATTGCAAAGTTATTTATAAACAATTATTTAAAAAAAAAAAAATCATAAGTAACATTAGCAAAATAAAGAGTGATTTATTAAGAGCTGGATTGAGGTCTGTGCACTGCGGAGGATAATCTAAAGTTTTTGAAAATGATTGAGTAATCACCTTTTCACAATTTTGGAGTGATGCTTAGGATCATTGTCCTTTTGGAAAATAATATTCTGCGCTACTTCTAATGTTTCTATACTATGGACTACATTATTTTTAAAAATGATGAGATAATCTTCATTTTTCATTGTAAATTCTATAAATGTATAGGTACGATCACACCTGGCAAATATTTGTTGAAAAATACTTAACCACAAAATAAAATAAATTTGAACTCGTTTATTTATTAAAAACAACTTCGTTTATTTAGGATAGGTAACATATTTTTTACTAAAGACTTTGTTCTTGGTCCGCCATATTTTTGGGGGTTTTAGACTCTAAATATTTGAAACTTACTGTTATCGGTGTAAAGAATTTTATTACAAAAAACTTATTTTATGCAGTGCATTATTTTTTTTCAAAGCTCCATAGAAAAAAACTAACAGGAACTTAAAAGAAATTAATTAATTAATGAAAAAACTAAAACAACAGCTTACTTTATGCAGGCACGTATGGATTTCGAAAACTTGAAATTAACAGCCATGTCACAGTGCTTAATTCTGTTCGGAAGTGGAATTATTTCCGTATTTGACTTCTCTAGAAAAAGTATGGCGAACTTAGATTCATGGTCGATGATGACCGAATTCCAAAATGCAGAATCCTTACAAACATATTCTTTGGCGAAATTTAGCCGGCACAGTCTGTTTTTCAGGTTTATAAACGGTTTCTTGCGTGCAAATCGGCCATTAAAAAAATGTCAGCGCAAGACACGACGAACAGTTTGAACGCAACATTGTTTGCCCAAGTCAGCTTCAACTTTGGAGGCCAGTTATGTAACTGATTTCCGTCGATTTACCCTTATTTTTCTTAAAATCTGTTGATCATCATGCTGATTGAAAATTAAGGCCGTTCTGCTTTGCTATGGACCAGATTTTCCTGCATAAAGCGCACAATGATTTTTGGACTGTGGAATTGGTTTATAACCTCATTTAAACTATTTTAAATTGACACTTGGCGTTACAAAATCATAAGAAAACCGAAAAACCAACAACAACGCTTCATTGGAGCTTTGAATACAAAAAATGCATTGCATAAAATAAGATGTAAACCACTGTATATCATAAAATGAAACTTCAAGAAGTAGATATTTGAAAACAATATAAGCGACATGGCCAAATATGGTAAATCTATGCTGATAAGTTTTCTATAAATATTTTTAAAAATATTATATATAGTTGTATATCACTGTGCATCGTAAACCAAATATAGTTTAAAACTACTTTTGTGTATTTACTGTATGCAGCTCAAAATAAAGCAAAGACAAAATAGACTACAAAAATATTAAACTCAATTTCGATTATACAACGAACACCTTTTTTATCTTTTCTAAACCTTAAAATTACTTTACATTCTCTTATTCTCCACTTGTACTTACCATTTGTGTTAATGCTTAAAATAAATTTATAATTTGTACAATCAATCTGCAGTGGACTAGTTGGCATATCAGTTTCCACACATTCTATCAACGACTGCACATGCGAAAGATTCTGCCTAAAGGCAAAGGGTAAATTTTTATGCCTATCATAGTATTTCTTGCTGTCCGGCCAACGTATCAGAAAACGCAAGTAGCGTGCCAACTTAACCACAGTCTTGGCAAATATTTGCTGAATTTCACCATCGGTCATCTCAAAGTATTCGGCCAGCAAAGAGAAATCCTCATTCTGTTTCAATTTCTTTAGAGTCAAGTAACAATCCAGCAGGGTTATGTTGGCCCGGGTACAAATGACGTTTTTGAGCAGAGGTAAACGGGTGGTGTGTAGCCCCAAATGTATATGGGGATTCTTTTCGATAAGCTCTAGAGTAACTGAACGTATGCTACGTTTAGGTACTTCACGTTTAATATAGATTGTAGGACGTCTGACTTGCAAAGTAGAGGCGCTACTGTTAAGAGAACTCGACAAAATGGAAGAATTACCATTGGTGGTGTGTATCGACTGGGTATTGCTAGGTGCTGTGGTTGCCTTTATTATGGTATTTGGCGGCAAAGAGCTAATGGCTGCTCCCAATTGTTGCTGTTGCTTTTTGGCATTGGCTGCACTTGTGCCACCAATAGTTTGTTGCCATTGAAAGCTAGTCAAGGGAGTACCCGCCGAAGCCACAGTTTGCAGAGAATATTTGGTAGATTTGAAAGCTGGCTCTATAAAATAGCAAAAATATTAAAAAATTCATCCAATTCTTATAATTTATGCAGCACTTACCTCCTGTGGTAACACCCACACGTTTCATGTTGGCGGGTTTTATTATAGCCGGTATGTTATTGATAACTAATCCTGTATCACCTTCCAGTTTTATAAAGGGTTCCTAAAATAATATATAAATTGTTAAATTTTAGAAGAAAGCTGTACTTTAACTTTTAGTTGGTGCCAAGAGCAAAAAAAAATTATGAAATTTCCCCCCAAAATATTTTCATTTCACGTACGGCTTTTCTGTAATTTTTTGTTAAGAAATTTAAAACATATTTCTTATACTTGTAGTTCAATATATCCCAATATGTTTTGTTTAATAAATTATAAGAATTTCTTAATTTTATTTACAAAAAAAATATAAACTAAACTCTAGTCTGCATGCAACGCGTGATAAAAAAAATTATACTGTGTATTTATATAGTTGTCTCGTTCTTTCTCTTAAGTTTTAAGCAAATAAACAAAAAAAAATAACAAGAACGTTGAGTTTCGTTGCCACCACTAATGAAAAAATTTAAATAATAACAGAGTTGTTATTCTTTAGGCTTGCCGAAACCATTTTAAAATATTATTACTTAGGTTTGGTTAAGTTTACCCGAGATTGGAGGATAAAGATTTAAAATTATTTATTTTTTTAAATAAACGGCAGTGCTTTTCAAAACTCATTTTAACACTTTTCTGGACTAAAGGCAATTGAAAATATAAGCAAACATTGACAAATCGTTTCAATTATTATTATCCTCATGATGGTTAAATACAAAATAATTTAAATAAAATATTATAAAAAAATGCATCGAAAACATATCAGTATGGAATTAAATTAGATCAACAATAGTTTGACAAACAGAATTAACAAAGTTATACGATTTTAAGGTTTTCTTCTTCTTTGCATCGTTGAAAATTATAAAGACCTTTTTATTATTTTTCTAATTCTGTATAAGCAAAAAAAAAATAATTTTGAAAAACTACTCCATGGTGCAACTCTACAAGATGACTGCAAATCGACAAAAAATACAACACAAAACAGAAACAGGCATTTTGCTTGTGTAAAATAATGTACTACTGTTAAAAATACTTGAAAAACTATTACTTTTGAGATAAGTAAATTGTAAATAAAGTCAGTCAGCTGGGCTACTGCACTCACCTTGTATAGTTGCACCATGGACTACTCATATATTAGAAATTATTCAATAATATTTAAATTGAATACGATTTACCATTAATAGTCACCAATACTCAATTCACCTCATATAATAAACAACATATAAAAATAGCTAAAAAAAAAAAATACACAAACCCCCTTGAAAAAAAAATGAATGAATTGAAAATACCTTTGTAATATCCTGCGTAAGTTCTTGTTTAACAACTGTGCTTGAAGATGAAGAAGGCAATTTATTTTTAATTAAAATCGCTGGAGTAGATGTGGTTTCATCAGTAGCTGATTTACGATATTTTACCACAGTCAAAGCCATTATTTTTTGTACAGTGTTTTGTTTGTTTTTTATGATTTGTAGCCAAAAATTGCAAAACAAGAGAAAAAATAAGGGTGACCTGCCCCAGTTATTTGCGCCAATTATTTTTTTATTTCACATACTAACACAAACTGGATACTGCTCATTAAACTATTTTCATTTATATACACTTTATTGCACGTAAGTTTTGCTTTATTTTTATATTATTTGTGAAATTAATTTTTACTATATTTTGTATTATTGCTTTGAAAAAGTTTTTTGTTTTCTTTAACTTTGCAAAAAATTGCACTTTGTTTTTGTTATTGTTGTAATGGCGATTGTAATGTTAAATAATAAGTGTGGTGAAAAGTTCATGCAGTGGGGGAATTGATTATTATGACAGCTCTGTGACACTGAAATAGGATTGCCATGTAAAAGGATTGGAATTCTGGGTTTGAAAATAAGAAATATGATTTACAGTTCAGTATGTACTTATCAGAAATTGAAACAGTTGAAAAAATTGTACAGTGAGTGGTACAAAGTCAAACTCGTACAGTAAGTTGATATCTGTTGCCAATTAATGCAAATAGGTACATATTTGCAGTTATTTCTTATCTATTGTTTATTTCTTAAACGTGTTAAATGTCATTAAACTTTTTTTTATTAATTCGTTGCATTTCGGTGGTTTTATTTCTATAATACAACTGGAAAAAACTCTGGACAGTAGTTTAACACTAAATAAAAATTTTCACAAAAACAAAAATGCAGAAAAAAATCTTTATTAAAATCCGTATATTTAGTAGGTTATCCTTTGTTTTTAATAACAGCTGCACATCTTATGAGCATACTCTCTCCACGTACAAGTATTTTGGTTTCCTTCTACAAATTTGCAAAATTTTTGGGCTGACTGTCGTTATTTGATGTCGCTCCACATATGTTCGCAATTGGTTTGGTATGCAAAAATTGGGCTGGTCATTTCAACACATCAATCTTATACTGCTCTAAGCAACTGCTCACAGTGCATGAGGTGTGTTTTGGATCGTTGATGTGCATATTGTCCTCAGCGTATGGAATCATACATATTTAAAAGTATACTTTGATAAGCATACTGATCCATACGTGTATTCATCTTTGTATGCGACCAACATCATGCCCAAGAACGCTGCCCACAACATCACATTCCCACCACTGTGCATAATGGCCTTAGAAGTATACTTTAGGTTGTTCTACATATTTGGAGGTCGCCATACGTACATATCTTTTTCCATCAGATCCGATCCTACAAAATGTTGATGCGTCGCTCGAGAGGATATTTTTCCAGAAATTTACTGGTTTTTCTAAATGTTCATCAGCAAAAGAAATCCGGAACTGAAAGTTTTTTTAAAACATGTGGCTGATCCATTCGTGTATTCATCTTTGTATACGACCAACATTTCTAAATGTTTATCAGCAAAAGAAATCCGGAACTGAATGTTTTTTTTGTAACATGTCGCTTATGTTTAACAATGCCCACACACAAGTTTTTTTTCATCGAGTCCTATATGGTTCTAGAGGAGACGTCAATGTCGAATTTTGTTGAAAGTGGAGCTCTTAAGTGTGTGCCACTGAGGCTCTGTAAATTAAAGAGTAATGTTTACGTCTTGGAGCCTGTGCAACGTTTGTATATGTTATATAGGATCGAATATGGGGTAATGCGTTGTAGACCATCTTCCTTGAGCAAATTATAATATGTAACTGCAATCTCGCCAATGGACTTCCCTTTCGAGATCATCTGGTGACAGACCTTATGCTGTTCCTCTAGCTGTTCCGTTGCCACATGTAACACAATCACAACACAAAGGACCAACTGAAAGGACACAATTGAGTAGTGCTTTTTTGGTAGGCCCGTCTGTCAGTCAAACCTAACACAACCACCGAGATAATACATTTATTTCATATCAAATTTTCCGGTCGCATAATTTCACGAAATTTAGCTGTTAATTGGCCGTCCCGATCAAGGTACGTATTTAACATTTATTTAATTTATTTAACATATTTAAGATTTAGAAACACTTGCCCAGCTAGATTTGAATTTCGTACTACAGTGTTATGTGAAATATATAAAACTTAGTAGAGAAATTATTAATTCGTTTTGAATAAAAATTTAAATATATATTTTATTATGTTGGGTTTTAATTTAAAATAATCATATCTGGTGGTCATGTGTAATAATATTTCTTATTTGTACCACAAAGCTCATTGATCTTTTAATGAAAGGGAATCTAATTTTATTAACAATTTTTATATTATCAATACAGTTTTTTATGAATTAATGTATCAAAATGTTTGTAGTTTAGATGACGTAGAGCAAATAAAACGCACAATGTAATTTATATGGATTAAATTGTTAATGAAACCAAATCGAATTAGTGCTGGCAAATTGTAGATAATTTGGGTCAAAGTGCCTTAAGCGGAATACAATAAAAATCTAATTATTATTATTTATGTACTGTATAACACACAGACAGTGTTATTATTACTGTATTACTCTTAAAGGTTATCACAGTTTAGGGAAGTGACTAAGTTTCTAAATTGTTTTCTATACTCAAACGCTAACAAAAACTTAAAGTTTTGAAATCAAAGTAAACACATAGTTTGCTTTATTTCTATTACTTTTATGTGTTATTATTTTAGTGTAATCTGTTGTGACCCTCATGTTTTAAATACATACATATTCATATCAGAAAGACTTATCATAGGGTCATATTATATACATATAAAAGTCAAAATTGGATGTATGTACCTACTGTAAGCGTCAATATGAAGTAAACACCTAATATTGTGAAAAAATGTTTTATACATATGTACATATGTATATACTACAAGTGCAAATTTAATATAAAATATATGTAGTATATAATTCATAAATAACTTAAGCAAAATATATGTAGGTAACTATTAACAAAAATTGGAAAAATAAGAAATTAACGGAAAAATACCGGGTATATTAAAATGATGTCAAACATTGTAGTTAGGTCTTTCATACTTTCAAACAAAGAAAAATTAAAAGAATTGCAACTTGTTTTGGAGTGACAGGGGTTTTCTTGCATAAAGATGATGCCTCTGTTTACTTTATTTTGACGCGCAAAAATTGAACTATTTTAACAATAAATCAATTAAATTTGTATAAGCTTTTGTTTTTGTTTATTTTATTTTGTGAATTCAATTCTAAAACTTATATTATCCCTGAAGAAGCTATCCATTGTGATAGCGAAATATCGGAAATTAATATATATAAATAAAATAAAATATTTGTATATAAAATGCAATTGACCTTATTGCTTGAAAAAAGAAGAAACTATTATATGATTTATAATAATATAATGAAGCTTTTCTTTTAAATGTGTGATGTTGAATTTATATTGATGCTCACAGTTGTATCTTTTATTTCTAATACTTTTATATCTAATCATTAAGAAAACCTGTTATGGCCCTAATGTTTAAAATGAATATTCATACCAGAAAGACTTATCATATTTCTAATACTTTTATATCTAACCATTAGGCTAACCTGTTGTGGCCCTAATGTTTAAAATTAATGTTCATACCAGAAAGACTTATCAAAGCGGCATTTTCTTTTATATCTAACCATTAGGCTAACCTGTTATGGCCCTAAAATTTTAAATGAATATTCATACCAGAAAGACTTATCATAGCGGCATTTTATGTACATATCAAAGTCAGAATTGTATGTGTTTTTATAAATATATATGTCTGAATTTCGTTAACCTATTATAAGTGGATGACTCTGAGAAGTTATCTAAATTTCCGGTTAGTTACCCTATTCAATTTACTCATCTCTCATTTAGGTTGATTTTAATAAGTTACTTTCAAAAATATATCTTGTTCATCACTTACAATTGTGTCGTATATTTGTTAAATAAAACAGTAAATAGTTAATTAAAACAGTTTTATTGATGTATTACATTAAGTATTAATTATTTATTGTATACACATTTAATTGTATAATTACTCGTAGTTACTTACATATTGATTTAGCTTTTCTGTATGAAAACAATAAAATTTTTACATTGTACTTAAGTTTTTATCAATAGTATAAGTGCGCTACAGTAAATAAGTCAAGTTGGTAGGAGTAAATGT
Organism: Bellardia bayeri; assembly: GCA_950370525.1. Taxonomy (NCBI): domain Eukaryota; kingdom Metazoa; phylum Arthropoda; class Insecta; order Diptera; family Calliphoridae; genus Bellardia; species Bellardia bayeri. The sequence goes on along the minus strand of OX493268.1, from coordinate 17,560,138 downwards.
AACACTATACCGCCCAAAGGATACAAATTTACACATATACCAAATTTTGGAAAGAATTAATTCATAAATAATTCATTAAGAATTTATTCATAGCCTTAATTTCTAAATACTTTAAACGTTATGAATGTATTGCTTTGAGAATTCATTATTTATAGAATTAATTCCCTCATTCATGTTTTATAAATAATTTTATTCTATTTAATTCAAATTCATTACAACATAACTCTAATTTATAGGCTTAATTCCTTACTGCTACAAACATATTGAATGAATTCCTTTGAGAATTAATTCTTTATAAAATTCATTCAGAATCATTTTGTAAATAATTAAAAGCAAAACAAAAACTAATTGAATAAATTCTAAATGTTTTCATTCTATTTTGATTAGATTTCAATTAACAAGGATTTTAATTAAAAAATTAATGAAATGAATTCTATTTGCATTTAAAGTTAAATAATTGTTTGGTTAAAAAAGTTTTTTTTTAAGAATTACTGACATCATTGGAGAAAATTTCATTTCTTCATCATTTATAATTAATAATTATAATTAGAAGAATAAAGAAAAGCAGTAGTCTCTAAAAAAAATTAATTACTGGCATCTTTTAATTCTGAAGCTTAAATTTAATTTATTAATTCGATTATAGATATATAGGGTTATTCAACAAGAACTTTGTTTTCCATCATCAACATATTGGAATAACTTTAAAGTTTTGACATTTTATTTGTTGACATATCAGTAATAGAATCCAAGGCGAATTAATAAGGTGAGTGAGTCACGGCTACATATATCCAAAAACAATATGTATGTGAAATATCAAAACCATGATGAATTGAAATATAAACAAAATAAATTCGATGTGTTTCGTTAAAAAAAATATGAAAATAGTTTTTTGTTTAACCAAAACAACACACATATACTTATTGACACATATGGGTTCCGTTGTGTTACGGGGAAAGAAAACGACCAGTTTTTAGTTATTTACTTTAAACAAACCATTCCGATGAACGTTTAAACATATCTAGCCTTCAGATGTCCGCCGCCGACAAATTCATCCAGATTTTCAGTCTCTATTTTGAGCATTGAGGAGAATTCTCGTCATGGCAACTTCTGCGAAAGTCGCAAGTCGCCCAATAAATCTCAAATACAGTTTCCTTTGATATTTTGAAGAGTCTGTCTGAGAAATGTTTTGCCATCTCATTCAGAGATGCCCGGGTTTTCTGTTACCAGAAATCGTGAGTGGGCTCACGAAAAACCTAACGACTGCCTAACGACTGAAAAACTCACACGTACCAGTCTGTGCGATGTAAAAGACACCTTCCACACGATCATTGTGACCCATTATTTATCCGTCCATCTGTGACCTATAAATTAAAGCACTTATCGAAGAAGGATCTAGAAGTGCAGTAGTTAATTTTTCAAAGATTCCCAAGACTGCTTGCTATGTATGGCGCATGTCTGTAGCTCCCACGTTTCCGTAAAAAGCCTTAGACGATGTAGTGTGAATTGCACCCGTTGTATTCTTTCAAAGGGTCTACAGGATTTGGTCTTAAATTATTATAATTTTTTTACAAAATGTAATATGGGTTGAGAAAAACAATTTTGTAAAAAACTGAAAATAAACTTTACCCTATTCAAATGTTGTTTAACTGCTTGTAGAGTACTTTATAAGCCACCTTTGCCACCACCACCGATGAATCAAATATCTAAATTTAATGTTTGCCTGTTAATTTTGTTATTGACTTTTTTGTTTAAATGGTATTTTTAAAACATATTAAACCACTTGTTGGACTGTTTGTTTGTTAACTGTTCGACTTAAGTTTTGCTACTTATTGTCATTGGTGTTGTTATTGTTGGTGCCCGGTTTAATAGTCCGTCCGCCCATTTATTTGTATGTCTATTTAACTGTCTATAATTGTTTGTTTATTCCCTCTCAAATGACGGATAAAAACGAAAATAAAAAACCTCTATCATTTTTGCAAGTTTTTTTTTTTGTTTTTTTTGTTTTGGAATATTGTTATGATACGTACTCTCTCGCATAAGTATTCGTACACTAATAAAGTGGTGTGTAGAGTACACTAAATACCACATGTTGTTGTGCTGTTAATGCTGTTTGCTGGTGTTGTATGTATTTTCTGTTTGAACTTTTAATAACAAACAACTTTTGAAATTATTTTCGTAAGAGCGCAAGTAGAGTACAATTTGAACGCTATTTGCAAGCGGACGTAGTAAAACGGAAAAATCGGTTAAACTTATCTATGTACATATATAAATTTCCCCCAAAAAATAGCGTTAATTAACAAAAAAAAAATATTATTAAAAGTTATTTGTTTTTATTCGTAGTAAGAGAAAGAAGAATTTTAATATAAATAAATGAAATAAAATAAATGTGGAATAATTATTAATCAATAAATAATTATTAAAAAATACTTTAGTTTTGTGTTAAACAAATACCATAAAAATGTTATACCACCATTAAATATTGAAATTGTTTAAACAAATTTTCAATAGGTATAATTTTTGTGCATTTGTGATAAAAAGAAGTACCTATGTTCGTACACAAAAATTATAATATTCTTATAATACATTGAAAAAAGTTACAAAAATAAAGTAAGTTTAGAGAAAAAATAAATTTACAAATAAGCAGTTATACATAATTCATCATATAAATTAATTATAACATATATATGTATGTATATTGTGCCGCAAAAAATTTCAGTCTCAATAATTCTAAAGCTATGTATAGACTGTTGTCAGATCATACAATGTTTTCAGATCTAGCAATGTACTGACATTGAAAAATTGTTAGCAAAAGGTTTGTCGATGTTTTTTCTTAAAAAAATTTTAAGTTCACACGATTGTTAGACACTTTCTGAACATTTTTCGGACAACGTTGTAAGATCTGACAACCGTCTATACAAAGCTTAAGGTTAAATACACGCCGCCCTGGTGACAAACAAATCTTGGAATAGAATCAAGTTCGTTGTTCACTCTAGGATGAATTTTCATAACCCCAGTTATTAATGTACTTACATTGAAGAATTGTTAGCAAAAGGTAAATTGTCAGTTCAGACGACTGTAGACAAACTAACAATTTTATTGGCACACAATTGTCACACAATGAATTTATCTGTCAACCGAAATTGTCAGTTCACACGGTTGTCAGATTGTTGTGTGGCATTGTCAAATTCGTTTGGCAGCGTTGTGTGTGTGTTTAAAAATTTTAAATATTGTCATTGAACAAAAAAACCATTTTATCTGCACTCTATTAAACAGGATTCATCAAAAGATATGTCGCTATCCATTTTTTATTTTCTTTAATTTAATTCTCTAATTTTCTTCCACTTTTTTGAAAAATTTTATTAATACACACTTGTTTGTTTATTTATGTATATACAGAGCTGCATTTAGAAATAATTTCTATGACAATGCTGCCATTGGCAGATACATAAACTTTGCACATATGACAATGAAAAGTGTTTGACAATTGTCTTAAAATGCCAAAATTGTGTGTTTACACGATTGTTAGATGTGTGACAATATTTTTGGCTTCCAATGTACTGAAAATGCTTTTTCTTACAACGTTGGAAGACAAAAATTTTAAGTTTACATGGTTGTTAGACAATTTCTGCACATTTTTCTGACAACGTTGTAATATCTGACGATCGTGGACACATAGCTTTAGCTGCACATAGTTTTTTTGTAATTGTTTTAAATGGCGTTGTTTAAATAATAACATAATAACAGTTGTACACACTGGACAAATCCATGTGCGCACAAGAAATTGTTTACAAATTAAAGAAATGTCAAGATGGGGCCTAACCCCCGATCATGATATATCAGCAATTTATTTCCTCTGCAAACAATTTATTGTCCGCATATTAATTTGTCTTATAAGGACAAATCTTGTGGATGTTTTATTCTTATTCGAACAGCATTGGCAGAACATTTGGTCACACAAGTACATATGTCTACCATCAAATGTAATTTTCACGTGAAAGGAATCACACTAGATGCTAATAATCAACCGGTCACATTGAGGTAACCAACTAGGTCACACTCCAGATAGATCGTTCAATATATGTATGTATGTTCGTCTGTAAATCCTTGTATTTACATATTTACAGCTGGACATTCACAGAGAAAATGAACAGCTCTTTATAACACTACATTTTATTTAAAATATTTATAATGGCAGGTGTAACATCAGTTTGAAATAATTTTTATATAAAACTTGATAAGAAATATTGGAAAAATGTTGGCAAATAATGATTGTTGAAGAAGTTATAAACATAGTATGTATATTCTTTGCACTCTTGTTAAATAATATTGCATTATTTTTATTCACCTCTATCGTGAATAAAAATTCCACATGAAATTTGTTCCCTTTTCACATTTTTCCAATCAAAAAAATAAAAGGGAACAAATTTCATTTGGAATTTTTATTTACGATAGGGGTGATTATATCTTTCCGTTTGAAAATCAAGAAAATCGTCCCATAAAAAGCTGAGATAGGTATATCCTTAATATTTTCTCCAAAAAGTGTATTAAAAAAAATTAACTTTTAAAAGTTTCAAATTAAATATTTGCGTTAAAATTCATTCAATTATGCTAGAAATAATTTCCAAAGTGGAAAGTTAATACTATTTCATGTACTTATATGACTAATTTTATACTCTCAAACTATTTAAACAGTTTTGTATATAATAAAATTTTCTAATAGAATAATAGTGGAAGGCAAATGTAAGAGGCATGTCTGTTACGCTGATACTTTTTGTGGGTAGACAAATAAGCGCGGCATCATGGTGTAACTATACAAGGTGAGTGCAGTAGCACAGCTGACTGACTTTTTTTACAATTTACTTATGCCAAAAGTGATACTTTTTCAAGTGTTTTTGACAGTAGTACATCATTTAACACAAACAAAATGCCTGTTGTTTCTTTATTGTGTTGTATTTGTTGCCTATTTGCACTCACCTTGTATTGTTACACCATGCGCGGCATATTTAAAGCGCCAATGTCAAAAAATTTAATTGATTTGTTTACTTTATAAATAAAATCAAAAATTTGTACAAAATTAAATTAATTTTTCGTCGTCGATTTTTTCCATTTTACTTTTATTCAAGCAAACTCATATGTTACATATTATGTACATGTGTATGTGTATGGCAAAATCGTTTTAAGCGGCAAAGGAAAAAGTTAAACAAAATACAACTTTGCCGCGCGGCCGCTTCCCATAGCATTGCCAGATTAAGTGAATTAAGTGATTCTTCAAACTTTTTGTATGAATAATTTTGTAAACAAACAAACATTTTATTCACTGGTAATACTGTTGCCGCCTGCGTCCGCACGTCGTTTAGTCCTGTTTCACACACTTCAGTTTCAACTGAGCAGTTTTGTACAATCCAATTCAAGTTTCCTTAAAATTTCTTTTATTTTTACACAGCAAAAATTGTTTGCTTAAATCACTTGTATTTTTATTTGAGTAAGTAGACACACATTGGTATACACATATGTGTTACTCTCTCATTCGTATGTAACAAGTACAAGAATTGCTAGTAAAATTTAGTAAGCAATTTTGCTGCAATATTTTCGTCGTGAAAATGGGGACTTTTATTCTCTTTTACCTTCTCACCCAAAAATACTTGCCTTAAAGAGTCAGAGTTGAAGAGTGTGAAAGCGAAATTACATTGGCCTTCCACTATTAATAGAACTGTTAAATACTAGTGTTCTAGGTATGAAACAAATAATATTCCACTATTTTTATACTGAAAAAAAATTTTATTTTCTACCCTGGGCAGCAGCGCCCAGGTTTAGATTTCTTAACCGAAAAAAGATTTTAAGATTTTTCCCCCAAACAAAGATTTTTTGTTTCGTCTAGACGAAGGTTAGGTTCAATTAAAAACAACCTGTTTTGTACTAATTATTTCCAAAAATAAGACTTTTTTTGGTGAAATTAAGATTGTTTGCTGACAATTTCTGACTGTCAAGTCAAGTATTTTTCAATGAGAAGGAAAGAGAAAATTATATTTTATTTTTTCTTTGACTTGACAGTCAGAACTGATGAGTATGAAACAGGTCTTTCTCTTTAATTAAATTTCGCTATTTTAAAAAAGACAGAGTGGTGCCAACGCAATGCACATAAAACATAAACCAATTTAAGTGTTGCCAAGACGCAAATGTGTCACAATTGCATTCCTAAGTCTTGTTACTGGATTCCTAGAAAAAGCTACGATATTTGCTCCAAATACTGCAGTACATTATAATTTAATTTTCTCCTATTACTGATCAGAATTTATTTTAATACATATGCGAATGGTATTACTGCTAATGTTATACTTCATAACTTTTTGTATTCATTTTAGTACACTAACACAGAACTCCGAAAATCTACAATTTCACAATTAAAACATCTACCTCTTTTTTAGTGTTTGCATAATTTAGCTCTTTTAGTTAAAACAAATGTTTGTTAAATATGGAAATGAAATCGAAATATCTACATTTCATATACTGTACAAACATAACATAACCCCGAATTAACAAGTTCTCTGTCCCTAGAAATACATATTTTGGAATTTGTAGTGTAAATATTTCCATAGCACATAATACTTACTTATTATTTGTTTAATTTACTGTATAAAAATGTTGGTTTAAGGCAAATAATAATCTGTTCAGTTTTATGAGCTTTTGACGATCTTTTAAGTTGTTTACGAGAAGGGGAAACATACATTAAGAAAATTAATATTATAAGAAAGAAAATGACTTGCTAATGAATTTTGTTGATTTAATGTACTGAATTGTTAACCTATAAGTTAATACAAACAGAATTTAAAAAGGCACTTCTCTGGAAAGATTTACAAATAGAAATTGTGACTTAAAGAACTGGTTTTAAAGAACTAGCTCAGGTTATTTAGAACGGTTTTGAAATCAGTTCTTTAATAAATTTTAGTTCCAGAGAAGCTTTACGAAATGACGACACATTCTTAGGAGCAGTTCAAGAACTATTTGTTAATTTAAATGATCAGGTTCTCTAAAAACTCTGCAATACGTTTTAAATATTGTTTTTGGATGATTATTTGAGCGAAGCCGAGTTACCACGGAGGTTAAAACCTCACTTTACTCTCATGCAGTGGAGCCTATTGCAAAATTATGGTTACAAATTTAATTGTTTTCAAAACCTAATAAATCTAATATAAATACATAACTGAAAAATTAAGTATTAATTAATCCTAGAGGAGAATGTAAGCTTTCTAAAAACTGATCATTTAATCCTCCTTGAAGTAGAGAGGGTGTTGAAATTTACCACCTAAAATAAATTAGCCTTTTAGGGCTCGTAACTTGCAGAAAATGTTTTACTTATTTTAAGTACATATGTTAACTTCAAAATAAATTATTTTTTTTTAATATAACAATTTAATTTCTAGTCTTAAAGATTCTTAAATTTCGTAACTTTAATTAATAATATCATTATTTTAACGATAAATTATTATTAAATTATAACTTCTTTCCCGAATAGCCTTAATATTTTAATCGATGAATATGCAAACCTATGCCATAAATATCATTAGTATGCTGACAAAGTTTGTTATTTATTTTTTATAATAATTATTTTATTTTCAAGTCAGCTAATATATAATTTTTATCAATATTTCATTGTCATTACGTCAATGTTTTTTAGGTGTTCTTTTCATTCGTTTATTTTTTGCCTTGTGCTTGCTTTTTAGTCCATTACAAACAAATATTTGGTTTTAATAATGTATTAATGATTGTTTTGGTTTCAGTTATTTTTTTATAACTACAAGGTGGCGCAAAAGTAAACTTCCGATGTTTTTTGACTGTAATTAAAAAAAAAATGAACAACTTTGATTCTTCTTGTGGTTTATTTTTATTTGGTCTTTTAATTTTTTTTACATCAAGTCGTGAATATGATGTCATGTAAATGGCCGCCGCCACAGTTGATTGTCATTTGAGCCCTTTTTTTTGGCATTTTCCATCACTTTGGCCAAAACTTCCGGCCTTTCTTGACGGATATTGTCTTTAAGAGCTGCAAGAGTCTGAGGCTTGTTCAGTGCCCCAGAAGCGTAAATTTTGCTTATTTACGTACCCGCTAAGATGGAAATGGGCCTCATCACTCATGATTATTTTTGATGAAAAATCATCTTCCTGCGACGAAATTCACGTTGTGCCAAAGTTACCGACCGATTATTGGTCAAATAAATAGTCAGCAATATTCCGCGTTCTGAAGCAGTGTAGCGTAACATTGTTTATTAACGTGTATTTCGCATGTGTTTACTACACAAATGTCAAAACAGAACTGACATTAGCGGCCAATCGCAAAATGTATAGCATTTTCTGATAGGAGGATTACTTTTGCGCCACCTTGTATTAGTGGGATGGTTTGAATATAAATAAATGGTAATAAAACTCCATGACACAGCCTCACAGTTAGGATAGTAATTTTTATATTAATACATTTGCTTCAAACACTGCAGTTTCATTTTAAACCAAATAATCTTTATCTCAATACTTTGCATAAAAACCTAAAAACTATACCTTGACGGAAAATCGTTTTGTGCACAAAAGAACAATATGTCGCATCAGCAGAATTAAAGACATACATTTGTCCATGATTTTCATTGTGGGGAAAAAGTGTCGATGTTCGTGTTTCTAGTTTTCTTTGTAATAGTTTTAAATGGCGGTCTTTTTGTACGAAAATTACATTTGATTGTAGAAAAGTCGTGCGGATAAAAACACAACAACAAGTGGTTACGCTTTTTTGACTAAATATTTGTCAAGTGTGACCGTACCTTAATTCACGTGCGGACATTTACATGTTTGCTGAACATTTACATGAAATCATCTTTAAACATTGAATTATATAAATTGTTCTATCGGCTCAAAAAAAGATTTTATGCATTTCTCCAAATTTTGTTTGTTTTTTTTTTTTAATAAAATACAAAAGCTCTTAAAAAATCACATTTTTTTTAATAATTAATTGCGAAATATTCCATACTTTAGTACTTAATTCATATTGAATTCATTCTTTATAGTATTTATTGCATATTGAATCATTAAAGTTTTTTTAATACTAATCCAAGATTGTTTTATAAAATTTTTTAATTGATTATATGTTTGTCAGTTCTATTTATTACATTTATTATATCTATTACAAATAAATTTAAGATAATTATTATCATTAATTATGTTTATTCTATTAAAGAATTAATTTGGAATTAATTTATAAGCTTAATAAAATCAAATTTATTGAATTCTTTTATTTTTTATAGAATTAATTTATAATTGAATCATTAAAGTCTTCTTTGTTTAATGTAAAACTATTTTTTATGAAAATTGGAGTCAATTTGAATTAAATAAATTTAAGCATACAAGGGTATAATGAATTTTACAATAAAATATGTATGTGATTCCATTTTTAATTATCTCAACAATGAAGGAATTCTTTTTAAATAAATTCTTTAAATAAAACTTTAATTTTCTATTTCTGATCAGCATTGTGTTAATATGTACATACATACATATGCATATATGCATGAATGAAAGAAGATTACGCATTGCGCAGGTCCGTTAGTTTTGTTGCTCTCAATCAGCTCTCTCAGTGACGTAGACAGAGGGCATTGTGGTTTATTGTGAAAAGTAAAAATTCATTAAAGTTGAAAAATCGTGTAAATTAAAAACTAAAATGTGGAGTGCAGTGAAAAATTTTTGTAACAATAATAGAAAAAAACCGTGTACAATTAGTTGATTTAACTTTCCGGCAGATCCAAAGTTATTAAAGCAATGGATAAGTTTTTGTTGCCGGAAAAATAAAATAAATGAATCTTTTAAAAATAAAATAAGAAAAAGAATGATATTGAATACAATAAATTCACTCCTCTACTATATATAAGATGTGGATTGAAAAGGTTGAATAAATGCTGTCAAAGTTTTTTTTTTTTTGTTTTATGACATTTTAGAACATATAAAATACATAAAATGTTATTTGAATTAATGGTCGCTTTTGTCCAAAATTGTTTTATGTATTTATATATATTGACATATCTATTTACATATATGTATGTATGTCTAAAGACTGAAAAATATATATTTTTAATTTTTGTTTTATAATTTTAATTTACGATTTTTTAAGAGAATAAACAATTTGTTTTGTTTTTGAGTTCGATGTGGTTTTATTTATATAATGAAACATAATTTGTAGAAACAGCGGTACAAATAGGGAAGAATTTCTTCATAATATTATCAAAAAAAAAATTTAGCATTTTTTTTGGCATTTAAAAATCCATTTAGCATTATTTTGGATAGGATTTAGCTGCAAAAATGTTTGAGACCTGGTCACACTGGTACATATGTATAGTTTTTCTTTTTTTATTTTCCTTTTTTCTTTCTCTTTCAATTTCGCCATTTTAAAAAGAGAGAGAGAGTGATGCATAATTTAAATAAAAGCCTTTGAAAGAAGCTACTTAAATATTGAATTGATAAAAACAATTTGTTTTATTAATTTTGGAGTTATATTTAAATTAACCACAAATGTCTGCAGCTGAAAATAATAATTACTATTCAATAATTATTAACATTCAATGTTTATTTTCTCATGAAATTTAATACTTATGTATGTGCTAATTTAAGCTATATAAATAAGTTGCAGTCAGTTTTTGTTTTGTAAACGCCCGCATTTCCAGATATTAAATTATATGTAAAAAAGTGTCCAAAACCTAGACAGTTTGGACATTAACATTATTTTACCTTTATGGTAGCATTCACATCAAATCATAGTTAAATGACATTTCACAAATTCAACATGTTGGTCTCGCTTAAATGTCAAGAAAAAATACTTGACAGACAGTGTTGCAAATTAAAAAAAAAAAAAAATAAAAAAAAAAATTGTTTTGTATTGTAATAAAATATTTCAGTAATGGTAAATGTATGTAGGTGCTGGGATACAAAGTGATATATGTTTTTTTTCTAAGCATTTTTGTTTCTTTAAACAAGTTACTCAAGTGTTAAAACTTAAATTGAAAATTTATTTTCCAGAAAATACACAAAATTCGATAAGAATTGTAAATTAAACAACAATAAAACAAATGTAGGTGGAGTCACTGAATAAACTATTTATAGGTACCATTTTATATACAGATAAAAAATGTATAGATTACACACCAGTTTAATCTGTAAAAACGAACTTGGGGGGTAATTAAAATTAATTAACACACAACAGTGTTAAATACACATAAGGAAATTACCTACTTGTAGTATGTGTTTTATATTAAGGTGTTAGATAATTGTTAAATAATTTTATTTATAAATAAATTATTGTTGTTATTGTTGTGTTAATATAAAACGTATTAAAGGTTTTTCATGCTTAAGTTAAAGTATTGAAGCGTATAAACGTGATTAAATGTAATTTAATATGTTTAAAACAAAGTATTTAACCATAAAAGTACATTAAAATTATTGCAATTAATAAAGTTCAATTTGAATATGTAAAACGTGTGGTTTCATGTCACAACGAATTTAATTTGAGCTGCACTAAATATAAGGTGCATACATATTTTAAAATGTTTTGGGACAAATGTAGCAAAGATCGCAGCCCACTTATGAACAATTTTGAATCAAGGTTAGAAAACCACGCTCAAGTGTTGTTAAACTTATATTAAAACTTATTACGTTTGATCTAAAATTTGGGTTAAAATTTAAAACTTTTTGTCAGTAAAGTTGTAAAAATTATTTCATAAACTTAGAAAAATTTCTAGAGGCAGGGCTTATACCCTTTGCGCATATACATATATGTATGTACTCGTATGTACATAGGTACATACATACATACAGTAGTGGGCATGAGGTTAGCACATTTCGTATATGCTGTTTTAAATAGTATTTTTTTTTTAATGATAATAATTATTAACTGTAATTTTTGCCCATTGGTGTACTCTATGGTGTGATCGGTATGTCCTATTATTTTTATTTGCATAATTTCTTAAAACTTTCATCTACATATTTATGGTTAATTGCCAATGATTTAGAACGAGAAAATAAATTTATATAAGACCTTTTCGCAAATGCATCTAATGCGTAGTACGTTTAAAAAGTGTTGGCATCACTGAAAGCGTATTGTCATTCACCAGATGAACTCTAGAGGAAGCACCATTGGCGAGATCAAGCAAGATGATCTACAACGCATTAGGCCATATTTGAACCTGTGGAACGTATACAAATATTACACAGGCTCCAAGACGTAGAAAAACAAGCCGTAATGAAGACTCCGTAATTTACAAAAACTCAGTGACAGACTTATAATTAAATATCCGCAGCGATTCAAAGAGATCTTTCAACAAATTTCGGCATTGACGTCTCCTCTAGAACTATAAGAAGAATAGTTCACTTGGATGGGTGCATTGTTTAGGTTAAACCACATGTTTCAAAAAAGAACTTACAGTAACTGATTTTTCTTGCCCATGAACATTTAGAAAACCCACAAATGTTCTGTTAGAATATCCTCTGGAGCGATGAATCAAAATTTTGTAAGTTCAGATCTGATTGAAAAATTTATGTATGACGACATGCAGAACAACACAAAGTATACTTCTAAGGCCATAAAAACCGGTGTGGGAATGTCGTGTTCTGGGCAGCGTTGGTCGTATACAAAAGATCTATGCACGAATGGATAAGTTTGCTTATCAAAGTATAATTTTAAATACAATGATTGCACACGTTGAGGACAATATGCCACTTAGATGGCGTTTTATGCACAATCCAAAACACATCTCACTGAGCAATTGCTTGAAGCAGAATAATATTGATGTGTTGAAATAACCAGCACAATCTCCGAATCTCAATCCAATTGTTGAGAACCTATGGAATGATGTGGAGCAACATATAACAGCAGTCAAACCCAAGAAATTGGACGATTTGTGGAATGAAATCCAAAATGCTTGATACACATTTTTAGAAGAGCGCTGTATGACCCTGGTTAGGAGTATATCCAGGAGAAATGCCACTGATATTTAAAACAATTATATCCTACTAAATATAAGGATTTAAAAAAAGTTTATTGTTTTTTTTATGAGAAAAGAATGTTTATTTAGTACTAAATTACTGTCGAAAGTTTTGTTTGGCAGTTGTATTCTTGAGGGCAAACTACCGAAATGCAGCAAATTAATAAAACAAAAAGTTATGGTTTTAAAATTAAAGGGTTTTAAAAAATAACGAATAACATAAAATATTTACTTTATAATTGACAACAAATACCGAGTGTGCTAACTACGTGTCCACCATTGTATATAATTATTTGTTAATATTGTTGCCCAGTTTTATTAATTATAAGAACTAATGTTAATAAAATTACAAATTCATTTCATACTAAATATATACGTACATACACACAGCTTCAAAAGTGTGTAAGCACCAGTGAATTTTTTGATTTTTTTAAGATTATGAAAAGCATTATAGTTCAACTTAAATTTTTTTTCATAACCGAATCTATTATTCAACCAAATATCCAACAAAACGAAACTTTAAATTTCAATCGATGGATAGATTTTAGGATTTTCATTATCTTAAAAAAATCAAATAATTTGTTGTGTTTACTCACTTTTGAGGCTCATAGTATGTATGTATATATTTGCGGTTTTTGTCAAAGTATTATTCATTTTTAATGATAATAATATGTATAATAAACAATATTGCATTGTAACCAAATCATTTTTATTCTCAGTTAAAATTTTTAAATTTATTTCGTTCCCACAGAAAAAATTAGCTTGTGTCGCTTGTGTTTCTTAGAAAGTAGTTAAATAAAGATCTTGAATTTTAAAATTTAATGAGTTACATATCTACAAATCTTCGCGTACTTTCTGTAACGAAACTCTTAAAAGTCAAGAAAAGTATATGGTAATCCAAAAATAAAACTTATATGTAAATCCACCAATTCCTCATGTTGGTGCAAAGATACTTATCCGTAAAGTGATTTCTATCCTTAACTCAGCCCACAGTCTCAGTTAGTGACTGAATATCTTTAATATGCTATCAAAAATTTTAGAATATAGCTGGCGAAGTAAAAACATTTCTGATTATACTCGTATGTAGTCCTACCGCTTGGCAATCAATATCAATATAAATTTCTTCTAAATACCAAATGTAACTCTACACAGTGAAAGTATTTATTGTAGAGAATGTAATCGCACTATCACAGCACTCACGATTTTACGCTGAACTCCCTTATACATATGCATAACACGTAGTATATTGCTCCTTTTGGTAATTCGGATCATTCTGTCACTTTCTGTTTTAGAAACAGAAACCTTATCTATGTAAAAGCTAATTGGCTGAGTTCAATGAATGCTGTCGCTATTTCAATTAGATACTTTGTTTCTTGGATGGTACTTAAAGCCATGGCGATATCTTTGTTAAAATACAATAGTAAAATATTGTTCCTCTTGGTACTTCGGATCATTGTGTCACTTCACTTAGCTCTTCAAACTTCAGGAATAGAAACGAAATATTCACTCTGGGCTGAGTTCAACGATTAATTCCGGCATTTCGATTAGATGTTTTGTTTCTTGGACAGAAACACGAGGAAAGCTTTAAAACATCCATTAAAAGAGATAGTATGTCGGTTCAAACCGTGTTAAATAAAGACCAACGATTCACTGCCCGTTAATCTTTCAACAGAACTATTTATAAATACTTTAAACTGCTGGTTGGCCAGTTCAGCTATTTTAAATAATGACCAAACATTAATTGATCCGCTAATCTCATCATTCAGGTGGTTTTCTGGCAATTATTTATCTTTGTTTACAAGAAGATTTAACGTTAAAGTGCCGTTCAAAATAATTGCAAGTCTCATAATTTATCATTAAAAGAGATTAAGTTGTGATGTTAAGTAGTGGAAAATTTATAATGGGAAGACAAACATCATTTGAGACTCGGCAAATATTAAAAAGTAAATCTCTGCGTAGCTGTATCACTACAATAAAAAAAAAACTATAGAAAAGTATACGAAAAACAAGTAAGAGCTATAGCAAGAAAATTAAGAGCAAACCCAACACCCGTAAAAATAACTGAAAATGTTACGAAAACTTCTAGAAAATTTGAATTTCTTTGCTTCAAAACGGCCTACTTGGTAGATTGCTACGTAAGAAGCTCTTTATATCAAAGGACAACCAAACCAAACGTTTGAAGTTCGCAAAAAAAAATATATATACTAATATATATTTTGGAATAATATACTTTTCACATATATTTGGAGTAAAAAATCTCTCAGAACCAAGAACGAAGCCTTAATAATAAATATTTTACCACGACAGTAAAACATGGCGGCGCGCCAGTAATGATTTGGGGTTGTGTGGCGATATCAGGGGTCGGTAGTCTTACATTTATAGAATCTACAATGAAAAAGTAAGCTTATGTGGACATTTTAAAAAACAATGTAGCCCCTACTGTAGAGAAATTAGAATTAGCGCAGAACTGGAATTTTCTACAGAATAATGATCCTAAGCTAACTTCTGGAATTGTGATTGTCAAAAACTCAATCATTGTCCAAAAACTTTAGATCATCCTCTGCAGTCCCCAGACCTTAATTTTTTTTTTTTTTTCAAAAATATGCCGCAAGACATGGGGCCAAATTAAAAAGTATAATAAATATAAATTCAATTGAATAATTGTGCAAAGAAATATTACGTGCAAGGATAACCTGAAGGCAATATAGGATGAACTTCGTCTAGAAGATTGTCAGCTGTGATAAGGACAATGTTTTACATAATTTTAATATACCCGTTTACTTTATTTTGACGCAAAAAAATCTGTTACTTTTTCCTTTAAAATTAAATTATTTTTTTATGTTCCTTATTTTTCTAGTTTTTTATTGATGAGTTATATTTTGCTTAAGTTACATATAATTTATGCAATATAACAGGTGTTTACTTTATATTGACGCTAACAGTATAGTGTAGCATTTAGGCCGCATTCAAATATGTGTATTTTATAACATAAAACAACCTATACAACATTTAAAACACTCTCTTGACTAATAGCAAGCGCTATAAAATGACTTGCGGTGTCATTGCAGTAACCATTGAACACCCCTATTAAGAAATTAAAATTCATAAATATTTACTACTTACATACAATAATAAAAAATCACACACATTTAATTGAAAATTAATACGAATAAATATGTACATACTGTACATATTTTCCAAAACAATCAAAAACAAACAAAATCTAATGTATAAAGTTATCAATGACTTTAACGAACAAATATCGTATTGTACAAACGCATAAAATGTAGACTACGAAACAACTCAGTCAGTCAGAGTCAGACTCAGACTTGTTTGATAAACATTTCACGTACGTCCTCTAGTTACTAAATTAACAACTGACTAGAAGTTGTGACTGGACATAAATTAACGCCAAATGGCGGTACATAGGAGCCAACAGACATTTTTCTTTTGGACTGTTTGGTCTGTTATGTTTTATATACGACCATCTAATGGAGCAGAGCCAAAGGCAAACTAAACTATACATACATACTTATACATATTTGTAAATTCAACCAGTACGGTAAACGTACCATAAGTATAGAGGTATATTTTTCTTAAATGATGCCATGATTTTATTACAAATCTAATAAACGAATTGTATAAATGTAATAAATTTTATTTAAAGACTTTCAAAATGTATAACAAATTAAATAAAATAAATTATTTTCGCCTATGTTCTATATTCCACTACGAAGTGAAACTAAATCGTTTTCAATTCCACATGGACAAATTCACGGCGTTCTAGAAAACGAGTTGAAACTTTTAACTACGATGAACGAAACTAAAAGTGATATTTTACTTTTCAAATCATTTTCATAAAATTTAGAACACAAAATTAATTAAAATTTCACTTCCACTTCATTGTACAAATGTAGAACCCAGGTGTTTATTTTAAATAATACCAGAATAAATACCGCCTTTTTTTTTTTGAGAGCGTGTGTATTGTAAATGATCACTGTGCGTCTGTTAATGTAACTAAATTAACAAAAAATTTGTCTAGTTCCAGTTAATAACATCAAAATAGTTCTAATGATTTTCATTGGTCAATTGCAATTGTAATTGCTGATAATGCCAGTAATGACGGACTGCAACAGGTATTTTTTCAAAATTGTTTTTAAGAGAAAAACAAAACAAAAACAGCAATGGTCTACTTAACTGTTTATTGAAGAGTTGCCATATTAAATGTACTGATAGCAAGCACTTCAGTGGAAATTTGAAAACGAAGCACAGTGGCAAAGTAGTTAAATAATTTAAACGGTGTGCCGCAACTTGCAAATAGGTTTTCAACAAGAACTTTGCTTTCAAACAGGAGCATATTGCAACAACATGAAAGTTTTGACATTTTACTTTTTGAATTATCAGTAGTAGAAGCATTTTCAATTGTTACAATAACTTTGATTTCACTCACTATAAAAATGTGGGATATTTAACAGCAAAAGTATGATTTTTTAAGATCTTTCGGCTTTGATTTAAAAATCTTCATTTAAGTCGTATGAAACACTGGATCCAAGTTCAGCATACTCTCTTTAACATATCGGCCGGTATCGCACGAATAAATTTTTCAATATTAGCTTCCAGTGTGTCAACAGTCGCGGACTTGTCTCTATAGATATAAGCCTTAATATAGCCCCACAAAAAATAGTCTAAAGCGTTAAGTCGTACGATCTAGACGGCCCCAAACGTGAAATAAACTGTTCATCAAAATTGTCTCTCAATTGTTTCGCGCCAAGCGCTCGTCGTTCACAGGAACGTTTCCGCCTTCACACCTTTTGACTGGCGGATACAACTGCAATATTTCCCTATGTCCACTGCACTGCATGTATGCGTGTTAGCCAACGCACCATAAAATGGAAGTGTATCGTGCACAATTTCTTTACCGGGCATGACTTTTGACAATAAAATTCAATAATTTTCAAGCGTTGTTCGTTTTTAAGTCGATGGTTAAATGGTTAAATTATAGACCAAACTGAACATGTTTAATAGTAACATGTTACATAAAACCAGCTCAGCTGCCAAAAAAAGTTGCTAAAAAATCACCCATTACATTTTGTTAAATTCGTAATATTTCTGATAACGCTATTAAAAGTTTGATCGATGTTCAAACGATTATATGTTTTTAGAAAAGTATTTTACGAAAATCTATATTTTTTTAATTACATATATTTATTGTGAAAACGTAACATACTTGGCATCCTCTAAAACTTATTGAACATTTATTTGATCATTTGTAAAACGTATTAACAAACTTGTGCGTAAGTTTATTACAAGTATTTATGAACATTAAACTATTGGTTTAGAAGTGTTACCAATTGATTTGGAGAGCACTTGCGGCAGTACTTTAAACGTATTAAAACTATTATAATTCAATTGTAAAACATTATAAAATATCCAAAAAAATTAAATCTCAAAACAACTTTATTATTTTAAGAATATAATAAATAGATTTTTAAATTTAAGTTTTTGTTTCAAAACTAAAATTTAGTTTAGCTTTTTACTAAAAATGCATTTTCATTTCTAAAATGGAATATTATGTTGTCCTTACCCCCGTGTTGTGAATTTTATTTCAATGACAAAATTATGTAAGAAATGTTTTTTAAAGCAAATTTCACATAAATATTTTAAAATAAGTATTACACTTAAACAATTCATTACTTTAAACTTTTGCCATAAAATAGACACACACGCATGTATGGCACAAAATTTATGACTTGTGCATTTCTTATCGCGAACATAAACATGATTCGAAAATTGTTATTTATGGCAATCACTTTTTTCTGTGATTTGTAAACACTTGTCCAAATTCACACTCTATATTGGGCATGTTCAATGCAATACATTCGTTTTAAATTCTTATACATATTAACAAATATTTTACATTATTTTAAGGCGAAGATTTGCTTAAATTCTACCACAGTTTTCTATGGAATATTTGATCAGTTTTTTGTCTCAATTTCTAGAAAAAATTTTTTCAGATTTTGAAATGTTTTTGGCAGAAAAATTGCTTTGATATAAAATTTTCTATGGTTCTGTTTCTGACCAGTTTTGAATAGACAATTAGCTTGAATCACTTTCTAGCACAGTTTCCTGTAGAAAATTTGCTCAGATTCTAGATCGGTTTTCTATAGAAAATTTACTCAGATTCTGGATTCAATTTCTAGCATAGTTTTCTGTAAAAAATTTGCATAGATTCTGGATCGGCTCTCTATAGAAAATTATTTCAGATTCTTGCTCGGTTTTCTATAGCAAATTTACTCAGATTCTGGATTAAATTTTTCTGTAGAAAACTTGCTTAGATTCTGGATCGGCTCTCTATAGAAAATTTACTCAGATTCTAGATTCAATTTCTAGCACAGTTTTCTGTAGAAAACTTGCTTAGATTCTGGATCGGCTCTCTATAGAAAATTTTTTCAGATTCTGGCTCGGTTTTCTATAGAAAATTTATCAGATTCTGGATTCAACTTCTAGCACAGTTTTCTGTAGAAAATTTGCTCAGATCCTGATGCAGTTTTCTATAGAAAATTTGCTTAGGTACTGGCTCAGTTTTGAAAAGAAAATTTTTCAAATTCTGGATTGTTCTGATTGTTTTGCTTATAGTTATAAATAGTGTTTTTTTAAGAGTCTTCGGATTTGATTTAAAAAAAAACACATACAATTTCGAGAAGTATATACAATCATTATTTGAGTCAATAGAATGATCTATATAATTCGTTGTTTAAAGGTGATTTCGTGTAAATGTTGAATGCGGCTACGCCTCAAATGGTTCATTCGCTGGGTCCAATTTTGGCATACTCTCTCCAACATATCGGCCGGTATCTCAAGATTAAATTCTTCAATATTAGCTTCTGTTGCGGGCTTTTCCCTATAGATATGAGCTTTAACATAGCCCGATCGCATGATTTAGGCGGCCATTTGACCTGCCCCAAACGTGAAAAAAACTATGTAATCATTGCACGGTAGGGTTCTCCATTCACTGTAACGTTACTCGTATTTGAAAAAAAAGAAAAGTGCAAAATATGCAAGCGTTGTTCGCTTGTTACTGGTAAACTGAACATGTCCATACACAAAAACATCTGAGCTGCCAAAAACAGTCTTGTCAAAAAGAATGTTGCTAAAAAAAATCAGGATTTGATACTGCAAAATGTTTTTTTTTTTATAATGTTGTAGTATTATCTTGCAGTCGTTGCAACCAATCATCTGTTGCACACTTATTTTTTGTTACAAAAAAAAAAGAAATATTTTTATATCACTCTTTTTGGTTTTAATACTCGTATTCAACATGTTTTAAAGATTGATTTGAAAAGGAAAAAAAAACGCACATAAAATTATAAAACACATACATAAATATCTTGTAAATATTTATTATAACATTAATATAAATTCTTTGAACAAGTATATAAATTATTAGTTTTAAAAAATGTTTGCACGCCACAACTAAGCAAATTAAATTAAGGACTTACATTTTTGATTTCCATTGTTTAGATTAATATTTTCTAAATTTAATTAAAGCAAAAATGCCCACACACATTAACAGAGCTATAAAACACAAAGAGCCAAATAAAATTAAGGATTTCGATTGTGCTTTTAGATTTTCAGGTGTATAATGATTAACGGATGTTTCCGTTTCCTCTTCCGGCATAATAACTCTAAATGATATTTTTGAAATCTCCGAAATTTCGGTATTATTTGTAGCCGAAGAAGTATTCAACATACCCCGTTTGCGTCGCCTTAAATTGGAGGTATTAAAGTTGTTACATTGTTCAGCATTCACATAGCAATCCTGGTGCTCTAAACAGCCGGTAATGCGCATAGACATAATCAATTCCTCACCACTTCTCATGCCCTGGAACATGACAGCCTTGAAGGGAAGTTTGTAGCCGAGAGGAGCATCAAACGTGGGAGTTTGTGTACAAATACCTTTCATGGATGGATTTAAACATCCTTGGGAAGTGATAAGTTGCACATTGTTGAGGATTTCACCAGAAGGTGAGATTCTTTGTAGACTGACATCGGTAAGTTTGGTGTAATTCCAGCCTGAAAGAAATAAAAGCAAATCATAGTGTTTGAACACAATTCTTAATACTTTAATTATACTTACCATCTCCTGTTATAACATGAGCCCTTAACAGTAAATCTTCCCCTAGTTGCACAGCCTCATTCATTTGCAAATGTCTACCATAACCTTGTCCTGATTTTCTTAGCAATTCGACATGGGTACGGAAATAGTTTTGGGTACCTCCTTTGGCATAAGTGCCTATGCTGCGGGCTTGTCTGTAATTGAGTATTTAAACTCAAATAAGAAAATAAATGTTGAAACCTAAAATCTATAAGACAGTACTTACACATCGTTAGCCACCCCCATTTTTAAAGCATGTGTCTTGACAGCCACCCTACTCTGAGATTTACAATGCAAGGTCAAAATACTGTCTGAACCGGTGCGCATTCCTCTTAAGGCCGGAAAACGTAAACGCAAACATAAATCTGTACCACACTGTTGTACACCACAGCGTGTAAAATCCTCTCCCGCTATATCCACAACCACATAACTTTTCTGTAATTTTACCTCACACCGCTTATCGCTGGAATCATTATCTAGACTGGGTGTGGCACTTAGGAAATTATCGATTTTTAACATAGCCCTAAAGTAACCAGAAGTTTTGGGTTGTTGCTGCAAACAGCGCATTTCATGGACTCGTAGACGTAAAGGATTTGAATTGTCCGAATTCTGTAGAATCGACAAAGGTTGCTGCTGTTGATCTTTTGAGGGCGGCAAATAAACAGGAGCTGGTGTGGATAAAGGTCGATTTAATGGCGAATCAGCTGCCACTATTATAGGTGTAGAGGGTATATGATAATCGTAACCCTGGATGGGAGATGGTAAGGGTGCTTGTTCAAAGGGGTCATTATTAATGGGTGGCAGAATAATGGGATGATTGTTAATGGGTTGTTGAAGTTCTGGTGGATCTACTACAACAATAGCTTGGGCGGGTCTGGGTGTTGTGGTAGTGGTGGTAGGTTTCTGATAGATGTAGCCACCATTGAAGGGATCGTTGCTGAAATAGGAATTGGAATATTAAAAATTTTAGAAGTGTTTCTCTTAAAGGAAAGTTCAAAGGTAAACCATTTTTACACAATTTACTTAGTTTCAGTTTCTGGCACAGATTTTAATATGAAATTTGATCAGATTCAGCTATAGTAGAGAAGTTTAAAGTATCATTTATAGAACCCAGGATTCTTTACCGTTAAATACTTTAATAGCTATTTAAACTTGTCATAATTGTTTAACTTGTAACAAAACTGACAGTTCAAAGACGGAAAGGGAAAATTGCAAGAACAATTCGAGAAGAAGCATTAATATCTTCTTGGTCCACCTCCTTAAGCTGGACATATTTTCCCTCCATATCTACGTCAAATGCATCTTTGCAAAATTGGACTCAAAGAGTACCGTGACCGTGATTGGTGACCATTCTACACAAAGTTGCCTACTTTAAGTAGTTTAAAGTAGTAGACGGATTTTGTGACCTTAAAAATTGAAATAACAACAGGAAATGAAAGGGCTGTAAACTCCCCTCCGTGGCGACTCAATTTCACTCTGCACTTACGGTTCAAGGATTCAAGGTTCATTGGTCTATTGATTTATCTCAGATTGTCTGATGCTAGACAAAAGTTATGCCATCGATACAGTCGCGAGAAAAGTTTAACTCTTCAAGCTAGTCTGGAAAATATGCTGGACATATATTTCGTCGATATTTGCATCAAATTCATATCTGCCAAATTGGTTCTAAGACCCAAAAAGTCAGATGGACGAAGCATGAACATGAACATGAAGCATATACTTAAAGAAAACTTTAATATGACTATTGGGATTTGAATAACAGGAAATGACTAGACATAAACTCTCTCCTCCCAGGCAACTCAGTCAGCCCAAGCGGAGGCGGAAATTAATCTTGAGCCCTGAATATCTCTCAGATTATTTTTTTTTAAAAAAATATTTAATAATTTCCAACAAATACTTTACCCCTGTTGTGGACTTTCATAGTTAGGCCTTTCATCAACCGCTGGTGGTGCAGGCGGTAGATATTGCTTAAACAATGGTATAAAATTCCTATTGTCCTTGGCACTCCTATTCTCCACAATTTCTGGCAACAACAACTCAGTAGAAGAAGAAATTGGGGCCACTGGAGCTGGGGTTACCACTTCAAAAGCACCAATGGGATTAGGATATAAACCTCCCGCCTCAGCGGCACTATATGAAGGTCCGTAAACTGATGATATGCCTGTTTGAAAGGCTACTGGTATATGTGATTGCTGTTGCGGAAAACGATGATGATGTTGGTAATAACTAAACTCCGGTGCTTGGGCGAAAAAATGCGATACATCCTGATGGGAGTTTTGTATGAAACCGAAAATCAATAAAACTAAAACACTATTCTTTGATCTAAACATTTTGATTGCACTCTTCGAACTGTTTAATGAAATAGTAAAAGCCATTGGTTTTTATAAGTTAAATATTTGTTTTGTTTAATAGTTGCCGTGAAATCCGTGAAATGCCTACGACATTAAACAACAAGCAGAAATTTTACTTTTACTTTAGTTAAATGTATTTATGTTTTGAATGTGTGTCCGAAAGTTTTGAAACTCACGTTTTGTATGTTCTGTTAGTTAATATACTTTACTTTATCACGCAGTTCGTTTTTTAGTTATTTAAATGTATGTATTTGGATATAAGAATTTGGTAAATTGATTTTATATTGATACAGGTCAAGCCAATGTCTTGTTTTTATTTATAATGCTATTCTTGCAAAATAGTGGGAAATTTGAAAATAATAAAGTTTTTTCTCCAACATTTTTGGAATTGTTTGCATAAATTTGTTTCGTAAATTCAGTAATATTGCATCACTGCAATCTATTTAAAAATATATTTGGCATCACTGGTTAAGTCAAACACATACACTTTAGGAAGCACAGCAGCATTTTATTTCAACAGGAAAAACTGGGAAACTGAAGAATTAACTGTATTAACAAATGCAACCTGTTTATTTTCACATATGTATATTATTTAATAATTAGTTACTATAACTAAACTCATTTCAAATAGTTTAAAGGCAGTAAGTTAGAGTGTTTTTAGACCCCCTTAGATAAACCTATCTATGCCAATTATGGCCTGAGTAAACACTTTTAATTATTACAAAATATATTCGTATTTTTTTTTAATTCTGAAGGACAAATCTTTTGCTTAATTTAAACATTTTTAATAGTTTTTAAATTAAATGTCAGAATTTTCCATATTTTCATGTTGTTTAATATTGTTAGTTAACTTTGCAATAAATTAATTAATTTGGTTTTAAAACCACTTTTTTGTTAGCACAAAAAAAACAAATAAAATCTTGTCTATCATATCGTAATCCTTAAGAATCGTATAACAAGTTCTACTACAGAAAACAGCATGCATTAAGTTAAGTTAAACAACATAGATATACGAAACATACATATGTATGTACATTAGATTTAGTTTTCTGCAGCATATTTGCAATAAAAACATTTTTGTGCACATTATTTT
The DNA here is from genome assembly GCA_950370525.1 of Bellardia bayeri. Taxonomy (NCBI): domain Eukaryota; kingdom Metazoa; phylum Arthropoda; class Insecta; order Diptera; family Calliphoridae; genus Bellardia; species Bellardia bayeri. The sequence goes on along the minus strand of OX493268.1, from coordinate 17,535,532 downwards.
ATGACATTATTAAGCATTATGAATTTCAAACATTCCACTAACCATAACGGTAGTTAGTTAATATATGAAATTATGATTTTAAAACATTTGTGGTGGATTTCGTCTAGTGGACGTTAGATAGTTGGTCTTTACAATGAGTAACATAAGTAGTAAGACAGGCAGAAATTATAGGAGTATGAATGGGCGCCTATTAGATCGTTACACGGAGAAAAATTAGGCCTTCCTTTTGTTGTATTGGTTAAGAAAACAAAACATTTACTTTTAAAAGAATATTGAATATATTGTAGCTATAAATAATAAAAAATTATATTCACCCCTATTGTGAATAAAAATTCCACATGAAATTTGTTCCCTTTTATTTTTTTAACATTGAATTTAAATAGGAAAAATGTGAAAAGTGAACAAATTTCATGTGGAATTTTTATTCACGATAGGGATGATTATTTTTTGGTAGTTTTTAAAATGAACTCTTGCTTTTTATGTAAAGCCATGAAAATGTGTTTACCTTATATTTTGCTGGCAACCTTAAATTATAAGTATGTATATATGTATGTATACAACTGACGTCAATATATCAACATTATTAACCTGGGCTCGGAGTTGCCATTCGTTTTAATTCCCAACACGTAACAATTCCCGTCTCAAAAGCTTGTAAACACGCATTGGACATACATATATTTTGTTTGTTAACTTTAAATGTTTATTAATGATTTGTTTAAATCTGTGAATAGACTATTGTTATTCTAATTAAATAGAATATGTATTTAAAAGTCAATCTTGTATTTTATAATCACTGTCCTACCCTTAAGCGAAAACAACAGACAGTCTTAAATTTAAATACACACTTCAAAAAGTTTTATCCGGAAATAATTTGACATTTACGTTTTTTTGTTAATGATTCGATCTTTCTTTCCTTTAGTTTCATTGTCGATCTCAATATGAACAACTGCGAACTTAATTAAATACTGGTGAATGTATGATCTTTCCTAGGAGAATTTTCGTTTTCATTAATTTTTTATGCTAATTCAAAAGATATTTTATGTTTTCTATTATGGACCAAGACAATTAAAAATGAGTTTTCAACTATACCCTAATTTATTTCATACGTGAAAAAGATAAGAAGACATATTATATATGTATCAATGTATTGGCTAAATTGTCCATTATTAAAATATAGATACCCCACAATTCCTAAAAAGTTTTGAAAAATCCCAAAAATGCAATTTTTTTGATTTTTTACCATATCGTCTATACCAGGGCGGGATTATCGGAACCTTTTACAGAATAATTAAGAATATATTGGGCTATATGAATATCGACTATAGGATTTTAGAACATTTGCCCTAAAGTTGAACTTTACATGAAGACAGCTATATTTTGAATGATTATGTTCCCCTCGGTAACAAAGTTTTTTAATTTATTTTTAATATACACTTTTTCCTCTAAAGTTAGCTTTTCGAAAAATAGAAATACCTCGCTTTGCGTCGTTTCGTTTTGCGTTTGTTTTTTCGAAGTTGCGTCGCTGCTTAATTAGTGCTAATTTTCGCTGTCCCTTGTTAGATTTTCGAAGTTGTTTTGGGTTCGAATCTTTATTTTTTTTTTTGGAAGTTTTTGCAAAATCTGAAACATCATTAGATGACCGTACAATAATTGCTTTTAAGATCAATTTTTTGTGAATCGGCTTGACTTAGTATTTTCGTAATCTTAATTCACTTTGCGTCGTTTCGGTTTGTGTCGTGTTTTTTTTAACATTTTTTTAAAATTCTTTAATTTCTTTTTCAAGTGACCTCATTGCTTGAAAAAGAAAGAATATCGAAAAAGGTCGAATAAAAGAACTAAATATTTTTTTTAAATGTGAATGCATATAACTTTTGACTCTGTGATGATTTTTAAACAATTCTTCTTTTTACTAGGTTTATAAAAGTGTTAGTAATCTAAAAACAAATGTTTAGAAGAAATTGGGAGTATTTGGATTCGCTATTAACAAAAAACCAGGTTGATACAAAAGTAAAAATTTTAATTTTTATATGTGAAAAGTTTGTTTAATACTCTACTAGTGGATTTCATATATAGTATCGTCTTTGAAATCGGATCACAAAGGAAAAAGAGCTGCCCCACTTGGACAAGCTCTAACACCACTCCTAGTTGATTTATGAGGCCCAAATTCAAAACTTAAACCGACAACACTTCCTCTCTAGGCATGTGAAATTTTATTTGGACTTACCACCTCGAAATTACAGATTTATTTTCGCTTTTTTAAAAATTGTCTTACTGTGCACCGTACGAAGCCTCGGGGAAAAAATCTCAGCTGGGTAGGTAAACGTATTTCACCTCGCACCTTGTCTTGATTAGTTAAGGTTTATTTTGATTTCTCGTTCTTGCTACTACTAGCGTGTAAACATGTTCTTTAGTTGAAAATTGCAAAATATGCCTTCCTGGTCAGCCCAAAAGTTTGTATTGGTAATTTCCTTAATTGAGTAAGCTCTTAACTGGTAAAACATAATTTACTTACTTATCTCAAATTTCATCATCCTGTAAATGATGAGGAAACAAAGATTTGGAAACTCCCTGAATTAAAAAAAAAAAAACATAATATGTATGTATGTTTCTATTATTTTCAGAATTGTATTATAATTTGAGTATATTTCATATCGGCACAGCTGCCATTAAATTAACTTAATAATTGCAAGTTAAACTCTGTAAAAATGTAGTATTTGTTGTTGTAACAGTTCCACTGTTGTCAAGAGTACTTTCGTGGAGAAAAAACTCTGATTGATACAGCGGAATTGATTATTTTCGTTTTATCAATTCTATGTGTCTAGAGCCAATCCTATATTTTAGTTCTTAATTTTATATTATATACATATGTATATATGTATGTATATTTTCTGCGTGTATACAGACAGACATACTTGCATCAGCACATTATTTATATATTTAGCGGGCAGGTGTGTTTATGAATTATGGCTGTTAAAAAATGTCAAATAAAATGTGCTGTCATTAGTAGTTGTCATCAAATACGTACAAGATTAAAATGAATGTTAAAATAAATAGGAAAATCCAAACATACATTCACATACATACATACATACATACATATAAAAGAAATATTTACTGCTAAAAAAAGAAAAAAAAATATATTGAAAAAATAATGATTTGTATGACAAGTTATCCATAAATGTTAGCCTGGCCTGATGTACGGTTTGATTTAGTGCGGCATTTATATGATTATTGTCTGTAGTTTATAAATTAAGATAAGAAATTTATACAACAATTTATCTTAATATGTGCACACACAGAAATAATTCATTAATAGTATTTCTATGTATCATGTTGGCCATTTAGGTAATTTTGCCAACGGGTGGTAAAAGACTTGGTAATTATTTGAATGTAAACATCTTTATAAAATTTGCTAAATAACCAAATATAAAAAAAGTCAATGAAAGGAGTGTAGTGGAAATGATAACTAACTTGAAGATTTTCTATACAAAAATTCTATTTAAATGTAATAAAAGATTTTAAAAATGTTTTTATTCATTGAGCAATTTATTTAGCAACTCTGTTGAAAATAACGTTTTGTTTAGGGGTGAATATAACAATTACAGTTATTGTGTAAAGTAATAACCATGGTGTAAATATACATGGTGAATGCAATAGCACAGCTCACTGACTTTGTTTACAATTTACTTATATCAAAAGTAATACATTTTCATTCATACATTTTTTTTGACCGTATTACATTATTTTACACAAACGAAATGCCTGTTTTTTCTGATTGTGTTGTATTTGTTGCCGATTTGCACTCACCTTGTACAATTACACCATGGTATTAACATACAAATTAACAACTGTATACATATACATATGTATATGTAAACTCTTTTTCTTCAAGTTTTTTAATTATTTATTTTGTTTTCAATATCCCATTTGTTTATTTAAATAATTATTTTGCCATCTCTCTCTCTGTTTTTGGTTTGTAATAATTAAAATCACTTATTTATGGTTTCGTGCCTTAGCCATAAACAGTTGTTTTTAATTAATTGTCATTACATGAGGTGAAATTTAATTTCGTAGACAGGAATAAAATCTTACCATTTGTAAAAATTAGTTAAAACAAAAACAAGTAAGAAAGTATAGTCGGTCAAGCCGGACCATATAATACCCTACACCCAGTATATCAATTAAACAGTTTTTCTGAAAAGGGCGCTATATGGGAGATATTAGCTATTATGGACTGATCATCCAAAAATTTAGTGCAATGACTTCCGTAAATATAAATATTATGTAGGTACAAACAACAAAAATCGACAAAGGCAATAAACACAAAAGAAGACAAAGACAATACAAATGCAAACTACACCATTGCGATACTTTAGTATTAATAACAACTTTGACTAAGTAAAAAATACAAATTTTCTGTGATATAGTTTTAGTTTACATACATTTATTTTAATATTTTAAGTTTTTGTGTTGTGTTGTCCAACTATACAAAATACTGTGATATAATTTATAAATGATGTTAAACTGACGAAAAAGATTATTGTAAGTTAATTTGTTAAAAATGAAGATTATAATTGAGGAGGTCCATAACAAAACGCAATAATTACACCATCACATTTTTTTGGATAAACGACAAAATGTAATTTAAGTTAGTAGCACATAATAATGTAATTATTGCATTTTGCTCTGAACCATTATATTTAATATTGAATTGCAGTGTAGTTATTGAGTTTTGGAATGCTTTATAATAAAGGTAATATAGATTTCAATGTGTAAAATAGGATTCAATCAAAAAACTTGAAAAATGTAATTATTGCGTTTTGTTATGGACCTCCTCAATTATTGTTATTATTGACTAAAAATTTTCCTTTGTATTTTTACAATGTTACCAGATTTTAATAAAAACTCAATCCCTGAAGAAGTTGGAAAGAATACCAACGAAACGTCGGATTTTATTGGAAATGAAATAAATAATCTTTTATTTACATTAAATTAATGACCTTGAAAGCCTGCATATAGGAAACTATATAAACTATTAATATTATGTGTGTTATACTTTATATCAATATAAATACTTTTAAAAAATTTATGGAGGTTAAAGTGAATTACAAAGAGGGTCTTATATGGGCGTTTTGACTAATTATAGACTGGCCATTATAAAATCATCATTTTTGTACATAAGAAACTGATTTTTGTTCAATTTTATTCGGATAACAACATTTTTAAGAGATTTATGGTCCTTAAAGTAATTTTCGGAAGTGGGCCTTTTATGAGAGCTACGACTAATTATGGACCGATCATTATAAAATTCTACCATATTATATGTATGTATATATACGGAACATATTCGTCTTTAATATTATTTGGATACCGACATTTTTAAAAGAGTTATGCTCTTTAGCTTCATTTATTACACATTTGTGGTGAAATTTGTTTGAATACTTTCATAATTCAAACATTTATGACATTTGTTTGGGAGCCAGGTGAAATAATGGACCGATTTCCACCAGTTTCAATCCTATTCGTCCTTAGGTCGAAAAAATATCACGTACCGAATTTTGAAATATCTTCAAAATTGCGACCTGTACTCTGCGCACAAGCTTTACATGGACAGCCAGACGGACGGACATCGTTAAATCGATGCTGTGTTGATCGTTATACTGTAAGGTGGGTGTTTGACCAATATTTCTGGGTGTTACATCAGCACAAATCCAATATACCCTCCCCACTATTGTGGTGTAGGGTATAAATAGCAATAACATTAGACACATTAAACATCATTATCATAAACCATAAAAGTGCAGCGTATGAAATGTAAAATTTTGTATTGTAAACTAAATAAATGTCTTTATTAGTTTTGTCAATTAGTCGTGTGTACGCAAATTTCCTTTTAAGCAATTTTAACAAATGGTAGCAGACTTCGCCATAGAAATTTAATGTTTGCGCCCAGTTGGTTGGTATGACAATTGCTCCCATCTGATTTTAAGATATGTATGGGTGGTGATTTGAAAGCATCTAAAAATGGTTTAGTTATATAAAATGCTTACTTTAGCGATGGTTTTATAAATAAATAGTGTTTTTACAAGAAGATTGATAGAAAAACGAATAATATTTTTTAACATGAACTTTAGCTTCGAACAGGGCCATATTGAAATAACATAAAAACTTTGTCATTTTACTAGTCGACATATCAGATCGGTAAACAAATCAATTCTACTCTACGAGGCTAAACCTCTTAAGTAAGTAAGTTTAAATTAAATTAAACTGAACTTCAACATGAAAGCAGACGTTTACTTTCGTTCAAAAGCAAAATAAAGGGAACGTTATTACTGATCTTAATCCAACAAATTGAATATTGTAGTGAACTGTATCTAGCATTGATATAATAACTAAATCTCTGTGATTAATGTGATTTTATCCAAGCAAATTTATATCTACTTGATTGCTGCTGATTATAAAAATAAAGTTTTGCACAATTTATTTAATGGATTAAATCCTTACAGACTATTAAAGCCGGTTTTAGTGACTTTTTTTCAAATCACTATCAAAATATTATCACTAATAGAATTTTAAATTCTGATTAAAATAAAAAAAATTGGGGGGGGGCTCCAATATAATATATCAAATTATAGGTATTTTAAAGACCTTTCCAACGATATGTAACATGACCTATTTATATGGACCACCTATTGATAAATTTCGCAAAATTATTTTTTGATTCGATTTTTTTTTTTAAATCTAAAAAATTCGGGAAATACAATATTTTGAAGTCAAGAAATTAGGCTTTAAATTAAGGCATAACATGACCATGTAGGCAATATAAATCCGAAGATATTAAAAAAAGATTATAACATTACACCATAAAAAATACAATATGTACTATGCGAAGCCGGTGTTCTGTATACCATAGAGTAGGAAACCATTGCGCCCGTAGGCCGGTCAATACTGGAAATCTTTACTATGCGAAGCCGCATAGTAATCTGTAGTATGCGAAGCCGGTGTTCTGTATACCATGGAGGAGAAAAATCGGGTCAAAAAATATTCTTTTCGGATTTAACCCATATTCCATAGTCCATATTTTATAATCATGATATATATCGTTGGAAAGGCCTATATAACAATTTTTTTTGCTGGCTCTAAAAGCCTTTTCTTTTTTTTTTTTTTTTTTTTTTGAGCAGCCACTAAAACCGACTTGTTCGAAAAGAAGCATATTGAAAATTACAACTAATTTACAAAAGATTAGTTATTTAATAAACTAAATATATAGAATAATTATTATTTCATAATCGAACTGTTAATTTTTACTTCTTGATAATTTTAGTTAGGTTCGAGTTCATTAAATTTAATTTTCATTAAATTATTTTTACTGAAGTTAGGAATTACAACTTGAAAAATTTATTATTAAAAATTTTGATAATTTTTCTTGACTGGGCAAAAACTTCGAACTACCAGAACTAACACTGGTTAAAGGATTGATGTTTGTCTGTTGGCTGGCCGGCACCGCAGTGGTGCATGTGGTAGAAGGCAAAGAATTCTGACGAGAGAAAGTGGGATTTCTCGAAACATATGTAAATTCAACAACCCAGGTTTGATCCCCAGTCAAGAAAAATTATCAAAAAAATTTTAATAATAAATTTTTCAAGTTGTAATTCCTAACTTCAGTAAAAATAATTTAATGAAAATTAAATTTAATGAACTCGAGCCTAACTAAAATTATCAAGAATTATAAACTAATTATTTTATGCTTAATTACATTTGTTGAAAGAGAAAAATCAATTATTTCATATAGATTGTTAAATTCACAAAATAATCTTCTTAATGGGTCAGCTTGAGCATAATTAGTACTAACATGTTTGACATACAGTGGCATAAAATGGCGTGAAAATCGTTGAGGAACATTATTTACAAGGAATTCGGAGCAGACTTTACCATTAATTATATTGATCATAAATGTTACATTAAATGTTACTATATAGAGTTGGTAATTTAATCAATTACTATCTATCGATGTATGATGGTAGGTTAATATCAGGATTCCAAGGTAACCCACGTAGACAAAAGAGTAAAAATTGTTTCTGTACAGACTCTATGCGCTGAATATGAATATTATAATAAGGATCCCATATAATAGAGCCATATTTCAATATAGGTCTTACTAAGGAAATGTAAAGTCGTTTTGTGACATAGGGATCATCAAATTCCTTAGCCCACGCTTTATAAATGCAAATACACCTCTAGCTTTATTTATCATCATGGTAATGTGCGAAACTAAGTTTAATTTCTTGTCTAGTAAAATTCCTAGATCAAGAAAATTTTTAACAATTTCAAGCCGGTAATCACCCAAAGTATAATTAGCAGGAATATAATTACTTCTTGAAAAACGCAATATTCGAAGGTTACAGTTTGTTTCGTCCAATTTTTCCAATATGAAGAGTTTGATATCCCAATCATTTGTGATATGTATATTTAGCCACCTGCGAAAAGTTCTCGAACTCATATCTGATATGTTGATACAAAATTTGGATATGTTGTTGTTATATTAACTTACTTATCTATAAGGACCCACAATATTGTTGCTCAAGAAATTTTCTAGATTTTTAATATGAATGCACTTTATACGTTTGTTGGCGTTTTTTTTAATTTTATAAACAAAAATTGTCAATGAATTAATTCCTTTAATTTCATCTTCCCCTTTACAGACTCTCTCTCCAACACACACACCATGCCCAATTCATTGCCCCACTATACCAACGAAAATTATCCACAAAATGGTTTTGGCAGCAACAACTTTGGTTCCTCGAACTTCCTATCCCCCAACAGTCTTAGCGATCGCCAATCCATGATGAACGCACAATCTAGAAGAAAATTTAGTTTTCCTGCAACACTACATTCGACTTCGCTGCTGGAAGTTAATCAGAATTCCACCCGTAGACGTTTAAGTAATGTCAGTGATGTGGTAACGAGAAAATTATCGTATACTATAGGCTGGAAGGCGGCACAAATACCGGCTCAGGATATAATAACACAAGTAAGTGGTAAGGAATAATTTAAAATCAAAAATTACTATTAAAATTATTTCTTAAAGGGACGCTGCTTATGTGGCCAGTATATAAAAAGACGCTTGCGCAGATCGGGTTTGTTCAATAAAAAGTTGGGTCTTCAGCGCATACGCAGTATTTTGGGTACAACGACTATGTCAGTGGTGCGAGAAGTATTTCCAGCTGTTATGGTAGTAAGTTATAAATTAAATGAAATAATAGTAATTTTAATAGTACAATGGCAATTGCCAGTTCAAACGTTCGATTGAAATATTAAAATTTACTAACTGAAAGATTAAATACTGTTCTGATAAAATATTCACAATTGTTCTGCTAGAAGATCAACTATTTTTCTACTAAAAAATCCACGATTATTCTACTACAAGATCAATTATTTTTCTACTAAAAAATCCACCATTATTGTACTACAAGATCAAATATTGTTCTGCTAAATGATACACAAATTATCGATTTTAAGAGCATTATATTGTTCTGCTAAATGATCCACGATTTATCTATTTTAAGATCATTATATTGTTCTGCTAAATAATGCAAGATTGTTCTACTACAAGATCCACGATTGTTCTACTACAAGATCAACTAGTGTTCTCTAAAAGCTCCGGTATTGATTTACTAAAAGATCCTCAATTTGCATTAAAATCGGTTGACTATCAAAGAATGTTGAAAATTTTAAATTACTTTATTTTGCGTCTTTATTTTTTATTAAACCGTTGATTAACATATGTAAATAAATATTCCTAATTTATAACTATTCTCTTTTCAGTTAGGTGACGAATTAGAACGCATGCATCCTCGCATCTACACTGGTGTGGCTCGGCAAATATGCCGCAATCCCGGTGGAGAATTTCAATCAGCCGATGCTGTTATATTACTACTAAGTGCCGTTGCCAGAGATCTCTTTCGCCTGGATATAACATGGAGTAAAATAGTATCACTATTTGCCATTGCGGGTGGTTTGTCTGTGGATTGTGTGCGTCAGGGACATCCGGAGTATTTGCCGAAAGTAATTGAAAGTGTATCTGATGTTATAGAAGATGAACTGGTGCCTTGGATTAATGAAAATGGTGGTTGGGTAAGTTTAAGAAACATTTTAAATAATAATCAAACAGTTAAATAATCGTATCATTTACTGAAAACAAATTAAATATATATTCCAGATTGGCATTAACAATCATGTCCACCCGGCCACTAACAAACTAAATCCTTTGGAATGGACCACTATTATAATTGGCAGCGTATTTGGTTTGTTTTTAATTTTTATTTTATTAAGATTTTTAATAACTTATGTAATACCCAAATTATACCAGCGTATAACTGGTAAGTGAAATACATATTTAGATTTATTATACACATGTGTTAATTAGCACCTAATAATAACAATAAAAACATATGCTTTTAAACCAATAAAATAATGGCATTTAAAAGTAACGTAAAAACAATGTTTAGTTTAAAAATGTGCATACATACATACATACATATGTAAGTTTAAAAAAAAGCTTTTTTTATTTGTTAATTGTATGAAAAGCTTTTGTTAAAGTTTTTTTGTTAGAGTGGCCACTAGGTTAACAAATTATTTGATTTTTTTTAGTTTAAATAAAATAATAATATGAACAAGATAAGTGATCACAGACTATCCACATTTTTATTTTTTATGGGAAATATAAGTGATCACAGATTATCTTTATTTATAAATTTAAAGCCTTATTAAAGGATCTAGAACCTATTTTAGAATTGCATATAAAATATCAAATTTTAGTGGGAAATGTGGAAGTGATCTATGGAGCCTATGGTATTGCTACAATTTTCTATAGGAAAGAAATTCTGTGACAGATGGAATAGTTTAATAATATATAAAATATTTCTTTTAATAACACTGGAATTAGACATAACAACATTAAACGAATAAATACGCCCACTGCCACACATTTCTATTCTGATTTAAATTCCGTAATTAATTATTTTTTCGATTTGAAATCATAAGTTTAAGTTCTCCATACAATAGCTTTGTGTCAATAACACCGTTTTTTAAATTGAATGCAGAATATGTTCAATAGCCACCTATTTTCCCTCGTCATTACAGCTTCTTCATAAGTTGCTGCAAGGGCTTATTAACATTTAAGCAATAAACATTGAACATTTTTCTTATAAATTCTTAAATTTATTTAGTTTTGAAAAACAAAGTTCTTTTTGAAAAAAATAAACTGTATTGTATATGTCATGGAAGCAAATTGTGATATATTAGTTGTAAATATTATACAAATTTATGTATATCCTATACTAAGTGGTTAAACTGCGTTGGAATATTTCTGTTTTCTATAAATTTTAGCGATTTTCAAAGTTAAATCTGCTAAATACATGCTTAAGTTGTCACCGCTTATTCTTAATACAAGAGAACATGGGATGGAAAATAGCATTTTGGTTTTTATACCAACTACATATGTATATATAAATAAAATGTGCTTTTTAGACCTCCACGGTATCATTTTAAATATTTTTTAAATAATAATAAAACTTCCGGCTAAATTTTTAACATTACTTTATATAAGGAATGTTTAAACAATTTTGTACTTGCTATATCAAATTCTTAACATTGACAAAATCGTCGATCTCTAATGGAAATTGAGCTTTCGTATTGGTTTCCCGACAAAAAGAAAAACAAACAATATTTCAGTTAATTGAATAATTTGTCTTAAAAATCAAACCCGTAGAAATACAAAGAGGCTTCATAATGCAAAAAAGTATATGGTGTAAGACTTCTAAAAGAATCAGGAGAGATTTATTCGGCTACCAAATACAAAACTAGAGCTTCAGGAAGAAATGTTTCGGAGGATACAGAAACATTTTAATTTGAAAGAAAATTAAACCTCTTACTTGGAAGGGAAAGAAACAAAGCTCGTTTTGTGATAAAAGGTTTCCTGTAAATCAAGTATTTGGGATCTTCACCAAAAGGGTACAAAACAAGCAAAACTGTTAAATCAAATGAAAATTTGAACGGAAGAAGCCACCGCGAAAGATAGCAGTTCGTGAGGATAAAGATAAAAAAGTAAGCTAGATCCTTTCAAGTCATTGAGAACAATAATGACTGAAATAAAGGAGGAAATTGCATTAAATGTTTCCAGTAAACTTCTACGAAGACAGTATAAGTAGAAAAAAGCCACTTCTGTCCAAAAACAATACAAATGCGATTATCTTTTGCAAAACTACACCGGAACAAGGATATCAAATTCTGAAAAAAGAGTGCTTTTCACAGATGAAACCAAAATTATTCTGATTTGTCCTAACAGAAAAACGTTTGCACATCAAAAAAAAAAAATGAATACCTGTTACACTACTAACACAGTAAAGTGCGTAAAGGATTAACTTATAATTTTTTTGAAATATTGATTAAAAAACGAAAGCTTAGTTTTTGGATTTAGTCTTAAAATCATTTAATGTGAAATAATAATTCAATAGCTGCCTTTGTTCGATAATTACACCAACATCTTATCTTTATATATTTCATCTGGAATACCAATTTTTGATGCAGCACTATTTGTGCCAAATGACTCATTGTAGTACCATGGTACGATATGAGTTTAAAATGTATCAAAAAAGTACAATTGTGGCCTGTTTGCCAACCCTGGGCTCAAATGTAGGGAGCATTTACTCTTCTAATCTCTCAAACTCTCTTAGCTTTTTAGTATTATTGTTATTACTAGTACAATATTGTTGGGGGTCAGTGTTGCCATTAAATGTAAGTATGTAATTTAAGAAATAGTAAATTATTCAACAGCTTAACAATATTATCTTAAAACTTTTCAATTTAAAAGAACTTCTCTAAATTTTTGCACTTTTAACACTGACAATAATGTAGCAGTTGTTTAAGAAAATACATAGGCCTTTAAAAAATTTGTTGGCCAAAAAGTCAGCTACATATTTATACAAATATGTATGACTATGGGAAGCCAATTTTCTATATAACCCAGATTTAAAAAGATTATTTTTAATAAAATGAGAATAGTTTAAAAAGCATTTGATATAATTTTACAAATGCATTTCAAAATTACTAAATGCTAAATCTAACAATAAAAGTGCTAACAGGCAACACTGCTGGGGATCGTTCGTTTTGGAACACAACGCTTGCACACACATACAGTTTTATTTAACTTCTCAGTAGACTTGGGGAAACAAACATTCACAGTCGTACGGTTTGTGAAAGATCTATCGATCTTTGCAAAGCAGAAAATACCAAAAATAAATAAACTTGAATAATTGTGTATATTTTTACTGTTTTTTTTTTTTCGTTGTGTGGTGTTTTTTTAATATTTTTTCTGTCATGTTTTGCTTTTTAAACCTTAATTTCATTCATACTACTCTTTGATTAACACCCAACTAGTAAAATATTTTTATGTGATTTAATAATAAAAAGGTTGTTTTTTGGAAAAAATACTTAAACAAACAAACAAAATATCTAATAAAAATTATTGCAATTAAAGAAAATATGAAATTCGAAACAAATTTAATTAAAATTAAGGTAAATTATTATAAAATTGTTAAGGCTATTTGAAATATTTAATTCAGAAAACAATATAATTTTATTTTAGAGAAAGAAAAAAAGCACAAACTTAAATAAAGAGTAGAAAAAGTCTAAGGTTACCCACGTAAATGAACTGAATTGGAACACATTCGAAACAAAGAGATCAAACAGACAACTTAACAACATCTCCTAGTGGGAAACATACACGGTAGCGTTAATTTATTTATTTAGCAACATTCCTCTATCTGCTGCTAGACAAATAGTTTTTCAAGCGTAAAAGGCCAGCAAACAACCAACACTTAACACAACGAAACGAGTAAACATTCTTTACTTCTTCCACTATATTTTATTACGAGGTACGTATGCCTTCACCGCCATGTACTCCTCGCTCCATACGCACAACACCCGCTTTTCCACCAGCTCCAAAATTAGCTAGAGCTAAATTAAAATCAGCCTCGTTAGATCATGATATATTTTTAACATCCAATCGCAAATTGAGACCTTTACAAGCAAGTTCCTCCTTAGAATGGCATCAACACCAGCAGCAAACATCAATAGCTCATACAATACCGCGCACTGGATCCACCTCATCTTTAGCCAGTAGTATACAGTTTCCTTCCTCATTAGCGGCAGCAAATAATTACCAAGATTTTAAACTCGATATCATTAATCAGGTGAGTGATATTAAATAATGCATGTGTTTTTTTTTAAGAAAATCTTATAGTACATATGTACATATGTATTATTTTTTTAACCCATATTTTTTCGCTTTTGCCCTCCAAATTTTTAAATTGATAAGATTTTAAAAGCGTTCAGAATCTGTCCTTATCTGTTAAATATGTACTCTGTACCATTTCTAGAAAATATATGCATATGCACATATGTATAGAACCCATCACTTTGTGGGTGTCTCCATGTATTTGAGACGTCCGTCCGTCTCCTATGAATTAGTAATACATTTCTTTTTATACCCTACAATAGTTTCAATAAGCTTGTGTTCATATTAAGTTTTGTAACCCAGAAAAATACGAGTTTTTTTATTTGAAAAGTAAAATCGTTAGATTTTCATCACATAATAAATTTCCAACAATACCCACACTGTATTTAACTCTGTATTAAGCTTTGTAACCCGGAAATATACGAGTTTAAAGTTACATTTCGATTTTCATCGCATACGTTATAACTTTCAGAAAGATAAACCAAGATTAATTAAAATCTAACACATGGTCGTTAACTTTCAGGTTTGAATGGCTCTAACACTTGTTTAAAACATTAAACCACGTTTAATTAAACTAAAAATTAAACAAAACTTAATTTTCGAATTTTAATTAAAGTTAAATTTGAACAAAAAATATGAAATATTGATGTTTACACCTTACAAAGAGTAAAAACTTTTTAAATTTGTAAAAAGTTAAGTGTTAGTTAGTTGCATACTTCCACTCGGAGACCCAAAAGGCCCATTTTGAATATCTTCCCATTAGAAAGTACATATGTGTTGCAGACACATCATTTAGTCCATTGTGTAATTGACTACCAATACCTAAGGTGCTGAAGTCTCGGGCAGTGGCAGATAATATGCTCAACAGTTTTCAATTTATCTTTACCTTCACATATTTTGCAGAAGTCTGGAGTGTTGTTATCCCATCTATTTGTCCTTACACTTACGGGACAGTGTCCAGTGATCAAGCCCACTATCATTCTTGAACTATTTTTATTCAGGCCCAATAAAGTCCTGGGGGCTTATTCTATATTGCGATGCGAAAATAAGTACTACTCGAAAATACATAAAAGCAAACAGTTGCTATTCTCTATTACGAAAAGTACTTTTTTAATCGCATTTGAAATGCGAAAAGGTGGCATTGCGAAAACAATGTTAAAAATAGCAAAATTCATTCGATGGCAAAACAGCATTCGCAAAGCACTTACTGTTGTGGTACCTAATAGATTATTTGCTTTTAATAATTAAATTTCATCCAGGTAGACGAACAATAAGACCAATTTGAAATATTAAACCTAAAATTTGTTATAAAGCTGAAAAATAAATATATGTATACCTATAGTGCAACAGAATTCATTTTTGCGAATAACACAATTTTTCTTGTTTTTGTTTATGTAAATTAAAGTCTACGAGTATATTTTTAATAGTTAAAACCAGCAATTTTTTAACATGTAAAACTTGTCACAAACCAAATAAATTTGACATTTATTTCTTTACTTTGGAACAGTGTTGCCACATACTGAAATGAATTTCGATTGCGAATGCGAAAGTCTTACAGAATACCAAATACCTTTCGGATCGCAATTCATTTGCGCATCGCTATGACTTTCGCATCGCAATACAGAATAAGCCCCCTGGTACCTGAAGTATTAAATTTTAACCATAAGGCCCACGAGTTCTTTTATACTATCCTGTGATAATAGCACAGTGGTGGTTTCACTGTTGCTTCTATTACATCCAAGTATAGTTGCAAACCATGCCTCGTCAACTTATCTATGCTATTTTTTTACCTATTATATCACAATGCCCTGGTACTCAACACCGACGAACGTCGAAGTACTCCATTAACCCACCTATAGCACTCTTACAGTCTTTTACCAGCCTTTATCGCTGCCTGTCTGTCCACAAAGAAAATCACCACATAACCTTTGACGACATTTCCCCACACTAGATCAATAGCGTTCAGGATTACCAGTATATCTGCTCGAAAGACACTACATACATTCCAAAGTCTGAATGACTTTCTTGTCTTCACTATAAAATCCCCGCAAGTAAAGGGGTTTCCAAAAGGCTAATAAAAAAAAATCAATTTTTAAAAAATAGTTACATTTTCCATTGGTATGCGATAATAATCAACCTTTAATTAATTTCAGTATCAGTTTCAACTGAGTCTTAAGTTTGCTAGTTAAACTAAGTTTAATTAAACTAAAACTTATTTCGTTAATCTTAACTTTCGAATTTATTTAAATATTTAATGGTTTTTAAAAGGTTAAAAGGAGAAAGAAATTTATAATAAAAATAGAATTACTGTCAATTAATTAAGTCAGTTTTAAAAATATTTTAGAATTGTTTTACTGATTCGTAGAATAAACTAACTTTGGAAATAATTTGCAGAATTTAGACTGACTCTTTGTTTTGCAGTTTGAACCAAGTTCAATTGAACCACAAAGTATACAGAATGACAATATGTTTTTATCTGGCTGCATTAATAATCATCTGTAGCTCATCATTTGTTCGTCTTTACTCTTCCACACTTTGCTAGTTGTTTTATTTTAGTTGTGTTTACTTTAATATTAAATTTTAAATATTTTTCTATTTCATTTAGGTTCTTTTTCAAGCCGAGTGTATTTTTTTTTATTATTATTTTGCTTATTTTCTGATAAAGCTGATTAAATAATCACTTTTTTCTATTTGTATGTATATTTTTGCTTCTTCGGTTTTTGCAAAATTTATTTTATTTATTTAGTAAATTTATGCATATTGGTTCTTTTTAGAACATTTAGTTTATTAGTACACAGAAACATAATAATTCTTAAGTTTTTACAAACGGTGTTTTATTTATTTATTACAGTTCATGACAAGTAATGAGAAATTCCCCAGTGTTTTGTTATTGCGGCTAGAGTTTATTTTTATATGCCATACAGTCTAAACCACAAATCTGGGTTAATATTATAATATGCATGATTGTATGAGAAAAGATTTAGTTGTTTCAGCTACCATAGGTCATTTATTAGTTTTCTATGATTTTTTATTTTCATTTATGTTTGGTTACCGTTACTGATAAATAAATATAACTATAGAATAATATTTAAGTTGAAACAGTAAGCGCTAAAATTTGTGTAACCCAGCATTTTTATTGTTTTGTTCATAAATGTATAAAAAATTGTTGCTTTAATGCATGTAGACTTGTATCTACTGAAAAACACATCATTAGTAATCGGTTTTTATATCCTCAGAGGTTTTTTTTTAATTTTGTTTGACAGGCGAAAAGAGAAAAATAGGAAGTTAAGAAGAAGGAGAACATTTTGAACTCCTAGAAAATTCATACGTCGGATCATGGTAACCGATCGCTGTTCCTGATAAGGACTTCTTATTTCATGCCCTATAATTCAGAGAGACTTTTGTAGAAACGTTGCCCTAGAAAACTAATACATAGATCTTCTAAAGCCGGGCAATGACAAAGAAAGTGAAAAATATGTTCAAAAATATTTCTGCATTATGGCGGCCGAAATCATCGAATATACAGTTTCATATTGTAATAAAATATATTTTACTCCCCCGATTTAATCTAAGTCATTCATTATTCTTGTGTCAAGCACACAGAAAAAAATAAAAATGAGTTTCAATTAAAATATTTGTGGAATCAATTAAAAATTTATTTGAAATCGGACCTGTAAACAAAATGATAGTATCAATTAAAAAATGCAATTCAATGCCATTCAAAACCAATAGCAAGTTATATTCAATCTTGATTAAATCATCATGGATTAAAGAATATATTTATTCATTTATTTATTTTTTTAAAACTTACACTTGCTTTTGTAGTTGTGTTCATAATCCTGATAGGTTCAAGTAGCCTTAGATTCTCACCACAAATTTTTGAGCAGAGTGATGTCTCCTCTTTAAGCCGAAGTAGTGTAGATCTAATACAAATGGATCTACTAAATTACTAAAGTAAGATGTATCAGGAATCTGAATATGTGTAAAGTATCATAAAGATTCTGAGTTCAAAGATTACCTTCACAGATCATTCACAAACCTTTCTATAGAATCTTCATATACATGTGGCTCTTTTGAGAAAAAGTTTTGATGAAAAATTTAATGGATTAAAGACTAGGAAGGTTATGAAAGGTTGTTGTTGTTGTTTTTGTAACAGCTCTGCTGTACCTCAGAAAGAAACATCCAGTTGATACGGCTGTCGATGAATTAACAATAATATTCCGAGAGAGAACCCTATCGTTCCAATTGACATGGGACGATAAAGATAGTTTATTTGTAATGCTGCGAATTTGACAAATTTTAATATTCCTCCACAGCAATTAGTCGACGAAGATAATTGAGAACAGTGTGGCAAATTTGTTTACCACCTATAGTGAATTGAGAATCATGATTTTATTTCGTAATACGTATTTGATTTTAGATAAGTATTTCCATTAAAATCACTTATCTCCTTGTAAAACTGTAACGAATTTAGTGAATATTTAGTGAATAAAGATATTATAGCTTTCTGACTTGTGTAGAATTCAGCTTCGAGCGTTTCAGCTACTTTCCAAATAAATGACATCCAGTAAATCAGCTAATAATATCTCGTATTTTATTCCCACAAACTGTCAATTTCATATGCATACCTTAACATTTACAATGCACTGTACTAATTGAATAAATATAATTTATTTGGCTTATTAATTATATTGTTCTCTAAATGTTTATTTCATTTAACAACAAAACAAAAATATAAAAGTACTAACATACTTAGCCGCACACTATTTTTTTATTATTTTATTTTTGTGTTTTCCTCCCCCTTACACTTTTTAATAGATAATTGAGGGTATATACATATAAAAAAAATAACAAAATGTATTTCCAAAAGTAAAT
The DNA here is from genome assembly GCA_950370525.1 of Bellardia bayeri. Classification (NCBI taxonomy): domain Eukaryota; kingdom Metazoa; phylum Arthropoda; class Insecta; order Diptera; family Calliphoridae; genus Bellardia; species Bellardia bayeri. The sequence continues at coordinate 17,516,364 of OX493268.1, read as the reverse complement.
AATTACTTTCCGCAACTGATCAGCAACTCAACACTTTAATTTGTTTTAAGATTTTATGACCTACAAGCTATTTATTTATCTACTAGATCTACAAGTGAACAGAGACATTTATCCCGAGAACAGCAAGCAATCAGTGTTTAGGTGTGAATTGACATTTTGTAGGTTAGGTAGGAACGTTCTGTTAGAATTATTAAACCGATTACAAACAATTTCAAAATAAATACAATGTCATTCATACTCGTTACTGCAAATGGGTTTTGTATGCAATTATTTATTTATTTTTAACTAAATATGATTACATTACAATTGTTCACATAATGTTTAAGGAAATACCTACATATACAACAAAATGTAACATAATTTATTTTTTTACTTTTCAAAACAATTAACTTTTGTCATGCTATTTAGAACAAAGCGTAAAAGCGATCACAAAGTTATGGATTTTTAACAAATAAATAATAAGCATCATTTTTGCTTTTTTTTTTTTTGTTGTTGTTCAAAATAAATTTGTTAACCTCGTGTCATCAAGAAAGGAGATAATACTGTTTAAAAGGTGTTTTAATTACATATGTATGTATGAGGTCTGATCAAAAAATACCGTTATTTTAAATTTTTTCAAAAAGTATTTATTTATTCACCAATCTTGTCCCCTTCAAAGTAATCCCCCTCAGATATAATACACTTATGCCAGCGTTTTTTCCAATCCTCGAAACACTTCTGAAACGCACTTTTTGGTATTACCAACAGCTCCTGTTTCGATTTTTCTTTTATCTAATCAATCGTAGCAAAACGCTTTCCTTTCATTGGTGTCTTCAGTTTTGGGAAGAGGAAAAAGTCAGCGGGGGCCAAGTCCGGTAAATACAGTGGTTGAGGCATAATAACGGTTTTGTTTTTGGCCAAAAACTCAAACTCGATGCTTGTGGTGCGTTATCATTGTGCAAAATTCATGATTGGTTTTTCCACAATTCTGTGCGTTTCTGACGAATTGCTTCGCGCAAACGGCGCATAACTTCAAGGTAGTATTCCTTATTGATCGTACGACCTTGTGGCAAGAATTCATGATGCACCACGCCATTGCAGTCGAAGAAAACAGTGAGCAAAACCTTCACATTTGACCGAACTTGACGTGCTTTTTTCAGTCTTGGCTCTTCTGGACGTTTCAATTGTGATGATTGGGCTTTGGTTTCAATGTCGTAGCCATACACCCATGATTTGTCACCAGTTATGACCTTTTTGAGGAAATTTGGATCGTCGTTGGCGGATAACAGCTCCTGAGCGATGTCCATGCGACATTGTTTTTGCTTAAAATTTAGCAATTTTGGAACAATCTTCGCTGCCGCACATTTCATGCCTAAAACGTCCGTAAAAATTGCTTGGCATGAGCCGAACGATATGCCAACATCATCAGCAACATCTCTGATTGTGATTCGACGATTATCCAAAATCATTTTCTTCACTGCTTTAATGTTTTCATCGGTTGTTGACGTGCTCGGGCGACCAGGACGAGCATCGTCATTGACATCTTCACGGCTTTCCTTTTTTACTACATTTTTTTCGAATAGTAAAAATCGAAGAGCACACCAAAACACGACTAACCTTTTTATCTGTCAAAAACAAACTGACAATCCAAAATGGCTGATATTACCAACACATATAACAAACATATGTACCAACATAACAGAAAAAAAAATGCGAAAATCGAACATACATAACTCACGAAATTTGAAAAAATAACGGTTATTTTGTGATCAGACCTCGTTTATACTGTAAGTACACATTTAAAACAAAATATATTGCATAATTTATAAATAACTTAAGATAAATAAAACAAGAAAAATAAGGAATATGAGAAAAAAATAATTCCATTTAAACAGAAATGTAACTGATTTTTCGCGTCATTATAAAGTACACAGGTATATTAAAATTATATAAACATTGCATTTTGTATGTTGTTCCATTCATGCTGTATTACTGCCTTTAGGTTATCCTTGCAAGAAAAATATTTTATTATTAAAATTTTTATTGATAATTTTCTTGGCTGGAATTCGAACCTGGAATAAAAATTTTAATAATAAAAAATTTTTCAAGTTGTAAAACAATTCCTACCTTCAGTAAAAATAATTTAATGAAAATTAAATTTAATGAACTCGAGCCCGACTAAATAAATATCAAAAATTTAAAATTAACAGTTCGAATAAAAAATAAATTGTTCTTGCAAGAAATATTTTTTTTTGTCTAGATATTCCCAGATGATCAAAAGTTTTTTGCACAATGATTCATTCACAGTTTTGAAGGCATGCTTAGGATCATTGTCCTGTTAAAAAATCCAGTTCTGCGTTAGTTTCAATTTTCTTTATACAAGGGGCTACATTTATTTTAAATGTCGAGATAATCTTCGTTTTTCATTGCAGATTCTATAAATGTAAGATTTCCTATCCCTTATGCCGCCCAAACCATTACTGGCGCGCCGTCGTCTTGGTAACATACTTGACAAAGTTTTTTGATATGAATATTTTCTCTCTCTCTTTAAAAGACAGGCGTCAAACTTCATATAAAAAAAACTTTGTCCGAACAAATATTTTGTTCGGAACAAATGGGTGAATTCACTTTAAAGGCTTTTTAATTGGTTCGCCATATTTTTGGGGTGTTTTTGACTCCAACTATCTCAAAAGTACTTTCATCGGTGAAAAAATATTATTCCAAAAAAAAAAAATTGAGGCTCATTTATATATTTAATTATGCATATGTCTGAGTTCACCAGTCTTTTACATGTAAAACAAGGGATTGTATAACATAGACTATTGCGCCATCATCTATATATAATTAACTGCTCCAACTCATCACTGCTTCATAATTATGTAAACCTGTTTAAAAAAAAGGAAAACAAAACTTAAACATCCTTCAGTCCTTTGCAATATCTGTAAGATTGCAACAAATTACAATATATGTAAATACTCTCCCACATCGGAATCCCACCCCCATGGCTGCTAGAACCTAACAACTTTCTAAGAAATCTCCAACATTTTAGCAAAAATAATACAAATCCCATTGTTTTCAAATCCCTATATAACGAATTGTACAGCGAACACAAGAACAATTGTTGGGATTTCATCTTCACAGACGGATCAAAGACCACATATCACGTTGGCTTTGCCATATCTGACGATTCAGTATATACGCTAAAAACAAGGATACTACCCCAAAGTACAACCATATTTGAAGTTCACCGAACTCGCCTCTGAATTGGGGCATGTTGTTGTTGTTGTAACAGCAGTAATTGCTGAGTTGACAGCCCTTGGCCGATTGATCTCGGGTCATTCCGGTGCGTAGAACCGGCTGTCGGGGGAATGTCATTGTTTCGTGTGCTGTGGCACCGTCTTGTTGATACTGCATGCCAGCCAAGTCCAGCTGTATCATTTTGGAAAAAAATTGTAATCATTGTACGGTAGCGCTCGTCATTGACAGCAATGCCTTCGTCGTCTTTGAAAAAGTGTATTCCAATGATGCCACTAATCCATAATTCACTCCAAACAGTGCATTTTTCGAGATGCATTGGCAGTTCTTGCACTGCTTTTGGCTGCTCTTCGCACCAACTACGATAATTTTGCTTGTTTACGTATCCATTTAATCAGAAATGAACTTCGTCGCCAAACACAATATCCCGACAAAAAAAGTGGATCTTCATCCAACTTTGCCTGTGCTCTATAAACTGCAAGCGTTGTTCGTTTGTAAGTCGATTCATTGTTAAATTATAGACCAAACTAAACATGTTACACGAAAGCAGCAGAGCTGCCAAAAACAGTCTTGTCATTAAGAAAGATGCTAAAAAATTACCCTTTAGTTGGAGTGACAATAATTCTGTAGTTCGTCTGTGTTGACTGATTTTTGGTAGCTAGTATTAAAAAACTCTTATTTATCACTCTATTTTCGAAAATTCCCGGGAACTTCTAAAAGAAAGTACACAGTTGTTGCTAATATTCATTAATATATCATCTTTCATTAAGAATTCAAGAATATTGATTGAGGTAGTGCTTTTTTATTTACCAAAAGTTATTTCCACAAGCTTTTCCTTAAATTCTGAATTAAAAATTTCCCAACATAATGTATAAAGTATTGACAACGGCTTTTATTTCTTTAAAATTTTTCATATCCCCACTTTTACCGGTCGTTGTCTATCGTCAAAATCTAAACTTAAATAATCGTGTTAGAAATTAACAAAATTTAATTTCAATCCCACCAGCTGATGTATTTCCATTATATTTTAATTAAATATTGCTCTATTAACACTTTGTAATAAACATATTAATTTTTATTCTCATTTATTCAATTACAGGGAAAATGTCTTTGCGGCCAATACATACGGGCCCGACTGAGACGAGCGGGAGTTTTAAATCGTAAAGCCATACAAAGACTACGCTGTATATTGGAGCCATCCTCCGAAGTGGTGTATGAAGTATTTCCAGCACTAAATAGTGTGAGTTATTCAAAAACATTTAAAAATAAAGCCAAACAATATTTTTTTTATAATCTCTATTCTTTATTCTAATCTCTCAGATGGGTGAAGAACTGGAACGCATGTATCCACGTGTGTACACAAATGTCTCGCGGCAATTGTCGCGAGCACCGTATGGCGAATTGGTGGACAGCGATATGGCACCAATGCTCTTGAATCTGGTGGCCAAAGAGCTATTCTCACGCAATCACAACAAGGAGCGTATAACATGGGCGAAAATAATTTCATTATTTGCTGTTTGTGGTGGCTTCGCCATTGACTGTGTACGCCAGGGTCACTATGACTATTTGCAATTCCTAATCGATGGGGTGGGTGATATAATCGAAGATGATTTGGTTCAGTGGCTAGCAGAGCGTGGTGGTTGGTTGGGTTTACAGCAGCATATACGCCCGAAAGGGTCACAAACCTTTAGTTTTCTGGATTGGTTAACGCTGTTCGTGGCGATTTCAGCAAGTCTTTATCTTATGGCGAATTTCATTAAGCACATCGGTTGTCATTGTTATTCATTGTTATTTTAATTTTTTTTCACAAATTTCTTATACTATAAACTATGTAATATATTCCTTAAATTATTAATTTTCCTTTTTTTACACTACTACTATTTAATTTGTTAAACTATAATGTTGGTATGTATTTTAAAGAATGTGTTAAAAATTAATTTTGTTTTTTTATTCATATTATTTGTTTTGCATTTTGTTTTCTTCGTCACTGCATATTATAAAATAAATCATTTTTATTTCAAAACGATAAATAATAAATAGAATTTTTTGAAAATTTGTTTGAAAAAAATTGGCGACCGGAACTTGTCTGTGCCTATTCCGGTCTTAATGTGATTCCATCCTTGTCTAGGGGAGTGCTAACTTGCTCTCCTTTTCAACTACACATTTGTTAGAATTTTGCTTCTGTTATTTATACTAACAAAGAGATAAAAAAGAATAAGGGAATTATTAGTATTATGTACAATAAAAATCCACCACGCAAAATGGAGGTGTTTATGTTTATTAAGGTTGTTGACTTAGCTACGTTTTTGTTCAAATATATGTGTAAGGCTGTTGTCTTTGCTAAGTTTTAAGGTGTTTAGTATTGCTAACACATTGTACATGAGCATTGACAGCTTAAATTTACGAGTGGTTCAAATGCAACGAATATGTTGACCATTTATACAGAAGGTCCGGCCCCCGTAGATTCCCTTTTTCAGACGGTGTCTATACGCTTTACTGCAAGCAGCAAAGCTAGTCTTATTTGAGATTATGGCATTCGATATCGAGCAAGAAATTTAGTAGATACATTTTATCATAATTTCGATATCGAAATCATTTTTCGATACGAGAGGTCATTCGATCACGAATGCGGTGATTTGGCCCCTGACTAGCTTTGCTGCTTGCAGTAAAGCGCATGAAACATTGTAAGTCACCATTTGCATTTAGATTCCACCTTCATCACATTCATGTTTCTAAACTTCATTTACTTATGGTAATAAAAAGAAAGTGATGTTTTTTTTTTGCTATTGAGCAATTTTATTAAATAAAAAATGATATTGTACTAATAGTTTTTATTAAATTGTAAATAACATAATTAAATGAAATATATAAATTTAAGTTTACGTTAGGTAATAATAAAGTTGTGAGTTAGCTGTGGGGGGGATGCTTGACAATTTGTGATGATTATGAGTATCAATTAAACAAATAACAAATAAAAGGAGGAAGTAAATGGTTTTATTATCATTAATTAGGTTTCCATTTTTCTAATATAGAAGAAAATCAAACGCATTGCATTAAATAATAAACAAAACTTTGAAAACTATTTGCCAATCAATAACTATTACTAATATGTATAACAAATAGCTTATAAACTAAAATGATTATAATAATAATAATAGCATGTCCAAAGAGAAAACGTACTAAAATATAAAAGAAAAATTAAATGGAACATTTCAAATGTTAAGGATTGTAATAAACTTAAACTATTTAATAATATTAATAAGGGTAAAATGGATTATTAGGGTTAAAGGGGGAATTTGTTATTAGTTGTTTTGTTAACATTTTCTTATTAGTCTTCTTCTAATTACATTTTACTTTTCTCATTGGCAACGGTTTCTAAACACTTTATGATCTTGCTTAAGTCCATGTCTTTGTTGATTTTCAAATACATGGTCTTGCGTACCTCATGGAATGCCAACCAGGCGGGCACTTCTTTGGCAATTAGTTGTAAATGATTTTCAATTTCTTGTGGCGTCAGACTGGTACGGAAACTATTTTCAATTTTCTTAATTATAATTTCTTGGGTGAGCACACCTTTGCGTTCAGTAATGAAAACATTGCGCAAATGACGAGCCAATTCGGGTAGACGGGAATATTTAGTAGCCTCCTGATCCTGAGAAGGTCTACGTGTCATTGCATCTAAAGCTTTGGCGGCCTGTTTAGCGCGTATCTTTTCTAATAACGATTTGGGTACACCCTTTAAAAGATTTAGGGTAGCTGGGGCGGCTGTAGCAGTTTCTGCTGCTGTTGTAGTTTTACTTGTGGTGTTTGTTGTCGGTTCAGTTAGTTTGCTGATATTGCTGGGTTCTCCTTTAGTGGGGTCTGTTACTGCTTTGCTTGAAGAAGCGTCTAGATTTTTCAAATTCTCTGCCTTTAACTTGTCCGCCTCCAGCTTAGCTTCATATCTCTCCATAACTCTTTCCATGGATGTAGAGCAGTTGAAGAGATTTCTTGCTGTGGACAATATGTCCTTAGCCGATGAGTATTTCTCTACATTGGGTGGCTGAGGCAAATGGCCCAATTCAATTTCTGGGCAATTCTCCAAATCAAAATCTGGATGCCAGCGTGTTACTTTTTCCTTGGGTATGGAAAGAGGGGGATCCAGTGATTTTAAGAACTTATCATGTACATTCTTCACTTTCTCCAACAAGGCATTCTGGAATTTCTGCAATCTTTCTGTCATAACATGAGGATTCATGGCATTATTCTGCGCCGAAGCCAATATATCATCTTCATCGATTTTATTCATTTTCAATTTATCAGGCAGATTTTCCACATTTGGTGCTATAACCAATTGGAAGTAGTCGGCTTTGGAGGTCGAACCATAATTACGCATTTTCATTTGTGTGAAGATAAAGGCCTCCGGGTAAAGGTGTTTTATCTGGGCCAAATGTGTTTCATAGAAATTCTTACGCATCATTCTCTGTACGGCTGGCTTGAGTTTCTTGAATGTAATACATTCCTTGCGATTGTGGAACATAGCACATACCGAATCTAAGGCCTTAAAAATCTCTATTAAATGACGGTATTTATAGGGCAGAGGTAGTTGACCGGCTTTGCTGCTTTCGGCCAATGACATGAAACGTTGATAGGCCGGTGGTACCACCATTTTTGATGGTGAACCCATTTTAGCGGGACTGAAGAGCAAACGTTTAGAGACATCGGTGTGACGAGGTGACATAAGTTCATTTTTATCAGGTGTTTTAGGAGGTAGTTTTGTGGGTGTTTTAAAGGTTTTTGAGGGGCTGTAATAAGGGAGAGAAAGTAGAATTGAAGATTAACATTTAATAAAGCAAAGAAATAATTGTTGAGAAACGATATATGTACATAGTTTTTGTTTTAAATGAAATTTAGAGTGACAAAAATGGGGAACATTCATTAGAAAATCGGGTTGGTTTGAAATTCTTTAAATTTCAAATAAATTTTTAACGCTACATTGTGCCTTGAAAAGATAACACAAAAATAGAATCATATAGACCCATCATCCTATTGCCAAATATATCGAAGTTATTCGAGAATTTACGCATGAACAAGTTGTATCCGATTTTAATTGAAAACAATTGCATTCCGAATCTTCAATTTGGATTTAGAAGAAAACACAGTACTATCAAACAAACTCATAATAGACTTGTAAGTATTGCAAGTAAAATATTTAAAGAAAAAAAAAACTATTATTCTGTTCTTTTCATCGAGATTTCTCAAGCGTTTGATAAAGTGTGGCATGATGGTTTAATATACATACATATTATAACTAAATTTACCCGCAGAAATGCACACACGATATACACCTCGATCGTTGCCCCACATGGAAATCCACCATATATAGATGCAAAATTGACATCGAATGAAATTAAAATTAATTCTAATAAATTTGCTCATTGGCAGAATGTAAACTTCCACTTTAGAAGTCAATCATAAAACTTATATGGTGTTAGGGAATACAGCTATGGGAAACGACCTCAGCTTCAAATGTAGACAGAATTCAAAGACGCCAAAACAAATTGCTACGAATGATCAGATTTAAAATACTTATTGCTAGTTCGTTTTTAATGAAAATACAATACATAAATAATAATAAATAAAAGTAACACGAAGCAATTTTTATTGAAAAGATTGATATAATTTTTCCTTGATATTTCTTCAGCACAATTTTATTGCTTTAATCGCTCGTATTTTTATTTGAGAGTATACACACACACATTTGTATACATACACATATGTATGTATGTAATACGAATAAGAGACTAACACGAATTGCACTAGCTTCCCCTCACCAGGATATGGAAAAAGTAATCAGCTTAGCTTAAAGAAATGATTCGCCGAAATTGAAACTCATATAGAATTTTCTTATTTCAATATGAAATTCTAAAATTTATTTAGATTCTTCCCTATTTCAATTTGAAATTCTAGATTTTTTAAGAATTTTCTCAATTTCAACTTCAAATTTTTAATTTCATTTAGAATTTTCACTTTTAAATTCTTTTTTTAAGATAATGAAGTAATTTTCTACCAAATTGGGGCCCCATTTTGAAAATAATATTTTAGTATTAAATTAATTATATTGTAGTTTTAACTAAAAATCTTTCTTTTAAACATCTGAAAGAAAGCTAAATCTAATTCTAAAAATTTCTTTGCCATTTTTAAGAGTTTCTAAAGATTTCATTACAAAGATACATGATTAAAATAACAAAACCTTTAGGGATGTTATTTTTACGCACAAGCGTAAGAACAAAGTCATTTGACATTTGAAAAAAAGGAAAATTACAAAAATTCTACCTGAGTTAGACAAACTGACTCTTATGTCAAGAAACACATACTTATACACAAGAAACTAGTTTTCAATATATAAACAAAATAAATATCACTGGCTTATCAGTTTTAAGTAAGCAAGCTGGCTCTCTAAAAACGAAAACAATATTCTTATTAAAAACAAAAAAAAATATTTAGTTTTGTAACGGTCAAAAAAACCACCCCCGGAGAAAGATAACATAAGGCAAGAAAAGTAACGAACAAAACTAAAGCAGAACTGACATTAAAAAGAAAGAGAGCAATAAGTAAGTAAAGGCAATATGCAATTAATTATTGTTTACAAGCTACATACATATGTATGTATATACTACATAATACATATGTAGGTAAATATGTATGTTGTATATAAAACCATATACAATTGTAATTATTTCAGTGTTTTATACTTTCTGTTTACTCAAGCTATATATAGAAAAAACTAAAAACTGAACTATTAATTAAACAAACAACAACCACAGAAATAGTTGATATAAAAACATTTAAATGTATGTACATTAGGGAAAACCATTTGGGTTAAATTGCATGATGTTTATAGTCAAGAAATTTCAACTATTTATTTAAGTAAATTCTATTAAAAAATAAAAAAAATTGTATGAAATTTTCAAAATTTTTGAATTTAAAATTTTTTTTTTTAATTTTTGATAACCCATTGAATGCACCATATAGTTCTTTTGGAAGAAATGTGAAAAAATCAAAAAACCTCTAAAAAATGACATTTTTATCCTTTGATCCAGCTCACCAAATATTGACTGCAAGACAAAAAAAATTGAAAAACGTAGTCTTAAAATGAATCAAATTTTCATATTAGTCGCGAACATATATACCTTATTTTTTTCTCCATACAAATGGGGCCACCCTAATGTACATATGTATGTACATATGGTGGTTATTTTTTCATTAACTTCTTTGCAAAAATAAGTCAATGTAAGCAGAATTTTATTTTGGGCAGAAGATAGATAATAATGAAAGTAATGCAATGATTAAGATCTTTTATTTAAGTTTTTAAATAACAGAAATTCCCTTATACATGAAATCCTTTTATTGTTAAAATTACTTACTTATGTACCCCAAAAACTGAAGTTCATTCATTGTAATTTCATAATAAATATTTGTTTTCCATTTAATTTGTTCATTGTTATTATATGTTGCATTAATATTAAGAATAATGACCTCATTTATTTTATAGTAGTAGTTTAATTATTCTTACTTTCAAGTAAAAATAATATGCAGTAATGATGAAAAAACTTTACTTTAACTTTGTTAAGACCAGGTTGTTTTTGCTTAAATAACTTTTTGTAGGCCATGTGTTTACAGTCAAGAATTTTATATTAATATAATAATGAATGTCATCATTGGGTATAAAATAATATATAAAGGGTGATTTTTTTTAGCAACTTTCTTTTTGGCAAGACTGTTTTTGGCAGCTCAGCTGTTTTTGTGTAACATGATACTGTTAAATATATTCAGTTTGGTCTATAATTTAACCCTGAATCAACTTGCAAACTAACAACAACACTTACAGATTACTGAATTTTATTATCAAAATTCAAGTTGTATCAAGATACATTTTTTATCGGACAATTGTGTTCAGCGACAAAGCTCATTTCTGGTTGAATGGATACGTAAACGAGCAAAATTATCGTATTTGGTGTTAAGAGCATTGCAAGAACTGCCAATTAAAAAAGCACGGTTTGGTGTGGATTATGGGCCGGTGGCTTTATTGGACTGTACTTTTTCGAAGACGACGAAGGCAGGAACGTTAATGTGAATGGCGAGCGCTACCGGCGATGATTAAAAAAAATTTTTTTTTTCAAAAATAGAGGGGCTGGACTTGGCTGATATGTGGTTTCAACAAGGCTGCCACATATCACACAGCACGCTAAACAATGGCTCAATTGAGAGGCGAGTTCGGTGAACAGTTTATTTCACGTTTGAGGCCGGTCAGAATACCGGCCGATATGTTGGAGAGAGTATGCCAAAATTGCAAACAACATTTACAACATTTACATGAAATCATCTTTAAACATTGAATTATATAGGAGATCGTTATATCGTCAAATAAAAATTTCATACATTTCTATAAATTTTATGTATGTTTTTTAATCAAATCCGAACGCTCTTAAAAAATCACTCTTGTTAATAAATATAGTTTATTTATGTAACAGCAGTTTTAATTTAAATAGAACGGGAGGGAATATTATTAACAAAATAGTTTAGTGAGATAGGTCAAGGTTAATAAAAAAAAAAACTTGACAAAATTAAATGATTCATAAAGCTATTTTTAACAAAATTTTATTTTGCAATGGTGGAGTGGTAGTAATAAGAAAAAATGGAAAACAATTTAATCGGTTTTTAAGAATTTTAAAGGAAAATGTTTAAAACCTTCAATGTAACTTTAGAAAACTAGTTGTATTAAGGCAAGTATGAATTTTTATAAAAAAATCTAGCAATGTTTGTTAAAGAAAAACTTGAATTTTTAAAATTTTTAAATTTACTTTAAAGAATTTACTTCAAAAGTAATAAAAGTTCTTTACTTAAATATTATAATTATTTGAAAAAATAACACTTTATTTTCTGTTAATCATTTAAAAATTTCTAGATAAAAACAAACAACCACAAAATTTTTTCAATTTTTTAATTAATTTTTAATCCACTTATACTGTCCTCTCTTATTGTCACTCTTATTTCACACAAAAAAAAATGAAAAAAAACAACAAAAACATTCACAAAACACTTACCTAGTCAAAATTTCCAATTCAATTTTATCAAATTCTTTTAACTGTACTACAGGAGTTTTCTTAGCTGGCGACAATAAGCTCTCTTTCAATTTACGATTACGTTCCTCTTGGGCCTTGCGTGTCTTTTCCAATTCTTGTATGCGGGCCAAGGAAGCCTTTAGTTCTTGTAGTTTAGCACTACGTGTTATTTTTGTTTTAACCTCGTCGAACTTTAATTCCTTCTTGACCATTGCTTTGATTTCTCCCTGTTTGAGGGGGGTATTTGAACCCTTTATTATCTGTTTAGTGGGAGTTTTTAAACCTTTCTCCGCATTGTTGGCATTATTCTTAGAGGTGAAGGCTGTTATCAATTTGGTAGAGGGTGTAAGTTCATTTATTTTTTGTCTGGTATTGGATTTAGGTGTAGCTGTAGCTTTTTTACGTGGCGACAAGGGGCCCTTTTGTATAAATTGCACTAATTTCTGTTGCTGCTTAATCGTTTCTTCAGTTTTGGACATTTTCTTTGGTGAGACACCACTGTCGGATATTTGTGCTGGATCCTGGACACCAATGCGTTTGACCACGTTGGAGGAACGGGTGCCCATACCCATTTTCTTAAGTGCAGCATTATTATCATTTTGTTCTGGCAATTGTTGTTGTTGGGAAGAATTATCATTTGCTTGGGGGTCAGAGGGTGCACTTGTTGTGTTTTGTGTAGTTGGTTCTGTGCTATCCAGAAGACGCTAAAATTTTAGTAAAAAAAAAAAAAAAAACTTTTGTTATTCAAAGTAAACAAAACAAATATCTTAAAATTTCTCAAGGGTTTTTTTATATTCTCTTACTGTTGTAACCCTGAGAAAACAAGCTACAACAACAACAACCACAGCCACGATGCATTAAACAAGAGAAACTAAACTCTCTATAAGGGTGGCATTTTTGTGTAAAACAAGAGCAGCGACGTAATTAGAAAAAAATTAAAATTCCTTTGCATCGTGGCGTCATTTGAAGGTTTTTTTTTTATATAGAAACATTTATCATTATTCCAAATATATTACAACTTACTCTATTTTTAATGCTGGTTACATCTTCTGCCGCAGCACGTTTTCTTGTGTTAAAAAAGGCAGCTATTGAAGGTTGGGCCATTTTGTAACTTTTACTTTAAAATATCTTTTATTTAAATAATTGTTTATATATATATATTGTAGTAAATTATTTATTGCTTTTAGTTAATATATTTTGTTAAATTTTTTTTATTTAAACGCAGTTTTACTTGTATTTATGGAGTTTTTCCACAAATGATTTAAATTTGTTCACTTTTCTTTCTATGCAAGTATGGATTATGTATGAACTAATAATCACCGACTGACTGCTTATGGTTGGTTCTTAGCACACGTCTATGTGTTATCCCGCTCAAATTTCAACTGACAAGAGTTTTTCCCTCCAAAAGTTCAGTCACTACGCACGACGATGACGTTGACGTTTAGTTGACGTTTCCAACACCTCAGTCAACGCCGTTGCAAACGCGCCAAAAAATTTCGACTTATTTTTGTTTATATTTTGATTGAGAGTTGATAGTGGTGGCCCAGTTCAATCAGCTGTATGCCGAGTTGAACATCGCCGTGAACAAAACAAACTGAACGAAACTTTATCAAACCGTAACAGCTGTTTTATCAAAACAAACTTTTTTTTGTGTGGTGAAAAATTGTTTGTTGTTGTTCATGCATCATCTTGTAGATTTATTATTGTAAATGCGGTTTTATAAATCACATAGAACAAACCTTGTGCTTTTTTAAAAACAATAATGTTATGCAAATAAATTAATAAATATGTAATGAAAACCATAACTATTGTTTTAAAATTAAAATAAAATTTAAAAATGAATTTTGTGCATTAGAAGAATTGTGTGCATTATAATGTATAAGCAATGAGTAAATAAAAAATTCCAGTGCAATAATCCTCCTATAACACTTCAACTTCATCTTGTGCATCATATCTGAATGAAGGAATTATTTGCTTTTAACCGCAGCAATCGGTGAAGTCCAATTTTACCCAGGAAAATTTGGAATGTAAAAGATATTACCTACTAAAATTAGGACTTAAAAGTAAAATGTGGGAACAATTTTAAGTTTAGTAATTTCTCTATAAATCCTGAACAGGATCTTATGCAGCGTGTTGGAATGCGAAAACTATTGCATGGCTTGTAAATGTAGCAATCGGGTGACGTACCTAACAAACTGAAATGTTTCCAGTAGAAAAATTACTAAAGTGCACTTTTTTAACATTTAACCTACAGCATTAAAGTTTGTTAGATCATACCCCCTATGTTCCATTTTTCCAGTTTTCCGATATGATGCACAAGCTCCCGTTTGGAATTTATTGGGTAATTTCTAATGTGCTGTTTTTTTACATTTTACCTAAAGTATGAAAGTTTTTTAGGACATACTCCCTATGTTCCATTTTTTTGTGGAAAAATCTATACGCAATTTGATTTCTACACTTATCAGCTACTTACTCCCGTTTTCCGATATGATGCACAAGCTCCCGTTTGGAATTTATAAGGAAATTTATAATGTGCTGTTTTTTTACATTTTACTTAAAGCAACTAAGATTGTTAGGGCATACCTCCTATGTTCCATTTTTTTTTGTGGAAAAATCTATACGGATTTTGATTTCTACACTTAATAGCTACTAATTCCTGTTTTCCGATATGATGCACAAGCTCCCGTTTAGAATTTATAGGGTAATTTCTAATGTGCTCTTTTTTTACATGTTACCTAAAGTATGAAAGTTTGTTAGGGCATACCCCCTATGTTCCATTTTTTTGTGGGAAAATCTATACGGATTTTGATTTCTACACTTAATAGCTACTAATTCCTGTTTTCCGATATGATGCACAAGCTCCCGTTTAGAATTTATAGGGTAATTTCTAATGTGCTCTTTTTTTACATGTTACCTAAAGTATGAAAGTTTTTTAGGGTATACCCCCTATGTTCCATTTTTTTGTGGAAAAATCTATACGGAGTTTGATTTCTACACTTAATAGCTACTAATTCCTGTTTTCCGATATGATGCACAAGCTCCCGTTTAGAATTTATAGGGTAATTTCTAATGTGCTCTTTTTTTACATGTTACCTAAAGTATGAAAGTTTTTTAGGGTATACCCCCTATGTTCCATTTTGTTGTGGAAAAATCTATACGGATTTTGATTTCTATACTTATTAGCTACTAATTCCTGTTTTCCGATATGATGCACAAGCTTCCGTATAGAATTTATAGGGTAATTTCTAATGTGCTCTTTTTTTACATGTTACCTAAAGTATGAAAGCTTGTTAGGGCATACCCCCTATGTTCCATTTTTTTGTGGAAAAATCTATACGGAGTTTGATTTCTACACTTAATAGCTACTAATTCCTGTTTTCCGATATGATGCACAAGCTTCCGTTTAGAAATTATAGGGAAATTTCTAATGTGCTCTTTTTTTACATGTTACCTAAAGTATGAAAGTTTTTTAGGGCATATACCCTATGTTCCATTTTTTTGTGGAAAAATCTATACGGATTTTGATTTCTACACTTAATAGCTACTAATTCCTGTTTTCCGATATGATGCACAAGCTCCTGTTTGGAATTTATAGGGTAATTTCTAATGTGCTCTTTTTTTACATGTTACCTAAAGTATGAAAGTTTGTCAGGGCATACCCCCTATGTTCCATTTTTTTGTGGAAAAATCTATACGGAGTTTGATTTCTACACTTAATAGCTACTAATTCCTGTTTTCCGATATGATGCACAAGCTTCCGTTTAGAAATTATAGGGTAATTTCTAATGTGCTCTTTTTTTACATGTTACCTAAA
This sequence comes from Bellardia bayeri, assembly GCA_950370525.1. NCBI lineage: Eukaryota > Metazoa > Arthropoda > Insecta > Diptera > Calliphoridae > Bellardia > Bellardia bayeri. Next base: position 17,500,212 of record OX493268.1, on the reverse strand, counting down.
GTATGAAAGTTTTTTAGGGTATACCCCCTATGTTCCATTTTGTTGTGGAAAAATCTATACGGATTTTGATTTCTATACTTATTAGCTACTAATTCCTGTTTTCCGATATGATGCACAAGCTTCCGTATAGAATTTATAGGGTAATTTCTAATGTGCTCTTTTTTTACATGTTACCTAAAGTATGAAAGCTTGTTAGGGCATACCCCCTATGTTCCATTTTTTTGTGGAAAAATCTATACGGAGTTTGATTTCTACACTTAATAGCTACTAATTCCTGTTTTCCGATATGATGCACAAGCTTCCGTTTAGAAATTATAGGGAAATTTCTAATGTGCTCTTTTTTTACATGTTACCTAAAGTATGAAAGTTTTTTAGGGCATATACCCTATGTTCCATTTTTTTGTGGAAAAATCTATACGGATTTTGATTTCTACACTTAATAGCTACTAATTCCTGTTTTCCGATATGATGCACAAGCTCCTGTTTGGAATTTATAGGGTAATTTCTAATGTGCTCTTTTTTTACATGTTACCTAAAGTATGAAAGTTTGTCAGGGCATACCCCCTATGTTCCATTTTTTTGTGGAAAAATCTATACGGAGTTTGATTTCTACACTTAATAGCTACTAATTCCTGTTTTCCGATATGATGCACAAGCTTCCGTTTAGAAATTATAGGGAAATTTCTAATGTGCTCTTTTTTTACATGTTACCTAAAGTATGAAAGTTTTTTAGGGTATACCCCCTATGTTCCATTTTTTTGTGGGAAAATCTATACGGATTTTGATTTCTACACTTAATAGCTACTAATTCCTGTTTTCCGATATGATGCACAAGCTCCCCTTTAGAATTTATAGGGTAATTTCTAATGTGCTCTTTTTTTACATGTTACCTAAAGTATGAAAGTTTTTTAGGGTATACCCCCTATGTTCCATTTTTTTGTGGGAAAATCTATACGGATTTTGATTTCTACACTTAATAGCTACTAATTCCTGTTTTCCGATATGATGCACAAGCTCCCGTTTAGAATTTATAGGGTAATTTCTAATGTGCTCTTTTTTTACATGTTACCTAAAGTATGAAAGTTTTTTAGGGTATACCCCCTATGTTCCATTTTTTTGTGGGAAAATCTATACGGATTTTGATTTCTACACTTAATAGCTACTAATTCCTGTTTTCCGATATGATGCACAAGCTCCTGTTTGGAATTTATAGGGTAATTTCTAATGTGCTCTTTTTTTACATGTTACCTAAAGTATGAAAGTTTGTCAGGGCATACCCCCTATGTTCCATTTTTTTGTGGAAAAATCTATACGGAGTTTGATTTCTACACTTAATAGCTACTAATTCCTGTTTTCCGATATGATGCACAAGCTTCCGTTTAGAAATTATAGGGAAATTTCTAATGTGCTCTTTTTTTACATGTTACCTAAAGTATGAAAGTTTTTTAGGGTATACCCCCTATGTTCCATTTTTTTGTGGGAAAATCTATACGGATTTTGATTTCTACACTTAATAGCTACTAATTCCTGTTTTCCGATATGATGCACAAGCTCCCCTTTAGAATTTATAGGGTAATTTCTAATGTGCTCTTTTTTTACATGTTACCTAAAGTATGAAAGTTTTTTAGGGTATACCCCCTATGTTCCATTTTTTTGTGGGAAAATCTATACGGATTTTGATTTCTACACTTAATAGCTACTAATTCCTGTTTTCCGATATGATGCACAAGCTCCCGTTTAGAATTTATAGGGTAATTTCTAATGTGCTCTTTTTTTACATGTTACCTAAAGTATGAAAGTTTTTTAGGGTATACCCCCTATGTTCCATTTTTTTGTGGGAAAATCTATACGGATTTTGATTTCTACACTTAATAGCTACTAATTCCTGTTTTCCGATATGATGCACAAGCTCCTGTTTGGAATTTATAGGGTAATTTCTAATGTGCTCTTTTTTTACATGTTACCTAAAGTATGAAAGTTTGTCAGGGCATACCCCCTATGTTCCATTTTTTTGTGGAAAAATCTATACGGAGTTTGATTTCTACACTTAATAGCTACTAATTCCTGTTTTCCGATATGATGCACAAGCTTCCGTTTAGAAATTATAGGGAAATTTCTAATGTGCTCTTTTTTTACATGTTACCTAAAGTATGAAAGTTTTTTAGGGTATACCCCCTATGTTCCATTTTTTTGTGGGAAAATCTATACGGATTTTGATTTCTACACTTAATAGCTACTAATTCCTGTTTTCCGATATGATGCACAAGCTCCCCTTTAGAATTTATAGGGTAATTTCTAATGTGCTCTTTTTTTACATGTTACCTAAAGTATGAAAGTTTTTTAGGGTATACCCCCTATGTTCCATTTTTTTGTGGGAAAATCTATACGGATTTTGATTTCTACACTTAATAGCTACTAATTCCTGTTTTCCGATATGATGCACAAGCTCCCGTTTAGAATTTATAGGGTAATTTCTAATGTGCTCTTTTTTTACATGTTACCTAAAGTATGAAAGTTTTTTAGGGTATACCCCCTATGTTCCATTTTTTTGTGGGAAAATCTATACGGATTTTGATTTCTACACTTAATAGCTACTAATTCCTGTTTTCCGATATGATGCACAAGCTCCCGTTTAGAATTTATAGGGTAATTTCTAATGTGCTCTTTTTTTACATGTTACCTAAAGTATGAAAGTTTGTTAGGGCATACCCCCTATGTTCCATTTTTTTGTGGGAAAATCTATACGGATTTTGATTTCTACACTTAATAGCTACTAATTCCTGTTTTCCGATATGATGCACAAGCTCCCGTTTAGAATTTATAGGGTAATTTCTAATGTGCTCTTTTTTTACATGTTACCTATAGTATGAAAGTTTGTTAGGGCATACTCCCTATGTTCCATTTTTTTGTGGAAAAATCTGTGCGTGACCCGATTGCTGTATTTACTAGCTAAGAGTTTTTGCATTCCAGTATGATGCACAAGATTTTATTCAGGATTATAAAGAAATTACAACGAATTAATTTTTTATCTATTTCACTTTTAAGATCTAATTTTAGTACGTAATATCGTCTATATTCTAGATTTTTCTGACAAAAATTGGACTTATTCCGATTGCTATGGTTAAAAACGAATAATTTCTGCATTCCGATATGATGCACAATATGAAGTTCTGGAATTATAGGGGGATTACTGATCTCTAATTTTTTATACAATTATTGCTTATAATGCACAAAAATTCTATTAATCACAAAATTTAATACATAATCCACAAAATTCTAATAATCCACAAAATTCACTAATTAAGTTTATTTTGATTAAATGTGTTTTATTATTTATTTCTAAAAAAATTATGGTTTTTATCATTCACTTATTTGCATTAGCATATTATTGTTTATAAAACACATAAGTTTGTTCAATGTATTTTAGGTTATGTTTGTGGTTTGTTAGTTGGCAAATTAGAAACGAATGGAATGGACTCTTTATCAAACCGCATTTACACTAACAAATCTACACGATGCTACTTAAACAACAACAAACAATTTTCACCACTCAAGAAAAAAATGTTTGTTTTGATTAATCAGCTGTTACGGTTTGATAAATATTTCGTTCAGTTTGATTTGTTCACGCGCGTGAGTTGAACAGTTAACAGCTGTGGTATGCTAAAACACACCACTTATCAACGCACACACTAAAACTTTGTAAACCTAGTTAAACAAAGAAAAGAAAAAGAACCAACATTGCCATATTGTTTTTCTTCATACACTTCTTGCATTACATAGCAATTTTTTATTTTTTTTCATCACTTTTTATGCACAATTAATTTCATTTAGTATACTTACAATTACAGCTTTACACTATGTGGCTTATAAGAATTTTGGTTGATATTTTATATTCTCCAAATTCACGATATGCTGTGGCATAGCAGACTGCAGAGCCGACGGTGATGCTCTAGCCAGAGGTGACAAAGGCAAACGCCCGGAGTATGGTGTACATTTGTTTGTTGGTGTTTGTCTTTGATTAATTTGTGTATTTCGTATATTATTGTATTGTGGTGAGTTATATTCTGGTATTTGGTTCTCGTTGACATTTTCTATTTTTTCCTCGCCGATATTATTATTATCTCCATCCACATGATCTTCTGATAAAAGGCGATATTTCTTAAGATATTTATATGAAGCATTTGATATATCTGAGGGGCCCTTCTCAAATTTATCAACAATCCCTTTTAATGGTGTTGTGTGAACATTTGAAGGCTTTGTAGTGGCAGTTGTCGATATAGGACAATCCATGTTTAATTCATCTAATAGTTCAGCCAGCTTTTCATTAGGTAAATATTTTAAAGCCAATTCGTTCATTGCCAAGCTCGTGTCGGACGCTGATTTATGCACAACAGGGAGAGGTTTGCGGCTAACTTGCTGATATGTTGGAGCTGACGAAACATCATCTTGTTGAAAACGTGGGCATTGAGGAGATTTTGGTTGATATGTTGTTGATTGGGCCATGGGTTTACCTTTTGGCGTTTGCAAAATAATGTTGGGTTTCAAATGTTGTAGGAATTTATTTTTAGGTACAGATTGCTGCAGAGTATCTGGTTGATCTTCTGTTAAGGCAATGCCACCATTTACGTAGGGTGTTTTGTCTGCAAATAAAGAAATGTAATGTTAAAATAAGAATTGTTTTCACACAAATATCTTTATGCCATTGTTTATACACATATTTTAAATTATATTTTTATAAAAATTATAATTACCATTTTCTATACAATCCGCTTGCACACCGATGTCATTTGACTGAGGTTTCATTCCAATTTGTTGTGGGCTAAACAAAAGATTTTCCAGCATTTTTATAATACGCTGTTGTTCAAGTTTCATTTCTTCCAATATTTGTCGAACATCGTCTACATCTTTTTTTGAAGCTAAATTTGACAAAGTTCCGGAATATAGATTTTGCAATACATTATTGGGAGAATCCAATGTTGCATCTGTTTGTGTTCCAGCACATATAGTTAAAACATTTTTTATATTTGTGATTGGGGTTTGGCTTGTAGAGGGCAAAGGGATCTGAGTAGGCAATGCAGTTAATTCTTGCATTTGTTGATACATCATGTTTCTGTTGCAACTTTCCAAGCTGCGGCGATATATTAAAGGGTTTGTTTGCGCACCAAAACTATTTGTATTAACATTCGAAGCTGTATTTAACTGCGGAGTAGTAGTTGTTCTCAGAGGATAAATATTAGCCCTGGGTGTGTTGTAAGCATTCATAATCATGTTATTATTGACATTTTCTGCCAATTGTATTTCCGCCATATTTGTGGCAGCTGGATAAGTAACTTTGGGCAACATTTGTTTTTTCCAAGTTGCATATGTCGGTTGTGGATTATTATTTTTAAACTGTTGCTGTGCACCCGTACTTAAATTTTCTTGTGGTAAATTTGTATCCTGTTGGCCAAATAATATCGAAATCTCAGGCACCTGCGGCCGTATTCCTTCACCAGCTCCACTTGGCATTGCCGCACTAGGCGTTGGTGCCATTCTAGGCAGCATATCTTCAGTTTCTGGTTGGAACATATTTTGAACTTGCTGATTGTACAATTTATTTATAAAATTAATGCTTTTTTCAATAATTTGAATTTGAATTTGCTTTTTAAAGCATCGTATAATAAATTCTCGTGAACACAAAATCAAATTAGATCTTTTAATCATTAAATAGTGGTGAATAAGTAGTAATTACGTAGAGTTGCATTTAAGCAGGGTTGTCAGTTCTCTCCGATAATACCGCATTATTCTTCTATCGAAAAATTATATTAATCTAAATTATTAATTAATATATTACTTAAAACTAAAAATAATATGTACATTAAAAGTTACTTTTCTTATATGTATTATTGACTATTACCAAACTTCAGGTGGCTTTTACATAACCTTGCCTTAGAAATTTGTAATTTAATTTATTGTATTAGTCCACTCTATGGAGGTAGGGAACTAACACAAAACGAGAGGATAAATTGACACATTTATAGCAAAAATGTCAATAAATAGATACAAATTTTCAAAAAAGTTTAGCTGAATTGTTATTTATAATTGTTGTGTTGCAAGTATGGAATATATGCTACATTTTAAAGCCCTCATAAATAGCAATTGAAACCTTAAAAAGGAAATCAGTTTGCTTTAAGTCAGTTAAAACGGCAGTTCTCTTATGTAAACAATTTTTTTCTTTAAAAAAAATAAAGTGATTAAAAGTTCGATGTTTATATTTTAAACACAAATTTAATCAATATACCAACATTTTCGCCAGTCAGAACAACCTGTTTTATTTTCAGAAATTGTATTATTTTATGCCAAATATTTTATTTGTTTCAGACGTCTTAAAGGATATAATAAAATTAAGACCTAGAATTTAGATGTGATCTAATTCGTGTTTAATCAATTGTTGAATTTTATATTGTAAAATTAATTTCAAAATCATTCTATTTTCACTTCTATTTTCACTCTATTTCACTCATTTCACTAAAACTTGTTAAGAGACAGAATTAGAGGCATTGAGTGGTAAGTCAAATTATTATCATAAGAAACTCATTTGGATCGAGATCTAAACAGATGAAATCGTAAATAATAAGTAGCTCGTACATGTATTTATTTTAATTGATTATTTATTTAAATATTTATTTAATATTAATGATTAAAAACATAAAACTATCTTTATGTATAAATATTTTAATATTATCCAACTGCAGGCCGGCTATAATGTTTTTTTATCCACATCAAAATTATTTCAATATTATGTCATTAACAAAAACAGGTGCAGAATAATCCTTATTATCCACATAATAATTCTTCTTTTAATAACTAGAATTCTTTTCATACAGTAAACAATTAAAATCTTTAGTCATCATTTTTATTTTAAAATTTACTATCCTATTATATTTAGGTTTCAATTTCACTGTGCATTTAAATTTCAACACTTTCCAATTATCATACTCACCACATTTCTTTTGGCTGTCAAAAGCATATGTTTATAAAAATAAAAAAATATCATCCGCGTGAAGTTAGGTGTGGACAATCTTATTTCAAGTTGATTTTATTTAAATTCAAATAATCTCATGTTTGTTATTGTTTAATAGTTTATTATAAACATACAATTTAAGTGATAGTTGCATATAAAATAATGGCTGGTAAGTAAAAACATTGCCAACAAAGAGATACTGTTTATCTTATAGCAGACAAACAAAATATACTACAACATTTTCCCCAATTGGTTTTCACAGAGGAAACGGTCGATTTAATAGAGGAGTCTAACGATGAAATGGACAACTGGTTATATTATACTAAGGATAGTAAAACGGAAGAAAGCAGTGATATAAATACTTACAATGATGTAGATGCAGAACAACACTTATTTTATATAGAATCTACGGAACTAGTGACAAATGATGATGAACAAGCTATTCAATATGAGGTTGAAAATAATGAACTACTAAATAATGTAAATGAAGAGGAACCACTAGATAATATAGATGATTTATCAAAACACAACCTCATTTTAAGAGAAACTATTGATGAAAATGGTCAGCTGGTGGAGGGTTATTTTTGCCAACAGTGCAATTTAGCATTTAACACCATTGCAGATTTTCTGAACTATCATCCCTGCATTGAACTACTAAGTGAAATTCCCGAACAACAAGAGCAAGATCAACAACAGGATACAATGCCTCCAGAGCCTGAGGATAAATTATGGGATTTGGTAGAAAATTTAGATGAGGCAGTAGATAATAATGATGCCTTTGAGGAAATTATCGAAATGAAACCAAATGTATCACAGCATCTTGAAATTGTTCAGGAAAAAGAATTAGCCAGCAGTGCCGTCGAGTTGGATAAGGAACGATATTTTTGCTACGATTGCCAACAAGTATTTACCGACTTAACTACAGCTGAAAATCATGATTGTATCAATCAATTGCCAAATACGGATGAAGTGACCGAGGTATGTTGTGTTATACAATATTTTCTGATATGTTTATTTTCAGAGCTATTTGTATATTTTCTGAGTTTTTCTTTTTAGCCAAAGTCTACTTTACTTGTAGATAATGTAGAGCAAACTGTTTACCGATGTCATTTATGTGATAAAGACTATACATCTTTGCGATCCTACAATAATCATCAACGTTGGCATAAGAAATCTGAAGAATTATTGGGTCACACTAAGACCCTACATGATGTAGCTGCAGTCTGTGATGTATGTAATACGATATTTGCATCGGAAAAGAATTTAAAGTAAGTATTTTTAGAATATTGGCGAGTTTTAGCCAATATTGAATTAATAGATCTTAAAGATTAAAATGGAAATAAAATTTATATTATATATTTTTATTACTTTTATTATCAAGATTACACATGAAGATGCATAAAAAGCAAGCAGTGAAAACCATACAGGAGGCATTACCAGTTGGCGCACAAAATGAATACAATGAATTGAATCAGTTCTTTTGTGAAATATGCAATAAAAGGTACTGCAATTACTATAAAACCAAGTATATTACACTTAACCTCTACTTAAATTTCATTTTAAAAAGTTTCGATCAAAAACTTTTGGTCATCCATAAAAATATGCATCAGAATCTGGAGGAATATAATTGTGGCAAATGTAATAAACAATTTGAAAACTTGCCAAGCTATGAAATACACATGCAGATGCATGTTGATAATATAACGAATGGTAAGAGATTATCTACAGCTAAGAAATTCAATGATTTTATTCTAACGGAAGATGCGCCATCTACCTCGGCTCAAGGCGTTAACTCTAATGATGGTGGTAAACGTAAACACGCATGTCAATATTGCGGCAAAGAGTTTTCTCGTCCTTATGAAAAAGTTAAACATGAACGTATACATACTGGTGAAAAACCCTATGAATGTGAAGTGTGTGGCAAGACATTTAGAGTGTCATATTCCCTAACATTGCATTTGAGAACCCACACTGATATAAGACCCTATGTGTGTGCCACCTGTAATAAACGCTTCAAGCAACAATCCGTTTATGTGCATCACCTAAAGACCCATGTCGTTGAGCGCGGCTATAAGTGTGATGTTTGCGGTAAAAGTTTTCGCACTTCTGTGCAACTAAGTGGCCATAAAAATATCCATAGTAAACCCTATAATTGCACCGAATGTAATCGTCCATTTGCATCTTTATATTCGGTCAAAATACACATGAAAACCCACAATAAATGCCACAAATCCAATAAAAATCTCAAAAATCGCTGTAGTATTTGTGGTGCCTCCTATGCCCGCATATTTGCTTTACGTTTTCATCTTAAGGAACAACATGGCCTCGATATACATCCCACACAACTGTTACCAGGGACTAGTTCGAGTGTTAATACGCACAAGGAAATGGATGTTGAAACGGCCATACTAATGAATGCCGCCCATGAAGCTAGCAATCAAGAAATGCATTTTACAAATGCTGAAGAGGAAGAAGATAATGAAGATGATGTTAATAATGATGAAGACAATGACAGTGGGCATGAGAGGATATTTAGCAATCAAGTAGATCATGTGGAAAATATACAAAATTCTGCTTTAACACATACTAGTTATTTAGATGAAACTGAGGCAGCTACACAAGCCATATTAAATACACAAGAGGTATGTATCTGTTAATGCCTTTTTAACATTTAATTTTATCTTAACATAAACATTGTTTATTTTTGTTATAGATTTCTGTTGATAATTTCCCTACCGAAGAAATTATCACCGATTGGTTATCCAAATAGTAATTGTTATATTTATTATTTTTATTGTTTTTTTAATAAAATATTTGGATGACGCCTCCGGGTATATCCCAGAAGAAACTATCAACATGACCTTGTATTTCTTGACCGATAGAAACTTAGTTTTTTTTTGGTTTAACTGATTTAACACATTTCCATTGCCGACCAATAGGGAATATTTTATCCCCTAGATCCTTCCATCTAGGCCTTATAATGCTTTCAACAGCAAGACTTTAACAACAATCAAAGAGATAACTTCAACCAGTAAATAATCTTATTAATTGTTCTTAACGAGCCTTAACGATTAAGGCAATAATAGAGAGACTTCATCGGAATACGCTGCACCATTACCATGTTAACAATTCTTTCGTTTCGAATATTTTTTCTTAATTTACTGTGTAATATATGTCCGTCGGATCGCGCTAACTTTAAATTAAAATGGAAATATGATTGTCGTCAGACTAGAGACGGACTTGATACGAGACTATAGAGCAGACTCGATATGAGAATATAGACCAGAATAGAAACGTGACTAGAGGGGAGACTAAAGACGAGACTAGATACAAAACTGTGGAGGACACTATAGACAAGACTATGAACGAGACTTTAAACTAAACTAGTTACAGGACTATGGACGAGATTATAAACGGTACTATTGGCAATACTATAGACGAACTTACAAACGAGATTGCATACAAAACTTTAAAGGAAACTATAGACAAGATTTTAAACGAGACAGAAGGCAGAACTATGGAAGAACCTAAAGACAAGAATATAGATAACAAACAATTATATGACGTTAGAGATGACTATATGCAAGTCTTACAGTCCAGACTATAAATTCTTTATAAACACATAGACAATTGGGGGCAAATCATGACGGACTAAATGAGATCAATTGTGGGCAAATTATGAAATTCAATATCGATGGTAATTTCAATATAATTCAAATTAACACTGATATTCTATTTCGCCGAGAAATCTATAAAACTATCGATAGACTGATTCGATAGATATATCCTACTTGGAATCGTTTACAATTATACTTATAATTTAGAAAAAAAGTGATACAATGGATTTAGTAATTTTTATATCTATGTATATCTTTTATTTTTATTTCTCGTTTACATAATGTGTAGTTGTTAATTTGTTTAAAATATAATTGCATTTAAAAAATTGTTTAGAAGCAAACCACAAAACAATTGATACATAATTAATGAAAAACTAAACAGCACTTTCTTAATTAACAAAAATGTTAACATTTTAACCAAACATTCAAACACAGAAGTACAGTGAAATTAAAATAATCAAAACAACTCAATTTTTATAAATTTCAATACACTGCAGGCAGTGTAAAATTACCAAAAAAAAAGTAAATAAACAACAAGGCATACAAATTTTTTAAAAAAAAGGGGAAAAAAACGTCATATCATTTGTATAGCGATAATGGAATATAATATTGCAAAATTATTTAATTAATGTTAGTAAGTTTTTTGTTGTTGTTGATATTATTAGTTAAACACAAGTTTTACAATCTATCGTAAATAAACTTGTAATTCGTTGGCTGATTGTATGAGCACCTTGAGGCCCGGCATAAAACCAGCACATTGCGAAAAGTCCGAACCGAAAGCGATTTGTGTATGAACCTGCAGGGCATTACCATAGTCACCGATTTGTAGAAATTGTATTATCTGATTTAAAGCATCAATTGTAGCAGGATTAAGCTGAAAGTTTATTAAAAGATTAGAGATAAGTAATTGTAGTAATTGTTAAAGAATAGTTTTAAAATATAGCAACTTACACGACCATCTCTTAAGCAGTCATAGAGATTTTCCATACGCTTATTGACATCCACAAATTTACGTTTAGTGCGCTAAGAGTTAATTATTGAAAGAGTGGTAAAGATTAATTTACTAAAAGACATATTCGTGAGTGTGAAAAATTATAATTTTAAATGCTGTACAACCTCGCTAGGTAAAATTATATCTGTCCGGATTAGGGGATCGTCCGGACTACAGTTAAAATAAAATTTTAAACGCAATACATATACATATGTACATATAAATAATTTATTTTTATTACAGAAAACATAAAGAAACATACTGAAGGTGACCAAAAATATTCATTTAGAAAAATAAGAATTTATTATTGTTTGAATACACATACATATGTATGTATGTATGTCATCATAGCTTCATCCAATTGAGAATCTTCACCTTGCTTCAAGGTTTTTCGTGTACCTGTTTAGTGTTTTTATTTTAAGTTGACTATTCAATAAACAAATTATAAAATTTGTGTTGAAACACACCCGATCCCTTTCAAGTTTGAAACACATATTTTCTTATTTTGTCTTTTCTTGATTTTATATCAAATATTGTTGACTTTGACACTGTATTGTTCAGCCACTTGTCTGATTGATTTTCCACTATCAATTGTATTCAATATTTTGCACGTTTCTGCCAACGTTAATGTTTTATGTTGTCGTTTATTTACAGGTGCCATAATAACGTTTTAACTCCACGCAAACTCAAGTAAACTAAAATATTTTACACATTCTTTAATTATTGCTCACACACAAAAACTTATTTCGTATAGCGGTAAAATAACGAATTCTACTGAGAAAAAAGAACACTTGTCCGGATAATAGAGGAAAAATTTCTAAACTGTTAATTGTCCGGATTACTGGATAGTCAGAATTAGCGAGTGTCCGAATTAGGGAGGTTGTATACATATATGCAAATTTGTTCGGTAAAACAAACTTGTATCAAAACAATATTTTAGTGAAACGAAAATTTATGGTGAATTTAATTTTTCATCAAAAATTGTGAAAATATTTTATGGTAGAAATAATTTCAGTGAAAATGTTTTTTGCTGAAAACAATGTTCAGGAATTTTTTTGTAAAAAAAATTTTCAGTGAAATTTTTTTGAGAAAAGAAATTTTATAGAAAATTTTTTGTTGGTGAAAATAATTTTTAATGAAAGAATTTTCAGTGAAACTTTTTATGTGAAATAATTTTTAGTGTTTTTTTTTTTTTTTTTTGATGAAAACGATTTTTAGTGAAAAGAATTTTTAATTGAAATTTTTAGTGAATTTTTTTTTGTGGTGAAAATCAATTTTTCATAAACATTTTTTATTTTGGTAAAATGAATTTTCAGTAAAAATTGTTGTTGGTTAAAAGAAATTTTCGGTGAAATTTTGAAACGTTGGTACCATGATACTACCAGGAGTCATTTGATACAATTTCAAAATACTGTTGCATCAAAATTTGGCACTCCAGGTGAAATAGATAAATGTATGATTTAAGTTATCATTTGTGTAATAGTGCAACACGAAAAGTTGATTTTATTAATTTTCATAAATATTTTGGAACTGATATCCAAATGAAAAGAAATTGTTGGTTGAATTATCGAACAATGTAAACCTCTGAATTATTAGTTTAAATTAAATGATTTTGAGGCTGAATTCAAAAACGAAAGCTTCTATTTCTCATACATACATACATATGCATGTATGTATATATTTTTAAACTAAGAAATCTAGTAATTTTGGAAATGCTATCGAAGATTGCACGAATATATATATATACATATATATATATTTACCTAGGTTAACTTTTCGCAATCGTAATATTATTATTTGTTAAATCGAAAAATTCTGTTATAACGAGTCTTATTTGTAATATGTATTAAACGTGTGATATCAGGTTCTATAAATTATTGTAATGTTAATTTACAAGAAACATTTTATTACGGAACAAATCTGTTTATTTGCCTTTCCAAGAAAAATAGTTTTAACAAAGATTACTTTTAGATGCATTAACGCAAAATGTAGTAATTCTTAATCTCTATTTACATACGCTTTTTATATGGTAGCATTTCAATTAGACATCAGTTTTGTCGCATTTAGAATATCACTAGGAGTTAGATTGTGATTCTTTGAAGTGCTTCACTAAGGCACCTCGGTATGATAATTTCTATCCTAAGTCTTTTACCGTATACACTTTCAATCCACAATTATAAAGCCTTTTTGCATTTTTAAAACAATCCAATTCACTGTTTTTGTATGTATGTATTTCCTTTTGTCTAGAAATCACTACTAATGCTCCATTTCAATTAGAGTTCAACAATTGACACAGACATTCTTATAATTGTCAATTTTAAAAAAATATAGTTATAACAGTTCCAAAAAAAGAACAAAGTAATTTAGTCAAATTTGGACTCCATAAACGATCCGATCGTATACTGAAGATACAAGACAGCTCTGTGGAAATATAGCAGAGGAAGCAACATAGACAGACAGACTATGCATACTCAAGTTGGAAAGAAAAACTGCATCAGAATTTTTTTTTTGTGAAACAAATTTTTCAATTTTAGTGAAAAATTTCTAATTTCTTTTAAACTTACCGGATCATTAGCGGCATTTAAACAATTTGTCTTTAACTCTTCGAGTACAGTCTGCAAATAAATGTATTCTTCTGGTAATGGTGGCTTCTCCTTAGGCGGTTCTGGTTGCCTATGGCTTATTTGCGTTTGTGGCTGGGCCGATTGATCGGGATAACCCATCATGCCCTGCTGAGTGGATTGATTTTGCCAAGATTGTGTCTGTTGCTGCTGCGAGGGAATAGTTGATGTTTGGAAATTCATTGGTTGATTGGGTAAGTTGTTATTTTGCATTTGATTAGCAGGATTATAATAAGAGCCAACGCCGCCGCCTCCAGCCATCATGGGTGGTTGGCTGGGATTTAACATATTTGCTTGCTGTGTTAGTCCAGTTTGTGTATTAGGCGGTGGCATACCCTGCTGTAATAAATAAAATAAAATTTTATTTAATATTTCTGTAGCAAAAAACATTAACAATCATACTAACTTGTTGATAATGAGCATTAGGATCTATATAACCATTTTGATTTTGATTGGGATCGACACCAAACAAAGGATGTGTTATGGGTGCCGCCGTTGTTTTAGTTTCAACTTTTTTTTTCTAAAATGTTAAAGAAATTATTAATTTATTATGGATGGTTAATATATACATACATATATGTATATATATTAAAATTTGGTGTTTTATTTGTTAAAAAAAACAAAGTTAAACAAATGAACATAGAAACATTGCAAAGTAACAGAAGCTGTAAACACTTTTGTAATTGTCAGTATAATTGTTTGCTAACTTGAAACATATTGAACGCTAGTAACGTTTATTCAAATTATAAATATAAAAAAAATATATATGAAGGGGAAGAAAAAAAGAAACTTTTTTAATCGTTTAAAACTAATTTTTGTTTATTTTTCATCAAATTTAAATAGAATGAATTGTTTAATTCTAATTTAATTTAATTTGTTTAAATATAATTTGAGTTACATTTCAATTTAAATTTGCTGAAAAATATGTATGTATGTATTTACTTTAAGGCAAACCAAACGGAAAATAATAACGAAAAACAAGACATAATTTGCAGGTTTTCAGAATACCTGATAAAGTGAAGAGTTTTGAAAATTAGAAGTAGTAGAATTGAAATCATTGCTAAAAATTGTATTTAATAAATTGAATTCATTGTAATTGTTATTATTGCTAGCAAATGTAAGAGAAGTAGTGTCCTTTTCGTGATTAATAATTTTTTGCCACTTGCGGGTGCCCGCATGTTGAGCAGACATTTCATTTTTTGTCTGCGAGTAGAAATACATGTTCTAGGCGACGAGAAAAAGTAAAAGAAATTAAATTAAACGTACAATTAATATATACAACAAAGAAAGAAACCAAAAACACATCAAAAGAAAAAGTAAGTTAAAAAAAATAAAATAAAGCAAAGAAATCAGGAAGAATAAATCAGATTTTTAAAAGAATATTATTATGTTATTTAAATATTTGTTTATGGAGTTTATTAAATTTTAAAATTTCCAATTTAAGTCCTAATTTAATGACGTATGTTTTGTAGAATTCCATTAACAAAACTGATTGAATGAATTGCCTAAGAGATAACAAAACTCTTACCTGTCTGTTTGTTTTCAAGGCTGGAGGATCATTCCAACCCGGTGGTGGTGTGGGATTGCGCTGTATAGTTTGTATGGGTGGTGGTGGCACAACAGCTTGAGCTGTTTCAATTGGTGCTACACCTGGCATGTAGGAGTTATTGCTGAAGGGTGAAGGATTAAAAGTGGGTTGCATAATGGAAGGTGCCGGAGCTGCTATGGGATTAGCATTAAATGGAGTGGTATTAAAGGAGGTGGGTACAGGGCCTTGTGCTGGGTTATAGGCATTACCATAACCGCCCATAGGGCCGGCAGGTGCTACAGAGGGATCTAATACATATTTGGATCTTGAGGGTAAACCACCACCAGATGTGGTGCCACCCTGAGAGCTGGCAGTACTGAGTGGTCGTGGTGGTTGTGTTAAGTTTTCATTAACAGGTGGCTTAACGGCAGCTGGCATGGCCGTAGCTGGATTAAATAGGGTGGGAGGAGCAGAGGGAGCAACAGTAGCTGCCGGCATCAGTTGCGTAGCAAATGGCGAGGCCATTGGATTGTTTACTGGATTAGAATTCCAATTATTGGCTGCTGGTGGTCCATAAGGATTGCTCATGCCAACTGGTGGCTGCATAGGAGCGGATGCTGCTGCTCCTGAATAACCCATATTCCCAGGGGTAGGCATGTGCGAAAATGAACCTCTTGGCTGTTGTTGACGTTGATACATGCTTTGCTCTGACATAGTTTGCTTCTGGCTAGTTACTTGCGTCTGTTTGGGTTGAGCCGGCTGCACAATGCTATAGATTCTCTGTTTTAAATCATCCAAATCGGGATGGGTAGCCGAGGCTTTAATTTCCATGATATAAGACAGAGCAGCTGTAAAAGCTCCTTGAGCCACCAATAAACCACCATATTCTTTAATGAAATCAGCCACCTTTGAATTCAACTCAACCGCTATACCTTGCTCCTCCAGTGATTTATTCATTAACATCACAATTTCCGCCAACTCTTGTAACTCTTCGGTATTAAATTTATAATTAACATTTTGATTTTCCAATTGCTTCAGCTGATACCAAGCCAACACCAGTTTATCAATGTTACCAGCGCATATGTAGCACAACATAGCATTGCGTGTATACTCAATGTTTGACGAAGCGGAAGACTCATTCAATAGACGATCTCCTAGTTTTTCACAGATATCAACCACTTTACGTTCACTGTGTTTTAAAGCAGCTACCAAAGCCTCTTTCCAGGAGTCAATGGTGCAACGTGTAACGAAATCCATCCAATCGCGTGTTATTAGAGCGGATATAACATTTGATAGTGCGCTTTGTTGTTCTTGCAAATAGTTGTTTTGAATTTTGGTTAAGAATTCAATGCCAGCCGTTGAAGCGATTATAAAAGCTTCAGCTGTGCGTTTGGAATTAAGACATAATTGTACAGCGGCCTCCAAATTGCCGGTAAGTATGGCTTCGGTAATAAGGCTGTCGTCATCTAAAAGAAATAGAAAAAGTTAAGAATAATCTTTGTTTGTGAAAACTCGATTATTTGGAAAGAACGTTATTTTGTTTTTCTTTTTCTCATGTGCGATCCCAATCATTCCACTCATTTTGGATCATTATAGATAGAAGTGATTACTGTCTGTCTGCTGAAAAGTTAGGGTAAAAAGCATGAAAATTGAAGATATGCTTGTGAATGAAATAACAGGTTAAAAAAGTTTAACGAAAACTTGTCAGCTAAAACTAAAACGTGTGAATAAGCACTTTTGAAGCTGTCATTTCGTTCACACGCATATTATTAATTTTCGTGCTCTATACCAGCAAGTTTCTACTTTATCATGCAAATCAACTTGCAAACAATTTCGCGTAAAATAAGACAAAGAAAATAAAAAACGAAAACATAAGGAAATAAGAAAATTGTCTAGTACAGTTTCTTTTTCCTTCTCTCCTTGCCATGAAGAGAGAGAATTGAAACGTGTGAAAGCGGACATAGAAAGTAACAATAGGGGTGTCAAATGAAAGGCATTTCAAAGACTCTTCCAATAATGGGTCAATTTCCTGACTCAATTTTTTCTGATCTTCAATGGGCCAATTTCGAAAATAAAATTATTTTTTAAAAATAACAAATTTTTACCAATATTTTTTTCACCAAAAATTATCTTTTTCTCGGTTTTTGTTATTTTTATTTCTTTATTTTATTATTTTAATAATTATTTTTAAACGCAAGCATTTCTACAGATAAATGAACAAAGATTAGTCGACACTCTTTACGTTTTCCAGCTTTTATATACATTAAGAGGAGGAAACTTAGAGAATCGCGTGCTATTTGGATCGCGATCCATTTTAAAGTATTGATGGATCACGAGCGTATGCTACATGTTCAATATTTATCGCGTCAGTATTTATGCTGTGCGGGTCGTTTATCAATGTCGCGAGAAAACCAAAAGAAAGCCTGTTTAGCTATTTTGCTTGCTTTTGTCAATTGTTTTACTTTTATTTGTTTAATTTTTTCCACTGCGTATTTTATATTATTGTATTTCTTTTATTTGCTACTTTTTACTGACGTATCATGATTTAATATCATGAAAATGCTACACGTTCAATATTTATCACGAGATCCACGATCCGTGATCTGGATTTCATATGTCAGGCCATTCTGAATCGCGATCCATCAATATTGCATGCTACACGTTCAATAAATATCGTGATATTTCTAGCAGTGCCCAAAGAAATGTGTGGAGAATTATTATATAAAATTCAATCACTATTGTTTAAATAAATACTTAACTTTCTTGTCCGTTTAATTGCTTGAAAAAGTAGAGGCCCCCATAAACTTTTTTAAACGCAAGTATTTGTTGCATGGATAAAGAAATCATGTTGGCTACATACAAGATTGGTCTTGTTAAACTTAGAGCTTATGAAAATCCCTCAAGTCATACTTGTCATCATTAACAATAATAATAATTCTTATTTTGACAAATACTATGGTAAATATCCGAATGTTTTGTTGCTTGTATTATTAAGAACTGTTAAGACTTCCTAAGGCAAACTGATCGAATGAAATGTCTTGTTCTATCGCGAGGTTAATTTGGCCCGTATTTGAAAAAGGCAGGTCGAATTTACTGTTCAGTTTTTGTTCTGATCAAATAAGGCTAATTGTTTAAGTATCTACAGGGCAATGTACTTTCGAAACACACGGTAATCAGGTTGGTTTGAAATGAAATTAGTCAGTGTTGATTGATCGACCAGTTGTTTATCTAACGGGTGACACAATGGGAACAACTTAATATACCTAAGTGAGCTGCTTCTAAGAACGGCTGGAACATGGAACCCAAACGTTGTTGTTTATAAAATAAGGAATACATATAGATCTTACTTTTTTATTAATGTCCGGCCTGGTTTCTGGGATACCCTTCCTACGACAGAGCTTATTGAAGCCTTCATTAGGAACAATAAGAACGCTTTCACTCACACTCTTCAATTCTTACTCGTCAAGGCAAGTATTTTTGGATGAGAAGGGAAAAGAGAATAAAAGAAAGTGCAAACTTGACGGTACTAGTCAATTTTATTATTTCCTTTGGTTTTTTTTTCTTTCATGCATGTTGAAAACTGGTCAGCTAAAACTGAAGACTATGAAACAAGACTAATTGCTACAGCGAATAGATTTATAAATATCTGCATGGTGACCGTCAGTCAAACGTAATGCAGCACGAAATCTTCACTTTATTCTATTTATCAATTTATCTTTTTTCTCGTAAAGTTCGAATTTAAATTAAATTCTGTTCTAATTCAATATAATTTAATATTTATGTTTTCATTTAACACTTACGTTCGCCATTAGGTATTTTGAATTGTGGCAAAGGTTTGTGTAGCTCTTCACTATTATTCGAGTCTTTCTGGTCAGCAGCAATACCATCAAATACAGTATTATTGTCAAACTGTTGCTGTAAAAATCATAAAAAATAGCATATAAATGTTTGTTGAATAAATAAGATTTTAAGAAACAAAATAAGAAATCCTAAGTTTAAAATAAAGTTTGTTGATGAGATTAATGTACATTAATGTTTGAATATTAGCCTTGAGCTTACCGTATAACTATTAGTGCTGTCATCAGTACTTTGATCACATTCAACATCTGTTGAATCACTCTTGTGTTATTTTGGTTTATAATGGTATGAAAATTTGTTATTCGTTTTTAATAAATACATATGGGTATTAATTGATAAAAAAAATGAAAGTGATATGTAAAATTGTTTTAAATATTAAATAAAATATGTACACATAGCTTTTACTATAAAATTCTTTATCACGACTAAGTATGATAATGATTAGATGCTGTGTTAGTTGTTGATTTTTGTTTTAAAGACAAAAAGAATATAAAAAAAAAGAAATTCTGATAAGAAAATACAGCGGAGTCTAAACTGAAATAGAATGCAGCATAAAGTTGCACAAAAAAAAAAAAATAAAAAAAATAATTTGCCACGTGGAGTTCTCTTTATCAGTTTTTTTTTTTTTTTTTTTTTTTTTTTTTTTTTTTTTTTTTTTTTTTTTGTTTAAAGATTTTTAAGTATAAATTCGTACGGAAATGCTGTGCAGACATTGTATAAGACAAATATTTATAAAACTAACTTACATGTGTTAGTTGAGCCATATGAGTGTTTAATTGATCCACTTCTTGGTTTTGTTGTGTGGTTTCCTCTTCGGGTACATATTTTGAGAATTTGCTATCAATATCTTCTTTGTTAAAACCTTTAAAATATCAAAGCTTTTATTTTATCTATAAGCTTTAATAAATATAAACAAATTTACCTAATAAATTTAGAATTTCCTCTTTGGGATTACGTTCAAAATTGGCTTTAATGAAATACCACAAATATCGACCATTTTGATCAGTTGTCTCATCTGCCTTTTGACGACAGTACTCTATAAAATTGGCTTCACTTAGAGATTTTTCCAAAGCTTTAGCTTTCTCCACCAAGACCGGCTCAGTAGTAACTTGAGAAATATTTATGGTTTTGGATTTATTGTTAAAGGACACCAATTTGCCTCCAAACTAGAATTTACATAAGAAAAAAAATTTTATTAAATAAATTAACACAACATAAACGTTTATAAACACATACACCAAATGTTACACCGCACGGTTTTTTTATCCATTTAGGAGCATATTTCAAATCGTTATACACCACCGGGGCCGTTTGTTGTGGCATAGGAGCCTGAGCAAACTGATCCATTCCCGGAAAAGAGTCAGCTATCTTATTGGCGGTTTGCACTTGCTGTTGAACACCACCAAATAGCGAATATATGGAAACATTGCCATCCAAACTGGAACTGGCAATTAAAGCAGGATTTCTTGGACACCATTGTACGTCTGAATACCAACTGGCCGTTGTGGCCACTTCAGATAGAATTTCACCTTCCGAAGCTTGAGTATTGGGATTCCAACAGAAGATGCGATTATCTTTACCGCATGAAACCATCAAATCAATATCACGAGGACACCAGGACATACCCAGCATACCGCGTTGATGTATTTGCATGGTTTTGGCAGGTGCTGTGGCATAACGCAGATCCCATAGCTGTACCACCGGAGCCTGGTCATCCTCTGAAGCTAACCACACCTGCGTAGCAACATCAGGATGCCATTGTATGGCATGCCAACGTACTCTTGATTGTGTGTCAGACAATTTAATAATCTGTTCACTTTTACGCAAATCCCAGATCACACAGCGAGAACTGAAGACGGAGGCCAGAATATGTTGCACCTGCCGATTCCAGGCCACATTTTTAACATCTTCAAAGGGTTGAGTTTTGGTGCCGGGATTCATGTGGGTGGTGGTGTTGTTTAGATCCCAAATAAAAATTTCCGACTCGGAAGCACATGAAGCCAAAAGATTTGTTTGGAATGGATTAAAGTCCAAACCACTAACAGGACCTGTGTGTTTGTCCTGACGTGCAATGAGGCCATCCTCATTGGCCAACATTTTGGCAGGGGAATAAATCATCACATGACCACCCTCGCAACCGCCTACAATTAAACCATTACCATAAGCTGCACCATAGCCCGTAGGACTCCAAATAAGTTTTTGAAATCTATAAAAAAAAAAACAATTTGATCATAACAATCCTTTAAATCTATTAACATTTTCTTACCTATACTGGCTAGGCACAGAGGCTTTCAATTCCAAATCATAGCTGGGATCGCTAAAATTGGTCGAATATATTTCTAATGTAGAATTTACATTTGAATCGAGTTGTTGGGCAGCAGTGCCGGCTGCCAAATAAATAGGATGCTGTGGCAATGGTGACCAGGCTATGTTTACCGTTTTCTGCAACTCTTTAATCTTCATAGTAAGTCTCTAAGAAAAACAAAATAATATGTACTATAACTTATGTTAATATTCTGTATACAACTATGTTTTTTAATTAAATCCAATATCAAAATCTGTGTCTGTAAGAAAACATAAGAAAATCTGTTTATTTGCTGCCACCAATTAAAAATGTCCCCGTCATCAATTTTCTTTTTCTCTTTCGTCACTAGTCTTGTAGTTTGTTTATACATTTCTTGTTATATTTTGTATGTATTAAATGTATTTTTTTTATTACTTCATAGAACTACTTAAAGTACCTTTTAAAATAATAATTAAAGGTTTTTAATACAATTTAATAAGTATAAATTGTTTTAAATTTAGAAATAATTTGCCGACGTATATTTTTTCGTTGTCCTCAGCTCTGCGTTAAAATAAAATCTGACAGCAACGGTTTTAGCGTTGCCATTGTCGTTATTTATATGAAAACAAAATTAGTTACTTTTTTGTTGATGTGTACTCTTTTTATATTTTGGATACTTTTATTTCAAAATATTTTCAATATTTCTTAAAAGTAAGTTTTTATATACAAAATGCTTTCTTATTGTATTGATTGAAATGTAATAGAATTTGTAAAAGACGGTAACTATATAAACAATTAAAAATTCAACTGCAGCAGAATACCATTTGAATGTCGTACGTTTCTGCAAGTATCAAGTGTTACAAGTGTCGTTTTCACTTTCTGATCCAGCATAGGGCCCCCGTCAGGGTGCTCATTACAGTTCCATATATTTAACTGCCTACCCAAACTTACTTCATTATTTCCTGAGAATTTATAGATCCTTTCTGTTCAAATAGCACAATTCCTTAACAGAACTAACAATTATCTTTTATGCTGTTACAAAAACCAATTACGTAACTGAGTTCCAGAAATTCTCACAATGTTCTCTAAAAATATTATTAAAAATAAAATCATAGCGCAGGATTTTACATATTACATTATTAGAAAATACAAAAATCTATAAGTCATTTGATTTCTGAAGTTATCAACTATCTTATATTCCGATATGATTCCCAAACTTCCGTTTAGAACTTATAGAGAAATTATTAAGGTTCTATTTTTTATATTTTACTTAAAACATCTAAGATTAATAGGTTGCAACTACCATTAACATTAGCATATTATTGTTTATAGAAGCACATTAGTTTGTGCAATGTGAATTAGGTTGTGTTTGCGGTTTGTTCGTTTACAAATTAGAAACGAATGGAATAGAATCTTTATCAAACCGAAATTATAACAACAAATCAACACGATGATACATTAACAACAAAATTTTTTTTCAAAACTCAATAAAAACGGTTTGTTAAAATGTATTGTTCAGTTTGGTTTGTGCACGCGTGATATATGGTTTTGTCTGCGGTTTGTTAGTTTACAAATTAGAAACGAATGAAATGGACACCTTATCATATCGCATTTTCTATAACAAATTAAGACGATGATGGATAAACAACGACATACAATTTTCACCACTTAAGAAAAAAATGTGTCTTTTGATAAAGCAGCTGTTATGGTTTGTTAAAATAAGTGTTCAGTTTGTTTTATTCACGTGCGTTTTACAATAGTTGAGAGCAGTGCTGACTACTTTTTTCATCAAAACCTAATCCATAATTCGTTAAATTAGTTAGTGTCCAATAAGACTACTTAAACTTATTTTCACAGAGAACACTTATTTTTGTAGTGATAAATTTGACTAGACTACAATGAATTATGATTAATGAAAGTTAAAAAATTATTTGGTTTCTGCTTTCATATTAAATAATTAGTGTTTGAGCAGTTAAAATAACACTTTTTCTTCGCTAAACTATTTTAAAAGTCGCTAGCTTGACAAGAAAAACGCTTAATTATCATCATACAACGAGTGAGAATTTAGTTCGGTGTTTGGGAAGAAAGATTCAAGATTTTTTTGTGTGGTGTAGGAGAAAAATAGAAATTCTATTTTATTGTGCGTTAATATTACTTTTTGTTTTAAAAAATTCCTACTTTTTATAAAAGAAAAAAGCTGGAATTAAAACAATATACAATTTTTTAAAGAAACTTGCGTTAAAATTTACCAATAAGTAAATTAAAAATCAATTTGCATAAAGGGAATTATAACCAAGATAGAACGTAATTTCAAAAGCCATCAAAAATAAAAGAAAATTTACGAAAAATAATTGTGGAGTGTAAGAGCGAAGAGAAAAAGAAGAAAAATATAACGAGAAAAGAAAAACGTACAAGTGAATAAATAATATCAAGTAAAAAAGCATTCTTTGTAACACAAAAATAATAAAAAAAAGTGGCCATAATTAAAACTCCTCATAAAGAATATTTTATATATATATACATATAAAGAATAGATAAGTCTGTTGTATTTCTGTGTTAGTGTTTATATTTTGTTCATCTTTAAAATAAAAAAAAAACATTATGTTGATCTCGTGCAAATGTCTAAATTTTATTGCTACAAGCAATAATCAAGAAAAGCAACAGCAGCAGTCGCAGTCGCAGAGTATTTTGCAGCAGCTACAACCGGCTGCAACAACAGCTGCTGTTGCAACAGCTGACTTAAAGGAAAATAATGCAGCAGTGGCAGCTGTTGCTATGCAACAATCGTCTAATGGTTGCAACAACATATTGTTAGCAACGTCTTCCAATAACAATTTAATTACGAAACCAAGTAACGACGACTTGAATAACGAGTCTTTTTCAATAACCAATGTATTAAGGCAAACATTTCTACAAAAATATCCCAGAAATTTTATATTTTATTCACAATGCGTGGATTTCTTTAAACAGGTAAACAAATTTATTTATAAACAATATGTTTAAGATGTTTCCTAGGGTGAAATACATACCTACATATAATTAGCCAATCAAAGTGAGAATAAATTTTGCACTGCCAACAAGGAGTAAATACATACGTTTAGACGTCTTTCTGTTGATACTGGAACTTTGTGTTCTTTATTTAAAGGGGTCATTAAGATCCAGGACGACCACTGATAAAGGGATAGACTATCGAAAATCAATTAGGAAAGACTCTCTCTTTTTCAAATTTTTCTGTAAAAAGGAACTGCTCATGAAATATTCTCCAAGCACAGCACATGTTTTCTATAGAATGCAAAGACAGTCCAAAGTTTTGATATTGAAACGAAAGGCTATTCAAGAATAGTTTAACTTTTTTAACAAACATGAAATACTATCCAAGGACAGCTGAATTTTTCTGCTGGCATATAAAAAGAAGCGACAATTTAAGACCTAGTTTCCTTTATAAAAGAAGTGTATCCAAGTCCAGCTCAAGGTCAACCAGGTTAAATTTTCTTATAAATAGGAAAGGCTATCCAAGTCCCGCTGATGTTTAACAGTAGAGAGGAAAGACTGCCGAAGCCAGCTCAAGTTTCCCTATAGAAGGAAAGAACTATCCTAGACCAGCTAAAGTTTTCCTATAAAAAGAATACACAATCCAAGATCTGATCTAGTTCTCTTATATAAAGGAAGGACTATCCAAGACCAACTGAAGTTTTCCTATAAAAAGAATACACAATCCAAGACCTGGTCTAGTTCTCTTATAGAAAGGAAGGATTATCCAAGACCAGCTGAAGTTTTCCTATAAAAAGAATACACAATCCAAGACCTGATCTAGTTCTCTTATATAAAGGAAGAACTATTCAAGACCAGCTAGAGTTTTCCTATAAAAAAATACACTATCCAAGACCTGGTCTAGTTTTCTAATATAAAGGAAGGACTATCCAAGACCAGCTAAAGTTTTCATATAAAAAGAACAGACAATCCAAGACCTGGTCTAGTTTTTCTATGGAACTAAAGGTACTAACGTCAAGTTTTCCTATAACAAGAAAAGACTATCTAAGACACGCTGCTGTTTAAAAATAGAAAGGAAATACCATTTAAGACCAGTTCAAGATTTCCTATAAAAAGGAAGGACTATTTGACACCAGCTGAAGTTTTCTATAAAAATAATAGACAATACCAGACCAGTTCTCTCCAGTTTTCCTATAGATATGAGAGCATATCCAAAACTAATTCAAAGTTTTTCTGGTTCAGATGCACTTTAACCCCTCACATGCACCTTAACCCCCCAGATGCACGTTAACTCCCAATTTCTGTCGTAATCCACTTGTTTATATAATCAGTGAATAGCATGTTTGTACTTAATTCTATTGCAGACACATTTAGCATAGACACAAACTACATACATATGTACATATTTGTATTCACTTTCATTGAGATTCTAAATTTTAGAATCATAGGGTATAATTATAGGCGCAACAGAGAGAGAAAAAACTTAACTGTTGCGCCAGCTTTATGTTTTGTGAATCACAAATTGTGATAGAGTTACAAATTTTTTTCTTTCAGTTGTGTCTCTAGTTATACGCTATGTTTAGGATAGATGAATTTTAAGCCAAAGGCTAAAGGTATGGTCACACATGGCAAATATTTACTTAAAAAAGCGTAACAACTTGTTTTAGCACAAATTTGTTTGACGTTTTTTACTCTTACAAGCGTTTTGCAAGATCAAACAGAATCAAATACCTATATTTATTTTTAGAGAAGTAACACTCAGGCAATCAATATGCCTATATATAATTGAGTTACTTTTTTTGGAAAAGGGATAAATTGAAGAAGTAAAGGTGGTGAAAATAGAAGAAAGCATTATATCACAAATCCGCAATTGCGCATTGTGTTTGTTTTAGTGCAGCATTGCAGCGCCTCTGGTGGTAAGCAGGCACATTATTTTTTAAGCTTGATTTTATAGTCTTTATTTAACTATTTTATTTCGGTGGCGTTTGAATGCTATACCACCGAAGGAGGGCGCTGTGATAAATATTAGTTATGATGGATAGAAAGAAAACTAATAATTATCAGAAAGAAACTGATGTTGTTTGAGTGGCAGCGGCTGGGAATCGAACCCGGGCACAAATACCAACTCATGCTTAATGATCAAATGCGCTAACCAATTAAGCTACAGCACCAATAAAACTAAATATTCGTTGTATCTTGTCCTAAATAAACGAAGTTTTTTTTAATAAATAAACGAGTTCAAAAACTTTTTATTTAGTGTTTTTCGGCAAATATCATATATGTATATAAACATACACATATCTATAGTATTGCCCTTATTCATAAAAAATTAAATGTACTTTAAGAAAATTTTGTCTAGAAGCACACTTCAAACCTACTTTATTTTTTATGAATACGGCAGTATATACATACATATATGTATACAGCTTCGGCATATACATATGTACATAGCTGACAATTAAAGAAAATAAACTAACAACTTGTAATAATTTATATTGCAAATTGCAAAAATTAAATATAAACCTAACTTTTCTTAAATTTATTTAATTTAACTGTTTACCAGATTTTTCTTAACAATGTAAGAAATTATATTTATAAAAGCCAATTAATAAATGAGCCAATGTGACATCCAAGGACGCAAATGCTTCTCCCAAATGATGCAATTTGGCAATTTGACGTATTTTGACATAATTTAGTGAATACCTTTACAGTTGCTGGGCAGATCTTTACTCAAAAATCGTCATGTGTTCGTTGTGGATAGCCCCATTTGTTGAGAACGTTGAGGAAATTACAAATTCGGATCTTTTTCAACACTGAGGCTCAAGCCAGTCGACTTTAATTTATCATTAAACATACATGTTGGAAAATAATTTTCTTTTTAAAAACACTTTTATGGTTTAAGTTCTGTATTATTATAATTAAATCATCATGAGATAAGATTTCATTTTCTATTAATTTGGATTGCCCACATTGTGGTCCCATTATGAATTCCATTAAGGGTTACTTTAGGTAGGAAAAACTCCTAATGTCATTTTTTAGATTTTCAAAGAACTTTTTAGATTTTTAGATTTTAGCATTAAAATAACGTTAAAACATGAACGTTGATTGTACTATTTTGTTTAAAAATTTTCTTTCGTTCTGTTTTAGACTAAATACATACTGTCTTTTAACTGTTACATTTAAAATTTGAAATAATTTATTATTTATTTAATTTAAATATACATACATATTTATATACATACATAGGTATATGTATGTACATATGTGTGTAAACATAGCAGTATTAAATAAAATTTAATTTGTAAAAAATAACACATTAAACATGCCCAACAGCCAGAAAAGAAAAAAATAAGTGATGAACTAAATTAAAAACAATAATACATATGTATATAGGTATGTACATATTTATATTTTCGCAGAAAATATCTAAAATATACAAAAACAACTATACATACAGAGTAATATACATACATATGTATGTGTATTGCTTCTACATACTTATTTCTTCTAATTGTAAACAAATTAAAGCACAAAATATAATCGACGATAAAAAGCAACAAACATCAAATGAAATCCCAAAACACAAACATGCATACATATTTACACACATGCAAATAGCTAATTTAAACCATAATAAAAAAAATAGTGAAAAAACGAAAATGAAAACAACAATAGTTAAAAAATATTTCTTTTTTAATAAAAACAACTCAACAATAAAAATTTCCGATGTGAATTTTTAACCAAACCAAAATAAAAACGTAAACAAATTTGTCAATGTGTCTGTTAAATATAAACAGAGATAGACAGGCAGACATACATACATACATGTGCATAGGTATGTATGAATGCATGTATGGCTTTCAGGGATGCAAATGTTGGTACAATTGTACTATTTTAGCACTATTTGAGAGTCAAAAGTACAATATCACACCAACAACTAATTTAGCACTATTTAAAATTTTACTGATATTCAAGAATTGCTAAAGAAATATCATCCATTTCACAATCATCTGCAAAATATGGAAAGGATATTTTTGTATCAAAATATAACTATAATATAATTATATATAAATATAATTGATAAGTGTGAACGTACCTTTAGACGAAACATGGCTGCGGCTCAGTAAAGGTCGGGAGTCGTATGGGATCGATAATCTTATATTTAAAGAATGTACAATTAAAAAGAAAGATTATCTCAACATTTTAAAAAATAATTCGTAGTGAAGAGACATGAGAACTAGCACTGAACTGTATTTTCCAAGAATCAAAATTGTAAAAGAGTGGTTGCTTAATCATTGTCCAAAAATTTTAAATCAGCCTCCGCAGTCGCTAGACCCCAATCCAATTAAGAACCTGTGGGAATATCTGGATAAAAAAATTAGGTAAGGGGATATTTCTTGCAGGGATAATCTAGAAGGAATAATACAGGATGAATGGAACAAAATTTCAAATACATAATTTTATTATTATAATCGTGTGCCTAACATTTAGTGATTGATTTTATATTTTGCTATTCCATTTGTAGTGCCATTTTTCGTAAAATTTTCATAAGTTTAAATAAATATTTTTGTTCCTAATGTCATTGTATGATTTGCCATCGGACCCAAGAAGATTAAATTTGCTTTCATTATAATATAATAAAATGTTTTTTAAAACATTCTATGCAAAATTTATGTGTTTACAAGAATTTCTCAACTAAATTTCCACACACGAAATAAGCTAAATATTTTAATAGCGATTTGTTGTATGAAAAATTTTTTGTTTGTTTTTGTAATAAGGAATAATATTTCTCTTAAAAAAAGTAAATTCTTCTTTTTAGTTCTTTTGCAACTAGATCACACGTACGTGTTTACTTTATTTTGACGTCTAAAATCTGGTACTTTTCCGTTAAAATTTTATTTTTCTTATTTTTCTAGTTTTTGTTAATGAATTATATTTTGCATAAGTTACGTATGAGTAGGTATATTCTATTTTAAATTTGTACTTGTAATATATATTGAAACCTTTTTTTTACAATAGGTATTATTTGTTTACTTTATAGTGACCCTTACAGTATGTCAATAACTAAAATAAATAAAACCTGCATATTACTCCAATATTACACTGTTAAGAAATCAAGTTCTTGACGAAAATCAATTTAAAATAAATTTATTTTTGTTTCTTTTTTAGTTTTTATTGTGTTTCAAAAATATTCAAACGCTTATTTTGTTATATAAAAATATGTATTAAAATATGTGAACATTGCTTTCCTCGTAGTTATACTGTATTGTGCTAAGACAATTTTATTATGCATAATTATGTATAAGTCACCAAACCTCTTTATCTAACTGTATTTGCCATTACAAATCACATGAAATGAGTAAAAAAAAAACTCCAGATAATAAAAAAAAAACATTTAGAGCATTCTCGAATGTTAGACATTTTACAGAAGATTCAATGTAACAGTAATAAAATGCCATACATACGAGGTCTGATATAAAAATAACCGGTATTTTAATTTTTTTTTCAAAAAGTATTTATTTATTCATCAATAACTATCTTGTCCCCTTCAAAGTAATCCCTCTCAGATACATATAATACACTTATGCCAGCGTTTTTTCCAATCCTCGAAACACTTCTGAAACGCGCTTTTTGTTATCGCTAACAGCTCCCGTTTCGATTTTCTTTTATCTCCTTAATCGTAGCAAAACGCTTTCCTTTCATCGGTATCTTCAGTTTTAAAAAGAGGAAAAAGTCAGCGGGGGCCAAGTCCAGTGAATACGGTGGTTGCGGCATGATAACGGTTTGGTTTTTGGCCAAAAACTCACGCACAAGCATCGATGTGTGAGCTGGTGCGTTATCATGATGTAAAATCCATGATTGGGTTTTCGAATTTCTTCGCGCAAACGGCGCATAACTTCAAGGTAGTATTCCTTATTGTCCGTACGACCTTGTGGCAAGAATTCATGATGTACCACGCCAATGATTATGACCCTTTTGAGGAAATCATGCCTAAAACATCCGTAAAAATTTCTTGGCACGAGCCGAACGATATGCCAACATAATCAGCAACCTTGCTGATAGTGATTCGACGATTATCCAAAATCATTTTCTTCACTGCTTGAATGTTTTCATCGGTTGTGGACGTGCTCGGGCGAACATGACGAGCATCGTCATTGACATCTTCTCGGCCTTTCTTAAACCGGTTATACCACAATTGAACTTGTGTTCTGCTTATAGTAGACTCGTCAAACGCCACAGTCAACATTTCAAATGTTTAATTTAATTTTTTACACAAAACTTAATACAGTTTCTTTGATACATTTTTTGAATAGTAAAAAATCGAAGAGCACACCAAAACACGAATAACCTTTTTATCTGTCAAAAACAAACTGACAATCCAAAATGGCTGATATTACCAACATATATAACAGACATGTGTACCAAAATACAAAAAAAAAATGCGAAAATCGAACATACGTAACTCATGAAATTTGAAAATAACGGTTATTTTTTGATCAGACAAACTTATAACATAAATGTTTATATTAAATTTAATATGACACAGTTTATTTTTAAGCTGACTGTCAAAAAGTTTATTGAACTTTTTATAGCAATACTTTTTAAAATTTTTATATGTTATTATTTTGTTAGAATAACTACTAGCAAAATAAATGTTTACCTATTTCCTTTTAAATAAAAACCATTATTTACATAAAACTTGATGATAAACAATTTAATTTATAAAAAAACGATATGTTTGTTTATTTGTCTTAATATATGATCATTTCTATTTTTATCTAATAAAATTACCCAAATATTGAATAAAGATAAAGTAATTAAATGTAGGCATTTAATAAAATTAAAATTTTAGTTGTTTACGCACTCGACAAAAACAAATTGACATATTTATTCATTTAACTAACAATTTTTATACTCGTAGTTCATAAAGTAGAGAAGAAAAAACAAAAACAAATTATATATAGGAATTTTGCAAAAACAAAAAAAGAATTAAGAACAAATATGAAGGTGGCATGTAAAGTTTTAACATATGAAATTAAATAAAAGTTGGTAGTAAAGTAAAAAAGTACTAGATAATTATTATTTGAATTAATTATTAAATAAATCTGAAATTAGAAATGCAAACGATGTGAACAGTTATATAGGTAGATAACTTATTAACCAGTTTACAATTTTTTAACACTGATAGAGTAATCTGCAACTGTTTGCATTTGAAAATAAAATTATTTAGTGGCTACAATAATGTCCATTAAATTTGAATTTGTTTAATTTAATGCTTTTATGACAAATATTGTTAGTTTGAATGCCAAACTTTTCTTTGAGATGGAATATACTGCATTTACCAATGTTCGAATAATTGAACAATTTCCTTCAAAAACTGCTAAGAATGTATCAGATTTTCTAATATTAAATCTTCATAATTTGAAAATTGATTATTTTATCACATTTATAATACATTTAGTTATTGTCATATGTTAACCGATTATTCGATTATTATTTACTAAAAAAAAGAATTATTATTATGAATTAGGATCAATTATGGAATGATATTCGTATTTATAGCCCTGTAGTCTTTAAAGCCGGGCGCCGTTACCGTGGAATAAAACAAAAACGGTTTTGGATATTAATGAAATTCTTTATTCCTGTGAAAGAACGTTCGATGCCATTATGTATGGAACTCGATTTCTTTTGCATGGCCACCATGGGAACGCTTGCAGAAGTCCAGACGCTGAACCCAATTTTCGACGGTTTTCAAGCATCAATTAGCCGATACTGCTGCAATTTCACGTTCCATATTCGTACGAAGTTTATCAATCGTCACTGGCTTGTTGACTTAGACCATAGACTTGACGTAGCCCCACAGAAAATAATCAAACGGCGTCAAATCGCACGACCGAGGCGGCCAATTGACTGGACCATTTCGTGAGATAACATGTTCTCCCAACTTGGTTTCCAATAAATTGATTGTGACATTCGCTGTGTGGCTTGTGGCGCCATCCTGTTGGAACCACATGTCCTCCAAGTCCATATCATCCAATTGTGGCCAAAAATATTATGTTATCATTGAACGGTAGCGATTCCCATTCACAGTAACGTGCCGGGCTTTATCATCACGGAAGAAGTACGGCTCAATGACGCCGCCGGCCCATAAACCGCACCAAACCGTGAGTTTTTCGGGGTGCAATGATGACTTCTGGAGTACGTGTGGATTGCTGTTTGACCAATAACGCATATTTTGCTTATTGCTTCGTCATTCGTATTCAGCCAGAAATGAGCCTCATCGCTGAAGATGATTTTTCGATTAAAATCGAATCATTTTCAAGTTGTTGATCAGCCCAATTAACGAACATACGACGCTTCTGGGGGTCAAGCGGCTTCAGTTCTTGCGTCAATTTGATCTTGCAAGGTATGTAGGCCAAGATCTTTTTGCAAAATTTGCCACAACGACTTCACAGAGATGCCCAACGCTTGCGAACGACGTGCGAGAGACACATTTGGGCTTTCTTTAACTGAAGCCTCAGCAGCAGCAATATTCTCGACACTACGGGCACATCTTTGTCCCACTGGCACGCGAACATTTTGTACTGTGCCTGTGGATTAAAATTTTTCCACTAGACGCTCAATTGTTGATCTGGTAGGACGATTATGACGACCATAAATTGGACGTAGCACTCTTAACGTTGAAACTACTGATTCCGAATTTCGGTAGTAAATTTTAATAATTTAGACTCGTTGCTGGCTCGTATATCTTTCCATTATGAAATGGCAAACCTTACTGAAGAGAAATGTAAAAAAGCGGCAAAAATATGAAGTCGTTTGCTGTCCCTATCGGTCTACTTTTGTAGAGTCTCTGTTGAAAAACGCTTTACAAACGAGATGGTGGCTCTGCAAGTGCTTTAATGAAAATTCTGCGAACTTAAATGTGATTTCAACAGTCAGTCATAAGTAACTTGACTTTCATACTTCTACATAATAAAGGGTAATTTTTTAGCAACTTTTTTTTTTAAGACTGTTTTTGCAGATCAGCTGTATTCGTGTAACATGTTACTGTTAAAAAAGTTTAGTTTGGTATTTAATTTAATCATGTAGCGGCTTATAAACGAACAATGCTTGCATGTTATTGAAATTTATTAACAAAATTCGTGCTCGTCAGAAATTCATTTTTGGTTGAATGAATACGTAAGAACAGCTAGAAGCATTGCAAGAACTTCCAATGCATCTCGAAAAATTCACTGTTTGGTGTGGATTATGGGCCGGTGGCCGATATGTTGGAGACCATAAGCCAAAATTGGACCCAGTGTATGAATCATTTGAGGTTTAGCCGAGGTCAAAATTTACATTAAATCATCTTTAAATATTGAATTGTAGATCGCTCTATAGACTCTAATAAAGATTTCATAAATTTTTCTAAATTTTATGAGTTGTTTTTAATCAAATCCGAAAACTCTTAAAAAATTACATTTTACATATAAAGTAATTACAAACGGCATGATAAACTTACATTATACCCTTACCACACTCATGATGAAGGGTATAATAATAATAAACAATTAATTAAAATCGGTAGGTTTTGCGGTTTTAAAGAAAAACATCTTTGTTATATCTAAATAATTTAAGTATAACTTATTTATAAAATTCAAGCAAGATTTTCCATTTTTGTAAAGCAAATTATACAGTAGCACAAAACCACAATAAAAACAAGTAAGAGTGCTATATTCGGCTATGCCGAATCTTATATACCCTTCACCTTTGTTGTGGATGCATAATTATATTATATACATATATTATATTCATACACTTATATTCATACACATTGTTTGGTAGTTTTTTGATGCAATTTTCAGAGGTTGTCTCGGATGTTTGCTCATATCTTCGTTATTTATGGACGGATTTTGCTGATTTTAAATAGCAAACTTCTCGAAAGCATGTCTGAGAGAATTATTGAATATTTGGATCCAGAAGATATCTGGGGACTTCAGAAAATTGATTTCAACAGGCAGACAAACGGACATGGCTTAATTGACTCCGCTATCTATAAGGATCCAGAATATACATATATACTTTATAGGGTCGGAAAATTATATTGTGGAAATTACAAACGGAATGACAAACTTATATATACCCTTCTCGTGAAGGTGAAGGATATAAACAAAATACTCGTATGTATTTACATACAGTTGATTCAGATAGTGTGTGCTCACCTTACAATTTTTAAGGTGCTCTTTCTGGTAATTAAAATCCTTTGTGATTTTAATGCAAACTACATATGTATATTCTCAATGCCTGTGGTGGTAACCTTATTGAAACCACTAAATTACAATTTGTTTAGCATTTAAGCAACATAAATTTAACACAAAAACTAATTGTACTCCTTGTGAGTGCTCATCAGTAACAAGCTTGTATTTGAAAACAAATAACGGAATATTTTGCATGCTCTCAGGCTCTTTCTAATGGTGAAAAAAGATATATTGTATGGGTAAAAGAATAATCGTATGGTACCGGCAACAAAAATAACAAAAACTATTAGTAGCAACTTTAACAAAAGCGTTTGTCCAAATACAGTACGAAATGTGCATCATGAGTACAGTCGTATTTTAAGAAACCCTATATCAGCAAACTGAACAAGATCAAATGACATAAATACCACAAAGAACATCGAAATACATAAATCGAACGACTTTTGGAAGAGAATACGGTTGAGAGCAACTTTATATATATGCATATGGAAACCATGAAAGATGTAAAGATGTGGAAAAAACTAAATGAAGGAGTTTAAAGAAAAAAATTTGTGTCCAACTTTTAAACATGAGTCTATCTTAAGTCTAGAATGGGAATGTATGAGCGCTTCTGGAGATGGAAATTTACATATATGTAATTGATGGAATATTGGAGCACAGGAAGTACCTATATTGACATTTTAAAAACTCATCTCTATCCCAGCGTGCAAAAAATGGGTGTTTCAGAAAACTTTATATACTCGTATACACAAGACAACGAACACAAACACACGGCTCATAATGCCTATTGTATAACACTCCAAAATATATTGAAAGCTGTCCCCCCCAATCACCCGATATTAATCCTATTGAAAACATGGGATCATTTAGACAGAAAACTTAGAGATAGAGAAAAGGTATAAGACTTATCTAACAATAGCTTTACAGAAAGAGTGAAATAAAATTCCACCCTTGGTGTTCCAAAACTTGGTGAATTCTATTTCCAGAAGACTAGATGCCATTATTAAGAACAAGAGTTCCCATACAAAATATTAAAATATTTCTTCTATGCGATTTTTATTGCAAAAAATTCGAAATGAGCACTCACTTTTTGAAGTTAAAAACTAAACTATTTTTAGTTATGCGTTGTGATTTTGAATTAATAAATATTTTTATTAATTTTTTTGTATTAGTTTAAATATTACAAAAGAACCGCTTAAAATGTGGTGTCAACTTCTTTACTGTGCAATAAAGGTAGCCTAAAATATATATATACTTTTAAATTTAAGTTATGAGTGAACACACTCACTTTATAAATCAACTACGTGTTTTTTTTAAATTTCTTAACTCTTTCGAAAAGGGTACTTGTGACAAATGGACTTTTAATTATAAAATACATATGTTTGTTTTTTAATTGTTTGCTTTGTTGAAGTAATTAAAAATTTCAATTGAAGTGATATTTTTGATAAATAAAAACAATGAAGACCATGTGTACATATGTATGTACATACTACAATTAAGAAAAGCCTACAGTAACTTATTATTAATATTAATAATGTTATTTTTTTCAAGCTAAAATGGCCTAAATTTATTCAATGTAAATAAAAATCCATTATTAATATTATTTTTTATTATTAATTATTATTAGTAGTATTAAAATTTCAGATATGTAATATATTTCCATTTTCGCCGCGAAGGCTTAATATTACAAATAAATGAATAAATAAATAAAAATAAAATATTAGAGAAAATTTTTCATTTGGCTTGAGTTCATTTTTTTAATTAATAACTGGAAGAATAACATTGTGAAACTATATTTTTCTAGACAAATGGCACCCTGGAATGCATTTTCTACCCAGCCAAGGGCGTCATCAGCAATGTTTAT
This sequence comes from Bellardia bayeri, assembly GCA_950370525.1. NCBI lineage: Eukaryota > Metazoa > Arthropoda > Insecta > Diptera > Calliphoridae > Bellardia > Bellardia bayeri. The sequence continues at coordinate 17,463,217 of OX493268.1, read as the reverse complement.
TGCCCAAGATCTACTTGTAAACATCATCTATTTAACTCGCCATTTATTGAGAAATAGAGTGAAGTGAACTCAATCCAAATGAAAAATTTTCTCTAATAATAAATATAAAAAGTTCAATCATAGTATTCTCTAAATATTAATAAAATAAAATATGTTTGAATGTTAAAGATATTTCTACACAGTATTGCAACTAAATCAAAAATGTTTACAAATTTCTATTTTCGCTATTCTTTTTACAGGCCATTGGTCCAGTGCCCGATTTGACAATAAACGTCCTTAGTCAAAAGGATCTTATCTATAGTCTAACATTGGAAATTCCCGAAGCACAAACTAAATCCTTGTGGCAACTCAGCATTTGCAGCAATTGCAATGTAGCTTTGTGTGCCAAACTTCTGCACAATAATCCGCCACAATATCTCATAAATTGTGGTCTGCTGACCAACAACGAGGAATTATCACAAAAAAGATCAGATAAAGCATTCTCCGATACCTTTGGTATACTGATAATGGATCATCCAAAAATGGATATGCTAACCGCAAATAATCAAAATACCAATAGCAATGTAACAATTGGCTCAATGTCCAATTCCTTTGCAACGTCATCGTCATCGACTAGCCTCCATTTGGATTCGAAGCAGTTGCGTTTACGACAATTGCAGGGCAATTTGCAGCAACGCTTGCAAAGAGAAATAGCTGAAACGGATGAGCGCATACAGCGCTATACCACCCAGCAGTTTGCTTTGCTAAAAAGTTTTCGCGAAAAATCTGAACAGGAATACCAAATGCTAGTAACGCTTATACAATGCATACCCGAGCAACAAGCTAACGAGTGGCTGGAGCGTCAACCACCCTCACTAGATGTGAGCAATAATGGGGGCAATTTAGCATATGCCGGTACACGTAGGCGTAATACAATTTCCAGTCGCCGTGATCTAAATAGTACGGCACCAACTACACCAACTGCAACACAACCACCTAACACTATATTCAATATGAATAAAGAGAATTATACAGGAAATTCTATGGCTGCCATGCCTACTTCACCTACAAGTGCCATAATTACTGCAACGGGCAATACTACTCACTCACCAACACAGTTGGCATCAACGGCTAGTGAGGACACTTCCACTACACCGACCGCTGTTGGTAGTATTAGTAGTTCTGCTCTGAATCGTAAAATGTCTAATTTCGATACACCACCGGCTACACCCGAAGCTATACCCATGAGTGTGGGCAATAGCCCTACATTTCGCCAGCAGCAACAAAATGTGTTTGCCAGCCAACAGCATACAGTTCAGCAACAATTTTCAACAACTTCTGTCGAAACCGCTGACGATTGTCTCTTCGAATTGGAAGGTATTGATGGCAACAATTCGTTGACACCTCAGCACCAGCACCAGAATCGTCAAACTATGTATTTACAAAATCCACCATCACCATTGCGTCTTTTACAGTCGCAGCAACAACAGCCACAAAATGTGCCACATCAAATACTGCCACCTTACAACAGCTATCAGCGTAGTTTAAGTTATGTTAATGCACAGCCGGAAAATCACATGAGCGATTTAGATGAAAGTGATGATGCTGAAGAAGCTGAAGGTAGGTTTAATTAGAAAAAAAGTAAAGAGTATGTTAGATGTTTTCAAGGAAATATGCAAATACATTGTTTTATAAAAATGTGGCATTTTTGAAAAGAATAGTTAGAAATTGTTTGATTTATTTATGCTGTGGTGGACACGAGGTTAACACACTTGGTATCTGTTGCCGATTAAAGCAAATATTTTTTTTTTGTTATTTTTTAAAACCTTTTATTTTTCAAACGTGTTTCACTTTTTGTTTTATTAATTTATTATATTTCGCTGGGTTTCTTTCCAGACTACACTAAATAAAAATTTTATTCACAAACACAAAAAACAAGAAACAAAAAAATTAGTAAGATATCCTTTGTTTTTACTAACATCGAACTCAACCTAAATGGCATATTGTCCTCAGCATGTGGAATCATTGTACTTGAAAGTACTGTGTTAAGCATACTGATCCATTCGTGTATCGACCATATAGGACCAACACCATGCCAACGTTGCGCACACCATCACATTCGCACCACCGTGCTTTATGGTCTTAGAATTATACTGCATGTCGGGCGGAAATTTATAGGTTTTTCTAAATGGCCATGGGCAAAAGAAATCCGATACTGTAAGTTCTTTTTTGAAACATGTGGCTGAACAATGCACCCACTCAAATTTTTTTCATTGAGCAATTCTCATAATTCTAGAGAAGACAAGACGTCAATATCGAATTTTGTTGAAAAATCTCTTTGAATTGCGGTGGAGATCTCCATTCTGCCACTGGCCTACCACTGAGTCCTTGTAAATTATAGAGACTCCTTTACGGGTTGTTTTTTACGTCTTAAGCTATGTGTCCACGATCGTCAGATATTACAACGTTGTCAGAAAAATGTGCAGAAATTGTCAAACACTTTTCATTGTCATATGTGCAAAGTTTATGCATCTGCCAATGGCAGCATTGTCATAGAAATTATTTCTAAATGCAACTCTGTATATACATAAATAAACAAACAAGTGTGTATTAATAAAATTTTTGAAAAAAATGGAAGAAAATTAAAGAATTAAATAGTGTGCATTAATAAAATTTTTGAAAAAAGTGGAAGAAAATTAAAGAATTAAATTAAGGAAAATAAAAAATGGATAGCGACATATTTTTTGATGAATCCTGTTTAATAGAGTGCAGATAAAATGGTTCCAATTGCTCTTTTTTGTTCCATGACAATATTTAAATTAATAGTTTATATAGTATATTTAAAATTTTTGAACACACACACAGAGCTGCAAAACGAATTTGACAATGCCACACAACAATCTGACAACCGTTTGAACTGACAATTTCGGTTAACAGTGTGCAAATGAAATTTTTAGTATTCTTACAGTCGTGTAAACTTACAATTTACCTTTTGCTAAAAATTTTTCAATGTCAGTACATTGCTAGCACATTGGTAGATATGACAACGTTGTAATATCTGACGATCGTGGACACATAGCTTTAGATAATGTGCAATGTGTCCCATGGGTTGGAATGTGGCCTAATGCCAGTGTTGCCAAAATATTTTAATTTCCCGTCAAATTGGGGTTTAAAAATCGCCAGAAATCGCTAAATAAATTTTTTTACAAAACCGTCAAATAAATAATTTGAAAAATTTGAATTTACGTTAAATAAAAATAGCTGGTAAAATAAAATGTAAATATGTAATTAAACATATGTATTTTTTATTGAATTGTTTTTAATCATTTACAAACAAAATTAGGTATTTTCATAAATATAGTGCCAGTCTTCAGCATTTTGTGTATAAGTGACCATTGTACCTACTTCGCTTAGAACAGATTTTAGAAATTCATAATCAAAACAACATTTATTCTCAAGTTTGAGACCGTATCTGTAATTAAAATTGAATTCGTTTACAAAAAATTACATTGCAAAAATGTATTAAATCAATATTCAAAAATTTTATTGAATAAAAATAAGAAACCACAAAATTTAATAAACTACCTTTTAAAACTTTTTAAAGAAATTATGTAATTGATTTAATTTTTCCATTTTCCTTTAATTATTGAAAAGATTTAGAAATATATATATTCCCAGTAAAAAATTCGTGTTTTTTGAAGCACTTAAGAGAAAAAGCGCATAATCGAGCGCTGCAATAAAAGCGCTCTTTTGAAGCAGTAAATGTTTAAGCTAGATTTACACGATTGAAATTCTCTTCAAAATTTGAAGCACTCGTGTAAACAGCAAAAATTCTCCAAAATTTATTTATTTAATAGTTATTTATTTAATAAATTTTGCTGTTTACACGAGTTTGAAGCATTTTGAAAAGCAATTTTGAAGAAAATTTCAATCGTGTAAATCTAGCTTTACGAATAAAATATACAAAAAAGATGCTTTTTTAGTGCTAACAACGAAGAACGAATAATAGCCTATAGAGTTACGTATGACAACGAAAGTCAATTGCAAAACGAATATTGCGCTTCTCAGTTACTATGATTTTTTCTTAAGCAAAAACATTCAGATAGAATTAAAAAAAAACACTTTGGGAAAGTGCTTTATTTGCATGTTTGACTAGGTTAAAAGAAGCGCTTATTGTCAGCAAAAAGTAGTCCTCCAAACCTGGAACACCTTATACAAAAATCATGCATTCCATCAGCAGGTTTGAAGCGATTTGAGGTATGAATTCGTACATAAATCCTGCTCCTTTTGGAGCACATTTTTTACTGGGTTTTTTTTTAATTTATTTAGCTTTTTGAGAATTCTTAAAATATTTTAATAAAAAATATATATAAATTTTAATTAAAGGTAAATTTACCTGTTTCGTAGTTTGATTTTAACTAGGTTGAGTTACTAGGTAAGTTATACCATATACAGCCATGTCACAGAATTTAATTCCGTATTTTGCTTCTATAGAAAAAGAAAACGAACAATTTTTTCGGAATGAAACCTAGAAATTCTTAAAATTACAATTTCACATAGCGAATTTAAAGTGGTTTCATTTCAAAAAAAATTCGTTTTACTTTTTCTATAGAAGCAAAATACGGAATTAATTCCACTTCCGAACGGAATTAAATTCTGTGACATGGCTGATAATTCAACTTTGAAAAAACACTAAAAAACGCTAAAGCGCTGTAAAAAAAAACTCCAGATTTCACGCTAACCGCTAAAAAGCATTTTTCCCGCAATTGGCATTGCAAAAACGTCAGATTTGACGGGGAAACGTCAAATTGAGCGAATTAAAGTTGTGCCCGGTCGTTCATTTCAGTGACCGTTCATTTATTCAAGACTGATTCGTTCATTCAATTCGTTCAATCGTTCACTTTGAACGAATGAATACAACGCTTATTGAATGTGATTTTCTTCTTGTCTTTTGATAAACAGCAGCTAAACGAAATTGATCCGTACACTATTGAACGAAAACCGTTCAGTTAAATGACCGGCTCATTCCGTTCAATGAAGTGATCCGTTCATTTTAACCCGTTCGTTCATGAACGACACAGCTCTACTTGCAATCACGAGATCTGGTGGTAAATGACCTTACGCTGTTCCTCTGGGCACCACTTTTTCAAGTTTTTTTATATTTTGTTTCATAAAATATTTTTATAACTTATTAATTTCTAAAAACTTACCGCGAAAAACTAACAAAATATATAAATTTACTTGAATGATCTAAATTATTTTACAGTCAAATTTCCCATTAATTGCAATTAATCACAAATAGAAGAAAGTATTAAGAAATATTGCAATAAAAAATCACACTATGGGGTGTATCACTGAACAAAAATTACTGTTAATATGTAATTATAATTAAATAAAAAAAAGCAGGAACTGAAAATGACAGATCCACTTTTATTTTATTGGTGAATTGTCACCATTTACCATTTTCAAATCGTTTTTTTGTTTTGTATCACTCAGAGAGTGATTTATGTGAGAAGATTTTAGGTTAGTAGCTGAGAGAAACAGAAAATAAAAAACCAGAAATAATCAAGATGAGATAGGTATGTATGTATAATTTAATTTTTTTCGTAAAGGTGAAGATATAACTTTTATTTTCGAACTTTAAAAATAAATTGCAAAAGTTAATTTGAAGCAAATCAATGAAGCCTGAATATAAAAATTGTAAATAATTGTATGTAAAATTTAAAATTTCAAAAAATATCAAAAATTTTACAAAAAAGTATTAAATTTTAGAAAATAAAAATAAAATTACCTAATTGAATGCCATTGATATTATTTGGTCTTGAGGTATACTCTGGCACTAGTTCAATACATTTAAGAAATATTAGACAAATTTTAAATTCTTTAGTTCGTTTTGATTACAATGTTAAGCGTAGAGATTATAATTCTGTTTAAAGTTTCTTGTTTGTTCTTTTGAAGGTTTTATTAGGTATCGAAACATAATTTTAATTCATATGATTATCAAATTTAGAAGGCCACTTGCACTGTACAGATCTTTTACTTATTCACAATCCATTAGAAATCCTCAGATTTGCATACCTAGAATCTTTTGTTGTGAGAATTGCAAGGTTCTGGAATATTATACCTTATTCCTTGCGAATTTTTTCTTAATCTAATAATGTTTTTCGTTTAAAAATTATGGAATTCTTATCTACTACTCTTTAATGACTTCTAATTTATGGATACCTATAGCTTTCTCAATCTAATAATGACCTGTTTGGGTTTATTTATTTATTAAGTTTGCAATTTATATGTTATGGCTGTTGAGCCACAAAAATTTACTTAATATATCGCACCCTAAATATAAAAAGGTCACAACTCAAAATACTAAAACTTTCAGGAGAGAAAAAAAGTTCATCGTGCACAAGCAATACACTCAATATAAAAGTAGACATAACTGTATTTTTCCAGTTAAAGAAAATAGTGTCGTGAAAGAAATTTTTGCAGTAGTTAGAGATGTTCACTCTGAATTAATTTATGGAAAAAAATCAGTTTTGGAAAATTTTAAGTTGTGCCCCTTTTTAATTTGGGGTGCGATATGTATACATATACATACATATATATCGTTAACTTAATACGAAAAGGCCCCAACTCATAATTTTTCGAAATCGATATTTTTACATATTTCGATAGACTATTACTAGATACACCTCCTCCAAAAAAATCAGATGAATTCGGAAAAAAATACCGAAGTTATAGCCTAAAAAAGAAAAGCCCTAACTAAAATTTTGTATTAATATTGCATCTTTTTATTTATTAACATATTATCAAAAATTCAAAATCATTATATGTACCAACAATTAAAATTTGTTAAAATTTCATAAAAAATTTCGAAATTGTTAATTAGTCACTATAAATTTTTTAAAACAAAATTTAAGCGTTCCAGCTTCCTATATGAAGGTATAGGTCGACATGCGACTTACTTAAATCTATCGTGGGATACCTGGCAATTTGAGGAATTAATTCTCCGCCAAACAAGTAAGAAAGTATAGTCGGTCAAGCCCGACCATATAATACCCTACATCCAGTATATCAATAAAACAGTTTTTCAGATATGGGCGCTATATGGGAGATATTACCTATTATGGACCGATCATCAAAAATTTAGTGGCATGACTTCCGTGAATATAAGTTATATGTGTTAAACTTTATCTCGATATAAATACGTTTAAAAGATTTATGGAGGTTAAAGTGAATTACGAAGAGGGTCTTATATGGGAGTTTTGACTATTTATGAACTGACTATTATAAAATTAGGTGTCATCCTATTTGTACATAAGAAACTCAATTTTGTTAAATTTTATTCGGATACCAACATTTTTCAAAGAGTTATGCTCTTTTAAGTGAGGGAAGTGGGCCTTATATGGGAGCTACGACTAATTATGGACCTATTGTCATAAAATTCTACCATGTTATATGTATATGTACGAATAATATTGGTGTTCCAACATTTTTGAGAGAGTTATGCTCTTTAAAGTGATTTTCGGAAGTGGGCCTTATATGGGAGCTACGACTAATTATGGACCCATCTGCACAAAATTTGTAGATGTGATTTGGCTTCATTTACCACTTATTTGTGATGAAACTTGTTTGTTTCCTTGCATAATTCAAACATTTATGAGCGGTAAACCCCAATTTCGGAAGGACTTTTGTATGGGGGCCAGGTGAAATAATGGACCGATTTCCACCAGTTTCAATCCCATCCAAAAAATATCACTATCCAAATTTTATCAAAATATCTTCAAAATTGCGACCTGTACTCTGCGCACCAACTTTATATGGTGGTGTAGGGTATAATAAAGGTTATTTTTAGTGATTTTTTTTTTTAAGAAAATATAAATCACTATTTTGTATTTTGAGATTATATGGGACGAGTTATTTTTGGTCACTGAGAAATACGTTTGAAAACAGCATATATGAAGTGCGCTAACTTCATGTCCACCACAATACAATATTAATTTTTTGGTCACTGAGAAATACCTTTGAAAACAGCATATATGAAGTGTGCTAACTTCATGTCCACCACAATACAATATTAATTTTTTGCGTTCTTCGCAAATTAAATGCGAAAAGGGTTAATAAATGCACAATATTTCCAGAAAATTAACTCATGAGTGACAGATCTGTCAGAAATATTTTTTAGAATATTTCTCAAATAAAATGTTTTTCAGAAATTACAATAAAACCTATTTTTCGTTTAATAAACATGGTGTAACTATACAAGGTGAGTGCAGTAACACAGCAGACTACTTTCAAGTGTTTTTGATAGTAGTACATTATTTAAAAAAAACAAATGTTGCCGATTTGCACTCACCTTGTATAATTACACCATGTTATTAACTTATTAAAATTAACATATGTATATTTTTTTGTAGATGCTCTGGATTTGGATACCTCAATGCCTATAGCCATGACTGCAACCCCCCACAGACGCGTAAATTCGAAAACCGCAACACAAGTAGCAAATTTTGCAAAAAGTCTACCTATAGAAATAGCAAACTCTCCTTTAGCTGTGGGACGCAGTTATATGGCAACTTTAGAATCGGATGAAGATGTATGTATTTACTTATCAAAACACTTGTTATAATCTCAATTAATTTACAATATTTTTTAGGCACTTGACAATAATGTCGACATAGCGGCCAGCATTAAAGCTTTAGCTAAAAGTGTCCATGGTGAGGCGGTGTTTGGTGATTTACCCAGGCCCCGTTTGCGTTCACAAATTTAAAAATAACATAATTACATATGTGTTTTTTATTAATTGTCTATTTAATAATGCCTTCAAAATCTATGATGACTTTTATACATTTTTGATTAATTATTTTTGTCATACTGACGCTATTTCAGCAACAAAATATTAGTTTTAAGTTACTTTTTTTCTAAACACAATGATGTCTTTATGTTAAGTTTAATAATAATTTTGTTTGTGTAATAAATTTTCCTTCTTTTTTTAGAATTGAATATTTTTTTAAAGATTTTGCAGAATATTTCTATATCATAAAAAATATTTTTTATCGATGCATTAAAATATTATATATTATATTACTTATAACGTTTAAACATAACAACAACAAAAACAAAACCACAACTTGATCATGCTTTTTGATAATAAATAAATTTAATCCAACGGCATCAAACTCATATTTAAACATTCTTAATATGTTTATGGTATTTTGTTAACGAAAAATAATACAAATAATGTGTTTTAATAAATGTTTATATAATAAATTTGTATTTAATTTAATATATATCTACACATACATACATATGTTTGCTTTCCAATCGAAATACACAATAACCCCCCCTGTAGTCATTCTAGGCTTTGAGATTAATGATATTAGTTTGCTAGTCTTAGAACTAGGTGTAACGACACTTTGTTACATTCTTATTAGTCTTAAGAAATTGGAACTTGTTTCAAGACGCAGATGATTTATTTTTATTGGCTCAATGGCTCATTTATAGAATTAGAATTTTCCCAATATTTATATTTAGTAAGTATTACTTATTTGTTTAGAACTAATGTAGTTGTTGTAGCAGCTAGACTATATAAATTTCTAATCAGGTGGTTCAAACCAAGGAATTGCGCTACTTTTACTGGGTTGGTCCATAAATGGCTAGGGACCCTGGCATACAGCTTGTAATTGTACGTAAGGCAGCATTTTATATGTTCCTCTACTGGGTATGAACGAAGGTGACCGGACTGGAATTCACCACTAACCGACTAATCGTGTCCTTGTCCATACCTCAAGAGCTGCCTTTGTGCGAGATTGCAGGGGCGTGAGCTATCAAAGGTGACTTTCAAGTTTTTTGGGTGGTTGACAGTAGGTGCTCAATAATATTTTAATAATTTATTGTTTATGTATCTATTATACATATGTATATATATATATAACTGAATGTATGTATGTTACGTATGGACTCCAAAACGGCTAAGCCGATTTTGGAAGGAATAATAGTCTATATAAAGTTTTGATTGTACAAACGGGGGTGGCACCGCCCATATAACCCAAAAATTTAAATCGTTTGATTTTACTGCTGTGATACTTAGTTTAATACAATTTAATTATACTGTGATATTATTTTATTTATATTTTTGCATTTGTTTTGTTTAATTAAATTTATGTTTTATGTTGTGTTTATGTAAAACAAAATGTATATAAAATATTCTAAATGCAAAACTATTGACGAAAGATTATATATCTAATAAAATATCCCTGATGATGTTGGGAATCTCCAACGAAACGTCGGAAAAATAAATTATGAAATAATCTTTTATTTGCATAGAATACATGACCTTAATAAGCCCGATTTAGAAATTTCTAAACAAATCAATAATTAAATCGCCGTATTTTGAACATTCTTTGACCTACGTCAATGATATGTGGTACATATGGTATTGGCATAATTAGGAATACGTACCAGGACATGAAATATTTTTCCCTTTTATTTTTTTAACATTAAATTTTAAAGTGTGAAAAGGGAAGGGAACAAATTGTCTTCGACAGTTTGAGTACATATTAACATTATTGAGCAACTCAAGTGTTTAGGTGTCATTTTAAATGCTAGACTTTCTTTTTGTACCCACATTGATATTTTAAGCTCTAGAGTTTTTGGTATTTTGAGCAGAACTTATGTTTGCTTAGGCATACATATACGGCCCAATCATGAATAGAAAATCCACGGGATTTTTTCCCTTTTTTTTAACATTGAATTTGAAGAGGAAAAATTGGAAAAGGGAAAAAACTCCCACGGAATTTTTATTCATGATTGGGCTGATAACCATCGTTATCTTGAATACTAATTAAGCATACATACCAACTAGTTTAACCTCTGTTAATTTGTTTTTATATATGTATGTATATAAACATCTTATACTTTTTACACTTTTAAGTCCTTAGAAGGGCAAACTCACTGTGGCTCCGTCATCGAGCCCTAAATAAAATAAATTATTACAATTTGTATGTAGAATTTGTTTCTACTTATGCATATTGAAATTAAAATGACTATAATATAGTTTAAATAAGTTGAAAAAGATATTTTTAAAGCAATTTATTTGTTCTATTTTATTTTATTAAATTTATTACAATTTTTATTTTACATATTCCAAATGGGTAATTTATTTTCGCATTTACACACACAAGGCACATTCGTTATAGAAACTACATATGTACATACTACTATTTTCTCCACTAAAATTAGAACCTTCTTTATTTAATCAACCCAATCAGTATCATTTGAGTCGTCTTCATCATCTTCCGAAGTATTGGCAGTATTGCGAACTGTGTGTTTTGTGACAGGCGGTGGTGGTATTAAAGCTGAAAGACGAGATATTACTGGATTGCCGCTAGGTGTATTCATTGGTGTTGTATTGTTATCATTCTTAGTGTTAGTGGGGTCAGTATTATCTTTAGATCCTGAAATGCCTTTACGACGCATTAATAATTTATTATGCAAGTCGGCCATAAGATCACCGCCCTGTGAACTGCGATTGGAATTTAGCGTTGTATTAGAGGCATTTGGAGCACGTGTATTATCAACAACATCACTGTCATTAGCAGCTAAGGGGGCAGCAGCAGTATGGCGTAGTGAGGCCTTACCAAGGCCGCCAGCATTGCGTATGGCAGCCATTAACTCGGAGCGCTTATCGGTATTCGAAGAAGAAACTGTTTTTGGGTTGTTTGTGGTATTAGTTTTGCTTTGTGCCGTTTGTTGCAGCAATGCCGGGGGCGGTGGAGGTGGCGGAGGAGCTGTAAATTGTATAACAGGCAGAGGAGGCGGTGGTGGTGGAGGTAATGTTGTGTCATTGCTGTTCTCTTGTTCAATTGGAATGTTTTCTTTCTTATCATTATCGTTCATTAATTCCGCGAGTTCGGGTAGATTTTCTACTATCAGCGCCAATGAGGGAGCAATTTTTTGTTTTGCCTCCTGACTTTCGTAACGTAAGTCATCGGCTATACCTGGCAAGTCTGGTAAATCCAATGGCAAATCCAGTTCTGGCGCCTCACTCAATTTGGGTGTATATTTTAATCCGCCTGATGGTGTAAGCTTTTCATTTCTGCGATGGGCTAACGAATGTGGAGCTGGTTCTAATATTTGCTTAGCTGCAATTGGTTGGTTACTAGCAAGTTGCTGACGTTTGTTTTTGAAGAGCTTAGCACGCCTCCAGGCATCCGAGGGTACCAGCGAATCACTATCACATTCTTCAAGGTCATATACACTGTAGTCAGTATTGAATAATAATACGGATTGTATAGATCTTAAGTCGGAGGGCATGGTACCCAAGTCTTGATTTTGTTTGATATTACAACGCTCCCTGGTTAAATTATTTTCAGCAGTTAATTTCACACTATTCTGATCTCTTACATGAAAGAATATTAATTTTTCATTGAGACTGGGTAAATTTGTTTCCAATTTACTGTCAACTTGATATTTGACGGCTTGTGTGAGCGCAATTTGTTCCTCTTGTTTGAACGTAACTGGCAGATCCTTGAATATTGTTGTAGCCGGAAATCTAGCTGGTGCATAGATGTGTATGGCTTTGCGTGTTCCCTGCAAGCTGTTAATTTTTGCCTGAGACTTGTTTATTCGCTCCTGAAGTTCCTTTACTTTGACATTATTTTTTTCAATTCGTTTATCGATACGTCCAAAAATGGTAACAATTGTATTTTGTAGACAATCAAGGGCGTAGGCTGCTTGGGTTATGGTTTCCTCATGACGTAAATCAGGCGGTATAATGGGCACCTTAAACATTGTTGCTTTAAAAAAGTGGACGGTAAATTGTTTTTTTCTTATTAGGTAGTATCGATAAATTATTCCAAATTGACTGCGGTTAAACCAAGCCTAAGTTGATTTTTTTTTCGTTTTTATTATTATTATCACTCTTTTGTTATGTTTTTTTTTTAATTACAAAATCAGATGGCTGTCAACTAAAAACTTACGAATTTGCAAGCGAATACAAATTAAGAAACTAAACAAAGTAAAATACATGATGGTTGCCAAGTTTAATATATTAAAATAACACAAATTTGCGTGGAACTCACTTATAACAGGGGTTTCAACAAGAATTTGTTTTCCAAAAAAATGATTTAATTATAAATTTAATGCAAAATTATTTATAATGATATATGTATGTCTACCACGACAACTCATACAGATGTCGATTTTTTTATATTTTAGTAATGACGTCACAAATTTTGATTTTAAAAGCTGGAAATTTGATTTCCAATAAATGCATTGTTTCGGCGCCTTTATGAAATGTACATAGCACTGTCTTGTTTATCATACCCCACTGTGAGACATTGGAAAACCCTTTTTCGAAACCGATTAAAAACTCTCTAATTCTTAATAATTTGCCTTTGAATTTTAGTGTATTTTAAAATTGGCAACAATAAACAATAGTTTGCAAATAGGTATCAAATATTTGTTCATATCAACGTAGAAGTAGAAAATAATAAAATAAACCCTAATTGGAAAAGGAAACTGCACTTAGTAATGGACTATTTGGGTAAGTAATTTCATTTTGTAGAATATGTGAGACACATGCAATCATGCTATTCATTACAGATCAAAACTTTAAAATAGCGGCGGTGGTGATAGTAGCCGAAATTATCAGACGTGGTTTCCGCATTTTCTATGAATACATTTTCTATTCCAAATACTATGAGCCCGAAAGTAAATTACTGACAATAATGAAAAGATCTTTTGGCATGAATTTATCTGCATCGATTGGTTTAATAGTGTTTTTATTTGTGGCTTTTATATGTGTAATTAACCGCGGTAGCCGTCCATCAGCATATTACTTTGCATACATGCCCCTCTATTGGATATTTATGGGTCTAACCATGGGCAATTCTCATTTAAACTATGCCGATTGGATACGACAGTCACATGGTCTAGATTATGCTGAAGGTATGGCATCGAATTACTTTCACGGATATCTGAAATTAATACTGCCAACACATGAAGGAGATACTGGTCTCAAGGAACGTATGGCGTTGTACGAGAATAAACATAAAGTTAAATTTGCTGTTAAACGTCTGTTTATTTTGGTGCCAAATACAATGTTTATAAATGCGAAAATTGAAAGCAAAATATTGAGTAAAGATGGAGTAATGGTGAGTTTATTTACAAATGTATGAAAGTACATTAGATAGGTACATGACACAACTTAAGTATTTTTTAGTTTTATATGTATGTATTGTAGCTAAAATCATAAAATTTTTTTATTTTTCTATTTTCTTTATTAGTTTTCTATTTTACTGATGTATAATTTGTTTGGATTTTAGCCTTTAGAAACAGTTAATAAAAATCGTGCTGGTGTTAAAAGGCCCTTCAAAAATGATGTATATCGTTTTAACTTACCTATAAATAATACTTACTATTATGTAGCTATGGAAGGAGCCACACCAATGTTGTCGTTTTTTGATGCCCTAAGTTTTCAACCGTCTACCACATGGCAAATGAAGGAGATGAAACGAGAGATTCTTTTAAAATTCTATAAGCATTTGTACTACTTACTAAATAAATGGCCAGAAACACAGGGAAAAGCAGAGCTGGTTCTCTACAACAGTAAGTTTTTATTTAATTTTTACATTGTTTTTTTTTCTTTTGTTCAAATATTCAAGCTATATTATGATATATTTAAGGCTACAAAACAGACGGTCGTCCTCAAGATGTGGGTGAAGTTTTACTTAGTCACATTACCAATATGTGGAATGAAGGAGATTCTTAAAATGGGTTTGCTGTTTAAGAAAATTCTTAAATCTCTCTATAGGTATTAAGAAATAATAAAGAAGGTGATTGCAAACTATGGTTTTCTTGCTACATTAATTACCTGTCCTTTACGCTAAGGTTGCGTTTCTAAATTTTTTAATTGATAATTTTTTTAAATTCTGTATTAATTTATTTATAAGTGTTAAAAGTGGAGTTTATTATATGTCATTAGAAAAATTATTTAAATTAAAATTAAGTGACATTATATTGCGCTTGAGAGCAGCTTTTTGCGAATAAAACTCAACGATGAATATTGATGATCTGAGTATGGAACAATAAAGTAAACAATAGTATAAGAATGAACAAATTTATTAAGTCGCGATCTAAGAACAATTTGTAAAAAAAAGGTTTTGAAATATGTCTGAGATATTTCCTAATTTAATGGAAAACTAAAGAACTTATACAAAACTATGTATTTGCTTGATTTTCTTTATATTTAGATCACCATCGTATGAGTAGTATTCCTGAAAATGTTCACGGTGCAAGTATAATGTGCATATACATATATACATGTACACATAATATGTATTTATGTACATACATATGTATATTTTTTAATTGTACCCATTTTTTGAAAAGTTTAAAATTTTTTTTTTTTTAATTTTTATTTTATATCATTAATTTTTAATAGCTCGTTTTGTAATTGTCCTAATTGTATTGTATAAAATTTTATACAATATACCTATATAGGTATGTGATATATTTAACAAATCAGATTATAAAGAATGAAAACCATTTAATATTATGGAGAATAAATAAAATATTTATTGGCTTTAACACCTGTATTTAAAATTTCAATAACATTTCGGATAGATTGATAGAAATATACATTATCAAATACTGTCTAATTAAAGTTAACGAAATTACAACACGGAAACAATTACATATTTTAAAACACACGGATTCAATTAATTTCCTTTTACTTATTGCAGAGTTTAAACAATTTAACATCCCAATATCATATTATCTATAACATCTGTAAAATCCAAATCTTTAGAATTATCCATTTGTCCGTAAGTTTCAGAATCGGCTCCTCGTTTCATCAATTTAGCTTGAGCAATGGCTAACATACGTTTCTTCCATTTCTCGTAATCTTCAATTTCTGCGCGCATTTTCTTATCATTATTAATTTTCTTCGAACTATCGTCGTCAGTGACCACTGTCGCTTGATCTTCATTATTTAGTTTTTTCAATTTATTATCCATGGCATTGTTATAATGTTTGGCCATAAATTTCTCCCAACGTTGTTCAAGCTGTTGCCATTGTGAGGGTTTCAAATTGCTGAAAGGCATTAGTTTGCTCTTGGAAAGTTTTTGTTTACACAATTTACATGCCATAAATACTGCCATGCTGGCATATTGTGGATGACTTATATCTACATCTGTAGACTGTTCACTGGCTATGACTTTGCGATAAAGTTCTAAAAGTTCTTCGGCTTTTTTGTTTACCTGATTGAGGCTCAGTTGTATACAGATGTCATTGACTCCCACCAATTTGTTGAGATCTAAAAGTTTTTCAAACATACGTCTGTTGTTGGCATAATGTGATTTACGTAGGCTAGAAAGTTTTAGGGCTTGTTCCTATTTAATGACAATTATTTATTATTACACTTATAGATTTTATAGCTAGATTTTACCTTATCAAAGGGTATTCCCATTAAGGTGGCTGCTATATCAGCACATAGTACTATTTTACCATATTCGTTTATTTGTAGCGCAACATTGGCGGAACGCAAATCTAATAATCTTACCAATTCCGTTGTTTTTCTAAAATAAAGTGTAGGTATATTATTAAATATGTTCATATACAATATACCTATATTGAGTGGCTACAATTGGTTCAACTTACCCCAGCACGTTTGGCTCATCTCTCAAACCCATTTTTGTTATTAATTGTTCTATTAAAGTGGTCATGACTGATTTAAAAAGTTAAGGCCAAGGTTGAATTTTGAAATTTGTTTACTCCAGTAATAACTTTTTTGTTGTTTAATTATTTTGTAGAAAAATGTTTATTCTGCGTAATATTAGTTTGTTTTCATTTGCTTAGCAGAAAATTGGCGCCAAACGAATCTGCAAAAATATAACAACTGTTCAGACCAGTGATAATATTTGGCGATTTTTTTTTGAAACAATTTAATGTGAATAGTGTTTTTAATTAAAATTGTGATTTTCTATATTTTAAATTTAAAGATGGTCAGTCCTATTTATAAACAAGATAAGCAATTAATGTTTTTTTTTAAATGCAGTATAACTTTGTCTTTAATATAACACTATATTATTGTTAAATCTATTTATAGGGCCCTCAACGATTTTAGGAATTTTGCGGTTACGAAAACTGTCATGGAAAACTAGCATGCACTTGAATACCAATGAAAACTATTAACGATTTAGCGAATTAAAACATATCAACGATAATTAATTATCGAACTTAGAAACAAGTTATACAACATAGGTTAATAATTGTAAATTTCATAGAATGATCTAGACTTAATGAAAAAAAAAAAATTGAAAAATTTGCTTGCACTTAGTGTATTGTAATGGCTGACTGCGTCAGTAAATAATATCGCATAGTAAAGCTACAGTCAATGGTTTTATTTTTGTTTTATTTGGCTTGCGCTGCGCTAAATTGGTTAATTTGTTTCTGCATCAATACAATTTTGAGGAAGAATATTTATTAAAATACCTTCAATAATCATGTCAGCGGTACTTGGCAACCCGAGTCTTAAATCTACCAACCAGTGTTGCCAGAAAATTAATTTCAAAATATGCTAAAACTTAAAAAACTAAGTGCTAGAATGTTCTACAGAAGAAAACAGTGCTAAATTTTTATTTCTTTCAAATGTTACAAATATAAATTACAGTTTTTTTTTAATTTTGTTCATAACAATTGTTCACTTGTTTTAATAGATTACATTTCATATATTAATTCAAAAATTTCCGTGTTCATTTACTTACTACACCGAAAGAAATTTAGTTGAAATATTAATAAAAGTTATTTTTTATTTCTCCAAAAGTATTTTTTGAAGTATAATGGTAAAAAATTTTTCAAGAAAAAAAATGTTTTTTATTAAGCAAATTATTCTAAAAAGCATTTGGCATAATTTTTAAAAATTTCCATGCATTTTCGAGAAACAAAATGCTAAATCTAGCTGAAAGTGCTAAAATGGCAACACTGCTACCAACATCTGTTCGGTTTTGGTATTTTATGTGCAGCCCTAGATAAAGTCTTGTTGCACAAAAAATCATTTAAGATTTCTTCTATTAAAAGTATTTTTATTTTAAAATTGTAATAAATATAGTAAATAACTTATGGTGAAAAATGAAAAAGAGAATAGTAGTAAAAAAGGTAAAATATACGGTGTGATTTCTCTAAGAAAATTTTAACATTAATTGTTAAAAATAAATTCCAATCAATATACATATACCTACATTTTTAGTATAAAAACAATAATAATAAAAATATGTAGTTTCATTTTAATAATTTCATGTATTTAATTATCGCACTGTAATTTAACCTCTTAAAAATATTCCCTTTTCGCAGATTACGTAGGTATATTGTGTAAAAAAAGAATTTGTCTTTTTATTGCATTTCCTTATAAAGTGTTTTGTTTATTGTGTGTAACATAATGGTTGAAATAGAGAAAGTGGTAAGTGGTACTATTGGTAATTACAAGAACTTTTAGTTTGTTCACCAAATTTCAATAAATGCATAAAGTCCATATTAAAAACTTCATTAAAATTAATGAAGTATTTCTCATATACATTATTTCTCAGTCATTCACAACATAATGTGACCTTTATCTTTGGTTTCTTTAACCATATTGGTATTAACGATAAGATTTCGTAATAATGCAAATAAGTATTTATAAATATTCATATTTAGTAGCAGGTGTTTATTTTCTAATATTAAATATTAAAATAAATAATTAATACCTAGAAGAAAAAGTAAATTTTTTCTTCTAGGTATTAATACATAGGTATAGATATTAATACATATTCTAAATTTATATGTATTTGAATAATATTTTTGGGATTTTAAAATGAAAAATTCTGGAATTAAAAACATTACTCATAATAATGTATTACTTAATTGTCTTTAAATATAAATACGATCTTTAAACCACTCAAAATAATGTTAACTATATTCAAAATTCTATTACTAAAATAAATCCAGTTCTAAGAACATAATCTTACTATAGAACATTTCCCCTGAAATTCCTTTTATTATGTAAGTATCTAATCATGTCTTATATGCCAGCCATTCAAAGGTATAACTGGAGCTTATATAATGTTTAATACCATTAAATAATAAATGGGGCCATGTAACATCTATGGGTAAGAAGTATTTGTTTTAAACTACTGTTAAAATAAAGTTTATTGATAAATTTTTGTTCAATATGTAGTTTATAAAAAGAACAGTACATATATACATATATGTATGTATGTATACATATGTACATAAATATGTCTTCCAAAATATCAATGTGTTTCTAACAATTTTGTAAAATCGTTTTTATTAAAACCTCCCACTACAAAACATTCATGCACAAATCATTAGATTACATTTGCTTAAGTATTAAGAGTGGATAACCGTTATAAAAATCATTGGTATATTGGTAATTTCTCTTAAAGACGAAGAAAATAAGTCTGCTGCCTTTGAAATATATTTTAGCTTATATTTTCAGTAGGAGTCGTCAATGGGATAAAGCTTCTTTTTTCTTTACTGAGGACTGTAAATTATGTACTAGGAAAAACGATAGCTACCCGTCGGCTGAATATGACGTGACTAAAACAAACTTGGAAAAATAATCCGACGACTAAATATTGGTTTCAGCTACGGTACATATGTATTCGAAAAAAATTAAAGAATACCGTTTTGAATCAGTTCGCTTAGAACAAATCTTGCTAAAGGGTGATTTTTTTAGCAAAATTCTTTTTGGCAGCTCACTGTTAAACATTTTCGGTTTTTTTCTATAATCGACTTAAAAAGGAACAATTGTACACTTTTTTATCGGAATATTGTGACGAAGCTTATTTCTGGTTGATATGTAAACAAGCAAAATATTCGTATTTTGTGTGAAGAGCAGAAAGAAGAATTGCAAGAACTGCCAATGTATCCCAAAAGTGCACTGCATGATGTGGATTATGGATTATGGAGAGCATACATGTGCTTTCAACAATACGGTGCCACATGCCACACAGCACACAAAACAATGGCCCAATTGCAAGGGCAGTTTATGGAGGGCCACATTTTAAGTTTTGTAATGTTTGTTCATGTTTATGATTAGTTTTAAATTTTAAACTTTAAATTTTATTCTACGCTCAGATTACTACGTAACGGTTGCCTGCTCTTCATACAAATATAATATGCACTTTAATAAATACTTATTAAGTTTTATTTTTTATTATGTCCTGTGGTTCCTAGTAGGAACAAAGGGCCGCAAATTATTAAGTTTGGCATGTTATAATTATTCCCGTAACTGAGATATTTAAAATTCTTACAAAGATTTTTTTAAACCAAATAACCTTAGAAAAAATCAACTGCAAAACGTTCGATTGACAATGGCCTACCAACCTCAACGTTATACAGCTATACAGGTCGTATGCGTGAACTTATTGAAGCCTACAATGCAGCCGTATCTATTTTATATCCGAAATACGCTTGGTATATTTATCCCGGTTACTTGCAATTCGCCATTTATCAACGTTATGTGAAATATTTCAAAGATAAATATCGCTTAGTGCCCCTACCAAATATTCTCTATGAACATTTAATTAAGAATGAGTTGATTAAATCGGAACATATTATATTTACCTCGGAAGATATTTACGAAGAATATGCCGAATCGGAGGAAGTGAATTTTGTCAATCTTATAGTGAGTTGTGGCTGGCAGAGGGGCGTAGAAAAATGTTTGACAAATGGCGAAGAAAAAAAGGAAAGTGAAACTATTTTAAAGCAAATATTAAATCAGGCACCTCATACATTAGTGGCACAGATGAGACCCTTGAAATTATGTCAAACTAATTGTGTGTTTATACAGGTAACGAAAAAATCCCATAGCCGTATGAATATGAAATTAAATTATTTATTTCAGGAAAACTTCTTTTCGAATTTAATGGATCGTTTTAATGTCAACAATGTCAATGTTAATAAAACTAAACTCTGGGCTAAATTAGATCATCTCAATGAGGAGCAAACCATACCAAATATTGCCATTAAAGCTCATGTATATCTGCTTAAAAATCCTTACGAATTACCTCCGGATGTTTTAGAATTAATATTGGGCAATTACTTCAATACGCCACGCATCTTGCATCGGGGCCATACTTATCGCATAGAAGTTAATGCCGATCTAATAGGAACCTCTCAGTATGCTCATTACTATTTAATATTTGCCTACATGAAATTCGTACACTTTCGCTGTGTCCATTTGGAGGTTAAGGGCAGTGAATTCGAAATGCAGGCTGTGGTAGCTAAAGGTTTCACAAATCTAGTGCAAATCGCTCATACTCATCAGTTTCTACCGCGTCAATTTCTAGATGATATGACCATTGTGGAAGGTTATCCTTTGGGTTTGCAAACGAGCTACGAATGTTTGCGTTCATCCATAGATGCTTTCTTGCCTAAAAAAACCACTTGCTTATCCTCAAAACATATCTTTCCCATGTTCATACTGCAGGCAGAACGCGGTGCTGGCAAAACGAAATTGGTAAATGCTGTTGCCCGGGACTTGGGCATGCATTTGTTTGGTGTTGATTGTGCGGAAATTGTATCACAGGTACCATCGCATACGGAAATGAAATTGAAGACTGTGTTTGCCAAGAGCCTAATAAGTGAGCCGTTACTGATATGTTTTCATAATTTTGAGGTAAATATAGTTTCAAATTTGGGAAAATATGAAACTTTTTAAAGTTTCTTTAATGTTTTCGAACTTGAAAATTCATAAAAAAATATTTAAATTTACTAAAAATTATATTTTTTTCCAAGCTTAAGGTTAAAAATTATAAATTAAAAATTTATAAATTTTTTGAAAACAACAAAACCTTAAGCTTCAAGAAAATATAATTTTTAATAAAGATAACAAGGTCGAACAATTAGCTAAATAATATTTAAAATTTACGTTAATTTAAATTAAATTATAAAAATCAACAGATTTTCGGCATTGATAATGAGGGCAACGAAGATTTACGTCTATTGGCCGCTTTTCAAGTACAAACCCAGGAACTTTTCACGCACAATCGTAAGCATCCGGTAGTTGTTGTCGCCTTGACCAGTGAAAAACACATTAAACCCATGATACAGCGTATGTTCTTGGAAGTAATACGCATCGAAGTGCCTACAAAAGATGAAAGATATGACATTTTAAAATGGCTTCACAAAAAGGAACTCTTCAAAAATAATATGTTTAATTTAAGAGACCTCGACAATTTGCCTCTGTATGAACTGGAAATGCAAGAGAGATATTTGCCGAAACTGCAAACAAATTGGCAAAGTACTAAGAAAGTTTTACGTGAAGTGGCTGATAAATCGCAAGGTTTTCTATTGGGAGATTTGCAGCTTTTGCATAATAATGCTGTCCGGCAACAGAGAGAGAATGAGTCAAAGAAGCTTAGCTTTGAACACTTTGCTTATTATTTGACTGTTATGCAGGCCTCCTTTGCTGATAGCTTGGGTGCACCCAAAGTGCCCAAGGTAATGTGGTCGGATATCGGTGGCCTGGCTAAATTGAAAGATGAAATTCAGTCTAGTATAGGTTTGCCGCTAAAACATGTACACTTAATGGGTAAAAATCTAAGACGTTCGGGTATACTTTTATATGGTCCGCCGGGCACCGGAAAAACTTTAGTAGCCAAGGCTGTGGCTACGGAATGCAATTTAAGTTTTCTATCTGTGCAGGGACCAGAGTTACTTAACATGTATGTGGGACAAAGTGAGCAAAATGTCCGAGAGGTGTTTGCTCGCGCCCGTTCAGCTGCTCCTTGTGTGTTATTTTTGGATGAATTGGATTCTTTAGCACCCAATCGAGGTGTGGCTGGTGATTCGGGTGGTGTTATGGATCGCGTGGTTTCTCAGTTATTGGCTGAAATGGATGGCATGGGCAGTGATGCCAGTAAACCCATATTTATTTTAGCCGCCACTAATCGCCCCGATTTAATAGATCCTGCTCTCTTGAGACCCGGTCGTTTTGATAAACTATTTTATGTGGGACCCTGTTCTACGGTTGATGATAAGGCCTCGGTATTGCAGGCTCAAACTAGACGCTTCCAGCTGGCTAATAATTGTAATATTCTGTGGATAGCGGAACAACTTAAGGGAGAAATGTCGGGCGCCGATTTATATTCAATATGCTCAAATGCTTGGTTGTTAGCGGTGCGTAGAACCATTGACCGCCATTTAGATGGTAAGAGGATAAAGATTTTGTATGTAGTTTATACAAAAATATTAAAATTTGTTTAACTTTTAGGTGATTTGAAGGATGAGGACTTGGTGGCAGACAATGTTGTGGTGAAATGTGGAGATTTTCTGGATTCATTTGAAAAATTTATACCTTCTATTAGTAGACAGGATTTAGATTACTTTAACAAATTAAAATCATCATATAGTGTATAAAATTTCAAAATAAGGAAATTAGAAGACAGCAAATATTTAAATTGAAGCGATTTTATTAACATTGTTCGGTAATTGTTAAAAAAATTTATTGAAAACAGTTCTATTGTAAGCGAAAATATATAAAGACTTCAACATGAGTTGACTTTAATTGGGGTGTTGATTTTGTTATTTATTTAATTCTTTTTTTAAATAAATTGTTAATATTTTTTTACAATTTCAATTTGGTTTTTATTTTATTGAGAGCTTTAATACTTTATTTTAAAATTTTACAATTTATCGCACACAAATTATCAACAAATCTTGCTACACAAAGAATTTATGTTGTATAAAATATAAAAAAGAACGAAATTAATTAATATAATTAATTATAATGAAATACAATTAAACAAATTTATGTTATAAAGAACCAAGCATCGGTTTACGTCCAGGCCAAGCTTCTTTGGCATATTTCTTCTTTTGTGGACCAGAACTATTAGAGACATCTGCTGCAGTATGATGATGTTGATCCTCATAGCGCACTACAATTGAAAGGTAGAAAAAATTATTGAACTTAAATAGGTCTGGGGTAAGTTTATGTAAAAATGTATAATCTGTGACCTTGTCAAGCCATCAATTTGTTTAATAAGTGAATAATTTCTTGAATTTGTCTCGTGTGAACAACTCTTTTCGATGCTATAATCTTGTTCGAACAAAATTGCCAGAAGGTAAACAATTTTAAAGTCAAATAAGTTAGCGCAGAATTCACGTGAAACTTACATAAAAATTATAATCCCCGAGCTTGACAAGCCATCAATTTGTTCAATTGGTTAGCAATTTCTTTTCCGCACATGAATCTATCTCGTGTGGACTACTCTTTTCTTGTTGTTCAAAGAACATTATCAAAATATTCGTTCACACAACTGTCTGCTAGAAAAGGCAGTTTTTACACAAAAAGACCGCCATTTTTAAAAATTACAAAGAAAAATATGTGTGCTTAAAACGATTGCTTGACAAGATGTGGGCTAAATACACAAAAAAATACTTTTGACAAGATGTCATTCATAGAATTTTCGATAGTAAATGTATTATAGAGTTTCAACAGAACATGCATCTGATATATCTTACCACTTGCATTAGCCAAAGCCAATTTCTGAGCGACGGCAGAGTTGGTGGGCACTGAACTGACTGACTCTGCTATGGGTGTTACATCAGGTGCTGGATTTGGCAAAAGCAAACCCAATTTTGCTCCAATTGCTAAAGGACCTGAAACATCAAACTCCGCCGTTGGGGCTCTTGTGGTTGGTGTATCATGTGCGCTTGCTGCTGGTAATCCCTGATACAGCGAAGTGGGTGATGATGGATTAGTATTTATTGGCGAGTTGGGAGTATTACCAAGGCTTTTCATGTGCTCTAGATAGGTTTGTTGGAACAACTGATGGGAACTAGAGTGTGTGATATTGTTATGTATCGTTGTTGCTGCTGTTGTTGTGTTGGCCGATATACCCATATTGGAGCCATCGTAACGTGCTCGTTTAGTAGGCACCACAGTGGTTTGTACTAAATTACGAAAACGTCCAACATTGGGATCGACATCTTCAGGATTTATAATGATTTCCTCGTCATTAAATGTGACATTGCGTCGCTTACGTGAAGTTTTCTGTAAATCATTCAATGTTATAAACAATTTTCTTAATAATTTTGAGCAATTTGCAACATACTTTTCTGATGTCGTCAGCTATGCCCAACATGGAAATTCTACGATTATGTGCGGTATTATATTCTGTGAGATTCTGAAAATATTTTGTTAATTTTTTACTTAATAAAATTACGCTAAAAATGTCTAGCTTACATCCAATTCAGTTTGTGTTTCGGGTAGACCCAATAATGCTCCATCGCTTGTTTCATTCATTGGTATATCCTCCATAATGCTATTACGTTGGCCGGCAGATGGCCTTTCCCGCAAAATGTAGCGTCTGGTAGAAGCACCAAAATGAAAAGTGCTATTAACATGCAGTTGTGTAGGTTTGTGTGCCTCCAAACGCATAGTACCTATATAAGTACCATGAGCTTTAATAAAACATTAATATATTTATTAATGCCGCTTTCAAATTTATAACTAAACTTATTTATACTTACTCGAACCTAAGTCCACCAAATATGATATATTCAAGTGTTTATGATAGACAAAGGACGCATGTACCCGCGAACAGGAAGCATGGTCTATGCAAAAATCATTCATTTGAGCATTGCGACCAAATAAATAACATTTCTTCTCATCCACCATTAGCTTTTGCACAAGTTTATCATCCTTGAGTACATCCAAATGTAGACCTGTCGGTGGCTTGCCGGCCCTTTCATTGCAAAGAAAATTAATTGCCATAGTTGTTAAACGGTTTGTAAATAAAATGTACTTACCAGGAAGGTATTTCATAGCTATTAGCCATTTTACTTTAAAATCTATTTAATACATTAAAAATATTTGATAAAATTGTAGTAATTTGGCAATATTAAAGATTTCTTTTAATAAATTTGCCGTTTTTATAACTTTTTTAACAAATATCAGTATGATGAACAACCCTGTGATTGAGCATTAAAAGTGCTGCCAGATGTGACAATGTGTATGTATATTGCGGTATTGGAGATTTATAAAGGGATTTTGAGTTATGTCACTCTTGTCTTAAGTATGATATGCCATCATTCAACGAACAATTTTTTGTTCGGACATGAATTTGTCTTGTGTGGACAACTCTCGCCAATGTTATGTTGCTATTCAAACAACGTTCTCACAACTATGTCTGTCATCATATGTAATTCTTCCAAAACAAGAAAGATTTACCGTATATAAATTTATTTTTAGAAAAAATTAAAAAAAACTGGAAAGTAGATTTTAACATACAAAGTATTTGTTAACATTTTATTACTTAAATATAATAATAAACGAACTTATTATCAATTTACATTTTACAACTATGTGGATATCTTGGAAAAGATATGACATCTCTAATGTTTTTAACACCAGTCAGTAATTGTAAATAACGTTCGAACCCCATTCCAAAACCACCAGTTGGTAGGCCACCAAATTTACGTAATTCTAAATACCATTCCAAACCCTGTGGCAACTGAGGATGATTTCTTAGGATTTCTTCATCACATTCACGTAAACTACCACCACACAATTCACCAACGGTAGGCATGAGTAGATCTAAAGCATGAATCAATGACGAATCCTCACGTGACTGTTTCATGTAAAAGGGTTTCTGATCAGCCGGCCAATCCACAACAAATACTGGTGATTTACAATGATCTACCAGGTATAGTTCCTGTTCTTTAGAGAAACCTTCACTGGGGGTTACAGCAGTTTTGAATTTCTTTCTATTTTCTACAATAATATCTAAAGCTTCTTTATAGCTGAGTAGAGGCCAAGGATTGTTTAACCAATTGATTTGCATAGTTTCTCCCAAATTCTTTTTTTGGCAAAACTCCACATCTTCACCATTATGGTCAAATAATTGTTTTGTTGTTTGCTTAAGCATACGCTCTATAAATGAACAAAGTTGCTTGATATGATCGAGATACACTAGTTCAGCTTCAAACATGAAAAATTCAGATAAATGCAAGGGTGATTTGCAATTTTCAGCTCTAAATGCAGGTCCCAAACAATAGGTATTACCTAAACCATAGGACATTGATTCTAAATGCAATTGACCAGATACGGTTAAATAAACTCTAGAATCGAAATAACTGTGTTCCATATCTATACCAGGGCGAGACATTTGCTTTAAAAGTTCTTTGGAATCGGGTTTAACTGTAAAGATCTAAAAGTTTAGAAGAAAAATAAATTATTTTTAAAGTTTAACCCCCTTATTCATAAAAACTTACAACAGGTTATAAAGCAAATTTTGTATGTTGTAAGTTTTATGAATAAGGGCATAAGTGAATATTAATATTTAAAACCCAAATCTGTATTTACCTCTCCCGCACCTTCACAGTCATTTGTTGTTAAAGTGGGTGTATTAATTTGTACAAAATCATTGTGATCCATAAAATCGTGCAAAGCTTTTTGAGCTTTATGCCTTAAACGCATAGTGGCGGCCACAACATCATTGCGCGAACGTAAATGCAAATAATCCCGAACATATTCAGGAGCATGTTGTTGTCTGGGTGAAAATGGAAATCCCTCAGTCAAATGGCCATCCGCTAAATATAAAATTTAATAAATATATAATTAATAAACAATAAATAATGTTAAACTGGTGACATATTTACACCTATTATTTCAACTTCTTGGGCATGTAATTCATAATGACCATGAGGAGCTAATTGCACTTTACCGGTAGCCTTAACTAAACTGCCTGCAGTTATGATTTTCCTAGCTTCATTTTTGGGTAAAACTATTTGCAATTTTTGTGCCGTCGAGCCATCATTTATATCCAAAAATATATTATTTTTTAATTTTCTAATATTTTTTATCCATCCCTTTCAAATGAAAACATACATAT
The DNA here is from genome assembly GCA_950370525.1 of Bellardia bayeri. NCBI lineage: Eukaryota > Metazoa > Arthropoda > Insecta > Diptera > Calliphoridae > Bellardia > Bellardia bayeri. Next base: position 17,435,339 of record OX493268.1, on the reverse strand, counting down.
TAATGTTATAACCTCACATTTAATGTTAAATATTATGTTTAAAAGAAACTCACCCGAACTCCTAATGTGTCCCCTGGTTGTTTTGTTTTAAGTATTGTTTTAATACGGTGAAAATTACTGCAAGACCTTTTAATAAATAACATTTTAGAAGTTTTAGATTTTTTAGAAGAAAAAAATGATTTGTTATGACAGCCGGTAAGTATTGCAAAATCAACAACTGTGTTGTGACATTTAATCGAATGTTATTTAACAGCTGTGTTAACATTATCAGCAACTGAGTGTGTTGTAATAACTTAAAATGTGTGAATAAAACGTTATTTAATTATTTCAAATAAAAATTGTACCAATTGGTAATATAATGATTTGTATAAATTTAGATCTTATAAATAAGGATTAACTTAAAGAACTGTATTTATATAAGATGGCACACAGATAACAAACAATTTAATAAAATAAACAGCATATTCAACATCAACATACATATATAGTTGAGTTCATTTGTTTATATTAATACGGATTTTAAATTTGGCTGTATGATCCAAATTATATTTTCTCAGTTGAGTAGAGTTTCTAAGAGAATTTAATTTGGCATCTTACTCTATACACTTCTTCTACTTCTACTACTTCCTCTATCAAGGCATCGCAATGGGCCATATTGGCCTCTGGGTGAAGGTGTGAGGTGACTCACACCAGCCTTCGTACCTACCTACCTACCTAATTTGGCATCGGTTTAATATTTATTTACAAATTAAAACATGACGCCAATTAAAAGAAAATAAGTAAAACTTTTGAATTTACATTTACATATATGTATGTACAAAATATTTAAATATTTATTTAATAACTAATTTACAATTTAGCATATACAGATTCATGAACCACCATATTTCCCTTTATATCACTTAATTTTTGACATCCCGCCAATGCCATTGTTATATCCATATCCTTTTTAAGCACCTTTAACATGTCCCTGACACCATCTTCACCGCCACATCCTAAACCCCAAACAGCCGGACGACCCAAAAACACCATTTTAGCTCCCAAAGCCAAAGCTTTAAAAACATCATTACCATGACGAACACCACCATCTACCATAACGATCATATCATCACCCACAGCCTTAACGACTTCCGGTAAAGCTTCAATAGCAGCCGGTACACCATCCAACTGACGGGCACCATGATTGGACACAATAACACCGGAGCAACCAAATTCACGGGCCAGAATTGCATCTTCTCCAGTTAAAATACCTTTTACAATCACAGGCAAATAGGTAAGCTTAACCAACCACTCGACGTCTTTCCAAGTGAGACTGGCATCGAATTGACTGGCCACATATTCATTGATACCCGAAGTACCTTCCTTACCGTGTACGCCATCTGATTGAGGTGATTGCGATTGAAAATTGGCTAAACGTAAGTGTGAGGGCAAACTAAAGTTGTTGCGTACATCAGACCATCTCTGACCAAAAATGGGAGCATCTACTGTAAGAACTATAGCTTTATAATTGCACTTTTCTACACGACGTACAAGTTGTTCAGTGAGGGAACTAAAAAAGGGAAGAAACTGTATTTAATTCCAAGATTTCTTTTTATATACATATGTATGTATGTACATACATATTTTAAAATCAAATGAGGGGAATGATAAATTTTACAATTTAGTAAATTTTATAATTTTGAGCCGTTTAATTTATAAAAAATAATTGTGAAGTAGCCTTCTTCATATACCTACCGATTCTTATATACATAAAGTTGAAACCACTTGTTAGTAAATGGAGCAGCTTGTGCTACTTCTTCAATAGACATTGTTGCCAAGGTACTTAATATGAAAATAGAACCCATTTCACCAGCAGCTTTAGCATTACCTCCTTCACCATCGGCATGAGCCATCTTTTGCATAGCTGTTGGCGCAATACCCACCGGCCATTTTAAATCACAGCCAAGTATTCTACACGAAGTATCTACTTGTGAAACATCTCGCAAACAACGGGGACGTATACGTAACCTTAGAGATTTTAAAATCATTTACATACATATGTATGTATATACAAATTATTTATACATACATACATATACATATATGTACGTAATATATGAATGTCGTCTATTCATACCTTTTAAAAGCTTCTCTATTTAAATTTAAACTAAATTGTTCTCCCGCTCCACTGCGATAATAATCTAAAGCGTTCTTTTCTATTAGATTATGAGCCCTTTCCTCGAAATCTGTAACACACACAAATGGAGGAGCCATTTTTTTGTTTTGAGTTTTGTTGGAAGATTTAAAAACCAGTGTTTGGGCTAAAGTCTGATGTTAGATTAATTTAATATATTCATTATTTAAAATTATCTTGCTTTCATAAGTGATAGACAGTAAATGCAGCTTCTTATTAACGAAAAATAACAATAACAGTGATAAGATTTCTTATCAAGCGGACTATATGTACATACATATTACGTTTGTAGGTATATATGTATGTATAGGTACATATATTATTTTTCTCGTAAATACAAGGTGGCGCAAAAGTAAACTTGCTGGCCAGTGCAAATCGCCAAAACGGGAGATTAGGCGCCCGGGAAATGCATCATTCAGCAAATCGGTTGTGGCACGTGCAGTGTGTGCCGTTGCACCGTCCTGTTGGAACCACATATTTTCCAATCCCAATTCATCAAGTTGCGCAAAATTTATAGCATTTTCTGTTTTATAAACAAAACGAGATACTTTTCCAGACATGACACTTAGGAATTTTTCTATAATAAACATATTAGTTTTGGTTGTTTTATAACAAAGTACATACATATGTATGTACATTAGAGTGGTTCGAAAAAAGTTGTGCCTGTCACCCCCCTAGGATTAAAGATAATATAAAAACAATTCCAGAAATAATTTTTTTATTTTGTTTACTGTGTCGCTATTTTTAGTCCGATCATAACATTTTGTATACCGGTGTTCGTTGCTCTGTAAGGGCTGCATTCCTGTCCTGAATTATTTTTTACTACTACGTCAAATTCTAGTCATGACTTTAAGAATAATTCAAGGACAGAAATGTAGTCTAAATTTTTGGAGAATTCTATCAGGTGGATAATAAAAGTCTGAACTAGTACATATTTAAATTATGAAAATTCAATAAGCGAAATTAGAATGTCTAAAAAATTATACACTTTAGAACTTACATACCTAGTTGCCCAAAATATTTAAAAACTGTTTGAAAACTATGCGTTTTCTAACGCTAATCTTTTAATATGCTGTACTCATGCAATATTACTTATGCACTAGTGTGCTTCCTTAAAGACGTGTTAAAATGTGTACAATTAACATTGCCTTAATTCAAAAGTATTAGAATCAGTTCACAGAATAAAACTAACACATAATTTTTAATAGTTTATTTTTTCTTACCGCCATTCATTCTCATACAATTTTTTTAACTGTCTTCACATCAAGAGTCAAACTAATTCTTTTTAAACCACAAAAACATTAAATTAAGATGTGTTTTTGTTTCTTTAATTTTACGCAAAAATTATATAAAATATTAAAAAAAACAGAGAGAAATTAAATTTCATTATCACTATCATCCTCATTTTTGAAAGCTTCACCAGCTTCAATGGCCATTTTATGCCAGGGTACAGGATTAATACGATGTAAGCCTTGGGTTTCTTTACCCACCAAACTCATTTCGTAGCGGAAATCTTTGTCTTTTAACTCATCGTGCACTTGGTAGATGCTAAAAATATATAATAAAAAAATAAGTTCTATCTTTATTGAGAGGCAGTCATTGCCTTGCTAACTTACATTTTACCCGCATTCTGTACTAAATCTTCTGTGGACATTTCGGGGAAATTGAATTTTTCCATTTCGGTTTTAGCCTGTTGTTTAGCTTTGCCACTAGCACATGCAAAATAGCCAAATGACGAACCTGAAGGTTCAATTTTATACAATTGTGCACCTTGATCTTCATCCCAAGCGGACAGTAGAACTGATACACCAAATGGTCTTACAGCACTGTACAAAGTATAGGCATGTACATAAGCGGCAATACGTTCGGTCAAATGTTTTAATGGTATGGTACGTTCAAACTGTTGGCGATAGTTGGCTGCTTCTTGGCGTGCTATGTCTACGATATAACGACCATCAGCTAAGAGACCAGCTATAGCTAAACCAATATTTTTATCCACTGTAAAGATACGTGCACCCGCATCCTCTTCGTATAGTGTACTGGTGACAATTTTCTCAACAGCCAAAATAACACTGTCTTTTCCGCGTAGGCCAACAACTGTGCCGCTTTTTTCTACCGCTTTACCAGCATAATCAATTTGGAATACCCGTCCGTCCGGTGAAAATTGTGAAGCTGATAGATCGTACTGAAAACATTAAAAACTATTTTAATTTTTGCACTTTTTACCATTAATAGGGTGAATAACTTACACCTGTGCCAATTGAACTCATTTTTATATTTTACTATTAAATTTAAATGATTTAAATTATTAGTTTATATTTTAAGAAAAAAAAATATTCTATGTAATTTTTTGCAAGTTGTTTGGATGATGATTTGACGGCTTTTTGTTTAGTTTATTTTGAGGTTATGTTAAAAAGTGACAGTTTAAATTTTCGACTTTTCATTGTTCAAATGTTACCAGATTGATATATGAAAACATTTCAAAAGCGCTAAAATTATAAAGAAACATTAAAAAATTTAAAATTTTATATATATTTAATTTAACTAAAAAAAAAAAGGTCAAATAAACGAACTAAATATTTAATTGAAATAATAAAACAAATTAAATTAAAAAATTATACAAAATTACAGTATGGGTACATAGTAAAATTGTTAATGTTTCAGGCTTACTAATCAGGAAAATATAATTTAAGGTTTATATCCGGAAATGATTCCAAAAACTTTTGACATTCGTATTCAAACTTTTCTATTTGAAATTCAACTTAAAAAATAATTAAATATAGTTTGAAATTTATCAATTTACAACTTCAACCCAAAAGCAAGTCAAATTTTTGATAAACAAAATACTTTATAAATAGGATTATTGCATTGTAAATAAAAATTGAATAATAATTTTATATTTCTTATTATTTGACCACTACGACGATAGACATCTTTTATCAACAACTGCAATCATATTTTGGCAATCTTTTTTGGAGAGTCTTTTTCGTTAATCACTTTAAGAATTTTGAGTTTTAAGGATGTAATGGATTCTATTGGTTCTTTATGGACATATTCTTTAACATAGCCCACATAAAAAGTTATCCGTCTTATTAAATTCTGTAAAGTGCTTAGCAACTCTACTATATGTTTTATTTTGTTTCATCTAACACATCTGGTATTTTTGTTCTCTGCACATGTTGTGCTTTTATTTACATTTTTTCTGAGACAACTTCAGTGTTTTTTTACACGCGGATAAAATAAGAAAATTTAAAAAAATATATTAAAAACCAATGTAAAATGTCTTTAAACATTAGTGAAAAGAGGTATATATATATATTTTTTTTAAAGATCCCAATGGAATTTTCTTTAACAGTTTGTATCGCATTTTTGTAGTTATGCGGTGGAAGCACGTTATGCCAACTTCTATGCTGGTGGGGATGTAGCCTGGAGTAAAGATGGCAAATGGATATATTGCTTAAATGGCAGTGAGGTGACAAAAGTTGAAGTTGAAAATGGTTTAGTAGCACGTTCCTATGGTTTAAATTACAACGAACAAGGAGATAAGATTTCCAGTGAAGAAGAGGAAGAAACCGATGATCAAATTTATTGTTTCGCTTTATCATCAACTCAGGAGTATATGGTTACAGTACACCGTAGTAGCTTGTTAAGACTGTGGCATTTGTCTTCGGGCAAGGTAGAAAAGCTGTGGAAAAGTCAGCATTGTGGTCCAGTTATAAAAGTTGTATTTAATGCGGATGGACGTTTGGTATGTACTAGTGGTGCCGATTCAACTTTAAGAGTATGGGATTATGAAAACAGTAGATGCTTGGCGGTTTTAAAAGATTTTACCGGACCCTCTGGACTTTTGCATTTCCATCCTAATCCCTCAAAATTGGAAATATTTGCTGCTGGTTCAGATAATTGCATATATAAATGGAATTATGATAGCAAAACTTTGGAAGCTAAAATGAAAGGACATTTATCACAAGTAACAGGCTTTGCTTTTGCCGATCATACAGCAGATTGTGAATTTATAGCCAGTGCAAGTCGTGATAAAGTATTGATTGTATGGCATTTGCAGGATGGCAAACAAATGAAAGTAATACCCATGTATGAAGAGTTGGTGGGTGTTGTATACAAAGATAACGAAACAATTATAGTGGCAGGAGCCAAAGGCAACTTAAAGCAAATTTCCAGTAAAACCAGTAAAATATCTACCCTTTTGGAGTGCCAAGAGGAAGAGTATGAAATAAGTATGTTAATGATTAATAGCACTAACAAGCAGTTGGCATTTGTCACCGCAGACCATAACATCTTAATTTTTGATATAAAGTCCAAAGGAAGTGTGAAAAGTTTTAAGCAATTGATAGGTTTCAACGATGAAATTCTTGATATATGTTTCCTGGGGGAATCTGAAGAGTTTCTGGCCATGGCTACTAATAGCAAACATATAAAGTTATATGATATTGCCAACCAAATGAATTGTAATATTGTAACGGGTCATAAGGATACAGTAATGTCACTGTCCACGCCTGGTTCCAGTAAATTGCTATTGTCAGCTGGCAAAGATTTTACCATATGTCTGTGGCAATTGGATACTGAAAATGCCAATTTAATATGTTTGGCCAAACATATAAATAGCCATACTGCTACCATAGGCTGTATAAGTTTTGCTTACCACTGTGACAATGCCTTTGCCTCGGTTTGCCAGAGTGGCAGCTTAAAGGTGTGGTCTTTGAAAGGCAAAACAAAACAACAAGACAATTATGAATTTTCGGTGAAATATGCTGCTGCTGCCCATGACAAAGAAGTTAACTGTGTAGCGTTTTCTCCCAATAACAAGATCATAGCAACCGCCTCCCAAGATAAAACAGCCAAATTGTGGTCTGCCGATAGCCACAGCATTTTAGGCTCTTTAAAGGGTCATACACGTGGTGTTTGGTGTGTACGTTTCTCGCCCACCGATCAGATTGTCTTGACTACTTCCTCTGATTGCAGTTTACGTCTATGGTCTTTATCCAGTCTTTCTTGTCTTAAACGTCTAGAACAATCTGCCACCGTCTTGAGAGCCGAATTTATAGATCATGGCAAATATATTCTATCCTCCGGTTCGGATGGTCTTCTCAAACTCTGGAACATCAAAACAAACACCTGCATACAAACCATGGATGAGCATGATGACCGTGTTTGGTCTTTAGCTGTTTCCTTAAAAACTCAAAAATATTTCTTCAGTGCCGCCGCCGACTCTAAACTTATCAAATGGAAAGACATTACCGAAGAGTGTAAAAATACCGAAATTGATAACCGCCAAGAAATGCTGCAGCAAGAACAAGCCTTACAGCTGCTACTACATCAAAATAATCAATTGAAAAAGGCTTTTAAGTTGGCCCTTAAATTAGGCAAACCTAAAGTTTCCTACAATATACTAAATCAATATGTCAGACAGCGTGATTCTAAGGCCATAGAAGAAATGATATCCGATTTAAATAATGATCAAAAGTTAACGCTATTGGATCATGTTAAGGTGTGGAGTTGTAATTCCCGTCACTCACAGGTCTCCAGTGTGGTATTGCAGCAATTGTTAATGGAAATGTTGGTGGAACCGAAAATGCAACGCACCTTAAATTCCAAAAATATAGTAGAAGTTGTAACACCCTATGTGCAGCGCCATTTTAAACGTATTACAGAATTAAGTAAAGAATTACATTTTTTGGATTTTATTGTTGAGAGTATATAATTAAAATGTATATATCTTTATATTTAAACAAAACAAAATATTTGCAAGAGATTTTATTTGTATGAATTGCAGAACAAAACGTAGCCCAGCGGGAAAAAGAAGCTGTTAAGAGACATTCTAAAAGGCTTTACTTTGCAGACACAAAGACTTCCAGTGGTATTACAAAATCGTTTCAATTTTATACGGCGTGACATTGGTAGTCAAAGCCCGGTTAGATGTTTTAAAATTTTTTTTTAAGATTCTCTTTAGTAGCCCAATATCTTTATATCTTATGTGATAAAAGTTTTTCAATACAGAAATATTACGAAAAAAATTGAATTCTAAAACTCATTCGTTTTCGATTTCTATCACATGCCTGTATGTCTTAGATTATATTATCGGTAAAGCCTTTCAGGCAGCTTCCATAACCAAATTCAATTTAGACTAGTTACTCAATGAATCGAAGACATGAAAAATATCCTAACCAGTTTAAACCTGAAATTATAAGACACAGTGTTAAAAAGTATGATGGTAGATGAATAATTGTTATAAAGGGTGATTTTTTTTTTTTAGCAACTTTCCTTTTGCCAAGACTGTTTTTGGCAGTTCAGCTGTTTTTGTGTAACATGTTAAGTTTGTTCTATAATTTAACTATAAATCGACTGACAAACGAACAACTCTTGCAGATAATTGAATTTTATTATCAAAATTTATGGATGGAAAACCACTACTTCTTTAAGATTCCTTTTATGATAAGTTAATTACAGTATCGAAAACTAAAGCAAAAGGTTTAGACTGAAGTACTTCGTGTGTCTTTGAAATGTCTGGAGTCATAAACTAAGTTTTTACTTACGATTAAGATTCCATATTTAACATAGTCTTGATTAATTTAAAAAATTCGATTTGGCAATAATTTTCAGGCTTATTTGCCTTCAACAGAAATGTATCTTATTGACTTTTTCCAAAGATTTGAGATGATCACTACATCAATATCAGTGGTGATATGCAAGTACCTGCTAGTTTAACAAACTAACCTTCAACAGAAAGGCATGTTACTGACATTGCCCGAAGACCTGATAAGATTTATACAGCTGGAAACTTTACATTAAAATTAGGGCTGATGTAAGTAAGTGTCTTCCAGTTTAGAAAACTTATTAATGGTCAGCACGACTTTATCATACACCCCTATCGTGAATAAAAATTCCACATGAAATTTGTTCCCTTTTCACTTTTTTCCTATTAAAATTCGATGTTAAAAAAATAAAAGGGAACAAATTTCATGTGGAATTTTTATTCACGATAGGGGTGATAATTTTTTTAATAATTGTTTTTCACATCTGCTAAAATCAAACTAATTTGAAATTTATATACATATTCGTTTTAATCAAATTCCAGAAAAAACAAAATTTTGACTATAGGTCCACCGCTCAGGAAGGAGTTATATTTCCTCTTTCTTATGCTAAATGAATCAAAATATACTTTTATTTATACATTTCTTTTATTTTACTTTTATTTCAGAATATTAACGGATATAATGTAATTAAAACTTTTCACAAAAAAGAAATTATACATATTTTTATTAAAAATTGTTATAAAAAAATTAAAAAGATACACATGCATACATAACTTTAAAGCTTAAAGAAACAAACTGAAATAATTATACATATGTATATCTATCTAAAAAATAAAAGTTAACAACACTTAACTATTACTATAAAAAAGGACTCATATTATTTTAAACAATAAATGAAAAAAAAAAAAAAGAATAATGAAATAAAGATTATAATTTACAAAACTTACAGCTTATTGTGCGTAAAGAAAAATGGTCAAAACAAAAATTTACCAACATAAACCCAAATATGTATGTATGTAAGTATATAAAAACAAAAATGAAAAAAATTAACAAAAACAATTTTTTTTTGAAGCTTAATTAAGTATATAAACGTATTACATGATGTCATTTATTTTGAACATTTGATTGGCCTTTTAAACATTATCACTGGTACTTTAGTGTTAATTCTATTTAATATACATATAAATTTATTTATTTATTTGTTAAATTTCATATTTTGTAGAAAGTGATTTGTGTAAAGATTTCTAAAATCGCGCACGTATATTTTCACTATACCTAAATTGGATGAGTGGATGGACTGGGGGAGGGAGGGTTACATATACATAAATATGATCGATTGAATCGTTGTTATTAATTTGCTAATTTATTCTACAATCATTAATAAGTCATCGCCTTCCAATTTCATGCCATTGACAATTTCCAATTTCTTAACAATACCAGCCTTAGGTGCTTGAACAACCATTTCCATTTTCATGGCCGACAAGACAACTAAAGGTTGACCCTTTTCAACTTTGTCACCTTCCTTAACACGGACATCAATTACAGTACCAGGCATTGGTGCACCAACTTCGTTCTTGTTTGCTTTAGAGGCTTTAGGATGAATGTGCATTTCCTACAGAAATAATAAGAAAGAAATTAATTAAATAAAATTGTAATAATGCGCAATAATAAGGCACACAAATTTATTGTTGATTAACTAAACATTTCACTAAGAGTAGTTTAACTAACGAACTATCTTTAATTATGTATATAAACTCGGCTTAAAAAAGTATTAAAATAAATAAGTAAACAAACAACTGTTTGTTGTCACTGTTGAAGTTCATACATATATAAATTTATAAAGATAATTAACACCTAAATGCGAAAAAACAACTCACCTTAGAAGCTTCTTTATCACGAATTAATACAGAACGCAATTGCCCGTTCATTTCGAAGAACACTTCACGCTCTCCATTTGGTGTCAAATCTTCAGACATAGCCAAAGTCTTCAAGCTCAAAGTTTTACCCTTTTCTAGATTAACTTCAAACTCTTCACCTACTTTAGGACCGGTCAAGAAGATGCGTGTGTCCAATTTATCAACAGGGCCATAGGAATCGCGGAAATGCAAGTATTCTTCGGTGACAGCGGGATACAAGGCAGAGGACATAACATCACGTTCATTAGCATTAGGATGTGAATTCTTAAGATCCATCTTCAACTTGTCAAAGTCCAAGGGAGCCAAGTTCTCTCCAGGACGACCCTCGATGCGTGGCATATCCTTTAAGACACGAGAACGCAATGGCTCGGGGAAACCACCATGTGGAGTACCAATAGAACCCTGCAAGAATTCCACAACCGACTTGGGGAATGACAATTCTTCGGCCTTTTCCAATACTTGATCGGATGTCAATTTGTTCTGGACCATAAACTGAGCCAAATCACCCACCACCTTAGAGGAGGGAGTAACCTTAATGATATCACCCAGCAATAAGTTGGCTTCTCTGTAGGACTTCTTGACATCTTCAAAGAAATCGCCCAAACCCAAAGAGAATGCTTGGAACTGTAAGTTAGTATATTGACCTCCGGGAATTTCGTTCATGTAGACATCAGCATTACCAGACTTCATGGTGGTGGTACATTCGAATGGAGCATACAAAGTACGGGTTTGTTCCCAGTAGGCAGAGTACTCGGACACATCACTCAATGGGAATTGAGTGTCCAAGGGGGTGCCTTGCAAAGAGGCCACCACAGCACCCATACTGGGCTGAGAAGTCATACCAGACATGGAATCTACGGCAACATCAACCACATCGGCACCAGCATGAGCGCAAGCCAACATGGAGGCAACACCAGCACCAGAGGTATCGTGAGTGTGAATATGAATTGGTATATCGGGATGTCTGTCACGAATGGCAGAGATCAAAAGTCTGTTGGTGGAACATATTAAACAACAATTTAATGATTATCTATTAAATTAAGATATCAAAATTAAATTCCAACTTACGTGGCAGCTTGTGGTTTCAATAAACCAGCCATATCCTTGATACACAACACATGAGTGCCAGCCTTAACTAATTCATCGGCCAAGTTGGTGTAGTATTTAAGATCGTATTTAGTACGAGCTGGATCACTAACATCACCGGTGTACGAAATAGCAGCCTCAACAACACCACCAGCCTTGCCGGCAGCTTCCATACCCAAAATCAAGTTGGGCAAGTAGTTCAAGGAATCGAAGACACGGAAAATATCCATACCAGTTTGCACCTGTAATTATAATAGAAATGGTGTAAAAGAATAATTGGCCACAAGGCTTTCTATGTATTGAAATAAAGAATTGAATTGAATTAAATTGAATTGTATCAGTTAAATAAAAACCATTTTAAGCAAAAACTCATGAGATACATTTTTTGGCATCAACTATTTTTGTTTAATATGTTTAAACAAATACATACATATGTACACTGTCGGACAAAATAAAGTGCGGTTTTGTAATCTTCTTCATTCCTTTTTGATATTTTTCTTGTAGATGTGTTATTAACTATTTATTCACAGTCCTGTTATTTGCTGGAGTATCTGAATTATTTACATAAACATTATAATTTCATAAAGTCGCTCATTTATATTTTTGATGTAAATATATTGAAATGCACAAGAAATCTAAGCGACATAATAAAGTGCAGTGTCCTGTTTTCCTTAAAATAAGAAGTTGTATTCCTGATTTTTTTTTGAAAAATTTGTGGTAAGTTTTTAAAAAATTATAAATTATAGTGAAGTATTTATTTAATTTAATATTACTTAAATATTAGAAAAAATAAGGCTAGATCCAGACTTTTTCGCAATGAGGACTTTAACCGAAAAGGAATCCCGGGATTTTCGGGATTAATAAATCCTGAACTCTAGTATTTATAGTATTTACAAAATCATCAACAAAAATTTAAATTTTAAAACGTTTGTCGAAGAAATAAAGGTGAAAGAATTAAAATTAGTTTTGGATTGCCAAACTCGAACGCACTATTTGATGTGTCTACTTCTAAGTTGGAAATTCCTATATATAAATAATTTAAATCTTCTTTGCATGGTTTTTTCTTTAATGGTGAAATAAAACAAGGAGATATAATTCATGTTCAAAATTAAAGGGGGGTTGTATATTGTGTGTTTGTCATTCCGTTTGTATATTCTGAGTTCTTATCAGATTCTAACACGATCTAGCCATGCTTGTCCGTCTGTTGTTCGCACGATAGAGCTTCGAAAAAAAGACATAGAACAATGACATTTTTACCAAACATTCTTGGATCCACTGAAATGTTTGGTATTGAAAATGGGCAAAATCGGTCCAGTATGATCTGAGTTTTAGATAATAATGCATATAATATCATGAAATATTGCACACTTTATTTTTATTACAGAGGGACAAGTTGAAAATAGTAGGAATCAATCCACGATTACTTATTGCCCCCATACAAATGTCTTCTCGGAATATGGCTTTATGGTACATAAATGTCTAGAGAAAAGCCGTATCTAAACAAAATAATAAGTTTCATGCAAAGTGAAATCTTGAAACAATATTTTATTTGCCTCGGTTCTTAATTTTGACATAGCCCCATGCAAAGACCACTTCTGAAATTCATATATAAAAATAAGTGTACATTTTGATTGTCACTCCATAATTTGAGAACGGCTAGATCGATTTGCCTGGAATTTTTTTTTTATTAGTTTTGAAATTTTCAGAAAAATTTCATATAGAGGACCACGAGGGGGACAATTTTTGACTCTCTGAAACTATCTGTTCAATTTTAATAAATTTTAAAACAGATAGATCTGAGTTTGGAAGGACACAAAGGTTATATATTTTTTCAAAAATAGGACCAAGGGCAATTTTTTCCTCTCTGAAACTAGTTCTGATTCTCGAAGGACACAAAGGCCTTGTATTTTTCAAAAATATGACCACGAGGGAGTAATCTATATTAAATGGTCCATGTATGTAATGGCATCACGTGAGAATGGCTGGAGCGATTTGGCGATATTTTTTTTATTCGATTTAAAATTCTCAGGAGATGGTTTGTAAAGAAAAAAAAATCAAAAATTCCAGGTAAAACTAGGAATTTTTTTTTGAGTCCAGTCAACTTTAATAAAAGAAGCCCCCTAAAGTATGCTGTACAAAATTAGATATTTTATTTGCAAATAAATAAGAACAGGCAGGTTGTGAATACATCTTATTTTATATCTATATATAAAAAATTTAATGGCATCATGTGATTTGGCTGATTTTTTTTATTCTACTCAAAATTTTCAGGAGATGGTTTGTAAAAAAAATTAAAAAAGTCCCGGTAAATCTCGGAAATTTTAAGTTTTTAATATATTGCCTCCTTTTCACTTCTCATTTTTTTTAAGTATGAGAAAATTTTAGCAAAACTCAACTATGAAACCAAGTGATCTACAATTTTATTTTAAACACGTCCAATTTCAAGTTCGCCTTGCATTCGCAATGACGATAAATAAATCTCAAGGACAATCTTTAAAAGTGTGTGGGTTAAATCTAGAATCTCAATGTTTTTCCCACGGTCAATTGTATGTTGCGTGCTCGAGAGTCGGTACACCGTCAGGACTATTCATTTTCTGCCCCAGTAGAAGAACAAAAAACATTGTTTACCATCAAGCTTTAAACTAATTTTTTTTGTTTTTTAATTAATAATTGTTTCAATTGTTGTTGCATATAATAATAATCGAATTTTGAAGAAACTTTTTAAGCAATAAATTGATACATATTTTTGTTGTTTTTTTCTTTTACTGAAAATTTTGTGTCTTAATTTTGAATTTTATATGAAATACAAATCATTAGCAAATACCGAGCGAAGCCGGGGCGGTCTTTTATAAAAATGACTATCAAGTTGAAATTCGACAAGCATAATCAAAATATACATTTAAATCTTCGTACAAAATTTCATGATGATCGGTACATATTTGACAATAGTCCCCAGTCCGATCATCATGAAATTTTGTACGAAGATTTTTAAACATCAACACAAATTCAATATATTCTCCCCACTATTGTGGCGTAGGGTATAAAAATCGTCCATCTCAATATGATGATGATCGGTCCATATTTGACCGTAGCCCCCATATGAAGTCCAGTTCCAAAAATCACTGAAATGGGCATAAAACCTCCATAATAAGTGATTTGGTGGTGGATACATAAGATTCGGCACAGCCGAATATAAACTCTTACTTGTTTTAATTATTTATGCCATTTTACTTACCGCCAATTCACAGAATTTGTATACCACATTATCGGGATAGTTGGTATAACCAACAGCGTTAGCACCTCTCAACAACATTTGGAATGGAATATTGGGTATCAATTTACGCATCTCTTCCAAACGTTCCCAGGGGCATTCGTGCAAGAAACGTAGAGCAACATCAAAGGTGGCACCACCCCAATTCTCCAAAGAATACAAATTATTGAATTTGTGAGCAACATAGGGGGAAATCTTTAAAAGATCATGAGAACGAACACGGGTGGCCAACAACGATTGATGAGCATCTCTGTAGGTGGTGTCCATCAACAAGAGGTTTTTGCGGGAGCGCACCTCTTTGGCAAAGGCTTCGGGACCCTGGCTGGTCAAAATGTGACGGAGACCCTTTGGTGGTTCGGTAACTAAAGGTTTAGGTTGTGTGGATGGAGGGGAGTAGAAGTTTAAGTTAATTATTTATATACAATAAAATGTAGTAAAGCTGGATTCACCCATTCCTTTTGAACAAAGTTTTTTTTTCATATGAATATTTTCTCTCTCTTAAAAAGAGAGGCGTTAAACTTCATATGAAAAAAACTTTGTCCGAACAAATATTTTGTTCGGAACGAATGGGTGAATCCACATTAATTGGTAAGTAATATAGAGAATAAGATAAGATGCATGATAATTTGGCTAAAGCTGTAGCAGTTAATACTTAAGCCCTTTAAATATAAGTGTTAGTAAAGAAATTCGGAAAAAGTACCATGTCTAGTTTAAAACATAGAACATAGAAACATTTAAAATTATTTACAAAATTATTAAAAAAAATTAAAGTAATAATTGTTTGGAGTTTGAAAGTGATGGTAATGATGACAATGGCAATGATTTTAGACAAGATGGATAAAAAATTTTGTATGTTCTACTGTGAGCGTCAATATTAAAGTACATATACACCGTAAATATTGTTCAAAAAAATGTTTTATTGTATGTTTTTTTACAAATACAAATTTAAAACAACATACATACGAGTATGTATGTATATTGGATAATTCATAAATAATGCTAGGGGCACAGCTGATACAAACGACGATTTTCGCCCAACACGACGAATTAGTAGGTGATAATTCGCTGTATAATTCGTCATTTGAAGCACAATAACGATGATAAAATAAAGTTTTTGTTTTCGTATAACAGTATTAGAATTTTAATAGTTAACCAAAATAAATATACAAATTTATTTTAATTTATTTAAAGTAAAAAAATAAAACAATAATTAAAGTAAAAATTAACATTATTTACTAACAGTCTTATTCAGAAAAAATTAAAGTAGGCTTCAAATGTACTTTAAGAAAATTTTGTATGCAAATTTTGTCTAAAAGCACACTTCAAACCTACTTTATTTTTTCTGAATACGGCAGTAAAACATTAAAAACTAAAACGAAACATGGTCACCCCGTATTGTTTGTTCGTCATTCGTTCGCCGCGTATGACGAGTTTAGCCGATGCAGTGTTGCCATTTTAGCACTTTCAGTGCTAGATTTAGCCATTTGTTTTTCGAAAATGCATTGAAATTTTTAAAAATTATGCCAATAATTTGCTTTATAAAAAACTATATTTTTTCTCGAAATTGGAGAAATAAAAAATAACTTTTATTAATATTTCAACTAAATTTCTTTCGGTGTGGTAAGTAAATGAACACGAAAATTTTTGAATTAATATATGAAATGTAATCTTTTAAAACAAGTCAACAATTGTTATGAACAATATTAGAAAAAACTATAATTTATATTTGTAACATTTGAAATAAAAATTGTATTGTTACATTGAAAAAATTTAGCACTTATTTTTTCTTCTGTAGAACATTTTAGCACTTAGTTTTTTAAGTTTTAGCATATTTTGAAATTCATTTTCTGGCAACACTGAGCCGATGCCATTATTGTGTGTATTTTCATCAGACACCAAAAAAAAAAACTCGTCCATATAATCAAAATTGTGATTTATATTTTGTTTACTTGGTTTGATATGACCTTTATTAGTTTTTGTTGCTTTTTAATGCTTTGGTGAGAGATAATTTTGGTTGATCTTAATAAACGTTAACATTCTTTCTCTTTTATTTATATACTATAGCCTATTTTTTTTATAAATTTATAACAAATTGTAAATTGAAGATGTTTGAATATGAACTAAAGCAGTGCCGATATTGGGCAAGAAGTAAAAAGAAAGCGAATTTTACCCTGCCTTTACACATGCAAGTACTTGCATGCGAGTGCTGTGTACGTATTATATACGAAAACTTATTCGAAAAACTTGAGTAGCTCTGCAAGTGAAAAAAATGTGAGTGTATTAGTAAAAAAATGTGAGTGTATTGAGTTTTTCGAACTTGCACTTGCATGTGTAAATGCCGGGTTATATTCAAGTTTCATTGGTTTGCATTAAGTTTTTGGTTACGTTATTGTGGTTGGTATACTTGTTTATTTTTTGATTTTACCTCTTTCACGCAGGAATTAACCTTTTCTCTGTTTCTATTATGATTTGCCGAACCTCAATTGTTGTTTGTATTCCCATTGTAAATTTTTCATTTCTTAACGTCACAACTTAATCTGTTTTAACGATAAATTATGAAATTTTAAATTTACGACACTTTAGCGTTATACTTTCAAACTAAGTTAAAAAATTGCCATTACTTTTGCATTGACAGGATTTTTTTCGTAAGGATGATGTCACTGTTTTTTTATTTTGACGCGTAAAAACAGGTCTATGTTAACAATAAATCAACTACATTTTAATAATTAATTAAAATCTACCTTAATAACCATATAAAAAGGCAATATAATTTTCTAATATAGTATTATTTATATTAATATAATTAAGCTTTTGTTTTTATAATATATGGTGTTGAATTTTATTTTGACGCTCACAGTACATACATATAATAAATCTCATTCTTAAGGTTTACCACAAATTTGTTTGACGTTGTTTACTCTTACAAGAGTTTTGCAAGATCAAACGAACATCAAATAAATTAAAACTAAATATTTGTTGTGCTTTGGCCTAAATAAGAAAAGTTTTTTTTTTTTAATAAATAAACGAGTTCAAATATATGTTATTTAGTGGTTACGTCTTTTTCGACAAATATTTGTCAATTGTGACATAAAGTTAAAAAAAATTTTTGACATTACGAAAGTTTTAAAATTAAACTGAATTTGTTATGTCAAGAGATAATTTTAGCTTAAATATTTATGCCCTTATTAATAAAAAATTAAAGTAGACTTCAAATATACTTTAATAAAATTTTGTATGAACATTTTTTCTAAAAGCACACTCCAACCTACTTTATTTTTTATGAATACGGCAGTTAATTAACAAAATAAAGTAATAAGAGTATATTTGTAGAACAATTTTGTTCTCAACTACTACATACATATAAATCTGTACCGATTTTTTATCCATCTGGTGGTATGATAACGTATGTATGTAAGTATTTATTTATGTATTATGTAGTTAAATATTAATAATTTCATTTGAAATTTCTCACAACACACAATGACATTAAACATACCTTTAGCTTCACCACGTTCTTCACGTTCTATGGCTTCGCGAGATAAATCTTCATTATTTTAAACATTTACCGTTGTAAGAAAGAACGTTGGCAAGATTGAATTAGAGTGGCCACATTTATATTGTTTTTTTTTTTAATTGGCAACAATGATGTTTTGTTTTTGGTTTGTTTGATTATGTTTTTGGAAATACATAGTTTTGAGATATGGATGATGTGTAGGTTTGGTTTTGAGTGTATTAATAACAAAATGAAACATATAAAAGAAAAAAATCGAAATTAGGAAAGTAATTAAACAAATAAAGCTAAAATAAAAATTAAGCCAAGTGATAAAGTGTTGAACAAATTTGTTTGTTAAATAATTTACGTAACGAGTTCACAAAATATTGATAAGAAATTTGAACCCAGTATCAATTGCTGTTCGTTGTTTATTTTATTGGTTTTGTTTATAAATAAGTTGCTATTAATAATATTTGTGAATGTTTTCCACTATTTTATCATTAAAATGTGTCAAGAATTTAAACTTTTAAAAATCTGTTGAAAATTTTAAAGTTTTGTTCCAGTATTGGTTAAATTTTTAAGTTTTGCTGGAAATTGTTTGCGTACTCCAAATTTTATTAAAACAATTTGTAGTTTTTCTTACTAAAACCTGTAAATCTGAATAATACCATAGCAAACCATAAAATTTTAACTAATTTATTTTAATACGCTAAAGTTTGTATTAAAACTTTCTAAAAAAAATATTAAAGTTTTCTTCCAATACTGGTTCGAATTTTTTGAGTTTACCGGAAATCGTCTTTGTATTTAAAAAAATCGGAAGAAAACCATAAATTTTAAACTAATTTTCTCTTAAATTATATTTTTGTATAACTTCTGTTAAATTGTAATTTTATTATTTCAAACTTAATGTTAATCGGCAAATTGAGAGAGAAAGAGATCTTTATGATCTGTTAGTTTTTAATACATAAAGTGCGAATTTCCACAGTTTACTACAAATAAAGCCGCTTTTTTATTGCAGTTAATTTCAACAATTAGGCAGTCCCTAAAAATCCCTAAATCTTTTAATAAAAAATTCCTGAACACACAAAACAACAATATTTAAATTTGCATAAATTTAGCATGAAAACACAATTTGTGAGGTTAGGATCCAGAACATTAAATGTAGATCTCGAAAGCCATTACTTTTTCTTTTCTCATAAAACAAAGCCATAGCCCAATGTTAATGTAATACTTACCCAAGGGTACATTGGGAACATGGGGTTTAACTTCAGCGGGTTTCAAGGTTGTAGCCAAGGGGGTTTGAGGTCCGTTAACCAAAACTTCGCCCAAATAGTTGAGCAGTTTTTGAGCACGATTTTGTGAATGACGGAACTTAAACAGTTGAGGATGCTCATCGATGAAGTAGGTATCGAGGACACCATGTAGAAACTTTTGATTTTCCAATACGTTCAATAGGAATGGAATATTTGTCTTGACACCACGTATACGGAATTCGCGCAAGGCTCGATTCATTTTTGAGGCAGAGCTTTGTAAGTCGGTGGCATGAGAAATAATTTTGACTAGCAAGGAATCGTAGTAGGGTGAGATGATGGCGCCAGCAAAGGCGGAAGCACTGTCCAAACGAATACCCATACCCTCACCGGAACGGAATACTTCGATACGACCGGTGCTGGGTTGGAAATCGTTGGCGGGATCTTCAGTGGTCACACGACATTGGATGGCATAGCCGCGTGGTTGAATATTTTCCTGGGTGTAGCCAAGTTCGGGCAAAGTCATGCCTTCGGCTACGCGAATTTGTGATTGCACTAAATCGATGCCGGTGATTTCTTCAGTTACGGTGTGCTCTACTTGCAAACGGGCATTGACTTCAATGAAATAGAAGTTACCCGATTCATCGCACAAAAATTCTACGGTACCGGCGTTTTCATAGCCCACATGTCTGGCCAAACGTACAGCAGCTTCGGTCATTTGATCACGCACTTCTCTGGGCAAACGGGGAGCAGGTGCAATTTCCACAACCTTTTGATGACGACGTTGCACAGAACAATCACGTTCGTACAAATGCACAACATTACCAGCCTTATCACCCAACAATTGTACCTCAATGTGACGGGGACGTTCAATAAACTTTTCAATAAACATGGCACCATTACCGAAAGCAGCCTTAGCTTCTGAGCTGGCACGTTCAAACATCTCCTCGACTTCGTCCATTTTACGTACCACACGCATACCACGACCGCCACCACCATAGGCAGCTTTAAAGATCACGGGCAGACCATGTTTCTTGCAGAATTCAACAGCCTCCTCTTTGCAAGTGACTGGACCATCGGTACCGGGCACAATGGGTACACCAGCTTCGATGGCCGCAACACGGGCAGCTACTTTGTCACCCATCTGTTGTACAACCCTGGGTGAGGGACCAATGAAACGAAGACCAGCATCGATGACGGACTGTGCAAAGTCGCTACGTTCGGAGAGGAAACCATAACCGGGATGCACAGCATCCACATCATTCTCTTTGCAGACACGGATAATTTCTGGAATGCTTAAATATGCCTCAACGGGTGGCAGACCCTTGCCCACCAGATAGGCTTCGTCAGCCTTTTGACGATGCATGTGCATTTTATCTTGTTCGGAATAGATGGCCACCGATTTGATGCCCAATTCGCTACAGGCACGGAAAACACGAATGGCAATTTCACCACGATTCGCCACCAATATGGAGCGTATAGGTTTGTATTCAACCTAAGCGGTTGGGAAAAAGGAAATATAATTGAAAATTGATTGAGTTGATTTAAATTTAGAAGTAACTACAATATATTATGTTAGAAAAATTTCAACCGTATATCTGTACATAACCGTAGATTGGTTCCAATCATAGGTCTTAGGTTGGATCTTAGACAGTCTTATATTAGTTGCAATCTTAGCTTTCTATGCAGTTTTATATTAGCTTCAATCGTAGGTCTTTATTCAGTCTTAGATTAGCTTCAATCGTAAGCATTCAGATTCTCAATAGTAGGTCTTTATATATTCGGTTTCGATTGATCATAGTCTGAGATTATTTTCAATCTTATAGTCTCAGATGAGTTTCATTAGCATGTTTTTATATAATCAAAGAATAGTTTCAATCGTTGGTCGTTTTAAAGCCTACGATTAGCTTCAAACTTGGGTCTTTAGATTGTATGTCTTTTTGAAGTCTACGATTAGCTTCAATCCTGAGTCTTTATATAGTCTTAGATTAGTTTCGATCGCAGTAAAACCCGGTTTCGATTGGACTCTGACTCTTAACCATATTTTATTTTCTGTTAAAATTAGTTATTTACCTGTGTGGAGTAGGCATTTCTGTTGTATAAATAGACACGGACTCGGGGGCCAGTCTGCCGTAAAGACTTAAATGCTGTTTGGGCAACTCCGAACAACATTTTTATGCTTTGCTACAATCTAAAAATTAAGAAAAGAGAAGGCAACAGGTTCATTAATATTTGTAATAAAATTAGATTTTTAAGAGATTAAGAAATATGATTAATGAAAATATTTATGCTGTGTAAAACCAGCATAATTTTTATATCGATTACAGAAACATTACGTTTAAACAGTGGATATTTGGTTCAGATTGTTCTAAATTTGCGGATGTAAATCAAAATTGCTTTAAGAAATACAAAATGTCTTAAACAATGAGTCGTGTCATGCTGTCATGTTATTTTTGTTTAGTATTGTTTGGCATTTCATAATGGAAACATTTACGCCTGAACAACGTTTATAAAACGTTCATTTTTATTACGAAAATTCGCGTTCTGTGAGGAATGTGTTTCGTGCACTTCGCTCAACTTATGGTCAACATAATCTGAGCGTACTATTCGCAACACTATCACCCATTTTTAGACCCAGCATTCATTATTAGATAATATTCGACCGAATAGACCACGTCCAGCACACTGTGGTGTGGTTTGTGGGCCGGTGGAGTCATCGGTCCATATTTCTTTCAAAATAATACCGGTGAGAAATTAACCGTCAATGGCGACCGTTATCGTACCATGACAACCGACTATTTGATGCCCTAAATTGAAGCTCGTGATCTCGGGGACATTTGGTTTCAGCAAGACGGCGCCACTTCCCACACATCGCATCAAGCAATAGATTTATTGAGAGAACGCTTCGGTGAGCACATAATTTCACGTTTTGGGCCGGTCGATTGGCCACCAAGATCGTGTGATATCACACCATTAGAATTTTCTCTGTGGGGATATGTAAAGTCTAAAGTTTATGCGGACAAACCCGCTTCGATTCAGGCCTTGGAGAAAAACATAACGCGTGTCATTCGCCAGTTACCAGTAAAGATAAAGTAATATGTACTAAATATAGATTGATCCAAATTGAGGGATTTGAATCAAAATCGCTTTAAGAAATGCTTAAAACAATATGAAGATTTAATAAGTAAAACACTTTTTATAATTATTAATATTGAATAAAGAACATTAAGTTTAAATACAAAATTTTTGCTTCAGATCGATCTAATTTTATCTCTTCAATTGATATAATGTTCTTCAAATAGGTATGATTAGTTAAACTGTTAAATTTATTCCATAAAAATGTATGTGCGTGAAGATAAATTTTAAATTTAACTCCCTAGACACAAACCATTTATGTTAACAGAGTCATGTTAACTATTTAACAGAGACAATGTTAAAGTTTCAAAATTCGATATACATACTTTAACTTTATTAATGATATTTTAGCACAAAAACAGTCCGAAAAAATTCCAAAAAATCAGAATCTATAAAAATGTCTTAGAAAATTTAAATAAGTAAAAATATTACACTAAAAAAAAATTTTATAGACTTTTTGAAAAAATAACTTTTGAAATTTGAAAAGGGACTTTGGTCCTTTTCTCACAATTCTTTCGAGAGAATGACTCTGTTAACGTAAATGGTTTGTGTCTAGTGAGTTAAATTTCAAATTTATCTTCAGGCACATAAAAATGTGTATTTAGCAGCACACGATCATTAATTTATAATTTCCTTAAAAAAGTTTGCAAAAAAAAAAAAAAAGAAACTGACAGTCACATGATCACTGAATAATAAACGTGTTTCAAATTTGTTTGCATGTTTTAAACAATTTTGGCCTTAAATTGCATTTTATTTAACTTGAACTTGAAACATGTTACGATTTTGAATGACCAGACTAAATGTGTCTCATACAGATAAATATACATACATATGTATATAACGTTGTATATATTTACATATACATATGTATGTATGTATATACAATATATTTTATAAATTTTTAACCGGTTTAACTTAAAAT
The DNA here is from genome assembly GCA_950370525.1 of Bellardia bayeri. Classification (NCBI taxonomy): domain Eukaryota; kingdom Metazoa; phylum Arthropoda; class Insecta; order Diptera; family Calliphoridae; genus Bellardia; species Bellardia bayeri. Next base: position 17,411,542 of record OX493268.1, on the reverse strand, counting down.
TTATATCTCAGACGTTTAAAGTGTAAATGCGTTTTAATTAACAAGTATGATAGTATATTCAGTCAAGTCCGACCATATAACAACCTACACCACCCAGTATGTGCATAAACAATTTTTCTGAAATGAGCGGTATATGGGAGATATTACCTATTATAGACCGATCATCCAAAAATTTACTCGCATGACTTATGTGCGTATAAATATTATGTGTGTTAAACTTTATTTCGATATAAACACTTTTTAAAGATTTATGGAGATTAAAGTGAATTACGGACTGACTGGGTCTTATATGGAAGTTTCGACTAATTGTGGACCGATCGTTATAAAATTAGGTGTCTGTATACATATGTATATGAAATTTACTTGGTCGTTAAAATGATTTTCGGAAGTGAGCCTTGTATGGGAGCTACGACTAATTATAGACCGTCATAAAATTGTACCAAATGATTTGTATTATACATATATTGTTAAATCGACTCAGGAAGTAATTCGAGTCGATCGGTATAATTTAAGGTGGGTGCTGGACCAATATTTCTGGGCGTTACAAACATCAGCAAAAATCCAATATACCCTCGCCACTATGGTGGTGTAGGATATTGACAATATTGAATGCTAAAGCATGTAACAGTTCAACTTACACCCTTGTTGTGATCTAGCAAATGTCAAATATTAATAATATGTCAAAATTTCTTTAATTAATCACCCCTATCGTGAATAAAATTTCCACATGAAATTTGTTCCCTTTTCACATTTTTCCTATTAAAATTCAATGTTAAAAAAAAATAAAAGGGAACAAATTTCATGTGGAAATTTTATTCACGGTAGGGGTGAATACTTTTATTTATGTATGTAGTATGTATGTATTTGTTTATTTACACCTTTCCAAAAACTCAAAAATGTTCGACAACCTTACATTTACAAAATTATAGTTTTATTTAGCCTACAATTGGCTATAAATTAGTGTATAAAACCTGGTTTACAATAATAACCTTTTAATTACAATGTTAAGAAACATTGCAAATAAATTATACATATGTATGTACAATTTCTTAGTCCAACCCTTGGTAAGTAACTAAGCAATAATTACAAACGCATTCATATTTTTAACAAAGGACACACCTATCCAATATAAATAAAAATTCACAGGTTTGTACAATTGAACATGTTTATTGACAATCACATCAGTAAATATTATAGAAAGACAAGTAAAACCAATTCCTGGATAAAGGTTTAATAAATGAAATTGAACACGAAACGTAAACAAAAGTTGTGACTGCAGTAAAGGTACGGTCACACTTGGCAAATATTTACTCAAAAAATCGTAAGTACTTGTTTTAGCACAAATTTGTTTGACGTTGTTTACTCTTACAAGAGCTTTGCAAGATCAAACAGCATCAAATAAATTAAAACCAAATATTTGTAGTATCCTGTCCTAAATAAACGAAGTTGTTTTTAATAAATAAACGAGTTCAAATACATTTTATTTAGTGGTTACGTCTTTTTCGACAAATATTTGCCAAGTGTGACCTGACCGTACCTTAAGTTTCACAAAAAAGTTATTTGAAAAGAAATTTTAATAAAAACACAGGAAAATTTAAAAGTTAAATAAAAATTCATACGAAATTTAAAAATGTTCACATGTTTAAATGAAATGTATGTATAGGTAATTATAATTTAATGTTGATGATTTGGAAAAAATTTTACGAGTATAAGTTTGAAAGTTAACTTCGAAAGGTTTGAATATAACTTCAACTTTATTTTTTGGCACAGATTTCGAAATATAAAATATTTTAAACAATACCAAGTTTTAATAAATAAAGAACTTGCTATGATTTTTAATATTGAATTCAGAAACATTAGGTATACACACTGAATATTTAGTACAAATTGATTCAAATTTGTAAAATTTTTTTCTTTCAATTGATTTCGTAAACTAAATTTTCACAGTAACAAAAGTATTTCTAACAAATTTTTTAATTTCGAAATTTAAAAAATTCTCAAATTATAATATTATAACAATTTAATATAATATTTCAAAGTTTTATAAAAATATTATATTTCTAAATAATTTCGAAAATTTGCAATTAAGGTCGAAATTTTTTAAAATTTCCTAAAGTTGTATTGTGATAATTTTTACTATAAAAATCTTCAAAAATAAAAATTTCTGAATAAAATAATTTATTTTCTTATATAATTGATGTTTGCAATTGCATAAAATCAATAAAATTTCAAAATTTTAAGTATTTTTGAAGCTGTTGCAATAATTTATACACTACAACTACTAATTTATATACATACATACTACAATTATTTATAGAAAATTTAACATATTTACTAATTTCGAAATTAAGTTCGATATTTTCGATAATGTCCTAAAGTTGAATTTTAAAGATTTTTACTGCAATAAATATTGGTTTTAAATTCTATATTGAAAAATATATAATTTCTGAAAAAATACATTTATTTTCTTATAGCATTTTTAACTATTTTCGATATTAAGTTCTAATTTTTCGAAAATGTCTAAAGGTTGTATTTTAATGATTTTAATCATAAAAATGTGAATTTTTCCAATAAATTTAATTATTTTCATATGTTAGAAATTGCAAAAAATCAATAAAATTTTACAATTTGAATTTTTTTGTAAGCTATTTCTATAATTTATGCAATATTTAGCATTTTTAACTATTTTCGAAATTAAGTTCGAATTTTTCGAAAATGTCTAAAAGTTGTATTTTAATGATTTTAATCATAAAAATGTGAATTTTTCCAAAAAATTTAATTATATTCAAATCATTTGAATGTTCGAAAATTAATAAAAATAAATAAATTTTAAAAATATTCTAAAATGTCGAAAAGTAAAAGAACAGAAACGAATTTTCTTAATGAATGTTTTCTACATTTCTGTAAAACTATACCTCATTTTTTGTCATAACTAATGTGGGGACGGGTAATATCAGTCATATTGGGTTTACCTTAATATGTCTCAATTATATGACACAAATTGATTGATATGTTTCCTCATTCCTCAATCGATATTATAATCTTATCATTTTTCTTTCTTGCACAACAATGGCAAGTAAGTTCCATTTAATTAATAACGTAAGATAAACATAAAAAAAACATTCTAAGTAAATCACACGATGTTTCAACGATAATTATATTGATTATTCAATTAAATGCTTTACGCTTTTTTTTACAAAATTCTAATTAGTAATTGAAGTAGTAATTTAAAAAGTATAAATTAATAGAATTAACACATTTATACAAATTGTTATTAATATTTAAATGAAAACATTGGGATTTTTAGTTAAATAGGTAAGTTTTTTTTTTATTATATAGAGGTAAAATTTTCAAATAAATAGCATTAATTATTTATTTACTTAAGACTTAAAGTCTTTAAAATGTTCACATTAACTATTTGCCGGTACATATCTATTTATTTTTTGTTTATTTTGTCTGGTGTGTTCTAATACCAATTCATACATATAATTTTTATGAAAATAAACAAATAAGTAACAATATATTTATATATTACATACATATGTAAATAGTATGTATGTATATCGTGTATTTATGGTTCGTTGTCAAGGTTTTTGTGCATAAAAGGGTCATTGAACGTTTAAAATAAATTATAATGAAATCTATTAAACGGGCATGTTTTATAGATAGATAATAGAATGAAAATAATAGAATTATTTATTATTTGTTTATTTTGTCTGATGTCTTCTATGGAAATAAATAGTAAATAACCGCTGTTAAAAATTTAAGAACTATCGATATTTCTTTTAAGAAATCACTAACAAATATGTAAGTTTTATCTAAAGTACAAGGTGGCGCAAAAGTAAACTTCCGATGTTTTTTGGCTGTAATTAAAAAAAAAAATGAAAAACTTTGATTCTTCTTGTGGATTATTTTTATTTGGTTTTTTATTATTTTTACATCAAGTCGAGAATATGATGTCATGTTAATGGCCGCCGCCACAGTTGATTGTCATTTGAGCCCTTTTTATGGCATTTTCCATCACTTTGGCCAAAACTTCCGGCGAAAGGTCCTCACATTCTTGACGGATATTGTCTTTAACAGCTGCAAGAGTCTGAGGCTTGTTGACATAAATCCGCGACTTCAAAAAGCCCCACAAAAAGAAGTCTGGAGCGGTCAAATCAGGCGATCTTGCTGGCCAGTGCAAATCGCCAAAACGGGAGATTAGGCGCCCTGGAAATGCATCCTTCTGCATATTGATTGTGGCACGTGCAGTGTGTGCCGTTGCACCGTCCTGTTGGAACCACATGTTTTCCAATCCCAATTCATCAAGTTGCGGCAAAAAGAACTCGTTGATCATTGCTCTGTAGCGCTCACCATTCACAGTAACCGTTTGGCCCGCGACGTCTTCGAAGAAAAATGGTCCGATGACTCCTCCAGCGAAAACAGCGGGTGTAATGGCTCTTCGTGGGTTACACGTAGATTTTCAGTGCCCCAGAAGCGTAAATTTTGCTTATTTACGTACCTGCTAAGATGGAAATGGGCCTCATCACTTATGATTATTGTTGATGAAAAATCATCTTCCTCTTGGTGGTGATTAAGGATGGCTTGAGCGTATGTTAGACGCGATTGGCGGTCAGCAGCTAACAGCTGATGCACCGTCTGGTCTTTGTACGGAAAAGCAAAAGCTTTCGAAAGACAATGTAAAAAGTAAACAAATTCGAAATACACAAAAACCCTAATGTATGATGTAAATCTTTCCGAAATCAATGTTCATTTATAATTATAAAACTTTATTTTCTATACAATCAAAATTTAATTCATTTTCATTATTTTTTTCTAACTTCATATTATTTGTTCTTATTTTCAAATACAAAGTTCTTGTTGAAACCCCTTTCATAAAAAGTCTGAAACATGTTAAAGTCGTTGACTATCTTTAAAATATTTCGACAAGTTATCATTTAATTAAAATTAATTAACAATTAATACCTACAAAGCTTGCCAGCAACTGCATATTAGGATGCACGACAAATATATTTTAATGGAATTTAAAACAAAATGTTTTTTTATACAAAAGTTTTGCTAAATCACGTCACTTTACGTGATTCAATAATAATTTAAAACAAAACATTGATTAATTAAAATTTGTAAGTACTTTAATCTCGTTAACATAAAGAAAAAAAATCAAAGAGAAAGGGAGAACATTCAGAATAACAACACTAATGATATTTTATGAATGTCTGGTTATTGATCAAATTGTTTTATTATTTACAATACATATGTAAATGTATTTATTAGATAACCAAAATAAAAATAGTGTACAAATAAACAATTTTACGACAGAAATATCACTGAGGGCCAAATTGCTATGGGTCGATAAGTAAAATATTTGTTTTAATCTTCTACATTCAAAAAGCCAACTTTCAACGTCTGTGATAACGTGAACAAAAAAAACTTATTTTATAAGTTTTTTTTTTTTTTTTTTTTTTTAACAAAAATTACTTTTTATGTCTTATTTTTATTTTTTATACCCTCACTAAAAAATTTTGGTATTCAAATAATAATTATTATAATTAACGCAAATATATTGCATATGCATACAAACAATACGGTACAAACAATACCATTTGGGTTAAATTGCATGATGTTTATAGTCAAGAAATTTCAACTATTTATTTAAGTAAATTCTATGAAAAAATAAAAAAAAACTAAAATTTTGTCTGAAATTTTGAAAATTTTTGAATTAAAAAAAAAAATTTTAATTTTTGATAACCCATTGAATGCACCTCTGAAAAACCTTTCATATAATACCAAATTTACATATAGTTCATCTAAAAAGGACATTTTTATCCTTTGATCTAGCTCACCAAATATTGACCCCAGGACAAAAAAATTGAGAAACGTAGTCTTAAAATGAATCAAATTTTCATATTAGACGGGAACATCGAAACTTAATTTTTTCTCCATACAAACGGGGCCACCCTAATGTACATATGAACTCTCTTTTCTATTGTTTTTTGTTTAAATAAAATATGTTTGTGTATAAAATTATTTATCTTATTTTACCTGATATTTCATACGTGGAACCAATTCCCTCATTTAATATGGATACTCTATCTTTTTTTACGCGAGTTTTCGAGGAACGTAGCTATCGCGTAAAAACAGAATTAGATGTACTGGGTGTAGGGTATTATATAGTCGGGCTTGACCGACTGTACTTTCTTACTTGTTTATTATTTAAAAAAGTTGTTCAGACTCTGATGAACTTTTCCATAGAAATTTTTGTTCAGACTGTCACAAGTTTATGTTGTCAAGAATTCAAAATATCAAAAGAAAAATATCAAAACAAATATACATACATATATCAATAAATAAAGTTAATAATACAAGTGAGAAAAACAAAATAATTTCTTCATTGCGTGAAAAATATAATGCAGACAGACAATTTAAAGATTGACAGCCTTATTCAGAAAAAAATAAAGCAGACTTCAAATGTACTTTAAGAAAATTTTGAATGAAAATTTTGTCTAAAAGCACACTTCAAATCTACTTTATTTTTTATGAATACGGCAGTGAGTCAAGTATAATCTCCATTATTTAAATTTGCTGTTTATTAATTTTATTTTCTTGTTTTACATTTTGCAGCCAGTTTATGATTTGAGTTGGTTATTTTTTTAAACTAAAATGAGTAATTTTTATGTTGAGATACACACATATTTGAACTTTTGGCAGCACTTTCAACTTTCATACAATATTAGAAAAACATATGTACAAATGTCGTAGGTGTTGTACAAAATATTTATATAGAAATTACTAACAACTTTTGTACAATTATTGTAAATTTAGACGACGTACAACTCCTACGACACTACAACATCACTTGTGAATTCCACAATATTATTGTATTATGTTTTATAATTGAACAAAATTTATAAAGCTCAGAAAAAATTTTTATTTTCCAAGCAAAAAAGTAAAACTCAAGACATGAGTTTTATTTGGAATTTTAAAAATAAAACTCAGAAATAATCCTTATCTGTTATAAACAAAAAATAAAACTTAAAAACATAATCATTAAAATTGAGATTCATTTCGTTTTCTGATTTACATCTGCTTAGAATGATATTGGTAAAGTCAAATTTATTACGTTATTATTCCTTGTACATATACGCTTTTTTTAATTTCTTTAACGAATTTCATTATCTGTCCCTGAAAACTATCATATCATAAAGTTTTTTTCCATTATTCTATGGCTAGACATTTTAAAGTCATTAAAACAAAATATAGATAAGTTTTTTTTTTTATATTTAAACAATAACAAATTAAACTTGTTTTTGTTAACTCAAAACATATGCAAAGATAATTTTGTATATATGTATGTATAAGACGAGCCCCCCTATATTTAAGTAGGTATGTATGTGTGCAAAAGAATTGATGTGTGGCGTTGTTTTTTTTTGCGTTTTTTGCCAATCTTTTATTTTGTTATGTTAGTTAAATTAACAATTTTTAAATAGAAATTTTTGTGCCAACTCTAGACTGTTTATGTATTTTGTTTTGGAAAAAATTGCGCGTGTTACAAAATTAACAAAAAAGAGGCGGAAAACAAAATTAACAAATTTTTGTTCATTTAAATAAAATAGATATACAGTGCAAGACATGAGGTTAGCACATTTTATATATGCTGCTTTCAAAAGCAACTTTTATTTTTTTTGTTTGGAGGTACATATGTATGTTTCTAATGTTTTTTAAAGCGATGAATCAAAATGTAGGTTTAGATCTGATTGAAAAATATACACAAACCAAAGTATACTTATAAGATCATAAAGAACGGTGGTGAGAATGTGATGGTATGGGCAGGATTTTCTGTGCATGGTATTCGTCCAATACAAACGGTCAACTCATTAATGGATCAGTATGCTTATTAAAGCATACTTTTAAATACAATGATTCCATTGGGTGGTGTTTTATGCACAACAATGACCCAAAACACACCTCATGCTATGTGATAATTTAGATTAATGTGTTGAAATAGCCAGCCCAATCTTCGGATCTCATGTAACAAGTTTGAAAAATAAAGGCTTTTTAAAAATAACGAAAAAAATATTTGCTTAAATTGGTAACAGATGCCAAGTGTGCTAACCTCGTGTCCACCACTGTATATAGCTTTTTACTTTATAAACTCTAAACTGTAAAGTAGAAAAGTAAATATTTTGGGAAATGGATAATAGCTGTATATTCAAATGTTAATGTGTTTACAAAGAATAAGTCATTTCATCGGCTAGCTTATATTTTTTTTTAGAATTTTTTGTTCAATTATATCTTTATGCGTTTGATTTAAGTTAAAATATTCAGATTCGTTGTGATGACAAAATTTGTTGCTGAAAACTGTTTTCTCTGGAGACTTGCTTTTTTTTTCTTTGAGTGTTAGAGGATTCTGTCAGATTTTTTACCTACAATATTGTGTAATTATGTAGAAACATTATTGCTAATTTATTGATGTAAATCCTTCGTATTTATTTATATATTCATATTTAGTTTAATCTATGCTGTTTTCTATTAAAATTATACTAAAACAAATTTGAAGTGGGTCATTAAACTGCATCTTATCTATGCTTAATTAGAATTTAAAAACAGCTTGTCAATATAGTTTTTTAATAATAATTTAATAAAACTTGTCTTAAATGATTGTTTGCAAATGTTGGATTGATTACAATTTTTAAGATTAAAGATTTTTGTAATAAAAACATTAAAATATATATTTTTGGCACACCAGAGTATTTTAATGAAAGTTTAAAAAACTGGCTATAGAATTGACAAATATTTAAATATATAAAAAGTTTTTGCTAAAAAACAAGTAATTTTATTACTTGTATATGTATAAGTATTAGCCAACACACCTATTGTTTAGTGGTACACATTTTAAAGATAAACAAACATAAAAATATATAAATTAGCAAAGTCTGAAAATAGATTAGAATACTCGTATACACAAAAATACTCCTATCATGTCACAAAATGAGAAAACCGAATGTTATTAGGGCAAATAACAACAAGTGTTTTGCGTAAGATTAAAATAACTATAACTATAGCTAGAGTACCTGTTGATAAAAACAAAAAGTTTAAAAGGAAAACTTAAACAGTTGGCCATATTGATTTTGAAAGAATAGAATGAGAGCTAGAAAAGTGCTGCCCAGTCTTTGTTTACACTTCAAAAGTGAGTAGGAATTAGGTGTTACCAAATTTTATTGTTATAATAATAATTAAAGATAATTAAAGTTATATCTATGGTTTTATTTAATAATTAACCTAATAAACAGAATGAAAATAGTTTGTTTTTTTGCAATTTGGCCAGTATTTTGAAGTATATAAAATACCCTTCTTTATTGTGTACGGTATATAAGTTATAAAATATAATATAACGAGTGGGTGTCAGTAGTTTTAAAATGTTTGTGTTTTTTTTGTTGTTATAGAAAATAAAAATGTTTATTAGTATAATTTATACACCATAAAAGTGTAAACATTGGGGCAAGATGATGAAAGGTTATATAACTAAAATAAATCTTATGATGCAATTAGAAGCGTCATTTACATTTACAAGACTTGGAATCTATAAGTTTATATAGTATTTTAATAACATTTTTAGCGGGCTAATTTTCTTCTTTTTTATTATGTTCATGACTGTTAAATTTTGTATTATTTGTTCATTGAACTATATATTACTCATTGTTTTGTTTTTTATTGTTATTTTTGTTTTTTTTTTATTATTGTTAATATGCCAATTACAATAAAATTTACAAAACAAAAGTGAATGGCAAACACGTTAATTAATTAAGCGTGTTATAATATTATATTTCACAATAAACATTTAAAAACAAAATTATTTATTTAATAACTTTTGAAAATGTTTTCGACAAAACATGCGATTTTTTTTTAAATAAACAGGTTTGAATAAATTTAATTCTTAATAAAGAATTGATTCTCGACTAGTGTTCCTAATCGGGAAAATTTTCCCGAAATTTCCCGAGATATCACAACAGATTTGTTTGCAAAATTTGCGTAGTTTCGTTTTGCGTTTTTTTTTTCGAATTAGTACTAATTTTCAATGTGTGTCGTTAGATTTTCGGGGTTGCGTTGTTTTGGGTTCGAGTCTTTAATTTTTGCAAAATCTGCAACATCATTAGATGCTAAAACGGGTCATCAAACAAGAAGTGCTTTGATAATATATATTTTTTTTTCAAGCTTTGATTTTCTATAGCGTCGTGTTTTTTTGAATGTAACCCCGACGCAAAGTGAGGTATGTGTGTAATTGATTTATTTAATGTTTAATACCTTCAAAGTCTAGACATATTTAAACTAATTTTATATACATACATACATATTTCTAAGCATTTGATTTGCGTTTATTATGTAAATAATAATTTAAATGGAAAATAAATAAATTTCAATACAACAAATGAAAAGGTTATCTAACAATTCGAAACAGATCAGTCATATTTAAGAAAATGAAAGTAATTGTTTAAAAAGTTTTGAATAGCAGGGAAATCTTAAAAAGTCTAACATAATTGGTCATTTAAAAACAAAAATTATGGAATACTATCAAAAATTAAGGTAAATAATTAAAGAAAATATCAAGGTTAATATTTATTAAAACTTGTTGAATTTTTTTACAACTGGATTAAACCAGAAGTCTTTATCATTTTAAATTAGCAATAAGACCTTTCAATAACCAAAGTACAAAATTTCTATTATTACACAAAAACTAATGATTACACAAAAATAATGATTTATAACAAAATTTTCAATTATTTGATAACTTTTTTTTGTGCCGAAAACATAAATGGGCCAAATAAGCAAAGTCCACTTATGCTATGAATATTTGAATACTTTTGTGCTTTCAAATTACAAATTGCGTTATTAATGTTTAAACAATTCAATTTACAGAGTCTTGCTTGCTTTTCTTTACAGTCAACTAACATTGAGTTTGGAATCTGGACTTTGACAATTGAAAATTTCAATGTTGTAGGTATGTATGTATGTATATGTGAATTTAAATTAATATAAATAAATGGAATAAACTGTCTAGTGCTATTGAAATATATTTCTTTAAACCGTGTTTTTTTCTGTTGGATGAGTTAATTTTGTTATTTAAATTAAATAATGATAACATGTGTTTTTAGAACAATTTAAAATAGGGCAAAAAAAAAAACAATAATAATACGCTTTTTGTTAAATTACACAAATAAGATTAAATACATTTTTTATATTATAATAAATAAAGTAAAAAATGAGGTATGTAACAAAACATTAATAAATGCAGACAGTTAAAGAAATTTGAATTTTAAGTATTAAACTTAATATTTCCAATAATGTTAGAGAAATTGACTTAATGAAACTATAACAAAGTTAAAGAAATTGTAATCTTCCACAACATTAGGCTCCATTTGAAACAAAAAAACTAAAGATTTTTTATAAATTAATTTTTATTCCATTTTTTTTATTTGTATTTGTCATAATTTCATTCTTTAAAACCTATAATTTATTGAAATGTTTGCCAAATTACCAAAAAATCCTGCACATTTTAATTTATCACAATAAAATTTCTGCAAATCATTCATTATTGAGGCATGCAAAAGGCAATATGCCAGTTTTATACACTTAGGCTAAGCTCTGGCTTGGACAACACTGATTTATCTAACGGGCCTCTTTTTTGAAACCATTTTAAAGCTCTTCTTCTGTCGCCATATTTCAAGTTAATGTCAACACAATAAAGGTCAAAACAAATGTATGCAAGTGTTTGTGTTTGCGTAGCATTCTGTGTGTGTGTGCACGAGTATTAATTTATACACGAGTTGATTGGATGACATGAGAAAATTGATTTTTCTTCAGAAGACAAAAACAACAACAATCACCAAAAAATAAACAAAACAATAACAAACCAAAAAGCCGTACAAAAATACGCAACATCAGCAACAAAATTGTCATCATGTGTGAAGAAAAATAATAATAATAATAATAATAATAATAGAAATGACAACAAAAATAAATATATTAATGAAAAAGTATAAGAATTTTCTTGTGTTCCTAACTAAAGAAACAAATCAAGATGATGAAAAAATCTTATAAAAAAAACTATTTTATAGACCCATGTGATTTTATTGTGTGTTGTCATTTAAATGGCATAAATTAACTGAAATGTCACAAACAAGTTTCTATTATTAACAAAAATATAGAACAAAAACAATTTTTTTTATCATTTTTATCATAGGTTTTTTTCTCGTGGAAATATGTAGAAGAAAATGAAATGAAAGCATAGATGGTGCATAAGATATGTATGATACAATAATTATGTGCATACAATATATATTTTAATATAACAAACATAAGATATGTAATTTAATAATAATACTGAATAAAATAACTTGAAATCTTTAAGCTATACTTAGGCTGCATTAAAGTGTAGAATTTACAAAGTGTAAGTCACTTATAAGAAACTAAGTCTTGAAGTGTTGCAATAATAATTATTTTCGTTGAACAGCTGTTCGTTATTTTATAATTGAGTCAGTAGTTAGCATTCATGACAAAGAGTGTCCAAGCCATACGAATTTAATCGACATACGAGGTCTGGGGCCAAATTACCGCATTCGTGATCGAATGAGCTATCGTATCGAAAAATGATTTCGATATCGAAATTATTTGTAAAATGTACTAAATTTCTTGCTCGATATAGGATGCCATAATCTCAAATAAAAAAAGTACGATCAATTTTACTCGATATAGAATGCGGTAATTTGGCCCCTGATCAAAAAATAACCGTTATTTTCAATTTTTTTCAAAAATTATTTATTTATTCATCAATAACTTTTTTGTCCCCTTCCACTTCAAAGTAATCCCCCACTTATACCAGAGTATTTTGCAATCCTCGAAACACTTCTGAAATGCGCTTTTTGGTATCGCCAACAGCTCCTGTTTCGATTTTTCTTTCATCTCCTCAATCGTAGCAAAACGCTTATTTTATAATTGAGTCAGTGGTTGGCACTCATGGCAAAGAGTGTCCAAGCCATATGAATTTAATTTACATACAAATTGTAAATACAAAACAAAAATCATAATAAATAGCTGTTCAAATTAGAAAAGAGCAAGAAAGTGTTTAAGATTTTATGAAAATCCAAATTCTTTTTATGTCAAGTACTGTGTTTAGGTACTCATGTACCCTTTATGACACACTGTTTTTTACACTACGTTACACTTGAGTTAATGCGTTAAAAAGAAGCGTCACTTTTAGCTTCACGTTTAACATAACAATTTTCTTTTCTCAATCAATCGTAACATTTGAAACGTACAAAACCCAGCAAACACAAAGGTTTCAACTGCATTTTATATAGAAACTCACAAGACAACTACATGAAAAATCTTAAGTATTTTTCTACAGAAAATTTTCAGTATTTTTCTAGAGAAAATCTTCAGTGTAATAGTTTTTTTTTCTATAGAAAATCTTTAGTTTTTTTCTATGTATGTAAAATATTTAGTATAACAGTTATCTTAAGTATAATAGTTTTTTCTACAGAAAATCTTTAGTATAACAGTTTTTTATATATAGAATGTCTTTAGTATAACAGTTATTTCTATAGAAAATCTTTCTTGTAACAGTTTTTTTTATAGAAAATATTTAGTATAACAGTTTTTTCTATAGAAAATATTCAGTATAATAGCATTTTTTTAATATAAAAACTTGTGTAAAACAAAATATTTAGACTGTGTTTGTTGGGATAGTTGAATTATTACACTGTATTTCATTTAAATTAAAAATTGCACAAATTCTTATTAAATTTCCTGAAAACTAATATTTGACGCCTTTTAATTAAAATATTTAAATGGTAACCGCAGCACTCATTTGTTATTGTTTATTTACAACAATATTATTAATTTACAATAGACATTTTTAACAAGTAAATGATGTAAATTATGCAAGTATTTAATTGTTTGTTTTTGTATAAATTACTAAAAATTTTAAACAATTATTTTATTTTAAAACATTTTCTTTTACTTTTAGCTCACCCTTTAGGCCGTTAACACCCTTACTAATAAATTAGCGTTTTTTTGTGTTATAATTTTTTTTAATACTTATTGTTTCGTTTGCTTCGCTTTGTAAATTTGTTTAATAAAATTTACATTAAAGTTGTAGGCAAACAATAATAATAATACATTACAGAGAGCATACACAAAAGTACAATTGACAAATTTAGAAAAAAAAAACACTACCTATAGAATAAATTTATTGTATAGATAGATATACACATTCATTGTGCAATTATTAACACCGTAAAATAGCGTCATTATTTCTATACACTGTACAAAGCAGGAATGTAAAATTCAGTACTATGGTAATTTTTGACATCCAAAACCCCTTAATATACATTATCTTAGATTAAATCATAAAAACTGTGGCCAAAAAATACATAATCTTAGAATTAACTTGTGAACCCATTAATTATCCAGAAGTTCTATAAACTGTACTTTTGTCTAAAGTTAAATAAAAACACAAATTAAAGAAGAAAACTGGCTCCGCAATTGCTTAAAATAACTAAATTAGTTAAGTAAATAATATAATATGACAATCGGTTGTAAACTAGATTACCAGGGATGATTAAAGTAATTAATTGAACTGTCTTGTGGAAAATCTTGTGAATAACAGTATTTTCTTAACAAAATCGCGTGTCCAAAGTATTTTCTAATCTTTGAAATGCTTGACAATAACTTAGGACTTTAGTGAATTGAGTCAGCTTCATTTAAAAATCTCCATTGTCCATCCCTGGTGCAAATAATACTCGTATTGTAAGTGTGATTTATTGCACTATCATACTATGGATTATCATTGTCATGGAATTTTCAATAAAAACTAATGATAATCAAGCAAGAAAATTAGAAAATAAAGAGCCACCTTTAAGTTTGCAATTTACGTACATAACGAGATATCTCGATAGATTGAAGGTGTAGTTTTTACGAGGCGTGTTAACACAAAGTTTAAAAACTAATTTAATATGTCAGATCAAAGTGATTTACAAACAGTTAAGGAAACGTACGTTTCTATCCTATTTCAATGAATATACCTACATACATACGTATTATCTAATATTGACAATTAAGCCACTGTGTAGATAGATCCTCCAATATCGTTCATATCTTAAGGGAATGACAAAACAGTTCAACACAATGATCCGGAGTTCAAGCATGTTGAAATTAATGAATGTTAAATGCAAATCAAAAACGAAGATATACACCCACAATCTGATCACAGTTATGTGTACATATATCTAATCACTTTTCAGACAGAGATGTTGACACATAAGAAGTTGGCATTGTTATCAATGTTGAATCGTGAAGACTACCGTATGTTGTTCCAGTATTCAATTTTCACTTATCTTTAAATCTGAGCTTTTCATTACCGATTTTAACATTTTGCAAAAAGCTGAGAAATTGACTGATCAAAATAGGATAATTCAAAGCTTTTTTAAAAAACTTTTATTTGAATAGAATTTATTCATTATTGAATGGACCATAATGGAATGGATGTGTAATAATATTCATTCAGTGTATGAATTGTTAAGTTATTCGTTTTCATTATCGATTTCCATCACATGCCTGATTGTTAATTTAAATCTTATGTACCTAAATAAAACCATTCAATAAATTTTATTAAGTCAATATTTTTATTAGATGTATGTATAACTTAAAAGTGCGGGATTTATACAGAGGGATTCTATTTTGAATGTGGTTTTTCTCTTTAGTAGCTTATAAGCTACTAAATGACATATCTGTCATTTATTTTCACTTAGTTATTGAACAGTATAGTGAAAACAACAAAGTTTTTTACTTATTAATCAGCTGATTCCTTGTGTTTGCCTTTTTTATACGACAATTATATGTAATTTCTCTTTTAGTACAGAAATCTTTTAAATTTTGTCTTTTGACTGGGCGTAGGGCATTGCCCAGAGTCTACTTTTTACATCTAATTACAAAGATCTTTCTCTGGTAATGAAATTAAACTCTTATCATTATATTTAAAGCGTGTGTAAAAGCTAAACACAATAACAATAAACTAATTACGTTGCCAACAAATGTCAGAAGCAAACGCATTAATTCTCAGTCTCAACATACATACGTATATATGAAACTCATATACATACATACATATATGAGTTTCATAATTTGACAATTTATCACTGTTTGCGTATTTTTCAGCAAAAGCAGAAAAGCCGGTGATATGTTTTTCTACATCAAAAATTTATGTATTTCAAGTTTATATTAGAGGTCAATGTGATGAAATAGATTCTATTTTCAATCATTTGATTTTTCCACACGTCTTTTACAAAATCCCTTATTAACAAAAAAAATCCTTTAGCTAATAAAAATTATGTATTTTGTTGAAAATTGACATGTGTTCTTTTGCTTTGCTTCTACAGCTGCTTCACTTACCTTTTATTCAATAATCCAAATGTTTGACGTAACTTTTTTTCTGTTTGTGTGTTAGTATTTTGTGGTTTTTCTTTTAGCGTTCAATTTTCTTTTTATTGTTGTTATTTTAATCCTCTTGCAAAAGAAATTGTCTTATTTTTGCACAGCAATGAAAATTGCTAATTGTTTCATGTAATAATATAGAAAATGAAGAAAAATAAAAAATATAAGTTTAGAGAAAACCAAAAAAACAAGAAAAATCAATTAAATAATAATTTCAATATGCCTGTGGATTGCATAAATATTACAAAATTAACAATTTTATACCTATACCTACATACATACATATGTAAATAAGATATTTAATTGTTTAATTTATTACTACATAGGTACTACAACAAATTATTTTTTCCACATACGCTTTTAGAAAAAAACACACTTATAATAAAAAAAAATATATGTATTATCAAAAAAAATATGCATATGTATATAAAACACACTAACCAAATATAAGAAACAATTCTTCTTTTATACTTAAAGTATAGAATAAAAACACTCCGTTTAAATCTTTAATAAAGACCCACTCGCACCAAAGTCTCACGACCGACTAACTGAATGACAAAATACAAACAGAAATCTATATATTTTCGCATACAAAAAACTTCATATACTTAAAAAAATAACAACAAATATTAGCACAAACAACAAAACATACATGTGTCTACAAAAAGGCAACAAAAAGTAATAAAGAATTATTATATTCATGTACACAACATATGTTCTAAAATTCTCTAAAAGCCACCAGAGCTCCAATACGAGAGAGTTTCATACAAACTAAGAGCACGAGAGTGAGCCCCCAAAACGATAACGGCTATTGTTGGTGTTGCTGCTGCTGCGGCTGCTAATAGTTTGGGGAAGAAAACACAAAATTCGCCATAATATGTACATAGTATACTTTAACATTGCTCTTGGAATTGGAAAATAAAGCAAACAGAAATAAAGCTTTTATCCATTACCTGCTGTTTTTATAGCGCCGATAATGAATGTGTTTGGCATTTTATAGAAGTTGTTGTTATTTACAAACTAAAAAAACCGGCATTTTGAATCATGTACATATGTATGTACACGAAAATAAGAAAAAAGTACTTAATTAAAGAGTATCTACACAAATTAATGACTTTTATACGTGGCAGGATTATTAAGTGAATGAGAAAATAGGTTTTGTTATAATCTGTAAAAAAATATGTTATAGCTATTACTAGAAAAGTACTTGCACATTGTTGGTTGCAGAGATATAAAGTGACATGTAAATTATTAAGCATAGTGGGGTAATTTAAAAAAGTTTAAATAAATCTGTAACTTCTAACCAGATATGTAGTTCCATTAATAAAACTTCAGTTGAGTTTAAGTTTTGAATTTTAAGCATATATGTATAATATGGGTTCGTGCTCAGAAGGCCCCAAATTGGGCAAAATTTAACACGAACCCATTTTATTCAATTTGACAGATTACACCATATACAGTAGTGGACATGAGATTAGCACACTTGGTAATTATTGCCAATTAATATAAATATTTTCTGTTTTTTGCTATTTTTTTAAACCAATTATTGTTCAAACCATGTGATCCTAAGATCACGCCACTCCAATTTTTGTTTTATTTATTTGTTGCAATTCGGTGGTTTTCCTTGTAGAATATATCTACCGAAAAAAAACTCTGGACAGTAATTAAGCACTAATTTAAAATTTTATTCACAAAAACATAAACATTCTCTCCACTAGAGCCATACAGCGCACTTTTTGAATTACGTACAAAGCATTTTGGATTTCATTCCACAAATCGGTAAAATTCTTGGGTCTTACTTCCTTTATATGGACAGCACAATCCAGAGGTAACTGCCAGAGATTGGGCTGTCCATTTCAACACATCAATTTTATTCTGCTCCAACCAACTCCTCACAGTACGTGAGGTGTTTTTTGGGTCGTTGTTTTGGTTAAATCGCCACCTAAGTGGCATATTGTGCTCAGCTTATGGAATCATTGTATTTTAAACTATGGTTTAATATTGATAAGCATACTGATCTCATGCTAATAATTGTTGTTTTCTATTGAGTTTTCTTTAAATATTTGTCCCATTATTCGTTTAAATTATTCCAATATGTATTTTTCACATTTTTTCAAAAAAATAAATCCCCGAATACGTTAAACATGACAAACCCATTTAGGCATTTTGTTTTTATGATTTTTGGTGATCTAGAAATTCGACTTGAAAATAAATATCTCCCCTAATTTTCAATTACCCTGTCCATTACACAGCTCAGTCATCGTGACTTGTATTATCAGCAGAAAGCAAAAAGATCACTTCTTAAAATTACAAAAATATATAAATATATAAATATATTAAATAATTATACATATATGTATGTATGTATGTACATTTGTAGTTGATATTATGTATGACACCATAATATTTATTAAAATTAATACTTAATAATAATGCACAAAGTAATATATGCAGCCACGATTATAAGGCGATTTATTATCATTTCTCCCTCAACTAATTAAGCGTTTAGAGAGTTTGTGATTGAAATTAAAAGTGTGGAGTTAATACTTACATTAGAGAAGAAACAAAAGCACAGCAATATAAAAACTTTACACAATTAAAAAATTAAGAGGCGAAGTCGGTGAACAGTTTATTTCACATTTGGGGCCGGTCAATTGGCCGCCTAGATCTAGTTTTAGACTATTTTTGTGAGGGTATGTTAATGCTAATATCTATAGGGACAAGCCCGCAACGGTTGACATACTGGAAGCTAATATTGAAGAATTAATTCGCGAGATACCGACCGATTTGTTGGAGAGAGTATGTTAAAATTGGACTCAGTGTATAAGCCATTTGAGCTGTAGCCGCTATCAACATTTACATGAAATCACCTTTAAAATTGAATTATATAGATCGTTATATCGACTCACATAAAGATTTCATATATTTCTCTAAATTGTATTTGTTTTCTTTTTAATCAAATCATAAAGCACTTAAAAAATTATTCTTTATATAGAAACTTTCAATTTCAAAATTGAATTATTTCTATATTAGGCAATGCAAAATGCTTGGTCCGCAATTCATAAAGAGCGCAAAATTTTAGTAATATCGGTAAATAAAGTTTTTTTTTTAACTTGTAAATAAAAATTTTATTTAGTACTTAATGACTGCCCAGTACTAAGTATGCTAAGCTCATGTCCACCACTGTAAACAGACTCGTAAACATATACAGCCATGTCACAGAATTTAATTCCGTTCGGAAGTGGAATTAATTCCGTATTTTGATGTTATAGAAAGAGTAAAATGAAAATTTTTTCATACTGAAACCTAGAAATGCTTAAATTTACAATTTCACATAGTAAATCAAAAGTGGTTTCATTCCGAAAAAATATTTCCTTGTACTTTTTTTATAGAAGCAAAATACAGAATTAATTCCACTTCCGAACGGAATTAAATTCTGTGACATGGCTGATAAAATTATATCAACATACATACATATATTTATCAATGTCAAGTGCACTTATTCATAAAAAATTAAAGTAGACTTCAAGTGTACTTTAAGAAAATTTAGTCTAAAAGCACACTTCAAACCTACTTTCTTTTTTGTGAATACGGCAGAAGATCTTTGCATACATATGTACATACAGCTGCGATCAATATAATAGCACTACGCACAAAATTATACTGACTCCGTTTACATCTGTTTAACTGTTGGGCCGATCCAACTCAAAACAAAATAATAAATTCTTGAATGCTAATGGTTTATTATCATAAGAGAATTATTTGGTTTTTGCAACAGTTTATATTACGCTAATTAATTTAAACAAAAAACTTAAAAACTACACAGTCAAAATAATAGCACTTCAGTTCATTTTTAACAAAAAATAGTGATCTTTCTCAAAATAAATCAAAAATTCCACTCATATAAATATCTTGTAGATAAATTAATTGTATGTTTTCAATACTTTGTCGCGTGCCCTTTGTTTGCTATTACCGCGGCACAACGCCTTCCCATAGAATCCACTAAATGCTGGCATCTTTTAACTTTTATGGAACTCCAAATTTTCTGTACAGCCTCCCACTTTTTTTCACAAAATTTTGCAAAACAAATTTCAAAAAGCCTATTGTTTTATTGACTGCACGAAATGATAAGTGTTGATAAAAGATTTTTTATAACTGATTGACAGTTACGAAATTTGACAACTAAAGCTAGGTTTACACGATTGTAAATTTCAATTGTGTAAATCTAGCTTAATACACACACTCTGAGATAGCATATAAAACAAATTCTTTTCAGACCCCCGTCTAAACACTACACCTAATATTATTTTTGGTTTTTCAGATTGCAAACTTTGAAAATTATTATTTATGTACATACATACATAATTATGATTTCTGTTTGCAAAAGAGCACCGCAATATTTAGAACTTACATATTATGTTACAAAAAACATTTACATAAGCTTTCTTTAAATATTGCTAATTAATATTTACATACATATACATCTGCTTAGTAAAGCTCACAGTATTTTTCTTAGCAAATCTAGGCGAAAACTAAAGCAAAAAACAAACCAAATCATACGACTTGCCATTTATATTGTTTATTTTTATTATTATTGTTTTTTTCTTTTGTGTTATCAGTTAGTTATTGTTGTTATTGTTACCGTTATGTTTAGTATTTATGTAGTTCGCAAATGAAGAGCAATGTCAGATTCAGTGTTAATTTTGTTTTTGCAATTTTCCATTTTGTTTATGTTAATTATCAAGGTGGTTTGGTTGGAAATGTTGTATAAATTGTACGTATGTATGTACATATGTATGTATGCAAGTGTGCCAATGAACTTGATATTTGTTAGTGTACGATAACGTACAACAAATAGGCAATTGAAGAATGGAACTAATGGTAAAAATAGCAAATGACCGAGCATTTTCTATCAAGCTAAAAAAAAACTTTTATTATTTAATAGGTACCAGTACATATTGTATTTCAATTGAAAATAGAAATGTTTAAATCTTGTTAAGTTATTGTTTTTTTTTTGTATATGTATGTACTTATGTACATACATATGTACATACCCATGTAGATATGCTATGTAGTAGCTGTAGTCTTATCTAAAGTGCACAAAAATTAAAAGCACACACCTCTATTTCCCACTTCGTAAAAATAAAAAAATAGCACTCACTCATTCGCAAATTAAGTCTGATGATAATTGTCAAGAACAAGTGTCAGTGTCAATATGTGGTTGTTATCTTTTTTCAAATAACAGTTTATGATTAAAATAAATAATAATGAGAATAATAACGAAGGATAAGGACGATAAGGATAAGAAGGAACGAAGGAAGTAACAGTTTTTCGAGTCAAGTATTTCAAGTTATATGTGAAGATTTTTCGCTCCAATCATTTTTGTTGTTGTATTTTATTTTTTTTATCGGTTTATTTGTCAATTTCATATAAAAAATATTTTTTCAACTGTAATTTTTTTTAGTGACTTCACCTTTAAAATAAATTTGCTTTTCATTTGTCGATGTCAGCTGTTCGACGCTTTCAAAAGTAGAAAGTAAACGAACTTTTCTTTTAACTGCCGTATTTATAAAAATTAAAGTAAACTTCAAGTGTACTTTAAGAAAATTTTTTTATGAAAATTTTGTCTTAAAGCACACTTCAAGTCTACTTTGTTTTTTATAAATACGGCAGTAAATGTGTAACATAAAACCATGGTGCAACTATACAAGGTGAGTGCAAATCGACAACAAATACAACACAAAACAGAAACAACAGGCATTTTGTTTGTGTAAAATAATGTACTACTGTCAAAAATACTTTAAAAAGTACTACTTTTGACATAAGTAAATTGTAAACAAAGTCAATCAGCTGGGCTACTGCACTCACCATGCATAAAACATACGACTACATACATACTTTTTTGAAGTTGTTTAGAGCGCGAGAAACGCGTAAACGTATTTTTAATCGATTTTATTTTTCAGTATGATTTTAAGTTTAATTTATCTATCAAAGGTACATTTCGGCATACTTTGTTAGATATTAGAGCAGGATTTATTAGCGGAAAATATGATTTATCGGGTTGACTGTTTAAAGATATCAGAATTTGATGGGCAGTTTGTTAGGACTTTATTCAGGATGTTGGAATTAAGATTTATTTTAGACTCAATAATGAATAGTACATTCATCAGGCTAAAATATTACATCACTATAATATCATATTTTTCCGGGATATACATATTTATACTGATTGACTGATATTGATACTAGTCGGGAATGCCGAGCTTCTCTAAATGAGATGACGGGCCATTCAGCAATATCACTAATATGGCTGAGAGTCTATTTCGTTGATCATGTCACGGATTTTGAGTTATAAGGCTTAAATTGATTCTATGTTATCAGTATATGTATGTACATATGTATGTAACCAGTTGTGTTAAATAACATGATCGGGAAACCTATTATTATCTGCTAAATATTATGATATGATGTCAATGATATCTACAATTGCTCTTGAATTTTCATAAGCCCAAATCCTTGTGGAAATGGGTCTCGCCTGGAAAATGATTTTCAAAAAAAAAAACTAGCGGCTTTTTCTTGATGAATTCTGCGAAATGAAAAGCGAAGTTTAATTAATTTCAACAATATTCAAAGCTCTAATGTCAAAACTTTTCATTTCTACGTCTAAACAAGCTCTATCATCTAATCATCTAAATTCATCTAAACTAAAAATTAAGCTAAAAATCAATTAAAAAGGCTTAGAATCGGTCTTTAATGATATATGTACATAAATACAGTTTTTTTTAAGTAATTTAAATTCTTTTTTAATTATTCGAATAATTTTAAGGATTAATCGGACAACTATTTTAAGAAAATTCATTATAAACCAATATTTATTATTCCTTAAGAAAATATACTTAAAAATATTTGAAAAAATAAAATTTAAAAAATTGTTCGGCGATTAATCGAATAATTTTTTGGAATAAATAATTGATTAAACTAAAAATCAATTAAAAAGGGCTAAGAAATCGTTCTTTAATCATATAAATATAATTTTTTAAATAATATCCAATTTTTTTAAATTATTCGAATAATTTTAACGATTAAACGCAAAAAAAAAGATTAAGAATATTTCACATAAATGTTTATTTATTATTCTTGAATAAGAAATACTTCAAAAATATTGTAAAAGGTAAAATTTTTAAAATTATTCGATAAATTTCAACGATTAATAGAATATTTTTTCAAATAAATCTTCGATTAATAACAATTTTAGTTAAAAATGTTTTAGATCCATTCTATAAGCTTTTCTTATATTATTTTTTTTTAATTATTCGAATAATTTTAACAATTACACACAAAAAATGTTAAGAAATTATTAATAATATGAAAAAAATACTTAAAAAATATGTGAAAATGTTTCAAAATTATTCGTTAAACTTCAACGATTAATTAAATTATATCTTAATATATCTTCGATTAATCAATATTTTTGTTAAAAATCGTTTAGATTCATTATCAAAGTAGTTTTTTTTTTAATAATTTCCAATTTTTTTAAATTTTTCGAATAACTTAAGCGATTAATCAGTCCAAAAATTTTAGAACATTTATTACAAATAAACATTTATTATTGGAGCACAAAATATACTTAAGCAAACTTTTTAAATTATTCGGCTAACTTCAATGATTAATCGAATATTTGTTTTTAATAAAACTTCGAATGATCAAAAATTTAGTTAAAAGTAATTTAGATTCATTCTTTAATGATACATTTTTTTCATAAATAATTTCCAAATTTTGAATTTATTCGAATAAGTTATATTCCTCTAGTTATTTTTTTCTTAAAATTTAATATAAAAATTTTTATTTTATTAATTTTCGACCTTTCAGAGATATTTTTATTTATTTCAATTGGGATTGGTAATATTTAAAATTCTGGCATCTCTTTAAGAAAAAAAGTTGATAGGGCAACTTTATCTGTACAATTAAAACATTTGAGTGGCAGCATTATGATAATAAACAAGTTAGAGTGCTATATTCGGCTGTGCCGAACCTTTAATACCCTCCACTTAATCGTAATAAGAAATACAAAAACTACACTGGTTATAGGACTAGAATAGTTTATTCTGTGTTTTCTATTCAGTGGTAGTGCAAAGTTTATTATTATTTTATATATTGTTAGAAATATAATATTACCTGTTGGTCATAATTCACTAATGTGAATTTGTTTTAAATGTTTTGAAATTTTATCTAATTTTGACCATTTATAATTGATGTAATTACCGATTCTTACTTTACAGAGCTTGTCTGATTTTCATAATAATCTTGAGTGCAATTTAACAATTTATAAAATTAAAAGAACATTTATCCATATTCACAACAAGTTAAGAAACAGAGTATAAAAAAAGGGTAAGATGTAAGGTGAGGCTTTTTTGTTTGAATTTGATCTCAATAATCTCAATAAACAAAAGATTTATGGGCGGCATAGTACAAGTGGACCAGTTATTAGCTTCTAAATCCAGTATCCACTAATAATGTTTCTACATATTTGAGGCTTATTTTGGTTGCATTTCATCTCAATAAAGTTATTTACACGGGTTATGTGGTTGTTTAGTATGCTCGGAAGTGAACGTAATTCGGGAGCTATTGCCAATTTGTGGGTTTATTTGTTTTTCGGAAATGGTTCTTATATGGCAGCTATGACAAATTATTTGCCGATGTTCTTAATTTTTGGAACAGTGATTTTTATGCATATAAGGATATTTCACGTCGAATTTTAACATAATAACGGTATATCTATTTAGGATTTCGGGAGTGGACCTTATATGGGGGATATAGTCGAATATGAACCGATTTTCTCAAAATCCAGCAGTTTGATTTTGACATGGTATATATATATATACATAAATAAATGGCTTTTTAGGATGTGGTTCTTGTATGGAAGCTTTGACCAATTATGGGCCACCACCATTAAATTTAGTACAACCATTTATTTACCTATAAGGATTATTTATGTCAAATTTTAACCGTTTAAAATTATTTATACCAGTTTTATACGTATTTAAGTGAATTTTGGATGAGGAATTTATATGGGGCATATGGTCAAATATGGACCGAACTAAGAAAAATTCGTTTTGCAATTTCTTTTTGCATGAAACTTATTCCTGCTCAATTTTCGGGAAGATTTTTGTTTGGGGGCTATGAGAATTTATGGACATATTCTTACTATTTTCCTCACACTTTTTTCTTTTATCATAAATGCAAAATTTCATGGTATTATCTGTAATATATTTAAAATTATAGCAAGAACAATTTTTAAAAATATCTAATTTTTATGGAGGTTGTCTCACATTTTGATAATAATTCTTATAATTCTTGTTCTACTATACCGATTTTGCTGATTTTCAATACCAAACTGCTTAGGAGAACTATAAGCGGTTTTTTGTAAACTTTGTTGATTTCGGTTGTGTCCAAACAAACAGACAGACAGAGGGATATAGCTTAGTCAACTTAGAATTCCATAAGAATCAGTTGGGTCTCAGATGAGTATTTCTCAGTGTTACACACGGAATGACAAACTTATATATACCCTCATTCACCACTTATGGTGGTGGATGGTATAAAAAGCTTTCTATATGTGGTTATAACGGGCATAATAAACAGCTGTGTTTATTGAAAGCTCTTTTGTACAGTTTGTAGTTACAAGTTATTTATTAAAGCTAATTATTTGTAGAAATTCATAAAACTTAAAACACATGGTCCTGTGGCGCAATGGATAACGCGTCTGACTACGGATCAGAAGATTCCAGGTTCGACTCCTGGCAGGATCGCAGCTAATTTTTTTTTTATTTTTTTATTTTTCAATATTAAATGATCAAGTTCAACAAAGATCAACGAACACAAATAGTAAAAGTAGAAAAACAGTAGGTATGCCAAATAAATGATTTATGACAGACATTGATCATAAATTTTCAAAGTGTGTGTGTCAATTTATATTTTTCAGACCCCTTACCGCTTTTATTGAAATACCTTGTCTAGTGTTATCTTTTGACAACTCCTTAGTAGGGTCACGTTTTATTGGGGTGCCATTGATTTCTATAAAAGATATTTGTATACATACATACATATGTACATGTAAATTAAAATATCATAAATTATATCAGAGTTTATAATTTAACCGCCTGGCCCACGATGTCGAACGAAAACGTTCGCTTAGATAAGACTTAAAACACAAACTTTTTATCGGATCTATTTTTTACTCAATCAAGTTTGTTTATTCCACAATCAAGTTTGTGTCTTAAGTCTTATCTAAGCGAACGTCATCGTTCGACATCGTGGGCCAGGGAGTAAAACTAATTTTTTAAACTTAATTTTTAAATAAAATTGTTAATTTGTTTATCATGAATTTTAGGTCTTTCAATTCCTTTTATATCTGTTTGTTGAAAATTAAGGCCTCCCTATTGTAATTTGTTTTCAATTTAAGTATGGTTTGGACTTTCATTGACTGCGAGATGTTGTTTTTGTATGTTTATTTAAAAATTGTTAAATTATGCACAATAAATAGAGAGATGATAAATAACAAATTTAATTATTTTTATGTATGGGAGCAAGTATGTTATAGTACATACCATACATACATACATATGAATTGTATACTTCTCATATAAACGTGATTGAATTTGCATTAAAAATTGTCGTTTGCTGACTTATTGTTTGATAACAATTATAATTTCTTTAGTTTATCTGTTAAGTGTTTTATTTATGTTAGCAGAAAGTGTAAGTGCTACAGTGGCGCGGAAAACTATTTTAAATAAATATATATACATATACATATATGTATATATTTTTTTTTGTTAAATATTTCTAAATTTTAAAAATTATTCGAATAATTTTAACAATTAATCGTAAAAATATTATAGGAAAATTCAATAAAAAACTAGATTTATTATTATTAGACTATAACGCGTTAAAAAGATTTTAAAATGTGGAATTAAAGAAAATTATTCAAATATTTAAATGAATAAAATTGTTAAGTAACATCTCGATTAATCAAAAAATTAATTAAAAAAATTTATATAAATATAGATTTTTTAATAATTTCCAAATTTTTCAAAATTATTAGAATAATTTAAACGATTAATGGCAAAAAAATTTAAGAAAATTACTTGTAAACCTATATTTATTAATTCTAATTCTAATTCTATTAAAAGAATTTTAAATTTTCAAAAATATTCGTCTAACTTCTACGATTAATCGAATATTTTTTTTAATAAATCATCGATTTAAAGAAAAATTAATTAAAAACGACTTAAATCGTTCTTTAATAATGAAAAGAGAGTTTTTTTAATTATTTAAAAATTTTTAAAATTATGCAAATAATTTAAACGACAAAAAAGTTTTATGAATATTCAATATAAACGAATATTTATTAATCATGAGCAAAAATATATTAAAAAAATGTTGAAAAATATAAAATTTTAAAAATTATTCGACTAACTTTTACGCTTAATCGAATATTTTTTTTAATAAATCATTGATTTAACGCAAAATTATTTAAAAAGGCTTAGAATCGTTCTTTAATAATAAAAAAGTTTTGTTTTAAATTACATATTTGCAATATTTTAAAATTATTCAAATAATTTAAATGATTAATCGCACAAAAATTCAGAAAATTCATTATAAACAAATATTTTTATTCCTGAGCAAAATATACTTAAAAAATATTTGAAAATGTAAAATTTTTTAAATTATTCGGCTAATTTCGAAGATTAATTGAATAAGTTAAACAAAACTTCGATTAAGCAAGATTTAATTAAAAATGGTTTAGATTCGTTCTTAAATGATGTAAATAGTGTTTGTTAGTAATTGCCTATTTTTTTTTAAATTATTCGAATAATTTTAACGATTATTCGGTTAACTTTAATCAATAATTAATTGCCAAAATGTGATTGAAAATCTTGATAACTCTTTGCAATACAAAATATGTACATATTCAAATGTTGTTCATAAAGACTTTTTCTTTTATTTTATTTTCAAAAACACAGTTTTCTTTACAAAACACTTTATTATTACCATTCCATAACCCATAACCATTTTCTACCACACTGTTACGGCTAGACAAATGTTAAAAACACTAAACTGTAAGTCCCAATCTACACGAAGCAATTCTTTAAGCTAAGCTAAGATTCCTTTTAGACATCAGGCGGAGGGGAAGATAAGACGAGTACACACTTTATTGTACTTGCAGTTCATTTTACTTTCTTATTCGTATTATATACATATGTATGTATGTGTATACAAATGTGTGTATACTCTCAAAAGTTATATCGATATTTGCAATAAGAATTGCTTCGTGTATACTGGGACTAAAACAAACAAACATTACTTTTTATATCCTACACCACCATAGTGGGGAGGGTATATTAGATTTGTGATGAGGTTTGCAACGCTCAAAAATATTAGTCTAACATCTACTTTAAAGTATGCCGATCGATTTAGAATCACTCTCTGTGACAATTAAATGATGCCCGTCCGTGTGTCTGGCTGGCTGTCCATGTAAAACTTGAGCGCAAATTACGGGTCGCAATTTTAAAGATACATATTTCGATAAAATTTATTACATAATATTTCTTTCGGCCCAAGGACGGTTGGGATTGATATTCAATTGCAATCTGCCCATTATTTCAACTAGCCCAAACATATGTATGTATGTCTTCTCGAAATAGGGTTTATCGGTCATAAATGTTTGATTTCTGTATATATTCAAACAAGTTTCACCATAAATAAGTTATACATGAAGCCTAATCACACATAGAAATTTTGTGCAGATCGGTCCACAATTGACCATAGCTTTCATATAAGACCCTTAATCAGCATAATTCCCTTGAGAATCTTGGTATCCAAAGAAAAAATTTTCACAAAAATAAGTTTCATATAGTATGCACAAGTCATTCGGTTCAATTTGATGATGATCGGTCCATAATTAGTCATAGCTACCATGTAGTGCTCACTTCCGAAAATTTCTTTACGAACACAAATCACTAAAACATGTTGGTATCCAAATAAAATTCAACAAAAATAAGTTTCATATGTATGTATATGCACAAGTCATTTGTAATCGGTACATAATTAGTCATAGCTCCAATATAGGACCCTCTCCTGAAAATCACTTTAATCGAGGTAAAATTTAATGCATATAATTTTTAAATTCACAAAAGTCACGCTACTATGTGCGCTCATATTTCTGAAAAACAATTTTTATTCGCATACTCCTTATAGGGTGTTATATGTTCGGACTTGACTTGACTGTACTTGCTTTCTTGTTTTAGTTTAACATAGAACCCGTTACACTTGGCAATCACAAACGTCTGACATACACACAATCTCACACATACATATACCTACAAGCCCCTAAAATTTAACAGAAGACGCGCTTTGTTTATGTTATTGCTGGTGCTGTTGTTGTTTATGTACAGTGTGCTTGCTGTCTTGATCAATAAACAACATTAATTCTCGTATCGAACGTTTAGCCATAATTCAGTTGCACAGTAGATGTTATTGTATACGGTGGCATAAAAGTACAACAATATTCAATAAAACCTAAATAAATTTTTTAAATAAAAATAACAAAAAATATTTGGAAATCAACAAATGTAACAATTAAACAATAAACAAAGAAAAATTAAAGAATTAATAAAAAAGAAAAAAAAAGATAATATTGCTTATTAACAAATTATTAAGTACTGTGGCAAGAAAAACACTTTAAGCACATAAATAATTGTGGAAAACTAAACAACAAACACAACCAACTGAAATTTCGGTAACAAAAAGATTTTAAATTAAATACATACATACATACAATATTTATTTATACAAGTGTACAAACAGTAAGTAACACTTGTTTAAATTTATTCTACAAACAAATCATTAATTGTTATAAGTTTAGATAAATGGTAAAAAAAAACGTTAGTTATAAAATACAAAAAATACATTAAATTTTTAATGGAATTGCATTAAATTATAGTTTTACAATTTACCTCCTACTAACTAGATTTTCAAATAATTTATAATATAT
Source organism: Bellardia bayeri (assembly GCA_950370525.1). Lineage (NCBI taxonomy): Eukaryota > Metazoa > Arthropoda > Insecta > Diptera > Calliphoridae > Bellardia > Bellardia bayeri. The sequence goes on along the minus strand of OX493268.1, from coordinate 17,380,998 downwards.
TTAATTACAATGTTGTGTTTCAAACGTGGATCCGCCTTATTGTTGTTCACTGCAATTACTTTAAGTTTTTGCGTTTTCTATGTGCATCCGGATATAAATATAACAAATAATAAATTGAGTAGTTTAAATAGTCATCATAAATGTACTGATAATGCCTACAATGCCAAGGACAAAAACAACAACGCCAACAATAGCAACAATGCCGGCAATGATAACAACAACGAAATCAGCAGCAGCAATAATGAAGCCGATAATAGCAAAAGTCAAACTACTGCACGAGAACCTACTTATAAATCTCCACCACCTCCGCATATTATTTTTATTTTAGCTGATGATTTGGTAAGTATAATTGCAATAAATTAGGATTCACTCATTTGTTCCGAACAAACAATTTTTTTACTAAGAGTTTTTTGCAACACTATTTACCCATTTTGAAAGATTTGTCTGGAAAATCAAATCTGCCATACAATGTAAACAAATTCAATTAGTTTTACAAGTGCACTCAAAAAATTCTGTACGTAAAATTAACTGAAATTGTAATATAAAATAAATGAATATTCAGTTAAAAACCGGTCTACTTATTATTATTCATTTAATTTTAACGAAAAATTCATTTAATTTTAAATGTCAAAAATTCAACTCCGAATTCCGTAAAATCAACAGAATTTTCAATTATTTTATGTATTTTAACTATAAAAAAATTAACCAAAAATTCCGTAAAATCAACAGAATTTTCAGTTATTTTATGTATTTTAACTATCAAAAAATTAACCACAAATTCCGTAAAATCAACAGAATTTTCAGTTATTTTATGTATTTACTAAAATAAAATACATAACTGAAAACAACTTGAAATAATTTTCTAAGGGTCGGTATATGTAGATTCCGTATAATATCTACATATCTTATATTAAAATTCACATTGACTGTTTGAGAATTATAACACTTAAAATTAAATGAACTTTTTGTTAAAATGAAATGATAAATAAGTAGATCGGTTTTTAAGTAAATTTTCAGTTATTTTAAATTACAGTTTCATTTAATTTCACATACAAAATACTTTAACGTAAACAACTGTCAATATCAAATGCAACTGAAAATCCGTATTAATGTGCACTTACATAGTTTTTTGAATAAATGTTAGGTTCAGTTAAAAATAAATTTTCTTAGAATTTTAAATGTTTATTTAGTTAAAAACAACTGCACGGAATACTTCCTGAATAAACTACATTCCGTTACTGTAATAATATTGTGAGTGTGGCAAAAATGCGGCCATTTATTTATTTTGTTTTGGTTTTTAAGTATCAAAAAAGAAATATTAAATTATTTTAAAATATTGTGTATTCAAAATGAATGAAAGAATAAAATTACTATTGATGATGGCCATTAAAATACATGTCATGATTGCAAAAATAGATGACGCCATATGACAACCCGTTTTCATACAATTGCCAACAATTTGGACAAATTGACAACAAAAATGACATAGTGAAAACATAGTGAAAAACAAAACAAAACAAAGGCTTAAGCAATTTTTATTGAAAAGATTAATATATTTTTTTTTTGAAATGTCTTCGGTGTTCACACAGCGAAATTCTGATTGCTTAAATCGCTCGTGTTTTCATTTGAGAGCATACATACATACATTTGTATACACATACATACATATGTAAAACAAATAAGAGAGTAACACGAATTTCTAGTACAATCAAATGTGTACTCGGCTTATCTTCCTCTCATCCTGATGTGTAAAAAGTTAACGAATTGCTTCGTGTAAATTGCCATTAAATAAATAAATTTTGCTGTCGTTAAGAATACAGCAAGTTTAAAGATATAGTCTTGTATCACACTCTTCAGTTTTAGCTCACCAGTTTTTGTTCTCTTTTGAACTTGTCATTTTATTCACACACGTCAATTTAATTTTCGTACTTTTTAATGCAAATCAACATACATATATGAAAGAAAAGAACAAAAGAAAATTGACTAGTACCGTTAAGTTTGTACCCCTTTTATTGTCTTTTTCCTTCTCGTCCAAAAATATTTGCCTTCACGAGTCAGATTTGAAGAGTGTGAAAGCGGACATAGAAGGTATGTAGTTATTTTTCTTTTTACATTTTTATATTATCAATTTAAAGAAAGTAAATGTTGCGCATTGCTACTCTTCAAATGGTTTGGCATACTCTCTCCAACATATCGGCCGGTATCTCACAAATAAATTCAATATTAGCTTCCAATGCGTCAACCGTTGCAGGCTTGTCCCTGTAGATATGAGCCTTAATATAGACCCACAAAAAATAGCCTAAAGGCGTTAAAAACGCACGATCTAGGTGGCCAATTGATCGGCCCTAAACGTGAAATAAACTGTTCACCGAACTCGCCTTTTCGAAAGTGGACTTTATATTTGGGCTATGGTCAAATATGGACCGATCACCATCATATAGAGATTGACGATTTTTATATATTTATGAACTATTTGTGTTAATTCCACAATTGATTGTTATTTTTCTAAAAATTTATGCGGTGTTAAGTGGTCTTTGTATGAGGCTATGTCAAAATATGGACCGATACAAAGAAAACATCGTTTGGAGATTTTACTTTTGCAAGTTTGCAATATTTCATGATATTATCTGCATTATATTTGAAGAAAACAGCAAAAAATACCTGAAAATATCGAGGTAGTCAGAAAATTTGATCTATAACTCGGATCCTACTGGACCGATTATGCCTATTTTCAATACCAAACATTTCGGTAGATCAAGGAATGTTTGGTAAGAATTTCATTGTTCTATGTCTTTTTCCAAGCTCTATCGTGATTTCAACAGACGGACGGACATGGCTAGATCGTTTAGAATCTTATAAACATCCAGAATATATAGTCTTTTTGGTTCTACAACCAATATTTCGATGTGTTACAAACTTAATGATAAAAGTAATATACCCCCCATCTTTTTGGTTGTGGGCATAAAAACTATTTAAGTTTTCCAAAGTCGCTAATTTTTTTTGGTAACTTGTTAAATCTCTCAAAGTCAAATCATTGTGCTACTTTTACCGGGTTAATAATTCTAAAAATAGACAATTTACTGGACAAAGTAGGTCTTAATCACTAATGTCTTTAAAGACATTTTACTGATGACAATTTGAGAACATTGTCGCTCGTCTCAATTTTGAATCCGTGACTTGAGAAGCCATCGATTTTTGCACAGAAGAACAAAACATAGGCAGAATTATGGACAAAAGTTTGTTTATGATCTTCTGTGTGGGAAAACGTGTCAATGTTTATAGTGCTCTTTGTAATTTTCTAAAACGGCGGTTGTTTAAACAAAAACATAACATCGATAAAAGTTGTCCACACGAAACAAATTCATGTGTGATAAATTGTGGTTAATGACAAATTTACTTTTGTGTAACACTGTTGCAGTGATCTGCAAATTTTGCATCTGAAAACAAAATAATGGAGATGCAATAACTTCTTATGTAAAGTAGTGATGCTGCATATATTTACATTATGGGTATCTAGTCGTAAAGTAAAAGATGCTGTAAAAACATAATCGAAGATAATTTGGTTACAATGATCACTTCGAATAACAAAATGTAAAACTTCAAAGCAACAAGAATTTCACATCATATGGGAACAAACAAAAACAGGGTGATTTTTTAACAACTTTCTTTTCGGCAATTTAACCATGAACGGAACAAGGTTTGCAGATTATTCAATTCACTTCATAATTTTATGGTCAGTTTATGCGATCATCTGAGGCGGATATTCGGAAGCTTGTAACTAAATTTTGCACCAAATTTACATTATTATTATTGCGGACTGAGAAAAGTATCGCAGACGTATCCGCCAGTGTTGTTGATGACTATGAATTATCGTTTCGGCGCCGTTCTCAGTAACTACGTGCAACATTTTACGGAAGGATTTGGGTGTAAAATCTTTTAAAATACAACTGGTACCAGAATTGAAGCCACACGTCCTACCAAAACGGCTAATTTTTTGCAAATGTACGCTGGTTAGAAAGTTGAATGAAGATCCACTTTAATGTCGGAAAATTGTCGGAGCCGTTCAATTGGACGCCTAGATCATGGGATTTACCGCCTTTAGACTATTTTTTGTGGAGCTATATTAAGGATCATAACTACAGAGACAAACCCGTAATGGTTGACGCACTGGAAGCTAATATTGAAGAAATTATAGGTGAGATACCGGCGTATATGTTTGAGAGAGTGTAGCATCAGCGTATGAACCATTTGAGGCGTAGCCGCGGTCAAAATTTATATGAAATTATCTTTGAACTTTGAATTATATAGCTGGTTCTAACGACTTAAATAAAGATTTCATATATTTTTCTAAATTTGGCATATCTATATTCGGTATTCCTTGATACTGAATCTGTTCTGCGGCAGTTTTTATAGCCATTATTTCGTCCTGGTTAATGCTACCGTAGTCTGATAGTCTAAATGATATTCTTAGATTCAACTGGTCCGAAAAGATACCACATCCTAGCTTATCATGTGATCTTTATCCATCATTGAATATTTGGATGACATTCTCCTGTAGGTGGAGGCCGTTGTCAAAAGTGATTCTATCAGGTATATTAGTAATAAGAGCTGGATTGAAAGCTGGTAATAAATCCATCCATGATGGCCTTACCTAAAATGCTGACATGGCCATAGTTTCTACGTTCGCGGTGATTTGTTTTACCATTAGATGTGGTGGCAAACATTTAAGTAAAGTGTAGAGTGCCTTAGATGGAGTAGTTCTCCTCGCCAGCATTCTCATAATACGTTCGAATGCTGGTTATTTCTCTTCTGCAGTGCTGGTCACCAAACCGCTGGCCCGTAGAATAAGATTAGTGATCCTGGCTAATGTATATAGGTTATAATTTATTAACTAGTTAAATTAGTGTTGTTTTTATATGACCTTTCAGTTATAATTTTTAAGAAATAAAAAGTTTATGTAAAATTCTTCGTATAGCGAAATATCAGCAATAAAGAATTTTACATAAACTTGACCTCGAGCTCAAACAATTTTATTTCTTAAAAATTTATTAACCAGTTTTAGTCCAAGATAATGCATGTTGGTTAAGTACTACTCCATCAATGTAACAAATTGCAAGATTTTATATTTCCTTTTGAATAATACTAGTTCTATTTTGGATGCATTAAGATTAGTTTGAAATTTTATACATTTTTTTTTTGTAATTTTTAGGGTTTTAATGATCTCAGTTTTCGCGGTTCATCGCAAATTCCAACGCCCAATATTGATGCTTTAGCATTTTCAGGCATAATATTAAATAGATATTATGTAAATCCCATCTGTACCCCGTCAAGATCGGCACTAATGACGGGAAAATATCCAATACACACGGGTAAGTGGAACACAAGTTATTTTAATTTATAAAATTCATATGATTGTTGGTTTAAGACTTTCTAAAATCATTAATTCTCTTTATTTTCCTTTTATTAGGCATGCAGCATACAGTATTATATGGGGCTGAACCCAGGGGTTTGCCATTAAATGAAAAAATACTGCCTCAATATCTCAACGAACTCGGGTAGTTATTAATCTTTAATCTTCATTTTAAATAGCAATTACAAATCAAGTTTGTTTTTTTTTATCATTAGTTATTCCTCACACATTGCGGGAAAGTGGCATTTGGGCCATTATAGACGTGTCTATACACCACTTTTTCGAGGTTTTCGCACACATGTGGGCTATTGGACGGGTCATCATGATTATTTCGATCACACCGCCGACGAATCTCAGCAATGGGGTTTGGATATAAGAGATGGCAAGTAAATACCTTACATTTGTTGGTATCGCTTTTAAGACGAAAGTTTTTAATTTATTTTTAAAGGTTTGGCTGTTGGTTATGATTTGCATGGCAAGTACAGTACAGACTTAATCACAGAGGAATCTGTGAGAGTTATAGCAAATCATAATGCTTCCAGTCCATTGTTTCTTTATGTCTCACATGCTGCTGTACATTCGGGTAATCCGTATAATCCTTTGCCCGCACCGGATGAAGCCGTGGCTAAAATGCAACATATTACGAACTATAATAGACGGAAGTATGCTGGTGAGTTATTAATTTCAAAACCACAAAGAAATCAAATTTTTATTAAAAAGAAAGCGCCTTAGAATAGTTAGTTTTTGGTGATTTATAAAAGTATTGTTTTTAAATGTAATAATATACATACATACGTCCAGAGAAAGATATTAATTAATCTGCTTAACGAAATACCTTAAAATCAAGCAATTTTTTGAGTACCAAATGTACTATCGAAAGCGAAACCTTATACGATTATTAGTCCACGATTCGAATGACGTCTTTGATCTAACATTTAGTCATACAATCCTTGTCAATTCCAATAGAGCTTCTAGCAATTATTTCGATGCAAATAGCCATGAATTTCTCATATAAAATTATGCTCAACTTGCTTCTTGAATGCTTCTTTTGACACTTGAAAAATGTGTTTAGTTTAGATTCTCATGTTTAGAAAATCAAGAGCGTCTGATTTCTTAATATTTACACCGTCCAAAAAAGAGATGAAGCAATATGATCTGTCATGCTTGTGTGTGTTAACATACAACATTGAGTCTTACGTGCATTAAAAGTGACTCGCACGACCCCATTCAGAGATTGTTACAAGATCTTGGTTGAGTGTGTCATTAATGTTTTGCCTCATTTCCCAATCTCTAAATGGCTTGATCTATGATTAAATGAATATGAATGCCAATTGTTGCTATTATCTGCAAAAGAATTGATAGGATTGAAAGTTTGACGTAGAAGGTCATTTAGAAAGATAAGAAATAAAGCTTTAAACAGTAAGAATATCCTAATATGTACCAATAGTAAACCCGCTATTAAATATCTCTCTGTTGTCTACACGTCATTCAGATTGGCCAATGAATGTCAAATGTCTTTTAATGAGTTGTGGCTGTGATACGTAGTGGTTTTTACACTCCTCGCACTAGGTAATCGCTTAGTTTCAGACTAAGTAAGTACTCGTTATAAAAGTGTTGAAAATATCTCAGGATATGTAGTGCCAACATTACACTGATGTTTACACGTCAACTATATTGATTCTTGGACGCACCGTGTGATATGGCTGAGGTAGAGACTTTTACACTCCTCCCATTTAGCAGTCGGTTAGTTTCAGAGTGTCACATAAATGCAACGTTATACAGGCTGAGATTTAGTCTTTAAACTGCTGGGAATATCGGGATATGTTCCAACAGTAAATATGTGATTCAATATCTCTGTCTACACATCACCTCAATATTGGTTCATGGATGGATGATTTTCATTTGTAAGACTAGGAAATCGAATATTTGATAATATACACATACATATATCGAAAATTTTTAAAATTTGTCAACGACTCTGATGGGGTTTTCATGCTTATATGAGAAGATTGAATCTAACTTTTCATGACTTCTGCTAAAGAACAAGAATGAATCGATAAAAGACTTTCTTTGCCTTACCCCTTCTTACTAAGAATTTGTTGGATCCGTCGGAGTTGGATATTCAGAAGATGGATGCGTTAGTTTCGTTCACCTTTCTGTAGTATTCATCAGTATAATCGATCGTGTATGGCCCCTGATGGTCATGAGTGCCGATCATGGATTTAAGACCATATTACAGTCATATAATCTTAAATCAGTGTTCCCTTAATAAAAATAGTTAATTTTGTGCATGTGATCTTCTTTGAACAATTATATTTCTTTTCCTTCTCTCTCTGCGATCAAATACCAGACGAATCCATACTTTAAAAACTCTGTCATCACCTTCCCAGTGTTTGCAATTAAATTTACCCTTTATTATAAAAAAAATATTATTTGGGTTGAGGGTATAAAATCAGCACTAAACTCATTTAAACAATAAAACCAAAATAACTAAACAATGCAATTATAAATTAGCCATACAAAATAAATAGTAGACTGTGTGTGTAGCATGCAATTGCACTGAAACTACTACTCTCATTTCATTTGTTGTAAGCAATTAAATCATATTTCTGCAACATTCATACATTTTAATTTTCTGTTCCCACAACGGCGCGTCACATGAAACACACAGCTGCAGCCAGCAGAGTGGAGACCCAAAATCTGAGCACTAATTACTTAATTCACATTGACATCACTGGAAAAAACCCACTGAGTCTTTGTGATCGTATGAAATAATTACTTATAATTAATAAATGTTAAGTGTATCATAAATTTAATTTAATTTCGCTATTCTTTTTTTTTTTTTTTTTTGTCAATTTTGTAACTGTTACAGCCATGGTTACAAAACTAGATGAATCAGTGGGACGCATAGTGCAAGAATTGCAAAAGCAACGAATGCTTAATGATTCAATTATAATCTTCAGTACGGATAATGGTGGCCCGGCAGAGGGTTTTAATCTGAATCATGCTTCGAATTGGCCTCTAAGAGGCGTTAAGAATACTTTGTGGGAGGGTGGCATTAGAGGAGCGGGTTTAATATGGTCACCACGTTTAAATAAAACCAGAAGAGTGGCTGATCAAACCATGCATATAGCTGACTGGATACCCACTCTGTTGACGGCCATTAAAGGGGAGGGTGGCGTTGAGTAGGTGTTTATTAATATTAAAATATAAATTAAATACTCACTTAGGTTTGTTTTTATTTACAGCGATATTTGCCAGCATTTGGATGGCCTTAGTATTTGGCAGGCTTTATCTAATGATGAAATCTCACCACGCAGATCTACTTTACATAATATAGATGATATCTGGGGCAGTTCTGCCTTAACTAGAGGTGATTGGAAGTTGGTTAAGGGCACCAACTACAAGGGTGCCTGGGATGGTTGGTATGGTCCGGCTGGAGATCGTGATGCTCGTTCTTATGATTATAAAGCGGTACGTTCCTGTTACGCTGGTCGTGCCTTGGCGGCTATTAACATGTTACCCACCACCGCTGATATAACACGCATGCGTACGGAATCCAATATTGATTGTTCGTTGCGCATGGATTATCTAAAGCAGGGAACTGTGTGCAAACCTTTGTTGGAACCGTGTCTGTTTAATGTTAAAGATGATCCGTGTGAGAAATATAATTTGGCACAAAAGTAAGTCAAACTTTTGAATTAATGTAATAAGCAGTTTTGATAACAGTACCATCCAAATACTTAAGAGTTCCAACGTTGTTGTAGTAGCCTCACGAATTAATTATGTTTAAATCTATAAAAGCAAGAAAATGATTGATTTATTATATGTATACTTCAAAAATATGCTAAAAGATCATTTCATCAAGGCTTATGAAATCATTTGGCGATGCTGTGGTATTATTAATATAATACTGGTATCTCTTAACCTCTCATAAAACTCGCAGGGGCCTAATAGTAGCCTTAATAACATAGCTAAACAAATAAACTCATAACACTTTATTTTTAATGATTTTCATAAAGATTTTCAAGAAATAACTTTTGAAAATGAGGAGCTAGCAGGAAAATTTATATTTAAAAATCTAGTCTATGACTGCCGAGATGATGAGATATTCTAACCTGGAACTATTCTGAGTGTCTGGTAGCTGGCAAAAAATGTTATGTTATGAATAAAGCCAGTTCAGCTCTCACAGAAAAAATTATTGCCCGACAAATTTTAATTAAACTTTTAATTGAGTCTTAATTTATTTTTAATTAAACTTTTAATCATATCAATTAAATTTTTAATTTAAAAACAATTTTCAATTAAATAATATAATATTTTTTTTAATTAAAACTACTTTTAATTAAATTTTTACAAAATATTTTAATTGATACTACAAATTCCTTCATCGGTCCACTTTCAATTAAATGTTTAATTAAATATACGAATATTTTAATTGAAAATCAATTTTAATTTTTTCTGTGTCTGCTAAATGATAAAGATGAACCAACTAACTTCAGTTCTTATCTACTTGCATTCTGCAGATAACCCCAACTATCTAACTCTCAACTTCGGGTAAAACTCGGAATTTTTTTTTTGTGAGTCCAGTCAACTTTAATTAAAATTTAGATATTTTATTTGCAAATAAATAAGAAGAGGCAGGTTGAGAATACATATTATTTTATATCTATATATATAAAAATTAAATGGCATCACGTGAAAACGGCTGGAACGATTTGGCTGATTTTTTTTTTATTCTATTCAAAATGTTTAGATGGTTTGTAAAAAGAAAATTTAAATTCCCGGTAAAACTCGAAAATTTTAAGTTTTTAATATATTGCCTCCTTTTCACTTCTTATTATTTTTAAAAGAGACATTTTTGAAGAAACTTGAAAAACTGGCACCAAAGCCTTCTTTCCACTTCTCATTTTTTTTAAGTATGAGACAATTTTATGAAAACTCAAAGAACTAAATTTTACTGTCTCATTTTCACTTCTTATTTTTCTTAATACGAGACATTTTTTGAAGAAACTTGAAGAACTGGCACCAAAGCCTCCTTTTCATTTCTTATATTTGACAATTTTATGAAAACTCAAAGAACTAAATTTTACTGCCTCATTTTCACTTCTCATTTTTTTTTAATAAGAGACTGACACCAAAGCCTCCTTTTCATTCTATATGAAATACAAAACATTAGTAAATATCGAGCGAAGCCGGGGCGGCCAGCTAGTTTTAAATAAAAACCATTATTATTTTTAAAAATTCGAGAGTTTTATTCGGTTTTTAAGTCATAGTTATAAAACATGTATCCATGTAAGCTCGCCACTGTATAAAAAATACATGTGTCATCTTGAAATTAAAAATTGTATGTATTATTTTTTTCTATAGGAATGTTTTTAAACAATATTCAGTTGTTTTTGACATTACAAACATGAAAGTATTGTTGTAATCTTGATACCACCTTGTAAAGTAATTTTACCATGGGCGTAATCTTTATTTCCATCATTCTTGGTCTAAACAACATGACAAACCAAAATGTTCAACTCTTTACAAGGAATTAAAAAAAAAAAATTGTAAACAACTATTTTAAATAAAATCTATTTGTTTTACTTTCCCTCCACAGATATCCAAATATTTTAAATGTCTTATTAGAGGAATTAGGCTACTACAATTCAACCGCTGTGCCACCTTCAAATCTGCCTTTAGATCCTCGGGCAAATCCCAATAGATGGAACTATACCTGGACTAATTTTGGTGACTATGAAGAATATCGTAAATCCTCTATGGTTATAGGAGATTTTTGAATTCCTTATGTACATGTGTTTTACAAAGCTAGTTAATAATTAACAATGACAACTAAATAAACATTTATTTTATAAAAGAAATATTTATTATTTCAATATCGTTTCATTTCCATTTCACAGTTTTTTTAAATTTCATTTCACAAATCATAGTTTGTAAACTTAATACAGATGCTAAGTACACTTATAATTAAATTATGTAGTATATTTAAATACAGTTGATTTTTTTTTGGGAGACCTTTATATTTGTAAAAAAGGCCAGGATTTTCATTTTAAACTACAATAAAAACAATGATGAAATAATGAAAGTGCTTAGGAAATAAATATTAAAATAGGGGAATAAAGAATGGAGTTATTACCTTAAAGAGATAATGATGTGGTGGTTGGTGCAGAGTATGAAATTAAATGAACTTTTTAAAACTAAGAAAAATGCATTAACATTTAAAAGTCCTAGAGATTTTGTTGCTTAAATATGCCACATCTGGTTTATCGTTTGTTTTGTTGGTAAATTATATAATAAACAAATAATAAAAGAAAAACTTAAACTTAGTTAGATGTAAAAAATAAACTAGATTATAGAAAATAGTCTGGGGAAATATATGTATATGTATAGCCTTAATTTGAGAAAAGAATATGTAAAAACTAAACAATTCCTAGCAAGTTCCTTTGAGTAATTAAACATTAAATCGCCTGAAAAGTCGTCATCAGTTATAGTTGTGTACCAGGGGATTTTTTAATTGGAATTTAATAACGATAGCCACTGCCATCATTATCGCCATTTTGTCCACCTGCTCCGAAACCATTAGAGCCTTGTTGTTCGTAGTTGTAACCATTGGCTCCACCATTGCCGCCATTACCACCATTGCGTCCGCTACCACCACCACCACCACCATTACGACCGCCGTTGCCATTACGACCACCATTACCGCCGCCATTACCGCCGCCATTAGGACGGCCACTGGAATAACCTTGACCATTGTTATATTGACCACCTGAACCACCACCGCCGCCTCCGCCATTACGTCCGCCACCCTGGCCATTGCTATAACCATTGCCATTACCATTACCGCCATTGGGAGCTCCACTAGAATAACCATTTGAACCTAAATCCTGACCACTAGGTCTGCCATTGCTGTAACCATTTGAGCCTAAACTTTGACCACCAGGTTTGCCGCCGCTATAACCATTGGAACCCAAACTTTGACTGCCGCCATTGCGACCATTGCCATTGGAGTAACCATTACCGCCACCATTACCACCTCCATTAGGACGACCATTTGAATAACCATTGGCACCCAAATCCTGTCCAGAACTATAACCACCACCACCGCTGCCGCTACCACTACCGCCGCCATTCTGTTGATAATCATAACCATCAGCACCGCCTGAACCACCAGCTCCACCACCCTGTCCCCCTTCAATGGCATCACCTTCATAACGCACCTGGGGGCGATAACCTTCTTGATCAGCTTCATATTCCACAATCTAAAGAGAAAAATACGGATTTTGCAGATATTGTGTGGCAGCATGTCTTTCTTTTCAGATAATTAATAAAAACTGTTTATTATACAGATAAATTTGTTTAATTTTCATAAAGTATTATTGGTTTTTATTGGTCCCTAGGATGATACTCTCAATAAATTCAGTAAATATTTTTGATAGATTTGAGTGTTTTTCTTAATTCCAAAACTTAATTTTTAAAAAATTTTTAGAAAAAAAAGTGGGGGGGGGGGGTGTAGTGTTATAAAACCACACAAGTTCACTCTGTAAGTTTCATTTCAATTACCCCTTTTCAACCGCAGTCCCTAATGATTGTTGTTGTTACAATTGAGTTTTTTTCAAGACTAAATTAATTCTATGCGGTTTGTATTGAACCCCTGGGGGATTATACTTAAATCGAAATCAATTGTTGAATAAATTCTTTTGAATTGTTTGTTGTATAGCAATTATATTTGATTATTTAGACCCCTGGGGACATAATGACACATCATAGGTATTTTCAAAATCTCCATTAGATTTGAACCGAACACTTTTTGTATTAATCAATCTTTGTTGGATTCAGGATCTTGTGTTTAACAACAACAAAAACAGATCAGTTTGATTTAATTCTTGTTAATATTTAACCCCTGGGTTATTAAATGTTAATCGCTTCAATCGCTGTCAATCCAATAAGATGTGGTATGAAACCATACAAGTTCACTCTGTAAATTTGATTTTAATTGTCTCTTTTCAACTACAGTCCCTTACGATTGATGTTGTTACATTTTTACTTTAGACTAAATTAATTCTATTCGGTTTGTAATGACCCCTGGGGGATTAAACTCAAATCAGCAATCAATTGTTGAATTAAATATGTGTAATAATTAAATGAATTGATGTTTAACTCAATTATTTTGAATTCATAGTTTCGTAGCAATATATGCTGTTTTCATAAACGCAGGATGCAATGCAACATTTCATTGCATAGAGTCCATAATAGCATTTAGAAATATAATATTTCCACTGGAAATATTTAAAAATTTAAAATTTTTTATAAACACACACAATTCTGGCAATCTGAACTGACAATTTTTGCCATACTACAATCGGACAACAGCGTGAAGTGACTAAATCTGGTGACAGATAAATTTATTGTGTGACAATTGTCTGCTAAAGAAATTGTAAGGTTGAAATGGTAAGGTTTTCAGTCGTCTGAACTGACAATTTGCTTTTTTCACTACATTACCAGATTTGACAATGTTGTAAGATCTGACAACAATCTGTACAAACCTTTAGTTTTACTGCCGCAATTGAGTATTTGTAATAAATTGGCTTTAATCCTGCCCTAATTGCTTGTATCTCATATTAAATTGCTATTTAAAGAATTAAGAATTAATTTAATATTTTAATTATTAAACTGTTACAGTATTAGATTTCCGAGGCATTTGATTTTGTAAAGTGCTGATTAATTGGCTGTGGTAGTGATGCCAATTTTTTTAAACGTCATCTCATAAACGAAAACATTTAGCCAAGACACATTAGGCTAAAAAGCGAAGACACAATACTGTGTTTCATACATTATTTTGGACATCACTTGATTAAGAGTAAATCAAGTGGGTCAAGTGATTTGATTGATTTGACTTTAAATGAATTGCTTAAATTTTTTGGGAAATGAAACAATAACCATTGCTTTTCCCATAAAGTGTTTTTAATTGATTCCACTTCAATTAAGTGATTTTGGATTGTGATGAAAATATCAAAATGATCTTAAATGTATAAGAACCTCTCATTTCTTGTTGTGAATATTGTGGTTGCAATATTAAGTGGCCTGGGGCCACTTTTGGTAAGCAAAACTAATGCTGTGATATGAACCTAACACAATGTGACAATGCCCAAATTAATATTCTGAGTAATAGAATTGTAACACATGAAAGTTTTTGCTGGGATCAGATTTGTTTTGTTAGAAGTTTGTCATTAATATTCTGCTTCGAAAACTATAATTAATTAAAGCTTCTTACATACTACAAATTTAAACGAACACAATTTGGTTTTTTTAAGCTTAATTTCGTTTTGGCTTAGCTTAGTCTCGGTAAAGACAACTAACTTTTAATAAGAAATTACTATTTTTTAGTTAAGGGAAATGAAAATGGTAAAGGTCTGTTGTAGTAACGCTAATTTCATTTGAATTACAAAAAAAAATACACCAACATTTTAGTTATTTCTCAGGGTTTTCTTACTTGCTTTCTGCCATCGGGTAATAAAACATTATATTGTCCAGTGGTAAAATCACCATCACGCATTTCAGAATGACCAAAGGACAAACCACTTGGAGCATCATCCACTTGATAGCTAAATTCGTATTTAGCAGGTTCCTATTAAGAAAAATCCAATCAAAAATCCATAAAGATATTAAAAAAGTTTACAACAATAATAACAACGACAACTATAAAGCAATTACATTAAATTTTTTGAAAGCGTTTTTTAAAAAGCTTTAGTTTGTTTTTATTGTTCAAGAGCCCAAGTGGTGATTGTGGTGAAAAGGTGAATTATTTTTTTTTAATTTTGTGTGTAAGTTGTGATTTTGTGTTTCGTGGGAAATCTTATTTAAAAAAGTGCTGCGTGTGGTGCGTTTTTATACCTTAAACTGGCGATTTTTTTAGATATTTGTAAAGCAAGTAAGTTTTGTTTTTTTGCCCTAAATCCTGTTATAAGTTTGAGGGGTTATTTTTAGGGGTTAATTTGGTTTTTCTGTTTTTTGTTGTATTAAAAGCTTTTCTAAGTTGATTAAGCTCGTTAAGCTTTAAAGCTCTAGTTTCATTAAATTGTTTTTAGATTATTTAAAAAAATTAGACTTGAAATTTTAAATTTTAAAAAAATTTCAAAACTTTTAATTCTAAAATTTTAAAATATTTCAAAACTTTTAATTAAAATTTTTTTTTAACATTTCCACGAAAATTTTCAAATTTTTGGGAAATTCTTAAAGAAGACGCTCTTTTTTCATATATTTTTACTCACATTGCTTCCATCATCGCCACTGTAGCCACCGTCTCCTCCACTGCCACCTCCGCGACCGCCATTGCCGTTGCCATTTTGACTGTAATCATAACCATCACTGCCACCATTACCGCCGCTACGAGCTCCACTACCACCGCCATTGCCTTGATTGGGAGGTAAGTAATCTTGGTTGGGTTGACCACCGCGCCCACCACCACCATTGCGGCCAGCTGAACCTGAAGCGGGAGGACCATAACTATCAGAAGGACGACCAGAACCAAAACCAGAACCCGAACCTGAACCAGGAGCTCCATAACTTGGAGAAGGTCTACCAGCACCGCCACCGTTGCCATTGCCATTTCCATTGGGAGCACCATAAGTAGAAGAAGGTCTGCCGCCACCATTACCATTGCCATTAGAACCACCCGAACCGGGAGCACCATAGGTAGAGGAAGGTCTGCCTCCTGAGCCACCATTACCATTAGAACCACCGAAACCAGGAGCGCCATAAGAAGATGAAGGTCTGCCGCCACCATTACCGTTGCCATTAGAAACACCCGAACCAGGAGCACCATAAGTGGAAGAAGGTCTGCCTCCTGAACCGCCATTGCCATTAGCACCAGGAGCGCCATAGGAAGAAGAAGGTCTGCCTCCAGAGCCCTCGCCTCCGCCGCCACCATTACCAAAACCGGGAGCACCATATGAAGAAGAAGGTTTGCCTCCATTACCGCCTGAACCACCACCATTGCCATTTGCCCCAGGTGCACCATATGTGGAAGAAGGTCTACCACCACCCGAACCTCCACCATTACCGCCTACACTAGGAGCTCCATATGTAGAGGAGGGAGAACCACCACCCAAACCAGGCGCTCCATAAGAATCAGAGGGCGCCAAAGGTGAACCACCGCTACCAGAACCACCACCACCGCTGGCTGGTGCTCCATAGGTATCTGAGGGAGGTAAATATGAGTTAACGGGTGGCTCGGGTCTGGCCACCACCGTTGTCAGCACTAAACACAAACACACTAATTTAAACATTTTTATTTTAAGTTCTATTTCGAATACTTTTTCAATTTTCTATCAAGTATTTAGACAAATTCACGTTTTTGTTTCAACTAAAAGATACAGGATTCAATACAATGATCCTGTTCTTAAGCTTGTTTTAAAGTTTGTTTTTTTTTTACAAAAAAAAAAAAAACTAAAACTCTTTAAATATGTTTAAAAACCAAATCGTTTGCTTCTCAAAATATTTGTTCTTGTTCCATAAACCGTTGTAATGAAAATCTAAATTGAAACTGATGTTTTAAACAAAAATTTTCAAATATTTATATGAATCGCTTTTGGTAGCGCAAAATCTAAAAATAAGTACTTTGAATTGCAAACATCTATCCATCCATCCAAGCAAACTATCTATCTATAGATTCATCCATTCATACAACATAAAATGTTACACATATGTATACAACAGCAGCAAAAAATCTAGCTAGCTGTTAGCTGAACTCGCTCGCTAAAACTCTAACAGTTTTTTTTTTCTGTCCGTCCCTTCCCTATAACTGTTTGTTTAATACAATAACACACAGCGAGAGGATCTTAGAAACAAAAATTATGAATTTTTGAATTGCTCTTGAGTTTCAGCAGAAACTGAACACGAGTAGGAAAAAAAAAAGATGCAACAGGGCTTAGAGTTAGAAGTATGGAAAAAGTCATGTCTTTGACAACTACGTCACCTTAGATTAGTTAGACACAGACAATATACAATCACTCGTGCCACATGTTAAACTCTATGTCTTAAGAAACCGCCAACTATCTTTAGCAGCCAGTCAGCCAGCTAAAGCAGAGATTTAAAGAGATTAAATCATTTTGTGTTTTTTAGAAGAAGAAAAATTTGTACATGTCGTTTCTTTCATCACATGAAGGATTTGGGTGTCTCCTTAGACTGGACTATCATTTGAAGGGTTGCGGGTTCGATTCCCGCCAAAGACTCTGTGTTTTTTTCTTTTTTTTTTGCGGACAAGCCAAAAGGCTTCGCAGTTTGTGTTTGTTTAAAACAAAACATTACACATAGAACATCGCCTAAATCATTACAATTACTCTGTACCAGTAGTATTGCACTGTGGAACAAATTCAGGTTAGCAAAAGTTGGGTCGATTCTGAGAGTGATGGGTGAAAATAGAGGCTACATTAGAAGACCCGTATCGCGGCCTTTGTTTATGTTAGTTCGAATTTTTTTTAATCGTCCTTCGACCTTTGAAGTCAAATGCCGATTTTCAGCATATTGTTTATATGGTTTTTTGGCTATAACTCGTCGACTAATTGATAATTAAATTTTTTTTAAAAATTTATCTAGAAAATTTTTGTGGTGCTAAAGAAGCAAAATGTTTGAAAAATTATGCTGAAAATCCGCATTTGACTGCAAAGTTCAAAGGTCGTTCAAAAAAAATTCGACAAACTCGACGGTACTAGTCAATTTTCTTATTTCCTTTTGTTTTTTTCATGCATGTCGATTTAGATTAAAAAGTACGAAAATTGAATTGACGTGTGTGAATAAAATGGCAAGTTCAAAAGAGAATTGAACAAAAACTGGTCAGCTATAACTGAAGAGTGTAAAGCAAGATTTACAGTATTTTATAAATAAATATCTGAATTCAGCATATTTTATTAATTCAGGTTAAATTACAATGTCAAAACAATTTAGTTTATTAAGTTTTAAATAACATTTTGAGCATAGAATCTAGAGTTGTGCCCGGTCGTTCATTTCAGTGACCGGTTCATTTATCCAAGACTGATTCGCTCAATCGTTCACTTTGAACGAATGAATACAACCCTTATTGAATGTGATTTTCTTCTTGTCTTTTGATAAACAGCAGCTGAACGAAATTGTTCCGTTCACTATTGAACGAAAACCGTTCAGTTAAATGACCGGCTCATTCCGTTCAATGAAGTGATCCGTTCATTTTAACCCGTTCGTTCATGAACGACACAGCTCTAATAGAATCCAATTAATCCAATATAAACGAGTACAGGTACTTATTTTCAAAGAATTCCGAATTTTGTTATTTAAATTTATTTGGCTGAATATTCTTTCGATGTTTTGTTAAAATATTAGAAGTTTTTGTACAATTTCCCCGTTGAAATTCAGAAATTGTTTCCTCTAAAAATTTTAGTTTATGGAATTCAGCATTTAAAATTGCTTTTTATGTTTATCAAAAAAATAAGTAATTTCTACTGATTCAATCTTATTTCTACCTGATTCAATCTTATTTGAAATTATTATACTTAAACTACTATCACTTAGTTTTGGTTTTTGAAATATGTCATGTTCTTCTTAATAGATATTTATGATATTAAATGAGAAAATTAGTTGTTATCTCAATAAAGGAGAAAATTTGGGAACAAAAACATTAATAAAACTAAAAAATGATAGAAATTTTTAATAATTAAGAAAATCGTTACTTTCAATGAAAAAATCGTCAAATCGTCACTTAGCTATTTTTGAAACCAAAAATCGTCAAATCTAGCAGCAATGCTTGTTATGCAGGTTTTCTTTCCAACCGGAGTATGCTTAGTCTGCCCAGGTTCTTTAGAGGTCTGCGTCCTCTGAAATATTTCCACTGAGCTGTCTTTTATCATCAGTATACGATCGGATCGTTACCCAAATCAATCTTTGACTAAGTTACCTTATTCTTTATAATGGACTGTTCACTATAACTATGACGTGTTTAAAACTAACTAAGGAATACAATTCGATGATATAAATTCTTCGGCTCTCGGTCGGCAAACTAATAGTTTCGGCTACGGTATTAGTAAGAAGTAAGAACTAATGCTTCGTCAGGTCATGCTTTTTTTCTCCGATTCTATCTTGCTATATTGTTATTATCTTATATTTCATATAAACTGTTTGGGAATTATAACACAAGATAAAGTGTATATGATTAGGGTGCATATTATGAGCAAAATTCGATTTTCGACCGTGGTCGATGAAAAAATGCTATTGTGAAAATCACTCTTTTTTTGGGTCATTCACAAAAGTACATTTCTATCAGCTGGCGCTATATTTGTTTACAAATTCTTAAAGAAAAATAAATTACATTTGTAATGACCACCACGGAATTATGGTTTGATGATTCGTCTGATGAAGATGAATCCTTACTAGAACTGGCCAGAAGCAGAAAAAGGCTGAATAATGCTTCCAACATTTTGGAAATGGATTCCACCACTTGAGTATATTATTTAATAAGGTTTCGAGAAGGATATTATAAATTTAATTTACA
Source organism: Bellardia bayeri (assembly GCA_950370525.1). Taxonomy (NCBI): domain Eukaryota; kingdom Metazoa; phylum Arthropoda; class Insecta; order Diptera; family Calliphoridae; genus Bellardia; species Bellardia bayeri. The sequence continues at coordinate 17,361,061 of OX493268.1, read as the reverse complement.
GATTTATTAAAAATTTTCGACTCTGTAAAGAGGCGTTTGTGGACTTGCTGTCCATTACTGATGAACTGCTGCAACAATGCTCAAAGGGCAGAACAATGCCAAGAATATTAAAATTGGCAATAGTTTTTCTAATCTTCCTTCATGAGAGAAACGAGCTTCTCCAATTGCTGTTTTGTACTTAGGACCTTAGACCTGCAGGATATTACCAAAAGTAATTTACAAGTACTATTTGGTTTACCAAAACCCAAAAAAAACAAATACATTTTTAAAAAATTTTGCACAGTTTTAAACCCCGTCGACAGCAAATTTGTGTTCGATAAAAAATTCGTTGAACAACAAAATTTTCGACAGTGACGCGAACTCATAATACAAATTTTACATTCGATAGTCGATTTTCGATAGCCAGCGAATATTGATAAATAACATAATAATATGTTGATGGAATTTTTAACTACATTACATTTGGTACTGTAATTCAAATACAATATTCCAAATTTAAAAATAAAAATTATAAATTTTTATTACCTCCTTCAACGTCGTGACAATGTCTCTATTCTATAGAAAATTTGTTTTAGATTTCCAACAGACAATTTTATAGATATTTATTCAAATTTCTAACAATAGCAAGGAGTTTATTGATTATTGTTAAGATATCCTTAAAAATGTTAAATTGTTCAAAATAGGGTTTCATTATAAATTTGTAAATGACTGCATTCCTCAACATATCTGTCTGATTCAGTTTAAGCCAAAAATAAAAAAATCTACTACTTCATTCATTCAGCCAAGCAGCCAGCCATCTACATTGAACTGAAAATCATCCAAAAGGTACATTAAACTAATGCATGCTCGCTCGCATGCATGCTGCTGTAGTGTATGATGGTTGGTTGTTTGGTTGGTTGCTCGTACTGTTCGTCGTACTTAATTTTAAAATCATCACAGCATCTTCATTGGTTTTGTTGTTGTTTGTCGTCGTCATATGCATCGTGTTATGCATTCATTCATACATTCAAGCAATTGTTGTTATTGTTTTGGAGGTTGTTTTTGCTCTTGTTCACAACTTCACGTGTGTACTTTTTCGATTTTTTTTTTGTTCTTTTTGGCTGTAAGTTGACGCTCATATAGAGTCATACTCGTAAATACGAGTACTATCAAAAATTGATCATCTTCATAATAATGTTGATGATGACGACGACGATGATGATCATCTTTATAACCCTTCATGTAAGAACTTATGATTGTACAGTACGTGCAAAAAGTAAAAGTTCACTTTATTAAAAAGTGTTTAGCAAGAGAAGACAAAAATGTTTAAGAAATCTATTGTAAATTAGGAATGCTAACACGTGCAAAACTGAAGCATTTTAGTATGCAAATTGGCAAAGTTGTAAGTGACCTGATGTCATATAGTTGCGCATAAAAGTGTCAATTGTGTAATTCAGTGTAAAACAAACGTGTTAAGTGAGTGGATAATAAACAAGCAAAGATTAGTTATAAAAATTTATGTTCCGGAGATTTTCGAAATTAAGTTTGAATTTGAGATGAGTAAATAAGATTAATTTAAGTTGTTTATTAATTAAATGTGCCAGAGGTTAGAGCTCTTGAACTTTTAAATAATTTAGAAAACAAAAAATAGGAGAGGTTACTGGAATCATCGCTAGTCCAATGACTTAAATAGGTTAAGAGTGATCTCAAATACAAATTCTGCAAGGCAGCTTAGCCAAGGAGATTCATAAGAGGGTTAGACACTCTCTTATTAAAAGTATTTTTTTTTTAAAGAACATGGTGCTTGAATGAATTGTAAACAGCACATTCATACTTTAGTAAGATCAATTTTACATGAAGGAAATCTTCTAAATCACATACAAAACATTCATGCAGCTCCATCTGCTTCAAACGATACAAACATAAGAAATAATCTAGGCTTGCAGAATACAGGTCTTTAGGATCACCATTCCTTTAAATTGTTTTTCTTGATATTATTTAATTGAGGAAACACGAGTCTTGATATATATCAATAAATATACATGCAGCATTTTATATGGAAGATATACCTGAATACATATGTATATTTCTTAGCCGATAGTCAAAAAACTTTCATAACTTTGCGCTCTATACTATTCTGATTAGGTTCACCGATTATTGAAGCCAACTTCAATTTATCAAAGTATTTTTCAAATACATATATAATCCAATCGGTAGCGAAAACCCTCGATAATAAACAATATAATTCAGTAACATAGAATATCAGACAGGAATCTTACTGATGACAATTACTATTAGATCCCTAGATAATGTCTTCATTACATTGAAAATTTACTATGAAGGACTTTTGAAGACATATCGAGACATGCACATGTAAATGTAGATCGTCACGCAAAAGAAGAAACCAAGTTGGATAATAACGAGACTTTCGCGTTACAAAGAGGAAAGCTGATTTTATTGTAAAGAAAGAAAGAGCCAATTTGAAATAAAATGTCCTACATGAACATATGATAGCTGATCGGTTTAACGTAAGGATAATTCCATGAATGTGTCGGTGGATTAAGCTTGCCATAATAAGGACTTCACTAAGAGAAAAATAATTCGTTCGTTTAAAGTTCTTCATTAGAAATATGGCAAATTTCATTGCTCACATGGAAATGCTCATTTTGGATTAATGAAATTTGTCATATTTCTAATAAAGCACTTTCAATGAACGAATTATTTTTCTCTAAGTGTACTTTACTATTTCCAATAGACTTTCAATGCTCACTATCTTGCAAACTTAGAAATTGGTATAAGTCAAAAAAGTTGGTAAGATGAGATATTGGAAAATGTCAAATTGGGCAGCATTAGTTGAATAAAGTTGGTGAGTACAAAGACTTCGATTAGATATTGCGATACAAGAACGAGAAGTAGAAGCTCTACTAAACACAAGGTATGCTAGAGCCACGCGTTGGCCAGAAAACGAAGTATATTTGTGGGATTGTCGAACTTTGTCTATAGAACTTTGGGCTGAATGCTAAGTACAATGATTTATAACGGAAGTGCTGGAAAAATAATAATAAGTAATACTTTGAAAAGCTCGCATGTCATGGTGTTGCAAATGTATGATCTTTAGGGGTTTCAACTGTCTAATCTATTCAACATGAATTTATAAGGTATGATGGGTCTTATAATTAGTTCGGGTTGCTTCTAAGTTTCATAGGAATTTGGAAACTTACTCTCTTTTTTTCTAATATTGTTCTTTGATATTCTTGGTTGGTTGGTGCCCCGCTATCTGCAAGCATTTAAGTAGAATCTTTCGATTCCGTCTTAAAAAGGACCACACCACTCACTCAGATTAGCAATAGGACTAGCATTATATCTATGCTAGTAAGTGGAGAGTAGTTAGTCCAGCCTATCGCGTTCAGGTATACAATGAAATCCCAACATTTAATATTAGATCTCTCTGCCACATTGTTTAGTATGTGAGTGTTGAACAATTTTTGTCTTGAATTGAGAAGAGCCGGGCATTCACAAAACATGAAATACTGTTTCTTCTTCTGTATCCCGATTTTGGTAACTACGGCAGTGAGTATCGAAAGGAAGTCCGAGTTTGCTTGCATGCTTATCAAACGTCCCCTTACCAGTTAGCACCGCTATTATTCTCGTTATGTCTTTTCGTTTAATATTCACGAGCTTTGTACACTGGCCGCATTTTCTAAGTCGTCTTACATGAGTTTAGTTTGCGCCACCTATTTTCAGCCTTTTGAAAGTAGTGCTTGAAGATTTCACTTTTAATGGCAGCAAGGGATATTGCGACTGATACGGCTGTTGAGATATTTAAAGCGGATTCTTCTCTGGTCAGTTTGTCTGCCTGTTCATTACCGTATGCTCAGGAACTCAAACTAGAGTAATCTCAGTTAGCATAGTGTTTGAAAACTTTCTAGCGCTACTGTAATTTAATTGTAGGGTTGATCTTGAGCGGATCCTTCTCTGGCCAGTTCGTCTGCCTGTTCATTACCGTAGTAGTCCTCATGCGCAGGGACCCAAACTAGTGTAATGTCAGTTAGACGACATAGCCAAGACAGTTCTTTGCTACTCTAGTGTTTGTCAACTTTCTGCCGCTACTGTAATTTAGTTGTAGTGTTGATCTTAAGTGATTGTATGTTTAGCTCTTTTTTTTATAACAATCTTTAGTTTTAGTAAAACATTTTCTTCTATGTGGTTTCTAAGTTTCCTTGAAAATAAAAAAATCAGAAACTTTTGTTGCTGCTGCTGCTGCTTCATCTTCATCTTCTGTCTTCTTAATTTTATTGTATTTTGCAGCAGTAAAAATTTTTATGATTACATATTTGCAGTGTAGATGTGTAATAGTCGTATGTATGTACTTGTATATTTTTATATATTTTTGTTAATATTTATTTTTGTTGTTGTTGTTGTTGTTGCGCTTTTAAGTCTCTGTAGGAGCTAAAAGATGTGATTCTTTTTGTTTAATTTAATTTCTGTTTGGTTTTTTTTTATTTGTTTTTGTTTTGTTTTTCTTAATAAGTAAGTAGGTATATAAATATAAATATATATATTTATATTTTATTTTGTAGTTAGTTATTGTTAAATCTGGGAGATTGTTTTGCAAATGCATAACTTAAAAATCGTGAAATCTCGTATGAAAAAAACATCATAAAACCTAAATAAATAAATAAAATATTAAAAAGTTTCTTAGTTTCAGTCTGTCGTCGTCATAATCATACACAATATTTTGCTAAACTCTTACACACATTTTTACGTAGGTTTTGGGATGTCTATTTATTTGTTGTCACTGTAATGTTGTTACCGTTTGTTTGTTTCCATTTCAATTTCAATTTCTGTTACTTTTAATTTTAATTGCCTTCTGTTGGCAGTTGGCAATGCACATTTTCCGTTATTTTAATTTGTTTGTTATTTTCATATTTGCCATTGTATTGAATAATTAAATTTATTTGGTCAAAAGTCTTGAAGAAGTTGAAATAAAAATGAAAGTGTCTGGCTGGCATTTGATGAAAAAGGCGTAATTTCCGTTTCTAGCAGCTGTCATTTTGAAATTGTATCATAACAATTCATTAAAGAAAATCAAATTTAAAATGGCATCTTAAGCAAAAATCTTTTGTTGTTGTTTTAAGTTTAAACGTAAGCATTTTTTGTCTACTTTAAAAGCAGTTATAAGATGTTTGTGTTATATATATGTATATGTACATACATACATATGTACTATGTACGTAGTCGTACACAGCGATGTCAACTTGGTGCGTTTCGCACCATTTATGGTGCTTTTTCAAAGTTTTTGTGCGAAAAATTCCTTAGATGGTGCGCGATGCGCTTTTTTTAATTTCGGTGCGTTTTTTAATTTGTGGTGGCACCAAAGCAAATACAACACAAGTTTTTTTCAGTGTGAGAAAAAACCTTTGAATAATAGAATATACCTGTTTCGATAGCTTTTCATTCAACAGTGAACATTTTTTTTTACAATCACTTCTACAGATCACAATAAGAACAACAAATAATGATAATGACGTTTCAAATCATAGTCCTGTTTCACACTCTTCAGTTTTAGCTGGCCAGTTTGTTTAATTCTTTTTGGAACTTGCCATTTCATTCACACACGTCAATTCAATTTAAAGAGTGTGAAAGCGGACATATGCACAGAGTTAAACGGTTTTGTTGTTGTAGTTATTTTGTATTATGTGCAGAAAAAGAAACATGTATTTTATTATATGAAATTTGCTGTCCCTTTTTGATTTTCATTGTAATTATTTTTGTAGTAAAAGTTGCTGTCGAGTGTGGTGTAAAAAAAAAGTGTGAAACATTTATATAAAGTGCTGTAAAACTAAAAGTAATAAAACTTCTGTTTGTTAAAATAACTACATATTTAAAGTTACTTATTTATTTTCAAAATTCTAAACTAAACTTGGTGCGTTTTTTCTCTTCATTTTGGTGCGTTTTGAAATTTTAAAGTTGACAACCCTGCTCGTACATATAAAAACATGATTTAACCTTTAAACATGCTAAGTTTTTATCTCATTATGTTGTTGTTAGAGGGATATTATAAGGACTCTCTGCCAACTAATCAGCTGTCATATTAAATTAGAAAATATTGCGTAAAGCAACAATGACATTTTATTATGTTGTAAATAAACAGGTAGAGTTATTTATGCAACAGCGTGAGAGTAAAATAAATGTACAAAAGTGAATACATGTCATATAGAAAATGCAATAAAGAGTGATTTTTTAAAAGCTTTCTTTTCTTCATAAAAAAACCCATAAAATTTAGTCGAATGTTTGAAATCTTTATTTGAGTCGATACACAACGATCTACCTATATAATTCAAAGCTTAAAGATGATTGATAAAGATGATCATGTAAATGTTGTGGTTACGCCTAAAATGATTCATATACTAATTCCAATTTTGGCATACAGCCTCCAACATATCGGCCGGTATTTCAATTTTACCTTCCAGTACGTCAAATGTTACTGGCTTATCTATATAGTTATGAGCCTTAATATAGCCGCACAAAAAATAGCCTAAAGGCGTTAAATCGCACGATCTCGGCACACTTGACCAATATTTACTCAAAAAAGCGTAACCACTTGTGTTACCACAAATTTGTTTGACGCTGTTTACTCTTACAAGAGTTTTGCAAGATTAAATAAAATAAGACTAAATACTTGTTATGTCGTGTTCTAAATAAACGAATTTTTTTCAACAAATAAACGAGTGCAAATATTTGCCAAGTGTGATCGTACCTTAACTCGCTTTTTAATTGGGCCATTGTTTGGTGTGCTGTGTGGCTCCGTCTTTTTAAAACCACATATCAGCCAAGTCCAGCTCTTCCATTTTGGAGAAAAAAGCAAAAAAAAAAATTAATCATCGCATGATAGCGCTCGCCGATCAAAGTAACCTTCCTGCCTTCATTGTTTTTGAAAAAGACGATGCAATGATGCCACTGGCCCATAATCTACATCAAACAAAGCATTTTTCGGGATGCACTGATATCAGATATCACAATTTTGCTTGTTTAACCAGAAATGAGCTTCGTCTCTGAACACAATTTTCCGAAACAAAGTGGATCTTCATCCAACTAAATTTTGATAATAATGTTCGTTTGCAAATCGATTCATAATTTATAGATCATGTTACACGCAAACAGCTGAGCTGCCAAGAACAGTCTTACCAAAAATAAAGTTGCTTAAAAATCATCCTTTACAATATTTGTAATTAAACAGATTTTGAAGTGAAAACATTAGGGCATTATAACATCAGTCGCATTGATATAAGTAGATTCCGTACTAGAGTTCATCATAGAATGCAATTTCAGCCCATCTCTTACATATTCGACCTATTCCTAGAAGTCATATGTATGTATATAGCCCTTCCGGAGCTTCTTGGCACCAAAGCTCAATACCTTATTGATAGGTCTTCTCTGCTAACAGAAAGTCCATTGTTTGCCCATCGCTATTTAACTAAACCACCTAGCAAATCCAAACTGCATTGACGACAGAACGCATTACTATCTGGATCACTATAGAGGAGCCCAGCAATAATCGCTCATTTAATTCGACGAATCCCTTTGTCACTTGCCTTCCCCCACATGTGCCAAAAAACAGTGAGCAGGAAGACTCCCTAATGTTAGACTAAACTTTCCATCTTAAACAGCACGTCTGGTAAAACAACTTACTTGTCTTGAGCCTTGTTAAGGAGCTAATTGTGCAGTTGACGGCTGAGCATAAAAGTCTCGGGAATTAGTATCTCTGCAATAAATGACTAGACCACTTAATCACTGTACAATGGGCTCGAAAAAACTATAGTCTGCTATTAAAAGTCTATATGACTCAAACAATAACAGAAACTTCGCTGATATTACAGAAGCTCTGGAATCTGGAAAGTTGTGTAACTAATTATTATTCTAAAACCTGACAAACTACAAATGTAAACCGAATTTTCTTTAAACTCGATAACTACCCAGGTCATCAATGGATGCAATTGGCAGCTATAATGTCAGCGATTTGTATTTATTCAGAGCATTTATTTCAGAGCACAAACTCAATTTTGCTCAACAATATCAAACGTCAAATTACACTATTATGGCAGACAATTTTCACTTAATGGATGGAACTGAACATCGCAGACGATTCATATCACTTCTGTAAGAGATAACACTAACTTCAAATTGTTTATGGAGAAAGTCCATTATGAAGTTGGTTGTGTGAACCACATGTCTTTCACTGACTTTAATTTCAATCAGGATCAAAAGCACTTTGTCATCATTGATCCTCAGCGCTTGACGTACAAACGTCGTTTTCTTATAAGTAGAGACCAAAAACGCCATGGATGTATTGTTGAAACGGTTGCACTTCGTAAATAACCACATCCACAATACATATCTAAAAATTCGTCTCGTATATTCAGACCGAAATTCAGGTCTTTAGGCAAGGTCTTTAAATAAAGCCTAGTCAGCGAGTGGCGCTCTTTGTGGTCATTAACCAAAAATTGGGTTTTTAGCCAAATGTTTTAAAGCGGCGTTCTTTATGGTCATTAACTTAAAGTTACTGGAACAATTTTAATTTTGACGCATGTATGCCATTTTCTGAACCAAAATTTAAGTCTCCAAAACTCCGATAGACTCGAAACTCCAAGTATTGCATGGAAAGGAATCGACAGCGTTCTCTATGGTCATTAACTTTGAGTTTCTGGATCAATTGGAATTTGTACACTTCTGAATGAAAATTTAAGTCTCCTAAACTCTGAGTATTGCATGAAAAGGAATCGACTGCGCTCTTTGTGGTCATTAACCAAAAATTGGGTTTTTAGCCAAATGTTTTAAAGCGGCGTTCTTTATGGTCATTAACTTAAAGTTACTGGAACAATTTTAATTTTGACGCATGTATGCCATTTTCTGAACCAAAATTTAAGTCTCCAAAACTCCGATAGACTCGAAACTCAAAGTATTGCATGGAAAGGAATCGACAGCGTTCTCTATGGTCATTAACTTTGAGTTACTTGATCAATTGAAATTTGTACGGAATCAAAGTTTACGTTTTTAAAACTCTGAGTATTGCATGAAAAGGAATCAACAGCGTAGGATTATCCTGTACAAGTATGTTGATGATGTTCTTCAATGATCTGACGTGCCAATAAAAATTTAAATCTCTAATTTGAACATCAAACGTAGGACTGCTTTTACTAATGTAAAAGCAAAATGTTTTCATGGCACATTACATTTTTTGGTGTCCATTTACTTCATTCGCAGACTGTTTGTCTGACAAACATTTCAATGCGCAGGTCCTTAAGAGTTGCCAAATTATAGACCAGCATAACTTTTAAACATTTTATATGAGCAAATATCAATAATATTTAAAGCAAGGCAACACTACACCTTTACAACAACTTTAAACAGCTTCTAAACATATTATGCCCGTAATGGAAGCTGTAATAGCTAACAGTGTCTTGTACAATAAGGTTCTTTTAATATAAGAGTCCTTTCTTTTTTTATTAATACCTCAAAGTCTTTTCCTTTTTTCAATATGTTTATTAATTATAAATTACGTTTATGGTGTCTGTTGGGTTTAATTTTATCTGTTTATGCCACATATGTTGAAATCAAATTACTTGCCAATAAGGACTACAAGGCCTTGTGTGATGTGGCACCAAAATTAAGTTGCACAGCTGTTTTTAATTCTCCGTAAGTTTAAATATTTAAAGATTAATAGAATGTAATAAATTTATGTATCTTTTTTGTTTCATTACTTAGATATGGCAAAAGTTTTGGTTTTTTAAATATGTTTTTCGATGAAGAAACCTCTAAATGGAATCCACCAAATGGTTTATTTGGTATTGTATATTATTTGCTTTTATTGTTAAGCAGTAAGTAGTTTAAAATTGAAAATTTTTAATTATAATTTTGGCTCGTTTTCTTAATAACTCTTTTTGAAATTCTCTTACTAGCGTTCCTTAAACGCCCTGACCTTGTGATATATCAAATAATCTTTTGCATTATATCAAATCTAATGTCTATATATCTGGCTTATTTGCTATATGTTTTGGAAAACATTTGTGTTGTTTGTGTAACGATTTATGTGGTAAACTTTTTGTGTCTTTGGGAGATGTTGAAAGATTTCAATAAATTATGGTTGCAAAAGCGCACAAACACAAAAATTGAAAGTAACAAAAAGGAATAAAATTTCCAACGAAATACATACATACATACATAACTATGAAATGAAATATTTGTATGTTTTTACTAAATATATAAAAAAAAAAAATAAAATTTCCTAAGAAAAAACACCAAACACCTAATTGATTTTTAAAATGATTTTAGTTTTTATTGGGAAAATTACAAAAAATTAAAAACTAAAACTCATGTCATGATTTTTGTTAATGTTTTGGATAAAATCAATTTGTTAATCTTAAATGTAATTTTATAATATTATGTGATAATTATCATATAATTTGTTAACAATAAACATTTTCAATAAGTAACACTACAAAACTAACAACAACAAAAATTGAAATAAATTTAATTTTTTGCTGTTTTACCCACCGATGGGTAAAAAATTTAAACAATGAACGTTCCGTACCAGCTCACCATCATCATCATCATCATCCATTTTAAGTACATTTGAACAACGAAAAGTAAAACATCCAACACTTTTAAATTCAAATAATGTCAAAACAGTGACAAACAACGTTTTTTAAAGACGACTTACTAAACAAGCTGGATTTACTTTATCTTATACACTCGAAATATTATAGACTGTAAAGGTACAGTCACATTTGGCAAATATTTACTCGAAAAAGCGTAACCACTTGTTTTAGCACAAATTTGTTTGACGTTGTTTACCCTTATCAGAGTTTTGCAAGATCAAACAGCATCAAATAAAATAAAATTAAATACATATTTGATAACCCAATAAAAAATGTGCTCCAAAAGGAGCAGGTTTTATGTATGAATTCATACTTCAAATCGCTTCAAACCTGCTGTATGAGGTGTTCCCGGTTTGGAGGACTACTTTCTGCTGACAATAAGCGCTTCTAACATGCAGATAAAGCACTCTCCTAAAGTGTTTTACGTCACTTCGCTCACACCAATCAAATTACAAATTCTATCTGAATATGTTTGCTTAAGAAAAATTCATAGTAACTGAGAATTCATATTCGTTTTGTAATTGACTTTCGTTGTCATACTTAAATCTGTAGGCTATAATTTTATTTTTGTTTTTTTGCTTTAAAACCTTCTTCGTTGTCAGCACTAAAAATCATCATTTTTGTATATTTTATTCGTAAGCATTGACTGCTTCAATGCTTCAAATAAGTCCAGATTTCTTTGTAGATGTGTTTTTCAATGCTATGCATCAGAATCACCAAAAAACCGATTTTTAGATTTTTTGTTAGTTAGGACCGTTTGCGTTTTAACTAACGATATGTAAGAAATTCCGAAAAGTTGAAATTATTTGGTCCAAGCAAAGGTTAAATTATGAGAAAGAGATTTTTAAAATTATATTAAATATGTAGCAACATTTTTCATGAGAACGATAATTTCGATGTTGCATTCTTCTCTTTCCGTGAACTCATGCCTGCTTCACTTATCAACTAACTTACAAATTTATTTGAGTGTTTTAATACATCTCATGAACATACATACATATGTAAGTATTTAAGCCAACGAAGAGGAATATCCTCATGTGTCTAGTCGAAAACAACACAAAAAAAAAAACCAATAGAAATACCCCTCATCAATTCAACCATAAACACAGTACAAAAATCAACAACAAGACCAGAAAATCCAAAAAAAAACAAACAACAACACATAAGAAGATGTTACCTTTATTCACTAATAACATGTGGCAATATTATTGCAGTTGCTCCAATGAATGTGCATCCAGACGGTTAGATGGATGGATGGATAGATGGTTTCTTGTTGGCTTGATTGTTTCTTTGGTTGTCTTTCAAACTGGGGGATTTTGTTTGGTATTAGTTCGATTTTTGCTTTAATACTTTTTTTTGGAGATTTAATTTATGAGATCACGAATTACAGTGACAATTTACATAAAAATAAATTTAACAAATTTCCTAAGCTCCACTAAATACAACATACAACGCTTTAAATGAATATTTAGTTTGGTTTTGTTTTGCCAGACTTAAACTCCAGACACATTTTGAAACTCACATTGAAAAAGAAGAATTGTCAAAAAAAAAAAAGCAAATCTTAGCAACACGTTGTATAAAAGGGTGAAAAATATAAAATAAGCTTAATTTGCTTATGAAAAAACAGATCTATATGATTTACAACTATTACTTACATATGTTAGCAATATGCGAGTTCAGACTGAACAGGTCTTTTTTCTAAACTCTCTTCAACTCTTCAAATCGTGGTTGAAAGTAATTAATAGATGACAATTTTTTTCACATCTCGAAATACTGCCAACGAAAAATACAATCACTTTGAACTTAGATAAGTCCGAAAAAACTCCACTCTAAAGATAAGATCACATGATTACCGCAATGTACCAATTACTGGTATGATTTATGCACCAATAGTACGAGGGCGGTTCGGAAACTTCTTAGCCTAGCACAGAAAGTTTTTCAAAAACATTTTTATATTTCAGTATAATCTTCTGAAACCTTATAACACTTAGTTCAACGCTTATGTAGCAATTCCATCCCTTGATTAAAATAGTGCCAGCATTCATTATTGTATAATATTCGACCGAATAGACCAGCACGCTGTGAAGACGTGGAATAATCGGTTCATATTTCTTTAAAAATGATGCCGGAGCAAACGTAACCGTCAATGGCGACCGTTATCGTGCAATGATAAGCGACAATTTGATGCCCGAAATTGAAGCTTGTGATCTCGACGACACTTCAGCACACATCGCATCAATTAATGAATTTATTGAGAGAACACTTCAATGAGCACATAATTTCACGTTTTGGGCCAGTCGATTAGCCACCAAGATCGTGTGATATCACACCGTTAGACTTTTACCCGTGGGGATATGTAAAGTCTAAAGTTTATGCGGACAAACCCGCTACGATTCAGGCCTTGGAGGAAAACATCACGCGTGTCATTCGTTAGTTACCAGTCGAAATGCTTGAACGAATCAATGAAAATTGGACTCAACGGCGCCGTAGCAACCAACTTATATCTATAATCTTTAAAAAAAAATGTCAAAGAATGTTCTTTTAAATGATATCGCACCCTCAAAACACTTGACCATCCTTCACAGTCCCCAGACCTTAATGTTATTGAACACCTGTGCGAGCATCTCGACTAAAAAGTGAGAGAAAGAAGCATTTCTTGCAAGGATGGCCGAAAGGTGGCTTTGCAGGATGAGTGGAGTAAAATTTCACACAGTATATTATAAGTAAATAAATAAACAAAACAAAATTTGCAATTAAAGGCAACAGCTGTTGTGCAGTCCTGCCGTATATTGTAACAATCGTGTGACTGGTGAACAGCAATTATTGTACCTTTATTGTTGTGCGCCAATGTTTGTTAATCGTGTGACTGCGAAGAGTTTGATTGCCACAATCATTTTATTTTTAAATTAGCACAATAAAAATTGTTGGAAATTAACGTATTGCGGCAACCATGTGATCTTACCTTAAGAAGACACCTTAACTATATACAGAAGAATATTGACAACTAAAAAATCAGGGTTAAGAGTTTTCAGATCACAACCTGTTTTCCAAAGTCTATGTTAAATATCATTACAATTATTTACTTTTCTCAAAAACATCAAAGAAACCAAAAAGCATCAAATCAATATTTCTTGGATTTCCATGCAACTTAATCAAGTACATTTTTGCTAGCAGCTGCTAATTTTCACACAATTTGTTTTTGAAATGTTGCAATAACTTTTCAGTTTGTACTCGTATCAACACTATGAATCTATGTTAGCGTTGATAATGTTACATTTATATTCAGATACTTCGTTGTAAATTTTGAAAGTCTTTAAGTAATGTTTCGAATTTTTTTTTTGGATTTTCAGTGTAAATCATAAACCATAATTATGAAATTATAACCTTGAGTTACAAACATTTTGACAAACTCATAATAAATTATTAAATAAACAATTAAAAGTTTGCAACCAGGGTTTCATAATGTAAACAGCAGGCGCTAAAACGTTTAAAGAACAAAACAAATGGATCATTTGTATTGTGTTCTTCTAAAGCGAATTTGCTATATTGTTTGCTAATAATTTATAGATATCTTCAAGTTTTAACATAATGAAATAATAGATTAAAAAATAAAACTTAAAATGTAGGGCAGCAATACAGAGACCTTAGTAATAAAGAGCTTTATTATTGCAGAACTAATTTTAATGTTCAAAACTTTAAAAATAAGTAGGAATACTCGTATCGAAAAGTATAAAAATAAATGTTTTAAAATATATTAAATGCATAAAATTTGCCATATTTGTCAAGGTGCCTTAAAAGATTGGTCCTATTCAGCATCCTGACTGCTCAGTTCCACATGACCAGTCAGGACCATGCGGAACCTCGCTCACATTGTAATCAAATGAAATAAGCCCAAATTATAATTATAATTTGTGTTTATGGACCTTCTTAGGTTCATGATATCTAAAACCTTAGGCTCACCAATAGGAAGAACCTAAGGGGGATCCTAAAGCAACCCTGCATCGCTTATCTAGTTGACAATAGCTTAGGTTTGCCTTTTCTTTTAAACCACTTTTCGTTCGTGAATTACAGTGTCAATGGGCTTCCTTGGAAGACATTTTGATATAGTAAATATAAAAAAATGCAACTTATAACTTCTTAAAATATATTAATTGCTGCTAATATTTGTTAGATCCGCATTTGGCAGGTTTAAAAGATCAATGAAGAGGCGACTTCTTAAAAGTAGTGCTAAACTGCTGCGAAGATAAAATCGTTTGGTCTAACCAAGCAAATTATTTCCAACATCACGGTTAAAAGCTAACATAATTCGGACTCCTCTACGGGACACCTCAGTTTTAATATGTTTGCTATTGAATGCCATTACAATTTTGTAATGTAACAAACAACAAAAATTTAGACTTTTGACCGATGAAATTAAATTCTGAGCCACCGTGCGTTGGACACTTTATGTATATCTGTAAGAATCGCTGCTTCAGCTCTACTCGGACTAGCAGATCAATATGTTGATAAATTTATTACATTAGACAGGTTTAAAAGATCAATGGTGAAGAGACTTGTCAGAAGTGATGTCAGTCTGATAAAAGATGAAATCGTCATCCCAGTAGGATGTTGACATTAATCTTCCTCCTCCTGTATGATGGATTTGTTAAGTCTACGTCCGCTGCAGCTGAAGAGTAAAAATGCTCTACTCTGATTAACCGATCGATGTGCTGTTAAATTTACTACATCAGAAAGGTTCATATGATCAAATGAGAGGCGACTTGTAAGAAGTCTCATGAGCAGATAAAATTTAGGTCGTTTGGTTTAACCATGTTATTGATATTAATATACCGATTGAATGTAGATTTCCAACATCTCGGTCTCCTCTACGGTAGGCATGTCTATCAGATCAGCTAAATTAAGATGGAGACTAAAAATATGATCTAATCTAACTACCCGATGTATGTGTTGATAAATTTACTACATTAGACAGTTTCGAAAGATCAATGGAGAGGCGACTTGTCAGACAAGTAGTGTTAGTCTGATAAGAATATAAAATCGTTTAATTCAACCAAGGAAATTATTTCCAAAATGCCAGTAGGATTTTGAGATTAATGTTTTTAACTAATATTAAGATTTATCGGATTTTGTACGGTAATCATATTAAGGTCCGCTGCTTTAGCTGGAGAATATAACTAGCTTTAAGTAGCCAATCGATGTATTGATAAGTTTATTACATTAGACTACTTCAAAAGATCAATGAAAAGGCAGGTGATGAGATAAATTGGTTGTCAAAAATTTGCAAACAAATATCAGCCATTAAACCAACTATCTTCTTCCTGCGTTTTATGTTTAAACCATCCATATTTATTGTATATTCCCTAAAGGATCTCAACGTATCCCCGGGCTTCTAAGTAAATCCCATGATGCTAGATGATACTGTAGTCAGCTTGAGAGTTTAAAACGGGTTAAACAATCCAACTCTAATCAGTTTCGAGTTTGTGGCATGACACCGGTGTCGTCATCTCTCCCAAGGATTGTAACAGCAACAAGGTGATGGAATCACACATAACATAAAATAACTCAATGCCCCTCGAATCGTAACTATGGCTAACAAATGACCATAAAGTGCATAATTTTAAATCAACCAATTACTCGCCATCAATTCTGTGATTTAGTGAGCAATACAGCAAAGCAGAAAAGGTCGTCTTCCTTTTATTTATTTTACTTTTGTTTTTACAAAATCACTTCTTTGCAACATGTGGGCATATAACTAAATGTACCTATACTTCAACTTGTACATACTTATTAACTTTAATTAAAGTTTATTTTTTTTATTTTTCGATTAAAACCAAAAAAAAAGTAGACATTTTCATAAAGTATTACAAATATTCAACAATTTAAAAGTGTCATCTTCATCTTGTTGTGTTTGCAGTTCAATGTTTACAATGTTTTCATTTTAAATACACGTTCTCTCCGCATATTTCGGAATAAATGTGTGTCAAGTGTCAAATAAACATTGCAGAGCTAAGAAAAATCCCTTCTAAAAAGAGTCATCATTTTAAAGTCAAAACATTAATAATTGTTGTAATCCGTATTTGGAATTTTGTAGGTTTTTTGTTGCGTTAAAGTTTCAGACACACAACAAAACAAAATTAAGCAAATAAACAAGGTTCTTGTATTGTAAATTCTTGTAATTTAAGTACAGTGCGGCATAAAAGTATACATATGGTTTCATTGTCTGGAGGTGCCTAAAAATCATTTTTATCTAAATTTATGTATGTATCTAAACTGGTAATCTCTGTCATTTATTTCTAAGATTTTATTAACCAAATTTATATTTCTAACGATTGCACAAATCATAATTTAGCAAATCCGCATTGGCACGTGAACTCCGGTAGCAGATTCTTAATCATGATTACCTGCAACTTCAACTGCTAAATACATGCACGTTTTGTTTTTAATGAGAAATAAACAACAAAATATTGTTAGTATGATTTTTGAAAACAATTAAAAAAGATCTGTGTGATTGTGTTCTCAATTTGTTCTGTGCATTCATTAATTTGAAACGACTTCCATATACAATAAATATGGATGAGCTACAAAATCATTTGCCACATTCAAAACATACAACACAATCAGACGAACACATTCATACACTTGCCATTATGCAATACGACAACGAATTAAATTGCGATCGTTACATTTACATTGTATTCGACAGAACAGCACAAAATTATTTACAGGCTGTCGAAGTAAACTAAACTAAACAAAACAACAAAAAAGTTGAAATTTTTAATTCATTTTAGTTAAAATAACAAAACAAAAAATCGTAATTTAGTTGCAGTAATCATAACTAAGAATTTAAAGAGCACGTGATAAACCATGGTTAGAGTATTAAACAGACGGAATGATATAAAAAACATCTTGGAAACATGATGTACAATCATGTCATTCATATTCAAAATTCAATTTATATGTATGTATGTACTCGTATATATATTCACATGTGTCAATATGTAGATGAAGATAAAGTGGCAAGACAATCTAAGGTATACAAGGTCGATTGCAAAATACTCTACTGCATTCAAATTTAAATTTAGGGCTTTATTGTAAACAGAAAACTCCTTTTCAAACGTTACTGAATTTGACATCTGAGAACTGCTGGCAACACTTTTCAATGGCCCTCATACGCATTTGCTAAGAGCACCGCCAAACCCTAGAGTAAAATGTAGGCAGATTTGTCACCAATCTTATCCTCAGCAATCTGTCACCAATCTTATCCATATTAGACCGGATTTCTATTGTTTCCTCGCAAGTGGGTTCTATCTCCTATCTTTCTTTGGTATTTTCTATATGATTCTCATTATCAGAAATGTTGAACCGCTGTAATCCTGCCGTGAATGTCTACATGAATTTTCGTAATAAAGTTGAAAGATTTGTAAACGTTGTTCAGGCGTAAGTTTTTCCATTATGAAATGACAAACAATACTAAACAAAAACAAGTAAGAGTGCTATATTCGGCTATGCCGAATCTTATATACACTTCACCTTTGTTGTGGATGCAATTCTTACCATAATTTACAGAGTTTGTCTGATGTTCATAATAATCTTGAGTGTAATTTAACAAACAGAGTATAAAAAAGGGGAACAATTCGGTTTTAGCGACTTTAGAGGAGATGCCAGCAAAAAAAAATTGTTGGCGGTCACGCCTATTTTCGAGGAGGCGGGCCCGTAAAGTTGAAAATATATAGGCCTATATCTCGGGAACTACTGGGTGTCTGATAATTTGTAATACATTAAATAAAAGGTATTAAAAATACCAACAATATATATCATGATTATAAAATATGGACCGAATATGGGTTAAATCCGAAAAGAATATTTTTTGACCCGAATATATTTGTGTTTTTGGAAATGGTTCTTATATGGCAGCTATGAAAAATTATGGGCCGGTTTTCTTAAATTTTGGAACAGTGATTTTAATGCATATGAGGATATTTCACGTCGAATTTCAACATAATAACGATATATTTAAGGTATATATTAGTATTAACGTGGATTTCACTAGTGGACCTTATATGGGGGATATAGTCAAATATGGACCGATATTCTCAAAATCCTGCAGTTTGGATTGGTACCCTTATTTATAAGAGATTTATGTGATTTTCGGAAGAGGGCTTTTTATGGGGCATACGGTTAAAAATAGACCGAAAAAATTTTGTGGGATGATTTTTGTATATATGTAAATGATCTGTGCAAAGTTTTGAGTCGGTACCGATATTTATACAATATATATAGGGATAAATGTATTTTTCAGATGTGGTCCTTGTACGGGAGCTATGACCAATTCTGGGCCGACCACTATAAAATTTAGTACAACAATTTATTTGCCTATAAAGATTATTCATGTCAAATTTTAACATTATTTAAATCTGTTTTATACGTATTTAAGTGAATTTTGGAAGTGAACTTTATATGAGGGCTATGGTCAAACATGGACCGAACTAAAAAAAATTTCGTTTTGCGATTTATTTTTGCATAAAACTTATTTTTGCTGAATTTCGTCTTGATATTCCAATTTTATAGGCATTAATGTATAATTGAGCAAAATTTCGGGAAGATTTTTGTATGGGGGCTATGAGAAATCATGGACTGATTCATACTATTTTTTGCACACTTACTTCTTTTATCAGAGAAACAACGTATACAAAATTGCATCATATTATCTGCAATATATTCCGAAATATTGCAATAAAATTTACAAAAAATATCAAATTTTTATGGAGGTGTCTCACATATTGGTCGGCTGAAACCGATTTTGCTGATTTTAAATAGCAAACTTTTCGAAAGCATGTCTGATAGAATTATTGAAAATTTGGATCCCGAAGATATCTGGGGACTTCAAAAAACTGATTTCAACATCCAGACAAACAGAAATACGGACATGGCTTAATCGACTCCGGTATCTATAAGGATCCAGAATATATATACTTTATAGGGTCGAAAAATTATATTGTGGAAATTACAAACGGAATGACAAACTTATATATACCCTTCTCATGAAGGTGATGGGTATAATAACATGACAGCATGACACGACTCACACGAAATCTGTCAAAAAAAAAGGCTATTGAAAAAGTATCAGTTCTATTTGGGATGTCATCAAAATAACAGAAACCCTTCTAAAGAATTTCGTTTCTAATGCAAAACAAGTCGGGATAGATATCCTTATATACAGAGATTACTGACTGCTCTACTTGACTACATAATTTGTAATACGCAGGAGCAGCTTTTTATCAATTTGCGTCGTCGAATAACTCAAGCTGGTTTATTTGGTTGGTTAAATTTTGTAAGACTGACTACTTTCTAGACGTTTTACAGGAACTTTGATTGATCAACCAGCTATTCATTTGTTTGTTATAGAATCGTATCAGAGAAAGGACTTAAATTTTTTAAATTCTGTCAATTATTTACACTATTCATTAATCTAAACTTAAGAAGTCTATTTCAAAACTGGCTTTTGTAGTGTGCAACATAACATAAAAGTGTCCTTCATTCATATTCAATTGTTACAAACTGTATACATACATAGATATTCTTATTAATCATCTATAATCATCTATAGGTATGTAAGTGTTATTGCAATTACGAGTATCTACTGATATTTGTTTCTCAACAGGAATTTACCCATTTATGTGTGTGAACGAGTGAGTTAGGTGGACGGTCACTAGTTGCACAATTGTATTATATACATACATATCTTAGAATATGCAGCTTATAAAATCCATTTAATTTGTTTCGCAGTCGCAATGCGCGTGCGTGCGTTTGTCATTGACATTAAGCGTATGGCTCGTGTTTATTATTGACCATTCACATTGAGTGTGTTCCTTCATTAAACGACCGACCATCAATGTTGATTTGATTTGCTTCTATTGTATTTGTTTAAAGCTTCTTCTGGCTCATTTGATCAATGTCAGTAATTTACGAGTATGATGTTGCAACTTGCAAGTCAACACATTGCTGTTGTTCTTCTTGATGTGGATGGATGTTGTGAATGTGAAGAGCATTGAAATTTGATCTTCTTCTCTTTAGTTAATTTTCAATAGCGTTAACGGAAAATAATTGTGAGCAATTAGTTTAATTATGGCGTTTTAAATTAGGAGCGTTTTTTTTCATAGACAACTGGTTTGCAATTAAATACATGAAATTTAAAAATAGATTGTTTATACTTCATGGGTGATTGGTCAAAGTTGAAATGATATATGTAATTTATAATTTACTTTATTCTGTGGCATTAATCAAATGACAGTAATTAAAAAATAATATGTATAAATATTGTAGAGAAGTCACTTGAGAGACCACCACCATGTGGAACACTACATCAAGGTTTTTGAGATTGTAATGGTGAGTAGTGTGAATTTTGAGTTTAAACGGAGAGATTTAAAGATGATTCTAATGATTTCAAAATTAACTCTTTTTTATTATTTCTTATGCCAAAGAAGTCCTGGAAAAAATGGAGAAATTATACCACAAAATCTTGTATTTGTTGAATAAGAGTTAAGACTATCGCAATTCCGAATTAAGATTCATTAGCGCAATTCACAATCTTGTGCAAATGGTATTGCATAATTGCATTTGCAAAAAGGTTTAGCATATTTTTGCTCTACATTAACAAAATATACAGCAAGAGCAAAAATATGTTAAACCCTTATGCAACTGCAATGATGCACTACCATTTACACAAGATTGTGAATTGCGCTATTGTGTTTTAATTAAAGAGTATTTTGAAAGTGTTTCTTATTATTACTCATGTTATTACAACAACAGAGAAACAATGTTGAAATGCACATGGCTTACGGCTTAAATAATACATATTGGTAGCGTTCTTGGATATAAAGGAAGCCTTCAATAATATTAAAATTTAGGCAATTAGGTTTTCTTTAGAAGTATTTAGGATCTTGGATTCCATGTGAATTCGATAGCTCGCATGATTGGCAGTAAAATTATCAAATCGAACCTCAGTGGATTGTCTAAGGAAGAAGTTGATCAGAGGAACACCACAAGTTGTGGCTGTAGAAGAAGCCTTCAATAATATTAAAATTAGGGAAATTAGGGATTCGTTAGAAGTATTTAGAATCTTGGAATGCTGGTAAATTCGATAGCTTGCATGATTGGCAGCAGAATTATCAATTCGAGCCTCAGTGGAGTGTCTAAGGAAAAAGTTGATCAGAGGAACACCACAAGTTGTGGCTGCTGGCAAGAGTTTGGAAGATAATAGCGTGTGATGCTATGATACTGGTTATAGGGGTACTTTCTTCCTCCTAGCTGCGAAATCAAGCAGACAGAACTTGGCAAACTCTTTTTCTGAAACTCGGTGTAAACATGAAGAAATGTGAAATTAGCGGTCAAGGCAAAGTACTTGGGCTTTTACCTTGTCGGAAATTATCTTGGAAAATGAACATCTAGAAAAAACTCAAACTGGGTGTAAACCCACAGGAATTGAAATGAAATTAGCGATTGAGGGATTCGATAGATGTATTTAGGTATGACTGGCAGCATAATTATCAATTCGAACCTCAGTGAAATGTCTGGTTGATCAGAGGAACACTATAAGTTGTGGCTGCTGGCAAGAGGTTGGAAGATTATAGCGTGTGCTGTTATGATACTGGGTTAGCGGGCTTTCTTCGTACTAGACAGATCTTGGCGAACTGTTTTTCTGAAACTGGTTGTAAACACTAAATTAGCGGTACTTGGTAGTAAATTATCTAGAAAAAGGAACATCCAGGAAAGACTTAATCTAGGGAAAACCCACAGGGATGGATATGAAAATATCGTTTGAGTTTGGATAGACAAATTATCTTAAAAAGAAACCCCCATTTATGAGCTGCATTCGACAATCGATATTCGCTGGCTATCGAAAATCGACTATCGAATGTAAAATTTGTATTATGAGTTCGCGTCACTGTCGAAAATTTCGTTGTTCAACGAATTATTTATCGAACACAAATTTGCTGTCGACGGGGTTTAAAACTGTGCAAAATTTATTAAAAATGTATTTGTTTTTTTGGGTTTTGGTAAACCAAATACTACTTGTAAATTACTTTTGGTAATATCCTGCAGGTCTAAGGTCCTAAGTACAAAACAGCAATTGGAGAAGCTCGTTTCTCTCATGAAGGAAGAAAACTATAACCAATTTTAATATGCTTGGGATTGTTCTGCCCTTTGAGCATTGTTGCAGCAGTTCATCAGTAATGGTCATCAAGTCAACAAACGCCTCTTTACAGAGTCGAAAATTTTTAATAAATCTGTAAATTAAATTTATAATATCCTTCTCAAAACCTTATTAAATAATATACTCAAGTGGTGGAATCCATTTCCAAAATGTTGGAAGCAAAATTCAGACTTTTTCTGCTTCTGGCCATCAGATGAATCATCAAACCATAATTCCGTGGTGGTCATTACAAATGTAATTTATTTTTCTTTAAGAATTTGTAAACAAATATAGCGCCAGCTGATAGAAATGTACTTTTGTGAATTACCCAAAAAAGAGTGATTTTCACAATAGCATTTTTTCCATCGAATGTGCACCATAACACCAAATGAAAATTCGTTCGATAAAAATTTTCGACCGCAGTCGAAAATCGAATTTTGCCTATAATAGGCACCTATAATGTTTACAAGAAATCCATACGTAATCATTAGGGTTTGCAATCATGGCAGACAAACTGGAATTAAACATTGAAGGTCAGACCTATGATTACGTATCGTTACACTGATTCACTTGGTATTCCTAGTGCCATTGTATCTAAAGAATTGTAAGCTTTCTTTTAGCAAAGTTAAAATAGGTTATATTATTACTATAAATGCATTCGATTTTTGCAGTATTTAAACCTAAGTAACCGGTTAGTTTTCTTTAATGCCAAGTAACTGGTTACTTTTTTATATTATTCAATTAACTTACTAAAATTAAGTTTCAGTAATTAAATATATTTTGTTATTTTTTGTAACGATTTAAATAAAAGAATTTGTTTTATTATGCCGAAGCAACCTATTATTTTTCTTTATGTCTGTTAAAATTGGTTATTTTACATATGGGTTTTAATTTTTTGTCACCAACTTGTATGTACAATTACACGTGGCATCGCCATGATTAAAACAGCTGATACGCTTAAATATTATTCTTCTTTTACACATAAATTTCCATGTCGTTTCTTTAAAAAATGCGTTAAAGCCGCTACAAAGCGTCACTAAATTTGATTTAAGGTCAAAAATATTGATTTAAGGTTTTTCGTTTTTTAATATACAAGATGTGGAGCTTGTATCAAAAATTTTTAAATAATTTATATCATTGTTATTAAATTATAAAAATGGGATAAAAAAAAAATATTTAATTTATCATTTATGCAAATTCTTCATACGGCCGGCTAATGATAGCGCAGATTTAACCGTCGACAAACCTTTTCGCCTGACATCTACATTTGAAAACATGTGCTTGAACATAAGAAAATAGAGCGTATTCTAATCGAAAAAATACATATGTATTTCCACAAGTATTTTACACAAGCAAAGTTTTTGAGGTCACCAACTACATTTTTTTACTCCCATATGTAAAATTTGACATATACAATGTAAAAAACACGTAGTGTATATGCACCTTTACTTATTCAATTATTTATTGTACATTTTTAAGATTGCTCTTTTTTTTTGTAAAAAAATATATTTTTTTTCATTTGTTTTGGGAAACATCAATATCTTGTTTTAAATAAGTTAATCTCCCACCAATCTCCTTAATAATTTTATTACAAATACTTTGTTTTGTCTAAATAATTTCAATTTTCTTTGTAAAAGAAAAACTTTTTCCCAGCTCTGTACTTTTCCGTTATTTTCAAATCTAACTTAAATATGGCAACATCAACACATTTTCCGTGTAAATACGGCTTCTCAACTCAGTTTTGACATTTGCTTTTCGGCTCCGGCATTTCACAGCGAAGAGGTAAGTGGAAATAGAAAGGAATAATTCTGCAAGATTTTATAGATAACAATTAATTAATTATAGATTTTTGCCAGAAATTGTTTGAAGATTAGCGGTTCATAATTAAACAGCATCGAAATGTTTGCTCTCAGCCGTAATGTCAGCAATGTAGTCAAGTAAGTTTTCGAAGCAAAGGGACAATAAAATTTAAAGAAAACTAAAATGATTACATAAAAATTAATAAAAGCCCTAGCTCAACAAAATCTATATTACCTTAAATGCGCACTTATTACCTACATATTTCTAATAAATATGATTTTTCTAGAACTGCCGTACGTGGTAAACATACTTTACCCCAATTGTCGTACGACTACGCCGCCTTAGAGCCCATTATCTCTCGAGAGATAATGGAATTGCATCACACCAAACATCACCAGACCTATGTCAACAATTTAAATGCTGCCGAAGAACAATTAGCCGAGGCTCAAAGCAAAAATGATGTGACCAAAATTATTAGCTTGGCTCCCGCTTTACGTTTCAATGGTGGCGGTCACATTAATCACTCTATTTTCTGGCAAAATCTCACCTCCGAGAAAACACAACCCTCGGCCGATTTGAAGAATGCCATTGAGGCACAATTCAAAGGTTTGGATCAATTCAAAAAAGAAATGACTGCCTTAACTGTTGCCGTGCAGGGTTCCGGCTGGGGTTGGTTGGCTTTTAACAAGAAAACCCAAAAGTTGCAAATTGTTGCCATGCCCAACCAAGATCCCTTGGAGGCTAGCACTGGTAATAACTTATTAAACATTAAAAAAAACTTACCTGTAGCTGTTGTATTAATGTCTAAAATTGCTTTTTTATTACAGGTTTGATTCCCCTCTTTGGCATTGATGTTTGGGAACATGCCTATTACTTGCAATACAAAAACTTGCGTCCCTCTTACGTAGAAGCCATTTGGGATATTGCCAATTGGAATGATATCTCTAAACGTTTTGCCGATGCCCGTAAATAAATTTTAACAGCGCAGGCGTTGTTTATGTGTTTTTTCGATCAAAGAAACCAAATTAACCAATTAACAACTTATAAAACATTTCAAAACTGTGAATTAATATTTGTTAAATAATTAAGTATGTGGTCACCATCTTTATAAAAAATTAAAAATAAAATTAACGTAATACGAGTAAAATATTTACTGATTATTTGTGCAACTGCATTTTTTCGCGCCCGTTATGTGCATTTATTTTCGAAACACTTTACTTTTAACTAGTGATAGTAACGTAGCGATTTTAGTGACCGTGAAATAAGCTACTTTTGTTTATCATGATGATTTATTGGCGGGAATTCTAACAAAGCTTTGAGGTTTGTTTTGTACAGAATTGTTTAATAATCAAATTTTAAATAACAAATATGTATGTGTTAATTGCTAAATGGGTTAAATGTTTATTTTGTCTTAAATATAAGACCTTAAACTATTGCTTCTGTCACCATTAATAGTGATTTAGAATCAAAAACGAATGGTTAAAATTTTTGACCGGGGTATTATTTTGTATGCAGGTGTAATCTTTTTTGAATTATATTTTGTATTTCAGAACAAAATAGTACATGATAATGCATAATAGTTTTGTTGTTGTTAGACTTCAAGGCCAAGGTGTAATATCACTTCGGCAGGATTTAAGTTTTTTGCTTTCCTACGTCTTGACGAGATTTTGAGCCCATAAGATCATAACGTTGGCAGAAATGCGGGAACAAATTTGTTCTTATATGTGATTTCACGTCCCTTAGAAATCGTTGTCTGCTCACATGAACAAAACGTTGGCAGAATAAAGGTTGAGGTTTCGGGACGAAGATCCTATTGTTGTGGGAACCATTAACCAAAATATAATTGCTATTGTAATAACTTAGATTAGAATAATTTGCATTCAGGGGTTCTAAATTGAATTCAAATACCGATTAAAAGTAGGAATGACTGGGAAGTAAATATTATTTATTTTTTAACTGCAAATAATTAAATTCATAAAAAAAAACGAAAAAACTCCACTGAATAATTAACAGTCAAAATATATTTATACTACATCACTGTTTTCAACTGTGCTCATTTCTAATTCTTTATCTGGCAGCTCTACACTATTTGTACCAACAATAAAATAAAAATAACAAAAACAAAATCAAAACAAAACAAAAATAACAAAAATCAGCTGTTTGGCTCCAACACTGGTTTGTTCGTTCTCACAAGTTTTTAATACATATACGGGGGAAAACTTCCAAAAAGGAATAACAAATATTTTCTTATTCCAGTAATCAAGGACTTGCGCAATTTAATACAACAAAAATGTGGATTATAGTGGACATTTTAACACACTGACAGCCATACGCACTTCTTACAATCTTCTTGGAGTAGACCAAACAAAAAAAAACATGAATTGTACGTACGGTGGAAAAAAATGTCATGGAAGTCATGGTTACAAAGAAAGAAAATGCGCAAAATGTAGTTTCATGAATTTTCTTAAATTCCACAAGAAAAGCTGAACTCAAAACGAAAGGATACGTATTCCAAAAACACAATGCGTTGGCAGAACTACGTTGCTCGTCTGTGAAAACGGTACACGGTCACACACGGTTCTAAACGAATAAAAATTAAAACGAATTAAATAATTTTTTATTCACATTAAACGAATTAAACAACAAAGTAAAATAAAAATCAATAAAATGCAAAAGGAAATAAATCAATAATTAAAACAACCAAGAAGAAAAAAGAAAGTGTTAATAAAAGTGCAGTGAACCTTGAAAGAAATTTAAAAAGAAACAAATTTTAAACAAACACCAAATTCCGGAAATAAAAACAGTTCGTGGTAAAACAAAATTAACTAAATTAATTGGAGTTTTTAGCGGTGTGTTTAGTTTAACAAAAAGTTAGACTTATTGAAACAAACTACTTTTCTTGTTGAAAGGTAAGTTTTTGTTAAAAATATACCTATAAGAAAATTTTGTGTAAGTGAAAAAATTTTTCATTTTCATTGGTGAAAAATCAATTTTCCTTTAGCTTTACAGATGCCATCCACATTCCACTGCAAGTGGTTTGTGCTTGTTCTTGTGTTAGTCAGTAACACTTAACTCCCTCCTACAGTTGGGTGTTGTGTGTGTGCTTTTATTTTCAAAGGACTACCTCTAAACAACTAGGATTTTGTTATTTATTCTAAACAATTTCCATATGATTTACAACTATGTACATATTTCTATGTTATTTTATTTTTAGTGTGAATTATTGTAATTTTAGACAAACAACAAACAAACGTCATCATTAGAACATGATAATGATGATTATCATTATTAGCTTGAGAAACTATTTGTATGTTAGTAGGTATGTATTTATTTTGATTATTGTCATCATCACAGTAGCCGTCATCATCATCGCTATAAAAAGATGACGAATAAAGATAAATGAACTCAACTCTTGGTTTTTGTGCGTATTTAGTTTCTTTTTTTCCATCTTTTTGTATCATTGAACTTGAAATTAAATAATAATTTGCTACTGATATTTTAATGGAGTAATAATTCTTTTAGTTTATACTGTTACTAGCTGACCCGGTCCGTGTTGCTGGCCTTAAGCAAACATTTAAGTTATAGGTATTACCACACGATTTAAATTGAGCTTTTCACGAAATTTACGGCCTTTAAATAAAAATCCATGGAATACCTATTATAAAGTTTTCTTACAGAATAACTTACATACATGGTGTAGATATGGGCTCAATCTAAAAAGAAACGCATCTATTTAATGCAAATTGGAAATTATATTTGTTTATTACTTTATCTTGGGGCCAGTGGATAGACAATGTTTTTTGGCGTGCCAACTCGGGAGCAAGTCACATACAACTGGCCGTGTGAAAAACATGAATTTGCCAAAATTTAGCCACCGATGATTGTTGCCTCGATTAAATTTGGTGAGCAGTTTTTGATGGTCAATCTGGTTCCGTTGCATAACTTTGGTGCGTTTGAGTTGCGAATAGGAATTACCGGTGGTTCCAATGAATTTAAAAATTCAGTGGGAAAATTGACGGCTTGTTTTTCATTCATTACTGTATCGATCGATTTGTATTTGATTAATTTGCCGGGCAGTTTCAATTTAATTTGCTCATTGAGCTTGTTGACATAATTTTTTGGTGCCAAAATTGCACGTTCCCACAACCAATCCGAAATTTTTTAGAGGATTGTTAGACTTGGGAATACCTTGTCGACAACGACTTCAATATTCATTTGCATTCGACAGAATTTAGGCGGCAACGAAATCTCGTTCGTGGCGCGATTAATTGGAATTTTTCCATTTCCGATGTCAAAAAGTTGTTTGAGAATGTTTTGGGCGAAAATCTTCGGAACTACATAACCGATTTAAGAGTTTGATATCTCGTTTTGAAAAAAATGACAGCGGCTTTCAAAAAAAAATAAAATAAAATAAAAAAGCAAAATATGCTGGCCAGTGCAAATCGCCAAAACGTGAGATTAGGCGCCTGGGAAATGCATCCTTCAGCTTATCGGTTGTGGCACGTGCAGTCTGTGCCGTTGCACCGTCCTGTTGGAACCACATGTTTTCCAATCCCAATTCATCAAGTTGCGCAAGATTTATAGCATTTTCTGATAGGAGTATTACTTTTGCGCCACCTTGTATGTATGTATTTATGTATACTCGTATGTCATTGGTGGTGCAATATGAAAATTGGATTTTGCCACGCCCCTCCGCCCGCAGACTGAAAATAAAAAATCAAACAGTGTCACCCGCCTGAATATTCCGAAGATTCAATGAAAATTTTATCAAAATCGGCTCAGCCGTTTTGGAGTCCGTACGTTACATACATACACACATCCTATTTTATATAAATATGTATATAGATTATAATAGAAAAACAATTAAGAAAGCATAGATGGTTGAGACCGAACATGTAACACCCTATACCCAGTATATGTGTAAAAACAGTTTATCAGAAATTGACGATATATGAGAGTTATAACTTATTATGGAGCGCTTATCCAAAAATTTAGTGGCATGTCTTCTGTGCATTTGTGTTAAATTTAACTTGATATTAACACTTTTAAATGATTTATACCTACATGTTAAAGTGATTTTCGGAAGTGCGCCTTATATAGGAGCTATGAATTATTATGGACCGATCATTATAAAATTGAAGCATTCGGTTTGTGCATATATGAAACAAATGTATTTGTGTTGAATATAATTTGGATACCAATACTTTCAAAAGAGTTATGCTCTTTAAAGTGATTGTCGGAAGTAGAAGTTATATGTATATAGTAGCTCTGATCAATTATATATCTATGTGCACAAATTTGTAGACGTGATTAGGCGCTATGTACAACTTATTTGTGGCAAAATTTGGTTGTAGACGTACGTAAATTAAACATTTAGGACCGATAAACCCCTATTTTGAGAGACTTTTATATGGGAGCTAGGTGAAATAATGGACCTATTTTAACCAATATTAATCCCAACCATGCGTGAAAATCATGTACCAAATTTTATCTAAATATATTTAAAATTACGAACTGCACTTTGCGCACAAGCTTTACATGGACAGTCAGCCAGCCAGATGGACGGACAGACGGATATTGTTAAATCAACTCAGGAAGTGAATCTGAATCGATCGGCATACTTTAAGATGGGTGATGGACTAATATTTATGAACGTTACAATTAAATCATTACAGAGCCCTGTGATACAACTAACGGCTTGACAAATAAGTTTGCATTGCTGTCTAGAAAATTTAAATTTTCTGTCAAGTCTTTTCACAATTTTAGCACCGTCAATACAGTTAAATGCTTTTGATAGATCTAGAGATACTAACAAATTCACTTTTCCAATGTTTGCCTTCGTCAAAAGAAGCGACCTATTGTACCCTTTTCTTTAAGAATATTGGCTGTTATTAAGTAAATTATTATATATTTCTATTTCTAAATATTCTAACATTATGAATTTTTTTAATCTTGGATGAAAAATTAGTTGTAAGAACCTGCCATTTCGTTCACACACGTAAATTCAAGTTTCTACTTTGTCATGCAAATGAACATGTAAATCAGTTCTCGTAGAATAAGACGCAGAAAATAAAAGAAGAAAACAAAAGAAAATATGAAAATTTTTTAGTATGTACCGTCTTATTCTCTTTTCCCTTCTCACCCAAAAATACTAGCCTTGAAGAGTCAATATTGAAACGTGTGAAAGCGTACTTAATGTTGTCTCAATTTCTCAATAAGTTTTATGATGGCTGTTAGAGTCGGGCGGTATATTCGGTATTTTGCAAAATTTTAACGAGTTTTAATGCCGATATGCATACTAAATGAATACTTGCATCTTTCAAAGATTTTTCATTGTAACTTTTAACAAAAACTTTTCGTAAAACCCTCGAACATAATGTGATCAACGTGACAGGATTACAACACAAAGCTTTTTATTCTCGCCCAACAACTTTGTGAGTTTAAAGTGCCTTCAAATTATAAAATATATAATTTCAAAAACAAATTTACTAAAAAGTTTGCAACATTTTAACAAAAACAAAAGAAAAAACCGAAACTTTTTGAAACGTTAAACGAATTTTCATACAAAAAAAAAAAAAAACAAAATTTAAGTACAAACAACTTTAACAAGACTTTAATGAAAAGTTTAGCACACTAACATTTGCTGTATGATTTTTTGAAACAACCAATAAACATATGTATAAAATGCATATAATTAAGGATAGTAGTATTCAATATTTAAATCGTTATATTTATTTAATAAAACGCTAAAATTTAAAACTTTTTTCTTTGTGGTGCTTTTTAAAATTTGTGAAATAAATTAATTATGCACTAAATTAAGGACAGTGATAAATTTATTAACATTTTCAAATTCAGGTAATTTTTAAAAGTTTAAATTAAATGAATTATAATCACACAGAGTGTTTTTCAGTATATGAAAAGTTTTTAATACTTGCCTAACATGGGTAAAAGCAAATCGAAATCAAAACAAATGCATCAAGATGGCAATACTTATCGGGAAATCGCAACAGCCTCGAATGTTTCAAAAATAATGGTTTTTCAGGCGGTGAAATACTTCAGAAAGCCGTATTACAACAGTTCATGAAGATGCAGTGATTGTGCGCGATTGAGTCATAAAAAACTTCGCAAAATTCAGCAAATGAGATTCGGATTGCAGTTTTTAAAACCATCTGGAGATACAGTAAAACGTCGATTGCGAGAAGTTGAGCAGTTTGGAATAATTTCCCGAAAGAAGCCATTATTGTCTGAGTGTAACCGAAAGAAAAAACTGGAATTCGCAGAGATGTACCTCCATAGGATGGATGTAGAATGGGAAAAATATTGTTTTCGGAGGAAACAAATATTTAGACGGTCTCCCCAGAGGGATAAAAAGCGTACGCAGGCCAAAATACACCCACGCCACTTTGAAGCATGGAGGAGGTTATATAATGCTTTGGGGTGCATTATAGAAGTTAAATATGGATAAGTTTTCAGTATGCAAGAATTCTAAGCTATAAAATGATGTCGTTTGCTGATGAGAACATGCCAATAACATGGATATTTCAACAAGATAACGATCTGAAGACAACGGCTCATCACATCAAGCAATTGTTTTTTTTAACAATTCGTTTATTGTTCTTGACTGGCCTTCATGGAGACCTGATCTCAACCCGATTGAGAACTTATGGCATGTTGTAAAAACTAATGTAAGCTGGGTAAAAATAAAAAATTTTATTGATCTCTTTGCCGAAACAAAGAAAGCTTGGAAAGCCATTCTACGTGGTGTATGTACAAATTTCATGATTTCAATGTCTCGCAGATGTTAAGCTGTTAGTTTGCAACAAAATATTGATTTATTTTTAAATAAATACCTTGTTTTGTAAAACTTGTGGTATGTCCACGACTGATATCAATCTTATTTGAAAATATAACTCACAGATTCATAAGTGATAATTAATTTGACACAATATGCAGTTATTTTCTAGACGTAAGAGTTAATTTGACTAAACTACGACAATTTTGAAGAATATCATTAAACCTTTCGTATTATTTACTTCAAGCTCACATGTTATTATCGTACCCTTAATTAGTTGCACGTAGCTGTATTAAATACACTTGAATATAAGTTAACACATATACACTCTCTCCCCCTCTGTCTCTCTCTCTGTCATTCTCTATCTGTGTGCCACATCCTTAAGAACTTTAATATGTTTAATTAAACAACTTATATAAGATTGTATTAATTTAGTTGATGTTCAGCACAATGTTTAAATAAGATTACATTAATTTATGTACGGAAATCCAAATAAGAATTGTAATAAAATCATCTAAAATAAGCAATAAATTTAAATAAAACAAATACAATCCTCAAACAATGTTGTTGTGTTTGTATTCTCATACAAATAAACTGAAATCTAATACTGAACTTACTACATACATACATACTTTTATATATGTATATAAATTCACCCACACTTCCAATTACACACAGCCACTTGTAAAATTAGAAACCAAAGGAAAATGACCAAAGGGAAACAAGAAAAAAAAAACTATTTAAAGCTGTTCTCTTCTTTAATCAAAAAACAAGAACAAATTTATTGGCTCCCTTTGTACTACATACGAGTATACATATTAAGGAATGGTTGCACAAGTTACAATTCAAACAATACGAATAGTGAGTGAATCATATGTATAGTGTAAATATGTACAAACACTCATTTGATAGATTGCGAAGGAAACAAATAAAGGGGAAATTTAATATTCCAAAATGTTTGCAATTTTTAATTGAAGTAAAATTTCGTTTTTTAGCTCAGCAAAGTAACTATAAATACTTTTTTAAAATATGTTTAATAAGTAAGTTTAGTAAATTCTCAGCATACTTATTCATAAATTTGATCGTAAAGATGGTTCGGATATCTTTTAAGAATATTGTAATACATACAATTTTGATTTGATTTTGATCACTGAATACTAATCGGAACGCTAAAGTACGGTGATTACCTTAAAAGTGACTTTGAAGTCAAAGCATACACTTGCATAAACTTCTCACTTTCATTCTCCATATACGAGGACTGTTCGGAAACTTCTTAGCCTAGAACAGAAACCGCGGTATAAACAGAAACTTCCATCTGTGCTATGAACACATGTTAAACTTCTTTTCGATCTGCCAACTTTTTCATATAGAAACAGGTGTTCAAAAAAAGAAGCATCTGCGATTTTTTTACATCGGAAAAACTAGAACTTCGTGGTGTTATTAAATGCTTCAATAAAAAAGATTTATCGGGACAAGAAATTAATAGTGATATGGTGAATATGTTAAGTGAAAGTGCTCCTTCATATGCAACAGTAACAAATTGGTTTGCTGAATTTAAACGTGGTTGGACAAGCATTGAGGATGAACCACGTAGTGGTCGTCCAAAGACAGCAATAACAACAACAGAAATTGTAGCCAAAGTGCATGATATGGTATTAATTGATCGACAAATAAGAGTGCGTGAAAAAGCTAATATCATGGGTATCTCAAATGATCGACTCCATTTAATTTTGCATAAAGAACTACAGATGAGAAAGCTTTCTGCAAGATGGGTGCCGCATTTGTTAACAGTCGACCAAAAGCTCATAAGAATGAAAATTTCTCAAGCTTGTTTGGATCGTTTTAAGAAAAATAAAATGGATTTTAAGCGTCGTTTCATGACTGTTGATGAGACATGGATCCACTACTATACTCCAGAGACAAAAGTACAATTCAATCACTACGGTTTTTTGGAACTTCAAAGATATTTTATTGTTGACTATCTGCAAAAGAGTTAACAATAAACTCAGAATACTATTGCAACATTTTGTATCAATTAAATATAAAAATACGAGAAAAACGTCCTGACTTACACACAAAAAAATCATTTTTCATCAAGACAACGCACCAGCCCACAAGAGTGTTTTAACAATGGCTAAAATCGACGAATTAAAGTACGAGTTGCTTGACCATCCACCTTATTCTCCTGATTTAGTTCCCAGTAACTTTTACCTGTTCCCAAATCTAAAAAAAATCCTAGCTAGCAAGCGTTTTACCTCAAATGAAGATGCAATTACAGTTGTAAACCACTATTTTGAAAGCCTTTAGGAAAACTATTTTAATCAAGGGATAGAATTGCTAGATAAGCGTTGGACTAAGTGTATTGAAGTTTCAGGAAATTTATTGAAAAATAAATATGTTTTTGAAAAACTAACTATTCTCTTGCTGTGCTAGGCTAAGAAGTTACTGAACCGCCCTCGTATATGTAGGTATAAGCCAAGAGGTTGTACATTAGACTAAGAGCATCCGATCTGAAGGTTTATAGGCGTTGACTGCAAAGTTATCTTGTATAAGACCAATGTAAAACCAATATAGAAATACGAAATCGGTCTGATTAACAGGTACAAATTCAAAAGTCTTACGATCGAGAGCGAAATGTACACATCCATAGAAACTCAAAAGTGTTAAAAGACATGCTTTTAAAAAATCGAGACGTTCGTTTTTAATTTTCGATTTTATTTGAAAACCGAACTTTTGTCTAGTGAATTTTATCGTATTTTTAGGAATTACCGTTATGTTCGTAATGAAGTCTTAATTTTTTGTCATTTTATTTTATTATTTATAAAACTAAATAAAACTGTATACTTTAAGTTTTCCTGAAACGTTTACTTAAAGGTGTATTTAAACTTTGAGGTGTATTCAAACTTTAGTCTCTGACTGTACATATGTACTATAGGTACTTAATAGACTCTATTTCAGAGTTCGCTGCATATTACGAATTTAGCCGACGCCGTTATTGTGTTTATTTTCATATACACAAATGTGTTTTATTTGTAGAGACAAATATTGGCGACCAAAAATTCGTTGTTCGTTCTAGTTGTGTTTCTAGCATTGAAAAGTGCGTGTTGTATGCGAATGAGTCATCATGCAATTTAAGGCAACAACAAAAACTACAATTTTGTCTTTTGTATATGTATGTCTGTAAGCAAGTACTATGTATAGAACTGTAACTGGCAAAAACAGGTATTAAGAAGAAGAAATTGATTCGGTAAACGACGATGACGACGACGACAACGACCATTCATGCCGAATGAAAAAACATACATACATATAACCAGTGCTGCCAACTTTTTTTTTTTTTGAGAAATCGTCAATTTAAAAAAAAAAATATCGTCAAAATCG
The DNA here is from genome assembly GCA_950370525.1 of Bellardia bayeri. Lineage (NCBI taxonomy): Eukaryota > Metazoa > Arthropoda > Insecta > Diptera > Calliphoridae > Bellardia > Bellardia bayeri. The sequence continues at coordinate 17,325,258 of OX493268.1, read as the reverse complement.
TCAAGTTAAATAGAAAAAAATCGTCAAGAAATCGTCAAGACAAAAATACTTTAAAAATACCAAAAACATTTTTTTATTAACTTTTTTAATATTTTTATTTTATTTACATGTAAATAAGTTAATTTTGATATTATGTGACTTTACTCTGGTACATTTCTGTGTGACATTTTTTTAATAAGTAATTTTTAATTGCTAATTTAAAACACTGAGAAATAAGTAATATAATCTTTTGAAGAATCCAAAGCATTTCTGGTTCTTGTTTTATTTAAATTTACAATATTAAAAATTCTTTCAACGATGGCCGACGAATGTGGTAGTGCCATTAAACTCGAAACAAATTGTGTTAAAATTTAAAAATGGCCTTCGCATTATAGACTCTCTTTAAATTAGAAAAATTTTTCAAAACGCCAATGTTTCGAGTTCGGAGAATTTCATAAACGTAAATTCTCAAACTTCATTATCAAGTTGTTGATATTCTTTCTATTTAATAAATTTTGAAAAAAGTTTGGCCAATTGTAAAATTGAATAATTTTTTTTGTTTAAAGCTATTCAATGGAGTTTACCTTCTAAAAGTCTATCGCCAAAATCAAAACGTTTTAAAATTTGTGAAACCAATTCTATATAAAATTGGACGCAGAATTCAACAAATATATTATATTGACTATATTCAATATTTTAACTATATTGGTTCTCCTTCACGTAAATGCCAAGATACACTTCATCTTCTTCGTTATTAAAACTTTGGATTTCAAAATTAACCAAATATGTACTCTTCTACAAAACAAAATGTACAGATAGTCGTGTACTACACACTCTACCTCTTCAACCTCTTGCCAACAAACTTCGTCTGTCTGCCTTTCAATTTCTACATTGCAAAAGTGAACTTACAAAATTTGAATTTTAGGAAAAAAGGTTACCATATGTTTTGTTTTAAAAATCGTCATTTTTGTTCGCGGGAAAAATGAAAAATCGACAATCGTCATTTCAATAAATTTGACTTAAAAAATCGTCAAAGTTGGCAGCGCTGCATATAACAAATAAAAATCCAACAACACTAAAGCTAGATTTACACGATTGAAAATTTCTTCAAAAGTTATTTATTTAATAACTAATAATAACTATTACATAAATAAATTTTGAAGAATTTTTGCTGTTTACACGAGTTTGAAGCATTTTGAAGAAAATTTCAATCGTGTAACTCTAGCTTAACAACTAAATGAAGGAAGAAACAGAAAAAATACCGAACAAACTAATAAACGACAACTCTCTCTCTATCTCACTTAACATAGGACTAGAAACATATATACATACATATGTAAATAAATAAAATAACAATAATAACAAAACAGCAGAAGAAAACCCCCAAATATAAAAGACCCCAACGTAATTTTATTGCATTACGAGTGGAGTTTGTGTTCGTGAATAACTACAAATACAATACGAGTCTGAACTAAAGGAAATATGGAATAGAATACCTAAATACATATGTACATATGTTTGTATGTATGTATGTACACTAAAGGATTTTATTTTAAAAGCAGGTTCCCTATGGAAACATACATACATATTTTAGAGTTGCAAAAGACAATTTTTAGAAAGTTTTAAAAATCAATATTCTAGTTAAAAAATAAAAATGAGAAAAGTACAATTGGCTTTGTTTATAAAACATTACAATCAGTTTGCTTTTGAAATTATAAAGTATATTAAATTATAAAGTACAGTACAATTTCGATATTTCGGACACCTGCTAATCCGGACAGCGCGGTAATTCGGACACTTATTTTTTTACCATAATAGACTCTATAATCCGGACATCATTATTTTTTTCTCCCTTAAGGCAGACTTAGTCTTTACTTTCTGTTCCGTTCCGAATCAGCTGACTTGATTCTGGTAAATAGAAAATGTGTAAAAGTCGTTTGTTGTTTTTTTACTTTCCGTGCCGTTGCGGACGAACCTGTTGAAAATAAAAACTTGCTAAGTAATTGTAAGTGACAGCACAAAACAGCTGACACAATGACAAATTTTTGGTTTATTACAAAAATTTTAAATTTCTTTGAATTTAATTAAGTTTTTGTATAAAAGTTAAAAAAATATAAAATATAAACGATGGATGACGAAAAACTTATTACTTTAGTCGAAATAATGACATATTGTACAATAAAAAAAACTTTGATTTGTATTTTTTGATTAATTTTCGCGGTGTATGTTGTCTGTTTACCTGAAACAGCTGATACGTTTATACGGAAAAACTAAATACAAAAATTTAACAACAGAACGACACGGAATAGAACAGCTACAGAAAGTAAAGACTAATGAAGCCTTTAATAATACGGACAGCATCAACTGCGTAACATTAGTTTGATTTCTGAAGAATTTTTACCGTTAGTTTTTCATGTTTTTGCGATTTAAATCAAGAAATGCCTTCAGTTTTAAAAGAAACGAAGTGTTTACTTTTGCGCAAACATCACTAAAAATTTTTTTGTTAGTGTTTCAACTACGTTCATTTAAGTTCAACATGCCACCAATTAATAAGAAGAAATTATGTACATATGTACATAATTTTTTAACTATTGATTACAAAAAATAAATTTTGATAAAATTAGCACAAGGAAAGTCTTTGCGCCAACTAGCAATGGAGTACAACGTAGGAAAAACAACGATATCAGATATAAAATTAAATGGTTTCAAAATCGATAGGCAAGTTAAAACGCGGAGTTTATTTTTTTAATGAATTACATAATCGGTTTGATAGCTATTTTTCAAAATCTGAGGGTGGGCTAGGAAAACTTAAAACCATGCGAAGTGCTGAGTATGAGGTGATGGAAGAACGTTTGTACAATTGGTTTATTAACAAAAGGCATCATAATGCACCAGTTAGTTACGTTGGAAATTGTTCAAGAAAAAGCAAAGCTTTTATATGCAGAAATTAATGGAGAAAATGTGGAATTTAAAGCAAGCAATGGCTGGCTTAACAATTTTCGATCTCGATATGGAATACAATTTTAAAAAATTTCCGGGAAAAAAAGTTTCCATCGAACCGCCCGCCGTCCAACCCTTTTTAAGCTCTCCACGCAAAGATGGCTGAGATGAAAATAACTTACTCTCAGGTTTACAATGCTGATGAGACTGCACTCTTTTGGAGAAAGCTACCGGATAAAACACGCGCTACGCACAGAAAAGTCTGCACCTGGACGTAAAAGAAGCAAATAAAGAGTTACAATTCTAGTATGCTGCAATGCAAGTGGGAGCACAAGCTCAAGTTATTCATGATTGGAAAAAGGTAAAAACCCGAAAATTTGGTACGTTATATTTTTTCGGCTCAAGGACGGATGGGATTGAAACTGGTGGAAATCGGGCCATTATTTCACCTGGCCCCCATACAAATGTCCTCCCGAAATTGTCAAACAATTATAAATGTTTAAATTATGCAAGTATCCAAACAAAATTCACCACAAATGAGTAGTAAATGGAGCTAAATCACATCTAAAAATTTTGTGAAGATCGGTCTATAATTAGTCGTAGCTCCCATATAAGGCCCACTCCCGAAAATCACTTTAAAGAGCATAACTCACTCAAAAATGTTGGTATCCAAACAATATTTAACAAAAATATATTTCATATATACAAATAATACGGTACAATTTTATTGTGATCGGTCCATAATTAGTCGTAGCTTCGATATAAGGCCCACTTTCAAAATTCACTTTAACGATCATAAATTTCTTAAAAATGTTGATATTTAAATAAAATTTGACACAAATAAGTTTCTTTTATACAGAAATAATGACACCTAATTTTATAATGGTCGGTCCATAATTAGTTGAAACTCCCATATAAGACCCTCTCCGTAACTTTAACCTCCATAAATCTCTTAAAAGTATTTATATCGAGATAAAGTTTAATACATATAATATTTATATGACACTAAATTTTGGTCCAAAATAGGTTATTATTTTTGTTTTTTCTATTTTAAGTACTTTTATTTGAATTTTTTCAATAAAATTTGTTATGGCTCCACTGGTACTCTAACCCTAGTTGTTCGTCTGCAGTTCAAACCATCGGACTATACAAACATTTTTATTTCCATATTTTAAATGTTAATTTTATTTTCAAACAAACCTATTCACCTTTAGCAATAACCTTCATGTGACGAATTTGATAGTATTTATTCATTTATCATACATTCTTATTTAAAATACATTTAATGGGCTCCTTTTTCATCGTATAGATTTCATGATAATGAATTATTAATAAATTGCAATTAAAAATTAGTAAAAAGAAAGATTTCATCAAAATTAAAAAACGCAAAGAAATTAGAAAAAGCGCACCGCGCACTAACTAAGGAATTTTTCACACAAACAATTTAAAAAAGCACCAAAAACGAAGCGAAACGCAACAAGTTGACAACGCTGATTACCTGACTGGAATCGATGTTGTAGTATTGGCTTAAAGTCCCCGATCACACAATGCAACTTTTGCTGCTCAACTTTTGAGTTTGTTGGTGATAGGGGAAAGAAGAGTGGTCCCCCTCTCTCACTCTTTTTTCGGATGTGGTCTTTATATGGGAGCCATTACCAATTATGGGCCGGCCACTGTAAAATTTAGTACAACAATTTATTTACCTATGTATAAGGATTACTTATGCCAAATTTTAACATTTATAGTATTTAAGTGAATTTTGGATGAGGACTTTATATGGGGCATATGGTCAAACATGGACCGAACAAAACAAAATTTCGTTTTGCGTTTTCCTTTTACATGACACTTATTTGTGCTGAATTTTGTATCAATATTTTAATTTTATAGGTATTTATATATTATTAAGTCATATTTGGGGAAGATATTTGTATTGGGGCTATGAGAAATCATAGACCGATTTTTACTATTTTCCTCACACTTTCTTCTTTTATCATAATAATAACGATAAAAATATCAAATTTTTATGGAGGTTGTCTGACATTTTGGTCCGTAACTCTGGTTCTGCTCTACCGATTTTGCTGATTTTCAATACCAAACAGCCTAAGAAAATACAAAACAGTTTTCTGGAAATTCTGTGCAGTTGAGTTCTGTATTTTGGACGCGAGAGTGTTTTACACGGACGGAGAAACAGACATACAGACGGACATGGCTCAATCGACTTAGAATTTCGTAAGGATCAAGAATATATATACTTTGTTGGGTCTCAGATGAATATTAACAAAATTTCAAACGGAATGACAAACGTAATATACCCTCATTCACCAATATAATAACAAAACCATATGCAATTCATATGTTTTAGAGTGGACTCCTATTTGAAACATGAACAATAATAATAACAACAACAACAACTATAATAGCAGTACCAGCACAAGCAAGCAATAAAACGGATGATTGGCGCTTTGCCTACACGACGACATTCACTAAATACAGTGAGTGAACAGTGTCGCCAATTGTCTGCGTCAACTACCACAACATTTGAAACAAGACCATAAAAATAAACCTACGCTCCCTCTTTGTTGGGTACTACTCGACGATTGGTAGTAACCCTCTGTTCAAAAGCTTACGTTAGCTTTTTACTGTTGCTATTTTCAGTTGTTTGTAGTTTTTTACTCCTGCCTAGAGTACTGTGTTTGTTATTTGATTTTTATGCTGTCAATTGAAAAGAGAGCGTAACGTTAGCTGCAGAGCATAAGAGGGACAGAGAGCCAATGAAGTTATAATAATAAGGGAAGCAGGATTGTTATACCTAGATTTCAATGAATTGTGCAAATACATACAATAGCCAAGGCAAGGGGGAATGAAGGCAAAAAATAGTTTTAGTAGGGACCTCGGGAAAATTATAAACATGAGGAATGGGAAACAATATGACGATGAGTCATACTTTTTCCTCGCTAGAGATTTGTGTGTGTGTGTGTTTCAGTTTCTGGTTTTCTTATGCCAAAAAGGAAATTTGTGTCTGATATACATTTGAGCCAAGAAAAGAAAAACAAATGAGAATAAAAGAAATTATAATAATAATAATAATAAGTATGAGGGTCTAGTTTAAAACAAAAACCAAATATAAAAATAAATTAAACTATATGTATGTGAAAGAAAAGAAAATGGCAGGAAAAACAGAGATGTCCATCTTTAAATATCTCTAAATGAATAGGAAAGGGTTATCATTCTGACAATCATGACATGTTAGAGGCTGGCTATTGTATTTCAAGATCATTAAAACAAGTTTTGGATATATTATTCTAATGGATATTATAGATAAATTCCTATTGGATATAAGATATTTTGTTTCAAGGACAAGACTTGCTTATTCTAATTTGTGTTTCCAGTTCCATTGATTTAGGCAATCCATTACTCCAAACAGTTACGTTGAATAGGAAACGGATGTCATTCTGACAATCATGGCATTATGGATGCAGGCTATTGTGTTTCAAGATCATTAAAACAAGTTTTGGATCCTTTATGCTAATGGATAGAAATCTGACAGATAAGAGATTAATTCCTATTGAATACAAGATATTTTGTTCCTAGGACATGACTCGTTTATTCTAATTTGTGGTTGCAATTCCATTGATTTAGGCAATCCATTACTGAAAAGCAAGATATCACCAAACAGTTATGTTGAATAGGAAAGAGCGATGAAAAGGCAAGTATATTGTTTTTCCAGGACAAGATTGGTGTTTTTAATTTGGGATTGGAGCTCATAGATTAAGGTGATCAGTTCTGTTAGGGTTGTAGTTTAGATTAGTTCCATAAGCTGTCATGCTTCGATTTCAACCAAATTGGTATGTTTTAAACCAAATTTGTTTCAAATTCAAAGATAAATGTTCACACTTGCACTAGCTAAGTTTTAAGACCTCTTTTAAAGAGACTAGTTCATAGGAATTGACAAACATGTCATGCAAAGTCGATAAAGAACCGCGGGCATTATCATTTCGAATATGTACTAACGAGGAAGAAATAGATTAGTAATTACAAGACATTAAACATGATATGGAGGGCCTCTGTTTGCCCACCTCCTGTTATAATATACATTCACATTAATGTCTATTAAGTTCTAGTATTTTGATTTATGTTACTGCTGTTGAAAAAATATATTATATACACCTGAATTAAAACGCAAATAAAATACAAGTTACTAATAGAGATTGATGGCAAAGGCGTAGATTTGGAAGACCTATTCATTGTATTGGAACTTAGATGAGTGGGTATTGAAATAGTAGTGTTTTAGAATCATTGTTCAGCATTTCGTTCTCTTTCTCATACACTCTGCAGATCTAATGGCAGAGGCATAGATTTGGAATGTGAGTGGTTATTGAAAGAGTAGTGTTTTAGAATCATTGCTCCGCGTTTTGCCCTCTTCCTTATACACTCTGCAGATCTGATATATCCGGTCAATTGTGGGATATAGCAATACGGGTTAGATAAGCCTACTTACTGTCCAGTTAACATATTAGCTAGTCTTCTGAGTATTGTGCTATTTAGGGTAAATATTTCCGTTGTTCTGCCAATTTCGGTTACCTTGTTTTAAAGTAAAGTGTATCCCAGAGAGGCCAACTACTTCTTTCTTAAATATTTTTAACAGGTATGAAAACATATGGTCATGTTCTGGATTTCCTGTGATGGTATCGCCAGATTTAAGCAGCTTATAATAGATAGTACCCTTTTAGTTCTATCAAATATAGAGCATTATCTTAAGGGAATGAATATTTGATTTTGTTTGCTCTTTCTGGGCTTTCTTCAATTTATTTTCATTTGAGCTTTTTCGGGCAATTTCTACTCTTTGAAATGTGATATTAAATATGGGTAATAAACTCGTTTATGGCATCCCATTGCTCCTGGAAACCCAACATGATGTTTATTATGTTGTAAATTGCTATATTTTCGCCTAGATAACATTCTAGAGTAGCTAGATTTCGGAAAATTCTTTGACATCCAAATGTTACGTGTTCGGCGGCTTCATCATCCTCAGTGCACTGTGGGCAACTGAGAGAGTTTTCGTGACCGAAGCGTTAAAGTTAGTTAGTTAGTTAGTTATACCTGTCATGTTACTGTAGCTGCCTTTGGGCGAATTTTCCCATCTCCTTTGTCAACTTTCTATACTCTTCTCTCTCTCTCTCGATTCGTCGGATTTGGTTTCTGGGAGTCTCCGGATTTTCCGTTATAGCTGTGTATATATTCGATAATTCCTTTGCTGTTATGTCTATGGCAGCGTTTTCCGCTGTAACATTAGCAGCTTCTCCTGATATTGTCCGAAAACTTTTATCGGCTTCACCCAAACAATGAAAGTATAACCTTTTTTGATGTTTTATTGATCTTTTTCTTCCAGACTGGCGCTCCATATATGAGTATATAAATACTCTATGGCTTTGTCGTGGTCCAGCGCTAATGTGGCTAATGCGTTTGTTGGTGCCTTCTTAGTCTTCTCTATAGTCTCAACTAAAGCTTTGGCTATAGTCTTCTCTAGCCGATATTGACTGATATTGATTGAGTTTGACATTTGCCCAGGATTACCATCCCGTACTTTACTTTCCCCAAACGAGGACAGAAAAAGTGAAACATTTTTTTTTTGCCCGCAAAAGAAAACGACGATTTACAATGATAGATTCACATTAATATATTTCACAACTGATGCAATGAATCACTATTTATTAATTTTTCATAATTTCAGTGACTTTTATGAATTTCATGAACATTTACTTGTACGTGTATGTTTTAGATTTACTTTAGTTTTTACTTGCAAGTACATACATATTTTTGCTTAGCACTTTGTTTATTACAACGAGTTGTTGTGTGCCAGTTGTAATGATTTTCTGAGAATATTTATTTGGTTCATTTGGTGCCAAGAAGTCGTATAACTAAAAAATTCTTCCTTTTTCTGGTCTCCTGCAACAGCCATCCTTTGGTCAAAAAAAAAAAAAAAACACAAAACGTAGAATAATGGGGTGTCATAAAGTTGCAGCAACTATTTTTCACTGCTGTTCGGTTCTGGCTGTTTGTTTGCTTTATTACCAGCCTGTGTTAGTGATATCCACGAGCCAGAGTATCTAGATACAATATCGATGTTTGTCTGCAATTTGTAGTTTGCCACTGTGTTTCTATTCGCACTTGTTTTGCTCATTATTACAAATATGTAGTACGAATATAATTTTTCTTTTTGCCATTCAAATCCTTATAATTATAAGATACTTTTGGTTGTTGTTTTCTATTTAACACGAATTTGTTGTATGAGTATCTAGGAACGGGTATACATTTATACTCGTATATTTGTTTATTCGTTCGTCTGTCTGTCTGTCTATCAGTTTGTATGTTTGTTGTTTGTTGTTTGTGTCAGTGAAATAATGAAAAAGTTATGCCTCAGAGAAATGCATGCATATTTGCATTAAAGCTTTTGTTTTTTTTTCCTCTATTTATTACAGCATATTACGACAACCCATATTTGATATTTCTGTATGTTATTCACGGTATTTTTTTGGTTTAGTTTTATTGTTAACAATGTTATTTCTGTTTTTATTTGCCGTAGTATAAACTTTGTAAAAATTTTGCAGAAGTGCTTTTATGCTTTTAGGGGAATACTTTTTTTTTTATTGTTCGAATGTTTCAGAGGTTTCTTTCTATTTTATGCTGTTTTTTTTTTTTGTTTGTTTTTTGTTTGTTTGTGTAGCCCATTTTAATAAGTGTGGCAGCATAATGATAGGTTGGTTTTAATTTTTGTTTATGGTTTCTTTCTTTGTTTTATATTGCAATAATAAAACGTTTAATAGATTTTAGGTTAAGGTAGATCAGAGTCTGTATCTCACAAAGAGTTGTTAAATTCTTAAGTTAGTTATTAATAGCAAAATGTTTATTAAAATAATGAAAAATTCCTTTAGAACATGTTTTTTTTAGAGTTATAGCCTTTTTACACTTGCATACATTTAGGATGAACGGAGGAGCATACATTTAGGAGAACACTTGCAACATCTAACATCTACCATCATTAAAGTTGACAAAATAAACAAAAATCACTCCGCTTTTAAAAAAAGTAAAATAATTACAGCAAATTTCGAACCACCAGTACCACTGGTTAAAGATTGATGTTTGACTGTTGGCTAGCAGGCACCGCAGTGGTGCAGAGGTTAGAACGCAAAGAATTCTGATGAGAGAATGTGGTGATTCTCGAAACATGTAAATTCAACCCAGGTTCGATCCCCAGCTCAGCCAAGAAAATTATCAATAAAAAATTTGAATAAAAATTTTTTCATGTTGTAAAAACAATTCTTACCTTCAGTTAATTTAATGAAAATTAGATTTAATGAACTCATGCCTAACTAAATAAATATATCAAGAATTAACAGTTCAACTATAACAATTACCTTCGAATTTTGAAAAATATTAATCAATTCATTTCATTATCCATTGGTTAGAAACTGAAGAATTCTACCTAAAAAAAATATGACACCTGAGACAAAATTAGATGCTGATTGTCAATCAAAGGCTTCCGCCATTGACTAATAACTAAGTATTTGTTACGGTTTCCCGAAAATTTTAAAGTATAGACCAGTAGTGCTCACGCTATGTCCCGGGTGGACGAATTCTTTTCCTCATTTTCATATACATACAACACAACTGTTAACGAGACTCCCTACAAAGAGCGTAAGAGCGTTTTTTTTTTTATTATAAAACAACACCAAAACACATTTTACTTGAGATTGAAAAGAGAATAAATAGATCTTTTTTTCAGTATTTTTAACATTTCCAGTACACTTGGAATATTTTTGAATTATTACATTATTAAAAAGTCTGAAAGTAGAGTTGGACTTTTTTTTATTTAACACACACAGATTTTAAACTGCAGCTCTTTTTGAACATCACTGGTATAGACACATGGGAAATGGTCACCAGATCGAAATTGACTTAAAATTTAAATACTCTCCTTAAGGAGAGTCTTTACCCCAGATCCAAAATTACTCATTTATTCTCATTTATTAATAGTATTATGAGTTTCCCAATAAAAATTTTAAAATAAAGACACGAGTTTTCAACCATCAATCAAAGGCTTCATTATTGAGTGTCTTTAATTTAGGCTTTCGAAATTTACTAAAAAATTATGCAGCCTCCTTAAGGAGTTTCTCCACTTAAGATCTTAAACAATATTTTATTTATAGAATTGTATTTTTCTAGATAAAAATTTCAAAGTAAAGGCACAAGTTTTCTATCATCAGTCAAAGGCTTCATTATTGAGTTTCTTCAATTTAGATCATAATAAATTTAAAGTAAAGACTGGGGTTTTCATCGTCATCAAACGAAGGCTTCCGAATTTGACTAACAAGTATTATCCTTTAGGAGTTTCTCCACTTTCGATTATAACCAACCTATATAGTATATAGGACTATATAGTCTTCTCGAGACTGTAGATAAAATTTGTGGTTGCATTACAATATTATTATCGAGTTTTTATTTAAACTCGACTAAAGACACAAATTTAGTCGAGTCTACCACTTGAATTTTGTTTTTTTCATCAAAATCATCCTAAGCTATTGTGATTGTTTTTATTTTGATTATTATGTCGAGGTGACTATTGTTATAATCTCGACTTTAGTATTGTCTATAATCTCGACTAAAGTCTTGTCTAAAGTCTCGACTATAATCTTTTCTAAAGTCTCGATTATAGCCTTGTCTATAATCTCGACTATTGTGTAGTTTATAATCTAGATTTTTCTTTGAGACGTAGAGGTAGCGCGCTATTAACTAGTGGTCCCACTCTTAGTTACCCACTCCAGGGGATAACTCCACTAACATCACTGCAGCATTTCATCGGGATGGGTAGTTTTTTCAGTATCATTCCTACGTCCTCCTTACTAGCTAAGGAGGTTTGGAACTGCTACGCACCTCTCCTTCATTATTTTATTGATGAATTCTTTACACGATTTGCATGCATTTTCGGAATGTAACATTACGTTCATTATATTTTCAGGTGTAATGGTTTCACCTAACGTATTATTCAAAACTTGTCTCTGTTCCAACCACTTAAAAAAGTATATGCTTCGCATCCTCCTCTATCGCTCCCCATGAGTCGCAGCTGTTTATTTCCTTTAGCTTAAATCTATGTAGATATTTATTAAAATTGCCGTGGTTGGTCAACACTTGAGTTTGGAAATAACTTACGTTGCCATGTTGTATGTCCATCTTCCATTCTGTCCTTGGTTCCAACGTTTTTGCTATTTGCTTATTAAGTTGTCTCTGATAGTTTTTCTCATTTCATTGTTCCGATTTTCGCGTCTAGTTTGAATATATATCTCCTCTCTTTCCAATATTAGTAGTACTATAGCTCTTTAATTGATTAAAAAAGGCATTCTTGTAATCTCATTTCAATAATGTCTTTATTATACCCTTCACCTTCATGAGAATGGTATATATAAGTTTGTCATTCCGTTTGTAATTCCCACAATATAATTTTCTGACCCTATAAAGTATATATATTCTGGATCCTTATAGATAGCGGAGCCGATTAAACCATGTCCGTCTGTCTGTCTGAATGTTGAAATTAATTTTTTGAAGTCCCCAGATATCTTTGGGATCCAAATCTTTAATAATTCTGTCAGACATGCTTTCGAGAAGTTTGCTATTTAAAATCAGCAAAATCCGTCCACAAATAAGGGAGATATGAGCAGAAATCCGAGACAACCTCTGAAAATTTCATCAAAAAACTAAGTGTTTAATATTATTACAATTAATTTTCTCATAAACAGATGGCGCTGATCAACAAAGTGTTTAAGTGTGTTCTTAAACCGTAATATGAGCAAACATCCGAGACAACCTCTGAAAATTTGATCAAAAAAACTAAGTGTATTAATATTGTTACAAATAATTTTTTTCATAAACAGATGGCGCTGATTGTTACAAATAAATTTTTTTTCATAAACAGATGGCGCTGATCAAACAAAGTGTTTAAGTGTGTTCTTAAACCGTAATATAAATGTGTAAAAAGACAGTGGTTAATTTTTTTTAATTGTGTTTGTGTATATTTAAATAAATAAATACTCGTTATATATTCTTCAAAGTACTTGACGCTTTTATTTTGAAATTAAAAAGAATCCGGTTTATTTAAAGGAAATAAACCATCGTTTTTAAAAGGTGAAAACGTAACAATATAATATATATACATATGTATGTATGTATATAATATAATTATGCATCCACAACAAAGGTGAAGGATATATAAGATTCGGCATAGCCGAATATAGCACTCTTACTTGTTTTCAGATAATTTAGTTAAATCCCTCCAAAATTTATGTCGTTGTGTAATGATGATTGAAACCTTGTCTCAAGTTGACAAAGAAAGTAAAAAGTGGCCTACATTCAACCCCGAATTAAAGCTTAGAATGACCCATTTGAAAAATTTAGCATCTTCGTCTTCATGCTTGGAAGTTTGTAAAGGTTGAGAATACCTTTCGTTTGCCTTATCTCTCATTGGTTGCTCATGAAATAACATACATAGTTAAGGAAGGTAATTAGCAAAGCTTTCTTAGCTGGGGTGTGGAGAAATCTAAATTTTGACTTAAACTTTCCTTCTTCAGATATAATGTTGTAGTTTTTAATATGCTGTATTTATCGTCTGGTTTTAGATTGCTCTGTTCCTTAAATTGCAATCGTATAAAGGCTTTTTGTAGAAATTTGAATGTTGATCTCAACTTTCCAACATCTTATATAAAATTTATACTCTACATATACTCGATCATTTCTAACCACTTATTATCTGGCACAGTCACTCATAATCCTTTTTGGGAAGCAGGCCAACACGTCACATCTATGTTCTTTCCTGATATTAGGTAAGACGAGATGAGATGATAAGGCGGGTGTTAAACTCAATGAGGTCTCTGAGTCCGAGGCGGTAAGTCACATTATAATTTTTGCTTAATCTGCTAGCATTAACTATAAATCACAAGGCACATCCTAGAACCTCTAACGACAAATCGAATAGATGTCTTTTTTGAATTATTTCAATTCTAAAGTGGAAGTTTTCAATTTTAAGTGTTCTTCAAATTGTATAGAAACTAACTAACATATGCAGAATTTGTTTTCAACCACAAAAATAATCCCTTTTTTAAACCTAAAACAAATTCCATTCCATACCCGTTCAATTGGCAATTGACTAGTTTTCTTTTTGGGGAATAATTTAAACCAACACGCAAAAAAAAACAACGCAGGAACCACAAAGGAACACTTAAAAGTGTTTTATAATGTTCGTTTTTTTTTGCAGAGGGCGTTTTTGTAATGTTATTTTTGTTGGAGTTTAATAAATAAATAATTTGCAATAAAAACCACAAAACATGTGTGTTCCATTAACGTTGCCAATAATCCTAGACAGACTCATTAAAATGGCAAATAAACAGCACTTGTTACACACATTTCGTTCAGCCGTTTAAATATTTAATGATCAAAACAATTTGTAGGCAATTTTTGTTTAAACTAAATTAAATTGTTAAACAGAAATGTTAGTTAGTATGTAAATAACTAATTTAGTTGGCTGTAGAAAGGAACATGATTTTTAAGTGAAATTCTGAAGAAATTCAAGGGACTGGTTTTAGGGAGTTATAAGAGACTGGTAATCGTTCTTGTAAAGAACTATTTCTCAAATCACTTCTTATAATTCTATTTTGAATCTACTTCAGGGATGCTAATAATGACACCAGGATCTCAAAGAATTTATTAATGATTTGGAAGTGTGTCTCATTACACTAGCCCTTTCAAGTATTTCAATCTCAGCCATTAGGGAATTGCAAGAGTCTCGTAACCGTTCTTCTAAAGAACTAGTTCTTAAATCACTTCTTATAAGTTATTTTGAATCTATTTCAGGGATGCTAATAATGACACTAGCATCTCAAAGAATTTATTAATGATTTGGAAGTGTGTCTCATTACACTAGCCATTTTAAGTGTTTCTATCTCAGCCATTAGGGAATTGCAAGAGTCTCGTAACCGTTCTTCTAAAGAACTAGTTCTCAAATCACTTCTTATAATTCTATTTTGAATCTACTTCAGGGATGTTAATAATGACACCAGCATCTCAAAGAATTTATTAATGATTTGGAAGTGTGTCTCATTACACTAGCCCTTTCAAGTATTTCAATCTCAGCCATTAGGGAATTGCAAGAGTCTCGTAACCGTTCTTCTAAAGAACTAGTTCTCAAATCACTTCTTATAATTCTATTTTGAATCTATTTCAGGGATGCTCAAAGAATTTATTAATGATTTGGAAGTGTGTCTCATTACAGTAGCCATTTTAAGTGTTTCCATTTCACCTTTTAGGGAGTTGTAGGAGTCTCGTAACCGTTCTTCGAAAGAACCAGTTCTCAAATAACTTCTTACAAGCTATCTATAGTGATACCTGCATCTCAAACAATTCACTAATCTCCCCAATCATGAATAAAAAATACGCGGGATGTTTTTTCCCTTTTTATTTTTTTAACATTAAATTTGAATATTCATGATTGGGCTGAATGGTTTGGAAGTGTCTCTTATTACTCCAGTCATTTAAAATGTTTCCATTTCTCACTCTATTTTTATCACCTGCGAACATTTGAGTATTTTCCATTTAAAATAAATTATAAATCTCATAACGAACTCAATTCCATTAAATTGTTTTACTAGGTGATACTTGTGTGTGTAACTGGTAACAATTTCATTAAAATTTAAAGTAAATTTGTTAAAATCCCTTTATCTAAATAAACAGCGACAGAAAATTGAAATTAAATGAACCTTAAATAAATTTCAATGAACGTCAACATATTATCATCATTATCATCAATGTTCTCGTCATAGTCAGCGTCAATTGTAAAAGTAGTAAATTGTAAGAGTAGTAACAGTATTTATGACATGATAAAATGATTAAAGGGTGTTTTAACAGGAGTTGTGTGGCGTTGAAAATATTTTAGGTTAGATAGTTTATATAGAAAGAAAGCAGCTAAATCAAACCAATTGAAGACACGAATTAAGGTCTTTATTCTTTGCACATTTACATGTAACAAAACGTACTGTCCTCACATTTTCATTAATTCAGACAGAGTTTGTTGTAAGTCTATTTATTCCGTCTTGATGACACAATAGTACGTTCACATTTGGCAGATATTTGCCGAAAAAGACGTAACGTAAATAAAAAAAACATCCTCAATCATAGGTGAACTGTTAAAGATCGATAGAGAAAATTTCTTATAAAGGAAGGCTGGAAATTTTGCACTAATCAATATTTCCAGGGAGGTTTACAACTTGCCGCATTTCTTTAATTTTTAGATCCAAACATGTCATTACATGGGAATTTGAGTTATTTGAGGGATAATAGCATCACATTACAAAATATCCATGATTTCTTCGTGGCCATATCCAGGTCGTCGATATCATAGTCTATAACGCTTCTGTGATCATTAGTTTTAAAAACCCTTGGTTACAAGCATTGAGCTCACAATATTTGAATTAACCAGAAGCCGTCTACAAGATCGAGTATTGTTATATTAATATTGGCTTAATTGCCATGATGCAAAGATAATCCTAGATCCTTCCTGTTGCTGAGTCGTTGCCTTTTGCCATGTCCAGGTCGTCGATATCATAGTTTATAACGCTTCTGTGATCATTAGTTTTAAAGACCCCTGGTTACATGCATTGAGCTCACAATATATGAATTTACCAAGAGCCGTCTACAAGATCAAGGATTGTTATATTAATATTGGCTTAATTGCCATGATGTAAAGATACTCCTAGATCCTTCCTGCTGCTGAGTCGTTGCCTTTTGCAATTGTTGAAGAATATTATAATTAACATCTTTTTGGAAAACCCCTCCTGTATTCAAATTTGTATAGACATAGAAGTGTAACTTGAGGCGTTATGAAAAAAACGAGAAATTCAAAACTGTTTTTTTTTTCAACAATTTACATATCAATAGACGGACGACACACACTAGCTAGAACATTTAAGCTTACTCGTACACTCTCATAACTGCAATTGGAGCAGGAATGGAATATACATGAATAAAATATATGAAAAAAAGTTGTCTAAGTGCATGAAAAACACTTGAAAAAAAGGACAACAAAAAGAAAAGGGAACATTAACACTTTAAAACGTGAAATCCATAACAGTAGCACCAGTAGAAGCAGCAGTAGCACTAGCAACAACATTAAGGGCCACAGAGGAGAGAGAGAGAGGGAGAGCTGGTTAATAACCATCATACTCATACAGTGTTACCACATAATACTAAAAGTCTTTCTTCTTTTAGTAATATAGACGTTTTTTTGTCCAACCCCCCTACACGTCTCCACCCCCACTCCACTTTCGTAGCCTCAAGGAAATATTAAACTATAAATGAGTCATAGATTTCAATAGCAAAAATCAACAAGGAACGATGACAACACAGTGTTCGAGTAAAAAAAAAACTGAAAATATTTCATTGATGGCAAATGGAGGTTTAGTTTAATTTTGTGAAGGTTGGTTGGTGGATACGTTGGTTGGTTTGTTGTTTGACTGACAAGTTAGTTGATTGAGTTCTTGGTTTAATGTCTGTCTATTACATACATAGTGGCTTTATAATGGGGAATTTTTCTCCTTCAACTCGCGTTCCCTGTTATAGTAGGGAGTTGTGTTTTTACTTGCTGTGTCCTGTGGTGTACATAAAATTCAAATTTTAAATGTTCATTTCATTTAGAATTTTATGACAGCAACACTTTTATGAAACTCTTAACAATGGAAAAGCACTGAGAAAAAAATTCCAAATTACCATAACTTTCATAATATACGAGTACATACTTGTGGATGCTTACTGCTGTAGTGGGGAACAAAGAGCAGCAGAACTGTAAGAGAATTTAAATACTATACGTCAATAATAATGTATGCTGTGGTATGAACTAGAAATGACTATATACAGCATTCATTTTAGAATATATTTTTTTTTGTTACATTATAAATATTTTTGTATTTTTAATTTTAGAAATGCAGTTTAAAGTAGTAAGACAAAATAATATTGTAAAGATACAATATTACGAGGGTGGTTCGGAAATTTCTTAGCCTAGAACAGAAAGCGCAGTAAAATAGAAAAAAGTTAAGTGTCTAGGAAACTTCCATCTCTGCTATAAACACATGTTAAATTTCCTTTCGATCTGCCATCTCCTTCATATAGAAACAGGTGTTCAAAAAAGACTCATTCGCGATTTTTTTTACATTGTAAAAAATTAGAAATTCGTGGTGTCATTAAATATTTAAATAGAAAAGGTTTATCGGGACAAGAAATTCGTGATGATATGATGAATGTGTTAGGTGAAAGTGCTCCTTCATATGCAACAGTAAAAAATTGGTTTGCTGAATTTAAATGTGGTCGTACAAGCATTGAGGTTGAACCACGTAGTGGACGTCCAAAAACAGCAACAACAACAGAAATTGTAGCCAAAGTGCATGATGTTGTATTAAACGATCGACGAATAAAAGTGCGTGAAATAGCCAATATCATGGGCATCTTAAATCATCGAGTCCATTTAATTTTGCATGAAGAACTACAGATGAAAAAGCTTTCTGCAAGATGGGTGTCGCATTTGTTAACAGTCGACCAAAAACGCGTAAGAATGAAAATTTCTCAAGCTTGTTTGAATCGTTTTAAGAAAAATCAAATGGATTTTAAGCGTCGTTTCATATTTGTTTATGCGACTCAGATTCACTACTATACTCCAGAGACAAAAGAACAATCCAAGCACTAAACTGAAGCTGGAGGAAGTGCCCCAAAGAAGACAAAAACAATTCAATCGGCTGTTAAAGTTATGCCAACAGTTTTTTTTGGGACTTTAAAGCTATTTTATTTATTGACTATCTGCAAAAGGGTAAAATAATAAATTTAGAGTACTATTGCAACTTTTTGGATTAATTAAGTATAAAAATTCGAGAAAAACGCCCTGGCTTTCAACACAAACAAATAATTTTTCATCAACAAACGCACCAGTGGAGCATTTTATATCAAATGAAGATACAATTATAGTTGTAAACCACTATTTTGAAAGCCTTGAGGAAAACTATTTTAATCAAGGGATAGAATTGCTAGATAAGCGTTGCACTAAGTGTATTAAGGTTGCAGGAGATTATATTGAAAAATAAATATGTTTTTGAAAAACTAACTATTCTCTTTCTGTGCTAGGCTACAAAGTTTCCGAACCGCCCGCGTAATAACTTATTATAATCAGATTTCCAAAACGTTAAAGTAGTTAATGGATGCTTTCTACGATTTAAGAGAAAGCTTTTAAGAACTTAATAATAAGGTTTTCACATGTTTTAACATTATTGCACGGAACCATTCATGATAATAAAATAGTGATGTAGTTGTTGTTGACGAAGTACACAATTTTTCACTGCATGTAACGTGCAGCTATCACCAACGAAGTAATCGTCAGCAACAATCTTCACCACCTGGACGAAGGAGGTAAAACTCAATTTAAGTATATACACGACGGCACACAAATTTTAACAGTAAATTACCCAAAAATATTGGGTGTCACATTTGATAGCCTATTCACCTCCTCAGCACACGCCACTACAATCACGCACAAATTGTTAATTAGGAACAGTACTTTAGCCGGCAAGCATATGGGATATGGATAAATAAACTATGCTTGCTAACTGCAAAATGATTGGTTGATCAGTGGTTAACTATGCTGCTCCAGTGTGGTCACCTTCGTTGAGTGATACCCACAGTGAAGAAATATTCCAAGTTGACAAAATGTAGCTTTAAGGATCGTTACAGGCTGCCTTCAAATAACCGGCGAA
The DNA here is from genome assembly GCA_950370525.1 of Bellardia bayeri. Lineage (NCBI taxonomy): Eukaryota > Metazoa > Arthropoda > Insecta > Diptera > Calliphoridae > Bellardia > Bellardia bayeri. The sequence goes on along the minus strand of OX493268.1, from coordinate 17,305,507 downwards.
CATCAACTTCACGTGGAAACTAAGGTTGTATGGGTCAAGGAACACAACGTCATGTTGAAGAAATCGTTCCTTCTGGGATGTCAACGGAGGAGTCATCCAAACTTCCACAGCTGGAGCCTCCCCCAAGACATGTTGAACAGGATCTACGTATTAATGAGGGGAACATATAGAGGTATATGCAGGATCCATTTGATTGCAACTCGTATCAGACAACTTTAAATGACAGTCATGGAGACGTTACAATATCCACGGTAGCAGAATATCGCTTGCCTGTCGTATTTGGATTTCTCCCACCGCCGATACAGACAACGAGAAAACTCTGCCGCGTGCAGGATCCATTTGATTGCAACTCGTATATGACAGCTTTAAATGACAGTCATGGAGTCGTTACAATATCCGCGGTAGCAGGATATCGCTTGCCTGTCGTATTTGGATTTCTCCCACCGCCGATACAGACAACGAGAAAACTCTGCCGCGTAAAACAAAAGTCGTTCTGTTACAACTCAGATGTGGATTAAGCAATAGGCTTACTGCTTTCTGGTCCCGCATAGACGCCGTCGTTAATATATGCCCAGCATGGGTCAGGATCCTCATGATACTCTCCACATATTCAACTGCCCAGCCAGACCTACTTCGCTATGTCCTGAAGATCTAGTCCACACGCAATTTAAAGTAGCGTAATTTCTTGGAACCCGCATTAAATCTTACAAGTGATTTGTAAGATCAAACAGCATCAAATAAAATAAAACTAAATTTGTCCTAAATAAAATAAGTTTTTGATTTTAATAAAAGTATTTTAATATATTTTACTTAGTGGTTACGTCTGTTTTGTCAAATATTTCCTATGTGTGACCGTACCTTAAGAGAAATTAGCATTTCGATTATTTACAAATCATATTGAATTGTTTGGAATTTCGGCACATAGAAGAATGGTTTATTTTGGTTTGATATTTATTCCAAGAATATTCACTTGAGGCCGCTAGTTGTTTAGAGTCGGGTGAAATTCTTCTTTGGCAAGAAAATGTAACAAACGAAAATTAAGCAAATAATGGTTCTTAAAATTTCTAAAACATTTCTGCTTTTTAGTAACGAGTAAATACCCCTTTTTGGGGTGAAGTGGCAGTAGCCTTTAATTTAAATTAATTTAATTAATTTAAAAAAAAATCATAGTTCAATATCTTTCTTTTATTCTTGGTGTCTCGAAGGCAGACAAAGAAGCAACAACATTTCACAAACCAACTCATATGTCAAATACCCTATCAAGGAGATGAGATTAACGTCATTTAGGAGAACAAACAGATTATTTTTTGTTTATTTTTTTCGTTATGTTTTGCTCTCTATATACATATGTATGTACTCGTATGTACCTATACCAACCACAACCATCAAAGGCAATTTTATCGCATAAATACACATTCAATAAAATTATGATAAATTGTAGGCAATTGGTAAATATTTGTTAAACAATTTTTAGCATAAAATAAGAAAAAGCATGTAAAAAAATCAAGAATATAACATACATATATACATACATACATATGTAAGTACTTATACTAAATAATGTATGACAAGTATTGGCAATAAATGGAAATTAAAGCACATGTCAAAACGTTTACAAAACAGTTGTTTATTGCGTTGCAAAGCATAATATTAAGAGAAAAAGAAAAATATACCTATAAATATAAAGTTTATATACCTACATCAGTAAATATATTGTATGCATACATGTGTACGCATACCCTTACTCTGTTATTATTCACCCTTGACCTTTTTTCTAAAAGAACAAATTTTCTTGTTTATTTTTTACCTTTTTTTTTGTTGTTTCTATATAATGTAAACGCATTTACAAATGTGCAAAAACATTGGTGTTCGTTCTTCTTTTAAACAAAAAATTGTTTTTTTTTTTTATTTTATATTTTATTTTGTAGTTGTTTTTGCATTTTTGCTACCTGTAGTTTTTGCTGACGATACAATAATAGCTCCAATAGCGTATGTAATGAAATGGTCGTGAAGGGCGGAAAATTGAAACCGGCTGATGAATCTTGAAATTAAAGTTTTACTTTTCTTTGTTTTTCTAACATTCTATTTTGTTTTTAATACGGGATTTTATATAAAACAATTTGTTTGTATTTACAATGGAATATTTTATAAATGTTGATGCATAATAGGATTGTATACATACGAGGGTTAGAGTGAAAATGTGTAGTTATATTTGTAAAAGTTTAATAAAACATTTCAAATATTATTGTTTTAGAAAAGGAAATTTAACTTTAAGTTGGAAAATGTACAAGTTTTCCCAAAATAAACTTGAAATTTTCTTAGCAAAATTTTCCGGGCTTAGCAACATTTAAAGTATTAAGCCTAGTACTCTGTTCAAAATTTCAAGTGGAATGCTGTCAAAATAAATGTTAAAAAAAATCTCATGGAATGTACATGAACAAATGTTGCAGTAGTAGTACTCTGTTCATTTTGTGAAAAACATATGAAATGTATCTGACAACATCATTTTTTCACAGCGAAATAATTAAAGTATTACTTGTTGTGCTGCTGCACAAGCGGCCAGTAATATTTGTTTATTCATTTCTATTTAACGATGTCGATTCAACACAGATTTTTAAATATTTTAACTTTTATTTATTTTCGATTTAAATTCACAAAAAAGCAAAACATATGTGTTTTGTTTACAAAAGTACATTAGCTACACCTCAAATTTACCGTATGAAATAATTAATGTTACTCAACATTTTTCCCAAATTTGAACAGAGTACTAGGCTTCAGGTGCAAAATTCATGAAATCAACATATTTTTTTCAGGTATAAATGAAATAGAAAAAAATTTGGATTTAATTTACGTCAGTATTATCAACTTTTCTACATTTACATACATTTGTAAATGTTGAGCAACATTTAAAAAATATATATTTTTCAAAAGTAAATTTAATTTTATATTAATAAATGGTAAATTGTTCTTAACAAGCCCCAGGATTTCCTTAGCAACATTTTTCGGGGCTTAGCAACATTTTAGGAAATTGTTTTAAAATGTATAAAATAACATATTTTTTTTGCAATAAATAAAACAAAAAAATTTAATTTAAATTTGGAAAATATTGTAAAATTTTGAGCAACATGTTGAAAATTGATCTTCAGCAACATTTGTAAATGTTGAGCAACATTTAAAATTTTTTTATTTTCCAAAGTAAAATTTAATTTTATATAATAAATGCCAAATTGTTCTTTATAAACCCCAAGATTTTCTTAGCAACATTTTGCGGGGCTTAGCAATATTTTAGGAAATTGGTTTAAAATGTATGAAATTAAATTATTTTTTTTATCAATAAATAAAATAAAGAAAATTTTAATTTAAATTTGGAAATATTGTAAAATTTTGAGCAACATATTGACAATTAATTTTTTAGCAATATTTTGAAGGGCTTATAACATTTTAGGAAATTAGTTTAAAATGTATAAAATCATCTTATTTTTTTAGACATGAATGAAATAAAGAAAATTTAAATTAAAATTTAGACAATAATATCAAATTCTTAGCAACATGGTGGCACATAATCTCCAGCAACATGTTGAAAAATTTATGTTTTGAAAAAGAAATTTAATTTTAAGTTAATAAATTATTACTTAAAAAGCTTAGAATTTCCTTAGCAACATTTTGATAGACTTAGCAACATTTTGAAAAATTAGTTTAAAATGTATAAAATCGTCTAATTTGTTTGAGGAATAAATAAAAAAAGAAAATTTTGATTAAAATTTAGACAATATGGTCTATAGCAACATTTGTAGATGTTGAGCAACATGTTGTACAATTTATGTTTTGAAAAAAAGTTTAATTTCAGGTTAATAAATGCTTAATTTTTACGTAAAAAATTTTGAATTTCCTTAGCAACATTTTGCAGGGCTTAGCAACAGTTTAGAAAATTAGTTTAAATAGTATAAAATCCATCTTATTTTTTAAATTAATTCATTATTAACACATATTTAGCAACATGTTGAGCCGAAAAACAAGTTTTCTGAAATGTAAATTTAATTTTAAGTTATTTTTTCTGTTTTATATTAAAATTACTTTGATAAATGACCTTTATTTCCTTTTACAACATACATACCACTGTAGTTTTAAGCTTTTAACCAAAGTAATTTTCTTTAGTTTTTATACATAAATTATCACTTAATATAATATAATATAAATTAAAAATCAAGTGTCTCCTTGATAAATAATAACGTTAAATACAAAAAAAGTTATAATTGACTATAAAAACTAACATTTTGCGTGTATTATCTAGAAATTAATGTTTATTAGGGTGGCACAGAAATTCTTTTTCACAATTTCATCTTGTTTTTAGATAGATTTAACAGTTCAAGTAAAGAATAATTCACCTTATACGATTTTTTAAACTAAAACTACTTATCTTTCTGAAATTCAAGCAGCACCCTAATCCATATACACGTCATTAAGTACATCATTATTAGTATTAATTACTAAGCAGTAATTGACAATATATAATTGTTGTTTGGCTGCATTAAACAGCTTTTTTGTGTATAGAAAAATTAACTGACATCAAAAACTTATTACAAACAAAGATTAATGTATCTTATTATAATCCTAAAAGTTGTTAAAGACAATAAACGTAATAATCTATGTATAATGAAGCAATTTTAAATTAGGATTCCCATTTATTAAGCTTAATTTATGCAAAAGGAATTTTGAGGAATTTCTTTCTATTCATACAATATTCAAATTTTAATAACACCAGTTGCCTTCGATTCGTTGTTGGAATTTTTGTGGTTATTTAAATATGTAGTTGAAATTCCTCAGTCAGTCATTTTAGTTTCATTATACAACTCACCAGTTTTTATTTCTCATCAAATAACAAATTAAAGATATTTCTATTTTTATTTTTGTCTTGTCGTTTTCGTTGCTATTTTTATCACAATTAGAACAGGTGCGTAGCTACATAGATATTGTTTAGATTAATCGAAATGAAAATAGTTTGTGGTTTTGTTTGTGGCACAGATTTACATATGTATTTAATAAATTGATTCCTTGACGCTTTATATCGCATTTTATGGGGGTGCTCCAAGTTCGTTCTTTTAAAAAGTTGCTTGGCCGTCTAGGCTTCTTTAATGAGCATTTTACTTTGTAGATTCGACTGCTTAGTATAAACTACGAGCTAAATGTTTATAAGCAGTTTAGTCTAGATTGAACAATTTCGCTTTATTAAACAGATGCCAGATTTAGTTCGCTGCCTGAGTATGTAGTTTAGTTTGAAATAACACACACGTATGTCCCAACTTCGCTAAGTCACAAAAATTCAATCACCGGGATACCGGGATTTTCGGCATTTAAAAAATCCCTAATCCCATTATTTGTTTTAAAAAATCCCGGGATTTTTTAGTATTAATAAATTCCGAAAATTAGTATTTGTGTAGAAGATCCAGAGAAGTATAATTGTTTTTATTTACTTTTTGACATACACAAATACAAAAAACATCTTCACTTACCATTAGCAGAAGTATTTCCTGTCACTTTCAATATCGGAAAATTCAAATCAAATATTCACAAACACTAGTCCCTCTATCCTCCCTCCCATAACCTATTTTCCTAGTTCCAACACAATGCATTGCATAAGTAGGGGTCATCCCCTAAGTGCTGGTCCAAGAAAAAAACATAAACCAATGATTTTTAGCCTTTTTAATAAGAGAAAATAAACGAGATCTAATAACAGATTCCACATTAAATAACAAATTGAAAATGTCAGAAACATTTTAAAATTATTTACAGTCACCAACAAAACTTAAATTTTCACAAAAGTATGTTGTAGAAATAATATGGTGAAAGAATGGAAATTAATTTTGGATTAACAAACTTGATTGGATTGGAGATTCCTATAAAATAGCTTTAATTGATTTAAAAGCTCAAAAGGTGAAGAATTTGTTTTACTAAAACAAATAATTGTCATATAAAATTCGGTTAAAGTAACAGTAAAGGCGTTTGTCGCAGTAATATGAATCTCTGCCGATGTTGCACTTTTATTTAATCGCAAAGAGATATAAAAAATGATTTTATATTAAACGATGAACTGGTGAAACCAGAAATCAAAACTTTTAAATTTTTTGAAAAAAAAAATACCGAAAATTGAAGAAAGAATTTGATAATGAAATAAAACTGTTTCCTATTAGAAATGAATTAAAAACGTTGATTGCGTAACAAGTGAAATAATGAATGTAATTGAAATATGTAAAAGCCCCCCACTACACATTATAATGTCTATAATAATATGACATCAAATATTAAATAACAAATAGGTATATATACAAAATTAGCTTTATAAACTTTTAGTAAATTTAAAAACTATAGCTATGAGAACAGAAAACTTTTGTTTTCAAACATATTTATATTTAATATACATTTTTTTTGATATAAATAGTTTTTATTATTAATAAACCAATTTGTTTTCGTAAGAAACAAAAATCCCGAAATCCCGGAATTTACATTTTTAAAATTCCGAATCCCGAGATTTGCAAATTCAGTCACGTTTGGCATTCCTCGTGGGCAACCGACAATACCCACAGTACTGAACAGTAATTTGTCATATTGTTAATGCGTTATATTGTTAATTTACCTAAGTAGTAAAATCGATTTTAAGAATGCGTTATTTGCATTTAAACCTTACTTTTTATTTAATAAACATCCCCTTCCTTAATACTACGCCTGCTTGGCTATATTTACCACATCGACATACGAGTACGACTTGTATGTACCATTTAAAAATGTTCCTGCTTAAATGACACAAGGCAGATATGGCTGCTTTTGTTCTTATTTGTGGCTTTTGTTGTTGTAGTTGTTGGACACTTTTCTTATGTAGGCGTTTGTAGTTTAATATTTCTCCGTTTTGCAGTTTATAAATAACATTAACTGCTACAGCTCTACATACATACATACAATACAAAGCCATACAATAAAGAGACAATCTCCTAGGTTCTATATTCGATTATGAAGTGAAACTGAAATCGTTTTCAATTCCATATAGACAATTTCACGGCGTTCTAGAAAACGAGTGAAACTTTTAGTTTTCGGTGAACCAAACTAAAACTTTTCAAATCATTTTCACAAAATTTAGAACACACTTGTAATCACCCCTATCGTCAATAGTTTTCCCTCGAAATGTTTTCCCTTTTCTCCAAATTGCAATCGTGAATAATATTTCTTTTTTTTAACAATTCACTGGGGAATGATGTTTGTGAAAAATTTCACATTCAAACAAAATTTCCCTTATCGTAAAAATATTTTTCCCTGGAAATATTTTTGTTATTCCCTTCATTTTTCACTTCACTTTATTTTTGCTGGGGTGTTGAATTCGTCATGTTGGTATTTATTTGCTTTAATTAGTTACATAAACTAAAAAGTTTTAAAAAATCACTTTAAAGCTGCTTTATATACCCTGTAATGTTCTATAAATCTAATGCAAATATTAATTTATGTTAAAAGGGGGTCAGATGAATCGCGCAAACGTTGGCGAACAATGAGATGATGCCTATTTTCTTGCTCCTGTTTTATTTATTTTAAACAGATATGCAGTGAAGGAAATAAAAATTTCACGGGAGAATCACGATAGCATTTTTCACTTCGAGGGGAATACAAATTTCATGGGAACAGAAATTCCACTTGTTATTCACGATAGGGGTGAATATTAATTATGAACTATTATACTAAAACTCAACAATTATCAACAATTAAAAAAACATCACTATCATTTAATTTTGTAATTGAAATATGTCATCTCATCATCAATGAGATGATGCCTATTTTCTTGCTCCTGTAATAAAATTATTGCTCCAATTCTAAATATTTTTTACGCGATTTATTTATTTCAAAATTCTTTTTCTTATTTACATGCACTGTGCGTTGATAGTTTTATTTATTTTAAACAGATGTGCAATGAAGGGAATAAAAATTTCACGGGAGAATCACGATAGCATTTTTCACTTCGAGGGGAATAAAAATTTCATGGGAACAGAAATTCCACTTGTTATTCACGATAGAAGTGAATATTAATTGGGAACTATTATACTTAAACTTAACAATTATCAGCATATTCAAATATGTCATGCTCTTTTTACTATTTATGCTACTAAACGAGAAAAATAGTTGTTGTTAAAAAAAGAGAGAATTTGGTAACAAAAACATAATCACCCCTATCGTGAATAAAAATTCCCCATGCAATTTGTTCCCTTTTCACATTTTCCTATTAAAATTCAATGTTAAAAAAATAAAAGGGAACAAATGGTGAAAAAAGGGTGAATAAAAAACCTAGTGATGCAAATTTGTAATAATTCAGTAACTCGTCACTTTGCAATTTTTGAAACAAAAAATCGTCAAAATAACGATAAATCGTTCAATCTGGCAGCTATGCTGGTGTAAATTGTCATAAATTGTTGTTGTTTGCAATAAAAAAGAAGTATTCAGCACTCAAGGTTTGAGTGTTATTTTTGATACTAAACTAAGTTTAACCAACAGTTTTTTTATGTAAATTGTTTTTAATAAAAGGGTTTATAAGGGTAATTTGTTAAGGTTAATCCACAATTCTTATCAAACTTTTTATGGAAATACTCGTAAATTAATGAAGTTCATTTCATCATTAATGTTAAACTTTGAAAACCATATGTATGTACGTATGTTAAGAAGTAGTACACCTCTAATGTAATGGTTTTCAGTGACGCAAAATGTCATCAAATTTAATTTGTGTTATTAAATAGTGTAGGTTTTGACAAAAGAGTTCTAATGGGAAATAAGAAAAAATATATACAAGAGTCCTTTATTGATTTAAATTGTTGTTTTTTTTTAATAGTGTTTTAACACACAATTAGATGTTCAAATCTATTTGTAAACATGCTTGAATTTCTTTGGAAAATCTGAAAAACGTTTGATTTTATTTAAATGTTTTGCTGAGCAAATATCTCATAGAGTCTCTGTTAATACGTATGTATGTGTTTACACATTGGCACATCCGTTCCGTTCTTCGATTACTATTGTTAATTTAACCTTTTTATCTTTGTTGTTCTGTGACGTAAAATCATTTATGTTGATGTTATTCCCTTGTTGCTATTGATTTTTATTTGCGTTGTATAGATACAATTAACCCTCTAAGCGGGCAAAGAGATTAAATGTATTTTAAAAACAATAAACATATAAAATTGTATTCAGACCATAAAATAGAAAGCTAATGATATGTTTAATTTATTAAACTGTAAGCAACAATTAGACGCTTAAACCCTGACTATACTCGTATATCTATTAAAGTCATAAATACTGGTACAAAATCGGCAAAATCGTCGCCAAATGATGAACAACTTATTTGAAATGACTACCGTTTGCCTTCCATCAAGACTTGAGACGTTGTTGCCACTCATCGATTTGAAGACGCACTTCAGGCATGGAGAAATTATCCACTGCACGGACAAGGGCTCGCTTCAACGACTCAATATTTAAATGTTGAATAGAGCAAGCAATGCCCTCTAATATGAACTATAACTTGTAATCGTCTGAACTAGCAGCTGGCCAATCATCCGTTGATATAAAATCGGGAACGATGTTTTCGAGCCACAGTTGCTTCGGTTTTGTTTTGTGAGCTGGAGCAGAATCTTGCTGGAAAGTCTGACTTAATTGGGAGACTTCACAATGGGTTCCAAGACGGTCAATTCATAGATTATGGCCGATGTTTTCACTCCTTTCTCGCAAAAATGTAGTTTGGTAACGCCATACCATTTTGGAACAGGATCAGTAAACAGAATTTGTCTGTGAGTGTTCTTCGCATACCGGCTGAGTGACGCTTTCGATATTCTATTGCGTTTATCGCTTGAACGCGCTCAATATCAAATCTGCTTTGATGATCCCGCGACAAGATTTTTTTGTTTATGCCGTAGTTTTCGGTCTATTTTTCTCTTCACGGCTTTGATCGCTTTCGGAGTTCTCACAGTGCGTGAACGGCTGGATCTTTGACGGTTTCGTACTCCACCAGGATCCTCAAACAACTTCACAGCACACGATACACAAAATTGCGAGTGATTCCAAGCGGTCACAACGTCCAACGTTCCATTTTTGCATTTTAGTAGGCCAACTACAACAATACGATTTTCGATGTCGCCACATTCCATTGATTGTAAAGAAACTGTCAAATCGCAATCAGGGTTGCTTCATTCATTTGTGTACCAGTATTTATGACTGAAGATTGAGTAATTTTAGCGTGTCTTTGTCACCGTCTTAAAATCAGTAACATTTCCGCTGTGTTCTTGCAGTCCTACAAGGGTTAACATTTTTCTCTTTTACCATTAACTAAATATGTTTTTATTTTATGCTTGGTATGTTGACGTTATTGAATGTTCTCGTACTATTAAATATAAATAATTTCGTTACTTGCTCATATAAATATACCGATTATGTGTTTTTGCTCAAGTGACATTTTAGTCAATTTTGACATTTAATAGATGTTTATTTAGGTTACATACCAGTGTTATTATCTTTTTAAAATGTATTAATTTTATTTGCAATTTTAAAATGTATTTAGCATTACTTTGCAACCTGATAAAGTTCTCTAATAAATTGATGTTAGTATAAACGAATAATTTAATTTATTATTTTTCAAAATGGTGGAAAGTCAACGTATTTGCCAGATGATTACTTGTAACGAATTGTAAATGATGTTAAGTTTTAAAGAGAGTGTGTTCTATGTGCTATGTTTACACTTTACAACTGATTTAAGTTAATTGTCAATTTAAACTGTAATACTGCTTTGTATTTTTTTTAGCGATTGCTACTTTGGATAATTTTTAAACAAATGCAAACTGCAAATCCTTTTGGCTTGTCTGCAGAAATACCCAGAGTCTTTGGCAGGAATATAATTAGTAATTCTCAGTTTGATAATCCAGGACACTATCTCTGATCTATCGGATGGATATATATCAATTTTGTGTTCGATATTGTTTATAAACCAAAACGTTATTTAATTTAAAGAAATCCAATGGCGTTTAATCGTATGAAGGTGGTTCGACTGGACCATTTATCAAGATATCATGATTACCAAACTTTCCCATTAATAAAATAATAGCTAATTCAGTTGTGTGTCTTATTCTAGTCTAAATTGTCTCCTTAGTCCTATAAGGAATATGGAAACCACTAATTTTGCTAATTTTTAATTGAAGTTCCTAAAGCTGCGATATTTTTATACTACGACGCTTTTCAAAAGAACAAGAATGATATCATGTCCATTAAGAATACTCTCCCAATTCTTGGAAATAACATAGAAGTCACAGATTTGGCTCTTTCGAACTGATGCACTTAGAGCTTCAATACGTCAATACTCCTTCGATATCATGTTTCCCCTTTAAGAGAACTATAGCTGGATCAGTTGTTTGGCATATGGTACTATTTTGTTTGGAATCTCATTCTAATCAGAATAATTTCCCTATTCCTGTAAACGTTATGGAATCCACTGATATGAATCATTCAAGTATCATCTGATCGTCATGAATTAAAGCACAGAATGTTTGTAGAAGGCAGTCGATGACATTCGTTTCTCCTGCAATAGCTTAAAAAAGTTCAAAATTCTTCTTCGTGTAGTTAACGCAGAATACAGCGGTAGATATGCTTCCTTTTTATCAAATGATCACTCCACAATTGCCTAACTTTCCTTCAACTATTCTTGTTATTATGATCATAGCCTCTTTGATTTGCAAAGTCAAAGTTTACCTACGGTAGTTCTCAGTTTAAAAAGCTCATCCGTTCTGTATATTCCAGTGGCCCGGGACCCAAATTACCTTTGAACTGTTAAAGTACTTGGAAACCAGGATTTCAGAACAACAACGAGAATCTACTGTCAGAATAGACAAAGAGAAGTTTTGATTTATTCCAACGATAACTGGCTCAGCTGGGTTTGATCTACAAGTGTAAGAACGCAGTTGTAAGATCCCCTATTCATTATGAAACTTCCGTTTCTAGACGATGAAATTTAGTCGTGAACAGTTTTGTGCAAACATTTTCTATTATTTCATTATTAGGCTACACATTCTAACGACATGTGGTTTAGAGTTTTCTTCGGCGATAACTATATCAATCTACTGTTATCTTTCTCTGGACTGGATATCTTAGAGCGGCAACTGGAACTAGTCTGTTGGTTTAGACATTCATTTTATGGCTATATTTGCAACAGTTGCAGAACCTTGTCTAACCAAGCCAACACTTTGCACTACAAAAAAAAAAAAAAAATACTGCGTACAAAACTCTTCAGAGACTGTATGAATAAACAAACTTTAAATAAAATACGTTTTCAATTCAAAACCATTCGAAAAAAGCGTAAGAAATTGATTAAAATGCAGTTAAACGTTGATTTAACTGCCCCAGTTCGAAAATATTCGTAATAGATCCGGAAAGAACTTTGCCAGAAAATGTATTTCTTCCTAGGAATACGCTCACAATTCACTGAAGGTCAGAAATGGAGACACTTAATTTTTTTTTTTTTTTGCAAAGAAACTTATTTCCAAAACGACTGCTCGGATTAAAAATTTTTAGTCCTTTAGATTTAGAATTTCGATTTTTTATTTAATTAAAGAAACTAAACGGTTTTTGAGTTACGCGCAACCTCCTCCATTTTTTAAATAACGCTATATCTCGAAAACTAGGGCTAACCTAAAAAACGGTTACCCCCACTAGATTCAGCGTACTCGATTTAGGTCTACCCACAAGGTGCCCCGTTTCTCGATTTTTTCAACTAGCACAGTGTTATTGCTGATATGGATATCAATGACACCAGATTTCACAAGGACACACAGACACCGAAACTTATTTCAAGTGCGAAAATTTACCGAGATAAAAGTAGTTGAGAAATTGCTGCATTTGGGGCGAAGAGCAACCTGAAGAGATTCAAAAACTTCCACTTCATCCAGAAAAAACAACGGTTTGGTGTGGTTTGTGGGCCGGTGGAATCATCGGTCCATATCTCTTTAAAAATTATAATGGTGCGAAAGTAACCGTCAATGGCGACCGTTATCGTGTCATGATAACCGATTCTTTGATGCCTGAAATTAAAGCTCGTGATCTCGGCGATATTTGGTTTCAGCAAGACGGTGTCACTTTCCACACATCACATCAATCAATGGATTTATTGAGAGAACACTTCCGTGAGCACATAATTTCACGTTTTGGGCCGGTGTGATACCACACCGTTAGACTTTTTTCCGTGGGGATATGTAAAGTCTAAAGTTTATGCGGACAAACCCGCTTCGATTCAGGCCTTGGAGGAAAACATCACGCGTGTCATTCGCCAGTTACCAGTCGAAATGCTTGAACGAGTCATCGAAAATTGAACTCAACGGATAGACCATCTGCGTGGTAGCAACGGCCAACATTTGATAGACATAATCTTCAAAAAATAAATGCCAAAGAACGTTCTTTTAAATGATAATAAACATTCCCCATTAAGTTTGAATATTCGGTTTTTTTTTTCTTGAAAAAAGTAGGGAAGCTCGAGCGTGATCCATTATCATTGTCATTTCTTTTGAATACTCCATTACTTTATAGTAGATTTTTTGTTGCAGTGTATTTGTTGGGGGTTAGAATTCATTGGCTAGTGTTGCCATATGATGGTGTTTTTCCATTCTTGCTCTTTTGATTTCGACTTTAAATTAGTTTGTCAGATTCCCCAATGGTTAGAGATAAATAAAATACATTTTAATATTTGTTTGTTGTTGTTATTTTCTGTTGCTGTTGTTGTTGGTGTTTTCCAATAAATAAAGTGTGTTTGGTACAACGCCTGCGCCTTAAAAGGGTGTTTGCTGTTGAAATGATTTCAAATGACAGCTAGTTTTTACCCTAAATGTTAATGGCTAGTAGTATCTAGCAAAAGTAACTGGCGTATTTTCTACTCTACTCAAAACGAAATCTACCCTTATTGGGTATACAACACGGTCGTGAACTACTAAATGAAAGAAAAAAGAAATTAATAAAATAAAAAATAGTGAATCATAAAATGAAAACGGCTTTTAATCGATTTTGAACCAAAAAAAAGAAAGAAATACAAGAAATTGTAATTTATTATAAAAAAAAGTAAATAAATTTAATAGAGTTTATATAAAAAATAAACATATAAAATAGGAATGGAATATATTTTAAGAAAGTTTATACATATGTTAAGAAATAAAAAAGAGAAATTACAGAATAGTTAAAAAGTTTGTAAATTTTTCTCATTGCAAAAAAGAAAAACACAATTTTTTTCTGTATAATAAAGAAAGAAAATATTAGCAGCAGTGTGTGTCTATAAGTGTGTAAATGAAAAATTTTCAATAAAGTTATAAATAAAAATTAAAAAAAAAAAGAAATAAAAAACAAAAATTCTTATTAATTAATTTGTTATATTTGTAATGTGCTTCTTTGGATATTTTTTAATAGTTTCACTAATTTTAACAACAATTATAATTTTTATTATTAGTTTGTGCAATCACACAAAAGACTCGACTACAATTATTGGCTGATTTTGTTAATTTATATAATATTTTAACAAATAATTAACTGTATTACAATAACTACAAAAACAACAGTATCAATCAGCATAATTAAACAACAACAACTACAACAATAACAATAACAACAAAAAAACAACAAAATATTATAATCCTTATTAAAAACCAACCAACCAACCAATATATTTATGCAAACTTAAACTTAAACAAAAATTATTTATATATATAAAAAAAAGAACAACCAATTGGTAAAAACTTTTCCAAAGAAAAATCAAATCAAAAATCAAATCTTTAAAGATCATGGCAAAATTCATAAAATTTTTGTTTAATTTTTTAAAAAAATAATCTTAATTTCTTTATAATTTTATTTAATAACACGTCGAAAAAGAAATTTCAAAACTTTTTAACTTAACTTTTAAAGAAATGTAAATAGTAAATATTTACTGCTGTATTTATAAAAAATTAAAGTATACTTCAAGTGTACTTTAAGAAAATTTTGTCTTAAAGCACACTTCAAGCCTACTTTATTTTTTATAAATACGGCAGTTAAGGTTTCTTTTATTAACACTAAGTTTACACAAATAAAATTTGAAGACTTCAAGAAAAAATTCTATATTATTTGAAAAATATTCCCTAGAAATTTCATAAATTTCTCAATAAGTTTTCTTCTGAATATTATAGTTTTATTTACACACAGCTTCAAAAGTGTGTAAGCACCAGTGAATTTTTTAATTTTTTTTAAGATTATGAAAAGCATTATAGTTCAACTTAAATTTTTTTTTTCATAACCGAATCTATTATTCAACCAAATATCCAACAAAACGAAACTTTTAAATTTCAATCGATGGATAGATTTTAGGATTTTCATTATCTTAAAAAAAAAAATCAAATAATTTGTTGTGTTTACTCACTTTTGAGGCTCATAGTATATCTGCTTAGTTATAGTTGCCAATCGAATGATTCATTAAAATACGCAAATATTTGCCGAAAAAGACGTAACCACTAAATAAAATATTTTTCAACTCGTTTATTTATTAAAACAAAAAAATAATTTGTTTATTTAGGACAAGCATATAGCTGCCAGATTTGACGATTTATCGTTATTTTGATGATTTTTTGTTTCAAAAATAGCAAAGTGACGATTTGACGATTTTTTTTTATTGAAATTGACGATTTTCTGAATTATTAAAATTGTTTATTATTTGTTTGTTTTATTAATGTTTTTGTTACAAAATTCTCTCTTTTTTTTGAGACAACAACTATTTTCCTCATTTAATAACATGACATATTTCAAGAACAAAACTAAATGATAGTGATGTTTATCTAATTAAAGTCAATTGTTGAGTTTTAGTATAATAATTCCATATAATATTATGAGTCAGGATAGTAGAAATTACTTATTTTATTGTTAAATATAAAAAGCAATTTTAAATGGTGAATTCCATGAACTAAAATTTTTAGAGGAAACAATTTCTGAATTTCAACGGGGAAATTCGACAAAAACTTCTCCTATTTTAGCAAAACTTCGAAAGAATATTCAGCCAAATAAATTTAAATATCAAAAATACGGAATTCTTTGAAAATATGTACCTGTATATGTTGGATGAATTGGATGCTTTACTCAAAATATTATTTAAAACTTAATAAACTAAATTGTTTTGACATTGTAATTTAACCTGAATTAATAAAATATGCTGAATTCAGATATTTATTTATAAAATACTGTAAGTCTTTAATTAATGCATGTTAATAACGATATACTAAAAACTAATGCTGAGGAGACAAATGAATTTGAAGTTTTTGCGACTTCCCATAACATAACCATTAATAATTCGTCCGCATGAGACTCTAGAGTCTCAAATTACATCCACTGCCTTGATAGTATTTAAGATGTTAGAGCAAATGCCGAACTTACTAATTTCAATGAAGTTAAATCACTAGTCCTATCGCTAAAAAAACACTAAAGCTCTTGGTCTTGACGGTCTTAATGCTATTATCATTAAAAATAAGCCCGATCTATTCTTGGAAACATTAAGTAAACTTTTGAATTTCTGCTTAGAAAATAGATACTTTCCTCGTATTTTTAAAAAGGCTAAAGTAATTCCAATACATAAACCCGGAAAAAATTCAAATCTATCAATTAGCATCCTGAGTTTATTAGTTAAAAATTTGTTCTTTTGTTTCACACTCTTCAGTTTTAGCTGACCAGTTTTTATGGTGAACTTGTCATTTCATTTACACACGTCATTATTATCTTCATTTACCACTCATTTATGATGAAATTGCGTTGGATACTTGCATAATTCAAACATTTATGATCGGTAAACCCCAATTTCGGGAGGACATTTGTATGGGGGTCAGGTGAAATAATAGACCAATTTCCACCAGTTTCAATCCCATCCATCCTTGGGTCGAAAAATATCACGTACCAAATCTTATCGAAATATCTTTAAAATTGCGACCTGTACTCTGCGCACAAGGTTTACATGGACAGCCAGCCAGCCAGACCGGCGTACGGGCGGACATCGTAAAATCGACCCAGGAAGTGATTCTGAGTCGATCGGTATACTCTAAGGTGGGTGTTGAACCAATATTTCTGGGCGTTACAAACATCAGCACAAATCCAATAGGGTATATATAATAGGGTATATATTGTGGTGTAGGGTATAAAAAGTCATATTGGTTATTATTAAAGGGGAATTATTAAAAAGTCTTTAACACTGTGTTAAAAAGGCGTTAATAAATGTTTAAAACGAACGTTTTTGAGTGATTAAATAATCCTGCAGTTACGTTTTCTAACAATATTTCAAATAATTACTTAAGAATTTGACAGGTTGCTCGGCAGAACCCCTCAAATATAAAGCAAATATGTATGTCGAGATTAATAGGTATAAAAGTTGGAAAAATTCTGAAGAACTTTTTCCATTTCTTGCTTAGGAAAAGCAATTTTTAGTGTACATACATATTAGTAGTATTATTAAGATTGTTTATTGTTGCAGTTATTTATGTAGACTTTTAACTTAAATTTCCATATAAATAAATACCAGTAACCGAGTGTAGAGTACAAATGTAGAATTTGTGACACCCCAAAGAGATATAAAGAAAGTAAGATAAAAAGAGCAAAAAGAGAGTAGAGATTTGTTTGTATTATAGATAACAGGAAAATTTATTAATAAAGGTCAAGATAATAGCAATGTGGGATGAGTGTATAAAAAAATACACAAACAATATGGCATCCATCCATAAAAATCACAACAAAGAAAAATGCTACCGAAATGCATACACACACATACAAATATTAATACAACAGTAACAATAATACGTCAACCACTAAACACAAAAACAAAAGATAAAGAACAAGAACAAAAAAAAAACAACAATAACAATGAAGGATAATGTAAAATTTTTATGCTCTCTCATTTGTTGGTGCTCTTTTTTCCAACGCTATGACTAACGCAAATCAAATCATATGTTAAAATAAGTTACATAGTTTTCAATGTTGTTTTTTTTATATTTAGTTTAATGTCAATAATTTAAAAGGAATATCTATAAAAATAATAATAAAGCCTATAATTATGAAAATTAAACACAGGATTTAGTTAATATTTGTTGCTATCAAGAAAGACTTTGGAAACATAAACGTAACTTTTCCTTAATATTACAAAAAAAAAACTTTGAAGTATTTTTTTATATAAATATTTAGACCTAGTAGTTCTCAATTTATTATACTTATTTAAACAAAATTTAACTTAAATTTTTCTAACATTTTGTAATCTTAATACAATTGTTTGTTTAAGTTTTTACTGTATTCCTAATTGTGCATGTTTTTGACAACTTTTTTTAAATGCATTTTCCATTATTATAAAAAAAATTATATGAAAACTAAGTGATATTGTAACAAAATCTATAAATAATTATAAAATTATAGCCAAATTTTCATTTAAAAACTTAAAAAAATAACTACAATTTTTATAGAAGATAACATAAAGTGTGCAAATTTTATTAAAAAGTAAACAAAGATTTAACTTTATAAAACAAGTGAAAACCTCAATGACTCGTCTATAAAAAGTAATAATCCTTGGGATTACAGTTAAAAAAAAATAATCAAAAAGGTAATTTTCAAATTCAATATTAAATTTTATACAAATTTATTTAAAAACATCACTTTTTAACGAATAAGCTTTCTAATCTTGTTCAAAGTTAGTTGCTTTTACAAATATCATGTACGAACAAACAAATATCTGAGTAGAACAGGGTTATTTTATGTGTATAACTTACAAATGCAGGGGCCAAATCGTATCGTATCGTATATAATATTACGATGCCAGTCGTATTAGCTCATCACTTCATTCGATATGTAACAAATCGTAATTTTTAAAAAATTCTAATAGATTTATAAACATAAGTTTTCTTCATGCCAACAAATCATTGAAATTAAAGAACGGGCAAACAAAACTAATTTTTAAATAAAAAAAAAACGAAGTGTGTTAATAAATATGAACCCTTCATTGCTGTTTTATTTTTCCTCATCAGATGAGAAGGAAAGTTGTGTTTCAGGCATCAGAAATGTAATCAGAGAGAAAAGTGATCCTTTGTCGCTTTGCCGGCAACCGCGTAAGATAAATTGTTCAATGTCCAACATTTTATGTTATTATGTATATTTAATTTTTAGATTTAAAACTAGTTTTAGGCTGACAAAGAAGACGTTTAATCATGTTACTGGCAAGCTTAAATTTATTGGATATATGTATGCCAACAGCAATTCTTCAAAAGCTTCAGTTGGCAGCCACACTTTCACTTTTAGCAAATGGGAGTTTTTATAACAGATGACGTATCTTTTGAACGCGTTATTTGTCTTTAGTAACTTACAGTTAGCGTCAATATAAAGTAAACACCTAATATTGTTTAAAAACAAATGTTTCATTATATATACTACAAGTACAAGTTTAAAACAAAATATACAAAAAATACACAAAAGAAATAATTACATTTTAATGAAAAAGTAAAAGATTTTGCGAATTAAAATAAAGTAAACAGGTATATTAAAATTATGTAAAACATTGTATTTAATAATTTATTTGTAGTCACTTTGCCTTTACCACAACTGACAATCTTCTAGACATATAATTAACGAGTTTTTTTTTAGTAAAATCTGACGAAATTTTGCTGCAATAAATATTTCTTTGCTTAAAGGTCTGGTGACTGCGTAGGATGATTTAAAGTTTTTAAACAATGATTGAGTAACCACTCTTTCACAATTCTGGAGGTATGCTTAGAATCATTGTCATGTTGGAAAATCCAGTTCTGCGCTAGTTATCATTTCTCTACACTAGGGGCAAAAAAATTTTTTTTTTAAATCTCGAGTTAATCTTCTTTTTTCATTGTAGATTCAATAAATAGAAGATTACCGATTACCCTGATGTCGCCATACAACCCCAGACCATTACTCAGCCGCCCAAAATTTTGAGGTCGTTTATAATTTCTTTTTTTTTTCAAAATTCACACGTTGAGTTTCGTTGTTTTTAGTTATAAAGAGCATTTTACGTGGCACTTTACCAAATCGACAATTTCGATTATATACTCACGTTTTCGTAACATTTTCAGGTGTTTTTACAGCACTAGATTTTGGGTATGTTCTTACTTCTCTTACTATAGAATCACAACTGAGTCGATTTAACGATGTCCGTTCGTCCGTCTGGCTGGCTGGCTGTCCATATAAACCTTGTGCGCAGAGTACAGGTCGCAATTTTGAAGATATTTCGATAAAATTTAGTACGTGATCTTTTTTCGATCCAAGGATGGATTGAATTGAAACTGGTGGAAATCCGTCCATTATTTCACCTGACCCCCATACAAATGTCCTCCCGAAATTGGGGTTTACCGATCATAAATGTTTGAATTATGCAAGTATCCAACCAAATTTCATCATAAATAAGTGGTAAATAAAGCCAAATCACATCTACGAATTTTGTGCAGATTGGTCCATAATTACTCGTAGCTCCCATATAAGGCCCACTTCCGAAAATCACTTTAAAGAGCAGAACTTGCTCAAAAATTTTGCTATCCAAATAATATTTAACGCAAATATATTTTATATGTCTAAAAATAATACGGTCCAATTTTATTATGATCGGTCCATAATTAGTCGACATTTGCTAACATAATATTATTTCTATTAATATAATAATGTTTTTAATTATATATGGTGTTGACTTTATTTTGACGTTCACAGTATATATATGATGACTATTTTAAAGAAAAAATGTTTGAACTTGGCGAAATAAGTACCACCAGCTTACTTTAAATACAGTTTTACTGTGACCGAATTTTATGTGAGATGTGATTTATTGTTACCATTAAACATAAAATTAAGAAAATTTAAGTTTCATTGTTATAAAAATTACATTACCCAATCAATGTAATGAATTTATGGTAAATATTTGAGCTTAAGTTTTTGTCTAAATCTAACACTAATTTCACTAGAAGCAAAACATTAAAACAAACATACATAATGGTATCTAATACATATCTAATATTTATAATGTAGGAAGTTAAACAACTAACAAAAACTAATATTGATTAAGGTGGGGTTCCTCCACTTGGTGTGTAATATAAACATGTTAAATCTTGTTTTAACTCTCAAAAATAGGGGCCTGCAAAGCAATAAACAATTGATAAATACATATGTTAATTTAAATAAAATATTTTTATTTTTTATCATATATTAAGGCACTAAATTCTTTTATTTATAGGTATTTGGTTTTTTAAAATTTTTTATTATTTAAACTTTTTGTGCTGTCTTTTTTTCACTGCATAGTTTAGGGCGCAAGGGTGTTTTGTTGGATCCTTTTGTTACTATGACTCATGCAACAAATTTTTTGAAATTCCATATGGTTGTTATTATTGTTTTTCTTGTGTGCTTGTTCTTTGGCAAACGAATTCTTATTGGATTTTGTGTTGATTTCATGTGCGCATTGGAAATTAAACGGTTGTGGCTTTCAAATTTATTTAGTGTGGAATTTATGTTGCTGTGTACTAATAAAATTGTTATGATTTATTTTCTTTATGTACATACATATTTATAAATATATACATATTTGAAAATCGTCTGAAAGTAATAAATATGCATTATTATGACTACTTAATCTTTCTTTATGACAAAAAGTAAGAAGTAGTTTTTATTAATGATAACAAAGACAATAATTATTGGAGCTTATTTATTATGAATACATTTCTTTGTAAATGAAAATTTCCATTTCTAATTGTTGTTGGTTACTTTTGTAAGCAAAATTTACTGCGTTCAAAGTAATTTATGAGGTAACTAGTAGAGGGAGGTGCAAGTATAAATTGAATACATATAAATAATAAAGGCTTTTATGTAAATTGAAATTTTGCTAAATTAGAATAAAGGGTAACTGCTGCAAGTAAATATTGGATTTTGAGCGTCAAAATAAAGTCAACACCATATACATAATAATCACCCCTATCGTGAATAAAAAGTCCCCGTGAAATTTGTTCCCTTTTCACATTTTTCCTATTAAAGTTCAATGTTAAAAAAATAAAAGGGAACAAATTTCATGTGGAATTTTTATTCACGATAGGGGTGATTAAAAGAAAAGCTTAATCATATTAATATAAATAATATTATAATAGAAAATTATATGGCATTTTTATATAGTAATTTGCGAAGAATTAAATTCACAAAAAAAAAAGAAACAAAAACAAAAACCTATACAAATTTAATTGATTTATTGTTAAAATAAATAAATTTTTAAGCGTCAAAATAAAGCAAACAAAACCCTGTCATTCCGAAAATGGTGGTAATTCTTTAACATAAAGTAACGTTCAAAATAATTACAAGTTTCATAATTTATCATTAAAAAAGAACTTAAAACGGTAAGTAGTGAAAAATTTACACAGACGGAAGACAAACATTAATTGAGACTCGACAATTTATACTAGACCTACAAAGGAAAGTTAAATCCCTGCTTGAAATAGGTAAAACCGTTGGAAGGCATCACTGTACAATAAAAAAAATATATAGACAAGTATATCAAATACAATACCGTAGAAAACTTACCTGGTGCTCGTCTTACAAAAACTGAAGCAAACTCAACAACTAAAAAGACTTTTGGAAAACCTCTAAGCGCAAGTACGAGTTTCACACAAGAAGCGCTTTTTTTAACAAAGAACAACCAAACCAATTATTTGAATTTCTTAAAAATATATATTAACGAGGCTAAAATTTTTTAAGAATAATATTCTTTTTACCATGAAAGTAAGTTCGAGATATTTGGAGTCAAGAACCCCCCAAAAATATGGCGAACCACGAACGAAGCCTTTAATAATAAATATGTTACTATGTCGGCAAAACATGGTAGCGGTTTAGTAATCCTCTGGGGTTGTATGGCGGCATCAGGATATTCTGTAATCTTCTATTTATAGAATCTATAATGAAAAAGGAAGATTATCTCGATATTAAAAAAACAATGTGGGCTACATAGTGTAGAGAAATTAGAATTTTCCAACAGGACAATTATCCTAAGCATACCTCCAAAATTGTGAAAGTTGTTTTATCATTGTCCAAAAACTTTAAATCATCTTATGCAGTCACCAGACCTAAATCCAATTATGCATTTTTGTTAATATCTGGATGACAAAATTAAACAAAAAAATATTTATTGCAAGGATAAACTAAAGGCAAGTAATACAGAATAAATGCAACAAAATTTCGCCAGATTCCACTAAATAAAACTTGTTGATTCTATATCCAGCAAACTGTTAGTTGGCAAAGGCAAAATTTTATTTTAATATACCTGTTTACTTTATTTTGACTCGAAAAATCTGTTACTTTTCCGTTAAAATTAAATTCTTGTTTTATGTTACTTTTTCTTTACTTATGAATTATGCAATATATTTTGTACTTGTAATATATATAATAAAATAGTTTTTTAAACAATATTAGTTGTTTGCTTTATATTGACGCTCACTGTATGTACACTTACTTATTGTGAAGCAATATACATATGTATACTTTTTTATACTGATTATCTGTATTTCGAAACAGATTTTTAAGCAATTTATTATGAAAGCTAATGGCGAATTATGCAGTATTAATAAATGATACAAATTTTTAAATAAATTTTTCGTTTAATCGTTAATTTATTTAATTAATGAATTATTTATTTTAATTAAATTTTATCTAATAATTAAAAATGTAAATTTTTAATTAATTTAGTTACAAAATTTTTTTTCGAATAATTTAAAAAATTTAGAAATTACTATAAGAATTTTTTTTGGAATCATGAACGTTTCAAAGTTATTTTTTATTAATTTTTTTGATTAATTGATAATTTTGATAACATTTTTATTCCATTAATCGTTTAAATTAACCGAATAATTCCAATTTTTTTTACATATTTTAATATTTTTTAACACAGTTTAATCTAGGCATAATTAATGTTCTTTATTAATTAACATATTTGTACTTTTAATCGTTAAAATTATTCGAATAATTTTTAAAATTTGCAAATTGTTTCCCAAATTTTATATTTATATAAATCATGGATCTAATTCTAAACAATTTTTAATAAATTTTTGATTATTCGTTTAATAACTCGTAACGATTAAATTAAACGAATAATTTTAAAAATTTTACTTTTTCTATTAGATTTTAACACAGTTTTATATAATAAAAAATTATCTTTCCATGAATTTACTTAAAATATTTGTACGATTAATCGTTAAAATTATTCGAATAATTTTTAAAATTTGTAAACTAATTTAAAAAAGTATATATATAAGTTTCATGGACGATTGTGTGTAACTTACGAAATATTTTTATTCGGTTAATCGCTATTTTCTAGGATGTGTTAATCGATTACTCGTTTAAGTTAACCGAATAATTTTTAGAATTTTACATTCTTAAATAGTTTTTAACATAGTTCGCTGTACTAGTAATAAATGTGTTTTTTCATGTAGTAACTTGAAATATTTAAACCATTAATCGTTTAAATTATTCGAATAATTTTTAAAAATTTTGCAATTATAAAGAAATTATATATCTATATAGGATAAATAAATAATTCTTTACAATTTACAAGTATTTTTTAATCGATTAATATTTATTTACTCGTAACTTTTAATCGATTATTCGTTTAAGTTAATCGAATAATTCTAAAAATTTTATATTTGGATATATTTTTAACACGTTTTTATCTAAGATTAATAAATATTATGTTTAATGTATTAAATATTTGTACGATTAATCGTTCAAATTATTCGAATAATTTATAAAATTGAAATGATGGAAATAATTTTTAAAAAAATTAACATTTATATATTTCTTGAACAATTCTATACAATTAACTGGTAATTTTTATTTGATTAATCTCTTATATATTCGTTACTTTTAATCGAATAATATTAAAAATTTTACATTTTAAAATATTTTTAACATGTTTTTTATGAAGATTAATAAATATTATGTTTAATGAATTAATGTACAATATTTGTACGATTAATCGTTCAAATTATTCGAATAATTTATAAAATTTGGAAATTATTTAAAAAAAATTTACATTTATATGTTTCCTGAAGAATTCTATACAATTTACTGGTAATTTTATCGCTAATTTATTCGTTACTTCTAATCGACTAATCGTTTAAATTATTCAAATAATTTTTAAAATTTTAAAATTATTTCAAAAGTTTTTTCTTTTAATGTTTCGTAAACGAAACAGTTTACTTATATAAGATTTATTCGGCAATTTACTCGCAACTTGTAATCGCTTAGATTTCGTATTCGATTATTTGTTTGTCTTTTTAGATGTTCATAGTTTTAATTATACTCTTTTTTATTTCATTTCAGGTCCAAATTTTTCCAATTAATTAAGGCCAAATTTTTTTGGCCCACTCACCGCCAACATGTCGTCCGTTAAAGTGGCGGTTCGAGTGCGACCCTTTAACTCAAGGGAAATCAGTCGAGAGTCAAAATGTATCATAGAAATGTTCGATGGCACTACCACCGGTAAGTGTTTGTAAACAATAAATATGTTAAGAAATTGTTTAAAGTTAATACCAAAATTATTTATATTTAATATTTTTACAGCCATAACAAATCCAAAAGTACCACCCAATTCCAGTGAAGCCATTAAACGTTTCAATTTTGATTATTCCTATTGGTCACATGATGTAAGTTGTTTGCTGTTATACATACATACTCTTATGTATATACATACATATATGTATGTACATATAAAACATTATTAATTATTTATTTTTGTTTCAATTTAAACATTTCAGCCCAAAGATCCTGACTTTTCCACACAGTCCATGGTCTATAAAGACATTGGCGAGGAGATGTTACAGCATTCCTTTGATGGCTATAATGTGTGTATATTTGCCTATGGGCAAACTGGTGCCGGTAAATCGTATACCATGATGGGTAAACAGGAAGAACATCAAGAGGGTATTATACCCATGATTTGCAAAGATCTTTTCTATCGTATAAGTTCCACAGAATCGGCAGAATTGAAATATTCGGTATGTTTAAAGATTTTTTCTTATAATCTTAAGGAGATATTAAATTATTTATATACTTTATTGCAGGTTGAAGTATCTTATATGGAAATCTATTGCGAACGTGTTCGTGATTTATTAAATCCCAAAAATAAGGGTAATTTACGTGTACGTGAACATCCTTTGTTGGGTCCTTATGTAGAGGATCTTTCCAAGCTGGCCGTTACCAGTTATGAAGATATTCACGATCTCATAGACGAGGGTAATAAGGCCCGTACTGTGGCCGCTACTAACATGAACGAGACCAGTTCTCGTTCTCATGCTGTGTTCACTATATTTTTTACCCAGCGACGTCATGACACCATGACCGATTTAATAACTGAGAAGGTGTCTAAAATCAGTTTGGTCGATTTGGCTGGTTCCGAAAGAGCCGATTCGACTGGTGCCAAGGGTACTCGTCTAAAGGAGGGCGCTAACATAAATAAATCGCTAACAACTTTGGGCAAAGTTATTTCTGCTCTGGCTGAAATTGTAAGTTTCTTAGAAATGTTTTAATACTTTTACAAACTGTTAAACTTACGGTGAATTGAATGAAATGTTTATGTAGAAATTTCAATGTTTTTCATTTAGGATATCTAAATATATCAGTTCGTTCAATTTACGGTTTGCAGCAGTTAGTGTTAACACTAAATTATCATTATTAACTAGTTATCACTTAACATTATCAGTTTCTTTTCTGTTTTTTTATGTTTTAGTTCGATGTATTTATTTATTTACGAAATTGGTTTTACGATATATTTTTTCAAAATAATCAATCTGTTTAAAAAAAAACGCATTTTTAACACTACAATTTTTCTAAAAAT
Source organism: Bellardia bayeri (assembly GCA_950370525.1). Lineage (NCBI taxonomy): Eukaryota > Metazoa > Arthropoda > Insecta > Diptera > Calliphoridae > Bellardia > Bellardia bayeri. The sequence continues at coordinate 17,278,605 of OX493268.1, read as the reverse complement.
CCCAAAAATTTCACTTTATTTTCTTTCATCGATAATTTGTGGTCTTATTTTTGAAAACGTTTAATGTGTGTGTGTATATAATAAAAACAGTCTGTAAGTATGAAAGTTAATCGAATTTTGAAAATAATAATGAGTTAATTAAAATTAAAGAAACAAAAAAAAAAAAAAAACGTTAATTTTGAAAATTTTGTTTAAATTTTTTTTTTTAAATTCTTTTTTTTTCTATTCAATCATAATTCATCCAATATCATTTTATGCATGTTGACGAGTAACAAAAATACACCGCGGACTCAACACAATGACATTTAAAATTTAAACAAAAAATAGGTAATCTGGCTTTTGGAAGTACAAAATATTGAAATAGTGCAAAATAATGAAATCTGAAATAGATTTGGTTTCATGGGCAGCCATTCTACCAACAGCTCACTTGGGTCCATTAAGTTGTTATTGTTCAATCAACTAACACTTATTACTTTCATATCGAACCACCCTGATTCATTGGCGAAAGTACATACATATTTATAAGTCTTAGGTCCAAGATAAGATAGATAGCTCCTCCAAGTTCGGTAGAAAAGGGAGACCAAATACATGTTCAGTCGTGATTGATAGAGCTCGACATTGGCAGATTAATTTAGATACTGTCTCCTTCTCATTATGACAGCTCCTACAGTAGTCATTATACCGTGTGTTTTAAAAGTAGATAGTTCAGTGTCTGTCCGTAGTTATTTTTTAAGATTTATTTAATGGAAAATTGGATTAGGCCTGTATATCTTGTTAAGCAGTAGTGCTCTTTTTAAATTAACAAATTTTTATTAATTAGACAAATTATAATTTCTCTACAAAATCCTCTACACATTCTGGACTGTCCATAATTTTTTGGTTGTAGTAAAGCATGTTTTCTTTTCCTTTAATACTTTTAGGTAATTTAACAAAACGTTATAACGTTTACAGTAAATTAAATAACGTTAAATAACGAATTTTGTTGATGCCTAACATTTGTCTAAAACACACTATATTTTCTTTGTCTGTATTAATAACCTTTCGAAAAATCTTTCCAACATAGGCTTCCAAAAGTAAGAAATCAAAAAAAGCTGATTTTATACCGTATCGCGATTCGGTATTAACCTGGTTGCTGCGTGAAAATTTGGGTGGCAACTCAAAGACTGCTATGATAGCTGCCATATCGCCAGCTGATATTAATTACGATGAAACTTTGAGTACTTTGAGGTAAATTAAAAAGTTTGTTACGTATTTTTGTTAGAATTGTGTATTAAATTTCTTAATTTTTTATGTGTAGATATGCCGATCGTGCTAAACAAATTGTTTGCAAGGCTGTGGTTAATGAGGATGCCAATGCCAAACTTATACGCGAACTTAAGGAGGAGATACAAAAATTGCGCGATCTTTTAAAGGCCGAGGGCATTGAAGTGCAAGAAGGTAAGTGTTATTATTGTTTTTTGGTTTGTTCAATAGTTTCTTTTTTTTCATGAGGTTAAATCTGAAAATTATAAATTTATTTTAGTTAAAAATCAGTTTCTTAAAATTTGTAAAGCACTTTATTTAGCATTTATTTAAAGTACTTATTGTGTACATTGCATTGTACAGTTTGGGGGCAATATAAGGAACGCACTTAGTTTTTGAAAGTTTGTTTAAAATAAATATTGAATTTTTGTAAAGGTTTTTTTTTTTTTGGGTGAAAATTAATCAGGGGTGTCATAGAAACCAATATTGTCAGAATTGGTTTTAAAACCGACAAGAAAAATGCTTTGGTCTCATAGGGCACTACTACACGTTCAATAAATATCGAGATATTTCTAGTATGCTTTGGTGTCATAGGGCACTGCTACACGTTCAATAAATATCGTGATACTAGTCGGTTTTAAAACCAATTCTGACAATATTGGTTTCTATGACACCCCTGAATAAAAAGTTGGTATGTATTTGAAATCAGAAATGAGTTAATGCGTGTTAATGCATTTAATTGAATCTTAATTCTGAAATATCTTAAGTCAGAATTAGAAAATGTTTGCAAATCTTTCGCTAAAAAGAGGGTAATATATCTTCTTTATTTGATATTTGAATATTCAACAGGAATTTTGTTTTTAAAAACTAAGAATTTAGATTTTTATTGTATTGAAAAAATTAAGATTTAACTATTCGCCGCGAGAGTTTTTCCCTTTTTATTTTTTTTAACATTGAATTTGAATAGGTAAAATGGGAAAAAGGAAAAAGCCCCGCGGAATTTTTATTCATGATTGGACTGATTATAAATGAAACTTTATAACGGATAGATCTCCGCCACAACCACACCTACAAAAGTTGAGTCTATTATCAAAATTTTCAAACACATTTTGGCAAAATGTCGACTCTATTTCGTTAATAACATCGAGAATTTTGTGTTTTAAAGCCGTAATCGATTCTATTCACTCTGTATAGATCCCATCTTTAACATGGTCCCACAAAACATAATCTAGAGCTGTTAAAGCGCATGATCGAAGCGATTTAACACAAATTAACAGTTTAATTACTTGAAATTATGCGTTTAAAATTTGGTTTCCAATAAATTCATTGTCTCCTTAACTCTAGACACTGTCCCTTCTGTGATCTTCATATCATCAATAATAGGCCAAAATTTTGTTGTTAACATCTCTCTATAGCATCTCTTTGAATTGATCACATTCACCATTCGAAACGAATTTTCGAAAAACCAGACAACATACAAACACTTTCAGCATTTAAAAGCTTCTCAACAATTGCTCTTGGGTTTTCAGAATCCCAAATGCGGCAATTGGGTCAACCGAATTCTCAATATTGGTCTCAGAAGAAACAGAATATTGTTCGAAAATATGGCGATTGTAATTTTAGTGAAATTTAATTCATTGTAATAATTGTCAAAGCTTCTTTTGTCCTTGACATGTTGACAAGATGATTTCCGACATTGTCAAAAAGGGCTAGAACTGACGAGATCGGTGCCATGATCTTGCACAAGCTTCAAACTGGATAGAGTTAATTTCTTAAACCCACATACACTTGCAGCTGATTTGAGTCTCATCTAGAACTATGGGGTCAGTTAGATGTATGACGACTTGTTGCCTAATTGATAGTTGGTTGAGGTCCTTTCGAAGATCATGTAGTGCTGTGGTTTATACGCAAAGATGCGGGAAGTAGATATTTGGTTTAATTTTTAATGAAAATTTCGGACAAAGAATTTATCATTAGGTGCCGTTGCCGAAACAATTGAGCCATTTAAAGTACTGAGGGCTTATTGTGTATTTCGATTCGAAAAGAAAATCGTTCGAATTTGTATACTTTTTACATTGTATTTTTAAAGCTTTTGCTTTCTAATCGAAATACACAATAACCCCTCTCATGGAAATTGGCTTTGTGCTCCGGAAATGTATTCGAGTGAGTGGTGGCTTCCGTGACATGTGTGTTGGAAACGCCCTGGACAAGGTCACAAAAGCGGTTTGTTAGCCCGCAGTGATCTCTAGTCCTTAGCAGTAGTGGTTGGCCAGTGCAATGCTAGACCAGTTTATAGCTGGAGCGATTGCTGCGTGTCTAATAATTTCCCGCGGCTTTGCCTTGAGCAAGGCACTTGTTACATTGATTGTTGCAGTTGTTTACAAAAGTGGCAAATTGTATATTTCTTGCAAGTCAAACAATAGTATGCTCTTCCCAAGACATACAATGCAGTGATGGCCCAATATATGTATGTGCAGAATAAAGATAATATTGTAGTCGAATTTCGATTTTTTATTTTTACTGAATAGAATAAACCGTTTATTAGTTCCGTTACTACGAGTATAAATCGCTTAACTACGTAGTTTTCTTTTAAAATAAATATCTCGAAAACTAGAGCTGATACAAAAAAATGATTTGTAGGCATTGAAACCCAATACTAGATGTATTCGAACTGACTAAAAAATCTAAGGCACCAAAAAAAGTTTTCATTTTGTCGGGCTGTGTCATTCAGCCTTATTTCGTGAAGAAATTTGTTAGAAATTATGACTCTTACTATTTTTAGTTTCTTCTTTAATCACAGATATAACGTACATACAATTTCATAGTATTTTCCGTAATATATTAAAACAAAATGGAAAAAAACTGGTGAAAAATATAATTTGTTCACATATTTTGAACCATAACGTTTGTTCTACCACACCGATTCTGCTGATTTTCAATACCAAACTGCTTAAGAGTATTATAAACGGTTTATTGTAAACTTCAAATATTGGGCAAAGAAATAAAATGAGAAATTTGTATTGAATAACAAACACGTGAGTGGAAAAGGTTATTTGTCAGGTCCTAAAGAATGCAATGTAAGCTACAGTATTTCTAAAACTTACAGCCAACTTTGTTGGGTTACAGAAACAGAGTAGCTCAAATTAAATTTTGTCTTCAAGTGATCACGATTCAGCTGGGCAATTCTAGAGTTTTGAAATGTTGTTTTTATACTTTAACTTACAAAGTAGCTTAATTTATAAGTCACTTCCTTCATGAAAGCAAGCAACCATTTTTATTTTATAGTCCCCTGTCAATAATAAAGTCTATTAAACTAGTTGTCAAATTTTTTTATTGGAGTTCATAAAAAAAATGTGACAAAAACAAACCAACAACCAAAAAAAGGCAGAGAAAATAAAATAAACAAAATTTTATATGTAGTTTATTTTTATTTGTATAGAAAAAAGTGATTCGATTTGCGTCGTTTCAGTTTGCTTGGCATTTCTCCAGTCCCTATTAACGACGCAAATCGGGGTTCTAGTGGACTTACTTACTTAGAGCAGCTTTATTACTCTCTGTACTTTACTACCAAACCGCAGCCAACTTCACTATATAACAAAACTAACCACGGCCAACTTCATTATACAAACAATCAAATCTTATGTAGAAGTTAATCAATTGAAATTTATGTATTATTATTGATATTTTTATTATTTATTTAATAACAAATAACAAATTTGTATATAACAATTCCCCCAACAACCAATAAACAAAAACTCAATGTTTATCCTTGTAATCATGTATCTAATACAGTGCGTTCTGAACTATTGCCTTGTCTCTTATTATTATTATTAGAAAACTTTCATTATTAGAAAACTTTTCATTAAATCAGAAATACCTACATATATAAATATGCAAATATTAAACATAAATAGCTAAACAAAATCAAAACAACAAAACAAAAAAAAAATCATAGTATGGTAATTATTATTCATCATTATTATTTACAATATATATTTAGGGCCAGATGGCAAAGTGGTTTGTGAAAAACGCGATACAAATAGTAAGTAGTTTTAAATACTCAAAAATACTATACCAAAAAAAATAATATATAAATACAGGGTGGGCCAAGTTTGACTGACTGAAGTGCCATTGTGGCTCTTGCGGTATGAGCTGTAGCTCCATCTTGCTGGAACCATATGTTACGATTATTGAGAACTATCGAACGTAAAAAATTTTCCAACATGGTCCGGTATACCACTCCAGAGACGGTTTGTGGTTCATTAAGCTCATTTTCGAAGAAATATGGACCAATAACTTTATCAGCCATGATTCCACACCAAACAGTGCATCTGACAGGGTGTAATTGTCGCTGATGCAATGCTCTTGGATTCTCTGTACCCCAAATTCGGCAGTTCTGTTTATTCACATATCCATTTAAATAAAAATGTGCTTCATCGCTCATAATCAGATTATCCAAAAAATTGTCATTTTCTGTAGCTAGCAAAATCAATCTATTGGCATATTGTAGCCGTTGTGGTGCATCCCTCGGCAATAATTCTTGGGCCAATTGAATTTTATATGGAAACATCTTCAGATCAACTTTTAGAATACGTCGTAGCGATGTTCTGGAGATGTTCAATTGAGTAGCTCGTCGACGAGTAGACACAGTTGCATCCGTGTGAACACTTTCTCGTACAGCTTCTATAGCTTGTTCAGTGCGAACAGGACGAACAACATTTCTTCGTGGTTCATTACCCACTGAACCCAAATTCTCAAAACGGGTCATTAAGCTTCTTATCATGTTTACACTGGGAGCCTCTGCAGTATTAAAATGCTGACGGTATTTTCTTTGTGTTGTAACAATTGATCGTCCGGAAGCATAGTAAAATTCAACAATTTTTACACGTTCTTCCACTGAGTATGATGACATTATGAAATTTTATAAAATTCTGTATTATCTGCAAAAAAAAAATTAAAAAAAATTAAAAATGCAAAAGTTATAAGCATTTCAAATCAGTCAGTCCAAGTTGGCCCACCCTGTACAAATTAACTAAATACTATTTATATATATAGAGTATAATTTTGTCACGCTTTGCTATTACAATACCAAATATTATTAAAAATACCTACTTATATACTTAATTACATATATACAGACATGTCACAGAATTTAATTCCGTTCGGAAGTGGTATTAATTCCGTTTTTTGCTTCTATAGAAAAAGCAAGACGAAATTTTTTTTTCGGAATGAAACCATTTTCAATTTGTTATGTGGAATTGTAATTTTAAATTTCATTTCTGGGTTTCATTCCGAAAAAATTGTTAAGCCAAAATACGGAATTAATTCCACTTCCGAACGGAATTAAAATACCTGTGACATGGCTGATAGATTTATATACTCGTATACTTGTACTTTTACCACTGCTTACTCTATTCATTTGATTTATTTTTATATGTATATTTATATACAATATAAATTCTATTTAGTAATATAATCACCGCTATCGTGAATAAAAATTCCACATGAAATTTGTTCCCCTTTATTTTTTTAACATTGAATTTTAATAGGAAAATGTGAAAAGGGAACAAATTTCATGTGGCATTTTTATTCACGATAGGGGTGAATATTTATAAATGTCTGTATGTAAGTGTGTGTGTGTGTGTGTGTGTATATGTGTATGTAAACTACTATACTACTGTGAGCGTCGAAATAAAGTCACCACCAAATATCATTTAAAGAAAAGCTTAATTATATTAATATAAATAATATTATATTAGAAAATTCTATTGCATTGAATTGTATATATATAGTAATTTAATAAGAATTGCAATCTGACCAGCTATTTTTCTTATTTGATAATTTTTGAATCCTTCATTGGCATTGCTGTTGTCTATATGTAAACAACAAAACATTTTCATCCCCTCGTAGTTATGAGTGCCGCTCACTGTTCTAAATACCCTGCAAAATGTAATACGAAATTTGAGGTTACTAAAGTAAGATTTTTTAAGAACTGTCAGATTTGATTCAAAAAAAAAACACATACAATTTAGGGAAATGTATGCAATCCTTTTTAAAGTCATTCTAACGATCTCTATACGAGCTCTGATCAAAAAATAACCGTTATTTTCATTTTTTTTCAAAAAGTATATATTTATTCATCAATACTTACTATCTTGTGCCCTTCAAAGTAATCCCCCTCAGATATAACACACTTATGCCAGTATTTTTTCCAATCCTCAAAACACTTCTGAAACGCGCTTTTTGGTATCGCCAACAGCTTCTGCTTCGATTTTTCTTTTATCTCCTCAATCGTAGCAAAATGCTTTCCTTTCTTCGGTGTCTTCACTTTTGGGAAGAGGATAAAGTCAGCGGGGTCCAAGTCCGGTGAATACGGTGATTGAGGCATAATAACGGTTTTGTTTTTGGCCAAAAATTCACGCACGAACATCGATGTGTGAGCTGGTGCTAACATGATGCAAAATCCATGATTGGTTTCTCCACAATTCTGTGCGTTTCAGACGAATTGCTTCGCGCTAACGGCGCATAACTTCAAGGTAGTATTCCTTATTGGCCGTACGATCTTGTGGCAAGAATTCATGATGCTCCACGCCATTGCAGTCGAAGAAAACAGTGAGCAAAACCTTCACATTTGACCGAACTTGACGTGCTTTTTTCGGTCTTGGCTCTTCTGGACGTTTCCATTGGGATGTATGGGTTTTTGGTTTCAATTTTCTTTTTGAGTAAATCTGGATCATCGTTGACGATGTTCAACAGCTCCTGACGATGTTCATGCGACGTTGTTTTTGCTCAAAATTTAGCAATTTTGGAACAATCTTCGCTGCCGCAAGTTTCATGCCTAAAACATCCGTAAAAATTGCTTGGCATGAGCCGAACGATATGTCAACATCAGCAGCAACCTCGCTGATAGTGATTCAACAATTATCCAAAATCATTTTCTTCACTGCTTCAATGTTTTCATCGGTTGTTGACGTGCTAGGGCGACCAGAACGAGCATCGTCATTGACATCTTCTCGGCCTTCCTTAAACCGGTTATATCACAATTGAACTTGTGTTCTGCTCATAGTAGACTCGCCAAACGCCACAGTCAACATTTCAAATGTTTTTGCGCATTTAATTTAATTTTTTACACAAAACTTAATACAGTTTCTTTGGTCCATTTTTTCGAATAGTAAACAATCGAAGAGCACACCAAAACACGACTAACCTTTTTATCTGTCAAAGACAAACTGATAATCCAAAATAGCTGATATTACCAACATTTATGTATAACAGACATGTGTACCAACATAACAGAAAAAAATGCGAAAATTGAACATACGTAACTCACGAAATTTGAAAATAACGGTTATTTTTTTTATCAGACCTCGTATTTATGAAAAGTGACATTTGTCGCCAAACTGAAATAATTGTGGCAATTCGTTTCTTTGGATTAGTAGTAGTTAAAAAGCACATTCAGATGTTCAGATGTATTGGTGTCATAAGTGTCGTATTCATTGATACTCAGTTCGAATTAAATCTTTTATTTTCCAATCTGAAATATTGACAAAAAGAAGGAGAAGTGTCAATAAAAATTTAAATATCATTGTTATGTAGCATTGATTTTTCTTGCATTATGCCCCTGTTATTGCACCCTTACGATCATTTTCAACAAAACTAATATGCTATGTTTTTAACTGAAAAGTTCACTAACTGCCAGTTTGGCTAACGGTCACTTTTTAACTTCCAGTTAAAAATTGCATATCTAATAATTTCACTTTCATTATCTTTTGGTCAAAATTTAATATATAGCACGCTTTTTCATCTATAAAGCAAATATTTTTATTGTAATAAAAAATATATAAGTTTAAATCAACTTAAAATTTAATTGAAAAATAAATAAATTAATAAATAAAAATAAATTAATTAATAAAAATAAATTAATTAATAAAAATAAATTAATTAATAAAAATAAATTAATTTAATAATTTAATTTAAAAATTAATTTATTTTAAAAACTTTTTAAAATTAAAATTAATTGCATGGAAATTTTGTGGGAATTTGCACATAAGACTTAGTCTTGTTGTACAGGAAATGAAAAAATTCAATAAATAAATAAAAAAAAAAAAAGTTGACCGCGGAAAAAATGGTAAAAAAAATAACAGAAAGAGAGCCCAATTTTCAGGGTCAGGGTGTGATATGAAATTTAGTCCTAATTTTGTATGAAAAATCACTCCAAAGTTTATGAAAATTTACCCTAAGTTTAAAATGAAAGGTGGCTTCAAATGTTGGCTTCAATTTTTCGCTATACAAAAATATGTAGATGAATTTTCACCCCAAATTTTGTAATTTTTATAAAATATTTCTAAATACTACTAATGAAAATCGTGAGATTTTTGGAGTAATTTTTCAGTTTTATATTTTTAGTACATAAACAAAATTTCTTGGGCTCTTTTTTCCATTCTACAATTTTGGGTTCATTTTGCATTCTCTTTAAAATGCAAATAAAAAAAAGCGCAAAAATTACGTGTTTTTTTTTATTTTGGAGGCATTTTTTCTGGGATTATTTTTCACAGCGCCCGAAGAAGAAATAATTACTTAAAGAAACAATCAAAACTTAGTATACAGTTGAAAGATAACACCCTATTTTATATTAGCAAAATCTAAAAATGAAAAGTTAATATTCAGCTTAATTACAGCCTCTAGTCGTCTTTTCAGGGAATTTTCAAAAGGTTCAATCACATCTTCCATTAAAGCTGTTCGAAGTTCGTTTGTTAATAAATTGCTTCTTTTTCTGATGGTCCTGTCTAAAATTTTCCACAGGTGCTCTATGGGGTTAAAGTCTGGAGATTGCGAATGTGAATTTAATTTCATAGTTACCTTGTACAATAGCCACTTCTTGACAATTCTGGCTGTGTGTTTTGGATCGTTGTCTTGCTGAAAGACCTAAATCATTATTTACTTTCAAAATTTGTAAATGCGTTCCATGAATACTCAATTATCTTCTGTTGTTGACTGAGCTAGACTTTGGAGTTTTCTTGACCTCTCTGATTATTTTGTGCACCACATTATCAATTACAGAGCATGGTATGTTTTGCAGTTTTCTCGAGCTTTACTTCTTTCAATATCTATTTGAACAGTTGAGCAAAACTAGCCGATACGAACGATTTTTATATAAATAAATTTTAAAAATATACTGCCGTATTCATAAAAAATAAAGTAGGTTTGAAGTGTGCTTTTAGACAAAATTTTCATACAAAATTTTCTTAAAGTCTACTTTAATTTTTTCTGAATAAGGGCTATAGTCTTCTTTTAAAGATATTATTCCTTACAGAAATTATTATTCGCTGCATACTAAAATTTTTACTCTGACTGTACATAATTTAAAATTTTAATAATGTAATTATTTTACAACAAGACGGTTGTCTGGTCAAAAATTGCAACTAATGAAATTGCCTGCGCAAAGTCCAGATCACAACCATATAGAGAATTTGTGGTCTATGTCGAGGAGACCATTGGGACAACACAATCAATCAGTCGTCAACTGATACTACTATAGATCGTTATTTATCTTTTTATGACCCTTTTAATAAAATCATCGGTTTTGCACGCCAGTGTATCTACACTTATCAAAATTGTCTTTTTGTTGCCAAAAATTAAATCATGTCCAAAACCGTCCACAAATATAAATTATCCGCCTGGCCCACGATGTCGAACGATAACGTTCGCTTGGATAAGACTTAAGACACAAACTTTTTATCGTATCAATTTTTTACTCAATCAAGTTTGTTTATTCCACAATCAAGTTTGTGTCTTAAGTTTTAAGTTATCGTTCGACATCGTGGGCCAGGGGGAGCAGCAGGAGCTAACAGAAGAAATTTTTTTAGTTAAATTAACAAATATTCTGTTAAATTTTTAAGTTAAATTTTAACTGGATTCGGTGAAAAAGAAATTAGGCTAATTGAGGGTTAAGCAAGAGTTAAATTATAACTGAAACTGTTGAAAATTGGGATTAGTGTATTTACATTTCACTTCAAATTTAAATCACAGTTCTGAACACATTTGGATGGTGTTAACACACCTATTATAGATTGAAAGGCAACTTGATTATTAGAATACATAAATTGCAATAACCCACTTAGAAATCCAGTCATAAATAAATAATTAGTCGCTCATTAGCAGCCTATATTGCAATCTTATCAAAAACCAAACTAATGTATTAGCGTTGATTGCGAAAGCCCTGGCAATGTTGCAAATGTAAAATTTTTGGAGTGTATTTTGTTGCTGCATTCTGTTCTAGACATGAGAATTCAGTGTGATATTTCAATACATCTGATCTACTTACTATTTACACCTATATTGGAGCTATGGTGTTTCAAAGCCTTTGGACTTTCGACAATTCTATTAATTTGCTGGAGCATCTTTGCAATGCTGGTTGTTCTAACGATATTATTATGTTCTACTGATCTTGTTCCGCAGAGTTTTTACGCAATACTCGTTCCTCTGCAAGAGTTTACCAATTAGTAGTTGTCTAGACAGTGAATCGCAATATACACTATAGAAAAAAATTCGTTCTTTAGCCGTACTGTGCGTATGTGATACAAATTTGCTGAGGTAAACTTCCTATCACTTTCAATATAGGAAAAAGCAAATCAAATCTTTACAAACCTAATTCCCTTTATCCTTTTTCCATAATCCAATTTTTCTAAATCCAACACAATGTCTTGCCTGATTAAGTGATGGTCCAAATATTAAGAACTTTTTAATTAAATTATCAAATTATCGAAAGAATGATTCACATTTTAAAATCGAATTATTTTTGACCTCTTAAAGATGCCATTAAATAATTCACAGGCTTAATTCCTTAATTTAAAAGTATTGAATTCATAGCTTGAAGAATTCAATCCTTATAGACCTAATTCATTTTTTTTTAATCAAATCTATTATCTAATCTTTTCAATTCAACAAAGAATGCATTATATTACTTGAAATGCTGATATTTTCCAATTATGAATAACGATTTTGTGAATCAAGTTTCGAAGCTCTGACTAATAGGAGTGATATCTGTGAAGCTCTCAAATCAATGTTAAGCGGGAAAACAATTATGCTTCCTTTAATATTCCTTTAGCTCTTCTCTTTTTTACCTTGTTAACCAGTTCCTAATTCTTAACTGGTCCCTAATCCACAAAACAATTTATCAACTTTTCACTTTGCACTTATGCAATTTATCGTCAATTTGCAAAACTTTTTGTTCCTCAAAACTATAACATTTCATAAATGATAAGTTGAAATGGATAAGAGTAATTTGCAATGTTTTTGCAATTGTTAAATTCTGTTTGCAATTTCTGTTCCACGTATGTTTTCTTGTGCAAAGTGCAATGTTAATATTGAAAAGTGTAATTTGTAAATAATTATGCGGTTTCATTCCACGAGAACTGTAAATTCAATTTTTCTAAAGCAAATTTTGATAAGTTTGTCAAAAATTTGCAAGGCAAACGATTGCTTTACAAATTCATGTTATTATAGCTAGTGAAGCTTTCAAAATGTTAAGACGTGAATTTCTATTCGACGATAATGAAGACCCGGTTATAAAAAGAAACCATAGAGACCGAATTAATATTTCGTGACTACAAGATAAATATAATACAGATAGGATACGTGGACCGGCAAGGGAAGCAAAAATTGCATGTAATGACGATATGCGGGCCAGACCACACATTTTACAGTGTATATGCGTGTTGGGAAATTCGGCTGTAAGTCAAAGATTTGATAATGTATTCCGAATGCTGTTAATTACTCCGAAACCCTGATAACCCTGCTGATGAGGCTTTCAATTGTTGCCACAAAAAAAAAACAAGGCACATAATAGGAAATAGTTTTGTCGTTCTTAAATAAAGATTTCTGTGTCTAAATTACATATGTTCTTTAATAGTTCCAAATGTTTACAATAATTGTTTGAAAGCTAGCTTACTTTAATCACATGTAAAAGTGGATTCACCTATTCGTTCTAAACAAAATATTTGTTCGGACAAAGTTTTTTACATATGAAGTTTAACGTCTCTCTTTTGAAACAGCGCAAAGACTTTACAAAGAGTGCAAGTTCTTTACAAAGAGTGCAGTCTTTGCAAAAGAACATTATGAAACAGAAACAGTTATCACTTTGCAAAAAATTTCAATTTGATAAGTGCAAAGTAAAAAGTTAATAATTTGTTTGTGGTTTAGGGCCCTGGATTATTTTGCTAAAATTGTCAATATGTGTTTGCCTTTCCATCCATTCACATTCTGACCTTCAAAATTCACTTCCACCAACATTTGCCAATAAATCGTGTGACGTTTCCAACATTTAGCGCAATTCCTGATTCTTTCAAGACAAACATTAAATTTATAAATGTTATTGTACTTTGTTATCTGTCTTACTTATTTACAAAATGTCCATTGTCTTAATCTTAAAACCACAAAGTATAATCTGTGCTTAAAACAATGTATTTTTAAATTTTAATTAATTGGTAACGCTTAATTCAGTGTGTATAAACGTAAGAGCCTTTTTTTTATTTAATATATTTATTCGCCATAAACGCAATTAATAAACTACTTAATATTTAAAAAAAAAATTAATTTTGACTGTTATATAAAATTTTGTAAAATTTTTTTTAGAAGATGAAATTAAAGCTGGAGGAGGAGGCGGTGGTGTCGGCAGTGGTGGTAATATTAAATCACCCACTAATCCATGTAATCGTAATGGTTCTACTACGGAAATGGCCGTGGATCAATTGCAGGCTAGCGAAAAATTGATAGCAGGTAAGTTGAAGCTTTAATTAATTTAAGTTCTTCTTATTCTTTTAGTATTAACAAATATTCATTCATTAATTTTTTAGAATTAAACGAAACCTGGGAGGAAAAACTCAAGCGTACTGAAGAGATACGCTTGCAGCGTGAGGCGGTCTTTGCCGAAATGGGCGTGGCCGTTAAAGAAGATGGCATAACTGTGGGCGTTTTCTCGCCAAAGAAAACACCTCATTTAGTTAACTTGAATGAAGATCCCAATCTATCCGAATGTCTACTCTACTACATTAAGGATGGCATCACCCGTTTGGGTACGCACGAGGCTAATGTTCCCCAGGACATACAACTCTCCGGCTCTCATATACTCAAAGAGCATTGTACATTTGAAAATCGCAATAATTCGGTCACTCTAATACCACACAAAGATGCATTGGTTTATTTGAATGGTCGCAAATTGGTGGAACCCGAAATTTTACGTACTGGTTCTCGTGTTATTTTGGGCAAGAATCATGTATTCCGTTTTACCAATCCCGAGCAGGCTCGTGAAATACGTGAGAAACTGACCGAGAGTGCTGAGAATGAAAATGAGAAATGCGATTCTCAGGAGGTGGATTGGAATTTCGCTCAATGTGAGTTGTTGGAGAAGCAGGGTATTGATTTGAAGGCAGAAATGCAAAAGCGTTTGGATGTGTTGGAAGAGCAATATAAAAGGGAAAAGATGCAGGCAGATCAAGAATTTGAAGAGCAGCGTAAGGTGGGTTAAGATTAAAAAGTTTTATAAAATGAATTAAAAAACTAATTAACTAATTTAACAACTAATTTATTTTAAGTCTTACGAGGCGCGCATTGATGCTTTACAGAAACAGGTGGAGGAGCAGTCTATGACCATGTCCATGTACAGCAGTTATACTCCTGAAGATTTGCAGGATGAGGAAGTTTATTGTAAGTGTTTTTGTTCACTTTTATATATCTATAAAATATTATTGTTTTTTTTTTTTTTAAACCACAGCCAATCCTCCCTATGAGTCTTGCTGGACTGCCCGTGAGGCTGGCTTGGCCGCTTGGGCCTTCCGTAAATGGCGTTATCATCAGTTCACTTCTTTGCGTGATGATCTATGGGGCAATGCCATTTTCCTTAAAGAGGCCAATGCCATTTCGGTGGAATTGAAAAAGAAAGTACAATTCCAATTCACTTTACTTACCGATACACTCTACTCACCTTTGCCACCAGAGCTGGCCTCGGCCACCACTCCTTTGCAAACTGAGGATGAATTTGGCTCGCCTCCAGTATCCAAAACTTTGGTAGCTGTTGAGGTAACCGACACCAAAAACGGTGCCACCCACTATTGGTCTTTGGAAAAATTGCGGTAAGTTTTGCTTTCTTTGTTTGGCTCTTGTTTTTGAGTTACTAACCCAGTTTTGTTTTTTGATTTTGAATCTTTTAACAAAAGTGTTCATTTAAGTTTTTCTCACTCACCCATTGTTTTCGTTAGAAGAGCAACATGTTTTTTGTTTAAAAGTTTTTTTTTACTTTTATTAAATTATATTTATACATTTGTTTAAACCTCAAAGGCTTATTATTTTTGTTTGTATAACAAAATTCTGTAAGCTTTTAATTTGTATAGCCATTAAAACTAATTTTGAACGTGCATGGTGGTAATTTTACGTTTCAGTTTCATTTAAAATTTATTCATTTTCAATTTAGTACTACGTGTCTAGTTAATTTTTGAAATTATACTCCCTTTAATAGATGTTTAAAACCCTTCCCCGTAGTAATCGTTGTGTGTTTTTTGATTGCGGGAGAATTTGGTTTGTAAAATTAAGTTATCATTTCAGTTTAGCATGTTATAGACCAAGAATTGCAAACGATTGTTAGTAATTTGCTTATTACTTTACGCTAGGAACACAACTGGGACGAACGATGATTTTCGCCCAACACGACGATCTAGTTGGTGACAATTCGTTGTGTAAATTCCTATAAAACACAATAACGACAAAGAATAATAAATATTTTATTTAATAATTTAATGTTTTTGTTTTCGTATAACAGCTGATAGGAAGTGTGACCATATTTAAAAAATATATATAAAGAATAAACATTAACAAAAACACAGGTAAAAACAATTTTTATAGTTAATTATTTTGTATATTTATTTTTAAATTTATAAAGTAAAAAATAACATTATTTACTAAAAAATTTAAAACTGAAACGAAACCTGGTCACCCCGTATTGTTTGTTTGTCGTTCGCCGGCGTAAGAAATAGTCTCTATCGACGCCTTTATTGTGTGTATTTTCATTTACACAAATGTGTTTTATTTTGAGCGACAAATATTCGCGACCAAAAATTCGTTGTTCGTCCCAGTTGTGTTTCTAGCAATAAGTATCTAGTTGTTGCCGTCAGGTTTACGTAGAGAGAGAAATATAAATTTAAAGTAGCTTTAACATTTCATTCGAGCTTTTTGTAGAGCTTCAAATTTTGTTTAAGTCGTTGCCTTATTTATCGAAAGACATTAAAGACGACATGAATCAATGCCAGTAATTGTCCAAAAAAATAGTGTTCTGATACCTATAACAGAGACATTATCCCTGGCTATTTAAAACGAGATCCAAATCGTTTAAAGAAATCTTATAAACATCTTCATTGTCCAAAAGAAGTGAGTTCTGATACAACAATAATATTATCTCTGTACACCCGAGAATACTTAATATCGAAATAATCAACTCTTGGATTTTCCAACTTTTTAACATTCCACTGCGAGATCCGGTGCTCCAGAATCTATATAAATCTGATATTGAACTGTTTAACTATCTTGTTTAAGAACATTATTATTATGTTCCACAGTTGAACAACATTTGTTTTTAAATATCGAGTTTTATTAGAAATGATATGGCTCATAAAAGATAGACGATTAATGAAGGTATTGCACCTCCGAATATAAAGTGAATTTATGAATTTATAATTTTTCTAACATTCATGTATTAGTCGATCACTTAGAAGCTGACCATCAAATGTCCACGTTACGTAGAAGAATATTGCAAAGTGATTTTGACACCTGTCAATCACCTTCTGCCTTCCGGACTTCCGAACTTAGAGTTTGCAAGATAATTGGAGCTCATTTGTCTCTAATATTCCACTGCATGTCTCTGTGCTCCAGAATCGATATTAATCTGATAGTGAACTCTTGAACTATTTCGTTAAAGAACGAACGTTTAACTATTCGTGTGTTGTTTATTGCATTCTAGTGTTTTGAAATTATATTTAATTTGACCTTTCTCCTCGAACGACATATGATCTTTCAAGGGACTTACACACTTAAAAGCGTAGGAAGCGTTGACACTTGAAAAGCGAAAATTTCGTTTACTTTCTACTTTTGAAAGCGTCGCAATCTTCGAGCAGCTAACATTGACAAAAATGACAGCTAACAAATATTTTCATTTGAAATTGAGCTTACGACAACACCTCCGAAAGTACATATATAAAACAAACATGATTGCTGCGAAAAATCTTCACATGTAACTTGAAAGCTATAAAGGCGTTGTCGTTAAAAATCGAGGTGTTGAAATCCATCTTTACTTAAATTGAACGTGGGATAATCTGGTAATTTGAGGGATTAATTCTCCGCCAACAAGTAAGAAAATATAGTCGGTCAAGCCCGCCATATCGGGTTTTCCAATAGCTACTTGACAACTCTGAATTTAAATTGTGAACGCACTATTTCACTGATCATCTAATTGTTGCTTTCTTTTTTTTCAGTAAACTTAACATTTTCGTTATGGTAAAGTACACGAAGGAACAACGTTTGGAAATTATAAAAATGTACTACCGAAATTCGGAGTCGGTGACCGCAACTTTAAGAGCGTTAACTCCAATTTTCGGTCGTAATTATCGCCCTAGTAGACAAGCAATAACAAGTTTAGTGCAAAAATTTGAGTCTACATATTCATTGTGTGATGCTGTCGTGCCAGTGAGACAACGGCCTGGTCGAAGTTCCGAAAATATCGCTGCCGTTCAGGCGTCCGTAGCAAACGATTCAAATCAGTCGATTCCGCGGCGTTCTCAAGAACTGGGCATCCCCAAGACCACTTTATGGCGAATTTTGCGTAAGGATCTGGGTTTACACCCATACAAGATTAAGCTGACTCAAGAATTGAAGCCGATGGACCATTTGAGTCGACGTACGTTCTCCGATTGGGCTCTGGAGAAGATGCACCAAGATGATGAATTTCATCGCAAAATCATCTTCAGTGACGAAGCTCATTTTTGGCTCAATGGGTTCGTCAATAAGCAAAATATGCGTTATTGGTCTGCTGAAAATCCACATGTGCTTCACGAATCACCACTTCATCCACAAAAAATTACTGTTTGGTGCGCTTTGCATGCCGGCGGCGTCATTGGGCCATATTTTTTCGTCGACAATAACGATCGTCACGTTACTGTGAATGGCGATCGTTATCGCGCAATGATTAGCGATTATTTTTGGCCCGAATTGGAACACATGGACTTGGATGACATGTGGTTTCAACAAGACGGTGCCACAAGCCACACAGCACACGTTACAATCGATTTACTGAAGAGTAAGTTTGACGAGCGTGTTATCTCAAGAAATGGACCAGTCAATTGGCCGCCTCGTTCTTGCGATTTAACGCCTCTAGATTTTTTTCTTTGGGGCTACGTCAAATCATTGGTCTATGCCAACAAGCCGACAACGTTGGAAGAACTTAGAGCCAACATTGAACGCGAAATAGCGGCCATTCCGGCCGAAATGTGTGACCGAGTCATCCAAAATTGGGTCCAACGAATCGACCACTGTCGACGTGGCCGCGGTGCCCATATGAACGAAGTCGAGTTCCATTCATAAATGTTTTGAATGTATTTCAAGTCGGTAATAAAGTTTTGGAAATATCTCAAACGGTTTGCGTTTTATTTAAAAAAAAAGTTGTCAAGTCCTTATTGGAAAACCCTTTATAATACCCTTCATACAGTATATGTATAAAACAGTTTTTCAAAAATGGAGGTTATATAGGAGATATAACCACCCCTATCGTGAATAAAAATTCCACACGAAATTTGTTCCCTTATATTTTTTTAACAATGAATTTTAATCGGAAAAATGTGAAAAGGGAACAAATTTCATGTGGAATTTGTATTCACGATAGGGGTGAACCTATTGGGGACCGATCATCCAAAAATTTAGTGTCATCATGTCTGTGAATATAAGTATAATATGTGTTAAACTTTATCTCGATATCAATACTTTTAAAAGATTTATGTGGCTTAAAGTGAATTACAGAGAGGGTCTTATATGGGAGTTTCGACTAATTATGGACCGATCATAATAAAATTGTACCGTATTATTTTTAGACATGTGAAATATATTTGCGTTAAATATTATTTGGATACCAACATTTTTGAGCGAGTTATGCTCTTTAAAGTGATTTTCGGAAGTGGGCCTTATATGGGAGCCACGAGTAATTATGAACCGATCTGCACAAAATTCGTAGATGTGATTTGGCTTTATTTACCACTCATTTGTGATAAAATTTGTTTGGATAGTTGCATAATTCAAACATTTATGATCAGTAAACCCCAATTTCGGGAGGACATTTGTATGGGGGCCAGCCAGGTGAAATAATGGACCGATTTCCACCAGTTTCAATTCTATTTATCCTTGGGCCGAAAAAATATCACGTATCAAATTTTATCGAAATATCTTCAAAATTGCGACCTGTACTCGGCGCACAAGCTTTACATGGACAGCCAGCCAGACGGAGGGACGGACGGACAGACGGACATTGTTATATCGACTCAGAAAGTGATTCTGAATCGATTGGTATACTTTACCACTATTGTGGTGTAGGGTATAAATAATAACAATATTGACAATTTACAACAATCGACAAAAAACGATATCGTTTCGTATTAATGACGCTAAGGGTGATTGTTTCCCCTTCTCCTTTAGTGGTTAAGACTTTTTTATTTGTTTACAAAATAATCGCATTTACTCGTACGTCAAATAATTTTATTTTGAGAAAGAACTGAGTCATGTAAATATCTTTTGCTTGCTATTTTGAATATAAATAAAGTTTTTTTCTGAGATGCAAAGCTTGCCTTTAAAAAGCATAAGATTTTATGATATAAAAATTCTCCAAAATCCGCAAAAATCTCGTTTCCAACACTCTTAAAAAACCACCATTACACGCTCCATTCTAACTTAATTTTCTCTTTTTTCACAATCATTCTGCCATTTCAGTTTACTTTAATTTCATTCTTATTATTTCTTATACATATATCAAACATTTATCCTTTCCCGTAATTTGATTTCTCAATTTTACTATTTAGTTGAAACATTCAGCCCAATCATGAATAAAAAATCCGCGGGAGTTTTTCCCTTTTTTATTTTTTTTAACATTGAATTTGAATAGGAAAAATGGGAAAAGGGGGAAAAAAACTCCCACGGAATTTTTATTCATGAATGGGCTGATTTTATTTGAAAAATAAAAAAAAATATATATACCTATATTTTTCTTAACATTCACATATTCACACACTTAATAGTTATCGTTTGGAAATGATGCGACAAATTTATAATGTGGAATCACCACCATCATCCATGCTCTATGATACGTCAGCTTTAGTTAATGATGGTCAATTATTGCAAAATTCTTGTACTTCTCTAATACTTTCCAACACTCTGAACACCATCTCTAACAATACAACTTCTACTACTGCTGTTACTAATAGTAGCATTAATGCTATTACAGCTGCTCCTACTACTACTACTGCTACTACTGCGTCAGCTTGTGCTAATCTGTATGAAAGTGGTCTTTGTAATTTTCATGAACTGACTAGAAATTGTAATGTGGGACAAGTTATAGTGCCAGCGAGACAATCAGCCACTAAATCCATATTGTCGAAATCAAACAACAGTTCACCATCCCGTTTGTCATTGGCAAATCTTTTGCCTTCTAGGTTTGCTTTCATTTTTTCGAGGTTTCTTTAATTTCTATATACCTGTACATACATACATATATTCTAACTATATACCTACATTGTTTAATTACATTTAATCACTTAGTATAGTTTATAATTATAATCAAATCTAATTATTATGTTATTATATTTGGCATCACATTCATAGTTTGTTATACTCATATGTACATACATATTTGAAAGTGTCCTAATTGCATCCGTAGGTCTTTAAGTTAAATTATTTCACGGCCTTAGAAAAAGGAAATTTCAAAAGAATATAAGTATAAATATTGATACAAACTTAGATCGATTGTTAAAATACTATTTTTGGTGGTGTTTTAAAGTTCTAAAGTCACCCAGTAAAAACTTGGTTATGGCTTGCACTTACACAATAACTTACTTTTCCCTGACTACTTCATACCATCTGCATTACTGCAAAGTAGTTGTTGTATAATATCTTACTTGTTATCTGTTATATAACTGCTTGTTTGCTAGATATTTGCACATGCTGTGATCACGTTTTCCGCCACACCCAGCTAGCAATAATTTACTGTAACTAGTTGTATTGATTTTAAGCTAATGACATATTTAAAGAGTGATTTTTTAAGAGCTTTCGAATTTGATTTAAAAATAAAACACATAAAATTTAGAGAAATGTTTAAAATTAATTAAAGTCGTTTAAACGCATCGATATAATTCAATGTTTAAAGTTGATTTCATGTAAATGTTTACCGCGGCCCCAAATGTTTCATACGCTGGTTAAAATTTTGACATTAACTCTGCAACATATCGGCCAGTATCTCACGAATAAATTTTTTAATATTAGCTTGCAGAGCGTCAACCGTTGCGGGCTTGTCGCTAAAAAATTCTTCAATATTAGCTTGCAGAGCGTCAACTAAAGATATGAGCCTTCACATTGCCGCACAAAAACTAGTCTAAAGGCGTTAAATCGCACGATCTGATGGGCCAATTGTTCGGCCCTAAACGTAAAATAAATTATTGACCGAACTCACCTCTTAACTGGGTCAATATTAAGCGTTCTGTGTGGCATGTGTTACCATCTTCCACCATCGGTTCTAAGCACCCGAATTACCCGATATTACTCAACTCAGCAGCCATTGCTGTTACAACCATAGCCCATAGTCAGCTAAGCCCAGCTTTTCCATTTTGGGCAAAAAAAAAATAATTTGTAATCATCGCACAAGAATAGCGCTCGCTATTCACAGTAACCTTCCTGCCTTCATGGTCTTTGAAAACGTACGGTCCCATGATGCCACCGGTCTATAATCCACACCAAACAGTGCATTTTTTGGAATGCATTGACAGTTCTTGCAATGCTTCTGGCTGCTCTTCACACCAAATACGACAATTTTACCAGAAATGAGCTTCTTTGTTGAACACAATTTTCCAATATAAAAAATGGATCTTCACGCAACTCTGCCAGCTCCCATTCACCAAAAGTTAGCCATTGTAGTAGATCGTGTGGCTCAATTCTTGCACCAGCTGTATTTTAAAAGCTTTTACACTCAAATCGTTCCGCAAAATTTTCCACCTAGTGGCATAAAAGAAGACCAACAGTGCCGAAACGATAATTCACGGTCATCAACAACACTATAGCTTTATATAGACGGTTGTCAGATCTTACAACGTTGTCCGAAAAATGTTCAGAAAATGTCTAACAATTGTGTGAACTTAAAATTTTTGTCTTCCAAGAAAAGAAAAGAAAAAGCATTGAGAATTTATCTTTTGCAAACAATTTTTCAATGCCACTACATTGCTAGATCTGACAACATTGTATGATCTGACAACCGTCTATACATAGCTTATCACCTGAGTTCTACATTTGTAAAATGAAGAGGTAGTGAAATGTTCAGTAAGTTTGTGTTCTAAATTTTGTGAAAATTTTTTGAAAAGTAAAATATCATTTTTAGTTTGGTTTATCGTAGTATAAGTTTCACTCGTTTTCTGGAACGCTCTGAAAATGTATATGTGGAATTGAACGCGAATTCTGTTTCACTTTGTAGTAGAATATACAACATAGGCGTATATGTATGTATATATTTTCCTCTGTTCGCACTCTACGTATACGCAATTTGGTTTCATTATCCAATAATATAAATTTGGTGCAAAATTTATTTACAAAATTTCGAATAGCGAAATCAAATGGTCGCTCAAACTGACCATAAACTGAAAGAAGTGCTCGATGCACTTTCTTAAACGAACATTTGAATTTTGTTAATAAAATTTAATAGTTTGCAAGTGTTGTTCGTTTGTAAAACGTTTCATGTTTTAACTTATACAGGCGTGTCACATAATTCGATCGGAATGGTTTCAATTCCGTATTTGCAAATCGATTGTTTTCGCTTTACACTTTAGAAATCTACAGTGATTTCATACCGAAAAAAAAAAATTCTTTTTTATACCCTACACCACCATAGTGGGGAGGGTATATTGGATTTGTGCTGATGTTTGTAACGCCCAGAAATATTGGTCCAACACTCATCTTAAAGTTTACCGATCGACTCAGAATCACTTTCTGAGTCGATTTAACGATGCCCGTCCGTTCGTCCGTCTGGCTGGCTGGCTGTCTATATAAAGCTTGTTCGTAGTGTACAGGTCGCAATTTTGAAGATATTTCGATAAAATTTGGTACGAGATATTTTTTCGGCCCAAGGATGGATGGGATTGAAACTGGTGGAAATCGGTCCGTTATTTCATCTGGCCCCCATAAATGTTTGAATTATGCAACTATCCAAACAAATTTCATCACAAATGAGTGGTAAATAAAGCCAAATCACATCTACGAATTTTGCGCAGATTCGTCCATAATTAGTCGAAACTCCCATATAAGACCCTCTCCGTAATTCACTTTAAGCTCCATAAATCGTTTAAAAGTATTTATATCGCGATAAAGTTTAACATATATAATATTTATATTAACAGAAATCATGACACTAAATTTTGGTCCAAAATAGGTGATATCTCCCATATAACGCCCATTTCTAAAAAACTATTTTATACATATACTGGGTGTAGGGTATTATATGGTCGGGGTTGACCGACTATACTTTCTTACTTGTTCGTTTTCTAAAGATTCAATTTACGGAATCAAAACCACTTTCAATCGGAAATGAGTTTTGTGACATGGCTGATAGACCAAACTGAACATGTTTAACAGTGACATTATGTTACACGAAAACAGCTGAGTTGTCAAAAAGAAAATTTCTAAAAAAAAATCACCCTTTATAACTGCTTATTTTCTTCTAGAACTAACTATCAATGAATTATTTAATTCACTACCTGTAACTAGTTACAATAATGCTAAAGTAATGAAATATTTATAAGCAGTTTAAGTACGTACTAGCCGTCAATAACACCGTACTAAAACATTAATTTAACCCTAGAACAGATACTCGGGTACAATTTTTTTTTTTTTTGCCTATATCTCTTGAACCAGCTAGAATATTTGCATGAAACAAAAACTAAAACATTTGTAAAATACTAAAATACGCATTTAAAAACTAATAATGAAATTGGACCATTTAATTGGAAAAAGCCAAACTAAGCTAGATACAAACGAATTCCGGGTATGCATCGTACGGTTAAAATGTTATAGTGAAAGTAATGAAGTGCCGGTAAAATTAAGCAGTTTTATTTATTACTTGGCAATCAAAATTTTTGCTAAGCAAAATCTGTAACCACAGTTTTTGCAGTCATTAAGTGATTCTAAATGAACTTTAACCCTTTTTTGATACGCTACGTTTTTCTATGATTCCTGATTAAGTTTGAAATTTCCTTTTTACATAAATCTTACTTTTAAAAATCACATCTGCATGACTTACTTATACATACATACATAAATATATAATATAATATAAAGTATTCTTTTAATTAAATTTTTAATTTTTATTTATATGTAAATAATATTTGCTATATTGTTATTAATGTTCGTTGCCTTTGAGGAATTAAGTAATTTGTATTTTACTTATTTTAGTTTATAATCTTTTAAAATATGCTAATTTTCTTGATTCCTTTTTATACCCTACACGACAATAGTGGGGAGGGTATATTGGATTTATGCTGATGTTTATAACGCCCATAAGTATTGGTCCAACACCCACCTTAAAGTATACCGATCGACTCAGAATCAATTCCTGAGTCCGTCCATCTGGCTGGCTGTCCATGTAAAGCTTGAGCCGCAAAGTACAGGTGCGTGATATTTGTTCGGCCCAAGGACGGAAGGGATTGAAATTGTTGGAAATCGGTTCATTACTTTACCTGGCCATCATACAAATATCCGAAATAGGGCTTTAACGATCATAAATGTTTGAATTATACAAGTATCCAAACAAATCGGCCCATAATTAAACTCTTAAACTCTCTTAAAAATGTCGGTATTCAAATATGTTTCGTATAAATACAAATATTATGGTCGAATTTTATGATGATCGAACCATAATTAGTCGTAGCTCCCATATAAGGCCCACTTCCGAAAATCACCTAATATTATAATGGTCGGTCCATAATTAGTCGAAACTCCCATATAAGACCATCTCCGTATTTCACTTTAACCTCCATAAATCTTTTTAAAGTATTTATATCGAGATAAAGTACATAATATTTATATATTTAAGGAAGTTATAGTACTAAATTTTTTTGACCAAAATCCGAATTTACACTGTTTATGGAGAATGGTTAAATTTAAGGTTAGGCATTAATTAGCCTGTCATATCCTGAATTGTCATCCTTTGTCATATATTTATTATAAACTTGAGAAAATTTAATCTTGGGTTGCTTTAGATCAGTGATGTTCAGCCCCTAGAACAATTGTTTAAAAAATTTACACATATTTTTTATGCCCTTTTAAAAACTTCCATTTAGTCGTCGCAGATGAGCACCCAAAATATACAGAGCTGATGATTTTGACGTTTCAAAAAGCCTAAATCAGATTTTTAAAGAAATAATAAGTTATATTACTTGTTGGCACCTAAATTATTGTGTGTTAAAGTGTATCGCTTAATATTACATGCTGCAAAAATATAAACAAAACGCAGTTCTGAAAGAAAAAGATAACTATAAAACTTGATTATCTTCCGTCTTTTGATACTTCTATATACTTTGTGTTGCTGGTTAGCACTTGTGCAAGCAACCCAGTGGGAAAAAGATGCTGCAAAGAGGCCTTCTTTGGCAGTCACAAGTACTTCCAGCCGCATTGTCAATTGCCGTGTCATTGTCAGTCAAGGCCTTGCTTACCCGCTACTGATTACGTGCCTACGAAAAGGCCAACTATCTTTTTCGATGTCGCACAGGCCTTTGATAAAGTTTGGCATAAGGGTCTAATACATAAGATTAAGTGCTTACTGCCTCCTAGTACTCATTAATTACTAGATCCTTACCTATCTGATTGCCTATTTAGGGTTAAATACAGGGATTATCTGACAAGTGACTATGACAACAGGCCAATGTTGAGTATTTCTTAAGCTAATCTCTCGCAAAGACAAGGACAAGTCAAATGTTCATGGGATCTATGCACTAATGTAGGTTCATAACCACCTCAATTTGGTTCGGGGTGGGGGCTCACTTTTTTTGATTATAAACTTGGTTGGCGGAGAATTAATCCCTAAAATTGCTAGGTTATGCTACATCGCTTTAAGTAAGTCCCAAGTCGACCTATAACTTCCTATAGGAAGCTGGAACACAAATCTCTCGAAGGCAGAGAAAAAAGGGCGGCCTGATTGCCCAACCAGAGCTGAATTACGACTGGGGAATCATCTACTTGAAAAAAATATGGTTAGATTTTAGTATGTTCGAGATGGCTCCAAACAAACACTCTATTTTTTGATATTTTGAAATAATTGAACAGCCATTGTGTTGGGTCGTTATAATTCATTCACATTTTTAAATAACTACTATTATTAATTATTTAATTTGTTATTTATTTAGTGGTCCTTTAATTAATTTAGTATTGTTTTCTTTTTATTAAGCTTTGAGTTTGAGTTATGTACAAAACTTATAATTTCTTAAATAATTTTAAATCACCAGCGAACATATTTTATTTTATTTGATTTTTTATAGCTTTAAATGTCTGTCCAAATATATTAATTAAATATTAAATATTCATACATATATTAAAACCTTTATTTAACAAACTTAAATAATAATAAATTTATGTTTATTTGCTTCTTATAGGCAACGCCTTGAATTGATGCGTGAAATGTATCACAATGAGGCCGAACTCAGTCCTACATCACCCGACTACAATGTCGAATCTTTAACTGGTGGTGATCCATTCTACGATCGTTTCCCCTGGTTCCGTATGGTGGGCCGTTCTTTTGTTTATCTCAGTAACTTATTGTATCCTGTACCATTGGTGCACAAGGTGGCCATTGTTAATGAGCGTGGAGATGTTCGTGGTTATTTGCGCATTGCAGTGCAGCCGGTCTTGGTAAGTTCTCAAAAGGAGAGTAGAGGCTTTTCAAATGTTTATTAATTATATATTTAATTCTTAACAGGACGAAGAATCGCTTGACTTTAACAATGGTGTTAAACAGTCGGCTCGCTTGGTTTTCAACGAGGATGATGCTAAACCCAAATATCGGTCTTTGAATGAAAAGGATGATGTGCAACGTTATATTGATAATGGTGGTTTGGATTCGAAATTGGAAGGTAAGATATATTATGGTATATGCGTTAGTAACTTAACAAAATTTGTAGGGTGTGGAAAATGTTTAAAATAAATTATGCAAAACTAATATGTACAGTGGGTAGCAAAACTGTCCGGATGTTTTGCATTATGGAAATAAGGTAATGATGTGCTCATGCGGCCCATGTCAATGGTATTCTTTTTTCATCAGACTGGTATCGGTTGACAGTCGTTTCGTCGCTCCAAATAACCCGTTTCCAGTCATCTACTGGTTTTTACAGAAATGAAGGCATTTTTTCACATTTCTATCGGAAAGTGCTGGCATTTTCTTTTTCACACTGGCTTACAAACCAATTCTATTTAATGCGTGTTTAACCGTCCAGCAACTGACATCCTTATCAATGCTTTTTGCAGCATTTTTCGGGGTCTAGATGTCCTTATTATGTAGGAAACTTTTAATCTGCCGGGTATCACCATCACAAAGCAGTCTTGGTTGACCCCCTTGGTTATTATTTACCGTGGGTTTATATAATTTACCGTGGGTTTACTTAAATTTTTTTTCAGTAATTTTACGTCATGAATAATTATTTTGCAACTAATTTATTACATTGAAATCAATATCAGTTGGCGTTTTTCTCATTTTTAAAGATCCTTTATTTTTTTATTTAAAAATCACGTTAATCAATTCACAGGTCAAACAATAATGAACAAATAGAGCAATAAAAGCTTGATAACGAGATCGCAACAAAAAAACACCAACGGGTCAAATAAAGTTACATTTTAACAGAACAATATCGTTATTTTCCGTTTATTTTCTGTACTGTACAAAAGTGTCCGAATAGTGAATTTTTTGCTTTTTTAATATATTTTTTTTTTGAAGCAATTGATGTGAGTTTTTGAACTTTATAATTTAGAATACGGTTCAATTAAGTAAAAAAAATACATATTTATGATAATATACCTATATTTGTATTATTTTCATTACCTTACTTCCTTAATGGAAAACATCCGTACAGTTTTGCTTCCCACTGTATATAAAATCAATTGGGGAACTGAAATCCAGTTCTTTCAGATATTCTTATAATATTTATTATTCTTCAAATTAAATTAAATAACGAATCAAAATCTTATGCACACCCTGAATTTTATGTTTCCTTTTGTTTCCAACATCAATTCTGTTTTTATGTCTGTATAAAAACAAATTCTTGTATTAACTTATGAAACAACCAAAACAAATATACTAATAATCAGAACTTGGAGATGCAGATTCAGGACGTGGCATTGATTCAAATTCAGCATCTGAATGCCAGGAAACTCAAGATGAACCCGGTGACCATTTGCAAGTGGGTAAAGAATTTACATTCCGCGTTACGGTTTTACAAGCAACTGGCATTGGTGCCGAATATGCCGATATATTTTGTCAGTTCAAGTAAGTTTTAAACTTTTGAAATATGTTTTAAAAAAATGTGTGTTTAAAAATTGTTTTAAAATTCTTTGAAATTTGAACAGTTTCTTACACCGTCATGAGGAGGCTTTCTCTACCGAACCAGTTAAGAATTCTGCTGGTGATCGTTTGGGTTTCTATCATGTACAAAATGTAAGTTTTATTTCTTTCTTTCATTGTATTTATACATATGTATGTATGTATTTAAATATTTCTTTCTTTTTTTTTTTTGTTATTTGCTAAAGATCACTGTACCCGTTACCAAATCATTTATTGAGTATTTAAAAACTCAGCCGATTATGTTTAAGGTATTTGGTCATTATCAAACACATCCTTTGCATAAGGATGCCAAACAAGAATTTGTTTCCAGACCACCACCAAGACGCATGTTACCACCAAGTATACCGATATCGCAACCAGTACGTAGTCCCAAATTTGGTCCACTACCTTGTCCTCCATCCTCTACGGTATTGGCGAAACATGATGTTTTGGTATGGTTTGAAATATGTGAATTAGCACCCAATGGTGAATATGTGCCAGCGGTAAATATCTTTCGCTTTAAAAACCTATAAAAAAAGAAAATTTTCTTAATTATTATTATTACTTTTGATTTCTTTAATAAACAGGTTGTTGAACACAGCGATGATCTTCCTTGCCGTGGTCTATTCCTTTTGCATCAGGGCATACAAAGACGTATACGCATAACCATTGTCCATGAGCCTACACCCGAGGTTAAGTGGAAAGATATTCGTGAATTGGTGGTGGGACGCATACGCAATACCCCCGAATCCTCCGAGGATGATGAAGATTCTTGCGTTTTGTCTTTGGGTCTATTTCCGGGTGAGGCTTTGGAAGTGCCCGGTGATGATCGTTCGTTCTTTAGATTTGAGGCCGCCTGGGATTCTAGTCTTCACAATTCGGCTCTCTTAAATCGTGTGTCACAGGGTGGTGAAACTGTTTATATAACCCTGAGTGCTTATTTGGAGGTGGGATCTTATAGACATTTATTTTTAATTATTTTTCACTACTTGAATTTTTTTTTTATATTTTTGTTTTTAGTTGGAAAATTGTGCTCGCCCTGCTATAATTACCAAAGATTTAAGCATGATTATTTATGGTCGCGATGCGCGTACTGGTCCACGTTCATTGAAACATCTCTTCTCTGGTCAATATCGTAATCCGGAGGCAAATCGTTTGTCGGGCGTTTATGAATTGTCATTGAGAAGAGCTTCAGATGCAGGTAGTCCAGGTAGAAATTTTTAAAATGTAGTGACTGTTGTTATAGTTAATTAAGTTTTTGTTTTTTTTTTATTATTGATTTGATTTATTTATTAATGTTGCTGCTTTTATAAGGGTTATAAACATTTAAGATTTAGTTAAGCTGCCGAAAATTAATGAAATATTTGATTTGACTAATAATATTTAAAACTCTTAAGCACATTTCAATATGAATACCCTCAAAATCAGGGTAGTGATACAGTTGGATTAAAGTTGACTTGGTTTCTTTTCCAATAAAAAATCTTTAGCAAAGCGCAATATGAAAGATCCCAAATCTGGTTACGTCTTTTTCAGCAAATATTTGCCAAGTATGGCCGTACCTTTAGATTAGCACAAGCATTTTTAGATTATTTTCACAGTAATAAATGTCCCGATTACCGTTCACAACACCAAAATGTTGTATTGTTTCGACTACAACACAACATGCATTTTTCATACGATTAAGCCGATAAGTGTTGTGAATCGTAATCGCAGTTTACAACATACAATATCAAAAACTTGGTGTTGTGAACGACAATCGTGGCCAAAAAGTCGGTATTCGAGCGAGATATGCAGAGATAATAGGTTAGTTTCCGTGGACAGCCATTCTTAAAGAAGCTCACTTGAGTCCATTAAAACCGTTTGTATGAGGAATATTAGTAAAAACGACCATCGTATTCTAAGTTAAAATCGTACCCAAGCTGGCTATTGCTACATATAGGAACTAATACAAGCCTTAGAGATATCCTAAATTTCTTAGTTTAAGAAGTTAGTAAGAAGATCGCGGATTTTTAATTTAAGTTTCTTCAGATTGTCAGAAACGTTGGCCAGATATTAAAGACAAAATTGTGAAAATTGCATTCGGGGCGACTAAAGTCTTTATTATGGAGTTTTACTATCATTCCCTCTTACATATAAATTGAGGAATAAAAACCATATCCAATCATTTGGCGAAACGAACTTGGTTCATTGAAATTAACTTGGGTCATCTGTCGAAGAAATCAAATGATTCGTTGTTGCAGCTTCTACCCAGAATGTCATTCATGTTGGATATCTATAAATGCCTTTCTAATTTCTTTCTACCTAGATTTTTGGCCGTTAGTGGCAATGAAGTGTCGGAATGGCATTAAACATATTCTCAGAATATTATGTCGCGGATTAAAGTTCTTTCTGAAATATATAAGAGAAAAAAAAACTAATTAAACGTTTGGATTCTGAGTAGTTTTTAAATTTTTTATAATATGTAATTGAATAGTTGAACAAATATTTCAATATTTTCAACTAAACCAAGCTTATGCAAAAATAACAAACTTATTTTTTTTTTAATTTTTACAATTAACAAATTTCTAGCTGCTTTAAAAAAATTGTATTTATCAACATTTAGTTTAAAAAGTTCACCAAAAATTCTGTAAAAGATTTGAATTTATTAAATTTTGTTGTCTGTTCTTTCTTTAATTAAAACAAAGGTGTGCAACGTCGTCAACGACGTGTTCTTGACACTAGCTCAACATATGTACGCGGTGAAGAAAATCTCCACGGCTGGCGTCCACGCGGCGACTCACTCATCTTCGATCATCAATGGGAATTAGAGAAATTGACACGTCTCGAAGAAGTCGGACGTGTACGTCATTTATTGTTGTTACGCGAACGTCTGGGCATGGATACAAATCCAAATCCAACCACAAAAACTGAAAAGGATGTTTGTAATTTGGCTGCCAAGGCAGCTACATCACCAGTACACATGGTCATACCACCATCACCACAGACACCCGTTAAGGATTCACAACAGATGATGCCAGAGCGAGAATTCAATGAACGTGAAAAGGACCTAATGTCAAAATGTTTGAAATTGATACAAGGTGAGTTAATAAAATAAAAAAAAAAAATATTATATAATAATTTTAATTAAATTTTAATGAAATATTTGTAGGACATTATCAAAAATCAGAAAATTCGGATAATCAAACCCAATCGGATGTTTCACCCAGTGATGAGGGCTGTGCTGATATGACAGTCAGCTGCATATCCAGCAATTCCATGGAGTAAGTATGGTTAAAGGACTTAATGTAGGGGAAACTTAACTTATAGAATACGTAGTGATTTAGGAAATCGTTTAAACTATTTGAAACAGTCAGTTTGTGTTTATGACGGTAATTAATGGGTCTAAAATTTGAGCAATTTGTGTTACGAAAACTTTCGGAGACCCTGTAAACGCCAGTACGATTAGAAGATCTTTGTATCAAAATGGCCTACATGGTAAAGAGAATTCCACATAAGAAGCCCTTTATATTAAAGAACAAGCAAATTGAACGTTTGAATTTCACAAAAAAAAAGTATATAAAAAACGAGCCTCAAATTTTTTGCAATAATATTCTCTTTAACCACAAAAGATATTTGAGATATTTGGAGGCAAAACCCCCCAAA
Source organism: Bellardia bayeri (assembly GCA_950370525.1). Lineage (NCBI taxonomy): Eukaryota > Metazoa > Arthropoda > Insecta > Diptera > Calliphoridae > Bellardia > Bellardia bayeri. The sequence goes on along the minus strand of OX493268.1, from coordinate 17,245,862 downwards.
AAAATTTACGAACCAAGAACGGCGAAGCCTTTAGCAATAAACATGTTACTAAGACGGTAAAACATGGCCGCGGTAATCCTCTGGGGTTGTATGGCGGTATCAGGGTAATCGGTAATCTTCTATTTATAGAATCTACAATGAAAAAGGAAGATTATCGCGACATTTTAGTATTTAAAAAAAATTGCACTACTTTGAAATTTAGTGGTATTGTAATGAACTTTTAATAGCACTACCACTAATTACTTGATTTTTAGTGCTCTAAAAATATAGTGCAATACGCCCATCTCTGAGTGTAGAGAAATTAGAACTAGTGCAAAGCTAGATTTTCTAACAGGACAATAATCCGAAGCATACCTGCCTTTCCAATTGTGAAAGAGAGGTTGCTTAATCACTGTCATCCTCCGCAGTACCCAGTTCGCAATCCAATTCAGCACCTGTGGAAATATATGAACAAAAAAATTAAAGACACTAGAAAACTTGTTGATTCTATGTCTAGAAGATTATCGGATGTGATAAAGACACAAGGACTACAAACAAAATATTAAATACAATGTTTTACATGATATTAATATATATACCTCTTGACTTTATTTTGACGCGAAAATTCTTTTACTGTTACCGATAAAATTTAATTATTTCATTCTGTTCCTTATTTTTCTAGTTTTTGTTAATGAATTATACTTTGCTTAAGTTACTTATGAATTAGTATATGTACGTATAATAAAACATATTTCTAAACAATATTAAATGTTTTCTTTATATTGACGCTCACAGTATATCTTTGATATTAAAGCAAAGCCATTCTTCATAATTATAACAATTTGTAAATTAAAGCTCATGAGGAAATCACATTCTTTTAAATAATATGAACGTATATTTAATGTAAAACACCAACCCCCTTATTCAAAAACGATTATTAAATTTAATAAACGTTTATTAAGACAGATTTGCATATAAAAATTTGCTTAATAAACGTTTGTTAAATTTAATAATCGTTTTTGAATAAGGGGGCAATTGTTTTAGAACATTTTAAACAAACTCTATTTAGTTTTAAACGTTTTCAAAAAGGTTTGAATTGACTGAAACTAAACACAAACTGTTTCAATAGATTTGAAAGAAACTCTCTGTAGTTTTAAACGATTTCGTAAAGGATTGAACTTATACCATAACAAAAGGCCTTTCAAAATGCCAAATTTTATAATTACTACACATCTGTCTAAAAGCATATTTTAAATCACAATTTAGCCAAAAGTTCAACCTTTTCTCTCTTAAGTTTAATGGACACAATTAAATCAAAATAAACTTGCCTGTCAAATTATTTAAACTTTTTATTTTTTACAAAAATTTCTACTCCAAAAACAAACTGAATATTTTGTCTTCATTTTAACTTTTGTAAATTTGTTTCTTTTTTTCATATTTGTATTTTAAATAAAATAAAAAAAAACTCTTACCACGTATTAGAAGAAGGTAAAATTTTAACTTTATTTTAAGTTTTCTATAATTTTTTTTCTGTCTAACTTGTTAACTTTTTTTAAAACTTATTTACTTACTTACTTTTAAGCTTTAGTTGTTGTTAATTTTTCAATATTATTTAATTACCTTTTATGTTGAATATTACTCGTATTGTAAAATTTAAAACTATTTATTGAAACTAATTGATTGCTTTTATAATAATAATTGTTCTCACACTAATTACTAATACTGTTGTAAACGTATTTGTTTTGTTAATCATTTTTAATGGTAATCTCAAATATTGTATTTTTCATTAAAGTATTGCTTGGTATTTTCTTTTTTGTGTTTAGGTTGTGCTCTCCCGATCGTGCTGATGCTCCCAATGGCTGGGAAGCTCCTGCTCCGGCCACACAACCAGCTCTCCCTCTACGTTTGTATGTACCCGAATTGGAAGAAATACGCGTTAGTCCCGTGGTGGCACGCAAGGGTCTTTTGAATGTTTTGGAACATGGCGGTTCGGGCTGGAAGAAACGTTGGGTGGTAAGTTAATTGGCAAGTTTCAAATAATTACGTTTAAATGTTTTATTTGTATTTTTTTTTCTGTAGATTGTACGTCGTCCTTATGTTTTCATTTACAAATCAGAAAAGGATCCCGTGGAACGGGCTGTCTTAAATTTGGGCACAGCACAAGTGGAATGCAGTGAAGATCAAGCAGCTATGGTTAAAATACCAAATACATTCAGGTGAGATATTATAGGAAAACTTGTTGGCTAGAAAAAAAATGTAAAGCATATGGCAGGAATTATAAATTAAAAAAAAAAAAAAAATAATCGAACAGTGTTTTAAAAATTCTCAGGATACTCTAGTTCTACCATTTTAGTCCAAGTCAGATTCAGGCACTAGGCATCCTATACATAAGGACTTCCATACAATGTTTTCTGTCTATTAAAAATATATGGTATAAAGATCTCTTGATACGAATCTGGTTACGATCAAAAGTCTTTTTGTATGTGTCTAGATTGGGAGTCTTTCACAGCGGGGAACATCCTAGGTTAACTGGACCAGTCTTATCATCAACACAATAACTTAACGTATTGATATTCTGGTATCTTTATAAAGAAGTTCCCAATTTGACATCTTCATTCATCCAGTAACGATACGTAGCGTTTAATTTTAAGCTGTCTGTCATTGACATATTCACCCCTATCGTGAATAAAAATTCCACATGAAATTAGGGAACATTTTCCTATTAAAATGCAATATTAAAAAAATAAAAGTGAACAAATTTCATGGGGAATTTTTATTCACGATAAGGGTGATTGAGTATGATAACAATTATGTAAAGAACAATCGGGTGCTTTAGTAAATTCAAAAAAACAAATCCTTCGAACAGTGATTTAAAGATTATCAGACTATTCTAGTTCATTAACAAAAGCCGTTTGCTGTCTGTCATGTCTAGCCTAAAATTTAGTGGTAGTGCAATTCTTTTTTAAATACCACAAAATGGTTAGCGGTAGTGCAATTTTCTTTTTCACTACCACTAAAATAAAACTAAATTAAAAACAAAATATGTATATGTAAATCACAATTCTGATTTGTGATTATATGGACGAGTTACATATTTTCGACCTCTGGTAATAAATGATTAGACACCCAGTAGTTTCCGAGATATATACTCATATATTTTCAACTTTGAAGACCCGCCCTCTCGAAGATACTATATTACGTTTATCAACTGTAAAAGCCCTATTTGATGAATTTTTTTGTTCCTTATATTCTTTCATTACAGCGTGGTTACCAAACATCGTGGTTATCTGTTACAAACATTGGGCGATAAAGAGGTACACGATTGGTTATACGCCATTAACCCATTATTAGCTGGACAAATAAGGTATAATTATTGAATAAATTTGTTTTACAATTAAATAAATATTAATTAAATATATTTATTATACACTTTAGATCTCGTTTAGCTAGACGCACACAAGAGTCGGCTTCACAAACAGCCTCACAAATTCAAGCAACAACCGCTACAAATACGGTCTCGAATAATAAATGAGATACAATAACGATGGAATCCGTTTTAGTATATTAATTACAAGACAACAACAAAATAATAATTGAAAACAACAACAACAACACAAATACTTAAGATTTAAATTTAAGAAACAAAAAAGTCTAAAAATTTAAAACAAAAACTTAAGAAAAACTGTAACTGTAAGAAACGGAAAAAGAACAACAGTTTTGAAAGATTTTGTAAGACGCAAGAGTAGCGAAAGACAACAACAAACAGATCTAAAACTTATAATTAAAAGTGCAATATTTTTTCCAATGAAAACTTTAAAGAAATCAAGCAAAGAAAACAAGAAAAGGTTTGACATTTTTTTTGAAACAACGGATTCCATCGATAAATTTAAAACAAAGTTAAAGTAGACGAATGCAGGCATTACATATAAAACATAAGAAAAACATTTACATATATATATATATATATATATAAAGATAAAGAAAAAGGAAATTCTATATACATACATACATACATACACCCCTAAGTATATATAAAAAACAAACAAACAAATTATATATTAAATAAATCTATTGAAGTAAGTGAGAAAAAGTAAGAAATCAAGAAAATAAGAAAAATAGTACTGTAACAAGGTATTTTAAAAAATAACTACCCCCCCCCCCCCCCCCCCCGGCCCCCACTTACTTTTTACCAACACAAAAAGTAAGTCTTGAAATACAATATAAAACAAAGCGGTCCTCCTTTACTCCCTAAAGATTTCCAACTATAAATGTTTCCATATAAACATAAAAAACCAATTAATATTGATGTATAACTTTTTGAATTCATTTCATTTTATTACTTTATGGAACATTCGATGAAATAAATAAACAATTTTTGCAATTTATTATTATTATTACATATTACTTACATATATACATACATGCATATATTTAAAACAAATTATTAAGCATAAAAAATCTTAAAATTACATGCTTTATTATTGTTGATTATCTATTTAAACTTAAAAAATCAAATTAAGATAAAAGTAATAATTTTATTCAGGCATGTGATGGAAATCGATATCGAAAACGAATGAGTTTTAGAAGTCAATTTTTTCGTAATATTTCTGTATTGAAAAACTTGTATCACTAAAGAGAATCTTAAAACAAAAATTTTTAAAATTAGATTATAAATGCATTAAAATGTATTTCCAAAACTGATTCGTTTTCGATATCGATTGCCATCACATGCCTGATTATAATTACCATAAAAAAACCGAAAATTATATTTTATAATTGATATTATAATTATACGAAAATCTAAGAAATTAATTAATTTAGGCAGTTGTAGGTAGAAATGTAAGATAAGTAAAAGATTTGCAAGGTTTTTGTTTAGTTAACAATTTCTTAAATTTCAAACTAAGCCTGCAAATGTAAAGAAAATTGTCTGCAAATGATAATTATTTAATAGAAATAACAGTTGTAAATAATTATAACAAAGTTATAAACTTGTTATTTATTGTACCATTTCTATTTTATTAAAAGTTTTGAGAACTTAATTGTGTTTTATAAACCTTTAATTAAATAAACATTTCTTTAAAAATAAGAGTTTCAAAGCTTTAGCATTATTCCAATTACGTATAACTAATACACTCAATTTAATTTTAAAAAACTTTCTAAGCAATATAAATGTGCTGCGAAGCTTATTTAATGAAATATTTATTAAAATTAATACATTTTGTAAAAGTAATTTCAAACAATTCTTAAGTTATTTCAATATAAAAATCTCTTTTTTATTACCTTTCTAATAAGTATTTAAAACCAAATAACTAAAATTCGAATTAATTGCTTTTTAATGAGGGCATTGATGAACAAATAAGCCTCGTTTTAGTGTGTTGGTAAAACGGCTCTACGAAGCCTTGATTGCATATGGCTTTGCGCAAGTTAAAAGCCTCTTTTGGCTTTCAAATTAAATGGTCCTTCGAACCATTGTCTTCTTTATATCAACATTAACAAATTTGATTTGAAGTAATCCAAGAGAAAGTTTTCTACCTCTCTGCGCACTCTTTATTGAAATGCAACATGACAATAGTTTATTCTTACTCAACTCAAAAAGCCAATGCTGTTGTTGAAAGTCCTTTGTTGTTTAAAAACTTTCGCTGAGTTGTCAGTATTTAACAAAATAAGGCTTCTTACGGGCGTCGCGGGAGTCAATGGCCAAAACAACGTAAAAGTTTTGAAAAGCTAAACTTGCAACCATTGACCTAAATATTTATTTAACACAAACTCATAACATGGAAAACGTTTAACTTATTCATACGATTTTGAGCTAATGAACGTTATTTCTTGCAGAAAAACTTTTGCTTTAACTGAATAAGAACTTATTTAAGTGTGTCTTAATCCATCCGATTTTGAGTTAATGAAAGTTATTTCTTGCTTGCCCTAAACTACCAATATTTAACTGAATAAGATATGTATGTCTTCCTCCGGGCGAAGAGTCAAATAAATAATTATTATTTAATAATTATTTAATTTACAACCTTTGACCTAAATATTTAACACAAGCTCATTCCATGGAAAACGTTGGTAGAGTAAGTTTCAGTTCTTTCTAGAGTTAATAAATAATTGTCATGCGAAAGAAACAGTTCTACTATTCATTAATAATTACACTGAAAAACTATTAGCTTTAACCTTTAACTAAATGACTTTATTGAAAGCATTTAACTTATTTAAGTAGAAAGCTCAAACTTTCTAATTTTGAGATATTGAGAATTCTTTGTTTCTGAGTAAAAAACTTTCACTCAGTTCAAAATCGTTGGCTGAGATTCGAAGAATCAGTTGTCATGAGAATGAAACAGTTGTGTAGAACAATTGTTTAACGGAACACCTTTGGCCTTTGTTCATTTTAACTAAATGGCATTCCTCAGAAACATTTAACTTATTTAAGTAAGAAACTCATACAAATTTTGAGATATTGAAAGTTTTTTTCCGGGAGAACAACTTTCGCTGAGTTCACAAACTTTGTCTGTGAGACAGAGATTAATCAATTGGCTGTAAAACTAAACGTTTTAAATAACAATTGTTTAACGGACTATCTTTGTTCTTTGTACATTTTAACTAAATGACATTTCTCAGTAACTTTTAACTTATTTAAGTACTAGACTCAATACTTCCAATAACGGAAAAAAGATCTCAACAAAATGCATTAAATTGTTTCCTTATTCATGAAGCAACTTAACGTTTTACATGTCCTAGTTGATACTTTGCATACAAATTGATAATTGGCTTAAGTAATGAAATATTTCAGCTATTCAAATAAAAGATTTACAGCTGCTGATTTTGAGTTGTTTAAAGTTCTGTGTTGGATAAACTTATTTATGTGATTTGAACCATTTTTATGATTTTGAGTAATTAAAGGTTCGCTGAGTGAGCTTCAGATGTTTCTAAAGCAATTAATGAATTGTCATGAGAATGCAACAGTGCCGTAAGAAGACTATTTAACAATTGTTAAACTGACTAACTTGAGCTTTTACATTTACCTAAATGGCATTCCTCTTAATGCTGGCGATTTTGAGAGTAAAGATCTCAACAAAAATATCCAAATTCATGAAGCAACTTACCCCCTTATTCAGAAACGATTATTAAATTTAACAAACGTTTATTAAGACAGATTTGCATATAAAAATTTGCTTAATAAACGTTTGTTAAATTTAATTATCGTTTTTGAATAAGGGGGTTAATGTTTGTCATGTCCCAGTAGTTGGAACTTTGGATTCAAATTATTAATTGGCCCGGTAATGTGAAGGTGAAGACTTTAATTTCTAGACCTAAGAAAATGAAAAGGTTTAGATTATTCAACAAGTTTTTATATTCTTTATTATGAGACCACACATAACAATAACTAGCTAACAGTTGAAAATAAACAATTTTTTCGATTTTAAGAGTAAATCTGTTAATAACAATGTCCTGTTTTTGCTCAACGCACAGTGCCTACGTAACATCTTTAGATAGAAATTGTTCCACTCATGCAGCGTGGTCTCGGCGAAATAACAAGTCTTAAATTTCACTTAACCAAGAATATCTCCTACCTCTGTATTATAAAAGAAATATGACATTAACATATTACATTGTTGTCAATTTAGTGCTTTTTGTGTTTTACAGCTTTTTAACAGAGATATACCAGCCAATATACTACACTAAATTAACCAACCTTGAGTTCTAAAATAATTTAATACGTCATTCCTTTCTAACACTGCAGTTCCATTTAGTTGTTACAACAGTTGTGTTTAAATTTACATTTTTCGGTGATTTGTTAATAAATGAAAAATCTGGGAAAACCAATTTAAATTTCTTGTTTTTTGAATATAAGGCTGCAGAGGCAAACTGTCTCTGTCTATAATATTATTAACACACGACTTTGGAGGTAAATTTTATAAAAAAAAATTACATTTCTTTCAGTAGACAATATTATTACAAAGTGCCTTTTGAGAACTTTAAATACAATAACGTTTAACTTTTAATGCGCTGCCTCAATATTCGAAAAACAATGTTCGAAAAATCAAAATGTTATAGAATGCCGTAGAGATTACAGTATTTAAAGACTTTTTCACAATGACTTTAACATAAAGCCTTGGTTTAGCAATTGTCGAGCCCTGAAATAACATTGCAACCGTTTAATTGCCACAACTATCAGCTGACATTTGGAACTCTTAAGCCTTCTTGTGTTGTTACAAACTTTGATCTTGCGCTAAATTTTATCGTATTCAAAGTAAGCACAACTTGATTTTTTTATATAGAAAGGAAACATTTTTAAAGACTTTTTCCTAATTGAAACTAAGTTGAGTCTATTTTTATCAATTATAAAGACTAATAAATCCACTGGCTCTGATATTGCATTTCAACCATTTAATGCCATAAATACATCTCAGCCGTATGTTATAATCTTTCAATTCCTCTTGTTTTGTCACAAACTTTATAATGTTTTATAAGGAAATTGTAATAAAATCAACATGTTTTGAATAACATTTAAATCTAATATTGAATTTAATGCGAAAGAGAAACTTTTAGAATCAAATTAAACTAATTTGTTTGCACATTTAAAAAAATGAGAATTGTTTTTGGGGCTGTTAAGTAAAGTCAAGTTTTCAAGTGCTTTAAGCTTTTTCCTAAAATATTTTTTATCGTGCAGTAAAAGAATTTTACCTAAAAACATCATTAAAAAGTTATTCACAAAGTTTTATACTGCAGTTGTAACTAAAATTGAAAATTTTAAGGGACCATTACTGCAGTATTTAATCTTTAAGGGATTGGCTTTTTAAAAGCGTTTAATAATATTCTTTGGCTGCAGTTGTTCATAAAAAATATTTAAAATCATAGTCCCTAGTCTAAAATTTAAGGTTTAAATTAGTGGTACTAACAACAATAGTAAAATGCAAGGAGTGAAGCTGTATAAAATGTGTTTTCAAAAATTAAGACTTGTTTTTAGAATTAAAATTTTTGAATTTATAATTCAAACGTGTTTGCTTTTTAATCGTATCATAATTACTAAATTAAATATTCGTTAAGCAAGTTTTTACACAGAAAAAAAAAATCATGTTTTTTTCAATTAAACCTTTAATTGATTTTAAAATAATTTTCAATTAAAATTTTAATTGATTCAATTACTTTTTCTGATTTTTCTGATATTTTCAATTAAATCTCACATTTTTTTTTAATTGATACTATCATTTTGTTTACAGGTCCGATTTCAATTAAATTTTTAATTGATTCCACAAATATTTTAATTGTAACTCACTTTTATTTTTTTCTGTGTTCTCTCATGTTCGTTTTACTAAACCAGGGAAAAAACTAAAGTTAAACTTTTGAACTTGACTTGAAATAACTTGGATTCAATAAATGTCCTTTTTAAAGTATGATTTTTAATTACAAAATTAGTTTGTTTGCAGCAGTTTTTTTTTATCACTATATTGATTATTTAATGAGTGTTTACTAATCAGTCGGTTAACTAAGCTTATGTTTTACAGCTGAATTTAAAAAAAAACTAAGATCTCAAAAACATCCTGATAATGTTGCATTTTAAATTATTTAATTGCACTGGTTTGAAAGTAGATTTGTTCACTATATTGTTGATCATTGTTTAACTAAACAAGTTGTTAACTAAGCTTAAATTTTAAAGCTGGATTCAATAAACTTTTAGCTAATACACTTTCTTTGAATGTAATATTGTTAATTACAAAACTAGGTGAATTTAACAGCTTTATTTAATAAATCTTTATTAAAAAATTATTAAGCTTTAGAGTTCAGCTTCGTTTTACTAAAACAAGCAGTTAACTAAGCTTTAACTCTAAAGCTCATATTTATTAAACTATGAGGTAATAAACATCATTTTAATATAAAATTCTAAATTACAAAATTGGATGAGTCTAAAAGTAGATTCGTTACACTATATTGAACATTTATTAAGTTTTAAAGTTTATCTTCTTTATCGTAAACAAGTGGTTAGCTAAGCTAACACTTTAAAGTTTGGATTTGTTAAACTAGGATCCAATAAACATCTTTTTCATATAATTAATGTATTACAATTGTTATAATGTTACACAATTGATAATCAATATTTATTAAGCTTTAACGTGCAGCTTCGTTTTACTAAACAAGCTTTTAACTACGCTTTAACTCTAAAGCTCATATTTATTAAACTATGAGGTAATAAACATCATTTTAATATAAAATTCTAAATTACAAAATTGGATGAGCCTAAAAGTAGATTCGTTACACTATATTGAACATTTATTAAGTTTTAAAGTTTATCTTCTTTATCGTAAACAAGTGGTTAGCTAAGCTAACACTTTAAAGTTTGGATTTGTTAAACTAGGATCCAATAAACATCTTTTTCATATAATTAATGTATTACAATTGTTATAATGTTACACAATTGATAATCAATATTTATTAAGCTTTAACGTGCAGCTTCGTTTTACTAAACAAGCTTTTAACTACGCTTTAACTCTAAAGCTCATATTTATTAAACTATGAGGTAATAAACATCATTTTAATATAAAATTCTAAATTACAAAATTGGATGAGTCTAAAAGTAGATTCGTTACACTATATTGAACTTTTATTAAGTTTTAAAGTTTATCTTCTTTTTCATAAACAAGTGGTTAGCTAAGCTAACACTTTAAAGTTTGGATTTGTTAAACTAGGATCTAATAAACATATTTTTCATGCAATACATTAAATTACACAATTGATAATGAATATTTATTAAGCTTTAAAGTTCAATTTTAAAGCTTTAGCTAACAAGCAGTTAGCTAAGCATTCATTTTAAAGCTTAAGTTTATCAAATTAGGTTTTAATAAACACGTTTTTAAACTAATTACAAAATTGAATTCGTTATACAATAAATATGTATTCAGCTTTAAGGTCACAAAGCAGATTTAATAGAAGAAGTTTTCTCTAATGATATTATTAATATTATTACTTTCCGTTCCATTCTAAAGCTAGATTTACACGTTTGAAATTTTCTTCAAAATCGCTCTTCAAAATGCTTCCAACTCGTGTAAACAGCAAAATTTCTACAAAAATTTATTTATTTAATAACTGTTAATAACAATTAAATAAAGAAATTTTGAAGAAATTTTGCTGCATTTTTTTTTTATTTTATTTTATTTATTAAGTCAATGGATTAAATCCTTACAGACTATTAAAGAAGTATATTGAAAATTACAATTAATTACAAAAGATTAATTATTTAATAAACTAATTATTTTATGTTTAATTACATTTGTTGAAACAGAAAAATCAATTATTTCATATAGATTGTTAAATTCACAAAATAATCTTCTTAATGGGTCAGCTTGAGCATAATTAGTACTAACATGTTTGACATACAGTGGCTTAAAATGGCGTGAAAATCGTTGAGGAACATTAAAAGTAACATTATTTACAAGGAACTGGGAGCAGACTTCGCCATTAATTATATTGATCATAAATGTTACATTAAGCATAGTCCTTCTACTAGATAGAGTTGGTAATTTAATCAATTTAAGTCTATCGATGTATGATGGAAGGTTAATATCAGGATTCCAAGGTATTTGAAGAGCAATTTTGAAGAAAATTTCAATTGTGTAAATCTAGCATAAAGCGTTTAGTGTAAACAATAAACTTCTAAATGTCCAGCTTAAACTTTAGAGCTGGGGTTTATTAAACCAGAAACTACTAAACCTTTTTACAAGCTAATATTTTCAATTATAAAATTGTATTAATATCAAAGTATGTTTGATTCTATGTTGAAGCTGCACTTCGATTTAAAATTTTGAAGTTTTAGTGGACACTAAAAACTGTTAAATATTCCGTCTTTACGAAACAATTCCAAACTGTTGTATTTATAAATTTATCTTAAAAATTCCACCTACAACTGCTTTAAAATTTCTATATTATTATTTTCTTAAACATAATTTGTTAAATATTTTAATTGTACATAGTAACTTAGTTTTTCTGGTAATTCCTTTTTGAAAAGTGTAAAACAATATTTCCATTATTTAATAAACAATTTGTTTTTTTATTTTATAAATATATATTTATTATTATAAACAATTTATTATGATTTCTCTCAAGGATTTTAAAATGTTTTTTTTTTTTGCTTGTTATATAGATTTTTATTTGAAAAGGAAAACTTTTTAAATACATATTTTTTTATTATAAATATATTATTTTGCATATACAAAAAAAAGGAAGAAAATACACAATTTAGTTTCTTAATAAACAAGAAGCATAGAAAAATAAAGTAAATAAATAGTATTATTACCAATAAACTTACGTAAATAAAAACAAACAAGTCAAATAAAGAAATTACAAAAGAAAACACTACATTATACTACATATTTACATACTTGCATATATAAATATATATATGTACATATATATTTATGATCTAACTATATAGAAATTTATTTAATTATTACATAATTATTACAAAAAGAAAACCCCCAATATGAAAATAAATTAAATAAATAAATAAATGTTTATTTCCAACAGAACAGAACTTAACAAAAAAAAAAAAAAACCCCCCTTCAAATATTGAACAAACGTATGTGTAGTATTAGAAAAATGACAAAATGATGGCAACAAATACTAAATTAATTCGAATATTATTAAATAGACCAGTGAACAAACAAAACAAATTAAATGAAAATTGTATAATCATTATAATTAATTAAATAAATAAATGAATAAATAAATAAATTATTTATATTGAGAAATATACTCAATATATACCAAAACTTGAATAAATAAAAAAGACACACTCACACTTTAATGTTTGACTTTATTCAACAAAATGGATGTTTAAAAAAATTCTTTATTAAAAAAAAAACCGATAATAATATTATTGACCAATCATTTAAAGGAAAAGTAGAAGGACTAAAACTTGGAATTTGTTTTAAGCAAAATTTGTTGATTTTGTATGTTATTTGTAAGGAATTTTCATTTCAAACAAAACTTGTAATTTGCTATGTAGTACTTTTTGGATTCCATGGTTCCACTATAGATGTTTCGCACCCAACCCTAAATACAAAAGGGGCACAAGTAAAAATTTTCCAAAACTGTTTTTTTTTTCCATAAATTAATTCAGGCGCCAAATTACCGCATTCGTAATCGAATGAGCTATCGTATTGAAAAATGATTTCGATATCGAAATTATGATAAAATGTACTAAATTTCTTGCCATAATCTCAAATAAGAAAATTACCATCAATTTTACTCGATATCGAATGAGTTAATTTGGCCCCAGAGTGCACATCTCTAACTACACTATAAAAATTTCTTTCACCTCACTATCTTCTTTAACTGTAAAAATACAGTTACATATGTAAGTCTATTTTTATGTTCAGTGTGTTGCTTGTGCACGATAAACTTTTTTTGTCTCTTCTGAAAATTTTAGTATTTTGAGTTGTTACCTTTTTGTATTTAGGGTGCGATTTGTTTTTTAAACCTGTAACGTTTAGACAGTTTTCCTCGACTATTAAAAAGTCTAGTTGTATTACTCAAGCTCCCTTTAGACGGTATGTATTTTGCAGTGTGCTTCTCATATTTTTCACTGCAAAATATATACACGTCGTGTAAAAGCAAAGCAAAGCAAAACAAAACAAAAATGCTTCTGCAAATAACAGCCTGCATTTACAATGTAAAATTTCCAATTAGAACATGTTCTATTTTCATCTGATAAAGCACCTGCAACCAGGGGCCAAATTACCGCATTCGTGATCGAATGAGCTATCGCATCGAAAAATGATTTCGATATCGAAATTATGATAAAATGTACTAAATTTCTTGCTCGATATCGAATGCCATAATCTCAACTAAGAAAATTACGATCAATTTTACTGGGTAATTTGGCCCCAGCTGTTTTGCAAGTCAATTGTTTATGGCGCCAAGAATATAGTGTTTGTGTTTCAGCAAATTTATATTTAAAAAGAATTTGTTTTAAACAAAAAAAATAAATCTGTATTAAAATATTTATTGAAAAAACGTACATATTTCTACATATGTCTATATTAATTTTTATTCAACTTAAATATAACAATTTTTGGCACCATTTTTGGTACATTTTCTCTTTAACTCTTGCTTAATTTATTTTTATATTTTATAGAAGCTATTATTACATTAATGATCTCCCACAAATTTAGGTGGCAGAATCTCTGCAGCTGCTGTTACCATGTGAATTCTGTGTCTGTGTGAGTATGATGAAGCATTTGAAATGCTTTTTTTTATAGAATTAAAAAAAAAAACTAAATATTCGTGTGAGTATGATGACCATTTGCATTGATCGCAAATAACTCAATAGAATTTCCATGTGAGTATGATGATCTTTTCTATGATCAGCAAAAAAAAAAAAATATTAAAATATATTCAGCCCAATCGTGAATAAAAAATGCGTGTGAGATTTTTCCCTTTTTTATTTTTTAACATAGAATTTAAATAGGAAAAAATGTGAAAAGGGAAAAAACTCCCGCGGAATTTATATTCATGATTGGGCTGATTGTTTTAAGCACATGTTACAGGTGATCTTCTGATCAGTATTATGTGTATTTTTATAAGATATAGATTCTATAGCGTCATGTATATCGTCAATATAAAGATTATATCCAATACTGGCAACGTTGTTTGAACATAAACATAATATCAACAAAAGTTATTCACACGTGACAAAGTTTAATAAAACAACATACAGGTATCCCTCGATTTATGCGGTACGTTGGGACCGAATAAAAACCGCGTAATTCAAAACCGCAAAATAAAGATTAGTTATCAATACAAAATTCTGTTTTGGGACCAGAAATATAATAAACCGCGCAAATTGAAACACTAGCTTATATACAAAATTTAAATTTGGGACCGAAAATCTGTATTAAAAAAATACTTATTAGTATAATATAATTTGAATTAAATTTATTTTATTTGTACTTTTCAGTAGATATAACAAAATATTATTTGTAAAAATAAGATTTGAAAAAAAAAAAATTAAAAATTTTGTTCTAAATGTTCTAAATAATGGTAAAATGCGCGCAATTAGAGGGTTGCCACTATTTTTAAATCGCGTTATATTAAAAACGCGTAAAAAAAGCGCGTTATACAGAAAAACAGTCACTATTATTAAATCGCGTTATAGCGAAACCGCGCAAATAAAGTACCGCGTAAATCGAGGGATACCTGTACCTACATACATACATATATGTATTTTGACATGATAAGTTTTAAAATATGTAATTATTTATTAATTTATGTACGACAAAGTTGAAAAATAGAGAATGATTTAGTATAAGAATAGCTGCTACAACACAGGCACTCACTCACCTTATGAGCTGGGATGCAATAAACGTCTATGGATATTTTCCACTCGTATTTGTAGATAGAGAGAGAGTGAGAGAGAGGAAATGTAATTTTGATTGTTGGCGATTCCATTACACAAATATCAGATGGATATCTAGGAACACCTAGATTTTATGGAAATGTCTTTCGAACTCATTGGTTTATAGTTTTTTTTTTATTAAAATAATTTGTTTTTCTGTAACAAAGAATAAGAAAATAAAAATGTAGACTTTTTCCGGAAATTTGAATTTCACTGTCGATCTTGTAATTGTATTTACAAAGAAATAATGAACACAAGCATCTGTTTTGACAAATGTTTTAGAAAACTTTTTGTATTTCAAGAAACATTAATAAAATTGCCAAATAAAAAACTTTCTTGTTACAGGATTTTTAACAAAATCATAAACTGTTTAATATTTTTACAGCATTTGGTACTTATATATATATTAATATATATAAATTTACATACCTCGATTTGATTGAGAATCACTCAAAATTTATGCTCGCTAATTTAACGGCTACCGTCCTTAACAAAAGATTTCATTAAACTTAGTTGAATTAACATTTAATTTAAAAAGACAATAAAATACAAATAACACAACCTAGTTAAGTGTAATTTATTAATACAAAAAAAAAGTAGAAATACTTTAGGCAATTTTAGCAAACTTTTTACTTTTAACTTTTTTGTAACACAAATTTACAAATTTTGCTTAGACAAATTTTTGAAAAATCTATACATATACATACTTATTTATATAAACAAAATATGCAATATAATTAACTTAATTTATATGAAAAATATATATGTATTTATGTGTATTGATTAATTTAATTTATTTTTGTATAAAAAAACCTTAAACTTGAATGCGCTTTCAATGCAAAGAATTTTGTTTTAGAAGAAAAAAAAAATAAAGCTTAATTTAATACGAAAATCTGTTTATAAAAAACTTTTTTTAAAAATAATTTTGGGCTGGAAATTTGTACTATTTATTAAAAGCTTTAAAGCTTTCTATAAACTAAAGATTATTTTTCAAATTTAAGTTTGTAGTGCAAAGTTTAGGTTAAAACTTTTTTGTGTTTAAATATCTAAAAGGAGTAAGCTTAAAATGAGTTGTATGCTTTAGCTAAATTAATATTATGAAAAAGCTTTAGCCCTGAAATTCAAAAACAATTACATATAAAAGTTTTCATATGTTTAAATACAGGAATTTGCTTTAGAAAAATAGCTTAATAACTTAATAAACCGTTATTAACTTTAATAAACGATTTTGAATACGAAAGCTTTTTGTTATTTTTTTTTAATAAAACTTTAAAATCTTCTACAAACTCATTTTAATTTTAATTAAGCTTAGTTTTTGTTCAAAATTTTTAAATATAATTTGCCAATAAGCTTAATTTTCTTAGAAAATGGTTAACAACATTGACGAGCTTAGTAAAGCTTACATAAAGCTTTAAGCAAAAGTAGTTTTAAATAGCTATTTACAAGAATTTGTAAGAAGAATGTGAAAATTACTAAGCAAACAAGTTATTAAAAAGGAGTTTTTTCATTTGTATTAAAAAAAAAGAATACAAAATCTTAAGAATTCTAAAGGAAAAGTAATAAAACAGTTGCAAAAAGATTTAGCAGAGTATAAAAATACAATAAAAAGTAATTATAGTAAAAAGTTGTAGAAAGCTAAGACACAGAAAAAGCTTTTTTAAAAATTATGTTAGAAAAGCGTAGTGAAATTTTGTTTAAAATATGTATAATTATTTTAAGTTAAACTTTTAACACACACATTTTAATAACAAAAATATTTAAACAATAAACTGTAAATTAAAGATGTATAAAAAACCAATAAATGATTTTACTTTCCTTAAATTAATAACAAAGGACATGCTGAAACATGTTTTTAAATTAAATTTAAAAGCTAAATTTAAGTGTTAACGAAAGCACTTTCAAATAACTTTCAGTTATTCACTCACTGAACAAATTAAAACCCTCACAAAATATGTTTAAAATGTAAAATGTTTATAATAAAACTTATAAATAATATATAGTATTTAAATTAATGGAAATGCGTAACACAAAATTCTTGTTTAATTTAAATTTAAAAAATAAAACTACTTAAAACATAAAAATATTTATTTAAAATATATAAATGAAATATGTACTAATAATTATGTATTATTTATTATTTATCAAATATTAAATAAAAATTAATTCATTATTAAATGTATTTGTCATCTTCTATTATTACGACAAAAAAAAATTAAAAACAATTTATAAACCTCTATTAAGAAACAAAAAAAAAAAAAAAAAACATTAATTATACATGTATTTAAAAAAGAAAATTTAAATTTAAGTATAAACGTTTTAAAGTCAAATCTAAAACCCAACATACCGAAAAACAGATCTACATATATTCCAAATAAAACAAATTACAAATTCTTTATAAAATGACAAGAAAAAAAATTTAAATAAAATCTCTAAAACATTTTCGTGTACTAATTATAAATAAAAAAAAATATATATATAAAACCCAATAAATAAATATACAGGTGGGCTCATGTATCACTAATTCAATAAAGAAATCAATATCCCCAAGGAAATTAACTTAAATATAAATTAAATTATAAAAAACAAAACAAAAGAAAAACAATAAAATAATGAAATGGATAATTAATTATTTCAAAAGGATAACAAGAGAAATTATTAAAGAAAAAGGCTTTAAATAAAAATTGTAAAACAAACAAAACCCAAAATGATGTTTTAATTCGCAAGACTTAATAATTTTTATGAAAAAGCAGCAAAAAAATCAATGGTATAAGAAAAGTATATCAACAAATCTTAATTAGTTTATATTCACTTAAAGATTTTTTTTTTAATTTTTACGTCATTTCATTTCATTTTATAATAAACAACTAATTTTGAAATTCATAGAGGAAACTAAAGTTTCGAAACCAAACGAACCGACACCAAAACATTGTCATTATGTATTCTCACTTAGTCCCAATTTACACGAAGCATTTTTATAGAAAAAATTAATACAATTTTTATCAGTGTGACCAGATCTCCAAAAGTTAAGCGACTAAATCAGTTTTAAAATAAGCTAAAATATGCTAAAACTTCTTTTAAAATGCCACAAAAAATGTGCTAATTTTGTTGAATACTTTCTTGAAATAATTTTTTACAATTTGGTGCACACAACGATTAAAAAATAAACTTTTTTTTTTTAATAAATAATAAAATTTTGAACTCAAGTACAAAACAAATTAAGGTTCTCTTTAGGAGTCTAACCTTAAAGTTGTTAAATACATATTTTTTTTTAAATTTTCATAATCTTTTTTACTGTATCAGGCATTACTTAACCCCCTTATTCAAAAATGATTATTAAATTTAACAAACGTTTATTAAGCAAATTTTTAAATGCAAATCTATCTTAATAAACGTTTGTTAAATTTAATAATCGTTTTTGAATAAGGGGGTAAGTCTTTTAATTTGAAAACATTTATTTAAAATTTTTTAATCAACATCTAATATCGTTATGTTTCTTATTTCAATGGCTTTGTGCTGATGTTTGTAAAGGTGGATTCACCCATTCGTTCCTAACAAAAATTTTGTTCGAACAATTTTTTTTTATATAAAGATTGACGTCTCTCTCTTTTTGAGAGAGAGAAAATATTTTTTACGAACTTGAATTGGTTTAATTTTATATCTTTTTCTGGACAAAAATGAATTGAATTGCCAATAGGTTGCACTTGATCATACAAATAACAATGCCTCATGTCTTTCCACGGACATCAGCAAAAGCAACTTTCTTTTTTCATTCATTTTGAATTTATATCTGTGATTTTGAATACACATTCACCCCTATCGTGAATAAAAATTCCACATGAAATTTGTTCCCTTTTATTTTTTTTACATTGAATTTTAATAGGAAAAATGTGAAAAGGGAACAAATTTCATGTGGAATTTTTATTCACGATAGGGGTGAATACTTTAAAATAATTTAATATTTGTATTATGACAATTAAAACCCAAAGCAAAATAAATCAATGGCCGCACTTGTAAAACTAATACATATACATACTTTGTTTACATATGGAAGCTTTGATTTTTCAGAAAAATCGTTCGAAATGGGTGAATCGTGCTGCGAAAAACTCTCAGTAAAAAAAATTTTTCTCTGGAACAAATGGGTGAATTCACCTTAACGCTCAAAAATATTAGTCTAGCAGTCTAGCCTAATGAACCGATTTTCTTGGACCGAAAAAATATCACGTACCAAATTTTATTGAAATATCTTCGATCTAAAGAATTCTGCAAATACATCCGTAGGTCCTCCACATGGTACCTCTTAAAATGCCTCGGAGGAGACTCAGACTATTTGATGTCTAAGTGTATCACACATAATGCTGTATTTCATATACAAAAACTGTTTTCAGATCACTTGCTTGCTACCCTTTTAAGAAATTTAAAACATTTATTCAAGTAAATTTTTAATTTTATTTTCTTTATAAATAATTATCGATCACTTTGCATGTTATATTATTAATTCATTAATTATATAGTAATTTAGAGTATGAACGTACAAATAATCTTTTTTTTTATTTTTTACTGCCTGCTACTGTATTGACACGTTCCTCTACCTTGGCCACCTCCTTGTTGATGGTTTCGAGATTTTGTGCGAATGTTTCCTGTACCGAATGTAAGAGTTCCTTGTTGTTGACCAATGAAGTAGTGATGGTGGTTTGTTTCTCTTCGATTTCAGCAATAATTTTAGCGAAATTCATGGCTGTGTAGGAGAAGGATAAAATGTACGTATTAAAACAGCAACAACTATTTAATATTTGCAAAACACATTTAGTTTGTAAGTTTTGAATTTCTACTATAAATTTTGATTTTCATTACAATTTTGTTTTTCAAATAGTAATTGTTAAACAATTTGTAATATTTTTTTAATTTTTTTCTTATTAACCTATAAGAAACCAATAAACATCATTATTATCCTCTTACCATATTTATGTAAAGACTCCAATGCCTGCATTCTTTCAATGATATCGGGTAAAATTTCAGCCACAGGTTCGGTTCTCTTAGCAATATCATACATATCAATAACTTTCTGATCGCGTTTCGCTTCATCCGCTGAACCACTAGATTTTTCAGCTATAGCATCCATTTTCGAGCCCAAAGAACCCAAACGTTCTTCAATGACATCGATTTTCTCCGATTGCAATAGAGCCGCTTTAGTGCTCAGCTGGCGTACAGCATCCATAACATTGGTACTTTGTGTTAAAGTAGTTAAGCGACTCAACTTTTCCGGTTGGGCACCCACAGCTTGCTCCAATTGATGCAAACGATGTTCCAGTTTGGCAATACGAGCTGAGGCTGCCAAATCAGTGCCAGGAGTGGGTATGGCTGTTAATACACCGGAGTTTTTATACTCCTCTACTTGATTGATAAGAGCCTTGACCTCTTTGTCGGTTTTACTGGGAGCCTGCTCCTTACCCAATACCTGTTCTAATCTAAGAGAGTCCAATACTTTCTTGGCTGTTGCTATGACAGTGGCCACGGCATCATAAGATTCTTTTTCTTCTTGCACTAACTTGCGGTCGTTTTGCAAAGAAGATACCTCTTCCAATAATTCATTCATTTCACACTGTAAACGTCGGCATTTTTGCACTGGTGTTTCCCGTTCACCCATACCCACCAATTCAAATTCTCCTGAGGTGGCCTCATAGCCACGACACAAGCGTCTACCTATGCGATCGGAAAAGTCCACAGTTCCTTCTAAGCTGGCACCATGAAAACGTTTATAAGAATCTTTTGTAGAAATATGCAAACGTTCAATGGCCTCATTTTCCGGCTCCTCCTCATAAAAATCAGAAGTTTCCTGCTCCGGATTGTCGGGTGTCTCATAAACATCGGGTTGGTCATAAGCCTAAAGGTAGCAAAATACAGGTGTTGTTATATACAGAAAAATTTAAGTAAGGCTGGTCTTTTTCACAGATGACTAATGAGGTGGTGTTTTTAAGGTAATAAAATTGCATTTTTTTCTCTCTCATTTACTTACTATGCCTGGCAAATTTTCGAATTTTGGATCGGCCATTATGAGGGGCACTGTTAACGTTTTGTATAAACACTATTTTTAATAAACAGCTAGCAATTTTCACCAAATAATTGCTTTAAATAATTTTTGCCGCAATCACAGTGAAAAAAATATATTTTGTTTATTTGACGTCTGCTAAAAAACAACAATAACAACAATGATATATGATGTCACTAAAATAAACAGGGTGATACATGTACGTAATAGTAATTGCGACTAGTAGGTTATTTCTACTAACCGCTAGATGTCGCTCATTAAAATAATAATACTAATAATAATAATAATTTTTTTCTCCAAAAATTCCCCGTATGAATTAGATTTTCTTTATAATCAGTAACTTAAATTACAACTTAATTTCTTCTACTGCTACTCTCTCAGAAAGATATATACATATATTATAAATATGTATATATATATATATATATATATATATATATAAAAGTAAGGATTATATGTGAAACTTAGTATTTTTTTTAATAAACTATTATTTTAAATTATATTTTCCTTTCTCTTTTTTCTTTACAAATATTAATATACATCTACATATATAAAAGAGTAACGTGACTGACTGACTGACTGATTCATTCATCATCGCACAGCCCAAACCACTAAAGCTACATGTAGATCCACTAAGAAGGGATTTTTGGAAATTCTATCGTTAAAGGTGTAGAAAGGGCCAAATTTCAGTACTATTATGTATATTGGTACTTTTTTGAAATTCATTTCTACTATTCTATTCTCGCAAACTATGCATCTGATCATGTTATTCAGCCTTATTATGAGTGTCGTTTTCTTTTTACGACAACGTCTGTTTCGTAATAGATTAAAGAAACAAATTAAATTTTATCTTTAATCTATTACGAAAGAGTCGTTGTCGTAAAAAGAAAACAACACTTATAATAAGGCTGATTATCTTCGGCAAAGTTGTTGTGCATGAGCCCGGGAAGGTTTGTGAGTTGGTACGACCACGCCCACTTTTTTAAATTGATTAATTGCTTCTGCATGGCTTTTTACAGATTTACTTCAAACAAGTTGTATACACATCTTACTGAAGGCTAGGTAAAAATAAAAATGTTATGTGCCACGCCCACTTTCAGCCCCATCTCAAAAAATAAATGTTTGTATGTATGTCTTTAATAGAATCGTAAACTATGTATATTGATCATGTTATTATATTTGGCAAAGTTGTTGTGCATGAGCCCGGCAAGGTTTCTAAGTTGGTATAGACACGCCTACTCTAACGCCTACTTTTTTAATTAATTACAACGTCTGCCTGGAAGGCCAGACCGCTGGACCGATCTTACTAAAACTTTGACGGGATATAACAAAGATTCAGGCATACTTTTTTCGACCGACTACTTTTTTCAAAATGAACAAAATCAATAAAATTACTCAAAATGAATTGAATATTTGTGTAATGCCTTTCTTTAAAATTAATTTTAATTGGTGGCGTAGCAGTAACTTAAATAATATATTTATATAATTCATCTTTTATTGGCAAATTGTACACAAATTATGGTCTCTAAAAATTATTTGGTAAGCCATAAAAATATTGAATTTTTTTATTAAGGGGAACATCTTTTAATTTAATCTTGAATATCGATTTCTCTATTATCACAAAATTGTCAGCGACAATTACAGTACACTCTTACATATGTACCGACAAAACATTACACATTATGATCAAAAGACGTAAGAAGTTCAGATTGAACCAATTAAACCATTACGATTTGCATATACCGTTCGGTAAATTTTTAAATTTTTGATCACTCGAGAGTGTAGATAAGATATGAAATCCCCGGGCAACGCCGGTTTCAAAAAGCTTGTAATGTTATAAATATATAGAATTCTATGTATATATAGTACATATAATAATTTTAAGTTATTCTAAAAGCGAGTTTTCAAATATTTTCATTCTTCATTTACATTTTTATATTTGAATTATGTACATTTTGCAACTTATTAAATCTAAATTTCGGCTGTTCCTTATGCCCTAATGCCTGGTAATTCTTTATGTATTAATGGGTTTCTCTTTCAATACTGAATGATAACTATTGTTATAAAATTCAACTGATTTGCTAAAATTTATCCTTTATACCTGAAGATGGTTCCTCAATATTTAAAATTCTGATCTTCTCACATAGTGTACTATGTAACCTCTCAATATCAGAATTTCCAGTATGACTGTTTGCCCTCACCAAATGTAGTTCTATATGCTAGAATATTTATGCTTTTGAACTCATTATCGGGAACTAGTTTTCCAAATTGTCCTTTCTGAGATTTATGAGACCTTAATTTTTCTATAATGATCTGATTAGTTCTATCTTCTAAATAAAAGTTTGTAGCAAATTTTGAACATTTATCTAGATATGTGACAAAATTGGACTTATAATTCGTATAAATATCCATACGGATTACCTGATTAATGTCGTTCGGAGTTTCACTCAATTTAAATTTCGGTCTAATGGGATTACGGTCAAATTTAGATCTATTACATACTTATATCAGAGTTATCTACATATTTCTGTACTAAAATTTTAAGGTTTGGATAATCCCTCATAATTCTCATTAATACCAGTACGTCCTGTTTCATTCCTGTGATAATTATGTATTTGTCTATATGTTTCTTCCTCAGGGGTCATATGCGTGGCGTGATATGAACATCTTACAAATTCAATTGCTCCATTGCCCTCGAATAAGTTAATAATTTTTAGCTGTTAAATATTATATTTATGATCATCCAGTTCTGTGAAAATTCCAAATTTACCTTTCTCTACATTTCGTAATAATATACTTTTCAAATAATTTTCTAAATCCGAGGAGCTAATATAAATTTTTCTATTACCTCCCTAGTCTTATTGTCAGTCAAAATCAGTTGACTGATCTATTCACCACTGTATCCAAAATGCCTATATGGTCCTGCCTTTCCTCTCGTTAAGAGTACATATATTTATATATGTATATAGAAAGAGACGGAGCAGTGTGTAAAATATTAATGTCACCCGAATTATTATTAATTCTACTGAGAAAATTAGCAACCTGTCAAATTAAAATCGCTTAGTTTTATAATCTACCTGTAAAGTCTAGGATTTAATTCCCTGCTCTGCGACTTTATGAACAGCCATCTAAAAGCTTAGTGTTCTCAAAGGATTTAAATTTTCCCGCTTTATATTTTTACGGGCATTCAATTCTTCTAATTCACTTTAAGTATTTTCCAACTAAAAACTGTAACTAATAATAAACCTTATGTACTTCTTAATAAGTTCATTAATTTACTTTGTCCTTATTTTAAACGAAATTTAAAAATAGTTCCTCATTCCATCATCATCATAGTCAACAACCATCAGTCATCATTTATTAGTATTCATGGTATAAAAAACATTATATTTTCCATATTTACGTTTTGTTTTCCTTCCTTCCTTCCTTCCTTCTGCTTTTATTATATTTTTCTTGTATCTTTATTAATTCAAAATTAATTATAATTTTCCCTGAACATCTTTCATTTACAATTTTATCAAACTTTTATTTTAACATTTTTTTTCTGTTGCTCATGATGGACTTTGTTTTGTGGTATCGTGTACGTATGTGTGTGTGTGTGTGGTGGGAGGGTTGGTGACTTTTCATTGTCTCTGCATTTTCCAGCTTTCCTGATTTCTTTTTGTTTCATTTCCTTTAATTCAGTTGAAAACAAATTTGGACATTGTCTTGTTAAGAACTTAAGCCAACTGACTAACTACTCGTAAGTGTTATGGCTGTAAGGGGAGCTGTAAAGATACCCACTGGTAGGTTGTAGATGTATGTATCAAGTCAGTGGGGCTGTACAACGAATGTAAAAAACTCTTCTTCATGACTGGCAAATGTAGTGTATGCTGAGGAGTTTGGAAAGAGGAGTTAAAATTGTGTTAAGTTTTTCTGCCAGCCTTATGATTGATAAGAAATCCCTGTTCAGCCATACAAATATTCGTAGAAATGGATATTTTAGCTGTAGAAATTACTCTTAAAAGCAAAAGTTTTTATAAACAGCAGTTCGTATGGTCCTCCCTTAACTTATACTGCCGGTTTTTGGTAAATGATAAAGATACACAACTATGGAAAAGTTACTGTGTGCTTTTAATCCTGTACAGTGGGGTTTAAATGATAAGATCAATTAAAGATTTATATTTTTGGGTTATTGTTTAGTGAGTGTGAACATTGTAGGAAAAATACTTGGGCCGGATTAACTTAAAATGCTACTAAAAGCCTGCAGGAATTCAATGATTAAAAACTGGGTTTACCATAATAAAGAGTGATGTTTTAGAAATTTTTTTTGCCAAGTCTGTTTATGGCAGCTCAGCTTTTTTTTCTTTTGCTGGTACAACACTCAGAGACGACCCCTACTCATGCAATGCATTTTGTTGCAACTAGCAAAATAGGTTCTGGGATTGAGGAAAGAGGGAGTAGTGTTTGTGAACATTTGATTTGAGTTTTCCTATATTAAAATTTAAAGGGAATACTACTGCAGGTAGTTTATTCCACATACGGACAGTACGGCTAAAGAACGAATTTTCCCTGTAATGTGTTGTGCGATCCACTGTCCAGTCCATCATTATTGGATGAGACCTGACTGAACAACGTGTATTACGTGAAAAACTACGTGTTTCAGGAACAAGTTCCCTTAATTTCAACAGAACACAATTCCATTATGGGTATTGATAGAACAGTGCGGCGATGATCCAGTGAATCAATAGAGTTGGATACCCTCTCCTCTCCTGTACGCGGTCGAGTAACTCCAAAATGGATTTCGAAGCACCGGCCCAAACATGAGAGTTTCATTCCATTTTCGGTCGAATATAGGTGGTGTAAATTGTAGAAAGATCAGCTGGAGTGAAGTATTTCCTACACCGTTAAAAAAAAAAACCAAAGCACTTGAACGCTTCTTTTGACACTTGACAAACATATTTTTCATCACACTGGATTCTCATGTCTAGAATATCAGGAGCGTCTGATTCCTTAATATGTATTTACACCGTCCATAAAAACATACGATTAAATTTGTATGTACGTAATTTGGACCAAATGGTCTCTTAATGCAGGATTCGCATATTTTTTTTTTTAATTTAACAGCAGGGTTAAGCAATTATATTGTGCTGTGTAAACACTAAAGACATTTTAAGGAAATAATTTCATCAATTTTTTCAATAAGAATTGCGTCGTGTAAAGCAATTGCTGTAATCATTATACAGTAATAAAAACCACTGTCACACTACTGTCCCTCATTAACATTGACTAAATAAATGTTACTGACATTTTAACAGAATTTTTCTTTCAATCTTTAGATTTAGATAGCAAAAGAAAGAAAGAGAAAAAGTAAAATAAAATCAAAAATTTGAAAGAAAAATAAAACTAGAGCGAGTAAAAGTTTTGTGTTTTTATTTTTGTTCAAATCTTTAAAATTTACTGTCCATTTAATATGTATGGTTTTGTGCAGCTACAAGAAAGAGTTCTTTTCTACTCGAACTTGTCTGCTAAATAAATACAGAAAGAAGTTACAAAAGTTTTGAAGTACAGTATAGAAAGTTTAACGTTTAACATTTAAATTTATTACGAGTAAATATTAAAAATAAACAGTTTTTGTTGTTGGTTTCAATGGAGGGAATTTTAAAGTGCTGGTAGTAAATTTTTTAAAATGTGTATTTCAATATTAAACATATGGCTTAAAAGGTGCCTATACAGTAGGGGTTGTATGGTTCTTTTGGAATAACAATTTAAAGGACTTAAAAATAATAGAATTAATAATAAATTTTTGTTTAGTTGATGTACACTAGTGGACTTATAAATGACTTTTGCGCATATATATTTGTTCATATATTTCAAAAATTTAATTCAACATATTAAAACTAATAACTAGAAATAGTAAAGTAACAAGTTATTATTAAGTTTAAAATAAAAACAAAATCGTAAATATTTGTACATAAAAACTGTAAATAAAGATGTATTTATAAATGACATGAAAATGGGTTAAGAACAGGAGCCAAATTACCGCATTCGATATCGAGTAAAATTGATCGTAATTTTCTTATTTAAGATTATGGCAATCGATATCGAGCAAGAAATTTAGTACATTTTATCATAATTTCGATATCGAAATCATTTTTCGATACGATAGCTCATTCGATCACGTATGCGGTAATTTGGCCCCAGGACTTTGGGATGGCCAGTGAGGAACAACAATATTTTGACCCAAAAGCCAACACTTCACTTTGGTTCATTATCATGCTAGAAAATGTATTAAACGGGCATATTCTCAAAGCAATACGGTTTTGATTCGATTTGATTTGTTCGACCACCGTGTTTCACTGTTTTAACAGTGTACCTGAGGTCTAAGTCGTTATTTGAAGGCCGTCTAACATACATACGATTTTCTATTAGATTGGAACAAGTTAAACTTAGATTCGTCGCTCCAGAGAACTCTATTCCAATAACGTGGTTAATTTCTGTATATTTCTCTTGCAAACCACAACCGCTTCATGATATTTTTTTTTTTGAAACATGAGGTTTTTTTTTGTGCAATGCAACCACGAAGCCCTGACTCATTTAAGTGTCTGCTTATTGTCCGTTTGAATATATCTGCGCTTATTTGCTGTCCCCTTTCAGCCTTAATTTCGAGCGAATAGAAAATGGATTTTCTACTGTCCTAGGTTTTCTAGCTGGGGTTGCAAATTCCTTTATATTTTTGTACAAGTGAATTGCACCAAATACCATTTTTTTTTTTTTTAGCAAAAAAACTTTTATCCGCTAACCGACATTGAAAGTTTTTCATTTTGGTAAACGTTACAAAGCAAAACTTGTGTGTTTTGGCGGTGGAAAAACTAAATCATTGTACATACCATGGTGCAACTATACAAGGTGAGTGCAAATCGACAACAAATACAACACAAAACAGAAACAACAGGCATTTTGTTTGTGTAAAATAATGTACTACTGTCAAAAATACTTGAAATAGTATTACTTTTGACATAAGTAAATTGTAAACAAAGTCAGTCAGCTGGGCTACTGCACTCACCTTGTATAGTTGCACCATGGCACATACGATATTTATTGTCGTATCGAATAGGGATGCCAAACGGGACTGGTTTTTCAAATCCCCGAATTCGGGATTTCGTAATTGAATCCCGGTATCCTCACATTGGTTTATAAATAATAACAATTTATTTCCAAAAGTTATATGTTCGAGTTTAAAAACCATTAATAAATAAATAAAAAAAAAATAACATTAAATTGAAATGTTAGATTGACAAAAATATTCAGGCATGTGATGGAAATCGAAATCGAATCAGTTTTGGAAATACATTTTAATGCATTTATAATCTAATTTTTAAAATTGTTGTTTTAAGATTCTCTTTAGTTGCCCAATATCTTTATATTTTATGTGATAAAAGTTTTTCAATACAGAAATATTACGAAAAAATTGTCTTCTGAAACTCATTCGTTTTCGATTTCCATCACATGCCTGATTATGTCATTTCGCCTTTAATTTCGATGTTAATTTAAAAGCAACAGAATATTGATATCGATAAAGTTTCTTAAAAATATAAAGGTATCTAAAGTAAAGAGAATCTTGATTTAAAAAACATCGTCAGCTTCATATATTGCTAACATCGTTTGCATACAAAATTCATGTATTCTGACTGCATAAATAATCCTTTCTCATCCTCCAAAACAAAGACTTCTTATTATTTTTCAAATAATTTTTCTAATAATAATTCAATATTTTTAATTCATTTCTAATAACAAACATTTCTATCTCATTATCAAATTCACTCTTCAATTTTGGATTTTTTTAAAAAAATTTAAAAGTGTTGAGTAAATCATTCCTCTTTTTTGCTCTCTTTTTCTTTTAATTTCACCAGATCACTTTTTGATATCTCTTTGAGCATAAATAAAAGTCTGTTACTTTAACCGGATTTAAAATGACAACTATTTGTTTAAGTAAAACAAATTCTTCATCTCTTGAGGTTTTAACAATTCTTTGCATAATGGTGAAAATTTAACATTGAATGTCCTCTTTTATTTCTATTTAGAACTAAGCTAATGATCTAACATAACATGATGATGGAAATTCCATAAAATTTTTTTTTACTAAATTTCATCATATTAGGATTCATAATACGAGTACTAAGATTTTTTTTTTACAAATTTTCTTTTAATTTTGAAAATGAATTACGAGTATATCAGCTTGATTTTTTTCATCTATAAAGAAAAAATCAATTAAAGCTTTTTATATAGGAATTTCCAAATTCCAAAAACTGTAGTTACATCAAATAGTGCGTTCGGGTTTGGGAATCCAAAATTAATTTTAATTCCTTCACCTTTATTTCTTTCACAAACGTTTTAAAATTTACATTTTTGTTGATGACTTTGTAAACAAATACTAGATTTTGTGATCGAGATTTCGGAACTGGCATCCGTAGTATTGAATGACATCTCGAGTGATGTAACTTAGTTGATAATTAGATAACGTCATCATCTCAAATTACGATACTTTTTATTCGATACCGAATGTCATAATGCCAACATAAACAATTTCGATACATTTAGCATAAGAATTTTGTTTGGTCCAAGGACGCTTAGAATTGAAACTGATTAAAATTGATGCATTATTTCTCCTAGCCCCCATACAAGTTTCCTTCCGAAATAGGGGTCTATCGGTCATAAATATTTGATTTATGCGCGTATCGAAATAAATTTCGCTACAAATAAATTACACATGAAGCGTAATCACGCCCAGAAATTTTCTGCAGATCGGTCCATAATTGACCTACCATAAGGCCCACTTTAAAGAGCATAACTATCTTTAAAATGAGAGTGCCTTTGATCATTAAGCATGAATTGGTATTTGTGGCCTGGGTTCGATTGCCAGCCGCTGTCACTCAAAAAATACAACATCTATCATAACTAATATTTATCACAGCGCTTTCCTTCGGTGGTATAGCATTTAAACGCCACCGAAGTAAAATAACTAAAATAATGGCTATAAATCAAGCTTTGATCTATGCGCCTACTCACCACCAGAGGCGCTCCAATACTGTACTATTAACAAACATAACGCGTAATTACAGTGTTGTCATATGAAAAGCTTTTCTCTACTTTCACCACCTTTTCTTCCTCTACCTATCCCTTTCCAAAGAAAGTAACACAATTAATTAATTAATATATAGGCATATTAATTGCCTGAGTGTTACTTCTCTTAAAAAACAAAAAAAAAAAAAAAAACACAAATGTGTTTCATATGTACCAAAATCATTCGGACCGTTCTTATGATGATCGTTCCATAATTAGACATAGAGCTCTCATATTAAACCCACTGTCGAAAATCACTTTTATAGGCATAACTCTCTTAAACATTTTGCTATCCAAATATTCAGCGTTATTATGAGTGTCGTTTTCTTTCTACGACAACGACTGTTTCGTAATAGATTAAAGAAACAAATTTAATTATCTTTAATCTATTACGAAAGAGTCGTTGTCGTAAAAAGAAAACAATACTCATAACAAATATGTTTCATATACGAGTATACACAAATCATTTGTCCCGATTTTATGATGATCGTTCCATAATTAGACCTAGCTCTCATATAAGACTCTCTTCTAAAGTCACTTTAACATGCGTAAAGCTTTTACAAGTGTTGGTATCGAGGCAAAATTTAAAGCAAATAATTTGTATATACAAAAAAGTCACGCTACATGGACGCTTCCATATATCGCGCATTTCTGAAAAACTGCTTTTGCGCACATACTCGATGTAGGGTATTATATAGTCGGGCGTGAACGACTATACTTTCTTAATTGTTTAATGATGACAAATATTTTTGGGTTTGGCTGCTCGAAAAAAAAACAAAGAGTAAAATGTTATAAACATTTTCTAGAGTACCATAATACTTTGTAATTGTAAATTGTACTCAGTATGATTATTTCAATAATCATCACTATTGTTAAAGTGTATGTGAGAATAGCAGCATAATTTAATGCCTGTGACAGCATAATTTGTGCCTGAAATAGAAAATGTTAATGATAATTGAAAAATCGATTAAGTGTTAATTAAATATATACAAAGGAATTCCTTCTGTCCCCATGCCAGTTTATTTAATAGTAATATTAGCAGGTTAATGTCTTACACATTTATATTTCTATGATATTAAAATTGAAGATTTATGTAAATAAGTGCAAATGTAATGGGAATTTCTACGAAATTGATAATAAAGACAATAAATTATTTTAAGCAAGACAATAATTAACACTTAAATAGTAATTTAATAGACAACAGAAATTAAATTTATTTGTTCAATTCACAAGTGATGTTGTATGTTGTACATTGTATAAGACAACTATTTAATTGTAAACATAATTTTGAACAAAGTCGAATGTTTATGTTTTATTTTCTGGTTTTAAATTTATCAATCAGTCTATGATTTGAGTGTTACCGTTTGGTTATTTTGGTTATAAATATTTGAACTTTTGGCAACACTTTATACTTTCATACAACATTCGAAAAACGCATGTAAAAATGTCGTAGGTATTGTACAAAATATTTATATAGAAATTACCAACAATATTTGTACAACTATTGTAAATTCTGACGACGTACAACTCCTACGACACTACAACATTACTTGTGAATTGTTTAATTATTTTAAAGCAGATAGTTAGACCATTAACCAGTATAAAGCATAATTCAGAATTAAAAAGAACTGTTTAAAAAGATACTTGGGATGCCAAATATGTATGTACCAATATATATTGGGTATATAACTAAAAAATGCGGGATTAATTAACATTTTTAGATTTTCTTTTGGCACATTTGTACAATATAAATTTATTTAAAAGTATCTTTCTGGCAACATATTGAGTACGCGCTAAAATAACTGCTCATCTTTAAAGGCCAATAATGAATCCGAGAGAGAGAGAGAGAGAGATCGATCGTAACAAATAGTAGTTGAACGGGACAAGATTTAGATAATAAGGTGCGTGAGGTGAAACTTCCCCACCTCTTCATTCTAAACAGTTTTTAACAGATATTGCAAAATTTGGCCGAACGCTGCCATTATAGAATACAACGCATATTCTGAGCGTATTTCGTTCAATGCTCGTTTCAGCACCGATCATAATAGCTAGGACCGATTTGGTCCCACCAAATGCAGATAAGTACTTTAGCGCCATGGTTATTTGGCTTAGCTTTCGATGCAGCTGGTTGGCCGGTCTTAACATACAATTTCTTGCTGAGCGGTTTATCGTAATGCATACATTTCTCATCGCAAGTAATGATACGTTGAAAATATGATTTCCCTTTGGACATGCAAATTGTCTTTCCAGGTCTCTCGATTTCAATTCATATGGTACTCAATTCACCTGCTTTTGGATGAGTGCTGCTGCTTGCAAGCGTTTTAAAATTGTTGCTTAAGTAGCTTCCAATTATTTTGCAAGCTTTTGTACAGTCTGACAACAATCTTCATGAAGTAATGCCTTCAATTCTGGGTGTTTAAACATGTTTGTCTGGTCTGGACAATCTTTATCTTCCGCGTTGAAATCACCACTTCCAAATATCACAAACTAGCTCTCGTATATTGGTACTAATTAAAATTATTCACCATAAGCTTTGGTGGGCAATTAGTGTGCTTCAGCGGTCTATTTTTTCAAATTAAAGAAGCAAACAAAAATATCACTTTAATAACAAAATTCGACTTTTTGAAAGCTAAATTACCAGTCGGGGATACAATTTCTCGGGGTCTGATATAGCAACAATTGTGGGTGAGTGATCTGATGATCATTCTAACGAAGATTCAACTTGAATCATTTCTCTCAAGTTATTTTTTAGCATTCCAAAATCAAATATCTTCTGTGGGTCAGTAGGCCAGTAAGTAGTGAGTTTTCCGCACGAAATCACATTTAATGCCATTTTAGAAATCGTATCAACCTTTTGGAGTAATTAGTCTAGTAGTAGTTTTGTAGTGTAGAAAGTACATAAAGCTCAAATATGACTGTATAAATATCTTGAAGTTAATATATAAATTGAACTAAAATACTCACTCCTATCGTGAATAAAAATTCCACATGAAATTTGTTCCCTTTTCACACTTTTCCTATTAAAATTCAATGTTAAAAAAATAAAAGGGAACAAATTTCATGGGGAATTTTTATTCACAATAGGGGTGACTATTGAAGCCAATATGTGGAAACATATTAGTAAGTGGTGTAAATGTATTAAATTAATTTGGAACATTTCAAAACAATCAAAACCAATTTCCCGCTGTCTTTATATTAAAGTGGCAGTTCTTTAACCCCGAGTAGCTAATCTAGTGACTTGTTTTGTGTCAGTTTCTTTCCTTGTTAAATTATTAACAGTTCTTATCAATACTCTGAAACGTTTTTTTGTTCATTATTTTAATTATTTGCACTAAAACATTCAATCATGTTTGCCATACAAATAAACAAATATGTAATCTGAGATTTAAAGACATTCTCATGATCACAATAAAACTAGCCCTTTTGTTTCTGCTCCTAGCCAATCTCAGCAATAACAATTAATTCGCAATGCAGAACTGATGCGCAGTTTCTCAAACAATTGAACAAAACATACATTGAACCTACATACATACAATTCATTCCTATAGTCATGCATTTATTTAATCGTTAACTTAGTAAATCCCACTAACTGACAACCTACTATTTAAAATCAACATGTCAGAAAATTTATCATGCTGCTGATTATAATGAAGATGACGATGATGAGAATTATAAAATTGTTGCTTGTTTCGGGTATCCTGAAGTGGTTTAACAAAAGCACGTATGTAAGTAGTACTATATGTACCCCTGAGTATTTATTGCTGGAGATGTTGGCTGTGAGATACATATGAATTCATGACATGTGACTAATATGACATCAGACAGTATTTGGGATTTAAGTTCAGTTTAAGGTCAGTCACACTGTCACAAATAAACGACGTGTGAGACCGCCGCAAATTAAATTTGAGAAATGTTTAGCATATTTTTTTGAAAATCTTAATATTTAGTTTGTTAAATATATAAACATATGAATTGTACATAATTGTGCTTAATCCTTGATAAATCCATTAATTATTTTATTCAACACATCCCTTAAATATGGTTATTTTCCGAGAATTTGGAGGTCTTCATTCATAATCCCATTACTTAAATCTGGTAATAAATCTGAGGTGTCAAATTACAGAGGTATTGTGTAATACCTAAGATTTTTGAACACTTTATCACTGATTACATGTGTCATCAATCATCATCAATTCTGTCATCTTCTCAACATGAATCAAATGTCCTTCAACTTACTACCCACGATGCCGTTTATACTGGCTTTAGTAAAGCTTTTGATAAAGTGGATCTTCTTGGTTTTACATCTCGCAGTCTAAACTGGTTAAAATCTTATCTTTTGAATAGAACACAATGCGTAAAATTTATTTATTATTATTAAAAATATTTTGGTTACATCTGGTGTTCCTCAAGGCTGCCATCTTGGTTCAATTCTTTTCTCCTTGTTCATCAACGACCTTCCAAATGTTTCAAATTTTTGTTACATTCTAATGTATGCTGACGATGTTAAAATATTTTTGAGCTTCTCTAAACTGTTGAGATCCAATCCGATCTCAACAGTTTCTTTTTGTGATGCAGTCTCAACTTACTGGAATTAAATTTAAAAAAAAATGTAAACTTATGCGTTTTTCAAGAAGTAATTATATTCCTGCTAATTATACTTTGGGTAATTACCGGCTTGAAATTGTTGAACATTTTCTTGATCTAGGAATTTTACTAGACAACATATTAAACTTTGTTTCGCACATTACCATGATGATAAATAATAATGAATAATGAATTTATAAAGCAATGGTCTAAGAAATTTAATGAAAAAACTTTACATTTCCTTAGTAAGACCTATATATATATTTTTTTTATTTGAAAGAGAAGTAACACTCAGGCAATTAATATGCCTATATATACTTGCGTTACTTTCCTTGGAAAGGGAATAGTTGAAGAAGTAAAGGTGGTGAAAGAAGAAAGCGCATTATGATTGATTTTAGTGCAGAATTGCAGCGCCTCTGGTGGTGAGTAGGCGCATTAATGTTAAAGCTTGATGATTTTATAGCCTTATTTAATTATTTTACTTCGGTGACGTTTGAATGCTATACCACCGAAGGAGGGCGCTGTGATAAATATTAGTTATTATATATAGAAGAAAACTAATAATTATCAGAAAACTGATGTTGTTTGCATGGCAGCGGCTGGGAATCGAACCCGGGCTACAAATACCAACACATGCTTAATGATCAAATACGCTAACCAATTAAGCTACAGCACCCTCATATATGGAATATGGCTCTATTATCTGGGAGCCTTATTATAATATTCATATTCTGCGTATAGAGTCACAATTTTTACTCTTTTGCCTACGTGGGTTACCTTGGAATCCTTCCATCATACATTGATAGACTTAAATTGATTAAATTACCAACTCTATATAGTAATGTAACCAAGTAATGTAACCAACTCTAGCTTAATGTAACATTTATGATCAATATAATTAATGGTGAAGTCTGCTCCGAGTTCCTTGTTACTTTTAATTAAATAATTGATTTTTCTCTTTCAACAAATGTAATTAAGCATAAAATAATTAGTTTATTAAATAATTAATCTTTTGTAAATTAATAGTCTGTAATGCTTGGTTTTCACTATGTCATTTTTGTTGTCAAATTGTCCAAATTGTTGGCAATTGTATGAAAACGGGTTGTCTATGGCGTCTAATGAGATTGCAAACATAGATGACGCCATATTACAACCCGTTTTCATACAATTGCCAACAATTTGACAACAAAAATGACATAGTAAAAACCAAGCATAAGGATTTCATCCATTGACTTAATAAATAAATAAAAATGGGCATGAGGTTTATTTGCTCTTGAGAAGCTAAATTTCGTGATTAATAAGTAAAATTCTGAAATATTTCAAAATAAATCCAGCTTAATCTATCTTCAATCTATCTCTCGCTAACATCGTTGTGTATTTGTTAGCGATGCTGTCGCTGATGTTTTTCTATCCGTTTTAATTCCTTGTCTTGCTAATTAAACGTTTCGTGTTTTGTTTGATTCCTTTTGGTCTTCTTAATGAGTTGTTGTCCGTTTTTTTTCCACAAAACACACAGACTGGTTGTGTAAAAGATTACAATAAAGGATAAGTTTACAATAAATGTGGGTATGTATTGTACAAGTATCTATACATACGAGTATATTTAACAAACTACAATAAGAACATCACGATTTTAAGACGGTACAAACAAAATGATACAACTATGTACAATGTATGTACATTATCAAAGGAATTGCTCACGTGTGGGTTTGTAGGTTACTTTCATACACACATACATATAAACTGATTTTTAACATCCCAACAGTTCTGTTGACAGTCTCTGAACTAAAGATTTCACCTATCTATTACCACAGTTACTGAATTGGCTATGTGCCCAAGTTATTTGTATATGTGATTGTCCTCAGAGGCAGTCAATTGATCCTACATAGATTACAAAGAGATAGTCTGGTAGCTGATCCAAATTATTAAACATAAGGTAATGCATTTACTACATAAATACATTGATACATGCGTTACTGAATACTGGAGTTAGCTTTAATCTTTGGTGCTTATACAGTTCAATTGTAGTGGTCTATACAGTCATATTTGAAACATATTTTAGTTTCCATCTTAATTTTTTATACCCTCCACCACCATAAGTGGTGAATGAGGGTATATATAAGTTTGTCATTCCATGTGTAACACTGAGAAATGTTCATCTGAGACCCAACAAAGTATATATATTCTTGATCCTTATGGAAATCTAAGTCCATTGAGCTATATCCGTCTGTCTGTATGTGTAAAACACTCTCACGTCCAAAAGACACAACCAAAATCAACAAAGTTTATAAAAAACCGTTTATAGTTCTCCTAAGCAGTTTGGTATTGAAAATCAGCAAAATCTGTATAGTAGAACAAGAATTATGGATCAAAATGTGAGACAACCTCCATAAAAAATTAGATATTTTTCAAAAAAAAATTCTTGCAATTTTTTTTAAATATATTGCAGATATTGCCATGAAATTTTGTACACGTTATTTTTATGTTAAAAGAAGAAAGCGTGAGAAAAATTGTAAGAATAGGTGATTTCTTACAGCCCCCATATAAATATATTTCCGAAATATGGCTTAATGACAAATGAATGCATTGAAAATTGGAATTTTAATACAAAATTCAGCAAAAATAAGTGTCATGTAAAAAGAAATCGCAGAACGAAATTTTGTTGTGTTAGGTCCATGTTTGATCATAAACCCCATATAAAGTCCAGTTCCGAAAATAGGAAAGTCGTAATTCTACACAAGTAATCCGTATATACAATTAAAACGTCTTACTAGATTTCATAATAATCGGTCTATATTTGATCATAGCCCCAATATAAAGTCAATTTCCGAAAGTCACTAAAATTGGCATTCTTATCAAAATGACTGTCAAGTTGAAATTTGACAAGCATAATCAGAATATACATTTAAATTGTCCTACCAAATTTCAGGATGATCAGTTCATATTTGACCGTAGCCCTCATAGAAAGTCTACTTTCGGAAATCACTTAAATGCCCATAAATCTCAATAATAGGTGATTTGGTGGTGGGTATATAAGATTCGGCACAGCCGAATATAAACTTTTACTTGTTTTAGTCATATATTAGCTTCAATCTATATACAGTCTGAGATCAGCTTTAATCGTAGGTGTTTATACAGTTTTAAATCAGTTGCAATCGTAGATATTTATACAATCTCAGATTAGATTCAATCGTAGGTTTTAGTTCAGCTTCAATCGTATCTCTTTATAGAGTCTTAGATCAGCTTCAAGCGTAGATATTTATATAATCTTAGATCAGCTTCAATCGTAGGACTTTATACAGTCTTAATTACAATTAGGGGACGACTTCTAACTGACCCCGCTGACTAGATAAGACTCTAGTCAGCTGCGAGTTTAAAGGGTGAAACAATCAAACTCTAACCAGTTTCAAACTCGTGCAAGCTCGTGGCACCGTTGTCGCCATATATCTCCCAAGGCACCAGGACATATTACCCCTTGGGGGAGGTCTTTCAACACTTTTATTTAAACTTAAATCGAAGAAATTTATACAGTAATATTTCTGCTTTAATCGTTGGTTTTTCAGATTCAATACTGTCTAAAAATGGACGACATTGCCATTATCAAAACTGAGGGTATACTTTGTACATTTATTCATACACTCATTCATTCATCCATGCATGGATTCATCCATCCAAACTCGTACTAATACAAAATGGTTCGTATGCATTTACGTATCCCACGTAAATGTAGGAGTATGTCTATGTGGTGTGTACCTACTGTATATCGGGTGGTTCTCTTCGATGTTCCTTAATTGAGCTGACAAAACTTGTTCACATTTAAATTAGCTGAATGTCAAGGATTGAGGAAAATATAAAAAAAGGAAGGCATAATGTTTCGATAGATCCAAAATAACATAACGCGACATACGCTTGTACCGTGACAAATTAACCTCACCTAACTGTTTATTGTTTGTTTGAAATTACAGGAATTTTGTAAGAGCAAACAAGAGAACGTTATTAAAATATTGACTTCATTAATTTCATTTAAAAGTTTTATTTAACATAATTTTTCTTAATCAAACTAAATATGTTAAATTGAATTGTTAAGATTTAACTTTAATTTGACATACATTTTAGTTTAAATAACAGTTCAATAACACTAAAACATACACCCGTTACCAACTTATAGATGTGTTTATCTTGTATAATACCAATCAGCAGCTATTGCAACATGCTTCGCTAGGTCATATCAAAAGCATTCAGACATTTGTACTTGGAACTTCCTGATATTGCGTGCAAATGCTATAAATTAGGTTGGTATATAGTTTCATAAAGATTTAAAGTACTTTTACACAATAATTTTGATTTATTAGTAGTTTTAAAAGCAGTTTTAAAAATGACTTTAAAAATAAAAATTAATAAAATTTTCTTGACATCTAATTTTATTATCAATACAAATGTGTGTGACCTTAATTGTTTCCTAAAGCAATAGTTGAATATTTTCAGCTAAACGTGCGTTTGTTTTTGAAATAAAAAAAAAACAGCTCAAAGTACCAACATCTTCCTTTAAGACGAAAGCATATGGGTATTTCCATTGAATGATTTTCCAAGACCAAAAACAAAACTGTGAAACACATGTT
Organism: Bellardia bayeri; assembly: GCA_950370525.1. Classification (NCBI taxonomy): domain Eukaryota; kingdom Metazoa; phylum Arthropoda; class Insecta; order Diptera; family Calliphoridae; genus Bellardia; species Bellardia bayeri. Next base: position 17,206,144 of record OX493268.1, on the reverse strand, counting down.
TTTATCTAACAGCCTGTTAAAAATGTCTACATTTGTTTGATATAATGTATTTGCAGCTAATCTTAGTCTAATCTAATCTGGGAAAACTATCCTGAAACCCTTCCTTAAGCTAATTCTAATCACATATTCTCTTTAGCATTTACTGTTAAAATATAATAAAACATATATAATATATGTTTATCGCGATTATAAACAACAAACTAATAATAAAAAAAAAACTCCAACAACTTTTTGTTCATGTTGCAATGTCGCGTTCCTTTTATTTTATGTACTTCAAGATCGTACGAATCAGTTGGCTGAAAATGGCCATTGAAATCAAAGTGAAGTGACTTTAACTTTAAAAAATATTATTTTTTATTTTTTCAAAGTATGTCACGTTCGCCATCGTAAGAGTAAAATGTGAAGCGAAAGAAGAAGACAAGCAATTAGAGATCCACTAAATTAAAAGGAAAATTCATCATTTAAGAAGTTAATGTATACAGAAAAAAATAAAAATGAGTTTCAATTAAAATATTTGTGGAATCAATTAAAAATTTAATTGAAATCGGACCTGTAAACAAAATGATAGTATCAATTAAAAAAAAAATGTGAGATTTAATTGAAAATATCAGAAAAAGTAATTGAATCAATTAAAATTTTAATTGAAAATTATTTTAAAATCAATAAAAGGTTTAATTGAAAAAAACATGATTTTTTTTTCTGTGTAGAATTAATTGAATCAGTCAGTATTTAAATAGTATGTTGAATCACTCAATAAATAATTATTTGCGACTATTTTATTGAAAATATTTGAACTAACCATGATTAGTACTAAAGACTGATTTTTTAATAGTTTTCGGATTATATTAAAAAAAAAAACTTAAAAATTTAGAAATCTTTATTTGAGTCGTTAGAACGATCTATATAATACAAGGTTTAAAGATGATGCCATGTAAATGTTGACCGTGGCATACTAGTTTCCAGTACGTCAGCCGTTGCGGACCTATCCCTATATATATATGAGCCTTAACATAGATCTACAAAATAGTCTAAAAGCGTTAAATCACACGATCTAGCTGGCCAATTGACCAGCCCCAAACGTTAAATAAATTATTCACCGAACTCACCACCTCTCAATTCGGCCATTTTATCGCTTGCTGTGTGGCATGTGGCACCGTCTTGTTTAAACCACATGTCAGCCAAGTCAAGTTCTATCATTTTTGGAAATATTTGTAATCATCGCACGGTAGCGCTTGCCATTCAGAGCAACGTTCCTGTCTTCGTCGTCTTTGAAACGGTACAGTCTAATCATGCCACCGGCCCATAATGCACACCAGAAATGAGCTTCTAGCTGAACACAATTTTCCGATAAAAAGTGCACGATGCTAAAAAATCAACCTTATTACAGACGTGTTGCAAAAATATGTCGCGTGCTAAATTATACTAAAGGTTGTAAATAAATAGAATCAATGATAATTTTTCCCACTAGAACCTAAACTCGAATCTGAATTAGAATCTACACTAGTACCTAAACTAGAACACGAACTTGAACTAGAACCTGAACTAAAGCCTAAACTCGAACATGAACTAGAAACAGAACTAAAACCTGAGCTGGATATTGAACCTAAACTCGAACCTTAACTAGAACCTGAACTAAAAAAGAACTAAACTCGACCTAAATTCGGACCTGAACTAAAACCTGAACTCGAACTAGAACCTTAACTAGAAGCTAAACTTTCACTAGAACCAAAACTCGAACCTGAAATAGAAACAGCACCTAAACTAGAACCTAACTTGAACTAGAATCTGATGTAGATGATGGACTAAAACCTAAAGTAGAACCTGGACTAGAATCTTAACTTGAACTAGAACCTGAACTGAACCTGAACATCAAGTAAAACCTTATATTACACCTCCATACTTCTAATGTATAATATTAACTCGTAACTTTAAGAAGGCGATGTAATTGGAGGCAAGTACTTACCATAAACGCTTACAAATTCTAAAAATTTATTTTAAAAGATATGAAAAAATCAATTAAATCATGAAAAACTATTTTAAATCTATTTTTATTAGATTTGAATCAATAAAAATATAATATTTATATTTTTAAATGAATTTTATTATGCCAGCCATTACTGAACTACTTCTAAGGAATGCAAATGATATGAGAGAGTTATTGAAAAGTTAGTTATTTTGTAATTGCAAGTCATTTTTGCTACATTATTCCACTATAATCCTAAACATAGTACTACAAATATGCTATGCCAATAATAACGTAATGAAATGTAGCGTTCGGCATCGCGGAAATGCCCATACGTATACAGGTACTTTATGTTTCAAATACATCAATCACAAAGGAAAATCTATGGTATATTGGGTAGAATTCCATTGAATTGTTTGAAATCAAACTAGTGCAAAGTTTTTCACTGTAATTTAAATTAAAACGAATGCATAATGTAAATAACAAATTAAATATATTTCAATATAAAGTAAATAGTGAATATTGTGTAAGAAATGTTTTATTATATTTATATATTACAAGTACAAATTTTAAACAAAACATATTGCATAATTATTTTAAGCAAAATATAAATTATTAAGAAAAACTACAAAAAATAAGGAATATAAAAATATCATTCGATTTTAACGGTAACAATCATGAATAAAAAATCCGCGGGAGTTTTTTCTCTCCTTGTTTTTTTAACATTGAATTTGAATAGGAAAAATGGGAAAAGGGAAAAAAACTCCCGCGGAATTTCTATTCATGATTGGGCTGTACGTGTCGAGTTTTATTTTTAGTGAATTTAGGCGAAATGTAATTCCATTCATACTGTATTTACTGCCTTTAACTAGTTTATTCTTGCTAGATATATTATTTTGCCAGATATTCTTAGAGGTGCTTAACTGGATTGAGGTCTGGGGACGGAACAAACACTCTTTCACAATTTTTGGAGGTATTATGCTTAGGATCATTGTCCTATTGGAAAATTTAGTTCTGCGCTAGTTCTCTTTTCTCTACACTAGGGGCTGCATTGCTTGTTAAAGTGTCGAGATAATCTTTCTTTTTATACCCTCCGCCACCATAAGTGGTGAATGAGGGTACATATATGTTTGCCATTCCGTGTGTAACACTGAGAAATATTCATCTGAGACCCAACAAATCCTTATGGAATCCTAAGACGATTGAGCTATGTCCGTCTGTCTGTGTAAAACACTGTCACGTCGAAACTACACAACCAACATCAACAGAGTTTACAAAAAACCGTTTATAATTCTCCTAAGCAGTTTGCTATTGAAAATCAGCAAAATCGGTAAAGTAGAATCCGAGTTATGGACCATAATGTGTAACAAACTTCATCAAAATTTAACATCTTTAAATATTTTTCTTGCAAAATCCTGAAATATATTGCAGATATTGCCGTGATATTTTGTACATATACGTTATTTTTATGATAAAAGAAGAAAGTGTGAGGAAAATAGTAAGAATAGGTCTCATAGCCTACATACAAGTATCTTCTCGAAATATGGCTTAATGATAAATAAATGTATGTAAAATTGGAATATTAATACAAAATTCGGCAAAAATAAGTGGCATAGAAAAAGAAATCGCAAAACGAAATTTTATTTTGTTCGGTTCATGTTCGACCATAGACCCCATATAAAGTTCACATCTAAAATTCACTTAAATGCATATAAATCTGGTACAAATATAGTTACCTGCTTAGACATATAAATTGTTGTACCAAATTTTATATTGGTCGGTTCATAATTGGCCATAGCTCCCATATAAGGACCACATCCGAAAATGTATATCTGTATATATATTTTATAAATATCGGTGCCAACTTAAAACTTTATATATAGCATTTAAATATACACGAAAATCATTCCACAAAATTTTATGAATTTCGGTTCATATTTGACCGTATCCCCAATATACACCCCTCTTCCAAAAATCACTTCAATACTCATAAATCTCTTATAATTAATGTTACCGAAACTGGTGGATTTTGAGAATATCGGTTCATATTTGACTAATCCCTAATATGTCTGATATGTCTCTTAAGTATACCGGTATTACGTTGAAATTCGACGTGAGATATCCTCATATGCATAAAATTCACTGTTCCAATGTTTAAGAAGTTCGGCCCATGATTTGTCATTGCTACCATATAAGGGCCATTTCCGAAAACCAATTTATCCCACAAAAATGTCTAACAAATATCGATATCGAACCAACTTTTATATGGATCAGAAATTTTAATCCAGAAATAATATTAATATCGGTTATACGGCAATTATGCTACTGGTTTTTGTAGCTGTCAGTCAGCTGAGGAATTAAGTCCACATCCGAGCATAACAACCAATCATACAACTCTTGTAAATAACGTTATTGAGATGAAATTCAACCAAAATAAGCCTAAAATACGTAAAAATCACGTTAATGGATCCATAATTGGGCCACTTGTACTATGCCACCCACAAAACTCTTGTAAATAATGTTATGGAGATCAAATTTAACCATAAGAAGCCTCATCTTATAATCTTACCCTGTTTTTAAACTCTGTTTCTTAACTTGTTGTGAATATAGAAAAATATTCTTTTAATTTTCTGAAAATCAGACAAACTCTGTAAATTATGATAAGAATTTGTAATTACAGCAATTATAAATGGTCAAAGTTAGGTAAAAATTCAAAACATTTTTTTATGTTGGTCGTAAAATTGTCTTTCAAACAATATATAAAATACTAATAAAATTTGCACTAAGCCTGAACAGAAAACACAGAATTGGGATATACTAGGCCTATTACCAGTGTAGTTTGTATTTTTTATTACGTTTAGGTGGAGGATATTTAAGATTCGGCACAGCCAAATATTGCACTCTAACTTGTTTTTGTTTCTTTTTTGTCTGTGAATTCAATTGAAATATATAGTTATTATTAAAATGCAATATAATTTTCCAATATAATATTATTTACATCTATATATGTATATAAAATTGAATGTGTGTTCATTTGTTTGTGGGTACCTTATAGGAGACCAAACCTCTGGGCCGATATTTTTGAAATTTTTACAGCATTTAACTGGGACTCTGGTATGATTAATAGGGTACTTTTTTTGACCACGCCCACTTTTTTAAAATATTGTAATTGGAGACCAAATCTCTGGACCGATATTTTTGAAATTTTCACAGCACTTAACTGGGACTCTGGTATGATTAATAGGGTACTTTTTTTGACCACGCCCACTTTTTTAAAATTATGTAATTGCTCCCATATAGTTTTCAATAGATTTATTTCAAATAGTATACACATTATATACTCCAGGCGAGGTAGAAATAAACATTTCTTACGCCACGCCCCATTTCATGCCCCTTTTCACGCCAAATTTTGTTTGTTCTCTATACAAATTTGTTCCTTCCAACGTATTTTTTTTTATTTGGTAGTATATTGCTCTTAATACTGTTAACTTCGCCATATAACTATGAACCACACCCACTTCACCGCCCCCTTTTTTTAATTCATACCACTAACAATGTTTGCTATACAAAATACTTTTTTTGTAATAAAGTTTTATATACTTTTTATCAACAGATAAGGTGGTCATACATTTTTTTTATTACCAAAACCCCATTTTTCGCCCCATTTTACCTTAATTAATAATTAATCTGCTTTTAATCTATATATATAAAAATTAATGTGTGTCTGTATGTTTGTGGTTAATAGGAGGCCAAATCCTTGGACCGATCTGCGAAGCACACCGGGTTTAGCTAGTATATTAATATAATTAAGCTTTTATATTAATAATATGTGTTTGGGGGTTTTATGCTGACGCTCACTGTATATACAGTCATATTTTAGTTTTAAAATTGTTCATATTTAACGACTTTAAACTACGAAACTATTTATTTAACAATGAACCCATTATCACCTGTTCCAATCCAATCCCATAAAATCATAAGAAATTCCTGTACCATTTTATCAGGTAATTAACAGAGTAGCATTAAAATATTTGTGCTAAATTATGCTGACTATTTACATATATTTTATAGTTATGGTACGAGATGATATTTTTCTGTGTCACATAAATAAAAATGTTAAAAACCAAAACGAAGTTTACCTGTAAGTAAAACGTTAAATAACATCTTAATGAGCTAACTCAAGTTTACGTTTAAAATTTATTTTTATTTTATTTCCACAAAAGCTACAGGGACTTAAAGTTCAAGCAAAACACAGCAGAAAGACATTAAAGTTTTCAAGCCATTAGCGTTATGACCTGCTAAAAACCATCTTTTCCACTAAAAAAAAGCTGAAGAGAGAAAAAAAAACAAACAAATAACGAAATATTTCCTGTTAAATGTTAAAGATGGTTGATAGTGAGTGAGTGAAAAATGCCAAAAACAAAACCATTAAATAACCACTAAAATGATCTTGACAACAGACCCAACACGTACCACCACCACTCAATCGTATATTTTGGAAATTAACGACAATGCAGCCGGCTGTATCTGAAGCCTAAGAAAACGGGAGGAGGAGACTCATCTTCCTTAATTACAACCGCAAGTATTATAATGATGTTCATTTAAAATATGACAGGAAGATGAAATATAACAAAAAATTAAATTAATATAAAATTTTTTTAAAGGTTTTAACAAGAATTTAAGTGGCTGCTACTTTGTTTATTCATTTAAAATGTCATAATTTAACTATAAAAAATTATTGCCACTAAAAATTCAACAGCACAAGAAAACAGATTCCGAAATTAAATCGTTGTTGACATACAGACATACCCTATACACGCATACCAACATAAGTTAATTATGTTGTGTTATTTATTTGCAAAATAGAGTGTTTTTTTAAAGTATTTAGTGTTATATCACTAGACCAAGTAATCGGTTACTCCAAAATTCAGTTTTTAGCATGAACCAATTTGAATGTTATAAATAAACCATTGAAGATGGTTTGAATCTATCAAGTTTTGCTAATAAAAATGAAGTGACAAGTATTTATACATCAATTATCAACCCTTTACCTTTAAAATTATGTATGTACGAGGTCTGATCAAAAAATAACCGTTATTTTAAATGTTTTCAAAAACTATTTATTTTATCATCAATAACTATCTTGTCCCCTCCAAAGTAATCTCCCTCAGATATAATACACTTATGCCAGCGTTTTTTCCCATCCTCGAAACACATTTGAAACGCGCTTTTTGGTATCGCCAACAGCTCCTGTTTCGATTTTTCTTTTATCACCTCAATCGTAGCAAAACGATTTCCTTTCATCGGTGTCTTCAGTTTTGGGAAGAGGAAAAATTAAGCGGGGGCCAAGTTCGGTGTATAAGGTGGTTGAGGCCAAAAACTCACGCTCAACCGTCGATGTGTGAGCTGGTGCGTTATCATGGTGCAAAATCAATGATTGAAAACCAATTCAAGCTGAGAGTTGTTCGTAGAATTTATTTTCTCTCTCCCAAAAAGAGAGACGTCAAAGATCATATGAAAAAAAGTCGTTACAAAAATTTGCTTAGCGCAAAATGAGATTTGCAAAGAATATTGTGGAACAGAATAATTGATAATTTTGAAAAAAAAAAAAAAAATGCAATTTGATAAATACAATGTGAAAAGTTGATAAGTTGTATATGGAATGGACCTATTCGTGGAAACTATAGTAATACCAACGACTTTGAGATAAAAAACCTTTTTTGTTGAGTTCCTGCAAATTTGTATGCTTTGAAAATTTACAAAAACATTACTGGCGTTTCGAATTGGATGTATTGAAAGTTTCATTGGGAATTTGTAATGCGTTTTGACATGTATTCCTCATTGTGTCCTATTTATATCAATACCCATAATCTTTGAGATATTCATATATCATAAATTCCGAGTTATATTAGTTGGTGCTGATCCTAGTCTCATTGTGATACTCAAAAAAGATCAGATGAAAGGAAAGGGTGCATGCTGAACTTGTGACTCGGAGTCATTATCTAAAGTATTACGATGGACTAATAAGATATTCATCATCTAAGGACAAACATAACTTGTAATATTCTTGCCATTGCCATATTCTGCAGTTAAGCATGTGTTAGCCTACAGAGATGATCGTAGATCCTGCATGGGCATGATGAGAGCTGACTAATGATCAATCGTTTCACTCTGACTTCCTAAAACCATACACCTCCTGATTGGACAATAACGATCTGTATATACTTTTCGTATAAACAATAAAGCCACAGTAGTTCAATATAAAAATTGTTTTTACCTGTGGTTTTATATATTTTATATATTTTTTAAAATGTGATCACACTACCTATCAGCTGTTAACAAAAACATTAAATTATTAAAATTTATTTATTATTTTTCGTTGTTATTGTGCTTCATATGATGAATTTACACAGCGAATTAGTGCTGGCAAATTCTGCTACTTTTCATTACACAATAATATTTAATACTTTTCATTTGGGTACTCAATACTACTCAATACTTTTAACGGATTTTTAACGCATAATTTTTATCTGCAAATTGAAGTGGTTTCTTTAAAAAATAAAAATAGATCTTCAACTATTATTGGTTTTGTATGTTTTTTATTATTAAATCAAAAATAAATGTAAAGCTAACTTTTAATTCAACGTTAACAACAACTTAATAAATAATAGACAGCTTTATTTCGGCGGTTGGTTTAATTTTGTAGTACTGTTGTCTTTTTATACAGTGATGTATTTTTATGCACTATTTTACCCACTCAACTTGCTTAAAAATACAACTCAAAAAGTATCGAGTAACTACTTTTGAGTATTGACTATCCAAAGAAAAGGGCAAATACTCGGTACCCATTACTAAATACTTTGCCAGCACTACAGCGAATTGCCAACAACTAGTTCGTCGTGATGGGCGAAATCGTTCGTCCCAGTTGTGTTCCTAGCATTAAGTACAACTTAATTTAAGTTCGTAAGTTGAAAGTACAAAGGAAGAATCATATACATATATATTTTCGCTTTTGTTACGATTAATTGCATATTCTTTTAAAAGCAACACTAACTGTTTTTTGGTTAATACAAAACATTTAAAAGATTTAAGCCTGTAATCTTGTTGTGTTTAATTTGGTTTTTACCATTTCACGTTCGTTGGCAGCAACAACAAGTTGTCAACTAGTAACTGCCAACATATAAGACATTTTAAGGCCCTACTATCAAAATACATACATAAGTTTTAACAAGTTAGAGTGCTGTATTCGGCTGTGCCGTATCTTTAATACCCTCCACCTAAACGTAATAAGAAATACAAAAATTACACTAGTTGTAGAACTTGAATATCCTTTTTATTATTATTATATATATTGTTTGAAAGGGAATATTACCTGTTGGTCGTAATTCACTAATGCGATTTTACTTTGAATGTTTTTAAAATTTATCTAATTTTGACCATTTATAATTGATGTAGTTACCGATTCTTACTGTAATTTACAGAGTTTGTCTGATTTTCATAAAAATCTTGAGTGTAATTTAACAATTTATAAAATTAAAGGAACATTTTTCCATATTCACAACAATTTAAAAAACAGAGCATAAAAAAGGATAAGATATAAGTTGAGGCTTCTTTTGGTTGAATTTGATCTCAATAATATTATTTACAAAATATTAATGGGTGGCATAGTAGAAGAAGATTTTTGTTTGGGGGCTATGAGAAATCATGGACCTGTTCTTACTATTTTTCTCGCACTTTATTCTTTTATCATAAAAACAATGTATACAAAATTTCATGGTATTATCTGCAATATTTTTAAAAATATAGCAAGAAATTTTTTTTAAAAATATCAATTTTTTATGGAGGTTGCCTTACATTTTGATTCATAACTTTTGTTCTACTATACCGATTTTGCTGATTTTCAATACGAAACTGCTTAGGTGAATTATAAGCGGTTTTTTGTAAACTTTGTTGATTTCGGTTGTTTCCTTTGGACGTGAGAGTGTTTTACACAGACAGACAGACGGACATATAGACAGATGGGCATGGCTCAATCGACTTAGAATTTCGTAAGGACCAAGAATATATATACTTTGTTGGGTCTGAGATGAGTATTTCTCAGTGCTACACACGGAATGACAAACAAACTTATATATATACTCGTACCACTTATGGTGGTGGAGGTTATAAAAAGATTTAGCAAATATGAAAAACATTTCTAACCAAAATCTATTTTTAACAACGAAAGATAAATAAAAAGCTTGATTTTCTTAGATAAACAAAAATTACAGCAAATTCCCTAAATTTCCAGAAAATTATTCAAAATTATTAAACAAACTCAAACAAATTGCCTTAACGCTGTAGGGTAAAACGAACTAAAGGCCCAAATAAAAAAACACACATCTTAAAATATTTGCACATAGTAAGTAGCTAAACTTCTAGTAGGCATTCAGCCACTCAGTCAGGATGGTTATGTAAGCTAAGAGGCAGTTGTTTATGCAGCCGTTCATAGAATCTGGCCACTTGTACCAAATACCAAAAGAGTCCACCATTAGCCCTAAAAAAATGTTGCTTAAAAAATTAAACATTTCAAGCACGTAATCACAGTTTCACACTTTTTTTTACATTCTTCGCTATCTGCCACATTTAATTTTATTTTACTGTGTTCCATTTCTTCATTTCTTGCAGCACTAATGACATTTAATTTGAGCATTTAAGTGTGTGGCACAAAAGTATCATTAAGGACAATTTTTTATGGGTTCGTTTGTTTATACCGTCCTTTTGGTCGTTTTCACAAGTGGCCAAAACGGGAGTGCAAATTTTACATTTTTTTTAACTATTTTATAACGAGTATATATAGGTATATATTTAATAAACAGGAATAAGTGTGGCATGCTGCATAAAAGGAAATGTTTTATATAGTTTTATTTTTAAATTATTTAACCATAAATGTTTGCAGAAGTTTGTTTGCTTTTTGAGAACTATTGAACTAAATTAAAAATTAATTAAAATAAAAATGTATTTGTTATAAATTGAGTTGCAATAGCTGGTTGAAAGTACCAAACGTTGAGTTTTTCGGCAGGCATTTTTAATATGTATATCCGTCATAGTTGAAAAGCTAACAAAATTCTAAAACTGAGAATTGTCTGGCAAAACAAAATTAAGTTTTTACCAAATTAGTCCACATTTTTCGGCAGGCATTGTAAATATGAACTAGCTGAACCCGGTATGCTTCGCTAACCCCCTTTGAGGTAAAGCCTTTAATAAACGTTGTAAAAAGAAGGTGCAGAAGTCTGCATGGTCGAAAAATATTATCACGTAATAAGTAGTCCTGAATGAAAGCTGCACGCTGTGAAAATTTAAGATCGGTTAACAGGTCCAGCCTCCAATATACCGCAATCAAAGGGGCGTGCTCCTCCCACTTTTTATTTGGTACGTATTTCTATTCATGCCAATGCCCAAGATATGACGATTTAAAATTTTGGGTTATAAGGGCGGGGCCACGCCCCTTTGTTTATTCACAACTTTATATAATCAAGAATTTTTTATTTCGTAAGAATATCCTATTGTGAAAATTTAATGACAATTGGACCAGTAGTTTTTAATTTTTCTAAAAAGGGGCGTGGTCCCACCCACTTTTCTTCTGGTATTCCAAATTATGCCAATACCATATGTACCAAATATAATCGACGTAGGTCAAAATATGGTGATTTAAATTTTGGGCGGTGCCACGCGCCTTTGTTCACTCACAACTTTATATACTACATATAAGGATATATTATTTCGTAAGAATATCCTATTGTGAAAATTTAATGACGATCGGTCCGGTAGTTAAGACTATATTACGATTTTTCATTTGTCTAAAAAGGTGCGTGTCCCCACCCACTTTTCTCTAATTGTGCCAATACCATATGTACCAAATATCATCGACATAGGTCAAAAAATACCACAATATGGCGATTTAAATTTTTGGGGTATATGGGTAGTGGCACTCCCGTTTGTCCAATCAAAACTTCATATAGCCTATTATTTCTTCCAGAGTCACAGTAACATGCTGTGGAAATTTCAGTAAGATCGATCCAAGGGGTTTGCCTCCTATCATAGTTGAAGAGGTAACAACAGGCCCAAACTGAAAATTGTCCGCATTTTAGTAACAGTAGCTGTTTGAAGGCACCAGAAAGACAGGAGAATATTAATATACTACTAGCTTAAACCCGGTGTGCTTCGCTACCCCCCTCGTAATGAAATAAAATTGAAGAGTTAATAAATAAATTATTTTATTATTAGAGAATAAATTTTATTTGGCTTGAGTTAATTTTAATTAATAATTCAAAGAATTCTATTGTAAAGTAATATATTTAGACCATTGACACATTTTATACCCTGCCAAAGGTGTCTTCAGTAATGTTCATTGTCCAATATCTATTTGTAAACATTATCTATTTAACTCACCATTATTGCGAAATAAATTTCGGGAATTAATCATATTTCCTTTTACATGTTGAGTTAGAGCGATGGTTTAGGGTTTCTCCAAATATAATCCATTTCTATGAAAAAAACTAATCCATTTAACATTACGTCCTAGTACTGGACCATATAATCCGGCTTTGCAAAACAAGGAACTAGTCCTAGTAATTACTTCTAATGTTTTACAACAGCAATTACGGTCGTTAGAGCACGAATAATTGTCGTGTAAAAAGAAGTTATGCTTTGAAAATGAAATGCTCCATGAGTGCATTACATAGGACCATGATGTAGTCACTACTCCACAGATATTTGCAGGGATATTATTATTATTACAATTGCGTCTATCATTAGTTGAGAATATCAGCTATGTATGTTATTGTTGTCATTTCTCCTTTATGGTATATTCTGTTTTTTGGAACTACGAAACACCGGAGATGGGATGTCAACTTTTTACACCGTGCCTTGTGTGTTTTATTAATAATAAATATCAAAAGTTCAATAATTTTTCATTAAGAAAAAAAAAACAGAAAACTCTAAAAATTAATAAATATTTTTGTAATTATTATCCAGACATATTCACCCCTATCGTGAATAAAAATTTCACATGAAATTTGTTCCCTTTTATTTTTTTAACATTGAATTTTAATAGGAAAAATATGAAAAGGGAACAAATAGTTCGTTGGTTAAGTATAACATTTTCTGCAAATTGTGCTATTTCGTCAGGGTAATTTTCTGATACGTTATTGATTTGAGGCCATTAGAGTAGTTTGTACGATAAGTTGGGCTGTATAATGCAGCATCATCTTCCATAAGAAGACGAGTGTGCTTTATGTAATTGATTTTCATTTGAAATTACTATTCATTTAATGGATTTCAAAGAATTTGTAACAATAAATAAAATGTACAGTTATTTTAAATGTCAATTTCATTTTAAATTTGCTTAAATTCCTTTGATAAATAAATAAAATTTTCATAAATTGAATGAATGTATTTATGTATATTTGCACAACTCATGGCACTAGTATGCTCCTCAAATGCGGTTAGATCTAGTGTTTCAATTAATTAAATTTCATGTTGAATAGTTTGTCAAGTATTAATTATTTCCATGCCTAAGATAATTTTAATTTTTCATACAAAAATTTTCAAAGAATTTACAGTAAATGCCAACAGATACTCGCTTAAACACTTACCTAGTTACATGTCAATTACAAATTAATATGGAAAACATTAACTTGCTAATATTCACATTAAACAAACCGACATAAGGCAGACAGTCCAAATTCCTTTATACTTTAATTACCACTTAATTGAATTTTGAATTACCATTAATATTGTCTGTACCAGGCACATACTGTGCTGTCACACGCATTAACTTAAGTTAAACAGCTAACAGCAGCTAACAACAATACCCAGTAGTTTTGGTGGTGGCAATGTATTCCTTTTCAATAATGTCTAGTTAGTCAGCTTCACAGATTTTCGAGGTTGCGTTGTTTTGTGTTCGAGTCTTTAATTCTTTTTTGAAATATTTGCAAAATCTGCCACATCATTAGATGCTAAAACGATGACCCGTACAAGGAGTGCGAAATGGAGTCTTGCTTTCTATTTGGATTAAAAATCAAGTTCCGCAGACAATACCATTAAGTAAAATGGTAATAAAGACAAAAGCAAAAAGCTTATTTGATGACATAAAAGGTAAAGCATTGCTCAACGATAATGTTATTGGTAGTAATACTGGGTGCTGTAGCTTAATTGATTAGCGCGTTTGATCATTAAGCATGAGTTGGTATTTGTAGTCCGGGTTCGATTCCCAGCCGCTGCCACTCAAACAACATCAGTTTCTGATAATTATTAGTTTTCTTTCTTTTCATCATAATAAATATTTATCACAGCGCCCTTCTTCGGTGGTATAGCATTGAAACGCCACCGAAGTAAAATAATTAAATAAAGGCTATAAAATCAAGCTTTAACATTAATGCGCCTAGTCACCACCAGAGGCGCTACAATTCTGCACTAAAAACAATCATAATGCGCAATTGCAGAGTTTCCAAAGAAAGTAATTGCTTCTCTTTAAAAAAAATTGCTACAAGGAAATTTATTTTGTGAAAAAAAGCCGACGACTTAGTATTTTCGTAACCCTAGAACCTATCTTTGATCTTTACATGGTTTTCTATAAAAAAAACTTAATTCAAAGTGAGGTATTGGTGTACTTTGTTTTCTTCTTTTACTTGATGGTAAAGAGCTCGAAAATTGAAGCTTAACTGAAACATGTGAAACAGCACTTAGTCCCTGTTTTAGTTGGTTGGTTTACGTGGTAGTTCACTACGTGCGAACACTTAAGTAGAGTCGAAGGGACCCTGTTTTAAAACACCACACCACTCGTCAGATTTAATGTCTTATACAACATACTGTAGATAAGATGAGTACAAAAAAAAAGTTGTGTCTTGCTAGACCGAACCTGTAGCTGTGAGATATCTTAGTAGGTCATTGAGTTTTGACCCGGCTACCTCACCAAGGATTTTCAATGTATAGTTTCCCATGAATTTATGTCTCTTGACACTCAGGGCTGGGCATTCGCAGAGAAGGTGAAAAATCGTTTCCTCTTTTTCCCTATCCTTACAGCTACGATAATGTTCGTTAAAAGGGAGTCCCAGGCGATTTGCGTGCTTGCCTAACGTCCAGTGTCCCGTTAATACTAGTCCCTGTTTACTCGAAGCCATTATTTAAGCTAAGCTGATAACCTTTTAGACATCGGGGTGAGGGGAAGATTAGATGAGTACACACTTGATTGTACTAGCAATTCGTGTTACTCAGTGTTACCAGATCTCAAAAAGTTAAGCGGCTAAATCAGTTTAGAAATAAGCTAAGATATGCTAAAATTTGCTTTAAAATGCCAAATAATTTTTTTTAAATACTTTCTTGAAATAATTTCTTACACTTTGTAAACTTTTTAAGCCTAACCTTAAAGATAACTCAGTTGTTAAATATTTTTCGAGTAATTTTATTTCTGGTGGCTGTATCAGGCCTTAATAAAGTCTTCTATAATTTGAAAACATTTTAATCCACATCTTATATATAGGATAGATTGCATGGTATTTAAAATCATTCATCCCTATCGTGAATAAAAATTCCACGTGAAATTTGTTCACTTTTATTTTTTTCACATTGAATTTAAATAGGAAAAATGTGAAAAGTGAACAAATTTCACGTGTAATTTTTATTCACGATAGGGGCGAGTATATTGGCTTTGTACTGCTGTTTGTAACGCCCAAAAATATTAGTCTAACACCCACCTTAAAGTATACCAATCGACTTAAAATCACTTTCTGGTTCGATTTATTTATTAATCCATTATTTCACTTAGCATCCATACAAATGTCCTCTCGACATAGAGCATTATCGATCAAATATGTGCGATTTATAAACGTATCCAAATAAATTTGCTACAAATAAGTTGTATATGAAATCAAACCATTTTCAACAAACTATAGTTATCTTCTCAGAACTCATGCTACAAATTTTTTAATGATCGGACCATAATTCGTATGTAATATCATTGATCAGTATTGGCATTTATTCGTATTACATATGTACTCGTATGTGTATACAAATGTCTGTATACTCAGCGTTGTCAACTTTGAAATTTCAAAACGCACCAAAATGGAGAAAAAACGCGCCATTAAAAAAACGCACCACGTTTACAATTTTTCATTTAAAATGTTTATTGAATTTTTTTTAATTTCATAAATTCTATACAAAACTATTCGGAACTGAAGTACTAATTGGTAAAATATTCATGTACTAATTTTAGTACATATTTAGTACTTTTTTTGTAATTATTTTTGTTTTCTATTTTAAGTATTTTTATTTAAATTTTTTCCAATAATATTTGTTAGGGCTCCCCTGGTTGTTCGTCTACAGTTCAGTAGACCCAACCATCAGGCTAAAAACTAATTTGTATTTCCAAAATTAAAATGTTAATTATATTTTCAAACAAAGATTTTCACCCTATTCACGTTTAGCAATAACCTTCAGGTGACGAATTTGATAGTATGTATTCATTTATCATACATTCGTATTTAAAATACATTTAATGGGCGCCTTATTCATTGTATAGGTTTCATGATAATGAATTATTAAAAAAAACTGCAATTAAAAATTAGTAAAAAGATTTTCGGAAAAATTAAAAAACGCACCGAAATTTAAAAAAAAGCGCACCGTGCACCAACTAAGGAATTTTTCGTACAAAAAAAAAAAATTGAAAAAGCACCAAAAATGGTGCGAAACGCACCAAGTTGACAACGCTGTGTATACTCTCAAATATAAATCCGAGTCATTTAAGTAATAAGTATTGTGTGTGCCGTGTGAATACGAAAGAAATTTTAAGGAAAAATTGTATCAATCTTTTCAATAAAAATTACTTCGTGTAAATTGGAACTTAGCGACTAATTCTAATTTCAATATAATTTTGGAAAAATATATAAATATAAAATATAATGCAAATCAATTAGTCAATTGCTTACTTTACACACCCCCAGTAATCTAGATTAGAGTCAATAGTTACTTTAAATTACCCAAGTAAGCTGGAGTGTAGTCCATTTTCTTTTTCTGTTTAGTTATTTAACAATAACATTAACGCAAATTATCATCTTCGTAAGATAAGTTTAGAAATTGTATTGGAGATTTTTTCATAAACCAAAATACAACTGATATATCTGTTGATATATACAACTTAATTGTGGCCAAAATTGTTTGGATTCATCACATTTTCGGGAGTACATTTGCATGGGGGCCAAGTTGAAATAGTGAACCGTTTCAATTAATTTCAAACCCAATATAATAAACCCAATTATATTGAAATATCTTTAAAATTGCGAACTGTAGTTTGCTTACAAGCTTTACATGAACAACCAGCCCGACGGATGGTTGGACAACATTAAATTAACTCAGGCAGTGATTCTGAGTCGATCGGTGTACATTAGCCACTATGATGGTGTTGGGTATAATAATAAAGAGCTGGAAGACTAAACAATTTCGCACTTTTCATTTGACGCAAATGTTCAATTAAACTATACCATTTCCAATTGTATTGCAGAAATTTCCGATTATATTTCAAAATTTTCTAATTGTTTTTCAGAAGATTCCAGGTATATTTCAGCAAAAAGTAAATGCAAAATATTATTAAAAATTATTTATAATTAAAATTTTTATATTTGTTTAAAAAAATGTTTGTTTTCGCAAGCAACTAAAAATAACAGGTTTTGCCTTGGTTTCCTAAACAGTTTTCCAGGACTTTCTTATTTGTTAAATTTTTTTTATATATTTTTAAAATTAAACACAATTTCTTATCCATTGATGTGTAATAGGTGTTTCTTGTCTTTTTCACGCGTTAAATTAATTACGGAATAGTTAACAACTCAATTCAATACATAACTGATGTTGTAGTGTGGTAAGAGTTGTAAGTCGTCTGAATTTACAATAGTTGTACAAATGTTGTAAATAATTTCTATATACATATGTACTTTTTTTGTACAACACCTACGAAATTTTTACATATGTTTTTTAGAAGTTGTATGAAAATTTAAGTTATGCCTCTCGTTCATATTAACTTATGCTCCATCACCTAATGACCATATGCGGAAGAGGACTATTTTTAACTACAGCTGAGTTGAAACTTGCAGAAAACCGACTAATGTACTCTCATTTAGTACCCTTTGTACTAGCCTTTCTATATAGTGGGCTAAGTGAGCAACTCGATATTTGTCCAAATTCTTCTAGAGATTTTCATCCTAAAAGTTACATTTTCCACAATGCAAGCAGTATGACTGTTAACTGCTTAACAGTGGTCTGTTGACTGTAACATTGTCAATGTTAAGAAATATGGTTTTTGTCCATGCTAGTTAAATTCGAATATATCTTCACGCACATAATAAAATTTACTTAATTGCAATTGAATGAAAGTAAATAACAAATCATAATAACAAACTTTTTAATATCCTTTAAGTATTATTTGTTTTACAAATCTCCCTATTAATATATTTATTAACGTGTTCAGTAATGTTCTAAAAATTTATGACCTCCATAAATGCAGTATCACCCAAAAGTTTTAAAAAGTATTACATACTTTAAAAAAGATATGCCTTTTTAATACTGGCAGTCACAACTAGAATCTCGTTAAAAACACTTGTAATGCGTAACGTTGGCAGGGAGGCTAAAAAAGCTGTAAAGAAAAATGATTTTTATTGTTGTTGAACAAAATAAAACGTAGCAAAAAGAAAAAAACCCAAATGCGAGTAATAATCATTAAAATTCACATGGGGGAGAGATGGATTTTTTACAGTCGTTTTTTGAAACAAAATTTGTTGGATTTTCTCCACGCTGTGGTAGTGTTCATTCAACATTTAAATTGCGCCATATTTTAATACTCAACTAGATTACCACTTTTCATAGCAGGCGGCCAAATACGAGTATTGTGCAGAGCATTTGCCTGAGTAGTTGTTCCCGTTTTTGCGGATTCCATTTTCTACATCCTGGTACTTGTAGCTAAAACCGGGGTATCATTAATATGTAGTAGAGATAAATTCTCTACTACTCTTAGGGAGTTTTATTTTCGTTTTTTTTTTTTTTTTTTTTTTTTAATTTATTTAACGGTTGGGAGTTGTGGTAGAAGGAGATTTTTTATGAGCCTGTTGTATGTTGCATATTTTGGTGTGTTTCTGTTTTACATTAAATATGGGAAGTAACAAGATAAATGTGGTTTCTTTTTTGAAAATCAAGCGCCTCAATTGTAACAGCAACATTTTGTATATTTGCAAACGAAAAGAAAAAAGTTTGTGTTAAAGGAACATTAAAATATTGAAAAATGGCAAATGTACGAGTACTTAGTGTTTACAAGAGCCTGGTGTTTAGAGGTCTGTGAACTTTTTAGTTGAATTTAAATGTTGTTTGTTTTTCTTTGGGCACGCAAGTTAAAGTAGTATTTTAGGTATTTAAAGTTTTATTTAATTACGTATGTTTAGACATTTGTCTATTCATTTCCCCAACACTCGAAACCGATTTGAAAAAATTGTTTACAGTTCCAATCTCTTTTGCCTAAATTTCACTAAAAATCTTGAATACATTATATTCTTCCAGTAAACAAAATGTTAAAGTTTCTCCCTAAACAACCAGTTTTTAATTTCGCAATAAAGTTTTCTATTCACTTAAAAATTAAATTCCAAAAAAAAAAAATAAAAAAAAAAAAACACACAGACGAAAAACTTAGTATCTCTCTTGTAATCCATATTGAGCTGCTCCGTGTTGCTATAAACATCATCAGTGTAATTGTTGTATACTCATCAAAATTGTCTATCTACTGCTGTTACAACATCATCATTATCATTGTGTGATGCATGAAATTTTATGAAGTACATATTTAAAATACTTTCAAAGATTTCCAAGCGTGACTATGAATATAATGATGCTAGATTTTGTTTCCCAAAAAAAAATCTATAGAAAAAACGGAAACAAAAATGACTGAAGAAAAGAGTCTCCAGCACAATGATTTTGTAAGAATAGAGAGAACAAAGGCTTGTTGGTTTACTTTCCTCTTTCTGCTTTTGCGGAGGAAAGAAATTGTAAAATTCGTTATTGTGTTTTATGATTGGAAAGACTAATTTTCTTTTTGTTGAAGAATGAAAGAAGAATTATGAAATTTGAATTTGTATTTAGGCAATGGTAAGCTCAATTAGCAATTTCTAAGAATTTAAATTACTCAGCTTATACTTTGTTGTTTTTTCTGAAAGTGACAGCAACAGTGTCTACTAAATACATTCTGTATAAAAAAGGTAGGAAAAATGTTTTTAAAAAATCATACTTACTTTAAATATAACACACGATTGCCCACCTCTGTAGTAGCAAGTTTCCTCCCTGGGGCATGTTATCTTAGTGATCGTCCCCCACCTTAATGTTATTACAATCCAGGGGATATGAACTGACCAGAGAAACTGATAAGAGTTTTTTTTATTTAGACTCTCAGCTGGCAAGAGTCTTATCTGGCACTTTGAGAACTAGTAACACCAGGACTTGTCCTATCTAGTTGTTGGTTAAGGTCCCCACGGGGAGCACGTAGTGGTTGTGGTTGTACGCGAATCCAGGGCATATGAACAGAGAACAGAAACTGATAATAGTTTTTTATTTAGACTCACAGCTGATAAGAATTTTATTTGGCATTGTGAGAACCAGTGGACTGAGGATTTGTCCTGTCTAGTTGTTGGTTGAGGTCCCAGTGGTTTATGCGCAAATGTTAGCAGAAAAAAATATTGTTGGTTAAATACCACATGTGTGTGCTAATGGCAAATTTCGGACAACCAAATATATCTCAAGATATTGTTGCAGAAACAACTGCTTGAGAAACTTATTGGAAGAAACAATATGAATCGCCGATTCCTGCTCTCAGAGTCAACGGTTTTGTCTGGTTAAGGGACACAAACAAGATTGACTTAAATGGACAGAGCACATGTTGCATCAATTCTAAAAGAATATCAGTTCACATATGAAACTTTTTTACAAACTCTAATGGAATAATCGGAAAACCGAATAACCTCTAAAAAATTAATCAAATACACAGAAAAAATACAACAAAAATTTTCTAAAATTTCATATTATTCAAATTCTCCAAGACTTTATTAAGCATTTTTTACACCAGTGCATAATTTAAGTCAATTATTTGACAAAAAAAACCGACTAAATGGTTATTCGATTAAACGGACACTTTGTAATATTTCTTGCAGGACAAAAGAATATTAAATAAATTATGTAATTTATTTTACCAAATATAAACGAATAAGTAAAAAACCCGAATAGGCCAATAAAAAATTAATCGAATAAGAATGAATATTTTCTACAAAAATTGTGCGGAATTTTATATTCTTCAAATTAAAAAAAATATATAAGATATTTATTGATTAGTTCCAATTTACATGAAGCAATTCTTTAAGCTTGAACAATTTGTGTTACTCTCTTATTCGTATTACATATGTGTATTCAAATGCGTGTACTCGAATACTGTCAACTAAAAATACTAGCGATTTGTGCTGTGGGAACACCGAAGAAATTTCAGGGAAAAAAATTTAATAAATCAATCTTTTCAAAAAAAATTACTTCGTTTAAATAAGTATGCGATTAATCCGAAAAGTTTTTAATATTTCCTCTTAAATATTAATAACACTATAAAACTTTTTTTTTACAAAATATAAACGAATAATCGGAAACCCGAATAAACGAATGAAAAATTAATCGAATAAAAATAAAAAAATTCAAAAATTATTCAAAACTTCTTAGTATTTGAATAAATATTGATTAGATTAGCAATGATTACAAAAAAATTAGATAAATTAGAAGAAACCCTTGAAGGAATTTTAGACAATTATTAGGAAAACCGTTAAAATAATTATTCGATTAAACGAAAAATTTATAATGTTTTTTGAATTTTAGAAGAATATTGTTTAAAATATGGAATTCTTTTTACAAAATATAAACAAATAATCGAAAAACCTAATAACCGAATAAAAATTAATCAAATATATAAAAAAAATTTTCCACAAAAATTTTGCAGAATTTCATATGATTCAAATTCTAAAACGGTTTATTAGATATTTTTTATTTATTAGAGGAATTTTGGTTAATTATTCGGAAACCCGTTTAAATAATTATTCGATTAATCGGAAAATGTTTTAATATTTTTTGAATTTCAGAAGAATTTTGTTTAAAATATGGAACTTTTTTACAAAATATAAACGATTGATCGGAAAACCGAATAAAAACTTAATCGAATAAACATGAAAAATGTTTACAAAAATTATGCAGGGTTTCGTATTGTTCAAATTCTCAAACAGTTCATTAGATATTTTTTATATATTAGAGCAATTTTAATTAATTATTCGGGAAACAAATAAAAAAAAAAAAATTATTCGATTAAACGAAAATTTTTTAAAATTTCTTGTATGTTACAAAAATATTATGCCCTTTTTTTCACAAAATTTAAACGAATAATCGGAAACCCGAATAAAGGAATGAAAAATTAATCGAATAAACTAAAAAAATATGACAAAAATTATTTAAAATGTCTTAGTATTCGAATAAACAAAGATTAAATTAAAAATTTGTAGACCTTGACTGAATTTTGGACAATTATTCGGAAAACCGTTTAAATAATTATTCGATTAAACGAAATTTTTTAATATTTATTGAATTCGAAAAGAATATTTATTAATGTATGCAACTTTTTTTTTTGAAATTTAAGTGAATAATCGAAAACACGAATAAAAGAGTAAAAAATTAATCGAATAAAAATGAAACATTTCTCTCCAAATTTGAAGAATTTCATATTCTTCAAATGCTAAATGATTTTATTAAACATTCTATGTTCATGGACAGAATTCTGGTAAATTATTCGAAAAACTGGTTAAACGGGTTTTCGATTAAAACGAAACTAGAAGTTTTCTATTTATTTGTATTCTGGCCAACTTTTCCATATTGTTTCTCTCTGCCATTTTTCTTATATTTCTTTAGCAAATTTTTCATGTTTGTTGTCATGATACAACTACGACAACATGTAGACAAAAAACAAAAAACACAGAAAATCTCCACCAAAAAGAAAGATTATAAATTTTCCAACAAAATGTTTTGAATAATTCATAGCGACAATTGTTATCAAATACATAGAAAAAGAAAACGTTTTTTTTTTCATTTTGTTCACGTATAAATGGATATACTCGTAGTACATGCAAACATACGAGCACATACATACATACATATTTTACAAGTCAAAATAAATAAATGATACTGAAATTGAAAAGGAATGAATGAATGAAGGACTAACTACTAAATGAAGTAGAGAAACAGAATTTCAATACAGAAAATAAGAAAGTTTAAACAACAAATAAGATATACGTGCATTTGTTGTTTGCAGTTTAAAGGGGGGGGAAACTTAACCCTTAAAGGGAAAATGTACGAAAATAAAAATTTAATAAATTTTAACCCTTAATAACGGTAGTAAATACGGGAATAGTTATCAGTACTGCAGGGCCATTCAAATTAGTATACTGTTTAATTTGAATTTTTGAAAATATGTAAATCTTTAGTTTTGTCAGCTTTCAACACATTTGTGTCCCCTTATCCGTTTAAGGTTGAACAAATCCCGGCACAAACGAAAAGTTATCAATTTAAAGTTAGTTTAGTTTATTTTTATTTCTGTTGAAAACATAAATCCCTTAGAGAAGAAACACTATTTAACAATAACAAACTATAGACACTGACACTGGCCGGACTGACAGACGGACAGACTATTAAACAAACATTTAAGCAAAAAGATTTACACAATGTTCAAAATCGTGCTTACAAACATCTCAAAATGCCTAAAAAAGATTTATTTTACAAACTTTGTCTTTGTGCTTTTCTCTAGGTTGCCTTCTCTATCAACTTTGCAAAATAAAAACAGAAAATAAATTCAGAAAACTGTTCAACAAATGCAAAACATATAAATCAACAAAATAAACGTCCAAAGAAATTATAATAAACCGCATTAAATTAACAAAACTACACCAACCATATACATTTCTTTTAAATAAAAATAAAAAAACAAAACAAAACACAAAACTTTAGTTAATTTTTCTCAAAATATTTTGTTTTTACTATTGGGAATTATTTGGCTTTCGCAAAAATCCTTGTTAAGAAAGTTTTGTTTGGTTTTAGTTTTGCCTACCAAACTATGGCATTTTTACATTTTCATACAGTTTAACACTGAAATGTGGGACATAGGGAATAAAAGGAGAGGAAAATGTTGACGAATTTTAAATACCCTGCGTTACAACATTGATCCACTACTTTCACACATGCACTCAGTGTAATTGTTGTTAGTTCTTAACTACTAAACACAACAATAACAATCAAAGTTGTGGTCATCTCTTATTTTCCATCATAAATGACTTTCAGCACAACCGATTTTGTTGATTTTTAATAGCAAAAGATCTAGAATTATGTTAAACTGTTTACAATAATCTCAAAAATCACAACTAAGGTTTTTGAATAGTAGAGCGATTTTCACAAACAAATAAACTTCTTTAAAATGTCATATAAAACAAGAAGCCGAAGATGATTATTTAAAAGATTTAAAAGCGCAACAACAATTTTATATTTAGCCACATTAATGGTGGACAATATAAAATATATTGGTAAGTTCCAACCAGCATAATATTTGTCAGGGATTGCTGCTAGACCCAGCATAAAACATAACTTATTTGCAAATATTGTTACACTTTGTTAACGACAACCAATAAAAAGTGTTAGTAGCAATAGAAAGTTACCAAAAACTAAACAAATTTTTAAAGAACTTAATATTCTTCAAATTCACAAAGATTTTATCTGAAATTTTTTTATTCGTTGAACGAATTTTAGTCAATTATTCGCGAAATTCCTTAAAATTTGTATAAGATTAATCGCAAAATTTTTAATATTTCTTTAATTTATTAGGCATATTAATTAAAACATAAAGATTTAAAAAAAAGAAACGAATAATCGGAAAACCGAATAATCGAAGAACAAATTAATCGAATAAAATTATAAAAATCCAACAAAAATTTTATTTAATCACTTAGAATTCGAATACAAAAAGATTAAATTTAAAAATTTTAGTCATTAACAGAATTTTGGACAATTATTCGGAAAACCGATTAAATTTTTATTCGATTAATCGTAAAATTTTTAATGTTACTTAAATTTCAAAAGAATATTAGTTCTAATATGGAACTTTTTTATAAAATATAGACGAATAATTGAAAAACTGAATAAATGAATAAAAAATTAATCGAATAAAATTAACGAAACCCAGCAAAAGTTATACAAAATTTCTTAATATTTGATTAAATAAAAATTAAAATAGAAAACTTTCAGTCATTTAGACAATTATTGGGAAAACCGTTTAAATTTTTTTCGGTTAATTGGAAAATTGTTAATATTACTTAAATTTCAATAGAAGATTAGTCGAAATATGAAGTGTATTTGCGAAATTAAAACGATTAATCGTAAAAAATTAATCGAATAAAAGTTTAAAATTTTCACAAACCTTTTACAGAATTTCATTTTCTTGAAATAATCAAAGATTATATAAGAAAATTTTGAGTCACTAATAGAATTTTGGACAATTATTAGGTAATCCGTTTAAATGCTTAATCGATTAATCGCAAAATATTTAATATTTCTTGAATTTTTAACGAATATCAGTTCAAATATCAACCTTTTTTGTAAAACATATGTAAAGGAATACTCGAAAAAACGAATAACCTAGTAAAAATTAATCGAATAAAAATATAAAAATCCAGTAAAAATTATACAAAATTTTTGTAAAATTATTCGAAAAATTGTTTGAATTTTTATTCGTTTAATCGAAAATTGTTTAATGTTACTTAAATTTCAATAACAAATTAGTCGAAATAAGAATTTGATTCAATAAATAACAACGAATAATCGGAAAACCGAATAACCAAAAAAAAAAAAAATTAATCAAATAAAAATGAAAAATATGCACAAAAATTAAGCAGAATTTCATATTCTTCATATAATCAAAGAATATATTAGATAATTTTTATTAATTGACCAAATTTTGGACAATTATTCGAAAAACCGATGGAATAATGAACATATAAACGAATAATCGGTAAACCGAATAAAAAATTAATCGAATAACAATTAAAAATGTTTTAGAAAAATTGTGCAGAATTTCATATTCCACAAATAGTCCAAGGTTATATTAAAAATTTTTTATTAATTGAACGAATTCTGGTCATCTGTTTAGAAAACCGATTAAATTTTTGTTCTATTAAACAGACAATTTTTAATGTTATCTAAATTTCAAAAGAATATTAGTTCAAATATGGATCTTTTTTACAAAATATAAACGATTAATCAGAAAACCGTATAACCGAATAAAAAATTAATGGAATAAAATGAAAAAAGTACAAAAATGATGTTGAATTTTATATTCTTCAGACAGTTAAAGATTTTAATTAATATTTTTAATCATTGATTGAATTTTGGTTAATTATTTGAAAAATTGTTTAAATAAAATCAATTGATTAATGAATGGCAAATATTTTATTATTTGTAATATTTTATTATGTTCCAAAAGACCATTAGTTAATATTCGATTGTTTAAAAATAATAAACGGTAAAATGTATTTTCCTGTAATGAAATTTATAATATCAAGCAAATGTTGTAACTAACATTATTTTTCGAGTGTCTTAGATATACATAAAAATATGCAGCATCATAAATTCGTTAGAGATTACTTAAATATTTTTATATTATTCTTTCACTTAGTTTCACCAGTTAGTTCACTTAGTTTCGCCAGTTAGTTCCCGTAGTACTCTCCACTTTGTATTCCGTTTCACCCCTTGTTCATGTGATTCCTGGTTGTTGCAACTATTACTTGGCTGCAGTTGTTTGTTGTTCTTACAAAATGTAAGATAAATGACTTTATAAGTAAATGCAGATTAAATAAAGTTTTAAGGAGCCTTAAAACTAAATTTACAAATAACTTTGTTCACGAGTAATTGCAATAAAAAAAACTGCTACAAACACACGAAATAAATCCAAACAATTTGCACAAACATTTACTTTTGCAGCAGCAGCAGCCAAAACAAAAACAAATATAATTTATTTCCTTAAATAAATAAACAATTATAGAAGGGTTTTGTAACAAAAAAAAAAAAAACAACAACAACATATAGTTAAGTAAATATTAATATAAAATTACATTTGTTAAATTACTGTTGGCTACAATAAGCAAGGGTTTCTTTTTGTATGTGTAATTAGAGCAGGGGTGAGTAGTAAAGAAAACTTTGTCGGAGTCTTCAATTCAGAGTTTCTGATCAGATTTTTGTTGTATACAATTTAAGTCTTGAGCTTTCTTGTAGAAAACTTCAAAGTCGTTAAACTTTGGCCGTTTAATCGAATAAGCATTTAATCGGTTATTCGAATAATCGTCCTAAATTCTATAGATTAATAGCAAATGTATAATTAAACCTTTGTATATTTAGAAAATCCGTTTCATTTTATAGGGTGATTAAAGTAGAGATACTTTTTTCAATAACCTTTTTTTTTTTTTGACAGATCACGGGTGAGTCGTGTCATGCTGTCATGTTATTTTTTGGCATTTTATAATGGAAAGACTTACGCCTGAACAACGTTTACAAATCGTTCAACTTTATTACGAAAATTCACGTTCTGTGAGCAATGTGTTTCGTGCACTTCGCTCAACTTATGGACAACATAATCGTCCCATTTCTGGCTCAATGGGTATGCAAACAAGCAAAATTGCCGCATTTGTGACGAAGAGCAACCTGAAGAGATTCAAGAACTGGGGGGTTACTCCGTATTTCGATTCGAAAGCAAAAGCTTTCGAAATACAATGTAAAAAGTATACAAATTCGATGAATTTTCTTTTCGAATCGAAATACGGAGTAACCCCATTTATCCAGAAAAACAATGGTTTGGTGTGTTATGCGGGCCGGTGGAATCATCGGTCATTATATCTTTAAAAATGATGCCGGTGCGAATGTAACCATCAATGGCGACCGTTATCATGCCACGACTGTTTGATGCCTGAAATTGAAGACATTTGGTTTCACCAAGACGACGCCACTTCCCACACATCGCATTAATCAATGGATTTATTGAGAGAACACTTCGGTGACCACATAATTTCACGTTTTGGGTCGGTCGATTTTTCACCAAGATCGTGTGATATCACACCTTTAGACTTTTTCCTGTGCGGATATGTAAATTATAAAGTTTATGCAGACAAACCTGCTTGGATTCAGGCCTTGGAGGAAAACACCACGCGTGTCATTCGCCAGTTACCAGTCAAAATGCTCGATCGAGTCATCGAAAATTGGTCTCAAGGGGTAGAACATCTGTGACGTAGCAACGGTCAACATTTGAAAGAGATAATTTTCAAAACATAAATAAATTTCAAATGATAATAAACATTCCCCATTAAATTTGAATTTTCTTTGTTTTTTTCTTTAAAAAAGTAGAGAATCTCGAAATGGATCACGCTTTATATTCGATTGACGGTCTTTAGTATTTTAATATTGAAGTTTTTTCGTTGAATGGAATAACCATGCAATAGTATTTTTCGAATAATTGACAAAAATTCAATTTGTAAAATATTTTGGGTTATAAAACCTTTAAACATTCGAACATTTCTGCAGCCACAGTCTCTGCCTATACTACCTCTGACTAAAGTTTTCCATAGTCATGAGTCATAGTCATATTTCCTGGAATAAAATGTATAATGTGTTGTACAAAAATAGCTGCAAGTGTATTTGCAAGAAAGAGCACTTTAGTGTCACAATTAATTTACATTGATTTGGATTTTTCAACACTTTCAAACTTTTGTTGATTTATTTAATTGTTGTTTTGCGTTCTACTCATTTACTTTTCTTCTCCTCCGAAAATGCCCCAAGGTATGCTATACTTTTTTAATTCAACTCTTTCTTTGTTGTTGGTGTTGTTTATTAGGAATTTGCCATTTTGTTTCTGTAGGAGGGTGTGTGTGTGTGTTTGTTTGTTTTTTTTCAGCATTTGTGTCAACAATTTGACAAAATATTTGTTTTTACTGTAGAAATTCTGTCATTATGAACTAAATTAAATGTTTGTGTATCTTGTTGTTTGTTTATTGAAGTAGTAAGTTGGAAGAATATAATTGAGAAATTTTGTTTTTTTTTAAAGAGAAGTAACACTCAGGTAATTAATATGCCTATATATGTAGGAATTGATTAATTGTGTAACTTTCTTTGGAAAGGGGATAGGTAGGAGAATAATAGGAGGTGAAAGCAGATAAAAACTTTTCGTATGACAACACTGTTATTGTGCGTTATGTTTATTTGTAGTACAGTACTGAAGCGCCTCTGGTGGTGAGTAGGCGCATTGATCAAAGATTGATAATAATGGTCATAATTTAGGTCCTAATTTTGTAAATCACTTGCGTTCAACGTATCACCTACGCTTTTACGAACGCCTCACTAAAAATATGACATTTTGTAAATCACTGCGTCATTGCGTTTAGGGTACACAGAAGTATTACGTTGTTACAATACTGTCAAATCATTGCCTGATTAATGTTGCCATTGTAAATGTTGATACTGAAATTTAAAATAAAAATTTACATAAAGCTACATTTATTTTGCATTGGCAATGCTACAAAACCTATCAGCTGTTCAATAATTTTGTTTGGTTATTTATCAAGAAAAGCTTTTAAAATAAATAACTATAAATACAAAGATACTCACACATATAAAAATGTTCGCACTTATGGATATGTCTTCATCTTCGGATGATGAAGATTCTTCAAGCGTCCTAGATATACATACATATATATCTATTGAAAAAACCCAATTGCGCTCTACTAACAACATCATGAATTTAACGAATAATGAGTAATTTAATGAGGAAGCAAAATAACACTGGAGATTTACAATATTTTTAATTTACTTTTTAAAGATTTCAGATGACCTTCCGAATGAACAAGAAAACGTTTTCATATATATATTACGTGAGATATGTCCCTTTCTAAAGGAACCTCTTCGTTTGACAGCTATTTCAAAAGAAGCAAAGCTTGCAACAACAATACAAGCTTTGCGTTTTACAAAATACACAATTTTAAACTGTTGTATTAAAAACAAAGTAAGAATCAGCTGTTGCAACGCAAGCAATCACTTCCTTGAACGCCGTGATATGCAAAATGTAATTTAATGCAACGCTTAGAAAATTGTGGCGTTGCCTTTTATAAAATTATGGCTTTAATTAATTTACTTCGATGGCGTTTTAATGCTATAGCACCAAAGAAAATTTTCAGGTCAGACTCTACTCTGACTATAAAGTTTTCATACATTGTCGTCGAAAATCCAAAAGAAGGTAACATTACAAAAAATGTTATAAAATCAAAAATATTTTTGGTATAGAAACAAATTAATGGAATATGGAATTAAAACAGAACAACTAAAATAATTCAAGCGAAAAACTGTAATTTTCGAAATATTTCTAATGCCATATATATCACGTTCTTTTGCATTTGTGTTTGCTGAAACAAAATGACGTAACATCATAAATTTGCTTTGTTATTTAAAAGTTTTAATATTTTATTATCATTTCTTAACCCAAGTTTGATGATACGTTCATTTGACTTGAGCAATTAAGGCACATGTTGATATGTTATTTTGAATTATGGTTAAAAAGCGTTAGTTTTGGGCGCAAAAATCTAAAAATTGGTAGATACACATAAGATAACCAAACGAATAATAATCAATCAAAAACTCGAATTTGATTTTTTTGATGATACGTACTTTTAAATTTTCGACGAAGATATAAAGTTTTGATATAGAATAATTTCATGCCAGAGTCTACTCTGGCTGCAAAGTTTTCTTATAGAAAACTGACTGCAAAGCTTTTTTAGAACGTTTTCATGCCGGGGTCTACTCTTAATATAAAGTTTTTATAAAGAGAAATTTAACGCCTAGAGTCTACCTTGCCTGCAAAGTTTTCTTATAGAAGACTTTCATGTCAGAGTCTACTCTGACTATAATGTTTTCAAATATGTATACAGTTTTTATATAGAAAACTTTCATGTGAAAGTCTATTCTAAATGCACAGATTTCTTACAGGAAACTTTTATGTTAGTCTCTACTCTGACTATAAAGTTCTTATATAGAAAAATTTCATGCCAGAGTCTACTCTGACTGCAAAGTTGTCTTACAGAAAACTTACTGCAAAGCATTCTTATAGAAAACTTTTATGCCGGAGTCTACTCTGACTATAAGGTTTTTATAAAGAGAAATTTCATGACATTTTCATGATGGAAAAAGTTTCTTATATGTAGAAGGCTTTCATGTCAGAGTCTACTCTGATTGTAAACTTTATATTTCTTAATTATAGAAAACTTCTTCTAGAAAATTTTCATGTCAGAGTCCACTCTGACTATAATGTTTTCACATATAAAGTTTTTATATAGAAAATTTTCATGCCAGAGTCTACCCTGACTGCAAAGTTGTCTTATAGAAAATTTTCATGGCGGAATCTACTCTGACTATAAAGTTTTCTCAAAGAAAACACTCTAAGGTCAGAATCTACTCTGACTGCAAAGAAAACACTCATGACACTGCAAAGTTTTTTTTTATAGAAAACTGACTGCAAAGCTTTCTTATAGAAAACGTTCATGCCAGAGTATACCTTGACTGCAAAGTGTTCTTATAGAAGACTTTCATGTTAGAATCTACTCTGACTCCATACTTATTACTTATAGAAAACTTCTTATAGGAAACTGTCATGTCAGAGCCTACTTTCTGACATAAATCTCTCGCTCCCACTGTCTCATATTTATATTACTGTGCGTTCTTAATGATATTTTTGCCAAGTATTTTCATATTAAATTCCATTTAATTTCCATAATATTAAAATATTCTTTCACTTAAGGTAAAGTTAAGTGTTCATTACATATAAATATTTTTGTTATTGTTTGTCTGGGTAACTGGGTGAACAAGTATTTATTGTTCGCATTGTAAAAAGTTTTATTTTACACATATAATTTGCATGTTGTTGTCATTACTTTTGTCAACGTATAAGTGTTATTAAATTGAATTAATAACACTCATACAGCCTGGTGGTATTTAGCCGAAATAGATTTTTTTAATTGTGCATAATAAAAGAAAAGCTTTGTTTAACGGTTTACTTTAAAGCTGGCAATGAAAATAAAATGTAAATTAAACTTGGTTGAGAATTTTGTAGAACATAGAAAAATATAAACTTATCATTGGTATTAAAGAAATTGCAGGTTTTAGAGGTAAATTTAAATTTAATTTTGTAAAATATATGTTGCTGCCATATACATAAGTAATTAGAGCATAAATAATATTCTATCTAAAACTAAGCAAAATATCAACTAAATTATTTATGTACTCAACTACATTATTGCCCTTTTTAATTTTTCCACCTCAACAACCGGTTTATCCTTATTTTCCCCCATTAACTCTTAAATTATTAATAAGCATTTTTAAGGCAACATCTGAAATGTTTACCAAAACCTACATGTAAATATCACATTATTAAAGTTTAACAATTTAAGCTTTATTTACTAAAATATTTACTGATACTATTCATTTTAACTACTATTTTTCCCATTTAGTTTTCCCAGCCATTTTGTCTCATAATCCGTAAAATAAAATGTTATAAATTGTCTATTTACAAATACATACATACATACTATAACCCACATGCATAAGTTTTTCAAAATTAAAATATATGTATATAATATATATGTGTGTGTGTTAGAGAGTATGTGTAAGTTTGTGTTTATATGTGTATGTGTGTGTGTGTGTAAAATGCATTATTAAAACTGCTTTTGTATTCGTTACGGATAACAATTTTTAAATGTGGGAAGTTTACATTTACCTGAGCCATTATGAGAGTAAAACTATACTTACATGCAAGCATTATGGCAACAGCAGAATAACTGAAAATAAAAAAAGACTCGGTTTAGTTTACTATTATATGCTGAGTGGGTGAATTGATAAGGCTGTGGCGCAAAATTTTACACAGAGATTTTAAATTTTGAAGTTTTCTATAAGAAAACTTTACACATACACACATTAAAATTTTTCCGATTAATCAAATAGTTGTCAATTGGTTTTACGAATAATCGTAAATCCTTAATAATGAATTTTTTTTGAATATCCAGTAATTCGTTAATATATATTTTTTTTACTAATACTACTTTAGAATACAAGAAACATTAATATTTTTCGAATAACCACGTTAACATTTTTTTAAATAGCACGGAAATGTTCTTAATTAATTTATTTTATTTTAATATTCTTAATTTTAAATCGATTAATTTTTCAATAGATTATTCGGTTTTTTGATTATTTGTTAAAACTTGCAAACAAATATCCATGTTATAAGTAATATTCTTTTTAATGCAAAAAATATTACAATTTTTCCGATTAAACAAATAACTTTTAATCGGTTTTCTGAATAATTGACCTAAATTCTGTATACGATTAAAAAATTTCTAATAGAATCTTTTAAAATTTGTAGAATATGGAATTCTAAACAAATTTTTAAGGAAATTTGTATTTTTATTGAACTAATATTCTTCTGAAATTCAAGAAATAATAAAATTTTTGCAATTAATCAAATAACTGTTCAATCGGTTTGCCGAATAATCGACTGAAATTCTTTTAATTATATCTTATGGTCTGTGAATAATATAAAATTTTGTTTGATTTTTTTATTTTTATTCGATTAATTCTCTGTTAGGTTATTCGGGTATCCGATTATTCGATTAAAATTTGTTAAAAACTATAAAATAATTAAAATTTTTCCATTATTCGAATAAACATTTAAACGGTTTTCCGCATAATCGTTGAAAATTCTCTGAATAGATTAAAAATTTCGCATAAAGTCAATGAGTATATAAACAGTATGTAATTTTCTAAAATTTTTGAATTTACATATATTCCATTCTTATTCGATTAACTTTTTATTCGATTAGTCGGTTTTTTTTTGAAATTTTTCCATGAAAATTGTCTTTTGGAACTAGATTCTTTTGAAGTTGAAGAAATAATAAAATCTTTCCAATTAATCGAATAACTGTTTAATCGGGTTTCCGAATAACCCGCCAAAATTCTGTGTATGAATAAACAAATTCTAAAAATGTAGGTTGGTATTTGAATAATATAAAATTCTGTATATAAATAAAGAAATTTTATAATATGAAATTTTACACAATTTTTATTTTTATTCGAATAATTTTTTATTCGATTATTCGGTTTTCCGATTAATTGTTATCATTTTCCCAAAAAATCCATTTTTATATTAATATTCTTTTAGCATTCAAGATAAATTTCCGAATAATTAACAAAAATTTCTGTCAACGAATAAAAAATTTCTAATAAAATCAAGAATATTAAATTAATACAGGTATTTTTTATATTTATTTTATATATTTTTTGCTAAGTTATTCGATTATTCGTTTATATATTGTATGATACCCTTTAAAACTTACATTCTTTTAGAACATAAGAAATATTAAAGCTATCCGATGGTTTCGCGAATATTTGACAATATCTGTTTTATAGAAAATAGCAATTAGATCAGTTTGATTAAAGTTTTCTGTAGAAGTGATTGTAATTGAATTTTTATATACATACATATGTATGCTCGTATAACTCATGACAGATACTGTGATTATGGTGTTTTATGGAAGATTTGTTTGTAGAGTCTGATTATTGGTTTAAAAAAAACTACTCAATTCCTCCACCTATATGCAAGTTAAGGGTACGAAATCAGTACGTTTAAATTATAATGCTTTATTTACTCACACATGTAGAAATAGATTTTAATAAAAGTATATATGTATGTATGTATGTTTGGCTGCATTTAGGCAATTGGAAAAAATTGTTGGCCTCTTCAAAGGCCTTCACTTTTTTCCTTAAGATCGTATTAAACTCTGCAGCAGAAGTGGCTAGACAAAGTTTGGGTGGCAATTATACTTTTTGTTAAAAAGATATACGTATGTTTAATATGGTTAAGGCCTTTAAAAAGGCCTGTTTACTGTTTATTTACCTTCGGCTGTACATTTGTTTGTACTTATACATTTACACATAATACATTTTAAAATATTTTGTAAGTTTATTATAAACGATTTTTATTTTTTCAAAATGTTAACTCAATATTTGTTTGACTACCTAAGTCTCTGTGTGTCAGAGTAGGGTATAAAATTGTTTAATCATTTGTAAAATAATCACTTGGATCCTTGGGGTTCTTGAAAGAATTTTAGTGTTTTTCTAAATCATGCCTTATTTTTAACGAATTATTGGCTTAATCCAAAAATCATTTTCTTATATGTATATTATATGAACGTCCCTAATGTAGGAGTTTATGAATTTTGCTGTGGCAAAATCCAGGTATAATTTTAGTCCTGAAATATGTGATAAAAATATAAATGTACACATTTTGTTGGTTGTTGGGATTTTAATTTTATTATTATAATTTTAACACAGGTCAAAAGGAAATATATTTAATGTAAAAATAAAATACATACAAAAATTATAAAATAAATGCAGAAAAATTACAAAAAAAAAATTTAGGTCAACCAAACTGAAAGGATAAAGTGTTTGTAAAAGGTTTAAAATATAATAGAAATTTATTGCATAAAGAGATCAAGCTGAGTTTACACTGGTGTAAGGAGAGTTGCAAAGTGGCTAGTGGTTAGGGAAAGAATGTGACTGTATAGATAGTTTAGGCTGTGTATGTGAATAAAGGAACCATATGGTACAAAAATTTTAGTGTTTCTGATATTTCTAACAAATTTTTTTTTATTTACTAAAAAAAATACTAGAGTTTTAGGTATTATGGTTATTAGGGGATCCAAATTATTCGATTTTTCCTTTGGTTCGAATAAAAATAATAATTCGAATAGGCGATTTAAACGTGTTCGCATAATTCGTTTACATATTTAAAATGAATCGAATTATTTAAATAATTTAAAATTCTGAAATGTAGTAAAACTAAAATGTTTTTCATCCATTAATATACACACACAGAGAAAAAATATAGTTGTGCATGTTTACTACAACTATTTCAACATTCTTAAAACAGTTTTTAAAATATTATGATTTCTGCAACCATAATATGGTGAAGTTTACCATTCACATGATTATAGCAATAATATATATTATTATAGCAATCATGTTATGTTTATGGTGATCAGTTTTATGATGAAAGATTATACCATATTATGTTGTTCTCTATCATAATTAAAGAACAACAAATTGTGATAAATGGATGCATCATAAACGTGATTGCAACAAATATATATATAGATTCTACAATCGTATATATGATTGTAGTAATCATCTGAATCGTATATTAAACATATTATATTAAACATATTATGGTTACCACAACCATAGTGACTATAAAATTGTTGAAAAACTTGTAAAAATGTTGACATTGTTGTGGTAAACATGTACAACTAACATTTGTGTTTTAATATTTTTTCTTGACCCACAGACAAGCCAATTCATGGCTTCGTGGGTCCCTTTAATATTAAATGAAATGTAATGAATTAAAATAATATTCTTCTTTATTCTTCTTAAAAAAAAAAAAAAAAAAAAAAAAAAAAAAAAACTAGAACTGAACTAGAACTGAACTGGAACTGAACTAGAACTGAACTAGAACTGAACTAGAACTGAACTAGAACTGAACTAGAACTGAACTAGAACTGAACTAGAACTGAACTAGAACTGAACTAGAACTGAACTAGAACTGAACTAGAACTGAACTAGAACTGAACTAGAACTGAACTAGAACTGAACTAGAACTGAACTAGAACTGAACTAGAACTGAACTAGAACTGAACTAGAACTGAACTAGAACTGAACTAGAACTGAACTAGAACTGAACTAGAACTGAACTAGAACTGAACTAGAACTGAACTAGAACTGAACTAGAACTGAACTAGAACTAAATTAGAGCTAAACTAGAACTGAACTTGAACTGCGGTCATTCTTTTGAAGAAACATTCAAAGTAGAGTAGTTGAGGCGGTGACAAAAGGGGTCTAACAAATAGAAAATCTCTGCCCAAAAAATCTGCTGTGTAGTGTGGCCGAATTTTATGTGAACAATGCTTTATTAACATCACAATCAAAACATATTAAATTTATCTATTATAAAACATAATTATAAACTCTTTAGTATGTTACAAAACTGAATTGAATATTTATCCCTGTATTGTGTAAAATTTTAATATCTCTCTGCCCAAAACCAAGTTTACGACACAAACTTTCCATTACTGCAAATTATGACCATGTCAAGCAAACAACAGCATGTTCATTAATATGTATAAATTGTAAATGAACTGTTGGTTGTATGAGTAAATAATAAAATTAAATTTCAAATTGCCACTAAATATTGTAATTTTGAAAAGAAGTCATTATAAATTCTTAACATGTTGTATAATAACTATAGTTTCAGGTTAAATATAAACAATTAAGTGTGTGTGTGGGCATGAGTTTCAAAGTATGTAAATGTACGTATGTATGTATGTCTAACTATATAACCATGTGTATTTTGTTGAAAGTATATATTTATAATTTATTTGCAGTAAACTATTATCGAAAGTATTTAAAAACATTTATTCGATTTAAAATGCAATTATCAGGGTAAAATTGTTAATTAATTGCAGTGAGTTTGATTATTTAAAAGGGCAACAAGATAATGTATTGCCACAAATATTAAACTATTCAACTATAGACAATTCTATAGCTATTGTCCCCTGATGCCCGGAAAAAATGTAGGTTAAACGATGAATATCTTTAATCTTCTATTAGATAATTTTTAATTTTTGCACAGTTATAAATTTTACGCTTTTCCACGAGCTTTAGCAACATTTATTAATGTCCGTCTGTCTGTCTTCAGCTGGTAATTTTAAAAATACCACAATGTTCTTTCTATTAGGCCAATGATTAATACTATTAAAACAAATAAAAAAAACTATGGATCCAGTACTTAACTTCAGGTTTATTAAGACGATAACAAGAGCTTCAAAAACGATTGATTTGATCATTACTCTTCGTTTTATACCTAACTTTTCTAATTTTCGAAATTTAACTCCCTAGACACAAACCATTTATATTAACAGAGTCATGTTAACTATTCAACAGAGACAATGTTAAAGTTTCCAAATGTCTTTACAATGGAAAAATTAGAAATGCAATTAATTCATCAATTCCTAAAAAAGGTTTATCGGAACAAGAAATTCATATTGATATGATGAATGTGTCAGTTGAATGTGCTCCTTCATATGCAACAGTAAGAAATTGGGTTGCTGAATTTAAACGTGGTCGTACAAGCATTGAGGATGAACCACGTAGTCACGTCCAAAAACAGCAACAACAACATAAATTGTATCGACGAATAAAAATGCGTAAAATAGCATTGGCATCTCAAATGATCGAGTCCATTTAATTTTGCATGAATACCTACAGATGAAAAAGCTTTCTGCAAGATGGATGCCGCATTTGTTAACAATCGACCAAAAACGCATAAGAATGAAAATTTCTCAAGCTTGTTTGGATCATTTTAAGAAAAATAAAATGGATTTTCAGCATCGTTTTATAACTGTTGATGAGACATGTAGCCACTACTATAATCCAAAAATAAAAGAACAACCCAACCAATGGTCTGAAGGACAATGAGGAAGGGGCCCAAAGAAGGCAAAAACAATTCAATCGGCGGGTAAGGTTATGGCAACGGTTTTTTTTTTGGGACTTCAAAGGTATTTTATTGATTGCCTATCTGCAAAAGGGTAAAACAATAAACTCAGAGTACTATTGCAATATTTTGAATCAATTAAGTGTAAAAATTGGAGAAAAACGTCCTGACTCACAACACAAAAAGTATAATTTTTCATGAAGACAACGCACCAGCATTAAACACATTCACCACAGTAGGCAACCGACTACAATATTTCAAAAATAAAATATACAATTAGTATATGTATAAAACAGTTTTTCAGAAATGGGCTCTATGTGGGAGATATAACATATTGTGGACCGATCATCTAAAAATTTAGAGCCATGACTTCCATTAATATAAATATTATGTAGTTATACTTTATCTCGATATAAAGACTTTTTAAAGATTTATGGAGCTTAAAGTGAATTACGGAGAGGGTACTATATGAGAGTTTTGACCAATTATGGACCGACCAATATAAAACGGGTTGTCATCATTTCTGCATGTATACAACTTTTTTTGTTGAATTTTATTTCGATAAAAACATTTTTAAGAGATTTATGATCGTTAAAGTGATTTTCGGAAGTGGGGCTTATATGGGAGCTATGAGTAATTATGGGCCGATCTTTACAAAATTTTTAGTTGTGATTTGGCTTCATTTACTACTTATTTCTGGTGAAATATGTTTGGATACTTGCATAATTCAAACATTTATGATCGTTAAACTCCTATTTCGGGATGACATTTGTATGGGGGCCAGGTGAAATAATGGACCGATTTGATATTAGATTCAATACCATCCATCCTTGGGCCGAAAAAATATCATGTACTAAATTTTATCGAAATATCTTTAAAATTGCGACCTGCACTCTGCGCACAAGCTTTACATGGACAGCCAGCCAGCCAGACGGACAGACATCATTAAATCGACTCAGAAAGTTATTCTGAGTCGATTGGTATACTTTAAGGTGGGTGTTGGGCGTTACAAACATCAGAACAAATCCCCACTATTGTGGTGTAGGGTATAATAAAGAACGTGCAAAAGTTATCAGGACATTTCCAAACGAATTTTTGTAAAAGCAGAGTGGAGCATGTTATTCCATTTTTCAATAAATACGTTTATCTCTTTATAGAACTTTGGTGCGCCATTTCACTGTCCATAGCTGTATAAACGTAAGTATAACATTTCAATTCTATTTCATTTAAGGTTTTCGAAACAAATAAATAAATCTCATACTCACAAATAATTACTTAATACGAAAGTCAGTAATAGAAAGTTTTATTATGTTCAAAAATAAATTCTATACAAGTAAGTAAAGTACGACACAAAAATAAACTACTACATGCTACACGTACCAACACTATAAATAGAAGTACAAAACAATAAATTCTATTGTATTAAGAAAACTTCTTGTTTTACTTTATGTTACAAATACTTTACATCCGTTTCCTTAGAATAGCACACCATATTAAACAAACATATCTTTTGTATTAGAGAAACACTACATATGTTTGTATATAGGAGAGTAGGGGCAACACTTCCTTGTTAATTTGTTTAAAAACTTTATTAAATTAAAACTTTAAGTCAGCTTCATCAGAATTTAGATTTACACTTATTATTACAAGTTTAAACTTTTATACCTACATATGTAAGTATGTATATAAACAATAGTATTTTTTGATTTAATAAATTCAAATACATATTAAAAAAAAACTTAAGTTTAAAAGAACTGTATAGTCCCAATTTACACTAAGCAAATCTTTAAGCTAAGCTGGGGGGTTACTCTCTATTGCGATGTGAAAGCAAATTCGATGCGTAAGAGTATCAATTTGTACGATTATCGTATCGAATTTGCTTTCGCATCGCAATAGAGAGTAACCCCCCCTGATTACCTTTTACACGTTGGGCTGGGGAGAAGTTAAGACGAGTAAACACTTGATTGTACTAGCAATTCGTGTTGCTCTCTTATTCGTATTACATATGTATGTGTATACTCTCAAATAAAAATAAGAGAGATTTAAGCAATAAAAATTGTGCTGTGTGAACACCGAAGTAATAAAAAAAAAAAAATGCATCAATCTTTTCAATAAAAATTGCTTCATGTAAATTGGTACATAGTTTAAACAATATTTTTATATACAGTTGTTAAGGCATATTACACTCAACATTTTTCTTTAACAGATTAACATTACTTCTATACCCATCATTATTGTTGTTACATTGTTATGACGTTTTTGTATTATGTTTTTCTACACTCTCTATATTCCTGTTATTTTACTTCCCGTTTAAAAAAACTTAACTGTTTCTCATGTGTCGTACTGCATTTGGTTTCTAGCTGGCCTGCAGAAATTGTATTATGAACATCATCATGTACTGGGTATGATGATGTCGAAGTATAGCATTTAAGTGTTAACACTTTGTTCCTTTTATCCTTGTTTTTAGTTGGGATTTTTTTTTCGTTGCTATTGCTGGTATTTATCTATCTACAAAGTGGAAGGTGTATTAGGGTTTATTAGATTGAATGTGCAGCATTTCACAAGTTTTTGTTTAACAAAAATGTTACTGCCGTATTCATAAAAAATAAAGTAGGTTTGAAGTGTGCTTCTAGACAAAATTTTCTTAAAGTACATTTGAATTTTTTCTGAATAAGACTGTTAGTATTTTAAAATTTGTACACAAGTAGAATACTGCTCCTATGTTTGTAAACCAAGGTAAATATATGGTGATTCAATTAGAGATACTTTTAAATAGTCAGCTGTGATGCTGATTTCACTAGTTTTACGAGTAAAAAACCCGCTTTTGCAAAACAACATTTTCCACCCATCTGGTGCCATTACGTATGAGCAATATTAATTTACGCTTTCTTTAAGTTTAAGAATTTATCTAGGAAACTTGGGAGATAGGGACGTTTAAATGTATGTTTTTCTTTAAATACACCTACTTTGTGTCCAAGACTTACGCAAAGACTTTAATTTTTTTTTTAATGATTTGTAGAACATTTGTCATTCGTTGAAACCTTTACGAAATTCCTTTTGTTTTCGGCTCATGTTTTTTCTTATAAAAAAAAAATGTTAAGTCTTTGTGCATATATTGTAAGTACATACGAGTATGTATGTATAAATTTATGTGTTTGTGCACTTATGTATTGGTGCTTAACCTTAAATACATAGATTGTTATAAACAGTGGTGGACATGAGTATAGCACATTTCGTGGATGCTGTTTTCAAGAGTATTTTTCTTTTATGTAATTATAATTATTAAATGCAGTTTTTGTCTATTGCTGTATGCTTTCATAATGCTTTCTTCTGTACGGGCTTAACTGCAATTAATAAATGTAATTTGTGCTAGAAAATAATTTAGCACGTGAAAGTAAATTTATATATTTTGGTTAATTTTTCTTGGTAACCTTTTTTCGGAATTTATAAGTTTTGAAAATATTTATTAAACAATAGATTAATACAATTTACAAAATTAATACAATTTAGACAAGGCTAAAAAAAGCGGTGCACACAGCAACTGCGTTAGTTAATTAGCCAGATGGACTCTAGAGAAAGTATCATTAACGAGAATGCAATTGGTTTAATTTGCTCAAGGAAGATGGTCTACAATCATAGCTGCCAGATTTGACCATTTATCGAGATTTTGAAGATATTTTGCTTTAAAAATATTAAAAATAGCAAACTGCCGATTGACGATTTTATCTTTGAAAGTGAAGATTTTCTGAATTATTAGAATTTTCTATCATTTTTTTTTTAATTTCTCTCCTTTTTGAGACAACAACTATTTTCCTCATTTAATAGCAGGACATATTTCAAGAACCAAACTAAATGATAGTGATGTTTTCCTAACTAAAGCCAATTGTTGAGTTTTAGTATAATAATTTCAAATAATATTGAGTGAGGATAGTAGAAATTACTTATTTTATTGTTAAATATAAAAAGCAATTTTAAATGCCGAATTCCATGAACTAAAGTTTTTAGAGGAAACAATTTCTGAATTTCAACGGGGAAATGCTACATAAACTTCTCCTATTTTAATAAAACGTAAGTCTTGTTTCACACTCTTCAGTTTTAGCTGACCAGTTTTTGTTAAATTCTCTTTTGAACTTGCATTTCATTTATACACGTCAACAATTCAATTTAATTTTCGGGCAATTAACATGCATGAAAAAAAAAACAAAAGGAAATAAGACGTAGAAAAACCACCCGTAAAGAGGACTCCTTAATTTATAGAACCACAGTGGCAGACTCATTTAAGAGTTCCAAAGCAGTTCAAAGAGATCTTTAAACACAATTCAGTTATTACTTCTTCTCTAGAAGTATAAAAAGTAGACTCAATGAAAAAAACACCCGTGAATGCCTTGTTCAGCATAAGTCACTTGTTTCAAACGAGAACTTACAGTGC
Organism: Bellardia bayeri; assembly: GCA_950370525.1. NCBI lineage: Eukaryota > Metazoa > Arthropoda > Insecta > Diptera > Calliphoridae > Bellardia > Bellardia bayeri. The sequence goes on along the minus strand of OX493268.1, from coordinate 17,162,998 downwards.
CGGATTTCTTTTGCCCATGATCATTTAGAAAAAACGAATAAATTTTCTGAAATAATATTCTCTAGAGCGGTGTATCTTAATTTTGTAAGTTCGGATCTGATGGAAAAACATACGTATGGCGTCAAACTCAAAGTATACTGCTGAGACCATAAAACACGGTGGTGAGAATGTGATGGTGTGGGCAACATTTTCTGGATATAGTGTTGGTCCTTCACATTAGGTCGATGGCGTTTAAGGCACAACAACTATCCAAAACACACCTCAAAAACTGTGAGCAGTTGCTCGGAGTAGAATAATATTGATTGAATGGCCAGCCAAATTTCCGAATCTCAATTCATTTGAGAACCTATACAATAATGTGGAGCAGTATGATTCAAGAATTTAGCCGATTTGTGGTATTAAAGTCCAAAATGTTTGGTACGCAATTCCTGTATGGCAAGCGCTGTATGGCTCTGATGAGGAGTCTGTCCAGGAGATGTGCAGCTGTTATTAAAACCAACTAAATATTAGAAGTTAAATGAAGTTTTCTGTTTTGTTTCTTTAGGGTGTTTTTTTTTTAGAAGTTTGCAAGGGAATAAAACAAAGATGATTTTTTTTTTAATTGACATGAAATTTACTTAATTTGCAAGATAATGTTTTGGCATTATAATTTAAATATGACTTCTGGAATATGACCGCAAAGGCTGGCTCTGATGTAGTCTAATCTGAGGGTTGAATTTTCGATGACATTTTCCAACATTTGTGACCGTACGAGTATAGCGATAATAACGCGGCGAATGTTGTCCTCCAAGTGATCAATCGTATACTAGTTACTTTACAAATCCCAACAGAAAATAGACAAACGACTTTAAATCGCACGATCTTGGAGGCCAATTCACGGGTGCGAAACGTATAAACGCTACCTTCAATAAATCAATTGTGGCACGAGCTGTGTAACAAGTAGCGTCGTCTTGTTGAAACCACAATATGACCGAAACGATTGACCACTTGGAGTACAAGATTCCCCGCGTTATTACCGATATACGGACACTTCATTCTATTTATGTTGAAATGCAAAATCAAACTAAACATACATCACTTGAGAGCTGACAAAATGGCTGCCAATTAAACCAACTTCAAATTCCATACATCTAAAAAACACCCTATATTATGAGAATAAAATTCATATTTACAGCAAATTACTGTCCAGATTTTTTTGGGTAGTTGTATTCTTGAAAAAAACCAAATTAATAAAACAAACAGTATAGTGGCGTAATCTAAGGGTGACAGGTAAAATGTTTGAAAAACGAAGGGTTTTAAAAAATAACGAACAATAGAAAATATTTGCTTCAATTGGCACCAGTTAGCAAGTGTGCTAAACTCGTGTCCACCACTGTATTACTTATATACAACTGCTTTAGGTTATTTGAAAGTTACAATAGTAGCAGCTCATCTTCGCACTTAATGTTTTTTGTTGTTTCTTATGTCGTTGCTGTTGTTGTGTTTTCCCAATATCCTTTCTTAGGCTTTTGTTACCAGATTAACAAGTGTTTGAAAGTGTGTGTTTTAAATAAGACTGTGTGCGTATTCCTGTACTTACATACAAAGTATGTTGTACCTTTTGTAGACGAGCTGTATTTACATATACATATATCCTTATATTCTTATATATAGACATGTAAATACATATATATATATAAATACATGTTTAACTACATACATATGCATATGTCTGTATGTCTACTTGTACTTGTACACACAAGCTAAAGTTTATAAGTGTCAAGTAGAGAGTGTCATTTTACACAATGTAAACAAAACAGCAACGATAAAGAGATTTTTTTTTATTCAACATTTTATCTGGCTGTGTGTACAACAAGCAATATACTCGTACATACTGTAAAAAATAAATTGTGTAAACAAATATTTAAACAAGCAAAATATATAAAACAAAAATAAATAACAATATATAAAAAAAAATAAATAATGAAAAACATTTTTAAAGTCAAGATTAAGTGAATTTCCATTAACAGAATCAACAAAAATTAAAGCAACAACTTTATATCACAGTTGAAAATTTAATAAAAAGTATTTATTTCTTGGTTTTTATTTTAAAATTTTTCAATTGTTGAAATATGCATGTGGATTGAAGAGCTTTTATTATTGACAAACTACGAGAGTTGTTTTGTAAGTTAGATAGGAGTTCAAACTTAAATTATAATAAAACAATTTTAGGGCAAATAGCTGTCTCTTACCATAAAATGAGCCTTCTTCAATACAAACGTTAAATCGAAGCTCATTTTTAGATATTGGAAGAATTCAAGTCTCTGTATACCAGAGGTTTTTAAGAATTGTTTGTCCACGAGCTATCATAAACATCGGAAATTTGCTAATATATAGTAGTTAATATAGCAACACGCCTTACAGTGGCTCACAGCTTATTTCATGAAGTGCATTTTTTTTTTTATAAAAAGAAAGCTAACAGGACTTTCAAAAAGAAATTAATGTCTAATTAATTTGTTTTTGTGACCAATATTTATAATTATTATAATTTTTAAGGAGTTTCCTTCAGGCTAATTTGGTCAAATGTTTGTTTCCAAACATAATGTCATTTAAAAGAAAACATGTTTAAGTCTGACAAACAAAAAGCATTTATTGTAAAAATTTCTTCTTAAAGTTGGCAAAACTTTTTTACCTGGCAGCCATTTTGGCAACTGATATATGTTTGAAGTCGCCAGACTACGCCGATTAGCCCGAAACAATTAACCATTTGGAGGACAACATTCGTCGCTTTATTGCCGATATACGGCCACAAATGTTACGAAAAGTTATCAAAAATTGGGCTTCCAGACTGGATTACGTCCTAGCCAGCCGTTGCGGCCATAAGCCAGAAATTATATTTAGATTATAATTATCTTTCGAATAAAGTAAATTTCATGTCAATTTAAAAAACTCATCTTTCTTTCATTCCATTTCATGTTCTATAATTCTGAAAAAAAAACACAGAACAGAATGACTTTCAAAATAAATTTGCATAATTTGGAAGCGCTGTGTAGGCGTCAGTCTATTGATGTTGAAATGCCAAACCAAAAGAAACTTAAATCACTTGACAGCTGACAAAATTGCCGCCAGTTAAAAAACGTTTTGAAAAAAAACACTCTATATTAAAACTAAAAAAAAAAAACAAAAAGTTTATTTTTTGCTGGCACGTCTGGGTTTCGAGAACTTGAAATTAAAACTGGCCAAAAACACAATTTAATATTTGATTATATATAATATTTGAATATTTTGTTCATGGTTGTTTCAATAAATGTTAAATTCCCAGTACTAGCAGCTGACATATAGACTCAAATCATGCTTCACTGTTGCCTTCAGGTTTTCTTTGTTGAATATTGTATTTGGTTTCCGCCAAACATACGATATGCCATCTGAACTAAATATGTTAAACTTAAGGTATGGTCACACATGGCAAATATTTACTCAAAAAAACGTAACCACTTGTTTTAGTACAAATTTGTTTGACATTATTTACTCTTACAAGAGTTTTGTAAGATCAAACAGCATCAAATAATATAAAATAAAACTAAATATTTGTTGTGCCTTGTTCTAAATAAACGAGTTCAAAAATATCTTATTTAGTGGATACGTCTTTTTCGCCAAATATTTGCCAAATGTGACCGTACCTTTAGATTCATGGGCAAAGATGATTGAATTCCAAAATACAGGTTCTTTGCAAATATGTTCCTTGGTGTGTTTTTTGGGTTTACATATAAACGGTTTTTTGCGTGCAACTCGATTGTTGGCGCAAGACACGACAAACAGTTTCAACGTAACATTATTTAACAAGGTCAGCTTCAGCTTAGGAGGGCAGTTGTGAAGCTTGGATTAGCTCTTATTTTTATTTTTTCATCATGCTTATTGAAAATTTTATTTGCTGCCATTCTGCCTTTGTTCTGAACCCGACTTTCAGCGGTAAAGCGCTTAATGATTTTTTTCTTTTTGACTTCCAAAGCTTAAATGTTGAGCATTTCTGCTATTGTTTCGCTGTTAGCGGTCATTTTGAAAATGGTTTAAAACCAATTCTGTTTGTTCTTATCATTGTACGCGGACTCATATCAAACTCACAATTCAACAGAAAATATTGATAGAAATGAAAAAAAAAGAAAAACCAGCAACCAACAACACTGCATTGAGCTATCGGTATAGTAGAAATTGACTGCATAAAATAAGCTGTAACGCGAAAAAACGTTAATTTTTTAGTTTTAATATAATAAAATGTATATTTTTGTAATAAATGTTTTTTGTTTGTAAGACATATTTTCTTTTAAGTCATTCATTTATTTTTAAGTTTCTATTAGTTTTCTTTTTATGGAGCTTTGAAAACAAACAAAACATGCACTGCATAAAATAAACTGTGAGCCACGCCACTGTATGTATGTAAATAGTGGTGGATGAGGCACAATCTCAGATGATCTTGAAATGATATAACTAGAGAAGACCTAGGATGTCAGGCGGATAAGAGGCTGTCCAAATCATATAACTTTCATACCCACCAAACCTCGTATACTAAATTTGACATATTTTACTTTCAGCTTCACATAAATACATCTACTCAATATCAGAAATCATCATGTGCCTTTTATTCCTAAAGGAAATACCATAAAGGACTTCATCTTCCGGATACAAAACAAGAAAAAAAATTATAGTAAAGAATAAAAGACAAAAATATTCCAAAAATAAAACTGATCATCCCAGTTAATATTGTTAAACTCATGCACCCACTTGTGCTGCATCTGGAGGGTACATACTCTGTTATACACAACTATAGATATACTATATGTATGTACATGTGAATGCTTTTTACATTCGATTAATAGTTATATCAAATAAAGCCATTGTTAAATTTGCACAATATGTATGCAATACGTGTGAATTTTAAAAATTCGAAATTTACAAGTAAAGAATATAAAATGAATGACAAAAAAAAAAAGAAAGAAACTGGAACAGTGGGTTGCAAACCTAAGTTGTAGGTAATGATAGACCTAATGGAAAAGAATTTTATGTATATCCTAATATGTTGTGGATAATAATATTAGTTTAGCATAATATTTCAAGAATTTTCTTTTGTTTCAGGTGTTGTAACACATAGATTGTCTATCACTGTGAATACAGGCATTTAATGACGTTGGCAAAAACTGAGCATCGTATATTATTGAAGAGTACGGACACTGAGAAAATTGTAGGCTGTGTTCAGAAAAAAATTACCAGTAGTGAAAGAACATGGGCAGAAATTTCCCAAAGTTGTTCAATTAAATTTCCAACCTCAACAATACCTACATTGATGGTCTTATAATAAGGAACGACTTTACCGCCTATTTATTTGTTCATATATTTTAAAAATTTAGTTCAACATATTAAAACTAATAACTAGAAATAGTAAAGTAACAAATTATTATTAAGTTTAAAATAAATAAAAAACAATTCACAGCATCAATACTATTTTAAGGAAAATTAACTTAAACACCAAAAAACGCCACATCAAATTGGTCACATAATTAGAAACTAAAAAAATATATGCAAAAACCTTTAGTGATTTTTACCAAAAAGGACTTATGCGTTAATATAATGTTGGATAACCCTTCTTTTTGGTAAACTCTTAATTAAACGCTGGCATGTTTGCTTTGTTGCACCAACTGCAACAATTCATCATTATTTCGTGGATTTTTGTCCGTTAGGTCTTTTTTTACAATAGCCCATACGTTATCAATTGGGTCCGGTCTTTGGGGTGGCCAGTCAAGAATATTAATATTTTGATCCAAAAACCAACAATTCACTAACCGTGAAGTGTGCTTAAGGTCATAATCATCCTGGAAAATGTATTGTAGCATTTCCATTTTCCAAAATGTTTTTATATTGATGTTGATTTATTATTCCCTGAACTCGTGCAATTGGACCCACACCACGTCAAGAAAAGCCACCCCAGACCATAATAGACCCACCACCGTGTTTCACTGTTTTAACATTGTACCTGGGGTTTAACTGCCGTATTCATAAAAAATAAAGTAGGTTTGAAGTGTGCTTTAAGACAAACTTTTCATACAAAATGTTCTTAAAGTACATTTGAAATCTACTTTAATTTATAAGGGCATAAGTCTTTATTTGAAGGCCGTCTAACATACGATTTTCTATTAGATTGGAACAAGTTAAACTTAGATTCGTCGCTTCAGAGAACTCTATTCCAGTAACGTGGATCTTTTCTGAACATTTCTCTTGCAAACATGAGGTTTTTTTGTGCAATGCACCCACGAAGCCCTCACTCATTTAAGCGCCTGCATATTGTCCGTGTAGATATTTCTGCTTTTATTTGTTGTCTTATATCAGCCTTTATTACGCGCGAAGATAAAAATGGATTTTTTTTACTGGCTCTATAAATAACTCTATCTTCTGCTAAAGTGGTCTTTCGTGTCCCAGGTTTCCTAGCTGGGGTTGCAAACTCCTTTGTATTTTTGTACAAGTGAATTGCACCAAATACCATTGTTCTTGAGCAAAAAAACTTTTGTGCAATAACCAACCTTGAAAGTATTTCATTTTGGCAACACGCCACAATTAACCATCTCATTTCTGGAGTACATGACTTGTTTTTGTGCATTTCCAAAATTATTCCAAGTTAATCTATTGTTTAACAAATTATACTCACTTTGTCACTAATATTTAGAAAAGTTTATGTGGCCAGCAAAAAAAAAAAAACAATTGTGAAAGTAATATTTAAAATTTTTTTTAATTTAACTGAAAACTCAACATGTTGCGCATCAACAACAATGTTGATTATTCACTCATTAAATAAAGGTAAAAACAATTTACAGTGCAGTTCTTTAAAAAAGCTACACAGCTATATTATTATATCAAAACATCGTTTCGAATTATATGGCCACCACTGTATATTATTAAAGCCGTTTCATGGAAAAAATTACAGATCATATTACAACAATTCTGTCAGTTACAGACATAATTTTTGAGACTTAAGTTGGTTTTAGTGACATTTTTAAATTCTGAGTAAAATAAAAAAAAATTTCGTCACGCCTTTTTTCGAGTGGGCGGGGCTCCAAAGTTTGTAATATTTTTAGCTATATCTTTCTTAGACTGTATATATATCATATGAAAGGTATTTTAGATCGGTCCATAATTAGTCGTAGTATACTTACTTACTTGTTTTTTTCTTTAATTTAAAAAACCCGGGGAAAAGGTCTATATGAGTAACTAAAAATTTTTAAAATTTAATTACAAAAATTAATAGTCAAGAAATTAAGCCTTAATTTAAAGTATAATATAACCGTGTAGGTAATTCAACCCCAAAATTTCTGCCAGTATAATTTATCCATATTATAAATAATTCTTATGAACATGTTCGAGTACAAATGCCTGTGTGGTAAATACTCGTAGAATATTCATTGTATATGAGTATGATGATGCTCTACAAAAAATAAATAAATAACAAGTGCTACGAGTACAAAAAAAAAACCAAAAAAAAAATTAAGTTAAATTTGCAAAAAACATGGTCTACAGATGATAATGATCATTATAATTATAATTATCCACAAACCAAGGCTTATATTTTTCTACATGGCCATGAATATGTTGCATTTACGTATGAATTGGTGTGTGGATCAGAACAGATTTTTTTTCTGTATTTACATAAAATATTCGAATTTATAAACCTTATTATGTGTGATTACATCGTTGTCCTATTTTATAAGATAATTTTATAAGGATTAAAAACACTGTGTACACACAATATAGTCTATCTAGTCGTTGTTGCACTGTCATGTATTTTTAATGTGTGTTTAACAAGGGCTTTAAATTCAATGCAATAACGACAACGTTACAAGTAACAATAACTAAATATGTACAACATACAACAGCAACAACAACAATAACAATTACACTTTACAACAAATATTTGACTACATCGAAAATAATGTATTTAAAAACAATTTAATCTTTACAGCATGTTGCCACAAACCGATAAGGCTAATGAAGCGGTTAGTGTTTTCAGTGGGAGCTTTGGAGATGATGTTTTGAGAGCCACACCCACCTTGCTGTATACTATCCGACTCTGAAGCACTAGCTGAAACGATTTAAATTGCTGTTACATTTGTAATCCAAATGCGGGTTGAATTTTTGGTGAAAATTCCATCAAATTTCTTACACAATTTTGTTTTGCCCTAAACGGTTGAAATCGACATACACAAACTTGGATTATATTCAATTGCAGCTTCAAGCAATTTCAGGTAAGGTTAGATCAGCATCAATCGTAGTCTTAGATCAGCTTCACTGTAGGTCTTTCTAAAGTCTTAGATCAGCTTTAATCGTTTGTTTCTACAGTCTGAGATCAGCTTCAATCACAGATCTTTATACTGTCTTAGATCAACTTCAATCATTGGTGTTTATACAGTCTTAGATAAGTTTCAATCGTTGGTACGTATATAGTCTTAGATCAGCTTCAATCATACATATTTATACTGTTTAATACCGGCTTCAACCGTAGGCCTTTATACTGACTTAAATCAGCTTCAATCGTTGGTGTTTATACAGTCTTAGATCAGCTTCAGTCACACATCTTTACACTGTCTTATTTCGACTTCATTCGTAAGTATTTATACAGTCTTAGATCAGCATCAATCGTAGGTCTTTATATAGTCTTAGATCAGCATCAATCGCAGATCTTTATACTGTCTTAGATCAGCTTCAATCATTGGTGTTTATACAGTCTGAGATCAGCTTCAATCGCAGATCTTTATACTGTCTTAGATCAGCTTCAATCATTGGTGTTTATACAGTCTTAGATAAGTTTCAATCATTGGTGTGTATATAGTCTTAGATCAGCTTCAATCACACATATTTATACTGTTTTATACCGGCTTCAACCGTAGACCTTTATACTGACTTAAATCAGCATCAATTGTAAGTATTTTTACAGTCTTAGATCAGCTTCAGTCACACATCTTTATACTGTCTTATATCGGCTTCATTCGTAAGTATTTATACAGTCTTAGATCAGCATCAATCGTAGGTCTTTATATAGTCTTAGATCAGCATCAATCGCAGATCTTTATACTGTCTTAGATCAGCTTCAATCATTGGTGTTTATACAGTCTGAGATCAGCTTCAATCGCAGATCTTTATACTGTCTTAGATCAGCTTCAATCATTGGTGTTTATACAGTCTTAGATAAGTTTCAATCATTGGTGTGTATATAGTCTTAGATCAGCTTCAATCACACATATTTATACTGTTTTATACCGGCTTCAACCGTAGACCTTTATACTGACTTAAATCAGCTTCAATTGTAAGTATTTTTACAGTATTAGATCAGCATCATTCACACATCTTTATACTGTCTTATATCGGCTTCATTCGTAAGTATTTATACAGTCTTAGATCAGCTTCAATCGTTGATGTTTATACAGCCTTAGATCAGCTTCAATCGCAGATCTTTATATTGTCTCAGATCAGTTTCAATTGTAAGAATTTGTAAACACTTTTACAAGATTTAATCGTTGGTTTTTATTCAGTTTTATATCAGCTCCAATTGTTGGTGTGTATACAGTCTTAGATCAGCTTCAATCACACATCTTTATACTCTCTTATATCGGCTTCAATCGTAGGCCTTTATACTGACTTAAATCAGCATCAATTGTAAGTATTTTTACAGTCTTAGATCAGCTTCAGTCACACATCTTTATACTGTCTTATATCGGCTTCATTCGTAAGTATTTATACAGTCTTAGATCAGCTTCAATCGTTGGTGCTTATACAGTCTTAGATCAGCTTCAATCGCAGATCTTTATACTGTCGTAGATCAGCTTCAATCGTAAGTATTTTTCAGTCTGAGATGAGCTTCAATCGTAGGTTTTTACAGTCTTAGACAGGCTAACTATATTCGAGTGATTTATACAGTGTAACGCTCTCCAATACCCCCGATCATTTTCTTACCTCATTGTCTTACCTTGTTTTTTTCTCACATAATGAAAAGCTTGCAATTCCAGTCCATTTCTCACTTATTAAATTCAACAAAAGTTAAGCAGATCTCTTTTGCGTTCAGAAATTTGCCATCTTTCATAAATTCTAAACACTATTAAGTGTATTTAAAGTTCTTTCTATGGTAACTTGTACTAAATTGCAAATATAACGAGTATAAACATAAACCACAATATTTTAACTAAAATCGCATTAAAAGCTAAAACTGAAACAAAAGCAGCAGTAGCTAAACTAGCAGCAACAATAATAACAACGATGTATACGATGATGTTACATAAGTGCAGAGAGTATTTTCTGATCCATAATAAAATGAAAGCCACGCAATTCTCTATGCATGAGTACTTATGCGAACAATGTGTAACAGAGTATAAATAAATACTCCTGGGCATATACAATATCCTCCACCTTCGAGGTATAAATAACATTAACATGAACATGAACACTTACATCTACATAAACATGCTTGAATACATACATATTTAAACTATAGGTTGGGCTAGCGGGAAGGTAACCAGTAGTTTTGATAGTGGCAATGCATAACTGTCTGTATGATGAAAATATTGAACGCAACAAAGTAACGATATCCGGTCCAAGTGTTACCTAAATATAAAAGTCGGAAAAACAATAAAGTCACGGAATTCACTAAATATATTCCGCGAAGTAGAGACACAGCAAATTCAGCAGACAGTTTAGATACTATATAGTTGTCAATATCTGGAGTGCCAGCAAGTTATTGCACTTATTCAAATCCATAATTGACCATAGCTCCCTTATAAGGCCCATTTCCGAAAAGAGTTTAACGACCATAAATATCTTAAAAATATTAGTATCCAAATAAAATTCAACAGAAATAAGTTTCATTAATGTATAGTGAATACATGACATCTAATTTAATAATGTTCGGTCCATAATTAGTCATTATATTATATATTATATATATATATATATATATATATATATATATATGCACAGAGCATCATTTGCGGTCATTTTTTTGATTTGAGGCATTGTTTGAAGACATTTGCATTCTTTGGAGACAGTCTTCAAACTGTTTTATGGTCTTGCGTGTAGTTTGGCGTCTTGATACTTTGAGGACTTTTTTTCCGATTTTTTTTTTATTACATAAAAACATTCCGCGATGTTTAAAATATTATATAAACCAGTTCTTGAAGCTATATATACGCTTTAAGTATAAAAATTTTAAGTTTTAAAGTTATAAAATTTTGTTTGAAGTTGCCACTCTTCAGCAATAAATTCTGTATTTATCGCCGTTAAAAAATTAACACCTGAATGACTTTGGTATAAGTATTTTTTGGCGCCATTTCATATTTGCTCTACCGCCGTTCGGAAAATGTATACAGTGATGTCTTTGATCTTTAAACTACTCGCGCCCAGGGCTACCAGATGAATAATAAAATAAAAATCGTCATTTCAAATTATAAAAATAGGAAAAATAAAAAGTCAAAATTTCTATTATTTAATTTTCACAAAAATTTATTAGGTTTTATTAAAATATAACAACACATTTTGTGGTTAAATATTTCGAATATCACCACTGCCACCAAATATAGTTAACAACCTAATAGACCAAATTGTTTTGGCATTGTAATTTAACCTGAATTAATAAATATGATAAATTCAGATACACATTTATTTGCAAAATTCTGTAAGATATAAAAATAATACACAAATTGTGTTTTCAATTTCTTATTTAAAATGTCAAAATTAATACATAAATTCATACGTATTGTACAAGAGACAATATAAATTTAAATTTTGAAATGATGCATTTATGTTTCATATTCCGGCAAGACATATATTAGGGCCATGTGAAATCATGAACTGATTCTTAACATTTTCAACAGGATTTGTTAATTTTAGGTAAAAAAAATATGTGCAAAATTTCATAATATTATCTGCAATATATTTGAAGTAAATAGATGTATGTATATTCTTTGAAAATATTGAAATTTCATATAATGCATATACATTCCACCTTGTAAAATTAACTATGAATTATAATTCATGCCAGATTGATCATAACTTCTATTGTAGTATAAACACTGCCTTGTATAAATTTGTTTTTTATATGTAGCGAATTTATACAAGGTGATGACAGTCAAACAGCTGATATATTTCTTCGCCTGTAAGATTAGCTCTTGTTGTTGTAGTATCAACACTATCCTCTATTTTTCTCGTTTGTTCAAAGCTTGTTGTTGTAGAATCAACACAACCTTGTTTAAACTTGTATTGAGCGCGTTCATTTATTAAGAGTTGCCATATTTTCACGAGGCTGGGTTGTTTGTGTTGAAAGTTGCCACAGTTATATATTACATAGACTACAATAAATCATTTTCTGATCATAATATCTATAAATTATATTAAATTAAATTTTTGTTTCTCTTAGGAGTTTAAGCCTTATAACTTTGTAGACAAAAGCTCATAGCTGTTCTTTATTACAGCACTTGTGGTTATTTTTTACTAGAAAATTTCCGAAAATGTATACTTTTAGCAAAAGTCAACTTTATAACTCTTAAAGTACAATTTTTTACACTCCTTTTGGCCCATTATATTATTTACGTATGCATACATATAATAGAAAGTACATATCATATCATTCATTGAATTTATTCTGAAATATATAATCTATAAATTTTTCCATTTAAAGAATTTAAACTTTTAAGCTGTTTTTGTTTAAATAAAAAACTAATACGATTCTAATCAATAATTACAATAAATATGTTTTTATTTATTATAAGTATTTAAATAGTAGTTATTAATAACATGAAGTATTAAAATTGCTGTATTAATATAGATATTTTTGTTATGTTGTCTTAACAATAAGACATCAGTGTTGTATTACAATAGTAAATCGCAGAAAATATCCTAGTCAAATTTTTGTCATAGTGGCAACATTTGAAGTGTGCTTTTGTTGTCCGGTAACATTAATAATAACGGTTAAATGAAATAGCTTCTCATTCCAAAAAAAGTTTGCAACAGGTGCAGTTGGTTGGTAAGTAAAAATAATGTGAATGCACAATTTTTTTAAAGGAACCTCGTGGTTTTAATTTTTATTAACAATAATTTCAATTCTTTGGAATAAAAAACTCAGGGTTGCTGTTGAAGAAATTGTTAAACTAACAACGCGAAAAACTGGACTCAAGAGGAGAGGAATGCCAAACTACCTAGTGGGCTTCAGTGTTTGGAAGCCGTAAGAAACAATCCTGCTTTACGGAATAGAACACCTCAACAATTAAAGACTTGGATAGACAATCAGAGGCGATATAAGTAGATCAAGGAGTAAACATTAAATGGTATTTATTTTCATTTAACTAAACAAAAACAAAAAATTTTTATAATCTCATTGATTTCTCTCTATTTACAGGTACCACCCAAGCTAATATCATTTCCTTATCCACTACCAGATCCCAAAAATAATAATATTTAATTCGCTACATCTTTTTTACTTAACTACAATAAGAATAAAATTTCATAATTTTAATTAACTACAATTTTGAAAGAAGAAGAAACTATTAAATTTTATTATTTATTTTGTTTTTTCGATATTTTTTTTATTATTATACCCTACACCACCATAGTGGGGAGGGTATATTGGATTTGTGATGATGTTTGTAGTGCCCAGAAATATTAATCCAACACCCACCTTAAAGTATACCGATCGGCTCAGAATCACTTTCTGAGTCGATTTAACGATGTCCGTCCGTCTGGTTGTGCATGTAAAGCTAGTGCGCAGAGTACAGGTTGCATTTTTGCAGATATTTCGATAAAATTTGGTAGATGATATTGCTATGGCCCAAGGATGGATGGGATTGAAACTGGTGGAAATCGGTTCATTATTTCACCTGGCCCCCATACAAGTATTCAAACAAATTTTACCACAAATTAGTAGTACATGGAGCTAAATCACGTCTAAAAATTCAGGCATGTGAAATTATAATATCAATTGAAATATAAAAAACAAAAATTAAATTTTTTAACATTTTTGTTTTTCATATTTGAATTGTTATTATAATTTCACATGCCTGTAAGATTACAATTTTTCTAAACAATATATTTTAACTTAACTTTAAGTTTGATTTATCAGGCATGTTCGAAAACGAAAACGAACGAGTTTTAGAAGTCAATTTTTTCGTAATATTTCTGTATCGAAAAACTCTTATCACATAAAATATAAAGATATTGTGCTGGTAAAGAGAATCTTAAAAGAAAAATTTTATAAATTATATTAGAAATGCATTAAAATGTACAACACTTTCAAAACTTATTCGTTTTTGTTTTCGATATCCATCACATGCCAGTATGTTTAGTATTTAAGTTTTGTAATAGAATTTGTACTTTAAAACAATTTTATATACCTAGTATATATATTTTTATTATTATATTATTAATTGTTAAAATTAAAAATCTTTTATATTCAGGTATGTGATGGAAATCGAAAACGAAAACAAACGAGTTTTAGAAGTCAATTTTTTCGTAATATTTCTGTATTGAAAAACTCTTATCACATAAAATATAAAGATATTGTGCTGGTAAAGAGAATCTTAAAAGAAAAATTTTAAAAATTATATTAGATATGCATTAAAATGTACAACGCTTTCAAAACTGATTCGTTTTTGTTTTCGATATCCATCACATGCCAGTATGTTTAGTATTTAAGTTTTGTAATAGAAATTGTACTTTAAAACAATTTTATATTTTTATTATTATATTAATTGTTAAAATTAAAAATCTTTTATATTCAGGCATGTGATGGAAATCGAAAACGAAAACAAACGAGTTTTAGAAGTCAATTTTTTCGTAATATTTCTGTATTGAAAAACTCTTATCACATAAAATATAAAGATATTGTGCTGGTAAAGAGAATCTTAAAAGAAAAATTTTAAAAATTATATTAGATATGCATTAAAATGTACAACGCTTTCAAAACTGATTCGTTTTTGTTTTCGATATCCATCACATGCATGTATGTTTAGTATTTAAGTTTTGTAATAGAATTTGTACTTTAAAACAATTTTATATACCTAGTATATATATTTTTATTATTTTATTATTAATTGTTAAAATTAAAAATCTTTTATATTCAGGTATGTGATGGAAATCGAAAACGAAAACAAACGAGTTTTAGAAGTCAATTTTTTTCGTAATATTTCTGTATTGAAAAACTCTTATCACATAAAATATAAAGATATTGTGCTACTAAAGAGAATATTAAAGAAAAAATTTAAAAATTATATTAGAAATGCATTAAAATGTACTTCCAAAATTCATTCGTTTTCGATTTCCATCACATGCCTGATTATATTGATATTACTTATTCTCGATATTTTGCTACTTTGTTGTGTAGCATCTTTAAGAAACATTTCTTTTATAAATTTCAAATTATTATTATAATTTCCTTTTTTTATATAAGCTTTGAGGTTAGTTATTTTTATATGATCAATTTTTTTATTTTAATCCAATATTTCGCTATCTTAATCAATAATAAAATTATGAACTAATAACAATTGTTTTCTATAATACTTAATGCAAGATCTATAGGGATACTGCGAAATAAAGAAATGATGATTTATATGCTTTGCGTGTACTTAAACATATAAAATTTCGAAGACTGTCCCCAAAGTATCCAAATGTATTTAAACAATGCATTACCTCTAAAAGAATGTACCCAAATTATGCGATGTTCATATATGTATATATATTTTTTTATTTAATTATAAATTAATGGATTGGAAAATTATTATAAGACTGTCTCCAAACTATCCAAATGTCATCAAACAATGCCTTACATAAAAAAAATGAACCCAAATTATGCGATGAGCATATATATATATTTTTTTATTAAATTATAAATTAATGGATTGGAAAATGATTATAAGACTGTCTCCAAAGTATCCAAATGTCATCAAACAATGCCTTACATCAAAAAGAATGAACCCAAATTATGCGATGAGCATATATATATATATATATATATTTATTAAATTATAAATTAATGGATTGGAAAATTATTGTAATTATTATAAGACCGTCTCCAAATGTTATAAAACAATGCCTTACATTAAAAAGAATGAACCCAAATTATGCGATGAGCATATATATATATTTTTTTTTTATTAAATTATAAATTAATGGATTGGAAAATTATTATAAGACTGTCTCCAAAGTATCCAAATGTCATCAAACAATGCCTTACATCAAAAAGAATGAATCCAAATTATGCGATGAGCATATATATATTTTTTTTTTATTAAATTATAAATTAATGGATTGGAAAATTATTATAAGACTGTCTCCAAAGTATCCAAATGTCTTCAAACAATGCCTTACCTCTAAAAGAATGTACCCAAATTATGCGATGTTCATATATATATTGTTTTACTAAATTATACATTAATGAATTGGAAAAATATTGTCCTCTAATATATTCCGTATCTTTTCTATATTTTTCTTGTGAAATTCTCTGTCACCTTTATTATTTAATATTAATATAATTATTATTATCTATAATTTTCTATTTTTCATCATTTTCCATTTTTATTTGTTTAATTCTATTTTTAAATTGTAATGAGTCTTCTTTTATATGACATATTCACCCCATCATCATTTCTTTAGATACAATTTCATTATTTCCCAGTATCCCTATAGATCTTGCATTAAGTATTATAGACAACAATTGTTATTATTTTAAAATTTTATTATTGATTAAGATAGCGAAATATTGGGTTAAAATAAAAAAATTGATCATATAAAAATAACTAACCTCAAAGCTTATATAAAAAAAGGAAATTATAATAATAATTTGAAATTTATAAAAGAAATGTTTCTTAAAGATGCTACACAACAAAGTAGCAAAATATCGAGAATAAGTAATATCAATATAATCAGGCATGTGATGGAAATCGAAAACGAATGAATTTTGGAAGTACATTTTAATGCATTTCTAATATAATTTTTAAAATTTTTCTTTTAAGATTCTCTTTACCAGCACAATATCTTTATATTTTATGTGATAAGAGTTTTTCAATACAGAAATATTACGAAAAAATTGACTTCTAAAACTCGTTTGTTTTCGTTTTCGATTTCCATCACATGCCTGAATATAAAAGATTTTTAATTTTAACAATTAATATAATAATAAAAATATAAAATTGTTTTAAAGTACAATTTCTATTACAAAACTTAAATACTAAACATACTGGCATGTGATGGATATCGAAAACAAAAACGAATCAGTTTTGAAAGCGTTGTACATTTTAATGCATATCTAATATAATTTTTAAAATTTTTCTTTTAAGATTCTCTTTACCAGCACAATATCTTTATATTTTATGTGATAAGAGTTTTTCAATACAGAAATATTACGAACAAATTGACTTCTAAAACTCGTTTGTTTTCGTTTTCAATTTCCATCACATGCCTGAATATAAATGATTTTTAATTTTAACAATTAATAATATAATAATAAAAATATATATACTAGGTATATAAAATTGTTTTAAAGTACAAATTCTATTACAAAACTTAAATACTAAACATACTGGCATGTGATGGATATCGAAAACAAAAACGAATAAGTTTTGAAAGTGTTGTACATTTTAATGCATTTCTAATATAATTTATAAAATTTTTCTTTTAAGATTCTCTTTACCAGCACAATATCTTTATATTTTATGTGATAAGAGTTTTTCGATACAGAAATATTACGAAAAAATTGACTTCTAAAACTCGTTCGTTTTCGTTTTCGAACATGCCTGATAAATCAAACTTAAAGTTAAGTTAAAATATATTGTTTAGAAAAATTGTAATCTTACAGGCATGTGAAATTATAATAACAATTCAAATATGAAAAACAAAAATGTTAAAAAATTTAATTTTTGTTTTTTATATTTCAATTGATATTATAATTTCACATGCCTGAATTTTTAGACGTGATTTAGCTCCATGTACTACTAATTTGTGGTAAAATTTGTTTGAATACTTGTATGGGGGCCAGGTGAAATAATGAACCGATTTCCACCAGTTTCAATCCCATCCATCCTTGGGCCATAGCAATATCATCTACCAAATTTTATCGAAATATCTGCAAAAATGCAACCTGTACTCTGCGCACTAGCTTTACATGCACAACCAGACGGACGGACATCGTTAAATCGACTCAGAAAGTGATTCTGAGCCGATCGGTATACTTTAAGGTGGGTGTTGGATTAATATTTCTGGGCACTACAAACATCATCACAAATCCAATATACCCTCCCCACTATGGTGGTGTAGGGTATAATAATAAAAAAAATATCGAAAAAACAAAATAAATAATAAAATTTAATAGTTTCTTCTTCTTTCAAAATTGTAGTTAATTAAAATTATGAAATTTTATTCTTATTGTAGTTAAGTAAAAAAGATGTAGCGAATTAAATATTATTATTTTTGGGATCTGGTAGTGGATAAGGAAATGATATTAGCTTGGGTGGTACCTGTAAATAGAGAGAAATCAATGAGATTATAAAAATTTTTTGTTTTTGTTTAGTTAAATGAAAATAAATACCATTTAATGTTTACTCCTTGATCTACTTATATCGCCTCTGATTGTCTATCCAAGTCTTTAATTGTTGAGGTGTTCTATTCCGTAAAGCAGGATTGTTTCTTACGGCTTCCAAACACTGAAGCCCACTAGGTAGTTTGGCATTCCTCTCCTCTTGAGTCCAGTTTTTCGCGTTGTTAGTTTAACAATTTCTTCAACAGCAACCCTGAGTTTTTTATTCCAAAGAATTGAAATTATTGTTAATAAAAATTAAAACCACGAGGTTCCTTTAAAAAAATTGTGCATTCACATTATTTTTACTTACCAACCAACTGCACCTGTTGCAAACTTTTTTTGGAATGAGAAGCTATTTCATTTAACCGTTATTATTAATGTTACCGGACAACAAAAGCACACTTCAAATGTTGCCACTATGACAAAAAGTTGACTAGGATATTTTCTGCGATTTACTATTGTAATACAACACTGATGTCTTATTGTTAAGACAACATAACAAAAATATCTATATTAATACAGCAATTTTAATACTTCATGTTATTAATAACTACTATTTAAATACTTATAATAAATAAAAACATATTTATTGTAATTATTGATTAGAATCGTATTAGTTTTTTATTTAAACAAAAACAGCTTAAAAGTTTAAATTCTTTAAATGGAAAAATTTATAGATTATATAATTCAGAATAAATTCAATGAAATATGATTTTGAACTTTCTATTATATGTATGTATACGTAAATGCAAATAATGGGCCAAAAAGTGTACTTTAATAGTTATAAAGTTGACTTTTGCTAAAAGTACACATTTCTCGGAAATTTTCTAGTAAAAAATAACCGCAAATGCTATAACAAAGAACAGCTATGAGCTTTTGTCTACAAAGTTATAAGACTTAAATTCCTAAGAGAAACAGAAATTTAATATAATTTATAGTTATTATGATTTATTGTAGTCTATGGAATATATAACTGTGGTAACTTTCAACACAAACAACTCCGTCTCGTGAAAATATGGCAACTCTTAACAAACGAACGCGCTCAATACAAGTTTAAACAAGGTTGTGTTGATTCTACAACAATAAGCTTTGAACAAAAGAGAAAATAGAAGGTAGTGTTGATACTACAACAACAAGACATAATCTTACAGGCGGAGAAATAAATCAGCTGTTTGACTGTCATCACCTTGTATAAATTCGCTACATACAAAAAAACAAATTTATACAAGGTAGTGTTTATACCATGGTGAAATAACTCTACAAGGTGATGGCAATATTACAACAATACAAAAGCAACAGAAACAACGTGGTATTTTTGTTTTTGCTTTCATGTTTGTAATGTCAAAAACAACTGGTTATTGTTTACACACATTTTTGCAGGAAAAATAAATACATACATGCATACATACAATTTTTTTAATTTCAAGATGAAAATAAAAATAATTTATTAATTTGTTAATTTATGAAACATTTAATTTATGGACAATTGTTTTTTTCACTTTATTTGTATAAATTGATACGTTTGCTATTTTTTTAATACAACTTGAGCATACATACATACATATGTATATAAAGTTTGACATAACGAACATGACTAAAAAAAAACAGCTGGCGTTTCAACACCACCATGGTTTATACTAAAATAGAAGTGGTGATCAATCTGGCGTGATATATAATTCATAGTAAATTTTACAATGTGGAATAATGTATATGCATATTATAAAATTTCAATATTTTTAAAGAATATATGTCTATTTTCTTTAAATATATTACAGATAATACTATGACATTTTGCACATATTTTTTTTTACCAAAAATTAACAAATCCTGTTGAAAATATTGGGAATCAGTTCATGATTTCAGATGGCCCTAATAAATGTCTTGCCGGAATATGAAACATAAATGCGTCATTTCAAATTTTAAAAATCGTCAAAGAAAAAAAGAAAACGGAAAAATAAAAAGTCAATATTTCTTTAAAGTATTTCTCAAGGCATATTTTTCAATTTTTATTTAAATCATAATTGGAAAGGACGAGCGAAAAGGATGTTCTCCTCTCTGATACACAGAACACCGGCTTCGCATAATATAGATTTCTTGTATTTTTTGTGAAGATTTCACTGAGAAATACAAAAATGGACATAAATTAATTTTGAAACAACTTCTATTTATA
Source organism: Bellardia bayeri (assembly GCA_950370525.1). Lineage (NCBI taxonomy): Eukaryota > Metazoa > Arthropoda > Insecta > Diptera > Calliphoridae > Bellardia > Bellardia bayeri. Next base: position 17,142,260 of record OX493268.1, on the reverse strand, counting down.
AAAATAAAAACACAATTATAAGCGCAAAGATAGTGTAAACAGTATTACACAACCACAAAGCTTTAGATGTTGTAACATACATTAATATTAATATATAAGGTCGCCATTAATCAGTATTCTAAAAAAAATAATTTTAATTATATTTTTGTGATCAAAAAATATGTATAAAATCATTTTTGGAAGGTTTGTTATATTTTCTATTTCAATGTTGCACATTCTTAGTAATGGCTGAATAAAAACGTTATAAGTATCAAGTATTTACTCTTAGCATCACTGGCACAATCGTACACTACACATCATAGCTAATAGAGAAAACACGACGCCGTTAAAAAAATTTCTAAAAAATATTAACCAATCTGGCAATAATAAATTTCGTATACACAGACTTTACTATGCGGACAGGTCTCTTCACTAAACGCACCGTATAAAGCTGACTTCAAAATATTCAATCTATAATAAAACGTATTTTCGTGGCACTTCCAGAAGTCCAAAGAGAAATTCTCGGAAATTATATTAATAATTTCTTGCAAAGATTCGAAACCAATAGGTAAAAGTTCAAAATTTTTCTGACCCTGAACCACTCGCTATGCATTATTAGTATTATATGGTATTAAATGGTCGGGCTTGTTATTGTGACTATAGTTATTCAGCTCTTGATCTGGAAAGACTACAAGCCAGATTAATTTCTTACATAATTCATGTTGACTATAGTGCGAGTTTCGACAATGCGACAAAATTAATATTTGGGTTCTCAATCGGGTAATTATGATTAATTGCATAATTAATCGAAGTAGATAATGAATAAAGTCTATTCCGAATAATGCGGAATCATTGGAGGGTCTCCCTTGGACACAACGAGTCTATCACTATTTATGGATAACTCCAAGGAAGGAGAGAGAGTTGGCGGCGGTGTCTAAATCCATGCATTTGGAACCAGGATGTCTTATAGGATTCCAAATTGTTGTAGTATTCTTTGGTCTGAAAGAAATAAATTTCATCAATCTTGGCCCAGAAATGCCGGACTTCCTTAAACAGGATGGCGAGGCATTTAACATTTTCACTCATATGGGTGCGTGGACATAAAGATTTTTTTAAAGAGAAGTAACTAACATAGATTATTAAGTAATCTTTGGAAAGGGGATAGCATTGATCAAAGCTTAATTTATAGCCATTATTTTTATTTTACTTTGATGGCGTTTCAATGCTATACCCCCGAAGGAGGCGCTGTGTAGTTATGATAGGATAGAAAACTACTAATTATCAGAAACTGATGTTGAATGAGTAGCAGCGGCTGGGAATCGAACCCAGGCCTCGAATACCAACTCATGCCTAATGATCAAACGAGCTAATCAATTAGGCTACATCATCCATAATAGGAAACGTACGTTGTACTTACTAAAACTATAGCGACTCTAACTAAATGAACATTTCGCGTAACAATTTTCTGAGATATTAGATATGAAGTTAGAGCGTTTTGTTGCCTTCATAAGAAGAAGAAATTGGCTACCGAGTTTGGATGCAAAGTCCTTATGCTAGAATTATTTGCTCATTAAATTCACAAGGATCTAATTTTCTCTGCTAATATGTGAGTTGTGTACTGTATGACCTAACCTAACTTAAAAATCCGAGAGATAAAATAGGCCATATATTTTAACATGCCCACATTGAGGCCGTACGTTTTACTGAACATTGGACTAACATTTAGTAGCTAGAGTCGAGGTGAGTAGTAGTAAGTGATAATTACAACACAATATATTTCGATAACGAAACAACAATGTCCTGTGCTGAATTCATCATGGACAGTTCTTACATGTAGCATATGTTGCCATATTTCAGTCTCCTGTAATGCTTTTATTGGAAACCATTATGTATAATCGTTTCATTTGCATTATATAAAGTCAAAATTCCACATCGTAATAGCGCAAGTGGTTTTATTGGACCATCTAATCTGACCAGTTTTTTTTTTCAATAAACTTCCTTATGTCTAATTCATCAGCCTCTGCCTGGACACTACAAGTCTATCAGTATTTACGGATGGCTCCAAGAAGAGAGGGAGAGTTGGACGGCGGTGTCTACATTAAATAATTTGTGATTAGGATGTCTTTTACGACTCCTATTGGTTGTAGTATTCTTCTGTCTGAAATATCGGCTTTAAAAAGAGCTAACTGGCTCAGACATAATAGAATATCGGAAGGGATATACGTATGTACATATATATACTGCAATAAAGTCTCTGGCAGAAGTAAATATTAGCCTGACATTTACCGTGTTCAGGCGCCTAAATTAGCGTTACTATTTACTTAATCTCGACTTTATCAAATGAACACACCTGTAAAGCCCGGCAAGCGCCTTTTCCTCTCATATCCTTCATTAAGAGAGCAACCTCTAAGTAGATATATAGTCGGCTAAGCCCCTATTTGGAATGAGTTTGAAGAATTTCATATCAGAAAAAATGTCCTTATGCTGCAGTGGAGTAATGTCAAATTCTGTAGTATGCAGATTCCTTACCAGATCACTAGCCTTCAGGTCTTCAGTTGAGCTCCTGTTAGCGGAATGTCAATAGTTTTAAAAACACTCTCAACAACCTTGTGTAAGAGAATCTAAATGCTGGGTTAAATCAGAAGTGTGGAACTACTGGGAATACGCATGTACACATACATACGAGTACATATTTTTATGCAATATTCTATGCTAGTGTAAACATACATGTTTAGAGTTTTGCCATTTTATATTAAACTTTGTATCAAATACAAATACATATGATTACGTGTACATAAATAACGAGGGTAGATTTAAAAAATCATTTAAATTTTTAGAAAACGATTTAGGACAGTATGAAATGAATTGTGGAAATGTTAAACTAAAGGACAGTCACATTTGGCAAATATTTACTTAAAAACGCGTAACAACTTGTTTTAGCACAAATTTGTTTGACGTTTTTTACTCTTACAAGAGTTTTGCAAGATCAAACAGCATCAAATAAAATAAAACTAAATATTTGTTGTTTTTTTTTTTTTAAATAAATAAACGAGTTCAAATATATGTTATTTGGTGGTTACGTCTTTTTCGGCAAGTATTTGCCAAGTGTGACCGTACTTTAAGACTTTAAATCTTAAAATACATTTATATGTATGCTAGAACATTCAAAAACTGTTAAATCACCCCACCTATCAGTTCAGCCTCGTCACAAGAAATGTCTATACTACTAATAACTGGATAAAGTGCGAGTTTGTTGTAAATACTTACTCCTCCTCTTAGTCGTATCTGGGGGATTTATTGTATGGATTTAGTCACTGGATGCGTGTGCAAATATAGAAACAATAAAACAAAAAGTAAAAAAAAACAGCAAATGTAAACGTAACGAGTATAAAAGTAAAAATAAATTTTTAGATTTCATGATAAAATTACAATATGTATTTTCCTGGCACATTTAGTTTGTTTTATTTCGTATAGTAAATACATAGAATTTTGTTGGTGTTGGTGTCTAAAGTGCAATAAACTAAATCTAATGTGTATGTGTGCAGAGGGTAAAACGTGGAATAATAAAAATGGAATATAGTAAATGTATTTGAAGTAACCTCCAACTGACAGCTCTGTGATCTTATATACCTTTGAAGAAACCCACAGTTAAAACACATTTATGAACCGATTTTTCTGATATAGAAATAGAAATATTTTCATCTAAATATCCGCTATATTGATGGTTTTCATTTCGTGTCTGTAAGTATTTTGAGACTGTGGAAATGCTGTTATTATTATTCTAATACCTGTCAAATTGATATGAAAGTCTCCGAATAGAAAATCTCACAAGCAAAATACAAATTTTTCATTTTTAAAACACTATTACCTGCGACACCCTTTAAAAGTAAATCTTATTTTGTACATTGCGCCATTCTCTTTGAATATTTCTAATTTGATTTAAGTTTTATTTTCAGTGTGTGCAAATAAGTGCGTGCAAAAAGTGCGTGTATTTTTAACTAAAGTATATTTTAACAACAAAATAAATAAAAAACAAGTAAGAAAGTATAGTCGGTCAAGCCCGACCATATAATACCCTACACCCAGTATATGTTTAAAACAGTTTTTCAGAAATGGGCGTTATATTGAAAAAATAATCTTTTATGGGCCGATTATCCAAATATTTAGTGTCATGATGTCTGTGAATATAAGTATTATATGTGTTAAACTTTATCTCGATATAAAGACTTTTAAAAGATTTATGAAGCTTAAAGTGAATTACGGAGGGGGTCTTAGTTTCTACTAATTATGAACCGATCATAACAAAATTATACCGTATTATTTTAAGACATATGAAATATATTTTCGTTCAATATTATTTGGATATAAACTTTTTTGAGAGAGTTATGCTCTTTAAAGTGATTTTCGAAAGTGGGCCTTATATGGGAGATACAACTAATTATGGACCGATCTTTACAAAATTTGTAGATGTGATTTATCTTTATTTACCACTCATTTGTGATGAAATTTGTTTGGATACTTGCATAATTCAAACATTTCTGATCGGTAAACCCCAATTTCGGAAGGACATTTGTATGGGGGCCAGGTGAAATAATGCACAAATTTCCACCATTTTCAAACTCATCCGTCCTTGGGCCGCAAAAATAGCACGTACAAATTTTATCGAAATATCCTTAAAATTGCGACCTGTACTCTGCGCACAAGGTTTACATGGACAGCCAGCCAGCCAGACGGACGGACATCGTAAAATCAGGAAATGATTCTGAGTCGATCGGTATACTTTAAGGTGGGTGTTGGACCAATATTTCTGGACGTTACAAACATCAGCACAATTCCAATATACCCTCCCCACTATGGTGGTGTAGGGTATAATAAATAACAATAAGGAAGTGCACAGTTAAGTAAGATAAAGTAAGAAATACAATCGAACCACGAGAACATGCTTAGGAAGGAAGGATTTACTACGAAGCAAAAGAAAATGCACCAGAAATCTAATCTAGGTGATTCTGTAGAAAAAACTGTGTAAAATTCCAGCAGTTGAAGATTAGATTTTTAAACATTCCAGATTATACAAGGAGCTTTTAATAAAGTTAAAAACTAAAACGTATCCTAAAAGAAAACCTTAAAAACCGAAAAAAGTTAATGGAAGAATTTTTGCGTATTCATCGAGGCTCTGGCCTGAAAACACTCCAATCCAAACTATGTCAAATGGCTAGATGACGCCTAAAAAAATTCTTCAGAGATTCCAGCTACTCTACTCAATATGAATTCATCAGACTCTGCAGTGTGGCTCTTTAAAATCGATGAGAATCTAATCACAAGAACTAAATATCATGATCGATGCATAGTTTTTGAGCAAATAAATTTCCAGAATCAGATGGTACCGTGCTGCATCTCTTGAACTTCATTTCAACAGCTACTATTGCAGCTGATTTGGCTGCGAAATAGATGAAACTGTTGTTTTTCACAGATCTTATTTTATTAAGATACACATTTTTAAGCACCCATATGAAGTGAGATTTAAATGTATAAAGGAATGTGACCTTTTATATCTAATAATCCTTTCACTAGCATCTGGACTTGATCTAGTTTTCATTGAGTTCTTCTTCTCTGGTTTTTCTACTTAATTCCCATTTTTTAAACCTAAAGCATCATAATCTTTTACAACTCAATTTTCTGCATATAAAACTACTAGAATCTGATATCGTCCTTCGAATCTATAGACAATTATGTATCGTTCAGTTGGAGAACATGTAAATTTTAGCATATTCAGCAAAATTGCAAATAAGATAATTATCTTTCTGTTGAGAAATATTGAGAGTGGCTGTAAACGACCCACCAACTGTCAACATTTCTAACTAAAGAGTGCCTCAGCAGAGACGAGACTACACTGCATGAGGTTATAAGACGCATTAAGAGATCACTAGAATTAAAACAATATACCATGACAGCTTTCCTGAAAATGGAAGGGATTTTTAGCAACATAAGAACTCCCGCAATTCAACGGACTCTATACTCGTACATCGGACGGACGGAAATAGATCGTCTATATTGTAGCAATGGCATTTTATCATTGAGCTAATAAAATGCTATATAAGGCTTTACAAACGCAATCTCAATGAGGGCCCTAAAAATTGTATGCCATCATTTCTTTCATTTACAATCGATGCCATCAATAGATCGTAATTGATCTACTACTGCCATGAAACTGTTATAATCCCTAATTGCCACCAAAATTCGACAAGTTTTATATTCGAGCGAATAGTGCCACAAGCCAAAATTCTCGCAGTTTTTAATTTTTCAAGAAATCGTATAGAAGTAAAATATTTATCAAAGTAAACAAAGTACAACAGAAAGAAAAATATTTGAAACATTTAATGCAACAAGTTGGCGACAAACATCTGGTTTGTAGCAGATTTTCATCGATCTCATTTGATCTCTTAACAATGAAATTTGGTAATTTTGAAACATGTTTAACTGTCAGAAAATTGCAGCAAATAATCAAAATAAATTACAATAAAATATTGAAAACTGTTCGCATCCTTCTTAATTTCTTCTCTATTTCCTATGACCCCTAGAGGTTTCATTTCATTTACATGTAGTATGTATGTAGACCGTGAAGGATCCTATACTATGTATATATTATTTGTTGTCTGTTTTATGTACATATGTATTATTTTTTGTGCGGCTTTTCATACAATACCAAAAATCTCTATTGTTCTCTGCGTGCGGTTATTTAAAATGTAGACAAGAGCAGCCATGTATGTGTTGAATTTAGTGCGTTTTATAAATTATTTTTCTTTTCAAAAAAGTCAAGTGAGTCTGTTTGAATTTGGTCTTCTGCAAGTATTATTCTTATAGTGCATGGATGGGTACTTGCCAGTTTGTTAAAAAAAAAGTAAAATGAAAAGTACACAAAAACTTTTTCTATTACACTTAAAATTTTTGTTAAAGCTTTATGTGAAGGTTTAGTTGTTGAATGGTTTGTTTTTGAAAAGCCTCAAGAGATAGTGAAATGAAAAAGGTTTAAATTGTAGGAGAAAGAGAGAGAGATAGAGAGAGACAGTTATTTGGTAACAAGTTGGAATAGTAATGTAAGGATATATATATTTGATAAGTATGTATTTATAATGGTTGATGATGTTAAATTTCTTTGCTTTGAGACACAGAAAGGTCCTACTAGTAAAGATTTGGATTATAGAGGAATTTTTGTAAGTCCACACAGACGCTATAGAGTTTATATCCAGCAGAATATCAAAGCTCTGCTGCAGATCGAATGAATGGGATCATTGAGGTCATGGTATTTCCAGTTAATGTACATGTGGCCTGCTGTCTAAGGTCATATCCCTTTAAATAGTGTATGTTGGGTCGTTTGTTGATTGACTGTTCCGATATAAATAGTTTACATATAACCTGTAATGCTTCATAAGTCAAGGTTCTCTCAAATAGCATCAAAGACGTATAAGATCTGTTTGAAAATTCCTGCAATATATTTTATGGCTGGTAGATGATCTGTTGCTTGAGTAGATTCTCAAAACAGGTGGATATCGTGCACATGAAAACAGAGTGTCCTTCGTTTGCGGGATGGACAGAGACTAAATTTCAGACCACTGGTAGCCAACAGCCGCAAGCGCACACCTACACAGACGCTACGGTGTTAACATCCTGTCGAATATAGGCGGCTCCAATGCAAATCGTATGGGATCTTTGTTGACAGGTCAATATTTGGTAGAAATATTAGGACAATTATATTGGACAGTCCGTTATTATCCTCTTACTAAATCAGTGTTATTCCCAACCGAATCCAACAGCTCTCGAATCTGGAATACTTGTGGTTGTAAGAATCGTAAAACGAGTATGGCTTTAATTTCTCACCGTTTAATACCATCTGATCGTTTAGTACATTAAAATTACTTATTAACTTCACAGAATTGAATCAGTTTATCCTTTACTTATTTGTAGTTGTTTGTAATTGAATGCAAGAGCTGTAGATTCTTTCTTGTGGTTGTCAAAATTATAAAATTAGTAACAACTCTAAAACTTTTCACTGTTTAAACAGTCTGAATTGTTTAACACATCTGAAGTGTTGAATAACTTCATAGATTGAAGTAGTTTTAAAGCAGATTAAACTAAATTGCAGTGCAAGAGCCACATAATGTCAAGAGCTCTCGAATCGTACTTGTGGTTGTAGAGATCGTAAAACGAGTATGACTTTATCTTCTCAACGTTTAACACCATCTGATCGTTTAACACATCAAAATTGCTGACTAACTTCGTAGGTTGAAGTAGTTTATCCTTTACTTAATTGTAGTTATTTCTAATCGAATCCAAGAGCTCTCAAATCGTAATTGTGGTTGAAGAGATCGTAGAACAAGTATGAATTTTACTTCTTCCGTTTAACACTATCTGATCGTTTAACATATCAAAACTGCTGAATATTTTTGTAGATCAAAGTAGTTTTAAAGCAGATTAAGATTTCGTTATTAAAAACTATGTTTTGAATATTTGAACTGCAAAATATTCGTGCTTTATTTTCAGGGAAGCAGATCTCTGAATCTAACCCGGCAAGATTGAGTCATAATCCTACTAAACTGCAGTGCAAGAGACATATCATACGAATTAGTACACGCTGGCAACTTTAATTATACAAAATTCTCTTACACATTAATTTTCTAAATAGCTTTTCATTGCCATAACAAACATATTCATTTTAAATACAATCAAACTTTCTAATTGTTTAAGCATCTGCAAATATATAAATTTTCCCTCAAAATAACTTAAAAGTTTCATTTCCAAAAAGTTGACCGTACGTACATAAACGTTTATTAAATAATTAATTCCCCAAAATCCCATAAAAGACATTCTTCTGCAAAACAACTCTAACAAGCAACTCTAACTAAGCATTAAAGAGGCAAGCCACAACACAAGCTACATCAACAACAAATATAAAAGGTAATAAAACAATAAACATAAAACTTAAGTTGCATCATCATGAATTCAAAAGAAAAAAAAACTTTCAATTCGTTTTTACCTATAGAAACGTACCAAAACAAAAAAAAAAATTAAAAGAAAAACACATTTACAGCAGGCATGCGGCACAATTTATAGACAATCAGACAGATGAACGTATGTACGGACAGACGGACGAAAATGAATGAATGGCTGGAGAGGAGCAAGCACAAACAAACAATCATTACACAAAATAAAAGAAGGCCTCATCAATATTGCAAGACAAATTTCTGTTGTATATTTCGTAGGGTAATAATTCAAGTTGCTTTTCTACTAATGCGTCATAATATGGAGGTACATAATCACTACGAGGTAAGGTATTGTATCAGCTAATAAATATTTGTCTTAAACTTCACTATAAGTTTTAATATGACATAATTAGTGCACCAAAATTTCATGCCCCAGCCCTTAGGTCCCCCTACTACCTTATTATTCCCAAGATGCCCAAAACGAAAGTTTAATCCTTTGAGACTTATGTTGCAAATCCTGTCAATGTTCCCGAAAGCCCTTGATTCTTATATCTCAACCGCAAGTCTCTTACGTTTTGATATTACTAACTTTTTATTCGAATTTCTTTACAACTTGATTTAGCCACTCTATCCCCCTACTATAGTTTTTGTTCATATGTTACTACATCTATTTGCAACATATTTCTCTCTGCTGTTGTTTTTTGTTTGTTTGGTATTCCTACATAGTCGTATAAATCTTTTTGATTTTAAAATATGTAATTAAGTGCAAAATCTTTTAAATGTATGTTTAAGTTCAATCCAGCTTGCCAGCCAAATGTACCGGCCAGTCTTTCAGTCAGTTCAGCCAGCATACACATGCATACATATGCCCCAACAATCAGGGATGTGTGTAAGTAGCCGGTATTTGTTTGTAAAAAACAATAATAACCAACTATTTTATGCTTGATGCCCTACTGTACAAGTGTATTCAAAGGAGATACTTGGAATGTCTTAAAATGTTTGCAAGAAAAATTAAAAACAGATTTTGAATGTTTTTGGTTAGTCCATAGATTTTAAAAAAGGTTAGTACAAAGATCTTAAATCGTTTCTAATTCAGGAATGTAAGTGCTAACTAAACATGTTGCTAATTAGCTGCATTGATGTAGAAAAATACTAATAAATTAAAAGAGAAACTATCTTTCAGCTCCACTTGAGTAGTGTTTTCGTCAAGAAGGGGGGGAATTTAAAACTTCCTAATTAATTGTGTTACTTTCTTTGGAAAGGCATAGTTTGTTAGTCTGTTAATAGTACAGTATTGCAGCGCCTCTGGTGTTGAGTAGGCGCATTGATCAAAGCTTGATTTATAGCCAATTTTTTTTTAATTATATTACTTCAGAGGCGTTTAAATGCTATACTACCGAAGGAGCCCGCTGTAATAAATATTAGTTATGATATGATAGAAAACTAATAATTATCAGAAACTCATGTTTTTTTTTTTTTTTTTTTTTTGAGTGGCAGCGGTGGGAATCGAACCCAGGCCACAAATACCAACTCTTGCATAATGATCAAACGCGATAATCAATTAAGCTACAGCACCTACTAATTACTTACTACTGTGAGCGTCAAAATAACGTCATCACAACATTTTAGCTTAATTACATCAATATTAATAACATTATATTAGAAAGTTATATTAGATTTTTATATATGTAGTTATTTAAGTAGAATTCAATTAAAAAAAAGGAAACAAAAATAAAAGCGTATACAAATTTAATTGATTTATTGTTAAAATAAATAAATTTTTACGCGTCAAAATAAAATAAAGAATGGCATCATCCTTATTCAAAAAACCCCCTGTCAAGCCAAAAGTAGTGGAAAAGTGTCGTTCAAATGATTTTTATGTTTTATATTTAAAAGAGATTAATTTGTGACGTTAAGTAGTGAAAAATTTACAATGGGAAGGCAATAGCTTGAAAGGCATCACTCTGTGCCAAATACAATACCGTAGAAAACTTACCTAGTACAAAACGACCAAAGCGTCTTACAAAAACTGAAGTAAGAGAAGTAAGAGCAAACTCAACTTCTAGTGCTGTAAAAATTGCTGGAAATATTAAGAAAATTTCTTGCAAAGCAGTAAGCACGAGTACGATTAGAAGGTCTTTGCACCAAAATGATCTAAATGGTAGAGTGTCACATAAGACATTTGAATTTTGCAAAAAAAAAAAATCTATAAATGAGCCTCAAATTTTTTTAAATACTATTCTGTTCAACGATTAAAGTAATTTTTAAGCCAAAACTCACAAAACAGACGAAGGCGAACCAAAAACGAAGCCTTTAGTAATAAATATGTTGCCAAGACGGTAAAACACGGCGGCGGTTCAGTAATAGTCTAGAGTTGTATGGCGGCATCAGGTGTCGATAATCTTACATACAATGAAACAGGACAAACTAATATACAAACAAAAAATACTTATGAGCTGAAGTCAATATTAAGCAGGATAAGAATCTTTATGAAATGAATAGAAGGATTTTCTTTGTTATAACAGGAGTTGTGCATTGAGGTCATGGTCTTTCCAGTTAATTTACATGTGGCCTGTAGTGCTGTTTAAGCCAAAATCCCTTCAACTAGGGTATGTAGACCAATGTACTTGGTGGTAATAGATGATGGGTCATCTGATGTTTGAATAGAGCTTCGCGAGTTCTTCATTGAGGACACGATGTTCCGAAATGATTTACAAATAACCTGTAATGTTGCATAAGTCAACGTATTCTCATATGAAGAATAAAGTATACAAAGGTGACAATTTTGACGTTTAAAAACTCACTACAATCAGCTAAAAATAGACAGTTCTCTTAAAAAGAGAAAGAATATATTTTGTGGTCAATGTGAAAAAACAAAGCACTATTACAACAAGAATTTTGTGAACAAAACAAAACAGTTTGAGTTAGAATATTTAAATTGAAATTTTGTTTATATGTTTGTGATTTCAATAAGTTACTAAATTGTATTTTAATAATTGTTATACTTTGTGGAGTTTGTGCATTCGTTAGATGATATAAACGCAGTTGTTTTATGATTGTATCAAACAATACAAAAATACTCTGTGTCAAAAATGAATTTTATTGCGCCACAAAAATAAAGAAAAATAGTCACATGAAGAAAACAAAAAGGCAGTTCTCAAAGAAAGAGACAAATATAAAACGTCATTATCTTCCTTTTCGTGACATCTCTGTTTACCCTGTGATATGAAGATCTGCTTGGTCTTTTATGCATTTATTACTGGTAGGTTACTGGTGATCTCGGTTTTTTTTAAGAGAACTAAAAGTCAGGCAATTTGTATACCTATAAATAATTGCGTTTCTTTGTCCACTGGTAATAAGTGAATGGCTCTGTCTTCCAATATAATTTCTAGAAAAATACTACAAGTAAATAGAAGGAAAATTGTCATGAAGAAATAGTAGGATAAGATGTAGAAAATGCCAATATATACTGCAGATATTGTGTAAAAGATCTAAGATCCGCAAGACAATGACCGATTGACTGGTAAACCTTCAACTACTTAAGGCCAATCATATATACATGCCAAACTAACAAACGGACGGACCGAAGCTTGTAGAGGCTTAGATTGCGGTGTAGAACATAAACGCAGAGTATCAACTATAGTTTCCTACTCCTACCTAATGTTACAAAGACCGAATGACAAAAGGTTACTATTCGAAAAAATGGATTCAAGAAACTTTATTAAGTTTTGAGTAAAAAATTAGATTCAATGCGCAAGGACATTTGAAATGTGGACTGTGGCGTTGGGCGAGTCTACTATGAGCAGAACACAAGTTCAATTGTGGTATAACCGGTTTAAGGAAGGCCGAGAAGATGTCAATGACGATGCTCGTTCTGGTCGCCCGAGCACGTCAACAATCGATGAAAACATTGAAGCAGTGGAGAAAATGATTTTGGATAATCGCCGAATCACTATCAGAGAGGTTGCTGATGATGTTGACATATCGTTCGGCTCATGCCAAGCAATTTTTACGGATATTTTAGCCATGAAACGTGCGAAGATTGTTCCACAATTGCTAAATTTTGAGCAAAACAACGTCGCATGGACATTGCTCAGGAGCTGTTGAACATCGTCGACGACTATTAGGATTTCCTTAAAAAGATCATAACTGGTGACGACTCATGAGTGTATGGCTATGACATTGAAATCAAAGCCCAATCATTCCAATGGAAACGTCCAGTAGAGCTAAGACCGAAGCAAGCACGTCAAGTTCGGTCAAATGTGAAGGTTTTGCTCACAGTTTTCTTCGACTGAAATGGCGTGGTGCATCATGAATTCTTGCCACAAGGTCGTACGGTCAATAAGGAATACTACCTTAAAGTTATGCGCCGTTTGCGCAAAGCAATTCGTCAGAAACTCACAGAATTGTGGAAAAACCAATCATGGATAACGCACCAGCTCACACATCGATGCTTGTGCGTGAGTTTTTGGCCAAAAACAAAACCGTATTCACCGGACTTGGCCCCCGCTGACTTTTTCCTCTTCCCAAAACTGAAGACACCGATGAAAGGAAAGCGTTTTGCTACGATTAAGGAGATAAAAGAAAAAGCGAAACAGAAGCTGTTGGCGATACCAAAAAGCGCGTTTCAGAAGTGTTTCGAGGATTGGAAAAAACGCTGGCGTAAGTGTATTATATCTGTTGGGGATTATTTTGAAGGGGAAAAGATAGTTATTGATGAATAAATAAATACTTTTTGAAAAAAATTTAAAATAACGATAATTTTTTGATCAGACCTCGTATAGGTGACATTGCGAATGTTTCGTTTCCTCAAATATCACTACTGTACTGACACTTTATCCTGCATAATACTACCTGTACATGAATCATTGAGTCTGAATGTAATGTTAATTCCAAACTCTTTAATACAGATGCCATCTAATAATCTACATCTATATTTGGAACCATCAGTGATGCACATATAGTTTCCAGTGGAGAAGATATGCTTCACATATCTCTCATAGATAAAATACTGAAATCTTCTAGTGAACAAGAGATTTGGAATTCAACAATCTAGATAAGCGGAGGGAATAGGTCAGACCTCCCATCGCTTGATATTTGATGCCAATTGCCAGTAGCACTTAGTCTATTAGTAAGCACCAGTAAAGCTAGCATATTTGAGTATTAGTGCAGTATAAAACAAAGTCGTTAATAGCAATGAACTTCTAGATTTTCGTGCATATTTTATTAAAAACCATGACTGAAATTTAAGTACTTCAACTAACAAAGAATATAGACTCCAGAGAAAGGGATAGAAGTGCACAAAACATAATAAGACACACATTAAAAAGGGTTAAAAATCAGTAGCTTCTTTGTACTACATTTTTGTTTCTCTGTTTTGGTGTTTGTTTGTAGTCTTCCTCTTTAAAGTTAAAATATATTTACAATGCAATTTTACACAAATGCATCATCATTTGCAGTGTAAAGTTGGCCGTTTGTTGTTTGTGTTGTTATTTATCTGATTCTTACTAGTGAGTAGTGACTATTCAGGCTATTTATTGCTTTAACTCGTAAAATGTATTGTGGAAGACCCCTTTGCTGGAATAGTACTAGAACGCTGTTGGTTTAAGTACAACGATAACTTGGCATGCCTGCCTGCCTGCTTGGCACAAATGTCTAGACTAAATTGTGATCTTTAAGCAAAATGGTAAAGAGTCTGGCATATTGACACCAGGGGTTTCATTTGTTTCTTATGTGTATTTTTATTTATTCTTTACTATTCATCTACTTTTTATTTGCTCCTCCTTCTATTTGGCGATTCTGTACGTCTTTTCGTTTTAAGAAATGGCAAAATTTATGGACTTGTCAGCGGAGGTATGTTAAGAATTTCAAGGAATTTAAATTTAATGACTTTATTAAATAAATTTATAAATGAAATACAACCAAAAAGAAATGGAATAACTAGATTACAAAGAGGGGAGGGGGCTCACAGCCACAAAAATGTTAAAGCTTAATTATTTGATTTAAAGCTGGTTGTGTCGTTCTTTTACAAGATTTATTTTAGTTGTGTTATTCACAGAATTTTAAAGAGTTTTATTGGTTAAGTGTAAGACAATACAAGACTTCTCATAAAATATGTAGATCTGGCCTACAACCAGCATTGGAGGCGATGCTTTAGGATCGAAATTCCAATGAAAAGTAACAGAAGCACAAGTTATAGCCTCTGGTGGTGAGTATGTGTATTTTTTATACCCTACACCACCATAGAGGGGAGGGTATATTGGATTTGTGCTGATGTTTGTAACGCCCAGAAATATTGGTCCAACACCCACCTTAAAGTACACCGATCGACTCAGAATTATCTGAGTCCGTCCGTCCGTCTGACTGGCTGGCTGGCTGGCTGTCCATGTAAACCTTGTGCGCAGATTACAGGTCGCAATTTTTAAGATATTTCGATAAAATTTGGTACGTGCTATTTTTTCGGCCCAATGATGGATGGGATTGAAACTGGTGGAAATCGGTCCATTATTTCACCTGGCTCCCATACAAATGTCCTCCCGAAATTGGGGTTTACCGATCATAAATGTTTGAATTATGCAGGCATCCAAATAATTTCATCACAAATGAGTAATAAATGAAGCTAAATCACATCTACAAATTTTGTGCACATCGGGCTATAATTAGTCCTAGCTCCCATATAAAGCTCACTTCCGAAAATCACATTAAAGAGCATAAGCTCTCAAAAATGTTGATATCCAAATAATTTTGAACGCAAATATATTTCATACGTATATAAATAATACGGTACAATTTTATTATGATTGGTCCATAATTAGTCGAAACTCCCATATAAGACCCGCTCAGTAATTCACTTTAAGCTCCATAAATCGTTTAGAAGTATTTATATCGAGATAAAGTTTAGCACATATAATACTTATGTTCACAGACATCATGACACTAAATTTTTGGATGAACGGTCCACAATAGGTTATATCTCCCATATAACGCCTCTTTTTGAAAAATTGTTTTATATATATACTGGGTGTAGGGTATTATATGGTCGGGCTTGACCGACTATACTTTCTGACCTGTTTAAAGCTTGATTTATGGCCTTATTTAATTATTTTACTTAGGTGGCGTTTTAATGCTATAACCATAGGGTGGGCGTTGTTAGAAATCAGTTCACCAAACTTTGACCTCGGATTGCAGGACTAACTAACAATCTGAAAATCTTCTAGATATATCTCTCACCAACCTTTCTTAATTCATCTCTAACCAATGGTACTTCTAAATCTCTATGGATGTTTTCATTTCTTATATAGCATGGTGCTCCCGTGATGGTTCTCAGATCTTTGGATTGGGCCCTCTGTATAAGATCAATACTGGTATTACTTGCAGTTCCCCATATTTGAATTCCTCACGTCCAAATTGGTTTTAAAACAGTCTTATACAAGATGACTTTACAATCCAGGTTAGCCAGTGCAGATTAGAAGATTTCAGTCTCATATGAACCCTCTTGGCTTCCATGTGGCGACGCCAGTTAAGGCGTCTATCAAAATGTATGCCAAGGTATGTGACATGATGAGACTGTGGAATATTCACATTGTTTATTAAAACAGGTGGACAATTTACTCTTCTAAGCGTAAACGTAACATGTCTACTTTTCGTTTAATTTACACATATTCTCCGTAATCTGAAATTGTTTAAATCAACTTGCATTGCATACTGTCGTACCACTTCGTTTTAACTTTCGTTTAACACCAGCCCAATATTATTAAATTAAACAAATCTGGGTAAATTTTTGACGTTCATTATACATTGACCTGGTATCCTAGATATTTCTATTTTACTGAAGACAGGTGATGTGATGGCAAACATTGCTGCAGGCATTCATTTATATAGATATCCACAATCAATGGTGATTGTCTTTAACTACTTGCTACAGTATTCCTGGTTCATATATTCGTCTATTACGTCTGATTTCTTGGCTACCAAGCCATTGCAGCGTCTGGATTATGTCAAGGAGCTAATTAGCTTCTAATCTCGCTTGATCTAGTTTTCTGTTTAAAAAACAAATCTCTAAAAAAAAAGCTTGTGTTTTGCGGTAAGATTTTTTGTGAGCAATGTTTTACAACATATTTTTTATCTTTGGTATTGAAAATAACACTTATTTTCACTATTCCCTGTGCAGTATTTCATTGGCCCATTAGACCGACCACCCATTAAGTATTTCAAGCTTTTTATGTTCATTAAATTATTTGCATACTTTAATTACAACATAATTATCAACACACTTGTATTTAAATTTCAACTAAAGAATATTTATGCTTTAGTTATTTTTGGCAAGGTTCTTATTGTTACGCATTTAGGAAATATTTTTAAATAAAACCATTGTCATGGACAGTGGGACAAATGACACTAAAATTTTAAAAGTAACAAAAAGTTTCAGCAAGACAAGTTATCCAAATAGTCTAATAATAATTAAATTCCTTGAAAATATATATTACTTTACTAGAAAAAAGTGTACCTAATTGTACAAATTAAACAACTTAAACGAGCAACTAAAAATTATCAGAAATAAGTAAGTAGAAGATATCAAAATTGTCTGTCAATAGTTGAATTCCTTCAAAATACATTTAGCTTTTAACGATTTAATTCATTTTCAATACCAAACACTGCTAATATATCAAGAATATTGTTAACAAATTTTATACTTCTAGCTCTTATCGTTTAGGCCATGCGCTGATTTCAACACACTGCTAGATTATCATAAGATTGTTCAGGTTTTAGAAATTTAACCACAATTGATGGTGTCAATATTTCCAAAGAATTTCCAAGGAATGATATCCATACTCTATAACTCTACCCAATTTCTTGTTGGTGGTTTTAACAATTAGAAACAGATTTCATACAACATAACTTTGTTTCTTTAAAAATCTACTTTCAGTCCACCAACGTTTTCTGTTGCTGCTATTTACGAAGGCGGTTCGCAAACTTCTTAGCCTAGCAAAGAAAGAGAATAGTTAGTTTTTCAAAAACAGACAGATTTATTTTATCTAGCAATTCTATCCCTTGATTAAAATAGTTTTCCTCAAGGCCTTCAAAATAGTGCTTTACATTGCATCTGTAATTGCATCTTCATTTGAGGTAAAACGCCTTCCAGCTAGGATTTGTTTTGATTTGGGACAGGTAAAAGTCAATGGGAGCTAAAACAGAAGAATAAGGTGGATGGTCAAGCAACTCGTACTTTAATTCGTTGATTTTAGCCATTATTAAAACACTTGTCTTGATAAAAAAAATTTTTTTTTTTTGTGTTGTAAGCCAGGACGTTTTTCTCGAATTTTTACATTTAATTAATCCAAAATATTGCAATAGTACTCTGAATTTATTGTTTTACCCCTTTGCAGATAGGCAATCAATAAAATACCTTTAAAGTCCCAAAAAAAAAAAACCGTTGCCATAACCTTACCCGCCGATTGAATTGTTTTTGCCTTCCAGCTTCAGTCCATGACTTGGATTGTTCTGTTGTCTCTGGAGTGTAGTAGTGGCTCCATGTCTCATCAACAGTCATGAAACGACGCTTAAAATCCATTTTATTTTTCTTAAAACGATCCAAACAAGCTTGAGAAATTTTCATTCTTATACGTTTTTGGTCGATTGTTAACAAATGCGGCATCCATCTTACAGAAAGGTTTTTCATCTCTAGTTCTTCAATCAAAATTAAATGGAGTCGATCATGCCCATGATATTAGCTATTTCACGCACTTTTATTTGTCGATCATTTAATACCATGTCATGTCCTCATCCTCAATGCTTGTACGACCACGTTTAAATTCAGCAATCCAATTTCTTACTGTTGCAGATGAAGGATTATGAATTTATTGTCCCGATAAACCTTTTTTATTTAAATGTTTAAGGAATTTCTAATTTTTCAATTGTAAAAAATCGCGAATGTGTCTTTTTTTAAACACTTGTTTCTATATGAAGAGGTTGCTATATCGAAAAGCAATTTAACATGTGAAGTTTAACATATCAGAAATGGAAGTTTCCAAAACATTTAACTTTTTTCTGTGTATACTGCTCTTTCTATTCTAGCCTAAGAAGTTTTCGAACCGCCCTCGTATTATATAAATAATTATTATTTATCCAATCCTTTTACTACGTAAATTTGTAGAAATTCTTGATAGAACCCACTGTTCCCAATTCGGCAAATATATAAAATTTGTCTAGTCATTTTGTCGTTATTGTTCTACAACTATGAGTTTCTCACTATTTATTTGTCAAGTCACGAATTGTGGTTTTACTTTTTTACATTTTCATTGTTTTTTTAATGCTTCTTTAAATTAAACGTAAGATTTATGTATTTGCAAAAAGTACAAATCATCTATAAAAGTGCGAGACAATTAAAAATAAATTAATTTTCAAGAACAAAAAGCTGAACTAAATTTATTACTGCCGATATTTATAGTTATTTTTAATGATAAAGGTTTTGTAGGGATTTAATAGACTTATTTAAGCGTGTATTTTATTTATAAAATATAGCTAGATAATTTGAAACATTTGGACAGTTTAATCAATCATTTATGCATGACATAAGAATCTGTTAATTTTTCGCTTATAAATAAGAATTTTGTTCCAACATATGTGTATGTAAAATGTTAAATGTTAAAATGTTGTTTATTTTTAAAGAAAAGTAACGCTCAGGCAATTATGGAAAGGGGGTTGGGGGTGAAAGGAGAGAAAAGCTTTTCATATGGCAACATTGTAATTGCGCGTTATGTTTATTAGTAGTACAGTACTGCAGCGCCTCTGGTGGTGAGTAGGCGCATTAAACAAAGCTTGATTTTTAGCCATTATTTTTATTTTACTTTGGTGGCGCTGAAGAAGGACGCTGTCATAAATATTAGTTATGATACGATAGAAAAACTAATAATTATCAGAAACTGATGTTGTTTTGAGTTGCAGTATGGCTGAGAAACGAACCCAGGCCACAAATACAATGATCAACCGCTCTAATCAATTAAGGTACAGCTTAATTGATTCGTTAGATGTAAAAACTGCTTTTAACACAGCTAAATGGAGTCATATTAGAAGCACTTAAACAGAAAGGTGTACATGAATATATGCACACAATAATAGCCGACTACTTGGATATCAGACTTCTATTGTATGAGACTGATGATGGAGTGAAAACATACCAAATAACTGCTGAGGTTTCACAAGGATCCGTGCTGCGACCATTTTTAAGCAACGTCATGTACTATGACCTTTTAAACATGAAACTTTAAGCTGGCGCCAAACGAATAATGATATGCAGACGATATTGCGTTAGTTGTATCACAGCCCAGAGCTGAACTGATAGAAATAGTTACAAACGACAGTTTAAGTAGATGTAATATAAGGCTGAACAAGGCTGGGCTACATCGTAACAGTTTCAACGCGTTCGACAGAGTCTGACATGGTGCTCTTTTATCGAAACTCATTACTTTTGGTATCGGTGATAACTTCTCTCGATTTATATCGAAATTCCTCAGAAATCACACTAACTAACAACTCGTGTTTTAGATGGGATTTAATCAGACGAGTTCAAGGTTAATTCAGTGGTACCGCAAGACTCCATTCTTTCTCCTACTTTATTACTTATCTTCATACATGACCTTCTATGTCAAACTTCAAATCATATTTATTCCTTTCCAAATAATAGCAACATTTGCCATTCATACTCATTCAACCATAGACCAAATCCTTTGAAATTGAAGGAAATAAGACAGAATATGAATGACACACTTAACCGGGATCTTATGACAGTCTCAGAATGAGGCTGTGCGAACAGAATCGATTTTAACTCACGTAAGACACAATGTTGTATCTTAACACATAAACGCAAGGCAGATCATGTTGTTTCATCTGTTTTTATGGGCGGTGTAAATATTAAGGAATCAGATGCTCTTGAGAATCCAATGTGATGTCTGCTGGACCAAACACATTTTGCAACTGTAAAAAAAGCGTTCAAGTGCCTTGGCTTTTTAAAACGGTGTAGGAAATACTTTACTTCATCTGATCTTCTTACTATTTACACCACCTATATTCGACCGCAAATGGAATACAACTGTCATGGGCCGGTGCTTTGAAGTCTATTTTGGAGTTACTCGACCGCGTACAGGAGAGCGCAAAAATGCATATCGGTGACAGTAGAGTATCCAACTCTATTGAATCACTGGAATCTACTATCATAGTATGTGTTATGCTGAAATTAGGGAACTTGTTCCCGAAACACGTAGTTTTTTGCGTACTCAAGTTCTTTAGTAAGGACTAATCCACTGGACAGTGGATCGCACAATACATTGCCTTCCGTTTGTCCAATAAACTACCTGCAGAAGTATTCTCTGGCACTTTAAATATTTCACTTTCAGGAAAATTCAAATCAAATATTCACAAACACTACTCCCTCTTTCCTCAATTCCATAAACTATTTTCCAATTCATTGCATGAGTAGGGGTCGTCCCCTGAGTGCTGGTCCAAGCAAAAGAAAGTTCCAATCGTGTAGGCAGGCCCAAAGCCGTATTTAAGAAAGCTTATATACAGTGCTGTCCATTCACAAATTTTATATGTAGCACCAAACCAACCTTTTTCACAGCAATGGACAAAACATGTAGAGTTCGAGAATTACAAAAACCTCACTTCGGCATATCGCACAGTCCCAACAATAGCAGCTTTAGTGTATGCTGGACTACCACCTATAGACCGGCAAATACTAGAGGTGGAAGAAGCATACAAGGAGTTTAAAACAATTCGAGAGAGTGGAATTAAACCAATAGAACATAGAAAACAGGAAGCTGAGATAAAAAAAAACACACTAGAACAAGTGGCAGAAAAGATGGACACATGAGATAACCGGTATATGGATATATCAATTCATTTGAAATATTAGAGAATGGATCGAAAGGTCACATGGAAACACTGGCTACTATATGACCCAATATGTTGAAGTAGAACTTGTTTAAAATACCCAGTAATCGGCAATGATATGCAAATGCAAACTACCTTTAAATATGGATTCAGATGAAAGTATAATAGCGAAATTATATGATCATAACATATGATCACAATATCTTTCATATAAAATAACTTATTTTAAAGTAAGTTTTGTTAGTTTAATGCTGTAGAATTACCAGATAAATTTTACTATTTCTATCATCAATGATTTATAAACAAGAGACTCAATTGTTGTCACAGTTACCATACAATTTACATTATAAAAAGAAGTGTATATATGAACTTTACCATAGTTTTAAGCCGTACTAGGAGAGCTTCAAATCCAATGGCATCTTTTGAAGTCACATTTAAAATTCTATGCATTTAATGGTTGTACCACCACAAAGGTACTTTATAATGTCATATAAAATCTATGCATTGACTGGCATTTATTTTCTAATAAAAGTCCATACTTAATACGCTATATTGTGCTCTATGTGATACTTTTGTACAACATCAAGCATATTATTAACCACATGTTAAATTTGTTAACTAATATTAATTGTTATTTCCTCATAATGGTATCTCACTTACTTTTCTAGCCAGAAAGAGTGTATTCCAAAAGTAGCTTACAACTCTACCACTGTATAAACCATAAAGTACCTAGCTAAAAATTTACATACATTCATACATACACTTATTTGTGGCAATATTTGAGTGGCTAATTTTGATTTATGGTAGCAATTTTTCACTATAATTATTTCTACGACGACTACTACATGTTCATTTTAAAAACCAAAGCAAACAAACAGAAAAAAATATAAAATAATCGTTCATACATTTAAGATGTACTTTACGTTCCCTTTTATTAGACTTATTTACTAGAGATTTTTTTTTTGGCTTTTGTTTGCTGTAAGAATCTGTAGATTGTTTTGCGTTTTCTAAAAGTGTAAGAAACTCTGTTAAAAAAAGGAATTTGTTGATTTGATTAATGTGGCAACGTTTTATCTTTACAAGTCTACAAACTGTAAGACATTCATTATGTTTTGTGTTTTCGTTGTTGCAGGAATTAAGGGAAAAGAAAAATTACTAGAACTTTAATAAATATGTACATAAAGGTAAATGAAAGGATACTATTTTGGAACTTTTTTCTATAAATAAAGTTATTGAGGCTCAGTTGTTCGGTAAGAGGTTAAAAAGTTAAGCTTAAACTCACTTCTTACTTCCGTAGTAAAGTGTATAAGTAAAGTTTATAATGCTATAGAAAAGTGTCTACAGAAGACATTGTTGCTATAGCAAAGTGCTTAAGGAAGACACTATTTCTATAGCAAAGTATCTGAAGAAGACACTATTTCTACAGCAAAGTGCTTAAAGAAGACACTATTTCTATAGCAAAGTGTCTGAAGAAGACACTATTTCTATAGCAAAGTGTTTAAAGAAGACAATATTTCTATAGCAAAGTGTCTGAAGAAGACACTATTTCTATAGCAAAGTGCTTAAAGAAGACACTATTTCGATAGCAAAGTGTCTGAAGAAGACACTATTTCTATAGCAAAGTGCTTAAAGAAGACACTATTTCTATAGCAAAGTGTCTGAAGAAGACACTATTTCTATAGCAAAGTGTCTAAAGAAAGCACTATTTCTATAGCAAAGTGTCTAAAGAAGGCACTATTGCTATAGAACAGTGTCTAAAGAAGACAATATTTCTATAGCAAAGTGTCTGAAGAAGACACTATTTCTATAGAAAAGTGTCTAAAAAAACACTATTTCTATAGCAAAGTGTCTGAAGAAGACACTATTTCTATAGCAAAGTGTCTAAAGAAGGCCCTATTGCTATAGAACAGTGTCTAATGAAGACACTATTTCTATAGCCAAGTGCTTAAAGAAGACACAAAGTGTTTAAAAAGAAATAGTGTCTTTTTTAGACACTATTGCTAAAGAACACCAGTTCTTAAAGACACTAAACGTGAAGACACTGTTCCATAGAAAAGTACCTCAAGAAAATACTGCTCTATAGAAAATGTCTTAAGAACACAATAGTTTTCAGATTTTTGACTTTAAAACCGTCCCTTAAAAACTTCCTTTATTCTATATATTTTAAAACAAAGAAAACCCTAAACAAAAATAAATATCTAAAAAAAAATAAACTTTTTTCCTCAACCAATTTAAAACCTTTCATCAAGTTAGTTTTATTAGACTTTATAACAAATGATTCTCTATTAAATGAATGTTATTTTACATTTTAATTGAAGGGTTTAAATACGAATGGATAACAACGGACCAACCAACTCCAGTTCGTTCTGCAAAGAGGTCATCATCATAAACGAATAAAATAATAAATTACAACAAACGAATGTACAGAAAGAAAAACAGGGAACGTTATAACAACTTAATTCGCACTGAAGAACTTTAATGATTATTTTATGGAATTTTAAAATTTCTACATTAATCATCATCTATCAATGTCGAAGATGATAAAGTTAAAATAAAGATATTTCTCAGAAGAAACTAAAGAAAAACTCAACCAGCCAGCCAACCAACTGTCAAAGGAATAATAAAGCTGTAAAGTATAAGTCGTTTTTTCGACAAAAGTTGCCTGGTGTTTTTTTTTTTTTTTGTATTATTACTTTTAGGCTGATTTTGCAATTTGACACATGTCAGTTTAAGATAGTGTTTAAAGGTAGAGGTCACCTCATAGAAGTTGGTAGTTTAAGAAATATTCTATGAAGTGATTATAAATGATGGGTAGCAAGTTTATAAGTGCGTAAAGGTTTTGTGGATTGTTTAAGTTTTAGTATTTTTATGAAATTAATTAATTAATTTAAAAGCGACTTCAATTGAGAAAAGTTATACAATCTGTGGCCATTTATATTTGTGAACAAAATTACCTTTTTTATAAAAGTATGAAAAGGATTTAAAGCATCCCAGCAGGAAAAATATGCTGATGCAGCCAGATTGACTTCCAGCCGCATTGCACAATCATTTAAATTTTACATGGCGTGTTATTGGCCATCAACGCCTTGCCTACTCGTTACGGAGTATATGCCTAACCCTCTAATGTCAGTTTCTAAAATAAACGCCAACAAATTTTTAAATTTAATCACAAAAACGTTTTCTAAGTAACTACAATTTAGGGTTTACTAGGAAGGTGGAAAAAGGTTAATGAGTGCCTGAAGACACTCTCACTATTTGGTTTTTATTGATTAAAATGAATATAGTCATTTCTAAGAAGGTATATTTTATTGATTTTTATTGCAAATACTTTACATTAGTTGCAAATAAATGGAAATATAAATTATTTCTGATTATGATAATCAAAAAAACAATTTTTGATGTTTGAGCAGCATAAGTGAATTTTGCATTTCGAACAAAAACATTGCGGCCGAGACTTTTTGCAATGCTTGCACCATTTTTTTTTCACCATTTTCTTTATTTAGCCAGAGAGGGTAATGATTAATGCTATCATATCATATATCCGCAACTGGGTGAATAGTTTTGCTGCCTATTTTTAAATGATTCGGTTGTGGTGAATTTACTAAATATGTATTGCGCGATCTAGCGCTTGGGCAACCTACTGACTGCTTTTCTTGAGCTTTCAAAGTCTTTGAAAATATTTAAAAAGTTTCTTAGCAACTGTTAAATAAGCTTTTGGAATAAAAAAGCAGTTACTTTTGTGGCGAGTTCTTTGAGGCATGGTTAAGCATTAAAACGGTTTATAGGAGGCCTATTTTAGAAGGGAAATTGGATGGTCTGACTTTTCCAATATGACCCTGTTTTTTGCTGAAAATCCCTTTATAACAATATGTCGTTGAGAAACATTTAAAGCTACTTTTTTGTATCTCATTCTTTGACAGTTTTGCATGATGTCCACTATATTTAAAGTTTAATAACCAATTTGTTCAGAGGTATGTATATACATATCGTCGAAGAGAATCTTGAAGACATAACCAAAGAGCCAACATTCTTGACACAGAACTGAATATTTTCAGAACATTTTATTTAGTTAAGCTACGGTTACACATGGCAAAGATTTAACGAAAAAGACGTGGTTACTAAGTACAATATATGTATTTAAATTCTTTTATTTATTTCAAAAATTGTTTTTAGGACAAGTTACACAAAAAATTTTGTTTGATTTTATTTGATGCTGTTTGAGCAAATAAGATCAAACAAATATGTGCTAGAAAATATGGTTACGCTTTTTTAAGTAAATATTTGTCATGTGTGACCATATTCTTACCCCCTTATTCAAAAACGATTATTAAATTTAATAAACGTTTATTAAGACAGATTTGCATATAAAAATGTGCTTAATAAACGTTTGTTAATTTAATAATCGTTTTTGAATAAGGGGGTTAGTTAGTCTTTCATGCTTTTCTAGAAATTTGTTAAAGAATGTGTGATTTGTTCTGGCTGTCCTCCAAAATATTTTCCAACTGGTTATATTTCTGCTACAGAACGGTGACAAGATGAACGACACTGTGTCTTATTTAGTCTTTCACGTTTTTTGAAAGAATTTTGTCCAGCTTTGTTCTGGCTGTCCCTGCAAGTATTTCCGTCCTTAATGATATGGCCAACTAATTCAATCATAAAACGGAATATCAATCTCAAGATTTATTTTCAGCGAATCAATTTTTTCTTTTCACAAAATTAGCTTTCATTTCACAGAAAAAAAAAATCATGTTTTTTTCAATTAAAAATTTAATTGATTTTAAAATAATTTTCAATTAAAATTTTAATTGATTTAATTACTTTTTCTGATATTTTCAATTAAATCTCACATTTTTTTTAATTTATACTATTATTTTGTTTACAGGTCCGATTTCAATTAAATTTTTAATTGATTCCACAAATATTTTAATTGAAACTCATTTTTATTTTTTTCTGTGTTTACTTCCTTCATAGTTTGATTAGTTTTTTCCTTCGCTTTAGACACGCAGCCATTCACTCACAATATTTATTGGAATACAATTCTGGCAATTTTACTAGTGGAACACCCTTCAATAAGCAGCAGCAGCAGATAGAGGGAACATGTTTGATATATTGTTGTTGCTTGGTTTTTCTATAAAATGGATTTTAAATAGAAAACAATAGTTGTACCTCCCGCTGTGAAAGTAATTTCATTGGCAATTTAGAGAAGCAAAACAAGAGCTTCTTGTATTGTGTTGTACAACATGCATACATTTGTTGTAAGGATCCCCAATGTTACAAGCTGTTGCCCTTTTTTTATTTTTTTTTGTATAAATGAATGCATGCATGTTTGGGCAACATGTTAAAGTAAATAATAGTTGCAACATTCCACTCGACATGTTGTACGTTGTAGATGTGTGTTGTAACATCACAAAATCGTGAGTTGTACGTGTGTCATGCTGAATTTGTTTCGTTTGTTTATTTCTTCTTTTTTTTGTTGTTGTTGCTCATTTAATTTGTCAGTTAAAAGAAAAGTGTCTATACCACAGTGGTTTTAGATAGCGTGAAATATTTAGGTATTTTTAGTGTTTAATAGCTTTGAAATTGTGTTCTATTTTTGAAATCTTGTTGAGAATCCATGGGAGGCCTTGGGGTTTATGGCACTTGCCTGTAGCAGGAAATTTTGTTATAAATTCTTATTTGAATTCGCAGAGAATTCTTTTCCAAGGCAGTGAAGTTAAACAAGGTTATATTTTTAAAGCTGTCAAGATCTGTGGAGTAGTGCTTTTGTATGGTTTTTAATTAGTATCATTCATGTATTCTGTGAATACGTATTATTCCCCTATATTTCCAAAAAGTATAATTAACTAATCTGGCTCCTTTTTTATAAGAGGATGATGCAATTAAAATGTTGCTTCTTCTGCAGACAAGCAAAAAACCTTCGCATAATCATTAGATTAGAACTCTAATATAAAATGTAATTTCTCAAACGACTTTAATGGATCTACTTAGAAAGAGAGGAATCGGCAGTTCAAACTCCTGTTTTCCTGTCTCACCTATTCTTTTTAGTCTCGTCAACCTTTTAGCGGTCTTCAAAAAGTGCCTTAAACTAATCATGCTCCTTTGATTAGAGGTAGATGTAATTCAAATTTATCTGCTATGATCTTAGATTTGAACTCGTTTAAGCCTTTTGTGTATCTCCTTGGAAAGGAAGAAATCCACGATTCAATGCTTCCTTGGTTCTAACTTCATGAATCCAATTTCAGACAGTTGTGCTGTCTTACCTATTCCTTCTAATTTCGACCACCTTTTAGCTTCCTTCAAAAAGTGACATTAACAAATTAAGCCCCCTATGATTAGAAGTGAATATTATTTAAATTTATCTTTTATGATCTTAGATATGAATTCGTTTAAGCCTTTTGTGTATCTCCATGGAAATAAAGACATCCACGATTCAATGCTTCTTTAATCCTTCAATGGATCTTTTTGGTTCTAATTTCATGACTCCAATTCCAGACAGTTGTGCTATCTTACCTATTCTTTCTAATCTCGTCCACCTTTTAGCTTCCTTCAAAAAGTGCCATTAACAAATTAAGCCCCCTTTGATTAGAGGTGAATATAATTTAAATTTATGTTTTATGATTTTAGACTTGAACTCGTCTCTTATCTCCTTGGAAATAAAGACATTCGCGGTTCAATTCTTCTTTAATCCTTTACTGGATCTCTTTGGTTCTAACTTTATGATTCCAACTTCCGACAGTTGACCTGTGTCACCTATTCTATTTAATCTCGTCAACCTATTAGTCTCCTTCAAAAAGTGCCATTAGCTGATCAGGCCGCTTTTTATTAGACGAGAATCTAATTAAAATTTTTTCTTAATGGTCTTAGACTTGAGCCTTTTGTGTATCATCTTGGAAAGAAAGAAATTCAATTCTTCCTTAATCCTTTCTTAGACCTCTTTGGAAAGTGAGGAAACAAAAGTTCAAACTTCATGACTCCAACTTCAGATATTTGTCATAAGCTCTCATGAATCTAATCCTTCTAATCTAAACAACCTCTTAGCCAGTGTATGGTAATTTGCCCAAATCAATGCCAACTGTATTCCTTTAAGTTCAATGGCTCCACAGTATAAACTATACTGTGTATTTGCTGTGTATAAGAAATTTATTGTCACTGCAGTGTAAAGTAAAAGAATTACATCGATTTTGCTGCTTTGTTGTACACATTAGTTTTTATGCTCCGTATTGTTGTGTTGTGTGTTTTAAAGTTTTTGTATATTTTCTCCTTTAAAAAAAATGTACTAAAAACCCCAGAAGAACAACAAAACAAATTGATGTGGAGACTTACGAGTACGGGAACAGTGTGTTTGCTGTTGTTTGTTTGGTGATTTATGATCATCATTGGTGGAATGCATTTTACGAGTACGAAAATGCGTAAACATTTAAATGCAGTCAACATTATTGAACAAACATTTGTCTAAAATAGTTTCAAATAGAATTTAATGTATCAGATTGAAATAAAAAAAAATATTTTAAATTTTAGAAATTCTTGGTTGTTTAAATGTGCTGAAAAATTTAATTTAATACTAAGATGTACTCATTAATTTCAATGACTACTGGGAATATATCTTTACTGTTGTGTGTGATTGTCACACTAACTTGTGTATGTCTCAAGTTTACTTATCTGAAAATTCTGTCACAAAACGTATACTGCCTTAACCTCGTCTGTTAATGAAAGAAACTTTCGTTAAGGAGACACGTCAGAATCAAAGAGTGGTGCAGATCAATGTGACCAGAGGAAGTCTGTTTGTAAATCATAAATGATACTGTCTGCGGCTTCCATAAATTGTAGGGGTTACAAAAAAATAAAAAAAATACTTCCGGATTTGTTTTTACATGCACAATGTTCTTTCTTTTACTTCTAATTCTGCTGCCAATCAAATTCCACACAATGGTTTTAAAATCATTCAGCCTAATAAATCAATTTGTATATTTCGTTTCGTTTATATTTAGTTTTTCTATAACAAAATATTCAATAAACATTCATTTTATCTAACTAAATACTTAGTTAAATATTCCTGTCACTCATTATTAATGCTCATAATTCTATTATACACAAATGCTCTTTATAATGGAATTGAATTTTGTTATATTGAACTCTGTGTTCTTATTAAATGTCAATGTAGCTACTAAATTAAATCCCTGACAGCAGTACGAGTATTTATGTTGAAATGGACTAGTAAATTATTTAATTATTCATAATATACTGTGAATGTGTAGGTATATGTATATACATAATACTCGTAAATGCATAAATGTAGCACTATGTGTAATTGTCATTTGTCATCAGAGTACATTCAGTCATACCTACAACTATTCATTCATTTGTAATTCATTAACTCTTCTCATGCCCCTCATCTCCTGGGATACATTCATATTTATGTAGATACTACATACCTTTGGTTCTTTTTCTCTCATTTTGCATAAAGTACCACAAAAGGATTATGAGTACATATATAACATTGTGTTTAAATGAATTATGCAAAAATTATTATTATCATTATTATTATTACTGGTATTATGCAATTCTGCCTGGGATAAGGTTGCTCAACGAGGTGATGACACAAAGAGAATGAACATGAATTGAACAAAAAAAATTAACAGCAACAAAATAAAAAACAAGTAAGAAGGTATAGTCGGTCAAGCCCGACCATAAAATACCCTACACCCAGTATATGTATAAAACGGTTTTTCAGAAATGTGCGCTATATGGGAGATATGACCTATTATGGACCGATCATCCAAAAATTTAGTGTCATGAGTTTTGTGAATATAAATATTGTGTATGTTAAACTTTATCTCGATATAAATACTTTTAAACGATTTATGGAGGTTAAATTTGATTACGGGTAGGGTCTTATATGGGAGTTTCGACTAATTACTGACCGACCATTATGAAATTAGGTGTCATCATTTCTGTATATTATTTGTGTCGAATTTTATTTGATTACTAATATATATCCGGACGGACGGACGGACATCGTTAAATCGACTCAAAAAGTGATTCTGAGTCGATCGGTATACTTTAAGGTGGGTGTTGGAGCAATATTTCTGTGCGTTACAAACATCAGCACAAATCCAATATACACTCCCCACTATGGTGGTGTAGGGTATAATTACGCACCTTCCACACATATGTACATATGTATCATTTGTGCCACGCAAAAAAAAAGACAACAAATAAAAACACACAGACTAGTAGATGAAATACAAAAAAAAAAGGGAAGGAAAAAAGTGTGCTGAGTGATGACACTTTTAAGTTTCAGTATTTTTTTCGTTTTTTATTCTTTTTAATTTTCTACATGAATGATTTTGAAAAAATTGAAGCGTAAGTTATGACCGAATTCACAGTCTTTAGTTAGCTAATAACAAAGGCTTAACTAATGATTCTTTATTCGCAATGCTTAGTTTGCCATAAGAATAACAAGCATGTAATAGTTAAACAATAGTTAGTATTTTAGTTTACCAATGGTTAACTAATGACTGAGAATTCGGCCATAAGTGTTGCAAATATGAAGCAATGCCACTAAGGAAGCTGGCTAATGTGTTTTAATAATTGTTTAAATGGCCAGAGGGTTGGTGGGCATAAATGTACGATATTGGGAAAAATCAATGGAAAAACTGAATGCATTTAGTTTTTTTTTCCTTTAGTTTTGCATTTGAATAGTTAACTTGTTTGAAATATTTATTTAGCTAGCGTCACAAAATATAAATTGTATAAATTAAATAACGATTTGTCAAAGATTACAAAGGTAGGTAGCTTTATTCTGAAC
Source organism: Bellardia bayeri (assembly GCA_950370525.1). Taxonomy (NCBI): domain Eukaryota; kingdom Metazoa; phylum Arthropoda; class Insecta; order Diptera; family Calliphoridae; genus Bellardia; species Bellardia bayeri. Next base: position 17,110,607 of record OX493268.1, on the reverse strand, counting down.
TATATCTTAATAAAGTAAAGTAAAATTTCAGAGGTATTGCCCACTTAATAGCCATACAATTTGCCCTTAACCTACATATTTACGGATTGGAGAAAGTTTGTACACTAGAGCCCCGATTTGCGTCTATCCTATTTGCGTCGCCTTTATAAATGTGTTTTAATCCGCTTTGCGTCGTTTTGATTCCGATTTGCGTCGGCTTTGAAATTTTGTATCAATCTGCTTTGCATTGTTTTGCTTACGATTTGTATCGCTTAATACCATAATTACATGTGAATATTTTTTTACTTGCATGTAAAAAGAGGAATTCCCATTTTATTCATACTTATCATATGAAGTTACGTGCTATTGAATTTATTTCGGTTAGGCTCTTATGTATGTATGTACATTAGGGTGGCCCTTAGCTATATGGATACAATTTTTTTGTTTATTTTTCCACTCTCACCCCCCAGTTTGGTGACTTCTAGTAAAAAAATTATACTGAAATATTACAGGTCAATAGGTTGGGGTTGAGACGTGCCGCAACCCCGCTTAAATTTCGGAAAAATCATAATTTTAAAGAAAATCTGATTTTGAAGTAATGTTACGAGAAGGCTATAAACATTACAACAAAACAATGTAAGAAAGAATTATTAACCATGAAGTTTTCAACACATATTACTTGAACAAGTTTTCTCCTGGTCTCATATTTAAAAACTTAATTGAAAAAAATTGAATTTAATCAACACCTATGACCGACCATTTCGATGCAACCACTTTGTTTACGCTTAAACCAACGGTTTATTTAGTCAATATATTACACCGTGTGACATATTTTTCTTGTAGGGCTTGTCAAGTAAAACAACAAATATGCCGGACACCTCCAAAATCCGGTTTTAGGGTTAAAAACCCCGGTTTTTGTACCTTTGCGCACTTATAAGCCTGTAATTTTGTTGATAATGACCAGATTTTAAATTTCTTACTAGATTTGAAAAGAAGAAACTGAGATATTTCGAATGCTATATAATTTATCTAAGGAAACTTGAGAAACTTTGGTGTTATTGTCGAGCAATAAAACAATTTGCTATAACACAATTTGAAAATTTCTGAAATTTCTGCTATTATTTGTAATAATTATACTTAAACTTAACAATTGTCATTAATTAAGAAAACACTACTATTACTTGGTTTTGTTATTGAAAAATGTCATGTTCTTCTTAATATTTATGATATTAAATGAGAAAAATAGTTAATGTCTCAAAAAACCGATAGAATTTGGTACCAAAAACATTAATAAAAAAAACAAATGATAGAAAATTTTAATAATTCAGAAAATCGTCACTTTCAATAAAAAAAAAACATCAAATCATTACTTTGCAACTTTTAAACCAAAAAATCATCAAAATGACGATAAATCGGTAAAGGTACAGTCAAACTTGGCAAATAATTACCCAAAACAGCGTAACCACTTATTTTAGCACAAATTGGTTTGTCGTTGTTTACTCTTACAAGAGTTTTGCAAGATCAACCAACACTAAATAAAATAAAACTAAATATTTGTTGTGTCTTGTCCTAAATAAACGAAGTTTCTTTTTAAATAAATAAACGAATAAAACTTTTCTCTTAAAAATAAATATTAGTTCAATTTCTTCTCTAATTAATGAGCTCAAATATATTTTATTTAGTGGTTATGTCAAAAATTTTCGAAGTGTGACTAAGACCAAGTTTTCTTGGAAGTTACAAGATAATGTGATCATTATCAGGGGAATAACTATCAATTCAAATCTATGCGATACCACAAGGGATGTTATTATGTATCTCTAAAGTGGTTGTTGACGGTCAACTTAATAGATTTTGTTTACATATGACAGCTTTGATTTTCCAGACAAATCTCGAAATTGGTGAATCGTGCTGTAAAAAAATCTCAGTTAAAAAATTTTTTTTGCGGACAAAATTTTTGTTTGAAACAAATGGGTGAATCCAGATTTAGTGGTTCTGATTTCGGAAAAATAGCATAACTGTATAATTACAATTATAAAACAGTCTCATAAAGCCCATATGCACTCAATGTTATGCACAAAGGTGTGAAAATATTAAACAAAATAATGTTCAACAAACTGATGCTCTTAAGATCTTCTAGATCTCCTGCAACCATCATTTAAATAATCTTACACATTTTTCAGTCGCCTGTCGGTTCAAGGGTCATGTTATCTGAATTTCTTCAAGTGTCTAAACATTTTTTTACAGGACCATTTAAGGATATAGACAAGAATTCAACACTCTACTTTTTACAGCATGAATTCAAATAAAACGAATATTTTTTAGCAAATGCGGTTGGCATTTGTCAGTGCCAAAATAAAAAGAGGAATCGCAGCAAAAAAATATTAACATTTGGAAAAAATAGAAATAAAACTAAGCAAAAAAAAAAACCAAAGAAGAAATGTATCTAAATAGTTGTACAGCTGTAGATGTAGATGGTGTGCGGCGATATGAGTTTATACTCGTGCACAAAACTTTGACTAAAAATTTACGTGGTAATCGTGCAAAATTCTATTTATACAGTTTCCTTCCAGCTGGGGTTTTTTTTTGTTTGTTAGCATATTTTCTTTCTACATTGCAAGAAAAAATCGTGGCATGCAGCAACATCTTATATAGTCAATACTAAATATAATACTGCTACAAACATTACAATACACTATATGAATGTACATAGTTAAAAGCCGTAGCAGCAGCAGAAGCTGTAGTTGGCAATATAAACAGCATCAGCAGCAACAAAAACCAAAGTCTAATTTAGTTTGGCTGTTTGTTGTTGCCACAGTTGTGCTATCATTACTGCCATGGTTGCATGATTGTTGTTGGCGTTGCTTATTATTGTTTGTATTGCACTTTAGATGTTTACCTGCGTAAATGTTGACACACAGATGCAACCAAACGTGTACTTCAACTGTGCAACATGCTACAATCCACACTTATTCCGTTGTATGAATACATACATACTTAATACTGTACTCCTCATGCAACAAAAGATATATAAAAACCAGAAAAAAAGTAAAAGTTTAGTTTTGTTTAGTTTAGTTTTCCGTGAATTTGAATGTGAATGTAAGGTGCACTGTTTTTTTTATAAAAGCACACATCTATGGCTTTTCCACTGTTTACACATTTGTATTCCTTTTTCAGTATTTGTGTTTCTCTGCTTCTTTTCATATTCTTTTTTCATCAAACATGGTTTTGCCATAGTTTTCCGTATTTGTATTTCTATTTAAGAGCAAAGTCATAGAAACGTATAGTTATGTTCACTGTTCAGTGAATATGAGTATACCTGTGGGAAATTTATAAAGTAATTGAAGGCATCAGTCGCTGAGTTTGCGAGGACAGGTAATTTGAAATCCTTTGGGAGACTTATTGATGATAGAAAATATGTAGTTCTGACGAAGCTGGGAAAATTTAGTGGTGTTCACTTTATAACTTTATAACTTTATAACTTTATAACTTTATAACTTTATAACTTTATAACTTTATAACTTTATAACTTTATAACTTTATAACTTTATAACTTTATAACTTTATAACTTTATAACTTTATAACTTTATAACTTTATAACTTTATAACTTTATAACTTTATAACTTTATAACTTTATAACTTTATAACTTTATAACTTTATAACTTTATAACTTTATAACTTTATAACTTTATAACTTTATAACTTTATAACTTTATAACTTTATAACTTTATAACTTTATAACTTTATAACTTTATAACTTTATAACTTTATAACTTTATAACTTTATAACTTTATAACTTTATAACTTTATAACTTTATAACTTTATAACTTTATAACTTTATAACTTTATAACTTTATAACTTTATAACTTTATAACTTTATAACTTTATAACTTTATAACTTTATAACTTTATAACTTTATAACTTTATAACTTTATAACTTTATAACTTTATAACTTTATAACTTTATAACTTTATAACTTTATAACTTTATAACTTTATAACTTTATAACTTTATAACTTTATAACTTTATAACTTTATAACTTTATAACTTTATAACTTTATAACTTTATAACTTTATAACTTTATAACTTTATAACTTTATAACTTTATAACTTTATAACTTTATAACTTTATAACTTTATAACTTTATAACTTTATAACTTTATAACTTTATAACTTTATAAATTTATAACTTTATACCTTTATAAATTTATAACTTTGTATTCAGAAATTCTAATTTTTCTCCTTTAAGTAATCTTATTTATGGTAGGTACGCAGTTTTTAAGCTATGCATATGTATGTATGTTTGTATGATACTTAAGAAAAAGTAGACCGCATTTAAAGTCACTTACCTTTAATTACTTGTTTTGATATAAAGATGTTTCGGTTATTCCTTAGCGTTGCTACCTGATACTTTTTTTGAAAACACCTCTTCTTTTTTAACATTTTAATGATTTAAATTTTTTTTATCTTGATTTCATATTTATATATTTAATAAATTTTATTCTAAAAACACTAGATATTTCCTTTTTTTCATATAATTTTGATAAATTAATTTTATTTATTTTACCACTTCTATTTTATTTACTTTTACCCCCTGGTCGACGATGTCGAACGATAACGTTCACTTCGATAAGACTTAAGACACAAACTTTTTGTCGTATCTATTTTTTACTCAATCAAATTTGTTTATTCCACAATCAAGTTTGTGTCTTAAGTTTTATCTAAGCGAACGTTATCTTTCAACATCGTTGGCCAGTGGGTTAATTTCTTAATAAAAACATTTGCATTTAACTGAAACAAAAACAACATACTAATGCACTACTCTTAATCTCCCACTTGCTCTCACTCCGCTCTCAACACTTGAGCAAATTTTTTGTTTGTTTTTTTTTCCCTAAACGAACGACCAAACAAAAGCAAAACACCGACCGGCTTAATATTGCAAATTTTCTAAAACCTTTTTTTCATTTAATTATTTAACACTTTTTATAGATATTTTTACATAAAACTATTAAGCTATATTTTATTTATAATTTGGTAAAAAAATATTTTATTATTGTCGCTTAATTCACGTGTTAGATTAATTTTAAAACGACAATTAATCATTTAACAACTGATTAGTGTAGAAATTCTGGAAAACTAAAGAAGAAATGCAAGTTATGTAGGTATACACAGCAATTGTTGTTGTTGTAGTAGTTGTTACGGTTGTTATTATTGATGTTGTTGTTATTATTAGCACAGTATTAAGAGCAAAGCAAAAATAATGGGATGATATGAGTGATGGGCAAAAAGGAAACAGTACTTTCTTATTAGTTTTTAAAAGGGGGAGTGCTACGTTATGGCCTTAATAAAAGAATTTATTAATTTGTTTTATTTAAAATGTGCTATGCTGATATTTATGGATTAATGAAACTGTTATCTTTTCAAAAACTTTAAATATTAATGTGTAAGAGTAATTATTTTTTACTTTAATTTTAGTGCTCTCGGGAATATTAAAAACTTGATAAAATCCAATATCTATAAAGGCTTTGTTAGTTTTTACTTTCTGTTTTGTGTGTGTTCTTTAACGTTTTTTTGCTGTTTTTTGTAAACATAGAGAAAACACAAAATAAAAATAAAATTGTGGCAATTTATAATTGGAAATTAAAAAGAAAGATATTTTAACATTTACTAAATAAACGTTAAAAAAAAATGAGAATTAGTAGTGGTTACATATCAGATTCGGAAATGGAAGACGTGAACATTATGCTGAATTTTTTAACTTTATGTAAAATATAAAAAAATAAGAAGTCAAAAGGAGTGTTCCATAAGAGAAGATGGTATGCCCGGCCAATTAATAAGGATTGGTTTTCATGGGGATATCATCAAAAGGTTTTAAAAAATAAAAAAAAAACTTGATGAAGAACATTTATTTCTTCTTACGAGAATGACGATATTATTTATTTTTTATGTTTTTGTAACTTTTCACAATAACTAAATTAAATTCAATGAAATTGCAAATTTTTTGTAAAAAATCAGAAATATTTTTGTTGTGAGGATGTCAGCTGTTTTGTGCTGTCACTTACAATTACTTCTCGGGTCACACACTGTCATTTTTGCTGCTCAACTTTTGAGTTTATGTGTGAGAGGGGAAAGAAGAGTTATATTTGGTGCCGGGACTTAGCAAATTTTTGTTTTTAACAGGTTCATCCGAAACAGAACGCAAGAGAACAGAAGAACTAACAATTAGTACATATTAGTACGCTTTTTTTTTGTTAATTTCGGTACGTTTTTTTAATTTCGCCAATTTTGTGATGAAATCTCTATTTTTACTAATTTTTAATTGCTGTTTGTTAATAATTCATTATCATAAAATTCAGACGATGAAAAGAACCCCAATTAATGTGTTTTATATACGAATGTATGATAAATGAATACATACTATCAAATTCGTCACATAATGGTTATTGCTAAAGGTGAATAGGGTGAAAATCTTTGTTTGAAAATAAAATTAACATTTTAATCATGGAAATAAAAATTGTTGTATAGCCTGATGGTTTGGTCTACTGAACTGTATACGAGCAACCAGAGTTAGAGTCCCAGTTGAGCTGTAAAAAATTTTATTGAAAAAATTCAACTAGAAGTACTTAAAATAGAAAACAAAATATATTAAAAAAGTAACAAATATGTACTGAAATTAACCCTTTTTACCAATTAGTACTTCAGTTCCGAATATCATATTGTGAGATAAATTTTGAGTGGTTAAATGCTTATTAGCCCGTTTATTTAAAAAAATGCTTTTACAATTACATATAACTTTTACTAATAGTCGTTGATAAAAAGTTTTATATAGAATGTATGAAAATAAAAAAAGGTCAAATTAATTCAATAAACATTTGTAACAAAAAAGAAATTCTAAACTTGGTGCGCTTTTTTCTCGATTTTGGTGCGTTTTGAAATTTCAAAGTTGACAACACTGCTAGTAGTTAAAAATGAAGACATATTGTTTTTTCAGCGGATGATTTGTTGGATTGTGGATTATTTAAGAGATTCGCCTTACCATGCGAACGTTACGGTTCGCCGTTCAAAACTTTCACAAATGAGGTCTGGCAAATTCTGCACGATGTTTTCTTTGAACTTTAGCTAGAAATAGGTTGCTTAGATAACGTCATATTTAGTTATTCTTGAATTTCGCATTGGATGCCAGTGGATGATTTTGGATCATGCTGTTGGTGTGGGCTGATATGTTTTTGGGCCTTTTGCAATGTATATGTTGTAAAGGATTAAAACACATTTTTTGTAACACTTGGGCTGTTTTGCAGCTTTATAAAGCTTTGGGTCGGCTTTAGTTATACGCCCTATCATGCAGTCGGTGTGGGCTTGCAACGTTAGCTCTCGTCTCATATGTCTTTATATGCTGTAAAGCATTAAGAACCATTTTTTGGAACACTTGAACTGTTCTCCTATTTCTTTATAAGACTTCCCAGCTTTATGAAAGTTTGACAGCTGGCTACATTATTTCTCAGCGAATTAATAATCAGCTGATCTTATTAATACACCTTGGTTCAAACTAGAAACAAAAAATAATTGACGTTTAAATAAATTTAATGAAATTTCATAAATATTTCAAATTCAAAATATTTAAAATTACACTTTCTATAAATTAAATAAATTAGGGCGAAAAAATACTGCAGCAAATTGTTTTTTTTCCATTCGTGTGTTTGACATTGTTGCTTTGCTGTTTGATTAAACAAATATATATGTATGAGAAATAAATTTGTACAGTGTGACCACATTAATTTTTTTTTTTGTAGTTTTGATCAAACACAATGAAACATTGGGGTGTCAAATATTAGCGTAGTCTGACTTTACCTTAACTAAACCCAAAAGCAGTGACCTTCTTCTTGTATGTTAAATAATCACAGTTGTACACGAATATTTAAATATTCTTACTTTTCAGCTTTACCCTGCAAAAAACGCGTGTACTCCATACGTGCATGTGTACCAATGGACCAGGAGTACTCCAAACATAATACATTTGTTTGAAAAAAAAAACTAGTCCATTTAACATTACGATGTCCTAGGACTGGATCATATAATCCAGCTTTGCATAACACGGGACTAGTCCCAAAACTACTGCTTGTAACTACATCAAATGTTTTTAAACAACGATTACGGTCGTTAAAGGACGAATAATTGTCGTGTAACAAGAAGTTCTGATTTGAAAATGAAATGGTCCACAAGTGCATTACATAGGACCATGATGTAGTCACTACACTACATTTTAGCTACAATGGACCACATACTCCACAGATTTTTGCAGGGTAACTAAATAAATTGCCACACCAAGCCACACACACACTGTATGTAATACCCTTACAAACTTTTCAGGATATAAAGTTCCCATCTAATGTTTTTCCCCTAAACATGTTGTTGAAACTTTAAAATTTGTTTTACAAACAGATTTAAAATTTACATTTTGTAATTTTCTTAACATTTTGTCGTAATTGTTTTTGGTTAATTTTCCATAATAACAGCTATTAAAAGTTTGAAAATTTCCTAACATAAACCGCACAAAAAATACAACTTTACATAATTTATTACAGGCATATGTATGTGCTCGTATGTTCATCTATCTGGGAGTCCTTGTACACACATGTTCTAGTTGTAGGTGGTGGCATATAAACACGTGTGTTTTCCTTTCATATACCTATACAACTTTACATTACCTCATCTTAATAATTGTAAAGAAAACTTTACCCATTATGTTCTCGTTGTCGCAGCATTAATGGGTTTCTAACTACCAATCGATGAGCACTCACACAAAAATGTTTATAAAGTTTTTAAGCTATTTTCTTTAATACTATTAAATTTCTTTGGGTGTCTTTTTGTTTAGGAGTTGAGTTTGTATTAAGCATGCTTCATTGAGTTTTCTAGTTATTTATTTTTTTTTCTCTTGATTGCCTTATAAAATTTTACTAAATATTATACGCATTATTATGTACACGCAGAAAAAAAAAACATGGTTAGATATGGTTACGACAACTAGTCTGTGTTTTTTTGGTAACAATATATTGTTGTGGTACACAAATAATTGTTCCGTTGTTATGATTTGAACAATATTTTAGTTACTATAAAATTGAATATGGTTCACTGAAACATAATTATTTTGAAAAAAATGTTTACCACAACTATTGAATGATAACTATTCAAACATATTTGATTATTGGCAACTATTTCAGCTTACAAATAACCATTGAATTATAAGTTTCTATATTTGTACTCATATTATGTTTAAAATGCAAACAAAATATGTTTAATTTTAATAATATTTTGTTTTTACCAATTGTAGAATGCTTTGGCATCACTTCAGTAGTTTGTCTGCATGATAACGGCTTGTTTATTTGGATTTAAATGTTTCAGTAATTGAAAAACAAAAACAATTTATATAAAAATTATAATAAATATTACATAAATGAATAAATAAATAAATAAATAAAAAATTGTACTACAAAATACAAAAATGTCAAAGAAGAATGCAAAAGCCCTAAATAAAGTAATAATCTTAAATTGCACAAATTAAAATTCTATTAAACATAACTAAAAATAAATGTCAATTATTTTTTATATATGTACGTTGAAAGTGCATAAATATTTATTTCTATTTGCAAAAAAAATATCATAATATGATTACTTTAGATTATATTATGATTACCTTAGATCATAATATGATTACTTTAGATTATATTATGATTACTTTAGATGATAATATGTTTACTTTAGATCATATTATGATTATTTTAAACTATAATATGGTTACCTTGGGTCATAATATGATCACCTATGACAATTTTATGATTATATTATGATGTTATATTATCAAATTATGATTAACAAGATGATATTATGATGAAATTTACGATGATAATTGATCATAATATGATATTTCATGGCACTTGTATTCATCATAATATGTTTTGACTACAATCATAAATCTTATCATAATAAATTGCCCTTAAATTATGTTTACCACAACCATGTTTTTTCTCTGATGATGTTATAATATCAAATTATGATTAACAAGACGATATTATGATGAAATATTACAATGATAATTGAACATAATATGATATTTCATGGCACTTGTATTCATCATAATATGTTTTGACTACAATCATAAATCTGATCATAATATATTGCTTTTAGATTATGTTTACCACAACCATGTTTTTTCTCTGCGTGTAGAAACTTTACCTCAGTTAAGTAACTTGCCATTATGACTTTGGGAAGCAAACCAAATCAAAGCAAAAAGAAAGGCCAGACAAAAACTGAAATGTTTTACTTTAGTTGCATTTTAAACACGAATATTCACACTTCCACAAATGGTGGCAGGAAACCTCATATATATATATGGCTGCCAGCTACTATACCAAACAAGTTAAAACCGAAAACTAAAATAAGTTTTTTGCTGCAGCACAAGATTTTTGAGAAACTTTATTTTGTTTTATTAGTTGATGATGATGATGATGATGATGATGTATTAGACATCGAATGTATTAAAATTGATGATGAGGTTGAGGAAGATGCTACTACCGTGAAATCTATATGAAAGAAAAATATACTTTAAAGTTTAGCTTTAATAGCATCTTTACACATTTTCATACATATCAAGTCATTTGTGCTATAAAACAAAATTCGTTTTTTTCAGATTTACTATAATTTTTAGTTTTTAAGGAGTGTATGAAAGATAAATAAATAATTTTTGAAAAAAAAATGAAAATAACAGTTATTTTTGGATCAGACCTCGTATAATCAGCATTTGCCACTTAAAGCATTTAGTGGTTACCTATCAATTTACTAGCAACAATTTACAATGACATTAGCAGAGTAGAGCGGGGGCATTAATTGCGATTTTTATAGCTTTCTTATTTAGTAAAAGAAATGTTTGCAGTAATTTTGTTTTATACAGACTTTAAAAACTTTATTTGCCACAAATATTTCAACAATATTGTCATGTAACCATCTTATAGGGCCTTTCAAAGTCTACCCTTACCCACAGTTGCCACAAATACATAATTAATTTCTAACTCTTTTTGCTGTCACCACAACCAAACTTTAAACAATAATAAAACGAAGAAAACAACAATGACAATTAAAATTTACCAAATACCTTGTTGTTCACTCATACACCACATCACGGGATTATAAATCGTTGTAATTCTTAAGTGGGTAGTGAAAATTTTTAATAAATGTCAAACTTAATGACATTTTTAAAAGATACATGGAGTCAAATGAGCAGCACATGAGCACATTAAGAAACAAGAAACACACACACAACAAACTGTTTATATTTTTTTATGATGACAACAACAGCAGCAGCAGCAGCAGCAACTGCGCATCAGCAGCTAAAATAATAGCAACAGTTATTGATGTTGTCTTGCTACAATGTGTGGTAGGTAACAAATTTGTGTTGCAGCTAAGTCCCGGATCACACAATGCAACTTTTGCTGCTCAACTTTTGTGTTTTTGGGTGAGAAGGAAAACAAAAGAGAGAGAGGGGACCACACTTCTTTCCCCTATCACCAACAAACTCAAAAGTTGAGCAGCAAAAGTTGCATTGTGTGATCCGGGACTAAATTATATAAACACAAACCCAAAGAAGAGGCAAAGTAATTGAAGCCTGGCCTAAGCGAACAGTGGGAATTGTGGTAACTTCTTAACTTCTTAGCCTAGAACAGAAAGAGCGGTATAAACAGAAACAATTTAAGTGTTTTGGAAGCTTCCATCTCTGCTATAAACACATGTTAAATCTCCTTTCGATCTGCCAACTTCTTCATATAGAAACAGGTGTTCAAAAAAGACGCATCCGCGATTTTTGTTTCTAATGGAAAAATTAAAGTTTATCGGGACAAGAAATTCATAATGATATGATGCTCCTTCATCTGCAACAGTAAAAAATTGGGTTGCTGAATTTAAACGTGGTCGTACAAGTATTGAGGATTAAACACCACGAATTTGACAATTTTGGAAAAAAAAATCTTAAAAAGATAATTGAATATTTTGAAAATCTTGAGTACTGTGAAATTTGGTAGTGAAAATTTGAAAAAAAAGCTGAAGAAGCTTTGTGACCATACTAGCCACTGGATGAATGGTACCAAAGCTAGACTATATAGATTAAGTGTTGTAAGCACTTGTTCCAAATGTAGTACTGGGATATTTGAAATAATATTTTGAAATAAGTTTAATTATTCTGAAAAAATATGCCCCTATAAAATTTTAGCTCGCTCTATCGGTGTTTAGAAATGTCTAATTTATTTGTAAAAAAAATTTCGATTCTGCCCCACTGTGCCCTGTGTTCGCTGCATTTGCACTGGTACGTGATGTTGATATGCCAGTGCAGTCAGCAAGAAAATATGTATTGTTATTGTGTCCAATGTAATTTTGTTTGTAACCTTTAATATGTATTTGGGGGTCCTGCATACCAGGATACCAACGCTTAATGTATATTTTCTTTTAATTTAAGTGTGGTTGCTTAGAAATTATAAAATTATTTAAATTCTAAAATGTTGGTTAGGGATTTAAACTTAATCACTTCTTACTCCTTACAGTTGCCAGAGGCATTCGTGTAAGAAAAGTAGAGGGGGCATCACCCCAAATCTCCAAAGAATAAAAATTATTGTATTATTGTTAGAAATATAGAAAGAAGTCTTTAAAAGATCATGAAAACGAACAGGAATGGCCAAGAAATATTGCTGAGCATCTCTATAAGTCCGCTTTTACACTCTTCAATTCTGACTCGTCAAGGCAAGTATTTTTGGTTGCGAAGGGAAAAGAGCATAAAAGGGGTACACACTTGACGGTACTGGTCAATTTTCTTATTTTCTTTTGTTTTTATTTTTGCAATAAAAAGTACGAAAATTAAATTGGCATGTGTAAATGAAATGGCAAGTTCAAAAGAGAATTGAACAAAAACCGGTTAACTAAAACTGAAAAGTGTGAAACAGGACTAAGTGGTGTCCATCAAGAAAAGGTTTTTGCGGTGCACAGCTCGTTGGCAAAGGCTTCGCGACCTGGACTGGTCAAAATGTGACATAGATCCTAACTAAATGTTTAGATTGTGTGGTGGAGCCGAGGTGTGTGGTAGAAGTTTAAGTTAATAAAATGGAGTAAAATCATAGGTTAAATCCTAGGTCATTGTACAGTCTTCGATTTGCTTTAATTGCAGTGTTTTATACAGTCTTAAATTAGCTTTTATCGTTGGATTTTATATGGTCTTAGATTACATTCAATCGCAAGTCTTAGATTGGTCATATTTCAGCTGCAATCTTTGATTGGTCATATTTTTTTAAATTCAATCATAGGTCTTTAAACAGTCTAATATCTAATCCTAGATTAGCTTTAATCGCAGGTCTCACAGTCTTAGATTCGTCATATTTGGGCTTCAATCTTAAGAGTTTATTCAGTATTTTTTTTTTAACTCGATTTAAGCTTTTTATTTCCATTCTAATCTGAACAGCAATTTATTGTTAGTTTTGTTACTAATTTAACAACTTTTATAAACTTCTTTTGTCCATCGTGTTTTTATCTTCTAAAACCCATATATTTAATTCTACCAACACGTTTTTGGGTTAAAATTTCAACCACCATCCTTCTTGCAGTTATTGTTGCAAACCTGAAAAAGAAGTTAAAAATGACTGTCTTTTAATGATGCCAATAACACAAGGTGTAATAAATTATATATGTATTTATCTAAGAGTAGATGGATACGTGTTTGTATCTAAGAACAACTATGTAAGTATCTCTGCATGCAACGAATACGACTGTGTTGTTGTATGTTATGGAAATGTAGCCACGGTTACGTCATGATATTCATGTCAATGTTATTTACAAGTCATTGATATTCATGTAACATTATAAAAGACAATTTGTTGTTTCTGTTTGTTGTCGTCGCTGTTCTGGTTCTGATTCTGGTGAATAACCGACAACTTGTCAAGAGCTGCAGTAAGTAGTTGAGAGGAGTTTCTTATTTTATTTCGTATAAGTTTGTGTTTTCCTAGGAAATTATAAAATACTCGTGGTTTGTAAGAAAATGTTGTAATATGAGGTGTTTAAGATTTTGATATTTATTGTACTTGTATATGACATGTTGATGAACAGCTAAACGTGTACATGATTCTTGGAGACATGTTTGTTTAAAGAATTTAGTCCAACGGAAGAAACAATAGCATTCCTTCTCCTATTTGGCTACAACTGCAACTCTTGGTGACTTTTTGGAAACTTGTTTTTATTTGTGCTACAATCTTATTTTTGGACTCCCATATTTTAGATTAAATTGAAGAACTTTCTAAAGTGTTTTTTTTTATCTGCAATCGTTTGTAAGGTCTTTATACAGTCTTCGATTAACTTCAATCTCAGGTCTTAGATTAGCCTCAATCGCAGGTCTCACAGTCTTAAATTGCTCATATTTTACCTGCAATTATGGCACTTTATGCAGTCTGCCATTAGCCATCGTAGGTCTTAATACAGTCTTAGATTGTTCTTATTTTATCCTCAATGGAAAGCCTTTATATGGCCTTTGATTAGCTTCAATGGAAGGCCTTTATACGGTCTTGAATTAGCTTCAATGGCTGGTCTTTATACATTTTTGGATTGGCTTTAATCGCAGACCTTTATACAGTCTTAGATTAGTCATATTTTAGCTTCAATGGAAAATCTTTATACGGCCTTCGATTAGCTTCAATGGAAGGCCTTTATACGGTCTTGAATTAGCTTCAAGCGCTGGACTTTATACAGTTTTGGATTGGCTTCAATCGCTGGTCTTTATACAGTTTTGGATTGGTTGTATTTTAGCTTCAATGGAAGGTCTTTAAGTGGTCTTCGATTAGCTTCAATCTCAGGTCCTTATACAGTTTTTTATTAGTTTAAATCTCAGGTCCTGATACAGTCTTCGATTAGCTTTAATCTCAGGTCCTGATACAGTCTTGGATTGGTCATATTTTAGCTTCAATGGAAGGTCTTTAAATGGTCTTCGATTAGCTTCAATCTCAGGTCCTGATATAGTCTTGGATTGGCTTCAATCGCAGGTCCTGATACAGTCTTACATTGGTCGTATTTTAGCATCAATGGAAGGTTTTAAGTGGTCTTCGATTAGCTTCAATCTCAGGTCCTTATACAGTTTTTTATTAGTTTAAATCTCAGGTCCTGATACAGTCTTCGATTAGCTTTAATCTCAGGTCCTGATACAGTCTTGGATTGGTCATATTTTAGCTTCAATGGAAGGTCTTTAAATGGTCTTCGATTAGCTTCAATCTTAGGTTCTTATACAGTCTTGAATTCGCTTCAATCGCAGGTCTTTATACAGTCTTAGATTGGTCATATTTTATCTTCAATGGAAGGTCCTTGTACGGCCTTCGATTAGCTTCCATCTCAGGTCCTTATACAGTCTTTTATTAGCTTAAATCTCAGGCCTGTATACAGTCTTGGATTGTCTTCAATCGCAGGTCTTTATACAGGCTTAGATTGGTCGTATTTTAGAATCAATGGAAGGTTTTTAAGTGGTCTTCGATTAGCTTCAATCTCAGGTCCTTATACAGTCTCGGATTGGCTTCAATCGCAGGTCTTTAGACAGTCTTGGGTTGGCTTCAATCGCTGGTCTTTATACAGTCTTGGAATTGCTTCAATCGCAGGTCTTTCTACAGTCTTTTATTAGTTTAAATTTCAGGTCTTTATACAGTCTTTTAGTAGCTTCAATTTCAGGTCCTAATACATTCTTGGATTGGCTTCAAGCGCTGGTCTTTATACAGTTTTGGATTGGTTGTTTTTTAGCTTCAATGGAAGGTCTTTAAGTGGTCTTCGATTAGCTTCAATCTCAGGTCCTTATACAGTTTTTTATTAGTTTAAATCTCAGGTCCTGATACAGTCTTGGATTAGCTTTAATAGAAGGTCCTGATACAGTCTTGGATTGGCCATGTTTTAGCTTCAATGGAAGGTCTTTCAATGGTCTTCGATTAGCTTCAATCTCAGTCTTCATTTAGCGTCCATCGTAGGTCTTAATACAGTCTTAGATTGTTCTTATTTTATCCTCAATGGAAGGTCTTTATACGGCCTTCGATTAGTTTCAATGGAATTCCTTTATATTTATATGGCTTCAATCACAGGTCTTCATAAAGTCTTGGATTGACTTCAATCTCAGCTCTTTATGCACTCTTGGATTGGCTTTAATCGCAGACCTTTATACAGTCTTAGATTGGTCATATTTTAGCTTCAATGGAAAATCTTTATAGGGCCTTCGATTAGCTTCAACGGAAGGCCTTTATACGGTCTTGAATTAGCTTCAATCGCTGGTCTTTATACAGTCTTAGATTAGTCATATTTTAGCTTCAATGGAAGGTCTTTAAATGGTCTTCGATTAGCTTCAATCTCAGGTCCTTATACAGTTTTTTATTAGTTTAAATCTCAGGTCCTGATACAGTCTTGGATTAGCTTTAATAGAAGGTCCTGATACAGTCTTGGATTGGCCATGTTTTAGCTTCAATGGAAGGTCTTTCAATGGTCTTCGATTAGCTTCAATCTGAGGTCCTGATACAGTCTTGGATTGGCTTCAATCGCTGGTCTTTATACAGTTTTGGATTGGCTTCAATCGCTGGTCTTTATACAGTTTTGGATTGGTTGTATTTTAGCTTCAATGGAAGGTCTTTAAGTAGTCTTCGATTACTTTAATCTCAGGTCCTGATACAGTCTTGGATTAGCTTTGATATAAGCTCCTGATACAGTCTTGGATTGGTCATATTTTAGCTGCAATAGAAGGTCTTTAAATGGTCTTCGATTAGCTTCAATCTCAGGTCCTTATACAGTCTTCGATTGGCTTCAATCGCAGGTCTTTATACAGTATTGGGTTGGCTTCAATCGCTGGTCTTTAGGCAGTCTTGCATTGACTTCAATCTCAACTCTTTCTACAGTCTTTTATTAGCTTCAATCTCAGGTCATTATACAGTCTTCGATTGGCTTCAATCGCAGATCTTTATACAGTATTGGGTTGGATTCAATCGCTGGTCTTTATACAGTGTTGGATTGTCTTCAATCTCAGGTCTTTATACAGTCTTGAGTTGGCTTCAATCGCAGGTGTTTGTACAGTCTTAGATTAGTCATATTTCAGCTTCAATCCTAATTTTTTAATCATTCCAAAAAAATATACTCTCCGTAAAACTTTTGAATTTGTTTAAACCTATTTGTATAACTTCTATATTAAAATTAAGCCATCTAAGTCATAACGAACTGGCTGTCTCTTTTCCCATATTCAATGCACCATTAATTAACCTTGTAGTAAATAGTTTGGAATTTATATCTTGTGTCATGTTTTAACTCTCTATCAAAATTAATTGACACTTTTGCACTCTCCAAATTTGAAATTAGTAGATAAAATAAAACTGCTTTGATCCTGCACACACACACAACACACACTCTCCAACAAAAACTTATTCGTGACTAATTAACGTTTTGAAACTTTCGATTGTTGTCATGTCTAAGGAAATTTATCCTTGTCTATTTGGTGTCTGTTTTATTCATTGTTTCCTCTCTTTAGTTAAAAACTGCTGGCCGGGCAGTTTTAAAGATGAACGAACATTTTAACCATAAAAGATTGCTGCATATAATTTTTGTTACGACTTTTTTTTAAGTTTCTTTTTATTTTCTTGCAAAAAAAAAGTAATAAAAACAAAGTACTTGTCCATAATAGACAGTGTGCAATAATGTGTTGCAAAATAGAAAAAGAGTGGAGTATGCATAGAAATCCAGCCGGCAAATATGGAAACTTAACAACCTTTAGTTGTATAGCCAGTGTTGCCAAAATGTAAGGAAAATTTCACATTTGAATTAATCTGGAGAAATTCTACTTACTTTCCCCGTTTTTTGGGTAGCAAAATAAAACTCGTCAGAATTACGGACAAATAATTCAGCTGTGTGGGGAAAACGAGTCGATTTTCATGTTTGTAGTTTTCTTTGTAATTTTTAAAAGTATCGAGTGTTCTGACAATATTGTGCGTTCAAGAACATTTGACGGCATGAGACATGAAATTGCTTGCCAAGCTAACAAATGAATGGCTTTTCAAAACATAAAAGAACCATAGTTTTCCATCATTTTTCAGTTCAAGAACATTTGACGGCATGAGACATGAAATTGCTTGCCAAGCTAACAAATGAATGGCTTTTCAAAACATAAAAGAACCATAGTTTTCCATCATTTTAAGATTTTTCCAAATAAATTTCCATTGGCAACACTAATTGCAACAAATGCTTACAACTATTAGAGAAGAAGCCAGCCCGCCAGCACATGCCAAATATTGCAATATTTGAGCAAGAAAAAAAAATTTTTAATAATAAAATGTAAATGATGCTTGGTTGTATTCCACTCTTTTATACACACATACATAGTTGCTTATGGCGAATATGTATTAGAAACAAAATGCAAATGCTATTTACACTCTCTTTCTTATTCTATCATACACTTCATACATGTTTGATTTATCTAGTTAATAAAACACTGCCAACAAGTTGTAGGTTGTAAGCTGTTAATATATTGTAAATTCGGTTTGATGCAGAGAGTACAGCAACATGTTGCTAAGTAATTTAGATATGTAGTGTTAGATAATTGTATAAATAGGAAAATGAATCGTTAAAAATTTATCATGCAAATTTTGTACCACATGCAAAGCAATTAGCATTTTAATATGTGCCTGCATTTTCTCCATTAGAAATACGATTGAAGCTAAACTAAGACTATCCAAAGAATTAGGAGTAAAATTAAGCTTTGATCATTTACACTACTGAGATTGAAGCCAAAGCGGGACTCTTTAAGAAGGAATTATGATTGAAGCCAAACTGGGACTCTTTAATGAAGGAATTATGATTGAGGCCAAACTGTGTCTCCTTAAGCACCTACGATTAAAGCTAAACTGTGACTCTTTAAGGAAAGAGGTATGATTGAAGCCAGACTGGTACTCTTTATGGAAAAATTGGAACTCCTTAAGGAAGGAAGCATGATTAAAGCCAAAGTGAACTCTTTAAGAAAGGAAATATAATTGACGTCAAGCTGCCACTCTTTAAGCAAAGAGATATGATTGAATCCAATCTGGGACTCCTTAAGGAATTACGATTAAGAAAGAAACTAAGATTAAACAGGGACTCTTTAAGGAAGGAACTATGATTGCAGACAAACTGAGACTTTTTAAGAAAGGAGCTATGATTGAAGTCAGTTTGAAAGTGTTTAAGGAATGAATTAAGATTGTAGCTAAACTAGGACTCCATAAGGAAAGAATTAAGATTGAAGCTAAACTGTCACTTTTAAAGGAGGGAACTATAATTGATTCCAAACTGAAACTTTTTAAGCAAGCAATTGAGATTGAAGCTAAACTGGGACTCGTTAAGGAAGGATTCAAGATTGAAGGTAAACTGGGACTCTTTAAGGAAGGAATTAAGATTGATCTTAAACTGGAACTCTTTAGAGAAGGAATTAAGATTGAAGCTAAACTTGGACTCTTTAAGGAAAGAATTAAGATTGAAGCTAACTAGGACTCTTTAAGGAAATAATTAAGTTTGAAGCTAACTAGAACTCTTTAAGGAAGGAACTATAATTGATGTCAAACTGGGACTCTTTTAAAAAGGAATTATGATTGAAGCTAAACTCGGACTCTATAAGGACAGAATTAAGATTGAATCTAACTGGCACTCTTTAAGGAAGAAACTATAACTGATCCCAAACTGGAACTCTTTAGGGAAAGAATTAAGATTGAAAGTAAACTAGGACTCTTTAAGGAAGAAATTGAGATTGAAGCTAAACAGGGGCTCTTTAAGGAAGGAACTTGATAAAACTGGGACTCCTTAAGGAACTACGATTAAGGAATCCACTATGATTAAAGTCTAACTGCGACTGTGATGGAAGCCAAATTGAGGCTCTTTAAGGAAGGAACTATTGTTGAAGCCAAACTGGGACTCCTTAAGGCACTACGATAAATGAATCAACTATGATTGAAGCTAAACAGTAACAGGAAGATACCATGATTGAAAACAATCTGGGAATCCTTAATAAACTACAATTAAAACCAAAGTGACACTACTAACTGACCTTAGATTGAAACAAAACTATGCCCACAGAAAGAACTAATACTGAAAAAATGGGGACTATTTTTTTTTTTGCTAAACTGGAATTGAAAATTAACTTGAACATGATCAAAATATTACTGACAGATAGTAAACTTGAAAACGGAATATGACATGCCAGGTTATGTTCCAACTGAGGCCTTAAAAAAAACTGGTGGTTTTGTGTTGTCTGAAAAAAAAAATGAGGAGAAGAGAAAAGAATAGGTGGATAGAGATAGACAGTATGCTAGATCGAGACAAGAGGGAAGATGTGGGGTTGGTAAGGTTAGCAGAAAATAAAGGGAAGTAATCATTTCTAGTTAATTTAATGGCCAAATAGTTCTACCAAAAGGACACATGCATCCGATCGCGGTAGCGAATATATTTTTTTTTTAAGAAGTAACAGTCAGGCAATTAATATGCCTATATATATTATAATGGCGTTACTTTCTTTGGATATTGGGGATATATTGAGAGAAGTAAAAGTGGTAAAAGTAGAAGAAAGGTTTATATCACAACTCTGCAATTGCGCATTATGTTTGTTTTAGTGCAGCATTGCAGCGCCTCTGGTGTTGAGTAGGTGCATTAATGTTAAAGCTTTTATTTTAATTATTTTATTTCAGTGGCGTTTCAATGCTATTCCACCGAAGAAGGGCGCTGTGATAAATATTAGTTATGATGGATAGAAAGAAAACTAATAATTATAAGAAACTGATTTTGTTTAAGTGGCAGCGGCTGGGAATCGAACCCGGGCTATAAATACCAACTCATGTTTAATGATCAAATGCGCTAACCAATTAAGCTACAGCACCCTACTATTTCTTCTGATAAAGGCATCAATACGCTCTAACTTTATGTCTGATATTTCAGACAACAGTCTTTCTTTGTCCCAGGAAAATGTTGACACCGAAGAGGAGAGACAGTTCTCCTTCTCTTCTTTATTATGACAGCTTCTGCAGAAGTCGTTGTAGTGTAAACTAAGCCTTCTAGCATGGTTGCCGAACTTACAGCGTCCAGTGATCACTGAGTTAAGCACAAAATATTTGTCTGATCCAATAAACGATAACAATTGCCATCACAATCACAGTCAATCATTGAACACTTGGTAGTTGCTCTCAAATAAGTAGTTTCTAGGTTATATAATTTCTAGACACAATCGTGCAGTTTCTAATAAAGTCAGATCAGATCAGAACTAGGTACTGCTAAGGGTATATAGCAGGAAATTGAAAAGTGTTTTAATTAGAAAAGCAAGTCATTACCAATCTATCTACTGGGTGACATTTTTCCTGGGTTGCATATTTCTAAATACAGCAGAATTAATATAAAACTGGTAAATATATAAATACAGTTCATCTCTAACGAATAATGTTAATTTTAAATGTGGTTATTGTAGACAAATAACAATACAAAATACAAAAAGATGTTAACTGAAATTTACATACACTTACGAATAAATGTATGCAATTTAAACTTTCGGTTGGAAGTATTAGACAGTTGGGATGCTGCTGTCATCGGTTTGGTTGGATGTTGGATGTAGGGTGGGTAGCTAGTTGGTTTCGGTTACTTACATAGGTAAAGTCTAGCTCTACCTAGAGTAGTTAGTTAGTTGGTTGGTTGTTTGTTTGTAGTTTCTTATTAACTTGGCAGTTGCATATCTTGACATATGACATCATCTGAACAAAGCCAAGTTATAACAAAATACAACTAAAAAAGGCTAAAAGCTGTATACATACTCGTACATATTTAAATACATATATTTTATTAAATAGTAAATAAAAATGATAGATGAGCTAATGGTATGTATGAGCTGTAACAATTTTGTATATCGTCACCTGAATTGCCCAAAGACGTAACCCTCAAAAAACCAAAATTCATTTTTTGCTTGAATCTGGAACACAAGGCTAAAATAAAATGCTCCTAAAAATTTTAAGCTTCTACGTTCCAAACTAACGATTTTATTCAAGAAATAGAAAAAGACGTAACATCAGTTTAACCTTTTTATAAAACACAAAAAACTTAAGACACATTTTTTTTACAGAAATAAGTTTTTCGTCGATATAAATATATAATAGATTAAGACAAGATGTGAAGAAATCGCGATTTTAAATTAAAAAGTTTTCATTTTTAAATGCTTTTTTCTTCTCCTGTAAAATTATGATAATGAGGGTTACGTCTTTGGGCATTTTAGGTGACGATATAAACTTCACTAATATTTCCTCATACAACTAGCTGGCTTAACAGATATAACAGGCAGGGACAAAGACGGGTAGTTAAGAGCAAAGTCAAAAGTGCTTGGCATACAAAATTAATTAAATATAAATATGTATATGTACATATATTCAATGCAAGACTAATGTTAAAAATATAGTTGCCTTAAGATTTTTAAAATATAGAACTCATGTTTGCCCTTTAATACTTTGAATTTAATATTGGCATTAATATGTTCAATGTTTTGTCAGTGTGTCAAATAACATTTTATTTCGTTTTAAATAAAATTTTAGCTATACACAATGTTGAAATATTTACTTATTATTCCAACTGACAGGCAACATATTGAATCGTAGCCAATTTGACAGTAAAAATGTAATCTACTGCATTTGTTTGTCAATGGAAGAATTAAATTGAAATAAAAACAAGTAAGAGTGCTGTGCCGAATCTTTAATACCCTCCACCTAAACGTAATAAGAAATACACCAACTACACTGGTTATAGGACTAGAATATTCTTATTCTGTGTTTTCTATTCAGTCTTAGTGCAAATTTTATTAGTATTTGATATATTGTTTGAAAGACAATTTTACGACCAACATAATTTATGTTAAATATTTTGAAATTTTGTGTAATTTTCACCATTTTTAATTGATTTAATTACCAATTCTGACAGAGTTTGTCTGATGTTCATAATAATCTTGAGTGTAATTTAACAAACAGAGTAAAAAAAGGGTAACAATTCGGTGTTAGTGACTTTGCTCAAAAAAAAAAAAATAAGAAAAAAAACTTCATCAAATAGGGCTTTTAGAGGAGATGCCAGCAAAAAAAATTTATTGCCGGTTACGCCAATTTTCGAGGGGGCGGGCCCGTAAAGTTGAAAATATATAGGCCTATATCTCGGGAACTACTGGGTGTCTGATAATTTGTAATACATTAAATAAAAGGTATTAAAAATACCTTTCCAACGATATATATCATGATTATAAAATATGGGTTAAATCCGAAAATAATATTTTTTGATCCGAATTTATTTGTTTTTTTTTTGGAAATGGTTCTTATATGGCAGCTATGAAAAATTATGGGCCGATCTTCTTAAATTTTGGAACAGTTTTAATCGATTATTCGTTTAAATTATTCGAATAATTTATAAAATTGAAATGATGGAAATGATGCTTAAAAAATGAACAATTCTGTACAATTCACTGGTAATTTTTCTTTGATTAATCGTTACTCTTAATCGATTAATTTAATCGAATAATATTAATATTAAAAATATTTCTTAACATTTTTTTTTCAAGATTAAAAAGAAAGAATTAATAAATTAATGTACAATATTTGTACGTTTAATCGTTGAAATTATTCGAATAATTTATAAAATTTGAAAATTATTGAAAAAAAATTTATATTTATATGTTTACTGAACAATTCTATACAATTTACTGATAATTTTAATCGCTAATTTATTCATTACTTTTAATCGATTAATCGTTTAAATTATTCGAATATTTTTTTTTATGAGAGAAAACAAAAGAGATCTAATGACAGATTCCACATTATATCACTAATTGAAACATAAGCAGAAATATTTTAAAATTATTTACAAAGTCCCAAATTCTTATCAAAAAGCTTGAATTGATTTTAAAGCTCAATAGATGACAGATGAAGAATTTGTTTTACTTAAACAATTTAGCGAATTGTCATTTTAAATTCGTTTTTCGCAGTTATATAAATCTCTGCCGATGTTGCACTTTTATTTAAGCTCAAAGAGATTTAAAAAAGTGATTTCAAATTTAGCGATGAATTGGTGAAAGTTAGAAATCAGGTGAAGTTTTTGACCAGACAAACAAATTTGAACAATTTTCGCCGTGTGTTTGGGGTCTCCGTCTTGTTGAATAATAACTTAACTAACTGGGCAGTGCATAAAATTGTAAATTGGGACTAATCATGTTGTATGTTGATACCAGCCACATTTCACATTTCCAGTTCAGAGTGGCAATAATGCCGAAATTTCGCTCCACGAAATTGCCCCAACAAAACTGCTTTAATGAAACCCCCCTAATGCACATACTTGTATGTGCTTAAAAATAATCGTATATAGTAGAAGTAAATGTGTTTGGAGTGTATGTAAAGGTGAGCTTAAAGGTCGTCTTTTTCTGCTGTTGTTGTTGTTATTATTGTTGTGGCAGATTCTGGAGATTCAAACATTGAAAGTTAGAGACCATAAAATATTGTCTACAACAATACTTAAGCATGATGATGATGATGATGTAGATGATAATGATGATGATGATGTAGATGATGACTGTGTGTTGTTTTGTTTTGTTTAGTTAGTTGTGCAGTGTTGCAACAAAATGTGGTATGTACGAGTATTGTTAGAGATTGTTATTTTTGTTACAAAAATATGCACACTATTGTAGTACAAATATTATTATTGTTGCTGGTTGTTGCTGTTTGTTATTGCAGTTGACTTTAGTTAGAGTAGTGGTAAGTTGTTATTTTTTTTTTGTTTGAGATTTTTGCTAGTAATTGTTGTTGGTGTTGCTTGTAAAAAAAAAGTTTTAATGCAAATTTATCACATTGTGGCTGAAATTTTTTTATAAATACAGGCAACTTTATAACCACGTGTTTTAGAGTGTGTGTGTGTATGTGTGTGTGTGTGTGTATCTGTTTAAACATGAATATACAGGTGAGTATTTAAAATACCAAGTGATTATCGTAAATAAGAAAGGTGAACATGTTAAATACAAATAGTTTTTTTTTTTTGTTTGTAGGTTGCATCTTAAACAACTACAGCAGCATAAATTTAAATAAACAAAGCAGTGAAGGGCATAAAGAGAACATGGCACGTAGATTTTAATAGTTCTTTATCTGTGTATTGTCAACTGTGGCCATGTTCTGTAACTTTAGTGAAAACTTCCTGCTTCGAAAAGATGTGAAACGAAATATTTCATTGTTTCTCGAAAAGTGAGAAAAGAATGTGTGTGTACAGGTGCGCTTGGCAAATATTTGACGAAAAAGATGTAACCACTAAATAAAATATATTTGAAGTTGTTTATTTATATAAAATAAAATTTTGTTTCTTTAGGACGAAACAAAACAAATATTTAAGTTTTATTTTATTTGATGCTGTTTGATCTTGCAAAACTCTTGTAAGAGTAAACAACGACAAACAAATTTGTGCTAAAACAAATGGTTAGGCTTTTTTTGAGTAAATATTTGTCATGTGTGACCGAACCTTAACTCATATTCGAAAACAATCAAACGAGATTTCTAACGTAGCGTTAAAAATAACAAAATTGTTTGTTTTGTTTTTTTTTGCTTTGTCCACAAAATTCGTGTTGTATGCTTTGCTTTTTCACTTAACCAACATACTACCACAAAATATTCTCTTTCTCTTTTAAAGAGAACTTGCCTTATCAGCTGATTATACCTATTTTGTGGTTCTGTGGTTCAAAGCGGAAACCTTTCGCACAAAAATTTTGCACACACAATTTTTCTCTAAATGGACGTGACAGTGATTATACGCCAAAGAAAAAGTTACAGGCACTTTGTGATACAAACAGCTGTTTGTTTCAATTTATGGCATTTCTGTTTCATTCCACATATTTTAATTGCAAAGTTTCTCAACGCGGGAGTTGCAGATCATTACAGCACTGTTCTGTTTAGTTAATTGTAAATTTTAATAATTTTTTCGCTGTTAATACTGTTGCTTAAAGTTGCTATAACCATTTGTATTCGTACTCTGTTGGCTTTGAGTGCCGACCACTGTTCTTCTATTGCAGCTTGCAACACTTGCCTTTGATGCACGAAGTGAGATAGTTACTGGCTTTAATATTCAGTTATTCAATCGTTTTTTTTCTTTGCAAAAATTTAATTTTTATTTCCACCACCACCTACAACACCCTTTTTAAATGGTATTTACCTTTAGTTAGGTATTTTCATTAATATATTTGTTGCTGCAACAGACGCAGCTAAAATTTAACCTTTACATATTACAAGTTCAATGCATTCAATGCATTTATATTTATAGAAATAAATTTAAAAAAAAAAATTGCATTTAATGAAGTTTTAATTATCAATAATTTATGCTTTGTTTAGCCAAGAAGTTGTTACGAGGTCGTAGATACATACATCAGCAATTTGAAGATGCTTAAACCACAGCAAGTTATTAAAAAGTAGCATGATTTAAATTATTAATTCAAATTTTACAAAATTTAATAATTTTTTAATAGATTTTTATACCTATCACTCAAAAGATGGGAGGTATATTACATCTTCTTTTCTCTTGTTTAATTTTATTCCATTTACCAGCAGTGTTGCCACGATAAAATTTCATTTGATGATTTTCATTTGTATGAAAACGGGTTGTCATATGGCGTCATCTATGTTTGCAATCATGATTGCAACCTCATTAGACGCCATAGACAACCCGTTTTCATACAATTGCCAACAATTTGGACAATTTGACAACAAAAATGACATAGTGAATACCAAGCATAACAGTTGAAATATATTGAATTCATTACCTGGAAGTAGTTTAGTAAAGGCTGACATATAATATATAATATAATTTAATATTTTAAAATTGGTTAGTTATTATTTACTATTAAATTTTCATTATGCCTGATATTTGATGCTGTATTGAGGCCATGAGTTTTCATTATTTTTTTGTGTGTTTCTTGTCATTGTCGGAAAAAGCGCTGCCATGATAAAAATGTTTTTTTTTCAAGGAAGTGACAATGGTGTCAACTTTAATATATTTTTTTGTAATTATAATGTTTTTTGATTTAGATTTAATACAGTGATTGCTACAAAGAGATTATGATATGTTTAACAATTCTACTTACACCCTTGAATTTTGTAATTTTAAAGTATGTACAACTAAAATTGTCCTTAAGTTTCAGTAGTAAACTGCTAAATGTGCAATATTTTAAAAGTTTTAAATTTAGTAGTAAAAATTATTCCAATCTAAAAAATATTTTTAGTGATTTTCTAAAATACGCACCCTTAAACTGAAAACAAAAGTTGGTGGTTGGCTGAAAAAAAGTTGTTAAAAAATATTTATAAGAAAATGTTACCAACTAAATATACTACTGGTTAAATCAGAAAAGAAAGTTTCTGGTTCTTATTTCTTCCAGCAATATCACCAACGTCTTTGCCATCCAGATGTTCTTGAGCAGATGCTTGATGCTGTTGCTTGCAGTGGTGGTGCATGATTTCTTTTTGCAAAGAAGTATGGAAAAAGATCTATAAAATTAGGCATAAACAAAATTGCACACATTAAACATTTAAAAGACTAAATTCAACTTAAAGAACTATGAATGTAACTAAATGGGGGCAAACTTAAAGAACTACGGTTGAAGCCAAACTGTGACACCCTACGAAAAGAACTACGATTGAAACTAAACTGGGACTCCTTCGGGAAGGAACTACTTTTGGAATTCCTTAAAAAAGGAACTACAGTTGGGACTCCTTAGGTATGGAACTATGATTAAAGCTTTACATACCACATACCCCCCTTAAGGATAGAACTACGTTTGAAATTCCTTAAGGAACGAACTACAATTGGGACTCCTTAAGGAAGGAACTATGATTGGGGCGCCTTAAGAAAGAAACTACGTTTGTAACTCCTTAAGGAAGAATCTGCGATTGGAACACCTTAAGAAATGGACTTCGATTAAAGCTAATTTGTGACTCATAAAGGAGGTAACTATATTTACAAATCCTTAAGAAAGGGACTACAATTGAAACTAAACTAGGACTCCTTATGAAAGGAACTACGACTGGGAATCCTTAAGGAAAGAACAACGTTTGGAACTCCTCAAGGAAAGAACTACAATTGTGACTCCTTAGGAAAGGAACTATTTTTGGAATTCCTTAAAAAAGGAACTACGCTTGGGACTCCTTAGGAATGGAACTACAATTAAGGCTTTACTAGGAATCCTTAGGGCATGAACCACGTTTAAAACTCCTTAAGGAACGAACTGCAATTGAGACTCCTTAGGGAAGGAACTACGTTTAGAATTCCTTAAAAAAGGAACTACGGTTGGGACTCCTTAGGAGTGGAACTACGATTAAAGCTTTACTTGGAATCCTTAAGGAAAGAACCACGTTTGGAACTCATTAAGAAACGAACTACAATGGGACTCCTTAAGGAAAGAACTATGATAAGGACGACTTAAGAAAGGAACTACGTTTGTTACTCTTTTAGGAAAAAACTACGATTGGAACACCTTACAAAAGGGACTTTGATTGAAGCTCATTTGGGACTCCTTAAGGAAGGAACTACGTTAATGAACGAACTATGATTGGAACACCTTAAGAAAGGGAATTCGATTGAAGCTAATGTGGGACTCCTTAAGGAAGGAACTACGTTCGGAACTCCTTAAAAAAGAAACTACAATTGAAACTAAACTGGGTAGCCTTAAGTAAGGAACTACATATGGAACTCCTTAAATAAAGAAACTACGATTGGGAATACTTAAATTAAATTTAGTGTTTTAAAGAAAATTATTTAAATTAAAAAAAATATTCAAGAATTGTATTACAAAACCTCTTAAATTATTTAGATTTTAAATAAATTATTGCAAAGAAAACCAAATCAAATTGTTCTTCCTCAAACAAATACAATTACAGTGCAAAGAGTAATGTCAATTTAGGACAAGTGTCATCAGCATCAGCCGCTCAGATAAATTCAGATAAAAATTAAAACGCAAACTTAATTACAATTTATACTTTAAGAATAGTTAAATCCTTCTTTGCATCATTTTAAAATTAATAAAAGTCCTTTTACATTTGCAGGAATCATTAGCACTCTACGTGAACACTACTATGTAGCTTAAAAATAGCAAGATTCGGTCAAACGTTTGGTTTGAAAGTTTTGCTTCACCATCATTTTAGTTCAAACCTTGACCTAGTGGTTAAATACTATTTATTTGGATTGATGCAGAACACTCTGTATCTCTCTCTCTCTCTCTGGGAAAAGCTTCACTTCAGAAATAATTAATTGACGTGATTCGTTCTGGGCCTCAACATATGAGAAGTTATGTTCGCGCGGTATTCATATGTTGCCAGAAAGAAGGGTAAAGGTCATAGCTAACTTTGAATAAATTTATATAGTAACAATGTTTCAAAAAAAAAAAAGCTAAAAAAGCGGGATTGTGTGACGATCATATAAAATTTTTAACGTAATGTTAATATTGCAAAATCTCTGAATGGAACCAGTAATTTAAATTTTTAGTAATCTCATACATCAGAAGGTATTTATTCACACCTGCATTTCCACTGTTCAAACACTTTTTAATTTTTAGTGTATTGTTTGAATTTTTCTGCCCCTGCAGGCTACTTTTGTCGACCACTGATTTAAATATGTATGTGCAAAAAAATACACAATAAAAGCTTTATATTTTAGAATTTTTTTTTAATAACAAAATTTATATGCTGGGAATATAATTTATTTTAAATATAAATCATGCTGATATTTCTGTGGTTGTAATAAAAAAATCTAAATAGTTTCATGAAAAATCCATAAATAAATTTAAGGCCAGTTTACAGTTTTTTCTTTTTTTTTTTATTTAAAGCAAATTCATTTAGAATCATTCAGTTTGCCATTCATTTTGTCCCCAATTTGTTAATTTTTTCTCTCTCTAATCATCTTTGGAATTAAATAATTTGCCAATTAATAGTGATTGTAGTTTAGTTTCTCTAATGCAAAAAAAGAAAAAAAAGTTGGTTCAATGAGACACAAATTTTATTTCAAACTTTTTCTATTTCATCAAATACAATTTTTTTTGTTTGTGTTACTTGCAACCGTTAAATTTAAAACAATTTTCAAACAGGTAATTTGTGTTACTGTTGCTGTTGTTGTTATTATTGTGAACAATGAATGAGGTTAACAACCAACTGGTATTTGTATGATATTCTTCACATTGAACACTGTGCGACTATATAACTGCATATACATCCTCCTCTTGCGCACAAACAAAAGTTGGTGGTTGGGTGAAAAAAAGTTGTTAAAAAATATTTGTAAGAAAACGTTACAAACTAAATATACTACTGGTTAAACCAGAAAAGAAAGTTTCTGGTTCTTTTTTCTTTTAGCAACATCATCATCATCCTCATTTTCTTTGGGAGATGCTTGATGCTGCTACTGCTGCTTGTGGTGGTGGTGCATGATTCTTTTTTTTTTTTTTTTTTGGAAAGAAGAACATAAAAAGATTCACAAAAATGTGCACAACCAAATTGCACATATTATACATTTGACAGGGGTTTAAAAGACTAAATTCTACTTAATACAATTGAAATTAAACTGGAAATCCTTAAAGAAGGAAATACGACTGAAGCTGAACTGGAACCAATTAAGAAAGAAACCACGATTGGGATTGAAGCTAAACTGCGACTCCTTTAGGAAGTAACTATGATTGAAACTAAACTGGGACTCCTTATGAAACTATGATTCAAGATAAACTGAGACTGTTAAAGGAAGCAAATACGATTGATCCTAACTAGATTTTCTTTAACTAAGGAGCTACTATTGAAGCTAAGATGGAATTTCTTATACAAGGAACTACAATTGAAGCCAAAATGAGACTGCTTAAAGAAGGAACTTTTTAAGGACGGAACAGCGATTGGGACTCCATCAGGAAGGAACTACATTTGGAACTCGTTAAGGAAGGAACTACGATTTGGAAATAATCCACGATTGGGACTCCTTAAGAAAGGAAATACGCTTGGGACTCTTTGTGGAAGAAACTACGATTATAACTAAACTAGGACTGCTTAAAAAACGATTTAGACTCCTTAAGGAAGGATCTTCCTTTGGGACTTTTTAAGGAAGGAACTACGTTTGGAACTCTTTGAAGAAGGAACTACTATTAAGACTCCTTAAGAAAGAGCCCACGATTTGGATTATTTAAGGAAAAAAACTACAATTGAATCCAAACTAGGACTACTTAAAGAAGGAACTACGTTCGGAACTTCTTAAAGACGGAACAAAGATTGGGACGCCATCAGGAAAGAACTACGTTTGGAACTCCTTAAAGAAGGAACTGCGATTAGGAATCCTTAAAAAAGAACACATTATAGGAACTCGTTAAGAAGAGAACTGAAATTGAAGCTAAACACCTTAAGGAAGGAACTATATTAGGGACCCATTAAAAAAAAAATTATGATGGGGCCTCTTGAGGAAATATCTACGATTAAAGTTAAACTAGGACTGTTTAAAGAAGGAATTACGTTTGAAAATTTTATGTACAGAACCACGATTGGGACTCCATAAAAAAGAAACTATGTTTGAAGCTACTTAAAGAAGAAACTACAATTGGGACTACTTCAAGAAGGAACTACGTTTTGAAGTCCTTAAGGAAGTAACTGCGATTAGAACTCCTTAAGAAAGTAACTATGATTGAAGCAAAACTGGAAAGCTTTAGCGAAGTAACTACGATTGGGACTCCTTAAAGGAAGGCACTGAGAATAAAGTTTAACTGGGACTCCTTAAGGAAGGAATTACTATTGAGACTTCTTAAGGAGTGAATTGCGATTATAGCTAAACTGGATCTCCTTAAAGATGTATGTACTATTAAAGTTAAACAGGGACTCCTTAAGGAAGGAACTACGATTGGGACTTCTTAAGGAGTTAATTGCGATTGTAGGTAAACTGTACCTCCTTAAGGATGTATCTACTATTAAAGTTAAACAGGGACTCCTTAAGGAAGGAACTACGATTGGGAATTCTTTAAAAAGGATCTATGATTGAAGCTAAATAGCAAATCCTTAAGGAAGGAACTACGTTTAGAACTCCTTAAGGAAGGAGCTACAATTGGGACTTCTTAACAAAGTCACTACGATTTAAGCTAATCCCAGACTGACTAACTCCTTAAGGAATTACGAATGAAGCTAAATTGTGACTCATCAAAGAACTACGATTGAAGCTAAACTGGACTGAAATATTTCCTTGAACTGAACACGTAGATTTCTACTCTTCAAAGATCTGACGTATAATAAACGAACCAATTGATACTTCTACAACAAAACAAAATGTTATACCAAATTCTTAAAACCATAGTTGAGGCTGCTTACGGTAAAATCATGTTTCGAACTGCAATTCGCTTAAAAGATTAATGCAACAAGACAACAAAAAAGAAGAAAAAAACAACAACCGCAACAATAACACAAAACTAACCAGGCACAAAAAAAGAAGACCAACTTGTTTTGCAGCAGCAAACAACATCAATAACAAAAATCTCAAAGATGAGCAGGTTGCAGTTGACATTTAGTCAATACTTGTTGCACAAGAAATAGCAGCAGCAGAAGTTTAAGGCTGACATGAATGAAATATTAAAACTATGGCCACTTAAAATAATATAAGGCAGCTGTTGAAACACCGCTACTTGCAGGTGTGTTAATTAAATGTTGGCACAAAAAAACATTAAACGGTTTTTATTAAAATAATTATGGAATGAAATGGAGCGGAAATTATTGTTTTTAAAAACAAATTGAAAGATATTTAATTTGACCGTTAGAAGATAAAAATTTTAACTAAATTCGGGGGAATTGGAGAGGTAATTTACAAACTCCAAGCACAGATAGCACGATTAAAAAGATATTTCCAAAGTTATTGGTGAGTAAAGATGAATTATCATAGATCGAGCAGCTTTTATCAGTTCAAATCGGCAGTTGTGAAGCATAAACTTTGAATTAAAGTGAGTTAAGTTAATTATATTGTCGTTTTTTTTTTAACCTAAAAATCTCTTACAAAAAAACTCTTTAAAAAAGTTGGTATAATAAAAAAGAACGTTATTTTTCATACAGACTCAAGCCTCATTAAACAAACACAATTAATAAAATAATTAAATCGCAAATGAAAAACTACACAACACCACCATCAACAAGAAAAGGACCTTACCAATGTAGCCAGACCAAACAACCAAACCAATCACTCGCCCACCCTTCCGACCCAGTAAAATGACACAAAAACACATCAACTCGGGTTTTAACCAAAAAACCACAACATGACCATAAAATATATTCGCGCATAATTTTCCGTTTTTACAACAAGCGACAAAAAAACAAGACAAACCACCAACCCAACTCTGAACCCCACAATAGCAGCCGAAATCCTTATTCACTACCAGTCATCCATCCGTCTCCCACAAACCAGCCACATCATTCAACAGAAATTGAGACTATAAAATATGTGGTCGCTAGACAACGATTAAACGTTGAAGACAAGCGTCACAATACAACTTGGAAAGCGCTATGCATGTTGTTAATTACAGTGGCATACATAAGCTATGCCACACCACCTCACACCAGGCTCTAGTTTAAATTCTCCTTATACTTAGTGGGGTTTTCGTTTTGGTTTTTTTTTTTTTTGTTTGCAAATTTTAGAATTTAGTGCGTAAGAGTTTCTGAAGGCTTAAGTAAGAAAAATTTAGCTTGATGTCACTACAATACGGCTTGTAGTTTAAATGATATATTGTTGGCCATTATGACTGCCATTACTGGACAAGTAGGCTGGATATTTTTTCAAAATTGCTTAATACTAATGTAACCATTATAAACTACCAGCGGTAAAAATTGCTAGGGCTTGACTTTGCAGGCCTTCTAGAACCTGGTTTACACTTGCTAAAAGATGCAATACTCATTCAACTATGACTTTTTCTGAGCGGATGCTGGGCCACCCAAAATTACGAAGGGGTTTGAATTTTTATTTAAGAACAAATTATTAATTTTTTTTAATACAGTATATAAATGGGCAATATTTTTAGTTTGTGTAATGTGGCCATTTTCTGCTTCGCAAATTCTTGCTCTTTCCCACACATTTAGCATTTGTATATTGCTTTTTAAATTGCTGGATGGTTCTGGGCTTATTAGTGTAGACTTCTCCTTTCAAATAACCCCAAAGAAAACAGTCTGGGGCGGTAAAATCCGGTGAACGCGGAGACCAATTAAAATCACTTGTACGCGAAATAATTCGTTCACCAAAGATGTCCCGCAAAAGAGCCATTGTGATCCTTGCAGTGACAGCGCACACTTGTTGGATTTATATTTGCGTGTAGTTTTTGATGGTTGGTCTTAAAAAATGTTCCAATATCGTCCGATAACTGACACCATTGAGGGAAACGGCGACCCGTTATTACAAATTATCCTTTCCGATGAAACTCCGTACCAAACCGTACACTTAAATGGGTGTGATTCTCGCTGTTGAACTGCTCTCGGATTTTCCGTAGCCCATATCCTGCAGTTTTAC
Organism: Bellardia bayeri; assembly: GCA_950370525.1. NCBI lineage: Eukaryota > Metazoa > Arthropoda > Insecta > Diptera > Calliphoridae > Bellardia > Bellardia bayeri. Next base: position 17,076,050 of record OX493268.1, on the reverse strand, counting down.
TTATAAACAAACCCACTTAATTAGAAATAAACTTCGTCGCTTATAATTAAATTATGAATAAAATTATGATTTTCTTCTGCTTTTTGCCGGAAAAAAACTGCATAATCAATTCGTTGCTGGCAATCTGTCGTTTGCAATTCTTGGCAAGCTGAATTTTGTATGGAAACATTCCTATTGTCTGCAACATTCTCTGCAGCGACGCTCGTAAGAAGCCAAGTTATGTCGAACGTCTTCTGGTTGATGTTTATCCATCTTCACGAATACTCCTCTTTACCAGTTCAATATTGTCATCCTTACTGCCTTACTGATCGTTGATTTGAAAAATAAATCTTGTGCAATGATGCACATTTGCAAAAAGGCATATTTTTGCATATTTTTTTAATTTTGCTGTGTATTTTGTAAATGCAATGATGCTATACCATTTGCACAAGATTGTGAATTGCACTAACGTCTTTAACAAAATATTCCTTTGTGGATCTCTTTTAATTTTCATCATCTTTGCTTGCCTTGGTTAATATTACAAGCAGCGTTGTCAACTTGGTGCGTTCCTTGTGCGGAAAATTCCTTTGTTGGTGCGCGGTGCGCTTTCTTTTAATTTCGGTGCGTTTTTTTAAATTTTTCCGAAATTGTGATGAAATCTTGAACTGTAGACGAACAACCACGGTTTGACAAATTATATTGTGAAAATTGAAAAAATGAAAAAGTACCAAATATGTACTGAAATTAGCCCTCTTTTACCACTTAGTACTTCAGTTCCGAATAGCATATTGTGAGTTAAAATCTGTGAGGTTAACTGCTTATTTTATCTTAACTAGCTCGTTTATTTATTATTAGTAATTTTACTATTATTCGTTGATCTCTTTTTAAAAAGTTTTATATAGATTTATGATTTTAAAAAAATTTAATAAACATTTTACATAAAAAATAAACTTGGTGCGTTTTTTTAAATGGCGTGTTTTTTTTTTTTTATCAAACAGCATCAAATAATACAAGTAAGAATGTATAGTCGGTATAGCCCGACCTAATAATGCCCTATACCCATAAAACAGTTTTTCAAAAATGGGCGCTATATGAGAGATATGACCTATTATGGACCGGTCATCCAAAAATTTAGTGTCATGATGTCTGTGAATATAAATATTATGTATGTTAAACTTTATCTCGATATAAATACTTTTAAACGATTTATGGAGGTTAAAGTTGATTATGGGTAGGGGGTTATATGGGAGTTTCGACTAATTACGGACCGACTATTATGAAATTAGGTGTCATCATTTCTGTATATGAAACATATAAACATATGAAACATATTTGTGTTCAATATTATTTAGATACCAACATTTTCAAAAGAGTTATGCTCTTTAAAGTGATTTTCGGAAGTGGACTAATTATGGACCGACCATCATAAAATTGTACCATATTATTTATACATATATAATTAACCAATTTGCCCAAACGAAACATATTTGTGTTCAATATTATTGGGAGACCGATATTTTTAAGAGAGTTATGCACTTTAAAGTGATTTTCGGAAGTGGGGCTTAGATATATGGAAGTTATGATCAATTATGGACCGATCTTCGCACAAAATTTGTAGATGTGGTTTGGCTTCACGTACTATTTATTTGTGATGAAATTTGTTTGAATACTTTGGATAATTAAAATATTTATGATCGTTAAACTCCTATTTCGGGAGGACATTTGTATGGCGGCCAGCTGAATAAATGGACGGGTTTCCACCAGTTTCAATACCATCCGTCCTTGGGCCAAAACAATATCACATACCAAATGTTATTGAAATATCTTCGAAATTGCGCACAAGCTTTACATGGACAGCCAGCTAGCCAGACGGACGGACTGACATCGGTTAATCGACTTAGGAAGTGATTCTGAGTCGATCGGTGGGTGTTAGACCAATATTTATGAGCGTTACAAATATGGTGGTGTAGGGTATAATTCGACTAATATATATTGTGTCTTGTCCTAATTAAACGAAGTTTTTTTTTTAATAACTAGATAAACGAGTTTAAAAATATTTTATTTAGTGGTTACATCTTTTTCGTTAAGTATTTACCAAGTGTGAGCGTACCTTTATATTAAATCATTAATTTGTTAATCAATTTGCCCAAATTTTAAATTTTTTCTTCATGGCGGAAATAATAGCATCCAATTGTATATTAAAATTAACTACAGCAAAACTACTTCTTAATATAAACTTTTATTTAATACCAACAACTTTTATTATTAAAACAAGTTCTTTTAAACCAAAATTTTAAATTTCCCATACATTACTGTCCCTTCCAACTAAATTATCAGCAATGTCAAGTTCAAGTAAATTGCACCAACCAACACAAAGACCCAGAGCAACATTTAACCTCAATTTAGTTTTCATTACTTCATTCTGCTCAAGGCTTACAGCCCAAAAACAAAAATAATGCAGAAATCAACAAAATTGCAAAAGCAGCAAAAAAAAAAACCTTTAAACTGGTACTTTTAAGACACCAAAGTAAATTTTCACCCACGAAATGTAAACATAAACCTGTTTGTAAACATTGTAAACAGCACATAGTATGTACAGTTAACCCAGTTAGTTGACAACGGCAACAACAACACAGAATGGCAGTTAAATGTCTGACACAATAAACCGTTACAGCTGCCACACACAAACATACAGACAACAACTCTCCTGTGAAAAATCTGGCAAACACACCCAATTTATTTGTCAATTATTATTGACCACCAAAAAGCCACAAACGAACAAACAAATATGTAAATAAAATTTAAGCCAACAGCAAAACAAATAACGGGTGATTCAAGTAGATATATTTTTTTTCAATAGCCTCGTTTTGACAGATCACGTGTGAGTCGTGTCATGCTGTCATGCTGTCATGTTATTTTTGTTTCGTATTGTTTGGCATTTCATAATGGAAAGTCTTACGTCTGAACAACGTTTACGAATCGTTAAATTTTATTACGAAAATTCACATTCTGTGAGGAATGTGTTTCGTGCACTTTGCTCCACCTATGGTCAAGATATTCGGCCCCCTTCTGGCTCAAAATTGACGCATTTGGGACGTAGAGCAACCTGAAGAGATTCAAGAACTGCCACTTCATCCATAAAAAACAATGGTTTGGTGTAGTTTGTGGGCCGGTGGAATCATCGGTCTATATTTCTTTAAAAATCATGCCGGTGCAAACGTAACCGTCAATGGCGACCGTTATCGTGCCATTATAACCGACTATTTGATGTTTGAAATTGGAGCTCCTGATCTGGGCGACATTTGATTTCAGCAAGACGGCGCCACTTCCCACACATCGCATCAATCAATGGATTTATTGAGAGAACACCTCGGTGAGCACATAATTTCACGTTTTGGGCCGGTGGTGTGATATCACACCGTCAGACTTTTTCTTGTGGGGATATGTAAAGTCGAAAATCGATTCAGGCCTTTGAAGAAATCATTACACGTGTCATTCGCCAGTTACCAGTTGAAATGCTCAAACGAGACATTGAAAATTGGACTCAACGGATAGACCATCTGCGACGTAGCAACGGCCAACATTTGTTAGACATAATCTTCAAAAACTAAATGCCAAAGAATGTTCTGTCAAATGATAAGAAACATTCCCCATTAAATTTGAATTTTCTGTGTTTTTTTTTTCTTTAAAAAATTAGGGAACCTCGAAATGAATCACGCTTTACAAACAGGAGTAGATTTTTTAAGCCATTTTCCAGTAGTTTCACAAGTAGTCAATGAATTCTTTTTAGACAATAATTTCTGTATTTTATTTCAGTCAGAAATATTGAAGACTTATGTGCGTTTTATAATATAAAAGTAAGTCAATTGGTTACTTTACACCACCCTGGTAATCTAGCATAGAGTCAATGACACTTAACTGTCCCTAAGTAAACTCAAATGTAGATACTTTGTAATGCTTTTTACAAAGTCCAAAGAAATCCAAAGGTAATCCATTAAATATTCAATTTTATTCTGGGTTCTAGACTTTGTAGAGTCAATTTGCGTACACCCTAAATACGAATGTGTTAAAATAACTGCTCTTAGCTGTATGATAGTGAGGACTGTAATTGAAGGAGAACTTACTAATTCGGTACAGTATCACAGAACTGCCTGGGTTCTAACTATTTCATACATAAGTACTCGTATGTATGTATGTACATATATTGCTTTACAAGTATGGGGTGATTTTGCACTATCCAATAGCTCATAATGTGATATAATGACATTGGCAATACCGCCACAGGATTTATTTAATACTACAATGTTTGTAATTTGATCTTTATTTAGCTACATTCATAGACTTCATGTTAAATGTCATCATTAGGAACATTAGTAGCCGCAATGCAATATCAATATCAATATTATTTAGCTGCCGGACAAAACAGAACATGTTATAGCATGATTTCCACATGGATTTAAATATAGTTTTTGATTACTCTCAACTAACAATCATTTCTAATTGGAATTTCTGTGTTAATTTCTATTTTATGGGAAGTAATAAATTGGATGTTAGTTGCATTTGATTGTAACTATAGCCGCATAATTTTGTTATATTCCTTTTAATGATTAGGGGATTTAAAATGTAATAAACAAAAAAAGAGGAAAATGGAAATAGTTTTGAGTTTTTTTTTTTTTTTTGTTTTTAAACAAAAAGTAATTAATTCAGTAATTTCTTAAATATCACGCGTTTATTGTTTAAAATCATTTGATTTCTAGTTTTGATCCGTGAAATATTCAGTTACAGTATAAACCTTAAGAAATTATAGTCGTCCAAAGCCAACAAAGTAATTTCTAAATATACCCCTATAGCTAAAACATTAGTGTCAAAATTACAGAAAAATTTTTAATATACAAATACAGTGGTGACCATATAATTAGCAACGATGCTTTGATATAATAAGATCACAGTGTAGCTTCTTTAAATACCTACACTGTAAATTATTTTTAACGTTATTCAATGAATTAACAATCAACACAGCAATTTAAATTAAAAAATATATAAAAATATTTTTTTTTACAATTTCACAAACGCGCATTTTTTTCTTCAGCTTTTAAACTTTTCTAAATATTAGTGACAAGGTAAATATAATTTGTTAAACAATAGATTAACTTGGAATATTTTTGTCACGATTTAGTTTCCAGAATGCACAAAAACTAGTCATGTACTCCAGAAATGAGATGGTAATTTGTGCCGTGTTACCAAAATGAAAAACTTTCAAAGTCCGCTATTGCACAAAAGTTTTCTTACTCAAAAAAAAAATGTTATTTGGTGCAATTCACTTGTAAGAAACCTGGGACACGAAATACCACTTTAACAGAAGACAGAGTTATTTGTAGAGCCAGTAAAAAAAAGCAAATAAAAGCAAAAATATCCACACGGACAATAAGAAGATGCTTAAATGAGTCAGGACTTTGTGGGTGCATTGCACAAAAAAAAACCTCGTGTCTCATTACTAGAATATAATTCTCTGGAGTGACGAATCTAAGTTTAACTTGCTCCAATCTGATGAAATGTCCTCTAAATAAAGCCGTAGATCCCAGGTACACTGTTAAAACAGTGAAACACGGTTGGCCTTGGCCTTGGTATGGGTCCAATTGCACGAGTTCAGGGAATAATGGATCAGCATCAATATAAAAACATTTTGCAAAAATGGACATAACGGAACCGCAATGCTTTGAAAATATGCCCGTCCCATACATTTTCCAGCATGATAATAAACCAAAGCACACTACACGGTTAGTGAAGTGTTGGCTTTTGGATAAACATATTAATGTTCTTGACTGGCCCCGCCAAAGTCCTGATCTTAATCCAATTGAAAACTTATGGGCAATTGTAACAAGCGACCTAACGGACATAATAATGCTGAACTGTTTCAGTTGGTGCAACAAAGCAAATTTGCCAGCGTTTAACTAATAGTTTAGCAAAAAGACTGGCGATTGTTGTCAAAAACAGGGATTATCCAAAAAATATAAAGGATAAGTCCATTTTGTTGAAGCTCAGTAAGGTTTTTGGAATATATGAGTACTTAAGTTTTAGTTTCTAATTTATAATTTAATTTAAGTTAATTTTCCTTAAAATAGTACTGATGCTGTGAATTTTTTTGTTTTAAACTTAATACATAATAATTTTATATTTCTTGTTATTGTTTTATAAAAAAAGACCTACAGATTTAATAATTACCAAAATCTTTATAATAATTTGTTACTTTACTATTTCTAGTTCTTAGTTTTAATATGTTACACTAAATTTTCAAAATATAAGAACAAATAAATATGCGGAAAAGTCGTTTCTATTTATAAGTTTACCACTGTATGTACTTTAATAGCAGCATGGTACATTTTAAATAAAAAAATCCATTACAAATTCATAAATTCTCTTATTAAGACCTTAATGTAGTACTCCCCCTTTTACAAACTAATAAGAAAGTACTTTTTCCTTTTTGCCCATCACTCATATCATCCCATTGTTTTTGCTTTGTTTTTAATACTGTGCTAATAATAACAACAACATCAATAATAACAACCGTAACAACTACTACAACAACAACAATTGCTGTGTATACCTACATAACTTGCATTTCTTCTTTAGTTTTCCAGAATTTCTACACTAATCGGTTGTTAAATGATTAATTGTCGTTTTAAAATTAATCTAACACGTGAATTAAGCGATAAAAATAAAATATTTTTTTACCAAATTATAAATAAAATATAGCTTAATAGTTTTATGTAAAAATATCTATAAAAAGTGTTAAATAATTAAATGAAAAAAAGGTTTTAGAAAATTTGCAATATTAAGCCGGTCGGTGTTTTGCTTTTGTTTGGTCGTTCGTGTAGGGGAAAAAAAACAAACAAAAAAATAGCTCAAGTGTTGTGAGCGGAGTGAGTGCAAGTGGGAGATTAAGAGTAGTGCATTAGTATGTTGTTTTTGTTTCAGTTTGTTTTTATTAAGAAATTAACCTCCTGGCCAACGATGTCGAATGATAACGTTCGCTTAGATAAAACTTAAGACACAAACTTGATTGTGGAATAAACAAATTTGATTGAGTAAAAAATAGAAACGACAAAAAGTTTGTGTCTTAAGTCTTATCGAAGCGAACGTTATCTTTCGATATCGTCGGCCAGGGGGTAAAAGTAAATAAAATAGAAGTGGTAAAATAAATAAAAGTAAATTATCTAAATTAAATTATCTAAATATATGAAATATTTATTAGAATAAAATTTATAAAATATAAAAATATGAAATGAAGATAAAAAAATTTAATCATTAAATTATTAAAAAAGAAGAGTTGTTTTCAAAAAAAGGACCAACGCTAAGGAATAAGCGAAACATCTTTATATCAAAACAACTAATTAAAGGTAAGTGACTTTAAATGCGATCTACTTTTTCTTAAATATCATACAAACATACATATATGCATAGTTTAAAAACTTCGTAGGTACATACCATAAATAAGATTACTTAAAGGAGAAAAATAAGAATTTCTGAATACAAAGTTATAAATTTGTAAATTTATAAAGGTATAAAGTTATAAAGTTATAAAGTTATAAAATTATAAAGTTATAAAGTTAACAAGTTTATTTGCTTACTTTTTGCTCCTTTTTAAAACCTTTTAAATTTGTTGTTATAATTTTGCTGTAATGCAATGTACTATATTGAATTTTTCATGTTTTCTTTATTATTGTTCATTTAATTATTAATAAAGTTTTATCTTCAGACTGCACAAAATAATTTCAATAAAAACACGTTAAAAACAATTAAATCAGCCTGAAAAACTCTCACAAGTGTATTTGGGTTTGTGTGATGTTATTTTCTTTCAATAAATAACATTTTTCAAAAATATGTATATTTGTGTTTACCATTTGTGTCGTAATAAAAGGAAATAAAAAATAATATTATCCATTCACTGGCAATATTAATAATACCGAGAAAAGCAAAATCGTTTAAATATTTTTTTTAACATTTTAAATATTAATTTATGTTTCAGTTTTATTATTTTCATTTTCTGTTGAAACCATTATCATAGTTCAATGGTTATGAAAAAGTGAATAAATTTAATAATAAACAAATGTGAATTGAAGTTTACTTAGGAGAGGTGCTAAAATATCAATACCACTGACCTTATGACCAAGTGTAGGAAAAAAATGATAGAATTCAACCCCTTTATTTTATTTTTATTTTTTTAAACTTTGTTGATATAAATCATAATAAAAATGTAGATTTTATTTGCAAAATATATGTACAGAACAACCTCCCTAATCCGGACACTTGCTAATTCGGACTATCCAGTATTCCCGACATTTAAAATTTTCGGACAGTTTAGTAATTGTTCCTCTATAATACGGACAAGTGTTTTTTTCTCAGTAGAATTTGTTCGTTATTTTACCGCTAGACGAAATAAGTTTTTGTGTATGAGCAAGAATTAAAGAATGTGTAAAATATTTTAGTTTACTTGAGTTTGTTTGTTTGAATACAATTGAATACAATTGATGGTGGAAAATCAATCAGACAAGTGGCTGAACAATACAGTGTCTCAAAGTCGACAATATTTGATATAAAATCAAGAAACGACAAAATAAGAAAATATGTGTCTCAAACTTGAAAGGGATCGGGTATGTTTAAACACAAATTTTATACCTACCTATAATTTGTTTATTGAATAAAAACACTTAACAGGTAAACGAAAAACCTAGAAGCAAGGTGAAAATCCTCAATTAGATGAAGTGTTGATGACATATGTGTATTCAAATAATAATAATAAATTCTTATTTTTCTAAATGAATATTTTTGGTCACCTTCAGTATGTTTCTTTATGTTTTCTGTAAATCAAATAAATACAAATGAATTCTTATTAGTACGTATTTTCTTTTCGGTAATAAACAAAATTGTTATATACATAGGTACATATATGTATTGCGTTTAAAATTTTATTTCAACTGTAGACCAGACGATCCACTAATCCGGACAGTAGGTGAAACTATATCTATTGTACTGTACTTTCAAATGTTGCCAAGTTTATGATTACACAAGAATACCTTCGAGTAACTGTTGTGTGCATTGGACAGACAGTTGATAAAAGTAGTATTGCAAAAAATATTTTATGAAATAGGTATAAACTGTGCATTTTGTAAATGTAATCATTGACATTTTGTCATATAAACTTCATAATAAGAACGCTCACAGTTAGCCTGAGATGTTTTGGTAGATTTTTGAAGGGTTTTAGTACGCTTTCACACGTTTCAGTTCTGACTTGTCAAGGCAAGTTGGATGAGAAGGTAAAAGAGAATAAAAAGGGTACAAACTTGACTTGGTACTAGTCAATTTTCTTATTTCCTTTTGTTATTTTCTTTCATGCATGTATATTTGCATTAAAAAGTACGAAAATTGAATTGACGTGTGTGAATGAAATGGCAAGTTCAGAAGTGAATTTAAAAAAAAACTGAAGAGTGTAAAACAAGACTTAAAATATTTTGTTGTTCAACAAGTTAAGAAATGCTTTCAGAATTTTATATAAAGAAATGTTTGTAAGATTTTTAAACTACAAATGCCAGTGTGAACACTTCCTTTGTTTCTCTTATTTGATATTTATTTGTAAAGAACATTGTGAATAAATATGAATGAATTACGTAGAAGCAGCGCTAAACTTCCTCCTTCAATACACGGGTGATTGTGGCAAGTCCATAGAACTTTAACTTCAAATAACCCCATCAAAAGAAATCCAATGACATTAAATCGTATGATCTAGGGATTTATTCAGATTACCAACCAATTTAAACAGCAAATTTGTCATTATGTTGCGATACCGAACATAGTCACTGCCTAAACAACCCCATTTACGAAAAAGTATAGACCGAAATAGGCACCAAAACCTGAAAGCTTATGGCTATATTTGTTATTCGACACTGATTGTGCTTTATTGGTTTCTTTTGAATTATATTTTGGCTTGACTTTAATTGTGAATATCTCGAAACTATAATAGCGGATATCTCGAGATTTCAATCATGTAGTTATCTAGACTTCAATCGTAAATCTCTTTAGACATCAATCGTGGATAGACTTCAATTGTGGATCTCTTTAGACTTCAATCGTGGATTTCTATAGACTTCAATCGTGGATCTAGATCTCTTTAGACTTCAGTCACTGATTTATTTAGACTTCAATTGAGGATTTATCTAGACTTTAATCGTGATTCTCTTTTGACTTTAATTGTGAATTTCTCTAGACTTTAATTGCGGATCTCTTTGGACTTCAATCGTTAATTTCTATAGACTTCAGTCGAGGATTTTCTAGACTTTAATCGTGGATTTCTCCAGCCTTTGATCGTGAATCTGTCTAGACTTCAATCGTACATCTCTTTAGACTTCAATCCTGAATCTCTCTAAACATCAGTCGTTGATATCTTTAGACTTTAATCGTAGATCTCTCTAGTCGTTTATCTCTTTAGACTTCAAACATGGATCTCTCTAGATTTCAACCGTGGATTTCTCTAGACTTCAGTTCTAGATCTCTTAATACTTCAGTCGTTGGTCCCTTTAGTCGTTGATGCATCTTTACTTTAAATTTGACAGTAATCCTGTATTTCTTTAAAATGTGGATCTTTTTCTAATTATCTTTTATCTTTTTTACTAATTCTTTGTATAGTAAATTAATCAGTCCTGGCCAGAATTTTTCTGGGTCAGAGCTTAATTAATTTCTTCTCTCGAACAGTATTTTAATCAATTCAATCGTTTTCTTATATATCTCTATCGTAGTAATACTTATTTTATTTATATTTGTATTTCCATTTTCTCATCTTTTATTGTTTTATGTTCTATTTTTTTATTATTTATAAAATAAACTAAAAGTGCAAGTATTTATTTATATTCAATTGGCAGTTTCCTTCATGTGCATTATGCTCATAGTTTTATTTATTTATTTATTTATTTATTCATATTGTAAATATGTATATAGTTAATATTTAAGCATTTGAACTCATCTTTTTATTGTTCAGTATTGTTCGGCAGGCAGCCTTTACAACCAAACAGTTCGGTTGAAAGGTGTAAGTTCATTTTTAGAAGATACTTGTTTGTATGTTGTACATTTGACCCCTTTTCCTATCTGTAACATACTGTAACTTTTGTATACCAATCACTTTATTGTGTCTGTCAGTCCTTTTATGCATATGTGTTGGTACAAGTACTTTTTAGCTTGTTATTCCATATTGAAAGAGTACGTACATTCATGTCAGTTACATGTAAGTATTTGAACTTTTGTCTGTTTCGAAGAGGGCAATACGAGCTATACAAATAATATGTTAGAATAAAAGTATCTAAAGTGGTTATGTTACACCTGATTCGAAGTAAAGAAGAGAATATTTTGCGTATTTAGTGGAATTGTGTTCATTTTAAAAATAAATTCTCCCGTTTAACGAGGCCCGCCTGTTGTAAAGGGTTTATATATGATATTTAGTTCATTTATTTTATTGTTGTTTGGTTATGCTTACGATAGTGTATTAAAGGAATAAGTTCAATAAGTTTACCACACTTACTCTTACATACAATTTGAAATGAGAAGAACAATTGTGGAATAAAATATTATAAAAAAGAGAATAAAAAAGTTATTTGAATATTGGTTTCGCTTTTATGGTTTTAGCTACAGCATAAATGGTATATTAGGTTTATGGTTTTTTTATTGGCAACTTGCATACATAGCAATGTAGTAACATTTAAAAAGAGATATCTTAAAATGGCAAAAACATAATTAATGCATTTACTATTACTTAATTCTATTACTTGAACACCAGTTGTTTTGAATGTCAAACAGTGTGATAATGTATAAAAACCGCTGTGAACAAATTATTAAGACCAAATGTTTGAAAAATTCAAAAGATAAAAAGATAAAAATTTCTGCCAGTAGAAAAAATCTACCCTATTGTCCAAAACGAATAGAAGAATATTAGTCTATTATAATAAAATAAATCTTTTGAAGACAGGAATGTCAGTCATACTCTATTGAATTATCAGAACAAAGCGACTTTGACAATAATCGTGAATCTCTCAAGACTTCATCAAGGATCCTTTTTTAAAATTAACTGTGGTAGCAATCGTGTATTTCTCCAATACTTCAATCGTGAATCATTTTTTACTTCAACTTTGACAGAGATGTTGAATTTCTCTAGACTTCAAACGTGAATCTTTTTTACTTGAGCTTCGACAGTAGTCGTCAATTTCTAGAGACTTCAATCTTGGATCCATTTTTACTTCAGTTTTGACAGCGATCGTGGATCTCTTTATACTTCAATCGCAGATTTCTCTTGACATCAATCTTGGATCTCTCTAGACTTTAATTGTGAATTTCTCTAGATATCAATCGTCGATTTGTCTAGACTTAATCGTGGATATCTCTTGATATAAATTTTGGATCCCTCTAGTCTTTAATCGTGAGTTTTTCTAGATATCAATCGTGGATTTCTCTAGTTTTCAATCGTGGATATGACGTAAATCTTGGATCTCTCTAGACTTTAATCGTGAATTTCTCTAGGTATCAATCGTGGATTTCTCTAGATTTCAATCGTGGATTTCTCTTGCCATAAGTCTTGGATCTCTCTAGACGTTAATCGTGAATTTCTCTAAATATCAATAGTAGATTTCCCTAGACTTCAATTGTAAATCCCTATTGACTTTAATCGTGGATCTCTAGACTTCAATCGTGGATTTTTATAGAATACAATCATGGATTTTTCTAGAATTCAATCGTGGATTTCTTTAGAATTCAATCGTGGATTTCTTTAGAATATAATCGTGGATCTCTCTATACTTCAATCTAAATCGTGAATTTCTCTAAATATCAATAGTAGATTTCTCTAGACTTCAATCGTGGATCTCTAGGCTCCAATCGTGGATTTTTCTGGAATACAATCATGGATTTTTCTAGAATTCAATCGTGGATTTCTTTAGAATACAATCGTGGATTTCTCTAGAATTCAATCGTGGATCTCTCTATACTTCAATCTTGGATCTCTCTAGACGTTAATCGTGAATTTCTCTAGATATCAATCGTGTATTTCTCTAGACTTCAATCGTGGATATCTCTTGATATTAATTTTGGATCCCTCTAGACTTTAATCGTGAGTTTATCTAGATATCAATCGTGGATTTCTCTAGATATCAATCGTGTATTTCTCTAGACTTCAATCGTGGATATCTCTTGATATTAATTTTGGATCCCTCTAGACTTTAATCGTGAGTTTTTCTAGATATCAATCGTGGATTTCTCTAGTTTTCAATCGTGGATATGACGTAAATCTTGGATCTCTCTAGACTTTATTCGTGAATTTCTCTAGGTATCAATCGTGGATTTCTCTAGATTTCAATCGTGGATTTCTCTTGCCATAAGTCTTGGATCTCTCTAGACGTTAATCGTGAATTTCTCTAAATATCAATAGTAGATTTCCCTAGACTTCAATTGTAAATCCCTATTGACTTTAATCGTGGATCTCTAGACTTCAATCGTGGATTTTTATAGAATACAATCATGGATTTTTCTAGAATTCAATCGTGGATTTCTTTAGAATTCAATCGTGGATTTCTTTAGAATATAATCGTGGATCTCTCTATACTTCAATCTAAATCGTGAATTTCTCTAAATATCAATAGTAGATTTCTCTAGACTTCAATCGTGGATCTCTAGGCTCCAATCGTGGATTTTTCTGGAATACAATCATGGATTTTTCTAGAATTCAATCGTGGATTTCTTTAGAATACAATCGTGGATTTCTCTAGAATTCAATCGTGGATCTCTCTATACTTCAATCTTGGATCTCTCTAGACGTTAATCGTGAATTTCTCTAGATATCAATCGTGTATTTCTCTAGACTTCAATCGTGGATATCTCTTGATATTAATTTTGGATCCCTCTAGACTTTAATCGTGAGTTTATCTAGATATCAATCGTGGATTTCTCTAGATATCAATCGTGTATTTCTCTAGACTTCAATCGTGGATATCTCTTGATATTAATTTTGGATCCCTCTAGACTTTAATCGTGAGTTTATCTAGATATCAATCGTGGATTTCTCTAGATATCAATCGTGTATTTCTCTAGACTTCAATCGTGGATATCTCTTGATATTAATTTTGGATCCCTCTAGACTTTAATCGTGAGTTTATCTAGATATCAATCGTGGATTTCTCTAGAAAAAAATTTTAGATTTCTCTTGACTTCAATCGTGGTTTTCTCTAGATAACAATCTTGGTTTTCTCTATAATTTTATCGTGCTGTTAAAAATCCAATGATAATTTTCTAAAAGGAAAGAACGACACTTTCCACTCATACTACAATATCATATCCATCATTATGCTAATATATTTCAGCTCTTTCCGTAAGATTGTTATTTGTTTTATTCATAAATTAACCTACATATATATATATGAGAGAATGAGTGTCTTTTTGATGGATATTAACAGCTATAATATCTTTTAGCGGAAACAAATTAGCTAATAAAAAATCATTCAACAATATTGGAAATATATCAGCAGAGGATAAACACATTGCTGTATCACTAATCCCATGTAGCAGGTTGTGTTTTTTGTGGAAGCTCCAAAATGTTTCCAACGGCCTTCTTGCTTTAGAAAAAGTTAACTTCCCCAGACGTTTCATGATATTTAGTTTAAATCTCAACATACTATACCGAATTATATGGTGAAAAATTTTACTTTGTTCAAAAGTATAAATTGGAAGTTAATCCTGCAATCTGCGTTTTTCATCAGCGTTACACAGTTGGACAGTATTTTAGCCACAACGCTGCAGGGATTATAGGAAAGGATTCAGAGTAATACTCGCATTGTAGCAAGCTTTCGACAATTTAAGAATTTAGCATATAATAATTAAACGACCAAGAACCGAAGCATTTATCTCATTGGATTCTATTCTCTAGTTATTTTCCGTCTGCAGTAAAGAACAAAGTAGCTTTTTTTCAAAACTTAATGCCATTAACGACTTGATCGTCTACTCAAGGTACAAATTAGCCATATGGTAATATAGATTGTAAAGGAAGCAGACATCTGAAGAATTTAGACAGACTTGGTAATGATGAAGTCAGGATTATTAAGTGATATTGACAAGGCAACGCACATTTTTCCAAATAGAGCTTAAACCCAAGAAAAATTATATTTTAACGAATCTTGAGCTTACTAACATATAGGGCACTTTTGTTGCTGTCTTGTCCTGTACAAAACTATTGGTTTAAATACTTACATTTACATATTTTGCCGATATTGCTTTCAATTCAACATATTGTCTGGTCAACAAATAAAAAAAAAACCCCAACTCCATTTCGCTTTGGTTTTTGTTCATATGTGTACTTATCATGTTCAATATTGTTCCGATTGCAGAAGTAAATAAATGCACAGAGAAAATACATTGATTTTTCTTTCTGAAGTAGAATAAGTAGAATAAGACACACATACCACAAACACATACATACATGGCATCATACAAAAAATATTAAATTTCCATGTTAATGAAATAAACTATCAGGCTTGTTCTAAAGACAGTAAGCGATGCAAAATTGTGTGGAGAAAAAAAAAATAAAAAAATTTTATATAAAACTTTAACAAACTGAACATTGATCGGCATAAAGAGATCGTGGAATATGAATTGTTATGACATGTTGTGTATATGTATTTTGTGTGAGTTTTATATGTTATTTGAGAATTTTGATGAACTGCATTGTTATTGGGGTAATTTAAAGGTAAACAACAAAATATGTTCGTTTCCTGGTGTGAAAAGAGCCGACCACTGCTTTACACCACATAAGTTACTTATTGGCATTAACCAATCGACATTGTTATTTTTTTTTTTTTTTTTAGCAAATTGTGGTTTTATCCAAAAATTGTTATCGAAATTCTAATTTATTTCTTTATGTAGGTCTAATACACTTCTAGTAATAAATCTTTTTTGAGTATTTACCCAAACTCATACTCAACCACGCAATTTATCTAGTTTCTGTCAGCTTTGCAAGTATTTCCCACCTACAAACATTCGATTTACTACTACACTATTATTACTTTTGGGAATTTGCACTCAAATAAAATGAGAAACTAATCAAATCTGTGTGAAATGAAAAAAGAAATAAAAACAAATAAAGTAAGGAAATCTGAAATCATCAAAGGAATAAATAAAACTAAAAGAGAATAGAATAGAAAAATATGTGTGTGTGGCGCAGAGTATGTATTTGTGAGTATATGTAGTACATAATTGTGTTTAAGGATTAAGGAAATGAAATTAAAAAACTTTTTTTTTTTTTTTGTGTAAAGTAACTTTTAAATGTATTTCTGAGCTAAATTGAGTTAGACGCTCGTGTTGCAGAAACTGGCTATAAAGTGTTCAAAATATATCAAATCTGTGGGAAATTTATTACTTTGGTAATATTAGTTAGGACAGTTTTTCAACTAGTCAGTCATTGACTACTTTTGGAGTTGTTCAAGTGAGTAGGAATGCTACGGCTCTTTTATCAGTATTCGACAATTTTGAAAAGTAACAAAGCCATAAAGCAAGATTTTGCTCGAAAAGCTTATTTTACTATTGAATCCCCTAAAGAAACCGGAAAATATGGTCTGTTGCCAGTCTGTGCCAAATGTGCCAAATGTGACCGTACCTTAAGAAAAAAAACTTATTTCCAAAAAAAAAATGTAAATATAAGCGGAACTCAAACTTAAGTTTCTCTGCAAAAACATATTCCTATTTAAAACACAAACAGACGCCGACATACACAAAAACCACCCATACATGCATAAATTATTGTTCATATAAAATCTGGTCACACTACAAAAGCTTTCATTTCTTTCAATGATTTGTTTTTAAACGTAACTACCAACATAGCGTCAACAAATTTATTCAACCGACATATATATTTTTAGGAGTTTTAAGCGATTTATGCCACCGCATTTTATATGAACAATGCTTTTTGTTTTTTGTAACTCGTATCTACTTAAGTAATAAATGTTATCCGGTTAAGGGAAATGGATGAAAAGGAAACTTTTTACAGCAAAAAAAAAAAAACACAAACTTAACACGGTTGCTTAAGAGAGGTTTTGAACTTAAAATAAGAAAAGTTTTTGCGAAAACGAATTAAATTATTTGAAACAACAAATGACACTTTTAAAATTAAATTTTACTTTTGAGGGCAGGAGAAAGTTTTGTCGCAAAATCAAAAGTAAAAGTAAGGGGTGAATGACATAAAGGAATATTTTGCATAAAGAACTATTCTATAGGTAACTGTAAGAATTGTTATTTGTTTTAAAGTGGGTATAAATTATTTATATGCTCGTATACTAAGTATGTTAGAATAAAATTTGAGAATGAAATCATAGCATAAACTTTACTTAATTGCCGCTTAAAATAAGAGTCGTTCTGGCACAACTAAGATCTGTATGAAGCAACATGCTTAATGCCTGCTGGTCCCGCATAGACCGTGCCGTTTTTAATGTATGCCCAGCATGTGGTCAAGGTTCTCATGACACTCTCCACATATTCAACTGTCCAGCCAGCGCTACTTCACTTTGTCCTGAAGATCTGTAGACTCACCCACTGGAAGTAGCGCAATTTCTTGGACTGGATCTGGCAAAATCCCCGGATTAAATTTTGTAAAATGTGTCAGCTGCTACAACAACAGCAACACAGTAAAGTTGATTTTTCTAAACAATAGAAAAGGTTAAACAAGTTTAGCGGGCCCGGGAATGTGCTAAGAACAGCCTATGCCTGTTACTTAGTTCAGATCTCATTCTCTATTTTCTTTTTCTTGGAGATAGTTGGAGAGCAACATTTAAGTACAACATTCATGCGGTATGAAATTAACGGCTCGACATGCAGAGAAAAAACATGGTTAGACATGGTTACGACAACTACTCTGTGTTTTTGGTAACAATATATAATTGTTATGATTTTAACAATATTTTAGTTACTATAAACTTTTTTATATTTATCGCAATTAAAAAATTGAATATGGTTCACTAAAACGTAATTATTTTTAAAAAAATGTTTACCACAACTATTAAATGATAAGTATTCAAACATATTATATTATTAGTACAAAATACAAAGCTTTCAAAGAAGTGTAAAAGACCTAAATACAGTGTACATATAAAAATAATATTTAATTTCAGAAACTAAAAATTTATTAAATATAACTAAACATAAATGTATTTTTTTTTCTATATACATACGTTAAAAGTGCGCAAATATATATTTCTATTTACAAAAATATTAACTAGTGTTTAAAAATATGTAGAAATAATTGTGATTTACGTCATACAAATTATTGTTTTATAACTAATCATATTGTTTTATATTTAACCATTAATAATAAAATAATTGTGTCTCTTTATTCCAGATTATATCGGACCTGTATGTAATAGACATTTTACTAAATAAATTCATTAGAACATAATATGATTACTTCAAACTATAATATAGTTACCTTGGCTCATAATATGATTATGTATGACAATTTTATGATTATATTGGGTTATAATATCAAATTATGTTTAATAAGAAAATATTATGATGAAATATTACGATGATAATTGATCATTATACAATATTATAAATCTTATCAGAATATGTTGCTTCTAGATTATGTTTACCACAACTATGTTTTTCCTCTGCGTGCATATATGTTACCAATATATTGGAAAGATCTTTCCAGAAATTCTTCAGATTGCAAAGTGCTTTTAAACTTATAGCATTGCCAAAAGAACCGAAGGGCGATCATGATGTTGTATGTATTCGTTCAACGTTCTATCCATTGAAGATTTTGAGATGGTACATAGTTGAAACTCTAGGTATGCAATGTTCGACGCTCTGTCGTCAAAAGTTTTTCCCTGCAGAAACAATCTTTGACTGACTGAGATTTGGGTCGTTACGGAACAAAGATCATAGTAATGATGGTTAATATGTCTTGTTTTTATGCATTAGATAACAAATTCCAGAGATCAGATCTTCGGATGATATTATGTGGACATTTGCATGGACCTCGTTAGAGTTTAAGTCATCATGGAACAAAAGATCCAATGTGTGAGAAAAGTACAGGTCGCAATTTTAAAGATATTTCGATACAATTAGGACATGATATTTTCTAGGACACTTGGAACTGAAACTGGTTGAATTTGGTCCATTATTTCACCCAGCTCCAATAAATGTCCTACTCCCGAAATAGTGGTTTATCGGTTATAAATGGTATTCTATGGTCAGACATGACCGACTATACTTTCTTACTTGTTGTTTATCTTGTCAACTTAGTTGACATATCAATACACTGTATTAAAATTCAAGCCAATTCAATATACATAATTATTTTCATAAATTCCCTGAAGCGCTTTTTTTCAAACCTTTATTTATCTTTATTTATGTATTATAAAACATTTATTAACATGTCAACAATTCTCTAACTCCATTAACTCTTAGTTAGTTAATTAAATAATAAAATATAATACTAAAACAATATAATTAATTTATAACAATGTTTACAACACTAATGTTGATAATTATGAGTCTATTATGTAGTGAATGCATTAATGTACTCG
Source organism: Bellardia bayeri (assembly GCA_950370525.1). Classification (NCBI taxonomy): domain Eukaryota; kingdom Metazoa; phylum Arthropoda; class Insecta; order Diptera; family Calliphoridae; genus Bellardia; species Bellardia bayeri. Next base: position 17,056,470 of record OX493268.1, on the reverse strand, counting down.
TACGTTTAAATAATAACGAGCATTTTCTTAATTTGATTTTATGCACTTGCTGAAAATCACCTGTGCTGCAAATTTAATTACATTTTTCATTATATAAAAAAACAAACAACTACAAATCGTGTGTAAAATCGTTTATAATGGTGGTAATTAAAATTTGAACACATACAACACATGTTTTCATACACCAATAGCTGCTTCAGACTCAATTTTGTATGAGTTTTAAGGTAATTATAAGTTAATAAACATTAGTGAGGCGCCGTTTCTAGCAGTAAAGAGTTTAAGTGGCATTTTGAGAATCAGTTATTAAGAGGAGCGGTTTTGTTAATGTCTTGATTCTTTAGATTGACCAAGATCTATTATAGTTTTTAAAAACTTTTCGTAATGTGAGTTATAAAGTAAAATTAAACTGTGTGATATGCTACAAAACATAGGTCAACTATAATCTAATATGCCATATTGAACATTTGAGATGCCATAATGATTACAGCATGACTTGACATTTGTTGCCGTGTAATGTAACTACACCATAATCTTCTATAATGTCATGTTGTCAGGGCGTATCTTGGCAATGTTTGATTTGACACTTGCCGTGCTATGTAACTAGATGCCATATTGATCACGGTATAACTTGACAATGTTTTTTTTTTTTTGATACTTGTTGCCATGTTATGTTAGTACACGCACAGAAAAAATATAGTTGTGCATATTTACCACAACTATTTAAACATTTTTTAAAATATTATGGTCACTGTGATTATTTATATGATTTCTGCAACCATGATATTACCCCTCACTTTATTATAGCAAATATATATATGATTATAGCATTTATATAATGTTTGTGGTGATCAGTTTTAAGCTGTGTTCACATTATGTGTATTTGTCATGTGGACTGTCACTTTTTCGCATGTCAAATTTGTACATATAGTCTGAACACCTTCAAACAGTATCATGTGTTATTTCTCTGTGTGCAATACATATGACATTTTTGTATTTAGAACGAGTTCTATTTTAAAGTGATAAACCATCTGACATTAGCTGTTTTTTATAACCAAAATTTTGTGGCGGCAAAAATTAATTGAAATTTTAATAAATATAATTTATACGTAATAGTAAAACAAAAATACAAAAAAAACTACACAAATTTATTATTGAAAATGGAGGGAAAACTTGAAAAGGAGTTAACAAAAGCAAGTACATATGTATGTGACATAACCAACATATGAACATGTAATTTATAAACCGTACGTAAAACTCAAATTTTGACATACACATTAAATCACATATGGTAGAAAAGTGACATTCCACATGACAAATACACATAATGTGAACACAGCTTTATGCTGAAAAATTATACCATCTTATGTTGTTGTTGTCTATCATAATTAAAGAGCAACAAATTATGATAAATGGTTTCAACATAAACATGATTGCAACAAATATAAACATAGTTACTACAATCGTATATATGATTGCAGCAATCATCTAAATAGTAAACTTAACCATATTATGGTTACCTCAATCATACAAATAAATAATTACAGTTACCATAACATTGTTGAAAAACTTGTAAAAATGTTGACATTGTTGTGGTAAACATGCACAACTATATTTTTTCTCTGTGTGTATATGCCATATTAAACAGGGCATAACTTGACTATGTTTCGTTTTGGCATTTGTCGCCTTGTTTAACAAGCCAACATTTTTAGGTCTTCAGTAACCTGCAGACAAGTCAAATGGTTTCGCGAGATAAGATGTAAGAACTAAAATTACATTATATAAAAAAAATAAATTGGAAATAAATTGAAAAAAAAAAATCTAGAACCAGCGGTAATGCAACAAGTTCCTGGTTATGCGTAATCTAAACATTTTACAGGATTTTTGATATGCTATCTTGTTTTATATATATATTTAGTACTTTTAACATGTGTTATTTTAATAACATTTGTAAATGACTACTCATTCTAATGCCAGTCTACTAAATCTAGCAGTGCTACATGTTTATATATGACAAATCAATCAGCCAAACTTGTGTTTCGAAAATTGAATTCTAAACAGTTTCAATCTGATTAATTCTACAAATGCTTACGATATATATTCATTAGATTAATTCTAATAATTCGAATTAATTTTTAATTACGTTCAAACTTGTGTAAAATAGCGAGAAAACAGCAAAATAATTAAAGGATAATAAGCATATAATATATGTAGTTAGTTTTCCTTGGCATCAGCGTCCTTCTTGGAGATTGTCCTAAAAACAAAAAGGTATTCAAACAGGTGTACCAAAGACCGTACATTAAACATTGTTACCATAAAATCAGTTAGCTATTACGAAAACCACAATTATTGAAATTAAAGAGTTGTTTAAAATTACCTATGTTAGATTTACTGAACGTATGAGTAATATATACTATTTATCCTGTTGCGTATGATTAATACTAATATATAGCTAATTGTTATAGTTCTCATTATACCCTCAACAATTTGCAAATAACTTGCTAAATAAACATTTTTAAATTTGTTCATTTGCTCAGACAGTTCAACTTTATCTAAAAAAGCTCTTAATGACAGACGCGGTCATGTAAAAATTTACTAAAAGAATTGTCTTCGGCGTAAGGACGACTGGCATTCAATACAAAGTTATAGCGATCTCATAGCGATCAGTCCATAATTAGGCAAAGTTTCCATAAAGGCACAATTTTAAAATCACTTTAACATGCATACATTTTTTTAAAAGTAATTACATATATCCAAATAAAATTTAACACAAACCATATTTGTATGCACAGAAGTCGTGACACTAAAGTTTTGGATGATCGGTCTATAATAGGTTATAGATTCCATATATTTCCCATTTCCAAAAAACTCTTTTTGCACATTTACTGGGTGTAGGGTATTATATGCTCGAGCTTGACCAACTTTACTTTCTTACTTGTTGTATTTGTGCATTTGCATAGATTTCTAATTACGCTTACAATTCTAAAAGCATTCTACCACATCTTACACTTTCGTATTAAAAGCGAGAGACGGTAATTATATAATTAAATTCAGTGCACACATATGTCGTAATTGAATTATTATGACTGACAGAGGTTTAATTATGATTGTGCTACTGTAGACAATACATAGAGTAATTGTGCACAGTGAGTCAAGAAAATGCATTAAGATAATTTTAACCTTTAAATTTATTCCTTTATACTGTGGGATTAAGATGTGATGTGTATTATTAGCAGACATAATTTATTTATCCACTAAAAAACTGTCTAAAAAGTACACTTCCGAAAACTATAAATCATAAACATCAGCATCAGGTTGAAATTGAACACAAACAATTCAGATATTTTTTATAACCTACACCACCATGACGTTTCTAATGCCCAGAAATATTGGTCCAACACCTTAAAGTATACCGATCGACTCAGAATCACTTTCTGAGTCGATTTAGCAATGTCCGTCTATCCGTCTGTGTGGCTGGCTGGCTGTCCAAGTAAAGCTTGTACAGGTCGCAATTCAGAAAATATTTCTATAAACTTTGGTACGGTATTAAAACTGGTGCAAATCGGTCCATTATTTCACCAGGCCCCCATTTAAATGTCCTCCCGAAATTGGGGTTTACCGATCATAAATGTTTGAATTATGCTAGTATCCAAACAAATTTCATCACAAATGAGTGGTAAATGAAGCCAAATCATATCTACAAATTTTGTGCAGATTGGTCCATAATTGATCATAGCCCCCATATAAGGCCCACTTCCGAAAATCACTTTAAAAAGTATAACTCTCTTAAAAATGTTGGCATCCAAATAAAATTCAACACAAATAAGTTTTCTTATATGAAACAATACGGTACAATTTTATGACGATCGGTCCATAATTAGTCGAAACTCTCATATAAGACCCTCTCCGTAATTCACTTTAAGCTCCATAAATCTTTTAAAAGTCTTTATATCGAGATAAACTTTAACGCACATAATATTTATATTCACAGACATCATGACACTAAATTTTTGGATGATCGGTCCACAATAGGTTATATCTCCCATATAACGCCCATTTCTGAAAAACTGTTTTAGACATATACTGGATATTATAAGGTCGGGCTTGACCGACTATACTTTTTTACTTGTTTTATTAGTCTTTGTTTTTTTATTTGAGTTGTTATATAATTCGCTGAATATTCCATGTATTTTTTTATATAAATCATTTGGATTTGAGGATTGTTCAGTTTTCGATCCAATTGTTTTCGTGAATTTGTTTATTAATTTTTAAATTATTATATTGTGGACCCAGTCTGTCTGTGGTTATCTTTGAAATGTTTGAAAAAATATAGTTTTGAAAAAATGATGAAATTTTCTATAAGAATTTAGACAAATATCGAGTTGCACACGTAACCCACTATATGTGAAGGATAGTCCCCAGGGTTCTAAGTGGAACTACATTAGTCAGATTACTGAAATAATTTTGAAATTTGAAATAAAACGAATTTAAAAAATATTTTTTTTTTTGTGAAAAAATTAACTTTTAGAATAAAATTCTCTAGAAGAATTTGGACAATTTGGATATAGAAAGGGTAGTCCGAAGTGTCCTAAATGAGACTTTAAATGAGGATTTCTGAATTAATTAATTTTATCAAAAATACATTTTTTTCAAATTCCAAAATTATTTCAGAAATCCGACTAATGTAGTCTCATTTAGAACCCTTTGGACTACCCTTTCTATATATTGAGATACGTGTGCAACTCGATATTTGTCAAAATTCTTCTGGAGAATTTCATCCTAACAGCTAGATTTTTCAAAACTCAATTAAATATGACTGTTAACTGCTTAACAGTGGTCTGTTGACTGTAATATTATCTATGTTAAGAACTGTGGTTTTTGTCCGTGCTAGTTCCATTCGAATTTATGTTCACACACAACGAAAATTGAGTTGAAGCCTTGTATATTGTAGAATCTATTCTCATAATCGTTTATGTTTGCTTGAGCGAGAATTATGATATTTTATATTATTTAATATTTTGTTTATGTTGGCAAGAAAACAAGTAAAATTCAACTGTTGTGATCATATGTTCATGTAAAGGAATAACTTAAATAGTCTTTATGAATTTCATTAACAGGGGAGATTGTTTTTTTTGTAATTATTAGTTAGTTAGTTAGTAAGTTCGCTCCTCGCTTTTCGTTAAAGTTATTTTGATTTCCTTTCCTTCTTTTCTCAGACATGCAGTGCTACATTTGTGAACTGAAATTAACACCATCTGTTAAGTAACAGCTAAAACGTGTGTGTTTTTTTTGCTCTTAACATGGCCCTTATTGTTGTAATTAATTTAATTTGTTTCTTTGTTTTGTTTTCTTTAATTATATTTTTACTAATTTCTCATATTTGTTACGTGCTTCAGTATATGTAGTAGGTACTTGTACGTGTGGTGTGTGTAAGTTTTGTATGCGTGTGTACTTCTATTTGTATTGTCTGCATATATGTATATTGTATGTGTGTATTGTGTCTGTTGTAGTTGTTGTTTTTTGTTTAAACTCATACACTTATCACTCTTTATTCATCAAGATGTCAGTTAATTAAAAATGTTTATCACGTTTACAATGTTGACACGCTCTGGATGTTGAGTGAGTGAGTGTGGCGGTGAGAGAGTGAATGAAATCTACAATAACAAATAACCGAAAAATAAACAACATCAACACATGTACCGTGCACGAGTGAATGTGTGAGGCTGTGTGTGTGTGTGTATGTAAATATAAATAAATGACAAATAAACCTGAATGAATATATATTTATGAGGTTTTTTCCCTGTATTTAATTTATATTACTTATACGTACATTTATTTTAGGGTGTCCTTTAAATCTTAATGGAGTCTTAATGTAATATAATTTAATCATTAACCCGCTTATTCAAAAACGATTATTAAATTTAACAAACGTTTATTAAGACAGATTTACATATAAAAATTTCCTTAATAAACGTTTGTTAAATTTAATAATCGTTTTTGAATAAGGGGGTAAGTTGTTAAACACTTGCTTTAATACAATTTATTGAATAGTACGTGAAACTGTAGTAATTAGTTTCTTGCTGCTAAAGTTTTTAGGGGAATACCCTTGAATCGTTTACATGTTCTCACATGTTTTGTATGAATGCATTTATAAATGTACATATGTATTTATTTATTTCAATAACCTTTACTCTGGCCCCTACACACACAGAAACACTTGTTTTTGGTTGTCTGTATATGTAAATATGACAGGTATTTGATTGTGACATGTGTCAGGATGTGAAATTCATATTTCAAATTGAATATTACGCTTTTTTTATGATGTTGTGTGTACTTGCACAATAAAACATATAATGTCGTTTAATTTTTTTTGTTGTTTCTGATGTTTTTGTTCATTATGTTTATGGCTAATTAAGTATTGTCATATGCCAAAGGGCTAATTTTAAGTTTAAATAAAACGTGTTGTGTTTTCAATCAAATAAGCATTTAACTTTTGTGGTGCTCTTTAAATATTGCAAAGGTAAATACAAATAAAAAGACAAGTAAGAAGGTATAGTTGGTCACGCCCAACCATATAATACCCTACACCCAGTATATGTATAAAAAAGTTTTTCAGAAATGGGCGCTATATGTAAGATATCCTATTATGGACCAATCATCCCAAAAATTTAGTGTCATGATTTCTGTGATTATAAATATTATATGTATGAAACTTTATATCGATACAAATACTTTTAAACGATTTATAGGGGTTAAAGTGAATTACGAAGAGGGTATATTATAAAAAAGCACCATTATAAAATTAGGTGTCATAATTTCTGTATATGTGAAACTATTTCTGTTGAATTTTATTTGGATACAAACATTTTTAAGAAATTTATGATCTTAAAGGTGTTTTCGGAAGTGGGCTTTATATGGGAGCTACGACTAATTACGGACCTATGATCGTAAAATTGTAGCATATTATTTGTATATGTATATATAAAATATATTTGTGCTCAATATTATTGGACTACCAAATTTTTAAAAGAATTATGCTCTTTAAAGTAATTTTCGGAAGTGAGCCTTATATGGGAGCTACGAGTAATTAAGAACCGATCTTCACAAAATTTGTAGCTGTGATTTGGCTTTATTTACCACTCATTTGTGATGAAATTTGTTTGGATACTTGCATAATTCAAACATTTATGATCGTTAAACCCTATATCAGGAGGACATTTGTATGGGGGCCAGATGAAATAATGGGCCGATTTCCATTAGATTTAATCCCATCCATCCTTGGGCCGAAAAAATATCATGTACCAAATTTTATCGAAACATCTTCAAAATTGCGAACTGTACTCTGAGCACAAGCTTTACGTGGACAGCTACCATGCCAGCCAGACGGACGGACATCGTTACATCGATCCAGAAAGTTAATCTGAGTCGATCGGTATACTTTAAGGTTGGTGTTGGACCAATATTTCTGGGCGTTACAAACATCAGCACAAATCCAATATACCCTCCTCACTATGGGGATGTAGGGTATAAAGAGCAAGAGTGTGGACAGTAAATAAATAAAAAAAACTTGTCTCGTATAGATGTAAATATAATAAGCCGTAGTTTTTCTTAAAATAATAAAAAATAAAATATTTGCAAAATTTATTTCAATAACAATGAACTAATGAAATTTTGTTGACAATTTCTATGCAAATAAATTCCTAACATTCTAATTTTGTTGATTTTTTTCTGCTAGTTTAATTTAGTATGTATAATGCGAAAGAAAAAAAAAACACAAATATTCTTTATTAAATTAAAATCATAAAAAAATTTATGTTCATTTTGCTTGAGAGTGAAAAATCCACTCAAAGGTAGTGAAATATATTTGCGCCAGCCAAAGCTCTGTTAGGAATTTCAAGCTCTATTTAATGAACAATAGCATCAAACGGGCGACTGCTGCAATTGACTTTTACAAGATTAATTTTTCCTCTGCTTGTGTAGCTTTATTTCCCTTGAGTTTTTTTTTAGCTTTTCCTTGAAAAGAACAAAAGTTTTCCCCTTGGGTTGTTGTTCTTGGTTTTTTACGATTCATCTGTAAGATTAAATAGTTGTAAATTTTTTTCTTTATTTTTGTTCGCTGTTGATTATGCTAAAAAGCCAATTGGAGCTTAAACTTAAAGGAAAGTGTGCCCCGGTGTCGGAGGGGAGCTGTTAGCGGCTATTCCTCTTTAATCATTAGCTTGCCATTCAGGAGGTTCTTGATGCGGTGAAGGGAAAAGTGGTATGAGGGAAGTGGGAAAGGGAAAAGTCAGCTTTGGTACGCTGATTGTAAAATGGAAGTAATGGAAAGAAGTAGTATTAACATTTGTGTTAAAATGTATCACTAAGAAAATTCCTAACACCAATTGTCAACCCATTCTGACCAGTCGTTTCGCGTATATCGCAAGGTATAGGGGATGTTTTCCCGTTTTCTTATTACAACCTACATAGTTACGTCAATATGTTCCGACCATTTGTTGTTAGAAAATGTATCATATACACATTCATCGTCACTTGTGATCGTTTATGTAAAATGTATAACAAATCACAATGAAGGATCACTCTATCCCTCACCTGTAACGCGTCCGATGGGAGGCTGACAACTCCACATGAATGAACATTACCCTAATTTAGACAAATATGACCCGAATATAATAAGAAATCTAATGTCATTATTAAAGGGATAATGGAAGATCGTGAATCAAACTTCAAAATATCACAGATGCAGGAAACGTAGAAAGAAACGGTTGCAACTTCTTCCCAATAAATACACAATCTATCTGAGCTGCCTTAATCCAGAATGTATGACCTCAATCCGACAGTTTATTGATTGATTTTGTTTTAATTATAACAATCCTAATCAGTCCCATTGATTGCTGTGATCTTGTCAAAACCAAGTCATATCGATTTTATTTGATTGCTTGGTAGGATTCCTGCCTCCTTTTTCGCTTCTTTGGAAATTCTTTTATTTTGCTGTGTGAAATGTGAATTTTGTTTGTTTAAATTTTTTATTTCTTTAATATTTAAAATTTTAATGGCATTTTTCTTGTTATTAAAAGAATTTCTGCTTCCTTCCAAATGAGTGCGTAATTTCATAAAGTCAGTGATGCACATAAAAGGAAAGAATGTTTCTTTTTATGAAAACTGCAGTTAGAAACGTCAGAAAATAAATAAAAGAAATAAAATTAATTTAATAAGAGAATTTATAACAAAAATTTAAATTTAATAATTGTTGAGTTAAGAAATTAAGAAATCGTTAATAATGGAGTAAATAGTGAGAAGTTTTGATGATTTAAATAACATCTTTAATTTAATGAATTTACTATACAATTCCCTATTAAATATTTATCTTTTAAGCTACAAATTCTCTAGCTTTTGTTAAGACTTTTCTTATTCTAAAATTTGCTTTTCTTTCTGGCACATAAAAGCTACGAGTACATATCTCTTGTTAGTTTTCTTTCTTACTTACTAACAAAAATTATTATATAAGAAAAATTATTCCCAGTTGGTTAAACAAGACATTAGTACAAGTCTTTAACATAAATTTTGTCTTTCAAATGCAGCATGCAACAAATATGTATACAATGCTGCTACCAACAGCTTGGCTCTGGGAAATGTGAATTAATACAAGAAACAAGTTGAAGAAATCTTTAAAATATTATATAAATATCTCTTAACATTTCTTTCAATATTTTACTTGTGTAATATTGCAAATGAAATAGGACTTGTAGTAGTAGTTGTAGTTATAAAGACATTTACAAGTTTAAAATTAAAAACTTTGCCTTGTTGAACATGAAATAAATATGAAAATTTTATATAAGAATGTTGGATATTAGATAAATAGAGATGAAAAAGAATTAATTCTGTATTTGGTTTGACATAGATTTGATTGGTTGTATTCGTATTAAAACAAGTAAGAAAGCATAATCGGTCAAGCCCGACAATATAATACCTTACACCCAGTATATGTATAAAACAATTCACAGAAATGGGACTCTATGGGAGATATGACCTATTATGGAGCGATCATAAAAAAATTTAGTGCCATGGCTTCTGTAAATATATGTCATGTATATACTTTTTCTCGATATTAATACCTTTAAAAGTTTTATGGAGCTTAAAGTGAATTACGGAGACTAATTATGGACCGACCATTATAAAATTAGGTGTCATCATTTCTGTATATATGAAACTTATTTGTCTAAATTTTATTTTGATACCAAAATTTTTAAGAGAGTTATGCTCTTTAAAGTGATTTTCGGAAGTGGGTCTTATTTGGGAGCTACTACTAATTATGGACCGATCATTATTAAATTGTACAGAATGATTTGTATATACATAAAACTCATTTGCATTCAATATTATTTGGATGCCGATGTTTTTAAGAGAGTTATTCTCTTCGGAAGTGAGTCTTATATGGGAGCTACGAGTAATTAAGGACCGATCTTCATAAATTTTATAGATGTTATTTGGCTTCATTTACCAATCATTTGAAATATGTTTGAATACTTGCATAATTCAAAGATTTATGATCGTTAATCCCCTATTTTGGGAGGACATTTGTATGGGGGCCAGGTGAAATAATAACCGATTACCACCAGATTCAATCCCATCCATCCTTGGGCTGAAAATTATCGTGTACCAAATTTTATCGAAATATCTTGAAAATTGCGACCTGTACTCTACGCACCAGCTTTACATGGACAGCCAGCCAGCCAACCTGCCAGACGGACGGACCGACGGACTGACATCGTTAAACCGACTCAGGAAGTGATTCTGAGTCGATTGGTGGGTGTTGGAACAATAGTTATGGGCGTTACAAACATCAACACAAATCCAAAATACCCTCCCCACTATAGTGGTGTAGGGTATAAATAAGCTAAAAGCTAAAAAATTAACTGGAATTTTTGATGATTTCAGAGAAATTGCTCCGTTTAAAAATTATTGAAAATAGCTCCCATAGAATAGACAAATATCTACTTTTGCAGTAATGAAAATGTGACCCAAAACAGGTACTTCTACATTGTCTTGCTGGCATGTTTAAAGAACTGAAACAGCTGAAATGTCTCTGGCTAACTGTGAATGCCCTTATTGGGAAATTTGTATGACAAAATGTCAATGATTACATTTACACAATACACAGTTGATATTTAATAAAATATTTTTTGCAATACAACCTTTAAAAGCTGTCTGTCCAAGGCACACAACAGTTACCCAAAGGTATTCTTGTGCAATCGTATAGTTGCATTTTAAAGTATATTTTGGGAATAAAAATTTAAGTTTTATTATGAATTTTTATTTCAACAAAGTTTAAATAACAAAATTTGTTTTATAAAAATTTGATTGTGAATAAAGGAATTCAAAACATAAAACACTGAGGGATGGAATAGAACATAAAGGAATAATTTTTGACATTTTGCAGTTTTAGTAGCGATTTTCTCTGACATTTCGTCAGTAAAATTGATATCTTAGAACCTCTCCTTATTTGCCTGGCACATAGAGTGGTTCGCCTTCCATACTCGCCCTCAGTCACCCTCTAGGCTTAAAGATAATGTAAAAACAATTCCAGGAATAATTTTTTTGCCACGCCTACAAATATCGCCCTTTTGAAGGGTGATTCAAGTAGAGATACTCTTTTCAATAGCCTTTTTTTGACAGATCACGTGTGAGTCGTGTCATGCTGTCATGTTATTATTGTTTGGCATTGCATAATGGAAAGACTTACGCCTGAACAACGTTTTCAAATCGTTCAAATTTATTACGAAGATTCACGTTCTAGGAGAAATGTGTTACGTGCATTTCGCTCAACTTATGGTCACCATAATCGGTGATATCACACCGTTAGACTTTTTCCTGTGGGGGATATGTAAAGTCTAAAGTTTATGCGGACAAACCCGCTTCGATTCAGGTGTCATTCGCCAGTTACCAGTCGAAATGCTCGAACGAGTCATCGAAAATTGGACTCAACGGATAGACTATCTGCGTCGTAGCAACGGCCAACATTTGATAGACAGAATCTTCAAAAACTAAATGCCAAAGAATGTTCTTTCAAATGACAATAAACATTCCCCAATAAATTTTAATTTTCTGTGTTTTTCCTTTTAAAAAAGTAGGGAACCTCGAAATGGATCACGCTTTAGTATTTTGTTCACTGTGTCGCTATTTTTAATCCGATCATAACATTTTATATACCGGTGTTCTGGCTCTGTAAGGGCTAAATTTTTGTTGTTAATCACTCTCCTGGCATGTATCTCACTCAAAACCCACCATGCCGACCTTAAACAACATATTTACATATTTGTTCATTATTGCATTCATTCCATCATTCATAATCATTCAACTTTGATAATGGCTTCAACAGAAACTGTTAAAAAAGAAAGATAAATATTAAACATGTAAAAAAAATATTTAAACAATGTTGCTTATCTCAGGATTATTAATATTGCCAGTAAACGAATAATGTTATTTTTTTTTATTTCCTTTTATAACGACACAAATGTCAAACTCAAATATATGTATGTTTTTTAAACCTTTATTTAATGAATGAAAATATCACACAAAACCAAATACATACATACACGTGGGATATTTTTTCAGGCTGATTTAATTGTGTTTAATAAAAGTTTATTGAAATTATTTTTTGGAAATTAAAACTTTATTATAAATTAAATGAACAATAACAAGGAATATATGTCTTCTTTAAAGCATAACTACCAGTGTGACCATTTTGGCAATTTTGCAGCTAGATTTAGCATTTTCTATTTTGATTTAGCTGCAAATTTTCGATTTAGCATTTGGCATTTTTTTTTTAGCATTTTTTAATAATTTGTTTAACATTATCTAGCTTCAATTTATTTTTCATTTTTACCCCAATTAAAATGAAAATATATCTACACCATATTTTAATTATGATTTTGAAAATTTTTTGAAAACAAGAACAAATATAAATTCTGAAACTGAAAAAGAAATAAGAATAATATGTAGAAATTTCATAACACAGTTAATATTTCAACTAAGGCAAAGATTATCCAAAAATTTGTTAAGTTTAAAACATGGTGTAACTATACAAGGTGAGTGCAAGAGCACAGCTGACTGGCTTTGCTTACAATTTACTTATGTCAAAAGTAATAATTTTTCAAGTATTTTTGACAGTAGTACATTATTTTACACAAACAAAATGTCTGTTGTTTTTGTATTCTGTTGTATTTGTTGCCGATTTGCACTCACCTTGTATAGTTACACCATGGTTTACAATATATTAACTTTTTTGCTGTTGACAATAGTTTAAAAATAAATAAAAGTAAATTATATGAAAATTTCAAAGAAGAAATGATAAATTTTTCAAATGATGAAATTACAACTTTACAATTACAATGGCAAAAATTAATTTCATACGAGTGGCAAAATCAGAACTCAACTATTGAGTTTTGGATACAAGTTTATGAATACAGGAATGCTGTGAATGAAAATCCCTTCAAGGAATTGTCCGATTTTGTTATGAAATATTTAGTTTTGTTATTTAGTAATGCAGAAGTTGAACGTGTATTTAGCGGAATGAATCTTTTAAAAAAAAATAAAATAAGAAATAGAATTAAATATAATGAATTCAGTCCTCTATATAAGATGTGGATTGAATAAATGCTGCCAAAGTTTTCAAATAACTAAAGAATTAATCCAAAAATGTGATACATATACATATAATATTATAACAGAGCCCTCAGAAAGTGAAGAATACACTTTTGATGAAGTATTTAATATGTCGCTAAAAGTTGTTATTTTTGTTTAAACTAATTTATTTGTAAAGTAAATATAAATGCTATTAAATAGCAAATAGTTTTGCTTTTACATGAATTAATGGTCGCTTTTGTCCAAAATTGTTTTATGTATTTATACATATATATATTGACATATATATATTTACATATAAAGACAGAAAAATATATATTTTCAATTTTTGTTTTATAATTTTAAATTACGATTTTTTAAGAGAATATATAATTTGTTTTTGAGTTCGATGTGGTTTTATTTATACAATGAAACATAATTTGTACAAATAGTAAAGAATTTCTTCATAATATTATTAAAAAAAATTTTTAGCATTTTTTGTTTTCGCATTTAAAAATCCATTTCGAATTTTTTTAGCATTATGTTGGATAGGATAGGATAGGCCACACTTATAACTATATGAAAAATTCATTATAGTACATAGCATTATAACAAAACTATGACAACAAATTTAAAAAAAAAATTAAAAATGAGCAATAATTGCTTACTTATTGCTTTTTTTTTAAGTGCATAACTTTACAACTTTATGATAGTATTTTAAAAATTTAAATTTTCCTTATATTTTCTTCCGTGTTTATTCTGTATTAGCCTTCATCATTTATTTGCCACCCTTTCATGTGTTTTGTACTTAACAATTGTTTTTACGAGTATATAAATTTAAAATATTCTTAAATAATTTACTATCATCTCTTTTACACACAACCAGCCAGCAGTGGTTTATTTCATTTCCGGTTGTTAATCATCATCATTGTCAGCTACCAAAACACAAACGAAAAACAAACAGCAACGATAAATTTTGGTTTAATAAAATTTATTTTAATAAAAAACAAATAAAGCCACAATGATTTATGCAGCATTTTCAGGTTTTTTTTACGTATTTTTATTAATTCATTAATAAATAACTGCAATATTTATAATATTTAATATAAAATGGGGTTAAATTTGTATTACCATAAATTGCAGAAAATGCTATGATTAAATATATTTATCAGCCAGAGAGACAACCACAGGACCATTTATTGAATAAAAAACCTGATAACAAGAACACAACATAATTATATACTCCGGAAAGTGTTGGCAAGTTTATAAATGTGTTTAAAAACAAAAATAAATTATAAAATAAATAAATAAAACTATCAAAAGATGGTTATTTAATAATTTTTTATTATATTAACTAGCAGCAAATGTACACAACATTTAAAATCAATTAGGTCCTATAATAACAACGCCTTTTTATAATGTTATAAAGTTATAAAGTTATAAAGTTATAAAGTTATAAAGTTATAAAGTTATAAAGTTATAAAGTTATAAAGTTATAAAGTTATAAAGTTATAAAGTTATAAAGTTATAAAGTTATAAAGTTATAAAGTTATAAAGTTATAAAGTTATAAAGTTATAAAGTTATAAAGTTATAAAGTTATAAAGTTATAAAGTTATAAAGTTATAAAGTTATAAAGTTATAAAGTTATAAAGTTATAAAGTTATAAAGTTATAAAGTTATAAAGTTATAAAGTTATAAAGTTATAAAGTTATAAAGTTATAAAGTTATAAAGTTATAAAGTTATAAAGTTATAAAGTTATAAAGTTATAAAGTTATAAAGTTATAAAGTTATAAAGTTATAAAGTTATAAAGTTATAAAGTTATAAAGTTATAAAGTTATAAAGTTATAAAGTTATAAAGTTATAAAGTTATAAAGTTATAAAGTTATAAAGTTATAAAGTTATAAAGTTATAAAGTTATAAAGTTATAAAGTTATAAAGTTATAAAGTTATAAAGTTATAAAGTTATAAAGTTATAAAGTTATAAAGTTATAAAGTTATAAAGTTATAAAGTTATAAAGTTATAAAGTTATAAAGTTATAAAGTTATAAAGTTATAAAGTTATAAAGTTATAAAGTTATAAAGTTATAAAGTTATAAAGTTATAAAGTTATAAAGTTATAAAGTTATAAAGTTATAAAGTTATAAAGTTATAAAGTTATAAAGTTATAAAGTTATAAAGTTATAAAGTTATAAAGTTATAAAGTTATAAAGTTATAAAGTTATAAAGTTATAAAGTTATAAAGTTATAAAGTTATAAAGTTATAAAGTTATAAAGTTATAAAGTTATAAAGTTATAAAGTTATAAAGTTATAAAGTTATAAAGTTATAAAGTTATAAAGTTATAAAGTTATAAAGTTATAAAGTTATAAAGTTATAAAGTTATAAAGTTATAAAGTTATAAAGTTATAAAGTTATAAAGTTATAAAGTTATAAAGTTATAAAGTTATAAAGTTATAAAGTTATAAAGTTATAAAGTTATAAAGTTATAAAGTTATAAAGTTATAAAGTTATAAAGTTATAAAGTTATAAAGTTATAAAGTTATAAAGTTATAAAGTTATAAAGTTATAAAGTTATAAAGTTATAAAGTTATAAAATTATAAAATTATAAAGTTATAAAGTTATAAAGTTATAAAGTTATAAAGTTATAAAGTTATAAAGTTATAAAGTTACAAAGTTATAAAGTTATAAAGTTATAAAGTTATAAAGTTATAAAGTTATAAAATTATAAAATTATAAAGTTATAAAGTTATAAAGTTATAAAGTTATAAAGTTATAAAGTTATAAAGTTACAAAGTTATAAAGTTATAAAGTTATAAAGTTATTAAGGGATCTAATTTACAGAAATATTTTACGCATTAAAATTGTTTTGTAGTGCTAAAATCTCAGTTTAGCTCCCATAACTATTTAATGTGATTAAATATACTTTTTTTAAATTATCAGTAAACTCCTGACACCTCGTCGTTGTCTTACTCTGTCTTTGCTGAGTTCATTGCCACCTGGACTCCTGGTTTTTCTCTTTTCCTACATATTGTTCACCTTGCCAATAATAACATCAATTTTTTCCTATAGAATTTTTCAATTTATTTCTACTATATGTGTTAATTTTTTCTTTCTGGTCTCATCATTGCCATTCACTGACCACCAGCAGTGTCTCCTATAACTGGTAATCATTGTGAACGTGAAGTGGCACAGTAGCGTTACTACATTAGTTTAACTTGTTAAAAGCTTTTAATGAGTTTTAGCTGCAACTAAGTAAATATGTAGTAAAGCGTAGACAAAGTAGAAGCATTTAGCGTGTTGCTGAGTGTACTCCACCATCATTATTATCATCAGCGTTGTCATGTTGTAGTTTTTAATAAATTAAGTAATTTTGTTGTAACAAAACATTTTTCTTTTCTCTGAATATCGTTGAAATTCTTTAAATCACATGAATAAATCATGTGTGTGGTAGGGTTTTTTTTTTATTGTAATGCGTTTTCATATGTATGTGTCCGGTGCACAAATGGAGTGGGAAGGCTGAAATGTGTAGAGTAACCAGAGTTACCGTGTGTGGCATGAGGTTAAGGATTTGCAAAATATTGAAAATATTCCGGCTGTCTGGATTCTTTTTTCAGCATTTGCGTAAAGAATTTCTTACGAATCTGAGAATGTTAGAAACACGTGTTTAAAAAGGAAAGAGAGTTGCTTTAATGGCAACTCTTTTCCCTTACAATCATGGTTCAAACAGGTGCAGTCTCGTTTCGTTTACAAAACACAGACTTAGTCAACAGTTCATCGTCTTGTTTCTTCACCTTTAACAATGTGATAATGACAACGGCAAAAAAAAAAACGAAAACATTTCCCAGAATGAAATTTTTAATTAGGACAACAACTACCCACTGTTTGTACATTGTTGTAATTAAAAATTTTAAATCATGTTAAAGCGCGTAAAAAATTCAAGAATTCGTGTTTACACTAAAGTGTATTGAGAAGACATAAATAAGCAACGTTTAACTTTGTTGAACAAGAAACACAATGATAAAAATGTAAGAAAAGGGATGGAAAGGCAAACAAATTTTACGCTGATAAAAATTTTCTATAAAAATTTTAGAAAATAACACGCTGGCATAAAAATTAAAGCTGATACAAATTTTCTATAGCAAGTGTTGAAGACTTAAATGAAATTTAACGCTGACCTTTGCCAAGGGTAACGGAAATACGAAGCTGCAAATCCCCAAGAAACGAAGTGCAGAGACTGTCGCATAATCTTAGTAATATGCTGCGTTGCCAAAGCACATGGAGATCTCTTCCTATTCATGACATAGCAAAAACATATTTGATCTAAATTTCGCATGATATAAACAGAAACCCTTTAGGAACCCGGGACGTGCAAGAAGTTGGGAATTTTCAAGTCATTAATAGGGTTAAAATAGGAGACATTTCAATGGAGTAATACTCGACGGAGCGCATTTAATCGTTAAGCATGAGTTGGTATTTGTAGCCCGCGTTCGATTCCCAGCCGCTGTCACTCAAACAACATCAGTTTCTGATAATTATTAGTTTTCTTTCTTGCCATCATAACTAATACTTATCACAGCGCCCTCCTTCGGTGGTATAGCATTGAAACGCCACCGAAGTAAAATAATTAAATAAAGGCATTAAAATCAAGCTTTAACATTAATGCGCCTACTAAGCATCAGAGGCGCTGCAATTATGCACTAAAAACAAATATAATGCGCAATTGCAGAGTTGTGATATAAAAAAAAGTTTTCTTCTTTCACCAACATTACTTCTTGAACTATCCCCTTTCCAAAGAAAGTGTTACTTCTCTTTCAAAAAAAAAGTAGAACGGCAGAGAAGATATGGTGGATATTTGTAGAGTAGCAATGGATATATGTTCCTTTTAAGAACATTGCAAAAACATTATTAAACTAAACTTCGCTGGATCTAAATAGAAACCCTTTAGGAATCCAGGCGTACTCGAGCCTTTTCAAGTCTTTGGTAGTGTTAAAATAGGAGATACTTCAGTGGAGGATTACTAGCCGGAGGAAGTAGTAATAGAACTGATGAATTTCTCTACTTACTTTTCATGGTAAAAGGAATTAACCTAAATGGTGGACCAAGGAAATGAGTGATCAGAGGTCATCAGCAAGAAGGTTGTTTAACAGGGCCAAGAGTACTAAATGCACCGGAGACTGAGACATATACAAGGTGTTCTATAACAAGGCAAAGGAGGATCTGAAAAGAGCACAAATCACCTAATGTATTTCATACTGTGAGTCCATTAATTCTGTTAATGAGGTACTATAACTCCCTTGAATATTATTCAGAGATCATAGAGCAATTGGAAGCTATCAAAGCAATGACTGCTTTTGAACGGAATCTAGCTTAGAGACTCTTGCCGTATTTGTGGAGAAAAACTTTCCCGGTTGCCAGAATGTAGATAATTAAGGATACGGTACCAGTGGATAATAGAAGACATTGTAAACATGGATAAAGTAACGTGATTTGGGGTGGCCAAACACTATAACTTCTAAACGATCTTTATTTTACAAGTAATATTGATATGCGCATCGTTAGGGCTGACAATTTATATCAAACATAAATGTTTTCTATCAGACATAGATATTTTTATGTCACACTTGTAATATTTTATTGCTAATTTTTTATATATGGAAAATATTTATGTAAGAAACATAACAATTTTCTATTTACAGACATTATTTTTTTGTCTTTTAAATCCACTGTGTTTGTACTTTCGCTAACATTTCTATTTACTCGTTCTGGTAGCTGTGCTAAAATGTAGTTGCAAATTGTATTTCAAGATAAATTAAATTGATTTTCATTCCAAAATTGTTGTAGTTTTTGTACGTGTGAAATTTGTACATGAAAAAACTTTTAAAGCAAATCAAATTGTCGCAGACAAACGACATATGTACATACATACGTATTTAAATATTTTAGAAATGTTTTAACATCATCAACATGTAGTTAAATTAAATCGTACATAAATATATTTAAAAACATAAAAATAAATTTAACAAATTGTTAAGATTTTTCAACAAAAAAAAAAAATAAACATACAAGCATTTAATTTAGTTTAAACAACAATTTAAGTTGATTTTTAAGAAGTTGTTAAAGTTAAAATTAACTTATGATAAATCTATTTATAAGATTCAGCATTCAGTACAAATTATTGTTCATTGTAATTGTTTGTTCATATAAAAAACATTTGCTGGAAATAGTTCTTAGCAGTTTAAAATGCTTCAACATGTCAACTAATAACACTTCAAAAAATCACAGAAAATTAATTGTGCCATTAAAATCTTTGGTAATAAAAGAAAAGTCATAGACATTTAAATAGCTTTTCATACATTTTCCTAACAGTTTTGTGTTGGCTTATGAAATTCAAATTTCAAATGCAAATACGAAGTAATAAGATTTTACAACTTCAATCAATGAAAATAGAATGCAAACGGCAAAGAAAAATTGTTCTAATTTTAGCCAATATTGATGTTGACTGGTTGGCTGGCTGCATGTATGTTTTACTCTGAAGTTGCTTTTGACATTTTTTCTTTGTATATTTGTAGATTGCCTTGTGGTGCTGCTATTGTTAAAATAAGAAAATGAAATAATTAAATTATACTTTGGATTTTAGCCAAATGCAACTTCTTTAAGTTTGTTTTTCTACTTATTTTTCTCCTGTTTTTGCTGCTACATTTTTAGTTTGTTTTGTATTGTATGTGCAGTTTTTTTATGTATATTTTGGAATTAGTTTTTTCATGCTGTTGGTAAACTGGGAATAAAGAAAAGTCATAAAATGTTACCGGCAGTTTTGCAGTTAGCAAATGAGACCATTGCATTAGATTTATAAAGATATATTCAAAAAAAAACTGCATCCTGCTCAAGCCACATGTCAATAATATTCATATCATCAATAATAGGCCAAAATTTAGCTGTTGACATCTCTCGATAGCGTGATCCACTCACCGTAACCATATTTCCAGCTCAATTTTTAATCATTTAAGATCTGCTATGATTTGGAAAATTAAATGTCATAAATCTCATATTGCAATCTCATGTTGAATGCTCACAAATACTACTCCCTCTATACTACCTCCCATAACCTATTTTTCTAGTTCTAAAAAATGCATTGCGTGATAAGGGTCCGCCTTTAAGTACTGAACAAAAAAAAGACACTCAAAGTCAAAAAACAAAACCATGAAAAACATGTGAAAACACCTTACATTTGCTTTCATCAGATGTTACAGACAGCTACTGTAAACAATAAGACTTGCATTGTGTACTCAATAATAAACGTGTTTATCTCATCAATAAGACTGGTAACGTGTGAGCACAGACTAATTGAAGACTGCTAGTAAATTAACTCACTCACACTTAAGTTACGGTCACACTTGTCAAATATTTCTCGAAAAAGACGCAACCACTAAATAGCATATATTTGAACTCCTTTCTTTATTGAAAAAAACTTTCCTTATTTAGGCCAAAGCACAACAAATATTTAGTTTTCATTTATTTGATGCTGTTTGATCTGGTAAATCTCTTGTAAGAGTAAACAACGTCAAACAAATTTGTGCTAAAACAAGTGATGGTTTGGCCTAAATAAATAAACGAGTTGGAATATATGTTATTTAGTGGTTACTTCTTTTTCGGCAAATATTTGCCAAGTGTAACAACCCTACCTTTTGTTGATGTCATCACAATAGTAGCCAAAAGACTTCACTTGTTGTTTAATGCCTCTAGCCTTTACATTGGTTAATCGTTGACCCACCAATATTAAGCCTGGACTAACGTAATACTGTATAAAACCATCTTGAAACCAATTTGAACATATGACATCGAACTATGGACAACGGCTAACAATTCCAGCATTAATGATATAGAGAGATAATATAAGAAATGTAAGCATCCACAAGAACAAGAAGATGTCATTGTAGTTATCCAAACTTCGACATCCCACCAGTAGGCGTTACCCTCGAAACATGTCAGACAGGAACTATTCAGATTAGAGGAGTGCATATGGAGACATGTGCAGTATCCATTTAATCACAGCTCATATATTATAATATTAAATGACATTTACAAAGAAGTCATCACTTCTGTGGTAGTAGGATATCGTCAGATATCGTATTTAGACACGTTCTGGCACAACTAAAGGGTGATTTTTTTTTCTTTTGGCAGACACAATCGATGCTAATATTAAAGTATTTATTCGTGAGATACTTGCCTATATGCTGGAAAGAGTATGACATACCACCCACATATTTAACGGACCAGCCAGCAATACTTTACTATGTCCAGAGGATTTACTGACTCATCCTGTTGAATATCACAATCCCTTAGACTTGATCTACTTGCACAATCCTCTGTGCAAACTTATTTCTGCTATGACAACAATAAAGAGTAGTAGAGTCAAAATATTGTGCAACACTTAATGCGCAATAAAAGCACGTTTTTTTATAGAAGGAAAGGGTGATTCAATAGCCTTTTTTTGACAGATCAAGTGTGAGTCTTGTAATGCTGTCATGTTATTTTTGTTTAGTATTGTTTGGCATTTCATAATGGAAAGACTTACGCCTAAACAACGTTTATAAATCGTTGAAATTTATTACGAAAATTCACATTCTGTGAGGAATGTGTTTTGTGCATTTCGCTCAACTTATGGTCACCATAATCGGTCTACTGAGCGCACTATTCGCAACACCCTCACCCATTTTGAGACCCAGCATTCATTATTGGATAATATTCGGACGAATAGAACATGTTCAGCACGCTGTGGAGTTTGTTGTGGGCCGGTGGAATCATCGGTCCAAATTTCTTTAAAAATGATGCCGGTGCGAACGTAACCCTCACTGTCGACCGTTATCATGCCATGATAACCGACTATTTGATGCCAGAAATTGAAGTTCGTGATCTCGGCGACATTTGGTTTCAGCAAGACAGCGTCACTTCCCACACATCGCATCAATCAATGGATTTATTGAGAGAACACTTCGGTGAACACATAATTTTTTGGTTTTGGACCGGTCGATTGGCCACCAAGATCGTGTGATATCACGTTAGAGTTTTTCTGTGGGGATATGTAAAATCTAAAGTTTATGCGGAAAAACCCGCTTCGATTCAGGCCTTGGAGAAAAATATCACGCATGTCATTCGCCAGTTACCAGTCGAAATGCTCGAATGAGTCATCGAAAATTGGACTCAACGGATAGATCATCTGCTACGTAGCAACGGCCAGCATTTGATAGACATAATCTTCAAAAACTAATTGCCAAAGAATGTTCTTTCAAATGATAATGAACATTCTACATACAATTTTTATTTTCTGTGTTTTTTTTTTCTTTAAAAAAGTAGACAACCTTGAAATGTATCACGCTTTATTATAAAAATTGGTGGTATTTCAACAGTCTTCAAAGCTTTTTATGTAAAAACATTTAAGCTGCTATCCACTCATTTTAAATTCGCCAGTATAAAGCCTAGGAAGTAGGTTGTTGGGTAAACAATTATATGTAACCATATCCCTATTTGAGTTCTCAGTACTGCTGGGTAATAAAGAAGTTTGTGAAAGTGAGTGTTTGAGCAAATATAAAAATAAAATTGTGATTAAAAGAAAACTTTGGTATTTTAAAAATAAAGTTTTTTTTTATATTTGTTCTCTTTTTGCATGAAAATAGATAAAACTGTACAACGCATTGTTATGGTAATACAGTTGGCAATAATGTGTTTTGGTGTTTAAATGAAGGCTTTTGTTTTAAATAATGATAACTTTGCAACTTTAAGTAGCTCGATAAATAGGAAACCTCTGTTGACATACATATAAACAATCAGACTTACCAATATTTTGAAAGGAAATTTTAAAATTTTGTTGTGAAGTTTCAAGTGGAATGCTTTTCCTGTACAACTTTGATATTACATATTACCCTGATTATTTTCCATTTCATACAAGCATATTCATTTCTAATTTGTTATCCTAGCCTGACATAAATAACCACTACAATATCTTCATTTATCACCATATCCTAAAACACATTCTTAGTTAGCACTCCCATCTATTTGCAACACCTCAGTGCCAACATATTCCAAATAAAAATCTTATACAACATCATGTGTTGTAAATATATGACGGGATTATTATTATTAATTTTTTCTCCACTCAAACTGCAAAATCTCCAACTGTTTTTTGTACACTCAGCATTTCGCTGTCATTTTACGGCATTATTGTTGAATTATTCATGGTACAAGTTATGAAATTTACTAGAGAGTTTCAACATAAATACAAGAAACAGCTAGAAAAGAACTAAACTAGAAGATACAAACACACATAACAGCTGAGGAATATAGCAAACAAAAAAG
Source organism: Bellardia bayeri (assembly GCA_950370525.1). Taxonomy (NCBI): domain Eukaryota; kingdom Metazoa; phylum Arthropoda; class Insecta; order Diptera; family Calliphoridae; genus Bellardia; species Bellardia bayeri. The sequence goes on along the minus strand of OX493268.1, from coordinate 17,032,494 downwards.
GATGTAAAAAAATATGATGTACTAGCATCATGTCAAATAATGAAATGGTTATGGATCATTTCGTATGCTACTTGCGCTGTAATAGCCAGATATATTTAGGCATACTGACAGTCAAACAAACATACATACATACATTACAGTTCTATAAAATTCTCAAGATGACAGAAAGCACAGCATGACAGAAGTGTTATGAAGTATAAATTGTACAAGCTCTACATAACCCAGTAAATGTTTTGGAATGAGGAAACAGCATTTAGATAAATAACCCAGCTGTAAAATTAGTTGTATATCTTAATTCGAAATGTGAAAGACAAACTATAAACTGTAGTTAAGAAAATAATTCCCCCGCCATGTTGTCAACGGATTCATTAGCCAAGAAAGCAGCCTCCATCCCAAAGAAACGAATGGTTGGCATTCAACTTTCATCGTGCAAATCTTGCGTTACTGCTGAACTCTACAACTGCGTTCACAGAAAAAAATAAAAATGAGTTTCAATTAAAATATTTGTGGAATCAATTAAAAATTTAATTGAAATCGGACCTGTAAACAAAATGATAGTATCAATTAAATAAAATGTGAGATTTATTTGAAAATATCAGAAAAAGTAATTGAATCAATTAAAATTTTAATTGAAAATTATTTTAAAGTCAATTAAAGGTTTAATTAAAAAAAAAACATGATTTTTTTTTCTATGTTTCAAGCGGCCACCTGTGCCACAATAAGGGCCATATAGTCCAACAATGATTGTCGCAGAACTGCAACACTGATTCCATTTCACGTAGTCGAATACAAAATGTAATAACAGTGATAGCAGGTCACTGTCAGATCAGTGATCATGGTACACAGAAAAAAAAATCATGTTTTTTTCAATTAAACCTTTAATTGATTTTAAAATAATTTTCAATTAAAATTTTAATTGATTCAATTACCTTTTCTGATTTTTCAGATATTTTCAATTAAATCTCAAATTTTTTTTCAATTGATACTATCATTTTGTTTACAGATTCGGTTTCAATTAAATTTTTAATTGATTCCACAAATGTTTTAATTGAAACTCATTTTTATTTTTTTCCTGAGGAAGAAACTGTATTGACCTGACAAAGGATATAGTCGAATCCCAAATATTAAGAATAGTCTGACCGAACTTTAATTGCACGACTTGACGGGTCTATCGCAAATAGACTTCAAAGAGCTAGTTGCCTTTATACGTGCATCAGAATGAATTGGTTAAATACTATTTGACTTAAAATTGTAGCTTCTCTCTCTGACCTTCTCTTTTCAGTTATCTGAACGTGATCCACGTACATCAATTTTAGCTTCTCCTGTTTAAACTAACCTATGTTGGAAAATCAGTTTCCTTTATACATCACTTTAAAGTCAATTTTCGTTACCGCAATATTTTAGGTGAGGTGTTGAACCACTTATTCACCAACTCAAATACTCTACATATCGCAGGGAATTTCGGACCAATTATAGTTTAATATGCCATGTGACAATTCTGCACAAGTCTCTCACTAATTGCGCTTTAATGTGATTTATAAACGGCAGTTAATTCTGAGTTTCTCTTTGAAATACCGAAAAAATGTAGCATTTTTATTATAGACTGTATTTGTAGTGGAGATGTGTGTGAAGTTAAATTCGAGGGTGCTGTAGCTTAATTGATTAGCGCGTTTGATCATTAAGTATGAGTTGGTATTTGTGGCCTGGGTTCATTTCACAGCCGCTGCCAATCAAAACAACATCAGTTTCTGATAATTATTAGTTTTTCTATCCTATCATAACTAATATTTATCACAGCGCGCTCCTTTGGTGGTATATCATTTAAACGCCACCGTAGTAAAATAATAAAAATAATGGCTATAAATCAAGCTTTGATCAATGCGCCTACTCCCCACCAGAGGCGCTGCAATATTGTACTATTAATAAACATAACAGTGGTGTCATATGAAAAGCATTTCTCTACTTTCCCCACCCATTCTTTTTCTACCTATCCCTTTCCACAGAAAGTAACACGATTATATAGGTATAGGAATATTAATTGCCTGAGTGTTACTTTGCTTCTCTTAAAAAAAAAAAAATCGAATTTAACTAGCACAGACAAAAACCACAATTTTTAACATTGACAACTTAATACTTGAACTGTAATACAAAAATATATCTGAAATCTGAAGTGGTGGTCCAAGGAGTACTTTTTTGAAGTGTACTAGTGAGATATCTGAAATAATCTTGGAATCTGAGTGGTCACAAATCGTCTCCAGAAATTTTCAGAAATTTATCAAACCCAAATTACTCATATTCCAAGATTTTTCAGATATACCACTACCACAGTTCGAACAAGTGCTTCTTGGACCTCCACTTATACATAGTGAAGTATGGTTACCATTCACCCAGTTTCGAAAATAGTCTCAAAGCATCTCCATTTCGAAAATATTTCAATAAAATTTGGTTCGTAATATTTTTTCGGCCCAAGGACGGATGGGATTGAAACTGGTGGAAGTCGGTGCATTATTTTACCTGGCCCCCATACAAGTTCAACGATCATAAATGTTTGAATTATGAAAGTATCCAAACAAGTTACACCAGAAACGAGTAATAAATGAAGCTAAAACACATCCACAAATTCTGTGAAGATCGGTCCAGAATTAGTCGTAATTAGCTCACCTCAGAAAATCTCTTTAACGGCCATAAATCTGTTAAAAATAAAATTTAATCAAAATAAGTTTCATATGTACAGAACTGATGACAACTAAGTTTATAATGGTCGGTCCATAATTAGTCAAATCTCCCATGCAAGACCCTTTCCATAATTCACTTCTCGGTAATAGGTAATATCTCCATATGGCGCCCATTTCTGAAACACTGTTTTATTTATTTATATATTGGGTGCAGGGTATTATATGCTCGGGCTTGACCGACTATACTTTCTAACTTGTTTATTTCTGAAAATATTTCAGAAATATATTTTAGATATATTTTAGAATTATAATTCAATTATTATGAGTGTTGTGTGCTTTTGTCTGCTCTAGTTAAATTCGAATTTATCTTCACACACATGTAGTGCAGCCGTCTGCTTTTTTCACAGATATTTTCGTGTCCCAGTCACTCCATTTACATTCTATAATTCCTCCAGACTTTATTGTTTCATCTTCATTGCCACATCACATTCACCCTTTAAGACTGAAAGATTGTGGTTGCGAAGACAGGCAATTGCCTTATTCTAGACTTTCAAAATAAAATCCTAAACATGTACTCGTACATAGTCGTCAAGCAAATGCAGTTTTTAGATTAAGTCTGTCTGTCTTTCAAATATTATTTGTAGCGATACACTCCATGTTTAAATATCTCATCGCAGTTCTATAACATCGGTTTGAAAATCGTGGTGGACTTTGTATGCTTATTCACCACTCACTCACCATGAAGAAAAAAAGAAAAAAAATTAGCTAATTCAATCCAGTTTATATTTTACTTACGGCTATTGACAACTAATTGGAAACGCTTTGCAGCCTATGACGTAAAAGTTTCTTCTACTTCCATAACCTTTACTTCTTCCATCTATTCCCATCCTATTTCAAAGAAAGTAACGCAATTATTTATGCATAGGCATTAATTGCCTGAGTGTTACTTCTCTTTTTTGGAAAAAAAAGAAACATTTAAATAAATTTTCTTCCTTTTGACTGGTATGACTGACTGTAAAAATAATAATTTGTGGCGAAACCCTTTTGCTTCACTACAGCCTCACATTATTTGCGCATAGATAATATGAGACAACGACATCACTTAACATCCATATTTTCCAGACTCCGCTAATGTTCGTTGGGGTTTGGATCTGCACAGGATGATGGCTGGATCCAGAACATTGATGGAATTGTTCTCATACTATTTATTAGTAAGCTTTACCATGTGCTTTGAAACACTGTCTTTGGAATTATATCATTTAGTGTTTTCACGTATTTCTCCTTATTTAAAATACCATCAATTCAGTCAACACCATTCCTGGGAGACCCTCCACCATATTTCCCTACCAGTTATATTCTTGATTAATAAGTCTTCTAATATACCTTCCACAATCAGGTCTAATGCGATTAATCTTTGTTTCATCGCCTAACGCCCAAAGCGCATACTTTCACTGATTAGCCGTGAGATCTGGCAAATTCTACCCGGATGATTGTATAATTTTTTTGTGTTGGCTTTACAGATTCTCCTTATCTTGCGGTCGCTGTGGGCTGATGTTTTTCTAGCTCATTTTCAGAGCATTTCCAATTAGTTGTCAACAGCGTATATTCAGGTCAAAAGGACTCCTGATATGCTGTACAAATAATTAGTTAGTAGTCCTAAATAAAATCATACAAAACTAGACGGAAAACGGCATTTGTAAATGTCACAGTCCTGCTGTTTTCAACAAGGTTTCCAAGTCCAGGCAACATTACAAGGCTGACCGATTGATGTCTTGATATCTCTTCTCCAGAGACATTGGGCAGTGTTGGAGAATCTCTAAAATTATAAAGGCCAGCAATCTTGCAAAATATTCGATGGCAATAATGGTAATAGCCACAATGATAATTCTGTTGGTAGATATGTGGAGATAATAATTCGGCAGCCAGAGGGACACTCTCATATTCAACTTTGGTTGACAAACCCGAACCGTTCTAATGATCACAGTTACGTTTTCATGTATTTGTAGTATTTAATCTCATTGCTTGTTAAGGGTCATTTTTTTTTTTGGCAAAATGTCTCGTGCTAACCATTTCAGGAGTGTAAACAGTGCCTTAGTTGGAGAAGGTCTGAAAAATGGATTGCGTATTCTTCTACGAATAACTTAGATTATAGTATTTCAGGTTTAGATATTGGCTATTAGAAAAACCTGTACAATTCTTTGGAAAATAAATATTAGCGAGAGCATTGCTATTATTGTCAACAGTCACATGTCATAAATTTCACTTAAGTCATACTACGACATCTACTTTAGTCTGCCAGTATAAGTAAAAAGTGTATTTTGGATCGCTGCACATGGAACGGAAATGAAATGGAATGGAAATGTCTCAGTGCCCGTAGCAATACAGCTTGTTACCATTAAAATCAAAATCTTTAAATCAAATCTTCAGAAGTCTGACAATAGGTGGACCAAATTGAAAACATACCAGACTGCCAAGAAGATCGTGGCCAGCAACGCTGGAAGATATGGTCCTTTAATCCTAAAAAGCAAACGGACAGACATTTATATTTCAATAGGTTTATCAACAATTGGCAAATATGGAATCCAATTCCGACTTCTATTCAACAGTTACTAGCGCCTGGATTGCGAAAAGGAAGAAGCGGTTGCTAATTTCCACGGTGAATTTTTAGTCCAAGATATTTATTAAAATTGTGGTGACAATCTACTAATCCTCGAATTTAAGTACAATTTACCGTCAGGAGGAGTAGCAAACGCCTCAATCAGAGCCAGCAAAACTAAATACATATTCTGCTTACTGGAAGCAGCATATCGGAAACACAGCAGGAACTAACAACAACGGTTGAATTTAAATAAAATTTTATATTTGCAACAATGTTCCTCGTAATACTACACAGCTGTCTTTTTGCACATACTAATATTTAGAGCAGTCTAATGTATTTACACAAGCAGTTCATGCATAAAATATTAAATCATATTAAAAAGTCATAAAATGTAATTTAAGAAATTTCATTTACCACACCAGAGATTTAACATTATTTAGCAGTCTTATGAGATTATAAACATTAAATAATTTGTGTGCAGATTTTACGACAATTTATAGATAAATAACTTATATTCTTACTACATAAAAACCAAAAATATTCCAGCCGTTTAAGAGCAGGTACTCTATTAGGGAAGATTTCATAACTATTTTTTAAATAAATATGTAATTATATGTATCTTTAAAGATAAATATCTCATCTTTGTCTTGGCTTTTTTTCCATAAAACTACCATATTAAACGCCCTAAGCACCACTTAATAACCACCACATTTTCTCATTAATACCTTCAATTTCTGTTTATAAAAAAAAACAATTTTTAAATAGCCTCCTCATGTAACAACAAGATATGTAACTATTATCTAAATACAAACATATTTATTAAAATGTTATCTTTGACATCAAATTCTTGTAATTTCTTCTTTGATATTAAAGAGTTTTATTTTTTAGTTTGAAGGTTTAAAAACCAAGAATTAAAATCAATTACATGCCTTGTTGCTTGTAGCCCCTAAAGCGATGGGTGGGATGTAAATTGAAGATGTACACTGTGTACAACAAGATTCCCGGCTGAGTATGAGGCTTTTTCTTAAATACTCATTAAAGCAGCAAGTGGCCATCTTGCCAGACATCTTCTTTAAAAGAAATATTTAAAATGAATGGCAAAAAATGCAAAGTAGCAGCAAAGAAGAAACGAAAATGATTTTTGCCTTAATTAATATGCTGCTTAAAAGAGCTTGAATTTTTGAAATTAACATAAGCAGCTGGTTTATTCTAGTGACTTGAAGAGCCAGAAAAATGTGCAAAAAAAATGTTGTAATCTGCCAGATGAGAACATTCTGTCAAAAATTTTAAAATAAACATTTTTAATGTTGTCTTTTGGCTAACCGGCTGGAAAAGACTGCAAGTTGTTTGAACTTTTAAGAGGGCAATGAAAAATGTTATAGTCATAGTCTAGTCATAATCTAGTCATAGTCTAGTCATAGTCTAGTCATAGTCTAGTCATAGTCTAGTCATAGTCTAGTCATAGTCTAGTCATAGTCTAGTCATAGTCTAGTCATAGTCTAGTCATAGTCTAGTCATAGTCTAGTCATAGTCTAGTCATAGTCTAGTCATAATCTAGTCATAGTCTAGTCATAGTCTAGTCATAGTCTAGTCATAGTCTAGTCATAGTCTAGTCATAGTCTAGTCATAGTCTAGTCATAGTCTAGTCATAGTCTAGTCATAGTCTAGTCATAGTCTAGTCATAGTCTAGTCATAGTCTAGTCATAGTCTAGTCATAGTCTAGTCATAGTCTAGTCATAGTCTAGTCATAGTCTAGTCATAGTCTAGTCATAGTCTAGTCATAGTCTAGTCATAGTCTAGTCATAGTCTAGTCATAGTCTAGTCATAGTCTAGTCATAGTCTAGTCATAGTCTAGTCATAGTCTAGTCATAGTCTAGTCATAGTCTAGTCATAGTCTAGTCATAGTCTAGTCATAGTCTAGTCATAGTCTAGTCATAGTCTAGTCATAGTCTAGTCATAGTCTAGTCATAGTCTAGTCATAGTCTAGTCATAGTCTAGTCATAGTCTAGTCATAGTCTAGTCATAGTCTAGTCATAGTCTAGTCATAGTCTAGTCATAGTCTAGTCATAGTCTAGTCATAGTCTAGTCATAGTCTAGTCATAGTCTAGTCATAGTCTAGTCATAGTCTAGTCATAGTCTAGTCATAGTCTAGTCATAGTCTAGTCATAGTCTAGTCATAGTCTAGTCATAGTCTAGTCATAGTCTAGTCATAGTCTAGTCATAGTCTAGTCATAGTCTAGTCATAGTCTAGTCATAGTCTAGTCATAGTCTAGTCATTTTTTTTTTTTTTTTTTTTTTTTTTTTTGAAGAAGAATTTTATTGAGTATTATTGTAATTCATTACATTTCATTTAATATTAAAGGGACCCACGAAGCCATGAATTGGCTTGTCTGTGGGTCAAGAAAAATGTTAAAACACAAATGTTATTAAAATTATTTGAATATTAATACCTTAAATATTAACAATGTTATATTTTTATTTAATTATTAATGTTATATTTTTATTTAATTATTTATTTATTGCGAACTTATGTAAAATTTCTTTATTTCATTCTTTTTCTTTTGTTTATTTGTAATAGATAATATACTGGTTGGCGAATTATTAAGTATTTTCGGCAGTGTTTATTAGTTTATTAAGGTTTATTAATTAGTTTATTAAGGTTGTTTCGTAAATACTTTTTATATTAAGTATATTAAGTTTCTTGGCGATGTTAGTGTTATGATCTATGTATTTATATTGTTGTTGGTTTATATTAATGATTTGAGTGGTGATGTTTGTGCTGGTGTTGTTTGTTATGGTGTTGTTATTTGTGCTGGTGTTGTTGTTTGTGCTAGTGTTGTTGTTTGTAATAGTGTTGTTGTTTGTGCTGGTGTTGTTGTTTGTGCTGGTGTTGTTGCTTGTGTTGGTGTTGTTGTTTGTGCTGGTGTTGTTGTTTGTGCTGGTGTTGTTGTTGTTTGTGCTGGTGTTGTTGTTTGTGCTGGTGTTGTTGTTTGTGCTAGTGTTGTTGTTTGTTATGGTGTTGTTGTTTGTGCTGGTGTTGTTATTTGCGCTGGTGTTGTTGCTTGTGTTGGTGTTGTTGTTTGTGCTGGTGTTGTTGTTTGAGCTGGTGTTGTTGTTTGTGCTGGTGGTGTTGCGTTGTTTAGATTTAAATAAATTTTTCCAAAGTATTTTGAGTATTCTGTTTTGTAGGTTTTGAAGTGTATTGCAGTACGTAGAGCTTCCCCATGCAGTGATGCCATGTCTAATATAGGACTCCGAGAGTGAAAAATATGCTTGCCTTAAGACACTATAAGTAGACGAATTGCTTAAGTGGTAAAGCATAACTGAAGACTTACGTAGTTGCTTCTGCACTTCATCGATGTGTGTTCGCCATTTAAAATTATGATCTATATGCACGCCTAAGTATTTGTATGTGTTTACTAAATCGATTATAGTTGTGCAGTTATCATAATTATTTATTTTTTCATCGTGAATGCAGTTAATTTCATGGAATTTGAGTGTAATTCTAGCATGTCTAAAGTGCCGTGGTTTAATGTGCATGATCTTAGTTTTGCTAGCATTAATGATTAAACCATTATCATGGCACCATTTTGTTGCTATGTTAAGCTCATTTTGCATAATATTTGTTGCTATATCGAGGTTTTTGTTTGATACAATTATGGCAGTGTCATCTGCATATGCAAATGTTTTACTGTTTTTTAGTATACTAATTAAATCATTGGCATATATAAGGTACAATATTGGACCTAATTTTGAGCCTTGAGGAACGCCATGTGTAATGTCCATTTCATTACTCAAATTAGCGCCTATTTTAACTGTAAACCTTCTACAATTCAAATATTCTTTGAAGAAATTGAGGCAATTACCTCGTATTCCTATTCTTTCTAGAGTGTCTAATAGCTTGCTGTGATTCAAGGTATCGAAGGCTTTACTGAAATCCACAAAAAGAACAAGACAATGTTGGTTTTCGCTCAGGCATGAATTAATATTATTTGCAAAATTTCCTAGTAATTTATTTATACTTTTATTTTTTTGAAATCCATATTGATTTTCATTAATTATTTTATGCCGAACCATAAAATCCGTTAGTCTTCTCACCATCACCTCTTCCATAATTTTTTCGATAACAGGTAAAACTGCTATCGGTCTGTAGTTATTGTAGTCATTTTTTGTACCGTTTTTATAGATAGGACGTACTATTGATATTTTAAATAAATCAGGAACAATCGCTTGACTTAAAATCATGTTAATAATATTTGTTATTATTTGTGCTAACGAAATTGCATTTTGTTTTAAGTCCCGTGGTCTTATGCCATCTATTCCCGCACTTTTTTTAACATTTAGTGATTTCAGTATATATTTTAAATTTCGAGTTCGTTAGTATTCTCGATAAAAATTGAATTGTTAATAGTTTTTTCTGTGTAAATTAGAGTTCTTTTGTTACAGCTATGTATAATATTTTGAACATTTGCTTTTAAGTTTTTTGCAAAGCTATTTGTAACTTCATTTAAATCTTCATTTTTGAAATTTTTTATTATTGTTTCATCTAAACTTGCATTTTTTTTACCATTTAATTCATTAATAAGTTGCCATGTTATTCTCATATTACATCTGTTAGCAATAAATTGATTTCTATAATAATTATTTTTCGTAAAATTAATTTTTTTATTCAACGCATTTCTAAATTTTTTATATATAAGTTCATTTTCTTTATTATTTCTATTGTTAAGCCATTTTCTATAAAGTTTATCCCGTTTCTCACAACACGATATTATTTCATTATTTATCCACTTTTTTTATTACAATTTCTTGTTTTCTTTTAATGCTGTTTATTACTTCGTCGAGCTCGGAAATAAATGCATTTACATTAGATGAAGGGGGTCGGTATGCAGATAGCAGTGTGAGAGGTCTATTATTTATCATTACATCAATTTTTAACATTTCGAAAGTGTTTGTATTTGTGTTGTTGGTAGTGAATATTAAATCTTCTTTAATGTACACAGCTATGCCTCCACCAGAACCTTCTCTATTTATGAAAAGAGAGTTGAACCCATTTATTTTGTAATAATTTGTTTCATTATCGTGTATGTTGGTTTCCACTAGTACAATAATTTTTAATTTGTTTATTATATTGTGTATAGTAGCAAGAAATACATTAAAATGTTTGCGGATTGAGCGTATATTCATGTGTAGAATTGTTAAAGGATAACTCAAGTATTTTTTATCCACTTGGCTGAAAAGATTGTGTTTTTCTTGTATAAAGTTCATAATTATGTTTTTATTTCATGAAATAGATTTAAAAATTATTATTTTGTTAGAAATAGGTATTTATATTTAAACCGAAAACGTGCAAATTGAGGTTTAAATTGTGGAGGTTATGGATTCAATATCAGCGGCATTATTGATAATTATGGAGGGGCTATTTTCGATTTTTCTGGCAAATATATTTCCATTTCGTACCCAAACAAACTTCCAATTAGCTTCATGTGCTTTAGTCTTTGCTATCCATAGAAGCCGCCGGTAATTTTGCGTTAGTTGGTCGTTTATGTAAATATATTTAGAGTTGCTATTATTGTTATCAGTAGTGTTTATTATTGATGCTTCTACTCTATGCCTCTCTATTTTGCTCATAAACTCTATTTTTTTGTTCAGAGAGCAAAACTCAATCACAATTTTGTTTTGTTGTCTCTTAAATCGATAAGCCTTGCTAATATCCTCTTCGTTAATTTTAATGTTACGCGAAGCTGCTATTTTTTTAACAACATCCATTGGGGAGATTTGATTATTATCAATGTTTTTAATCTCAATATTGTTAGCAATCATATGTTGTTCAATTTTGTTTATGCGCATGTCCATATTGTCTATCTGTTTTTCTCTTTTTTTGTCTTTTTCGTTTAATTCTCCAACTTGAGCTACTAGAGTAGATAAAGTATTAGAAATTGTTAAGAGTGCTGATTGAATTTCCTCTTTTATCTGTACATTGGAGGTGTTGATGTTCGAGGTAAGTGCTTCGATTTGAGATTTTATTTCTTTAACATCAGATTGTACTGAGTTAAGCTTGGAATTAACAGTGCTGAGAGTCAGGGACTCTTTGAACTTTTTTGCTCTCTCATTCTCTTCAGATATGCTCTCATCACGTATCTGTTTTTGTGCATTGTTTTCATCAAATACGAAGGCTTGGTAAATGTTATTTGGTGACCTGCTTCGGGGTTTACAAACATGACATCTCCAGTTCATTTTCCTCTCATTAGTCATAGTGGAGTAAGTTGATTCCGATAGAGGAGAGCATGTAGAGAAATGGTAATTACATTTGCAGTTAAAGCATTTTACATAGTTTGTTGTTGTAATATCATTTTTACACTGGCTACAGACAACGTTACTCATTTTTGTTGTTTTATTTTTTGTTTATCTTTTTTGTATTGATTTAGAATATGATATGTATGTACCTATATGTTTTCAGTTTTGTTGTTTTAATAATTTTTTAATTTTTACTGGCATAAATCTATTGTTTTATTAAATTTTAGCATTACATTTTAAGATTTTCCACTGCTTTTTACTTTACAATATTTGTTAAAAATTTTTGGTTTTTAGTTTATGCAGTAGATCAAAATTTAGCACGAGCACTTTAAAAACACGTCTATTCGCAACGAATGTAGAAGTAGAAGTAGTCTAGTCATAGTCTAGTCATAGTCTAGTCATAATCTAGTCATAGTCTAGTCATAGTCTAGTCATAGTCTAGTCATAGTCTAGTCATAGTCTAGTCATAGTCTAGTCATAGTCTAGTCATAGTCTAGTCATAGTCTAGTCATAGTCTAGTCATAGTCTAGTCATAGTCTAGTCATAGTCTAGTCATAGTCTAGTCATTTTTTTTTTTTTTTTTTTTTTTTTTTTTTTTTTTTTTTTTTTTTTTAAGAAGAATTTTATTGAGTATTATTGTAATTCATTACATTTCATTTAATATTAAAGGGACCCACGAAGCCATGAATTGGCTTGTCTGTGGGTCAAGAAAAATGTTAAAACACAAATGTTATTAAAATTATTTGAATATTAATACCTTAAATATTAACAATGTTATATTTTTATTTAATTATTAATGTTATATTTTTATTTAATTATTTATTTATTGCGAACTTATGTAAAATTTCTTTATTTCATTCTTTTTCTTTTGTTTATTTGTAATAGATAATATACTGGTTGGCAAATTATTAAGTATTTTCGGCAGTGATACATCTAATTTGGCTTTTCCATAATTGTTTTTGTATGTATCCGGCTTGTATCGTCCTTCTGCGCGAAGTCTGGTGTTGTAATTGTGGTTTATTTTATTGAGATATGTATTTTCATGTTGGAAGTTGTTTATTAAGGTTGTTTCGTAAATACTTTTTATATTAAGTATATTAAGTTTCTTGGCGATGTTAGTGTTATGATCTATGTATTTATATTGTTGTTGGTTTATATTGATGATTTGAGTGGTGATGTTTGTGCTGGTGTTGTTTATTATGGTGTTGTTATTCGTGCTGGTGTTGTTGTTTGTGCTAGTGTTGTTGTTTGTAATAGTGTTGTTGTTTGTGCTGGTGTTGTTGTTTGTGCTGGTGTTGTTGCTTGTGTTGGTGTTGTTGTTTGTGCTGGTGTTGTTGTTTGTGCTGGTGTTGTTGTTGTTTGTGCTGGTGTTGTTGTTTGTGCTGGTGTTGTTGTTTGTGCTAGTGTTGTTGTTTGTTATGGTGTTGTTGTTTGTGCTGGTGTTGTTATTTGTGCTGGTGTTGTTGCTTGTGTTGGTGTTGTTGTTTGTGCTGGTGTTGTTGTTTGAGCTGGTGTTGTTGTTTGTGCTGGTGGTGTTGCGTTGTTTAGATTTAAATAAATTTTTCCAAAGTATTTTGAGTATTCTGTTTTGTAGGTTTTGAAGTGTATTGCAGTACGTAGAGCTTCCCCATGCAGTGATGCCATGTCTAATATAGGACTCCGAGAGTGAAAAATATGCTTGCCTTAAGACACTATAAGTAGACGAATTGCTTAAGTGGTAAAGCATAACTGAAGACTTACGTAGTTGCTTCTGCACTTCATCGATGTGTGTTCGCCATTTAAAATTATGATCTATATGCACGCCTAAGTATTTGTATGTGTTTACTAAATCGATTATAGTTGTGCAGTTATCATAATTATTTATTTTTTCATCGTGAATGCAGTTAATTTCATGGAATTTGAGTGTAATTCTAGCATGTCTAAAGTGCCGTGGTTTAATGTGCATGATCTTAGTTTTGCTAGCATTAATGATTAAACCATTATCATGGCACCATTTTGTTGCTATGTTAAGCTCATTTTGCATAATATTTGTTGCTATATCGAGGTTTTTGTTTGATACAATTATGGCAGTGTCATCTGCATATGCAAATGTTTTACTGTTTTTTAGTATACTAATTAAATCATTGGCATATATAAGGTACAATATTGGACCTAATTTTGAGCCTTGAGGAACGCCATGTGTAATGTCCATTTCATTACTCAAATTAGCGCCTATTTTAACTGTAAACCTTCTACAATTCAAATATTCTTTGAAGAAATTGAGGCAATTACCTCGTATTCCTATTCTTTCTAGAGTGTCTAATAGCTTGCTGTGATTCAAGGTATCGAAGGCTTTACTGAAATCCACAAAAAGAACAAGACAATGTTGGTTTTCGCTCAGGCATGAATTAATATTATTTGCAAAATTTCCTAGTAATTTATTTATACTTTTATTTTTTTGAAATCCATATTGATTTTCATTAATTATTTTATGCCGAACCATAAAATCCGTTAGTCTTCTCACCATCACCTCTTCCATAATTTTTTCGATAACAGGTAAAACTGCTATCGGTCTGTAGTTATTGTAGTCATTTTTTGTACCGTTTTTATAGATAGGACGTACTATTGATATTTTAAATAAATCAGGAACAATCGCTTGACTTAAAATCATGTTAATAATATTTGTTATTATTTGTGCTAACGAAATTGCATTTTGTTTTAAGTCCCGTGGTCTTATGCCATCTATTCCCGCACTTTTTTTAACATTTAGTGATTTCAGTATATTATAAATTTCGAGTTCGTTAGTATTCTCGATAAAAATTGAATTGTTAATAGTTTTTTCTGTGTAAATTAGAGTTCTTTTGTTACAGCTATGTATAATATTTTGAACATTTGCTTTTAAGTTTTTTGCAAAGTTATTTGTAACTTCATTTAAATCTTCATTTTTGAAATTTTTTATTATTGTTTCATCTAAACTTGCATTTTTTTTACCATTTAATTCATTAATAAGTTGCCATGTTATTCTCATATTACATCTGTTAGCAATAAATTGATTTCTATAATAATTATTTTTCGTAAAATTAATTTTTTTATTCAACGCATTTCTAAATTTTTTATATATAAGTTCATTTTCTTTATTATTTCTATTGTTAAGCCATTTTCTATAAAGTTTATCCCGTTTCTCACAACACGATATTATTTCATTATTTATCCACTGATTTGTTTTTCTTGTTTTTTGCCTTTTTGCCACTATAACAGACTTTGCATATATTTCTGAGAATTTTCCGTTAAATATATTATACAAATTATTAACATTGTTAACGTTATTTATTAAATTGTACCAATTAATTTCGTTTATTAAATTATCTACTTTTTTATTATTAATTAATGTTTTGTTGCAAAAAAAGTTTGGGACTCCCTGGGGATCCGTAAAACAAGTAGGCGATCTCTGGTTGTTTATGTTATTGATTTCTTTTTGATCATCTACTACACAACAGAGAATACTGTAGTGGTCAGATATTGTTGTTGTAACTACTGCTGCATAACCTGATGATTTATTTTTGTTGTCTCTAACAAAGCAGTGATCAATGCATGTATGTGTGTTTGCTTGTGCATCTTCGCGTGTGCTCTCATTTATGACACTCTCCAAACCATTCGATATCATCATATCAATGTATTTTTTTGTTGTTAAATTGTTTTTTAGAGTATCAATGTTTATGTCTCCTATTATTACAATTTCTTGTTTTCTTTTAATGCTGTTTATTACTTCGTCGAGCTCGGAAATAAATGCATTTACATTAGATGAAGGGGGTCGGTATGCAGATAGCAGTGTGAGAGGTCTATTATTTATCATTACATCAATTTTTAACATTTCGAAAGTGTTTGTATTTGTGTTGTTGGTAGTGAATATTAAATCTTCTTTAATGTACACAGCTATGCCTCCACCAGAACCTTCTCTATTTATAAAAAGAGAGTTGAACCCATTTATTTTGTAATAATTTGTTTCATTATCGTGTATGTTGGTTTCCACTAGTACAATAATTTTTAATTTGTTTATTATATTGTGTATAGTAGCAAGAAATACATTAAAATGTTTGCGGATTGAGCGTATATTCATGTGTAGAATTGTTAAAGGATAACTCAAGTATTTTTTATCCACTTGGCTGAAAAGATTGTGTTTTTCTTGTATAAAGTTCATAATTATGTTTTTATTTCATGAAATAGATTTAAAAATTATTATTTTGTTAGAAATAGGTATTTATATTTAAACCGAAAACGTGCAAATTGAGGTTTAAATTGTGGAGGTTATGGATTCAATATCAGCGGCATTATTGATAATTATGGAGGGGCTATTTTCGATTTTTCTGGCAAATATATTTCCATTTCGTACCCAAACAAACTTCCAATTAGCTTCATGTGCTTTAGTCTTTGCTATCCATAGAAGCCGCCGGTAATTTTGCGTTAGTTGGTCGTTTATGTAAATATATTTAGAGTTGCTATTATTGTTATCAGTAGTGTTTATTATTGATGCTTCTACTCTATGCCTCTCTATTTTGCTCATAAACTCTATTTTTTTGTTCAGAGAGCAAAACTCAATCACAATTTTGTTTTGTTGTCTCTTAAATCGATAAGCCTTGCTAATATCCTCTTCGTTAATTTTAATGTTACGCGAAGCTGCTATTTTTTTAACAACATCCATTGGGGAGATTTGATTATTATCAATGTTTTTAATCTCAATATTGTTAGCAATCATATGTTGTTCAATTTTGTTTATGCGCATGTCCATATTGTCTATCTGTTTTTCTCTTTTTTTGTCTTTTTCGTTTAATTCTCCAACTTGAGCTACTAGAGTAGATAAAGTATTAGAAATTGTTAAGAGTGCTGATTGAATTTCCTCTTTTATCTGTACATTGGAGGTGTTGATGTTCGAGGTAAGTGCTTCGATTTGAGATTTTATTTCTTTAACATCAGATTGTACTGAGTTAAGCTTGGAATTAACAGTGCTGAGAGTCAGGGACTCTTTGAACTTTTTTGCTCTCTCATTCTCTTCAGATATGCTCTCATCACGTATCTGTTTTTGTGCATTGTTTTCATCAAATACGAAGGCTTGGTAAATGTTATTTGGTGACCTGCTTCGGGGTTTACAAACATGACATCTCCAGTTCATTTTCCTCTCATTAGTCATAGTGGAGTAAGTTGATTCCGATAGAGGAGAGCATGTAGAGAAATGGTAATTACATTTGCAGTTAAAGCATTTTACATAGTTTGTTGTTGTAATATCATTTTTACACTGGCTACAGACAACGTTACTCATTTTTGTTGTTTTATTTTTTGTTTATCTTTTTTGTATTGATTTAGAATATGATATGTATGTACCTATATGTTTTCAGTTTTGTTGTTTTAATAATTTTTTAATTTTTACTGGCATAAATCTATTGTTTTATTAAATTTTAGCATTACATTTTAAGATTTTCCACTGCTTTTTACTTTACAATATTTGTTAAAAATTTTTGGTTATTAGTTTATGCAGTAGATCAAAATTTAGCACGAGCACTTTAAAAACACGTCTATTCGCAACGAATGTAGAAGTAGAAGTAGTCTAGTCATAGTCTAGTCATAGTCTAGTCATAATCTAGTCATAGTCTAGTCATAGTCTAGTCATAGTCTAGTCATAGTCTAGTCATAGTCTAGTCATAGTCTAGTCATAGTCTAGTCATAGTCTAGTCATAGTCTAGTCATAGTCTAGTCATAGTCTAGTCATAGTCTAGTCATAGTCTAGTCATAGTCTAGTCATAGTCTAGTCATAGTCTAGTCATAGTCTAGTCATAGTCTAGTCATAGTCTAGTCATAGTCTAGTCATAGTCTAGTCATAGTCTAGTCATAGTCTAGTCATAGTCTAGTCATAGTCTAGTCATAGTCTAGTCATAGTCTAGTCATAGTCTAGTCATAGTCTAGTCATAGTCTAGTCATAGTCTAGTCATAGTCTAGTCATAGTCTAGTCATAGTCTAGTCATAGTCTAGTCATAGTCTAGTCATAGTCTAGTCATAGTCTAGTCATAGTCTAGTCATAGTCTAGTCATAGTCTAGTCATAGTCTAGTCATATTCTAGTCATAGTCTAGTCATAGTCTGGTCATAGTCTAGTCATAGTCTAGTCATATTCTAGTCATAGTCTAGTCATAGTCTGGTCATAGTCTAGTCATAGTCTAGTCATAGTTTATCAGATTAAGAAGTTGTGTACCAATTTGGAACATTCTTTTAAATTTTTCTAATTTCCACAAATTTTCCAAATATCGATTAATCATTTGATTTTAATAAACTTATGGTCAGTCAGCTTTAAATAATTTTATATTTATTTTTATGTTTCCAATTTGTTTGCAGTAATAAATCTTCTATGAATTGTTGCTGTTATTTTTAGCCATAAAAACCACAAAATAAAATAAAATTTATTTGTGTCATCCCATCATTCTCATTTTCAGTCATAAATAACTCACAAGTACTTTTTTTGTGCTTGCTGCAGAAATAGGTTTCAATAGCAAAATTTATGTTTCCAAGACATTGTTGATAATATAATGTAATGTTGACTTTTCTTTATATGTTTGTTCTTTTGTGGGTGGACATATTTTTGTAGATTTTCTTGGAAATGGTCAAAATGTCAACAACATAAAATAAACATTATTTTGTTTTTTTATTTATATTTACTTTATGTATTTTTTACATTAAAGGGGAAATTTTTACAAGAGAAAAATTCCAAAGGAAAAGGGCAGGATAGAATGTGAGAAAGTAAATGTACCTTATAAATAAGTAATAAGTAATATAAACTGATGTTAAGAACTTTCAAATGAACTATGTATTTTCATTCAATATACAGCTTAAACTATTGTGAACGAAAATTTGCAACGATTTAAGTGTAGTTTGTTTGTTTCTATTGATAAATATTTCAACTTAGCTTTTTGTATACATTTACTCGTATATACAAATTGCTTCGGTTTTTAACTAAAATCGAAAGCAATTTGGTCAAATTATTTTGTAGTTATAGTGTAGTCTACTCATAGACTAGTGATTGCCGAATGCCTGTAATTTACTTGTAGGGTGTTTATTTTCAATATTTATACATTTAAAAATTTAATTGTTTTTAAATATCTCAATTTCTATTTTAAAATGGTTTAGATTTTTGCACACAAAAATGATTAAAAAAGAAAAGTTCATTCAATTCAATTTTGTCCAGCATTGTCGGAAACTGTATTACCAAAAAAAGTTATGTGGGTTCTTTTTAAGAAATATCAAATATTTATAGAAAATTTGTGTTATAAAGACGATTTACTGATGTTAAAATATGATTGGTAACAATCATATGATTGAAGTATATATACAGTGCCAGGAAAAATAATAGCAGTTATTTGGCGAAACATTTTATGGACGGACGAGAGTAAAATCATTTTATTTAATGGAAAAAATTCTCGTTTATATGTTATAGGGCTCCCAAATGCAAAATACAATCCACAATTCTCATATATAGTTGTACATGTTTACCACAACAATGTCAACATTTTTAGAAGTTTTTTGAACAATATTATGGTCACTGTAATTATTTTAATGATTGCGGTAACCATAGTATGGTTAAGCCATGATTCAGGTGATTACTACAATCATTTGTTGCAATCATGTTTATGTTGAATCCATTTATCATAATTTGTTGCTCTTTGATTATGATAGAGAACAACATAATATGGTATAATTTTTCAGCATAAAACTGATCACCATAAACGTTATATAATTGCTATAAGCATGTGAATGGCAATTTAATCATATAATGGTTGCAGAAATCATTTAAATAATTACAGTGACCACAACATTAAAAAAAAAAATTTTAAATATTTTAATATTTGAAGTATACACACACAACTATATTTTTTCTTTGCGTGTATGACTGTTGAAAGAATTACTATTGAAGCTGAAGCATGTCTAGTTAGAGATCTTCGATGGAAGAATAAATACGACTGTTTAAACACCTACAATTGAAGCTATAATATTGCTGTCTGTATAAAGACCTACGATTGCATACATAATTTAATCAAATAAAAACTAAAAAAAAACTCAAATTAGATTGTATTAAAACCTTCTATTAACTCCACTTTTCAATAATGTTCTCTAAAAAAAAACAAAAAAAGAGAAATTATTTATTTAATGCTAGTGAATTGATTTATTACAATTACGAAAATTATTTTAATAAATGTACCTTAAACAAACCATTTAATCAATAGAATTTAAAGCAAAAAGTTTAAAAAATTTCTATATTCCTAAAATATTTGTGCTTAAAAGTTATTATTTTCATAATAATAAGCAAGTTAGAACAACATTTCCTTTATATTCCTTATAAATATGTTAGATTTCAAATAGTAAAGTAGTTTATAACTGTAACAAAAATGTATATCAACTTTGAGAGCCTGTAAATTATGTTGTACAGGAACTACGCTGTCAAGGGGTTTATTTTATTAAAGTTTAGTTTTTTCTCTATGCTTTTTGCATACACTGCTTTTGAATCTAGTCAATAGTTTAGAACTGACATGCATATTTATGCAATTGCCACTATGGAACAATAATGCGTATGAGTAATATTTAATACAATCTAAGTATCATTGATATTAAGTATACGCAACGTTTAAGTATTAAAAATCAGTTCAAATTAAAAAGTATAATAGGTTTTCGTTCAAAATATAAGTTTTTCTATTGGTCTAGTAATAGATCATGAGACATGAAATTGTAAAATTCCTGACAACTTTTTAAGATTTTTCTTTAAATACATAAAGCAGTTTATAAGTATTTAAAAGTTAAATGGGGCTTATATTTTTAAATTAAATTTCAATGAAGTTTACAATAACAATTACATTTATAAAACCAGAACATTAACATTTACAACAAATTTTCTAAACAAATTTACAAACATTTACATGCCACAGTTGTTGTGGGCAAGAAGACACAGATGAAGAAAAAGGCAACAGCAGCACCAGCAGCAATAACAATAAACTTTGTCAATATAAAAGTGTTGTTATGTAAATATGCTTCATCATGATTAAAAACTGTGTGTTCACATAAACTAACAGAAGGCCTTAAAACCAGCAAAGTTTTAAGTCCCACCAACAACATTAAATTTCTACAACCCTCCCTCCCTCTGCAACAAAAAAAAAAAAAGACTATTTTCGTTTTTGAACTAAATATAGACATCAATTGTCGTTTTTGTATTTGGATGACTTGATCCACAAACAACAAGCTACATGCTTGTCACATTTAACTGCTCCACTTTACTCTGACTCTCACTTTTCCAGAGATAGTTTGGTTTGAAATTGGGACTCTGTTCACTTTCTCTTTAACTTTAACTTTTTTTTTTAACAAGATTGATACCAACTGTTTACCAGTGAAACATGTCACATCAACAACAAGCATTAGCAACACAATAATGTTGTGAACACACATACATTTTTCACAAACAAACAACAACATTTACTTACATAAATACATTTAAGAGACACACATTTGTTACAACATTTGTTGTGTTACATTGAAACAAAAAATAACAAAATAAATTAAGTAAATAATTTCATTGTATTTGGAATAGCATTAATGGTAGAAGATCTTAATGGCAATATACATAAACTCGAACACATAGCAAGAAAAATTTAAACATAGAGAACTTGAGTAAAAGCGGAATTGTTGTTCAAATAAATTTAAAATTACTGTAGTTTTTTTTATTGTGTATTATTGTCAATCAATTGTGTAATAAAAGGCAACAAAGATTAGTAAAATTTTGGTAGAATCACAGCCATATACAACCGCTTTTACAATGACAAATAGCAATAGCAACAACAACACTTACCAGTGAGAGAGAGAGAGAGAAGGAAATAACAATAACAACTTTAACATCAACATTAACTTGTACTAACATCGAATGACAACAGCAACAGAAGTAAAGTAAAAATACCAGCCGCTAAAATACTATAAAAATACAATCGTTAGTTGTTTAACAAAATGCGAACAACAACAAGAAATATAACTAAAAGGGGGGAGATAGGCCACCGTGCGAAATCTACGACAATTTCTAATTCACTACATTTGAAATCATTCTAGAGAAATAATAAAAACAATGGAACAATTTTATTTTTATATAGAAAAATCCCGTACGTACTGCAAAAATTGAAGCTAAAATATGATTGAGTAAATGTTTATGATTGAAACTAAACTAGGACTGAATAAAAACCGACAACAGAAATTTCAAAAAAGTAAAGCTGATATATACCAGCAGAAAGTTCTAGGATTGAAGTTAAAATATGACTAAATAAAGACTTATGATTGAAGCTAAAAAAAAATTAATGAAAATCATTAGATACCTTTGATTGAAGCTGAACTATGACTAAATAAAGACTTATATTAAAGCTAAAATATGACTAAGAAAAAACTTACAAGAGACATGCATAAATGACTGAGTGAAAATGTGACAGTATAAAATATTATGATTGAAGCCAAATCTACGACTGAAGAAACATTATAATTGAATAGAGACCAAAGATGAAAGCAAAAATATAACTTCATAAAGACTACGATTGAAGCTAAAATATAAATGAAAAAAAACCTGCAATTAAATCTAAAACATGACTGTATAAATCAATACGATTGAAGCTTAAATGAAGACCTCAATCGTCTTCATCATCCCATTTAAGCTAAATAATGACTGTCTAAACTCAACGATTGAAGCTTATATGTGACTGTTTAGAGACCTTCGATTAATGGTGAAATATGACTGAAAAAACACCTGTGATTGCAATTAAACTATGAATGTCTACACTCAACGATTGAATCTTAGATATGACTGATTCGAGACCTTTGACTAATGGTATAATATGACTGAAAAAAAACCTACGAGTGAATCTAAAACATGACTGTATAAATCAATATGATTGAAGCTTAAATGGAATGATGAATGAAGACCTACGATCGAAGCTAAATAATGACTGTCTAAACTCAACGATTGAAGCTTATATATGACTGTTTAGGGACCTTCGATTGATGGTGAAATATAACTGAAAAAAGACCCTTGACTGATGGTATAATATAACTGAAAAAAGACCTGTGATTGAAATTAAAATATGACTGTCTACACTCAACGATTGAAGCTTAGATATGACTGATTAGAGACCCTTGATTGAGGGTATAATATGACTGGAAAAAAACCTGTGAATGAGATTAAAATATGACTGTCTACATTTAACGATTGAATCTTAGATATGACTGATTCGAGACCCTTGATTGATGGTATAATATAACTGAAAAAAAACCTACGACTAAATCTAAAACATGACTGCATAAATTAAAACGATTGAAGCTTAAATGGTCTGAACGAATACCTACGATTAAAGCTAAAAAATGACTGTCTAAACCCTACGATTGAAGCTCATAACTTTCCAACTTCTGAGCACTGTTCTACGGATGATCATTAAACCATATATTTTACTTAGGGACTGATGGTCGAATCAGGATTGCTTGTTTACCTCCATTAGTTCGGATAATTATGGCACCTACTTTTACAAATTTAAAGTGCAAGGTGAAATTCTACATCATCTGCATTTGAATTGGTGAGTGTTTAAGGGTAAAGAATCTGACTATTCTTACGATGTTTGGCACTTCTAGAGAAGTTTTGCGAAGTATAAAAACTCTCATTTTTATTATGGCTTATTTATTATTCCAATAATAGTTGTGGCAAATCATTTAATTAAGTTTGCATTGCTCCTTATTTTAAAGTAGAGTATATTCAAAACGGTCGGAATTATTTACAAACCTATCGAAAATGCGACAGGACATCAGCAGTGTTGAGTTACTATTTGGTATTAGGAGGTGGGAGAAAATTTGTTAAATCCTGTTGTAAACAAAAAAAAACAGCATTTAAATGGAAACATATGCAAATGAACCGTATGGATGAATGAATTTAAATTAAACTTTTGCACAAATTTGCTTTATTTTGTTTTATGGGTGTCAGTAAATGTAATGAAATAAAACTGAATAGACTTGCAATGCTAAAACTCATGGTAATTGAAAATGTATTTTAATTAAGTGATAGTTAAGCATTCGAATAATTAATGATGGCTATGTATTTGAACTTTCTAAAACATTAAAGAGTGTATAGGAAAAAATAGAGAAACAAGTTGGAAAAGGAAATACATCCAGCATAAACGGGAAACTATAATATCTGAGCTTTATTTAAATGTACATATTAAATTTAATGTGCCCGCTTTTTATATTTAATTTGGCAAGACAAATTTTCCCTCTTGCCTTCGCCTTTTGTAAGCCAAATAACCTTGATATTTTCGTTTTAGTTTTTAAAAGTTTCCCTTTATTGTTTAGCAATAGTTCCTGACATGTCTGCAAAAAATTTGAAATAAATCAGCTAATTTAAAATAAATTCAATAAGTTTTGAATAAATTTACAAGCTACTGCTACTTTTGGCAATAGCAACCAGAAAAGAACAATTGAAAGTGCAGCAGCAACCCAAAACAAATCAAGAAACAAAACTAAAACAATATTTTCTAGTTTTAATAAATCTCTTTAGTCTCGTTGTTTGAGTCGTTTGCCATCATCAATTTCTGCAGCATGTTTTCTTTTATGGTACTGACAATATACCCCGAATCATACCTCCTCGCTAAAGTTGTCAACATCAACATCACCTCATCCTTGTAGCTGCTGTTGTTGCTCATATTATAGTCACTGCTCTCTAAACATAGTTATAGTCATTGTATTTATTGTCGATTGTTGCCATAATCATGTACAGAAATATTCGTATGTAAGTTTGTTGAAACAGAAAAGTAACTAAGATGGGAAAAAAATAAACAACATTTGGTAAAAAAATCTGCAACAGATAAAACCCATAACAATGAAAACTACAACAACTATAATGACAACTACAACGCAATAAACTGCTATAAGAAATACGTTTTAGCCAAAAACATAAGCAGCAGGCTATTTTAACACAAAAAAATATAAAAAACAAAATTGCTAACTCAGCAGGGATACGCCAGCACGCTTGAAAACAATCTGAAAAATAGACAAACATGTTAAACATTAAAAGATTTTACTGCATCTTCTTTTATTTTAACTGCTAGTGGAGTTTATACTAATGTAACTAATGCAGTTTCTAGAGGAGCATATTCTTTAAAGTTATAAAGTTATAAAGTTATAAAGTTATAAAGTTATAAAGTTATAAAGTTATAAAGTTATAAAGTTATAAAGTTATAAAGTTATAAAGTTATAAAGTTATAAAGTTATAAAGTTATAAAGTTATAAAGTTATAAAGTTATAAAGTTATAAAGTTATAAAGTTATAAAGTTATAAAGTTATAAAGTTATAAAGTTATAAAGTTATAAAGTTATAAAGTTATAAAGTTATAAAGTTATAAAGTTATAAAGTTATAAAGTTATAAAGTTATAAAGTTATAAAGTTATAAAGTTATAAAGTTATAAAGTTATAAAGTTATAAAGTTATAAAGTTATAAAGTTATAAAGTTATAAAGTTATAAAGTTATAAAGTTATAAAGTTATAAAGTTATAAAGTTATAAAGTTATAAAGTTATAAAGTTATAAAGTTATAAAGTTATAAAGTTATAAAGTTATAAAGTTATAAAGTTATAAAGTTATAAAGTTATAAAGTTATAAAGTTATAAAGTTATAAAGTTATAAAGTTATAAAGTTATAAAGTTATAAAGTTATAAAGTTATAAAGTTATAAAGTTATAAAGTTATAAAGTTATAAAGTTATAAAGTTATAAAGTTATAAAGTTATAAAGTTATAAAGTTATAAAGTTATAAAGTTATAAAGTTATAAAGTTATAAAGTTATAAAGTTATAAAGTTATAAAGTTATAAAGTTATAAAGTTATAAAGTTATAAAGTTATAAAGTTATAAAGTTATAAAGTTATAAAGTTATAAAGTTATAAAGTTATAAAGTTATAAAGTTATAAAGTTATAAAGTTATAAAGTTATAAAGTTATAAAGTTATAAAGTTATAAAGTTATAAAGTTATAAAGTTATAAAGTTATAAAGTTATAAAGTTATAAAGTTATAAAGTTATAAAGTTATAAAGTTATAAAGTTATAAAGTTATAAAGTTATAAAGTTATAAAGTTATAAAGTTATAAAGTTATAAAGTTATAAAGTTATAAAGTTATAAAGTTATAAAGTTATAAAGTTATAAAGTTATAAAGTTATAAAGTTATAAAGTTATAAAGTTATAAAGTTATAAAGTTATAAAGTTATAAAGTTATAAAGTTATAAAGTTATAAAGTTATAAAGTTATAAAGTTATAAAGTTACAAAGTTATAAAACAATTGTCGAGATACATAGTTTTTCTTATTATTTTTTTAATTTTTGGCGTTTGTTAGCATGCCTTAAGAAAGACTGAATTCCTTCAAAGTCCTGTTTAGGCTTTTTCATAGCATTCACTATCTTTTTTCAAACTATCATGTATATTGAACATATATAGTTATAGAAAAACATTGTATTTGATATTTTATATCCGCGTTGTTTTGCAAATCTTCTCAAAAGAGTGTTTCATATTGTTATCCATCCAAGACTGCATGAGAGTATAATAAAATGTTTTATAATTTCAGTTTTATATGCTTTTTATGGATTTTTTCCTCATTTCCTTTTGCTAATAATAAAATTCACAAGAAGAGTAAAACATTACTTCAATAATGGCATGCATTTGATAATAAATTGTTGCATTGCGTTTCTTCTATTATTTATTAAGTATCTTTGCTTACCTACAACAGATTTGCCGCTTTGAAAACGTTTTAGGAATTTCGCAATTATGCGATTCAATGTACTTTTGATTTATCCCTCTAATGCCAGTTTCTAAAATAAAGGTCAAAAAGTTTTTAAATAATTTTGTTTAATAAATTTAGGCATCTGAGTTTAAAAAGACGTTTTCCAATTGAGTACAATTTATGGTTTACTAGGTAGGTGGGAGAAGGCTAGAGAGTGCCTCATGACTTTTATTGCTTAAGTCATTTATAGGAAGGTATATTTTGTTAATTTTTATTGCAAATAAATGGAAAAAATAAATTATTAATTGTAATTATGATAATCAAAAAAACAATTTTTGTTGTTTGAGCAGCATAAGTGAATTTTGTATTTCGAACAAACACATTGCATCTGATACTTTTTATGAGACTTTTTTTACCATTTTCCTTATTAAGCTGTCATAACGGATATCCGCAACTGGGTGAATAGTTTAGTCGCCTATTTTTTAATGATTCGGTTGTGGTGAATTTCGTAAGGATGTACTACTTTACTTTATCTAACGCTTGGGCGAAATACTGACTGCTTTATGCAACTAGTCCAGCAGCAATGGCTTTCCGAAATGCGCTTTGAAAATACACTTAGTTAGAAAAAAGTGTTGCAAAACATACAGAATTGAGCTTTCAAAAGATTTCAAAGTCTTTGAAAATATTTTAGTACGTTTATTAGAAACTGTTAAATATGATTTTGGAATAAAAAATCAGTTACATTAGTCATCATTGTCACTTTTGTGATGAGTGCCTTGAGGCATGCTTAAGCATTAGAGGGTTATCTAATTTAATTGGACGAAAGAGAAATTTAAGAGGAGTTGAAAATTCATTAATTGCAGATATCTATAATAATAACTTTATAAGTTTATAATCTTCATATGAAAACCTTTTTAACAGAAGCTGTAACAACAAACAACCATTGTTCTAGCTGAAAACAGCAATTATTTCTTAATTTTATACAATTTTCCATATTTTGTAGCTTTTTTTTCATGCAACCACTTAAAGTATAGCAAGGTTGTAAAACGCCTCCACTAAATCCAAGTTAAAATATGTTCTGGAATTTAAGACATAGTTTTTACACCCTACAAGCGCACAGCAACATTTAATTATAATAAAACAGTGCAGTATGTGACTTAACTTGATTTAAAAAATTCACAGTGATTGTGTTACTTAAAGTGGATTTAAGTGACCCATGAGTTCGTGAAAACATCACTAAGCCTATGACAAACTTAAAGTGTAAATTGAAGGGTATACTATTTTAATGTCAGTAATAATGTATGAAATCGCAGCACAAAAATGTTAATTTTACAGTAATTGGTAAGAAAATCATACGCATTTGTGGTACTTTACCTTTATTTTCTGCAACATGATTTAAATGGACTGTGAAAAAGCACAACAAAATGGCATAACAAGTATATGCCACCAGCAACAGCGGCAAAACAAACCGTGCAACAATCTCAGAGTACTTGTATCAATATCGCCAGTTGTATTTCATGCCACTCAGTCATTCGTACATATTTAAACAATATTTAAACACAATAAACAATTGCCAACAGGGTTTTATGCAAGTACTTGCCAAGCTCATTTAAATTAAATACACTAGGGGAAGAAATGTTGATAAAAACCAGAAAAATATTTAAAAAAAAAACAAGCTTAAAATATTAATTACGATGAAATTGTTCTAGAGCAACTGATACTTTTAATTCTTTCTATAGATCTGACTATATAAAACCACCCACATTCAACTAAAACTTAACATTTTCTTTGAGTGTAGCTGTGTTGAAATGCTCCAGGATGTCGTCTTGTTGCTTGTTTGTTCGTAGGTTGCATAATTTGTATTGCATTTTTGTTTTGTTGCAAAACAAAGAACAAAAGATGGGTCAAGACATGAAAACACGTACGCATGCGCGTGCAAATAAAACTTAAATTGTGAATAAATTGAAACCAAAAAAATAAGAAAAAAAAACACAAAATCCTGAAAGATAAATTGCCCCAGTACGAGAGTATTGTCTTCTGAATGTTGCCATTTTTTGTTCAACAAAAGTAATTCTTGATGTACGAATTGTATGTATTATGTTGCTGTTGTTGTAGTTGTTCTCATGATTTCCTTTGCCATGGCTACTATTTCTGGTATGTTATAATGTTGTTCTGATTATTTTCATTTATTTATACCCTACACCACGAGTGGTAGGGTTTGTCAATCCTTTTATTTGCGATCCTATAAAGTTTGTAGATTCAGCAAGTAAAGTTGTTTTAAGGCTACCAATGTAGGTTAGTTAAAATCAACTTTTCAAAGGCTGTAGATATTTGATGTATACAAATCATTTGCCAATATTTCGGTTATACTTTAGATAATGTTGGTATTGAGAATCAGCAGAAGCGCCTGTGATATAATCGTAGATCCATGACTGTCTCATCCAGTAATATATTTATTGCTATCACGATTACTCAGTTATGCACTTAGGCAAAATGTATATCAAATACAAGGTATATTTTAGATTGTTCTAGAGCGATTGCATCTCTTTGCCTCAACAAAAATGTTTTCAAAAAACAAATAATTTTTTTTTTAAGACTGTTTTCTTAACTTAAGTTTTCTTTAACAGTCTTTTTACTGTAAGGTATCTCTGTTTTGTTTTAGCCACTTATAGCACTAGATTTTTTTTGAACTATTTCCTTAACACTTTAATTGATGTTTATTTTATCAGTATGTGAATATAACTACAACATGCAACATAATTATCTCACATTTGTTAAGTGTGTAATAATGTGGTTGCTATTTACATTTAATATTTGCAATAATTTAAATTTATTAATTTAAATTTATTCTCCCTTCTACATTCATTTGTCGCTATAAAACATGTCAGAGCTTAAGGAATGCAAATATTAATGTTTAAATGCCATCTTTTTTATGAAAAAAATTTCTTTACTGGAAAAAAAGGAATACCCGTACAAATTTTGCTCAACTGAAAGTCAATTTTTTAATTAATTTTCAGTTAAGTTAGAATTAGCCGAACATTCACGTCCCGTACTGTAGCGTAAGGAAACAGCTGATCCCGTTTTGTTATTTGAAATCAATGCAAATGCTCATGGAATATTCACTACAGGAAACATACTGGTCATCTCTTATTAACAGCCACAGTAAGAGTTACTATGATCACTTCAGAGTTTTCGGAACTGTATAGCTTATATTCAGAATGTGTATCAGATCAAGATGAATATAAGCTATACAGTTCTGAAATCTCTCAAGTGATGGCTTTCCACCCTATATAGCGTAGATATGGCCCAATTTCTATCTTATGCTTTAAACACATTCACTACAGCAGGCTACCGACTACAAGGTGTCAAGAATAAAACGACAAGGCAACATGACTGCTGGTTGTTGTCCATGCTAATTTTGTCATTGCAGTCGAATTAAACTAATTTCTATTTTTGTTGGCGACAATACAAAAACAGTGTTGACAACATTACAAAGCATGTTAAGCAAATTAGCGTGTAGAAATATTTTATTTTGGTAAATGTAAAAGAAAATTACAAAACTTAAATGTTAAAATATACCCGGCAAATAATATTGGTGTTAATGATTTTTATTTTTGACAGACGGGTATTTTTACAAAAACAAAATGCCTGTTGTTTTTGTATATGTACTTGTCGGGATGAACAATCATTAATTGCTTCTTTAATATGTATATAATACGTTTATATTAACACAAAGGTACATAAGAAATAATAATAATTCAGTTCTTTCTTATCTGTAAATTAAAAGTAATGATAAGCAAAATATCTTAAAATAAAAATACAAAAAAAATTAAATTGGTTTTGAAAATAAGTTTTTAAAACTGAAAAAGCATTTATGGACTCGTCGGAAAGTCTGTTTCGAATTTTATTTACAAAAAGTCCTGAGAGCGAAAAAATCCGTTCACTTTCAACAGTAAGAAGCGCATCAAATAAATTGTATAAGTTTTCGGTTTTTTTACCACAGCCGTCAAAAAATTTCAAGTCCTTTTTAATGGAATATGTTGAACATTGTTTAACCCCCCTGGCCCACGATGTCGAACGATAACGTTCGTTTAGATAAGACTTAAGACTTCCTAACAATTTTTGTAGTATATTTAGGATCATTGTCCTGTTGAAAGATCCAGTTTCTTGGGAGTTTCCATTTGTCAAAACTTGAATTGACATTGTTCTTTAGTATGTTAAGGTAGTCCATTTTATTCATTGTTGAATCGATAAAAATTAGGTTGCCGACACCAGACGCTGCACCAGCCAAAACATGCTCGTTGCTCTCCATATTTTTTTAATGTTTTTTCACAAATACTTCAAACTTGCTCTCATTTGTATATAAAATGTTCTTCCAGAAATCTAGAGGCTGGTTTTGGTATTTTTTTTTTTGTGAACTCAATGCGTTTTTTTTTTATTTACCTTGGATATGTGTGGCACTCTACCATGTAAACCATTTTCGAGGAGTGCTCTTCGTTTTTCTGTTATCTCGGTTAACAGCACTTGCTACTGGATTTGCACTCACTTCTTGTACTCGTCCTGACCGCAGCAAATTTTCAACGGTATGATGCTTCTCATATTTATCAATAATTTTTTTATTGTGCAGTGATTCCTCTCTACAAATTTCAAAATTTCGTGAAAGACTTATTTTTTTATGTAAATTTAAGATGATTTTCCGCATTTCGCGGCGGTATTCTTAACCATTTTCCTAAACTTCTAAAATTTGCTCTTTTTTAGAATAGATATTTTAATACTGTAAAAAAAATATATTTACTACATTTGTTTAACATTAAATTTGTGAGTGCACACGCTGCGATTTGTCGCCGCGCCTTAGCTGACGTTCTCTTTTGGTGGGCCTTCTAAATTAATCGTCTGTTCACATGATGAAACATTTGTTGCACCATTCTTGCGACATTTTGACATTAAATTGTTCATTTCTTCTATTTCGCTCATTCGAAGATGTGTTGCCACATAGGACCTAGTCACAATGCAGGTACATTATACAGGTGTCCATAGTCCTGTTTTTTTTTTTTTTGAAGAGAAGTAAGACTCAGGCAATTATTAAGCCTATATATTAATTAATTAATTTTGCTACTTTCTTTGAAAAGGGATAGGTAGAGGAAGAATAGGTGGTGAAAGTAAAGAACAATTTTTCATATGACAACATTGTAATTGCGCGTTATGTTTGTTAATAGTACAGTATTGCAACGCCTCTGGTGGTGAGTAGGCGCATTGATCAAAGCTTGATTTATAGCCATTATTTTTAATAATTTTACCACGGTGGCGTTTAAATGCTATACCGCCGAAGAAGGGCGCTGTGATAAATAATAGTTATGATGGAAAAAAAGAAAACTAATAATTATAAGTTTTTTTTTTTTTTTTTTTTTTTTTTTTTTTTTTTTTGAGTGGCAGCGGCTGGGAATCGAACCCAGGCCACAAATACCAACTCATGCTTAATGATCAAACGTGCTAATCAATTGATTTTGTTTTGAATTTACAGTTATTTATTCACAGTGTTGCCAAACATTTTCTGTAATCCCATAAAATGTAATTTCATCCTGGCAACACTGCTGGTAAATGGAATAAAAGTAATACAAGAGAAAAGAAGAAATGTCAAATTTGTCGCTTCGTTTCATGAAACTTGCCGCACTAGCTACCCCGTACTCTCCACTACGTATTACATCTATAAAATCGATTCGCAGGAGAAAAGTTGTAGCGTGTGAACTCCCTCAAACTGCATTGACTTGCTTTTCTTTTGTAACTACTTAATTAAAGAACCATAGCAAGTTCTGCACCAAATTTGTGGTGCAAACAATAATACAAACAACAATAATATTTACAATTTATAAATAATTAAAAAAAAAACAACCATTTTTTTTTTAACCAACAATATTTCTGAGTTGATTGTTTAGCTTTAAAGCAATGTTTTTGAATTTTATCCCTTAACAAACACAAAAAAGCCAAATCATGGCCATAAACAACTTCTCAGCGCATTTCTTTCTCTGCCTGTCATTTCGCCAATAATGTATGGCTGCCAAATTTCCATGAATGCAGTAGGTTTTCATCAGCTGAACTCGCTTCTTGTTGGACAAACCATGAGTTGTTGTGGTAGTTGGCGTTTACTTATCGACGCGCTGGTGTTGAGTTTTCTGAGTTTTTACCTTGGAAGCTTCCATTAATGCACATGTAAAAGTTTAAGCGTTTTTTTTTACGTTATATCTTCTTATTTATTTATTTTGTTTGTTTCGTTGCCATATCATGTTTATAGCTTCTGATGCGTGTTTTTGCAAGTGATGTTCTTGTTTTATTTTTTTGTTGCAAACACGCGGTTGAGATTTTTTTTGTAGCTGTTGTGGCAATTTTTGTTCTGTTCTTGGTTTTTTATTTGGGTTGTCTTCCTGCTGTGGGTGATTTACTTGATAAATTTTTACATGTGTAACAAAGAATCGAAATTTATTGCGATTACTTTTTTGCGTTAAACGTTTTACATGTGTGTGTATTGAATGTGGCATGTGGCTAAGGGTGTCCCATGATAAAGATTATTAGTAGGAGATATTAAGAAGGATTTATAGGGGACAAATATTAAACGAATATTAACTACATGTTTTAGGTAAAGTAATATCCTTAAATTTGTAGGCAGTTTTCTTAAATTGTGTTTCATTTTAGGGTTTCCCTTTAAGTAATAAAATTCTATATTATTAATTTCCTTATATTTCTAAAACTTTTCCATAATTCTATTATACTTTGTTTGCTGTTAGGAGCATCCTTTTTTCAAATATGTATTTATACGTGTGGTTTTAATATGAAAACGTGTGTCTATGTTTTTTTTTCTTTACATTTATGTTCAGTAGATCTCTGTATACTCCATACACGTGTAAGTGATGTCGTGTGTTGCAGTTATTAAAAGAATGAGTTTTATGTTTAATTTATCGTATGAATGTAGCGTATATTAACAATTTTATATCCAAGGTAGTTTCAGTAACAAAAAACACTTTTGGCATTTAAAGCAAATATGAAACTTGTTTATGTTTCTTTGAGCATAACATGCTCGAATATTCCTTAAGAATTTATTAAAAGACACAACAAATTTACATTTAAGACCACTACAGATTAATAACAACGGTGGCAGCATTAACAGCAGAACTAAACGGATAATGGCATGCAATTTTCAGGATAAATTTAATATAAGCAATAAATGTTG
This sequence comes from Bellardia bayeri, assembly GCA_950370525.1. Classification (NCBI taxonomy): domain Eukaryota; kingdom Metazoa; phylum Arthropoda; class Insecta; order Diptera; family Calliphoridae; genus Bellardia; species Bellardia bayeri. Next base: position 16,998,920 of record OX493268.1, on the reverse strand, counting down.
TTACTTGGGTCAGAGGAAGTAAGCAAGAGGGTAAAGTTGAATGTGTTAAGGATATTCAGGACTATTGTGTAATTAAATTTGTGGGTTTTTAAGAAGACTGTAAATTTGTTTTAAAATCTTATGCTGTTATCTAGTTCGGCCAAAATATTTGAATTTTCCAGTCCTGGAGGGAACCCCATAGCCTGGAGGGAAGCAAGGCTCCTTTTTTATAACAAAAGCAGTGAAGGAAAACTATTCAGTTCTTGAAGCATATAGAAACATCATCTTAATTTAATTCTAAAAAAAATTTTTGGAGATACACACCACGACTATAGAATTGCCAGTTCGATTGAAACAGCTTTATAGGAAGTACTTTTGTAATGAAAAATAAATAACATAAAACAATTTAAATAAAATAAGAGTAACACGCAAGAGACCAATATGATCACAATGGATCGTATTGGTCTCATGTGTGAAGGTGTGGGGACAACCTCACACCGGCCTTCTGACCTAAAACGCAAGAGTAACGTGGAGCATGGACTATGTTGACTGTAAAATGGATGCAGTGCGCGATACATATATCGAACAGAGCTAGGAGCATCAGTTTATTCATGTTGAAATGCCAAACTTAACAGCTGACAAAATGGCCACCAGTTAAGAAAGTGTTGCCAACTTAAAGTTCTATACAGCTAAAAAAAAACACCCTATATTATTGAATTCTTATCAAAAATAAGATAGTCCAGTTGCTTTCTCGTGCCGATGAAAACTGAAGCATGAATATTCATGAATGTTCATGCTTCAGTTTAGTAAAAATCTTGATTTCACCAAGTGTAAACTGATACATAGTATTAATTGCAGGAAACTGGGGCCAAATTACCGCATTCGATATTGAGTAAAATTTATCGTAATTTTCTTATTTGAGATTATCGCATTCGATATCGAGCAAGAAATTTAGTACATTTTATCATAATTTCGATATCGAAATAATTTTTCGATACGATAGCTCATTCGATCACGAATGCGGTAATTTGGCCCCTGAATTTAGAATTCAATTCATTTTATTTTATTTTATCGTAAATTACCTTCAAGAAAACGGGCCGCCTTGAAAATTCGAAGAGACTGAAACCATCATAACTATCACAAAATACCGAAACCGGTTTCAGCAGTTTTAGTTTACTTAAGTTTATATCGCTCATCTAGAATTGGTATTTTACACTTTGAGTTTCTGTCTGTGGTGAAAATTATCAATCATGCTTTAAGTTGAAAGTCCATACCAAGCGTTTACGCGTTTCTCGCGTTCTAAACAGCTGTCAAAAATGTAATATCAATGTAGTCGTATATTTTAAAGCTAGATTTACACGATTGCAATTTGCTTCAAAATTGCTCTTTAACATACTTTAAACTCGTGTAAACAGCAAAAATTCTTCAAAATTTATTTATTAAATAGTTATTAATAGTTATTAAATAAATAAATTTTTAAGAAATTTTGCTGTTTGAAGCATTTTGGAGAGCAATTTTGAAGAAAACTTCAATCGTGTAAATCTAGCTTAAGTTACACACATAAAAGCGTAGGAAGCGTTGACACTTCAAAAGCGAAAAGTTCGTTTACTTTTTACTTTTGAAAGTGTCGCAAACTTCGAACAGCTGATCAAAACAAATGAAAAGCTAATTTATTTTAAAGATAATCTGTCGTATTCATAAAAAATAAAGTAGGTTTGAAGTGTGCTTTTAGACAAAATATTCATACAAAATTTTCCTAAATTACATTTGAAGTCTACTTTATTTTTTTGAGGAATAAGGGCAAATGTCACTAGAAAAAATGACAGCTGAAAAGCATTTTTTATATGAAATTGACAAATAAACCGATAGAAAACTTCATATAAAAATCATCACCTTCGAAAGTACAAATATATAAAACAAAAATGATTGCAGCAAAAAATCTTCACATGTAACGTGAAATACTTGACGCTAAAAACGCTTAGAAAACTATAAACTCTTTGACGCTAAAAAGCGAGGTGGGTACCTCCAGCTTTAGTTCGCCCAACAGCTTGAGTCTTCGACATGACTAATGCTTGGTTTTCACTATGCCATTTTTGTTGTCAAATTGTACAAATTGTTGGCAATTGTATGAAAACGGGTTGTCATGTCATGATTTGCATGATTGCAAACATAGATGACGCCATATGACAACCCGTTTTCATACAATTGCCAACAATTTGACAACAAAAATGACTTAGTGAAAATGCGGCCTAATGTACGGCCATGTATGTCCAGAATTGTCTCTATATCATTTGGAGAAGTGTAAAACATTGTATCAGTAGTTGTCAGACAGATTATTCTCTTTACATTAGATGAATATGTATTCCCCATAGACGAGGCTAATGCCGGAACTGCTTCTAAAAATTAAACAATTTTGTGATATGCTCAATAACTAAATGACTGCTTTTTTTATTTCTCCTAACAATAATGGCCAACAAATTTCGCTTTTAATCCTTAAGCCATTGCTTTTATGGCATCCTTAGTACAGGCTACCAAAAAAACAAAATTTTTTTTTTAAATACTTGCACAAATTTCTATGGCTACAACTAAACAGCTTTTGTTGAAATTTTTCTTATTTTTTAATTTTCAACAAAAAAAAACAAACTTTCACACACTTCAATGAAGCAATTTACTCAAAATTCTTTTGTTATGTTTTTCCCTACACTAATACCAACACTAACACATACACACATACACACAAACACTCTGCAAATAAATTCATAAGGACTTTTTCATGTCACTTTCAACGGCCCAATAGAAACGAAATGAAATGAAATGTAAAACTTCAAAGGCATTTTTTTCTTCTCGCATTTTCAACAAAGTAAAATAGAAAAATTGTGTACGAGTATGTATGTATGTATGTGTTTACATGTACACATGTGCAAAAAATATGGTTTCATTTTCTAAAATGTGACATTCTTGGTATGATTTGTTCTTTTGTCTGTAAAGGAACTTAGTGCATTTAGTATGTCCCTGTATATTGTTATTTCCAGTCCAGGCTGTGTGAGGGCATAAGTGTGTGTTTGTGTTATTTTTTTTTTGTACACCATCAACAATTTTGCACTAGTAAAAAGTAATTGAGAATATTTTTTTAATAGTGCTAGCAGGACAAAATATTTCTTACACAAACAAATTGGCAAAAAAAATAGTTTACAAGAAATGCATTCATGCGTGAGAAAAATGCAATTTTTAAAACGGATCAGAAGAGAACACACAAACACAAAAACGTTTGCTAACACAGTAGGACTAAAGCAATATTTTCACATTTGTGCGCCAAATTTATCCTGTCGAATTGCTGTATGTTTTTCTGTGTTTTTTCTTACAATGTTTGTGTCCTTATTTTTTAATATGCAGAAATATTTGTTGCATACATAGAAATATCCCAGCAAGCCATACGAGTCCGAAAAGAGTCTTTTCTGACAACTTTTTCGGAGTGTTAACGATCTCTATGAGCCCAAAAAACAATCATAATTGCTCCGAAAACCTTCAGAAAAGAGGGTCATTACATTCGAAAATGGTCCTTCAGAAAGAGCTCTTAGATAATGTCAGAAAAGAGTCTTTTATGAGGATTTATTTTGGGCTCTTAAAGAGCTCTTAGATAATGTCAGAAAAGAGTCTTTTATGAGGGTTTTTTTGGGCTCTGAAAGATCTCTTAGATAATGTCAAAAAAGAGTCTTTTATGAGGTTTTTTTGGGCCCTGTGTAATCTTGTTTTCATCGTTCTTGTGTGGTACAGCTATGTTTTTTTTTTTTGTTCAAAGTACAAATAACAAGACAACAACGCTTTGGTACACACATAATTAAGTGGAATTTCTGAGTCATACTGCGAAAATGCTCCTTAGTTGGACTCTTTTCTGACTCCTTTTTCGGAGCGCTCCGAAAATGCTCCTTAGTTGGACTCTTTTCTAACTCATTTTTCGGAGCGCTCCTAGAATGGTATGCTGGGATATTTGAATGGCTAAGAGAGTGTGTTTGTTTGTATGAATATATAAAGGCCATAAAAGGGAATATACAAGTTGCATTAACAGGGTATTGTAATCGGCTCTAAAATGTAGACAGAGTTTAGAGGTGGCTAAAGTTCTAGATGAGTCAATAGTTTTGATAAGGTAGACCGCAGAGTCTGGCTATAGTCTATGTCTAAAGACGTGAGGCTTATCTTATTTGAATCGTAGAACTATTTCTTATTAAAAACTTATTTCAATCGTGAATCATTTTCTCTTTGATTAAAGATCTTACAGTCTGGCGATATACTCGTATACGAGGAACTATAGTCTGGCTCTATGACGCCAGACTAAAGTATGGCTTTATTAATGAGATACTTTTATAGTTGTTTTTTGATACACTACAGGTGGTGAATTTCCACAGATGAATTCAGCCCATACATATCTTATACTTAATCACACTCACAGCGCGTAACTGCGGTGTAACTTAATTGGCGGGGTTGTCAGCTTACTCTTACCCAACTGCTCTTCTAGATATAAGTTTTCAAAATACCTCCTTTCTGACTAATTTTCTTTACTTCACAAAGGCCTTGATTTATGCAGCTTACATACGTATGCAATGAACATCTGAAGTCTCCTACATTGTAGTTTCGTCTTTGAAACATTGTAGAAATCTGGCTGAATTCTGGTGACCGCAACGTTACAAATAGCTTCTACAGCAAACATTTCCTTAAGGAATTAGTTCGAGTTATAGTTTACCTCCCCGTACATCCGCTTCAACCCTTTTACAAAACGGAGGGAATGAATTTAAAGGTCCAACTTACTTCATATGAATTGTTCCATATTTTTTTCAACTTCACCATGGTAATTTCTATCTTAACCTGAAGAAAGATTTCCTGATGCCTCTTTGTTCCTTTTCACTAGCTGCCATTGAGTAGATTTAAAAGATGATTCCATGGTGTTGACTTAGAAGACACTGCAAACTTTTAAGCAATTTGTTCTATGTACTGATATTATCTAATTCGGAAAGCGCAGTAAGCAATCCCTTTCCAAAATTGAAACAAAAACAAAAATACTTTTTTTTGTTTCTGTTAATGATAATGTAATTTCGGTTGATCCTACTTTAATCGTTAAGTCTATTCTATTGTTCGTTTTTCGCTTACGAGCACTAACACTGTATTGTGCTCTGCCACAACCACTCCTTTAAAGTTCTGACTGTTTCATTCACATATATCTGTACTTTGTCCAGATCTATGGCTGTCATCCTCTGAATTTTGTAGGGTTAGTTGTCTATATAATTACTTTTTTTTATTTCCAGCCTTCAGTTCGAGAATTAGGTCTTCTTGCCTGGTTCTACGAACTTTGTTCAGTTATTTTTCTAGTTGTTTCAATTCAAATTCGGATCTAATTTTTTGTTAATCTTGGAATTAGAGTTTCTATGAAGGTCAGCTACGAAAGTGGTTCCTGTTAGATCTTTTTATATTTTCTTCGGCAATTTAGGGTGAACGTTTTCGTCTATGTTACATTGCAATTCACTTTTAGAGAGCTAACTTTCGGTGTCGTCCTGTTTAGCTTATCCTATTATTATTCTCTTCGTCGCGAATGCGGTGCAATGTATTCATTCCCTAACGGTAGCTAGTGCGGAACTATCGAAAATATCCTGCACAGACTCACTGCGAATGATCTCATTAAGTTCTTTGATTCACATGATGCACTAGCTACCGTCCTTCTTCACGACTAACAGTTGGCTTTAAATTCGGCGGTCTGGCTTACTACTGCATGGGCATGTCTTGTGAGTCTATATAACATATTTGCGAATATGGCTTATTAAGGTGGATTCACACATTTATTCCGAACAAGAACTTTTTCCGGCGAAAAATTTCTTACCGCTTATTTATTTTTATTGTTGCTTGAAGGATTTGTTATGGATAATATCAATTTTCATTTGCAATTGGTCTCATCCCATTCCCGTTCGGAAAGTTAGATTTTGTTTCACTGTGTTATAATTATATTTGTAAAACAAGTAAGAGAGTATAGTCGGTCAAACACGACCATATAATACCCTACACCCAGTATATGTATAAAACAGTTTGTCAGAAACGGGCGTTATATAGGAGATATAAGCTATTCTGGACCGATCATCCAAAAATTTAGTGTCATGATTTCTGTGATTATAAATAGTATATGTGTTATATTTTAACTCAATATAAATACTTTTAAAAGATTTATGGAGGTTAAAGTGAATTACGGAGACGGTCTTATATGGGAGTTTCGACTAATTATGGACCGACCACAATAAAATTGTACCGTACTGTTTGTATATAAGAAACTTATTTGTGTTGAATTTTATTTGGATGCCAACATTTTTAAGAGAGTTATGCTTTTTAAAGTGATTTTCGGAAGTGGGCCTTATATGGGGGCTATGATCAATTATGGACCAATCTGCACAAAATTTGTAGATATAATTTGGCTTCATTTACCACTCATTTGTGATGAAATTTGTTTGGATACTAGCATAATTCAAACATTTATGGTCGGTAAACCCCAATTTCGGCAGGACATTTGTATGGGGGCCAGGTGAAATAATGGACCGATTTCCATTAGATTCAATTCCATGCATCTTTGGTACTAAATTTTATCGAAATATCTTCAAAATTGCGACCTGTACTCTGCGCATAAGCTCAGCAAGTGATTTTGAGTCGATCGGTAAACTTTAAGGTGGGTGTTGGACAAATATATCTGAGCGTTACAAACATCAGCACAAATCCAATATATCCTCACCACTATGGTGGTGTAGAGTATAATTACAGCAATTTACATTAAACTTTACAACACTCTGTAGTTGGACATTAAGGCGGCGTAATTTTTTTATGATAAAATTAGAAAAATATCAATATTTAATAAATGAACTGAACAACAAACAATTTGTTATTGAAATAAAAACTTCTGTAAGCATAAAAACAAAAATATCGCTACTCTACTCTTATATAAGACTTCTTTCAAAAATACACTGTTACCAATTGCACTACCCTAATCTATAGATTTTTTAATGGTTCTTTTTAACTGTCAAATTGTGTTTTTACAGCTTCTCTCTTTTCTTTTTTATTGAACTTCATGCGCAAAATTATAGGATATTGAAAAATCCTAGCAAATGGAGCCAACAAATAACATGTGTAAGGATTAGACATGCATATAAAAAGTAATTACAATATCGTACTGTGCTTTGGCAGGATATTAAGAAATAATTTTTTACTATTGCAAACTGAAAAGAAAGAAGCATAACATTTTACATTAATTTGAAATGAAACCCAAACGCACAGATTGTAATAAACAAATATTTGTACAACTATAAATATTTCAACTTAAACTTTATATTTAATAAAAAAAAGCGTACCTTGCTTTAATTTAGCATACAATAGCAGGCAAACTCACTTCGTTAACAACTTTGTTAAAACAATTTATGAAGTTTTCCATTGTGCGCAGGTATAGGGTATGAGCTATGCATACTGCATACTGCACATTGCATTATTGAATTCGTTTTGAATCAACGTTGCATATCATAAATATCAAATGACATTGACAACGAAGTCATCATTGCATTCATGTATTCCATGCAAGTATGTACTCGTATGTTGTCTTCGTTTGTACATGTCACTTTTGTCAGTCAGTAGTCAATCAAATTTTTGTGAGAATTCAAGAATAATTGAAACTGCAATCGGAGATTATATATGCATAGGTGCTGGAAGAAACAAAAAATGGCCTCACTGTGAGTTAAATTCAAAATATATGTCATGGAAAAATAAAGTAGTTGATGTGTGATATTTTAGCTGAATTGAAAAGAAATGTTAGTAGATATGATGCTATTAAATTACTTACAACATAACTTTGAAAATCATTAAACTTTGCAACAAATGCTTAAATGCAAATTTTTTTTTATTGGACCAGCACTAACGGGACGACCCCTACTCAGGTTATGGAAGGGAGGATAGAGGGAGTAGTGTTTGTGAACATTTGACTTGAATTTTCCGGAAAGTGTAATATTGAAAGTGACAGGGAATACTTCTGCAGGTAGTTTATTCCACATACGGACAATACGACTAAAGAAAGAATTTTCCCAGCAATGTGTTGTGCGATCCACTGTCCTGTCGATCATGAATGGATGAGCCCTTACTGAAGATCTTGTATTAGGCAAAAAACTACGTGTTTGGGAAACAAATTTCCTAATTTCAGCAGAACACATTCCATTATAGTATCGATAGAACAGTGAAATACAGCCCATATTGCGGCGATGCTCCTGTGAATCAATAGAGTTGGATACCCTACTGTCAGCGATAAGCATCTTCGACCTCTCCTTTACGCGCTCGAGTAACTCCAAAATAGACTTCGAAGCTCCGGTCCATACATGACAGTTGTCTTCCATTTGTGGTCGAATATAGGTGGTGCAAGGAGATCAGACGGAGTAAAGTATTTCCTACACACAAAATTACTTAAGCCAGAAGTTCTTTAGGTTCGTGTCATGCTTAGCAAACTTGAATATCTTTAGACCAAATACCACATTGACTGTTACAATATGCTGTTACACTGGAAGTTCAAAAGACAAATCTCTATTTGTATAAAATTTTCGCTTCAAACATTTTATGAAATTTTTTAAATCCCTGTTTTAAGATTTCTAACCAAATTTCTCTACGTGATCAATTCCAACACAATTATGCGTTATTTACAAAATTTTTCTAAGTTTTGAATCCCATGGGACAATCAGTTTCTCAATACATAATACTTAATAATGTTTTTTACTGACGCTGAAATCTCTTTTAGACTACCAAACCAGTGGAGTGTTCTTCAAGCTGAGATTTAAGCATTAGGTAGGTCTGAAAATTGGCTAAGTTTTTATCGTGTATTAGGTACAGATATTTTTATTTATATGTACTGATAGTCAGGTCGTCCTTAAAACTCTTCCGCTGTCTATACGACATCCAACTTGGTCTTAATATGTCAGGCATCTCTTAATGGCGCTACATTTCTTAATAGGGATCCTCTGGATACCGGGTCTTAAAAATAACACAGGAAACTGTATTGCGGAGTCATTGGCCAAGACATGACCCTCACTCCTAGTAAAAGAAACTAATCAATTGGTTGGAATTCCGCTTTCATTGGGTTCATAATAAACTCTACATATGCTCTCAAACTATTTGGCCGCTTGTGACAGCAAGGGCCATTTGGTCTAACTTTGACCGTCGGAAAACTGCAACACTGAGAGACATTCCCACATTCTGACCTATTCTCTTTCCAGGTATCAGAAAGGGTCCCATGAAAGACCCTAGTTTGCCAATTTAACTACTGATTGACTGCCTATTTAACTTAACCTAACAATAAACTTAATGTTTTTTTAATAATAATCGCACGTTTCCAATTAGTTGTCACGTTTTCATTGATTTTAACTTTCGAATAATTTAACAAAATCGAAAATTGAAAAGGGAAAAGAAACACACAACAACAAAACGTATTTTTAATAAAAAAAAATATAAAACAAGCAGCGTTGTAAACTTTGAAATTTCAAAACGCACCAAAATGGAGAAAAAAACACGCCATTAAAAAAACGCAACAAGTTTAGAATTCCTTTTTTATTGAAAATCTTTATTGAATTAATTTTACACTTTTAATTTCATAAATTCTATATAAAAGTTTTTAAAAAGAGATCAACGATTAATAGTGAAACTAATAATATTAAAAGTTTTTTTTTTAAATAAACGAGCTAATAAAGATAAAATAAGCATTTAATCACTCAGAATTTAACTCACAATATGCTATTCGGAACTGAAGTACTTATTGGAAAAAGGGCTAATTTCAGTACATATTTGGTACTTTTTTAAAAATTATTTTTGTTTCCTATTTGAGGTACTTGTATTTGAATTTCTTCAATAAAATTTGTTAGGGCTCCACTGGGACTCTAACCCAGGTTGTTCGTCTACATTTCAGTAGACCAAACCATCAGGCTACACAAGAATTTTTATTTCCATGTCTAAACTGTTAATTTTATTTTCAAACTAAAATTTTCACCTTATTTACCTTCAGCAATAACCATCATGTGACGAATGTTTGATTATCATACACTCGTATTTCAAATACATTTAATGGGGTCCTTTTTCATCGTATAGATAATGAATTATTAAAAAAACTGCAATTAAAAATTAGTAAAAAGAAAGATTTCATCACATTTTTGGAAAAATTAAAAAACGCACCGTAATTAACAAAAAACCTCATGTCTCAAAAAAAAAAAAAAAAAAATCATGAAGCGTTTGCGGTTTGCAAGAGAAATGCTCAGAAAAGATCCACGTTACTGGAATAGACGAATCTATGTTTAACTTGTTCCAATCTGATGGAAAATCCTCTAAATAAAGCCTTAAATCCCAGGTACCATGTTAAAACAGTGAAAAACGGTGGCGGGTCTATGATGGTCTGGTGTGCCTTGGCCTTGGTTGGGTCCAATTGCACGAGTTCAGGGAATAATGGATCAGCATCATATATAAACCGCAATGCTTTGAAAATATGCCCGTCCCATACATTTTCCAGCATGATAATAAACCAAAGCACACTACACGGTTAGTGAAGTGTTGGCTTTTGGATAAACATTAATAATGTTCTTGACTGGCCCCCCCAAAGTCCTGATCTTAATCCAATTGAAAACGTATGGGCAATTGTAACAAGCGACCTAACGGACATAATAATGCTGAATTGTTTCAGTTGGTGCAACAAAGCAAATTTGCCAGCGTTTAACTAATAGTTTAGCAAAAAGACTGTCGATTATTGTCAAAAACAGGGATTTACCAAAAAATATAAAAGGATAAGTCCATTTTGTTGAACCTCAGTAAGGTTTTTGGCATATACGAGTACCTATGTTTTAGTTTCTAATTTATAATTTGATATTGCGTTTTTTTGGTTTAAGTTAATTTTCTTTAAAATAGTACTGATGCTGTGAATTTTTTTTTTTTTATACTTAATACATAATAATTTTATATTTCTTGTTATTGTTTTATAAAAAAAGACCTAAATGTTTAATAATTACCAAAATCTTTATAATAATTTGTTACTTTACTATTTTTCGTTCTGTTTTAATATGTTACACTAAATTTTCAAAATATAAGAACAAATAAATATGCGGAAAAGTCGTTTCTATTTATAAGTTAACCACTGTATGTACTTTAATAGCAGCATGGTACATTTTAAATAAAAAAATCCATTACAAATTCATAAATTCTCTTATTAAGACCTTAATGTAGCACTCCCCCTTTTTACAAACTAATAAGAAAGTACATTTTACTTTTTGCCCATCACTCATATCATCCCATTATTTTTGCTTTGCTCTTAATACTGTGCTAATAATAACAACAACATCAATTATAACAACCGTAACAACTACTACAACAACAACAATTGCTGTGTATACCTACATAACTTGCATTTCTTCTTTAGTTTTCCAGAATTTCTACACTAATCGGTTGTTAAATGATTAATTGTCGTTTTAAAATTAATCTAACACGTGAATTAAGCGATAATAATAAAATATTTTTTTACCAAATTATAAATAAAATATAGCTTAACAGTTTTATGTAAAAATATTTATAAAAGGTGTTAAATAATTAAATGAAAAAAAGGTTTTACAAAATTTGCAATATTAAGCCGGTCGGTGTTTTGCTTTTGTTTGGTCGTTCGTTTAGGGGAAAAAAAACACAGAAAAAAATAGCTCAAGTGTTGAGAGCGGAGTGAGTGCAAGTGGGAGATTAAGAGTAGTGCATTAGTATGTTGTTTTTGTTTCAGTTATGCAAATGTTTTTATTAAGAAATTAACCCCCTGGCCAACGATGTCGCACGATAACGTTCGCTAGATAAAACTTAAGACACAAACTTGATTGTGGAATAAACAAATTTGATTGAGTAAAAAATAGATACGACAAATAGTTTGTGTCTTAAGTCTTATCGAAGCGATCGTTATCGTTCGACATCGTCGGCCAGGGGGTAAAAGTAAATAAAATAGAAGTGGTAAAATAGATAAAAGTAAATTATCTAAATTATATGAAAGGAAATACATATCTAGTGTTTTTAGAATAAAATTTGTAAAATATAAAAATACCTATGAAATGAAGATAAAAAAAATTTAATCATTAAATTATTAAAAAAGAAGAGTTGTTTTCAAAAAAAGTACCAATACTAAGGAATAAGCGAAACATCTTTTTATCAAAACAACTAATTAAAGGTAAGTGACTTTAAATGCGATCTACTTTTTCTTAAATATCATACAAACATATATGCATAGTTTAAAAACTTCGTACATACCTACCATAACTAAGATTACTTAAAGGAGAAAAATTAGAATTTCTGAATACAAATTTATAAATTTGTAAATTTATAAAGGTATAAAGTTATAAAATTATAAAGTTATAAAGGTATAAAGTTATAAAATTATACAGTTATTAAGTTATAAAATTATAAAGTTATAAATTTATAAAGTTAAAAACTTTATTTGCTTACTTATTGCTCCTTTTTAAATCCTTTTCAATTTGTTGTTATAATTTTGCTATAATGCAATGTACTGTAATGAATTTTTCATGTATTTATGCTTTAAAGAGGACACATATTCTTTATTATTGTTCATTTAATTATTAATAAAGTTTTATCTTCAGACTGCACAAAATAATTTCAATAAAAACACGTTAAAAACAATTAAATCAGCCTGAAAAACGCTCACAAGTATATTTGGTTTTATGTGTTATTTTCCTTCAACAAATAATATTTTTCAAAAATATGTATATTTGTGTTTACCATTTGTGTCGTAGTAAAAGGAAATAAAAAGTAATATTAGCCGTTCACTGGCATAATTAATAATACTGAGAAAAGCAAAATCGTTTAAATATTTTTTTAACATTTTAAGAGCCATTATTACAACTTGCCTCTAATATTCTTAATAGTAAAAGGTAACTTTAATTAAAGTGAGGATAAAGTGACCTTTAAAATTTTTCGTTATTACAACTTTCATGTAAAATAAAATAATTTTTTTCTAAAATATGCCAATACCAGTGAAAAACCGATTACTTTTGACAAATCACTGACAAGAAATAGTAAATTGTTTGTGAAAAAAAAAATATAAATCAAACGTCTGCTTCCCATTTTTGTTTTTCAAATTATTTATTGGCAAAACAAAATTAAAATTAATTTGTTTTTCATGAAGTTGACATTTTTCCAGAACATATGGCAACTGCAAATACATAAACCCCACTATAAAATTTAAAGGCAAGATGATCTTCCCTTTAGCTTATCGGTCGGTTTTAGATTAAAGTAATTTTATAATAACCAAATACTTCTTATCTGTCCGATAACATCATACCTTTAACTATTGCCAAGTTGTAATAATGGGCCTAAATATTAATTTATGTTTCAGTTTTATTATTTTAATTTTCTGTTGAAAACATTATCATAGTTCAATGGTTATGAAAAAGTGAATAAATTTAATAATAAACTTATGTGAATTGTAAATAGTTGATTGAAGTCTACTTGGGAGAGGTGCTAAAATAGCAATACCACTGACCTTATGACCAAGTGTAGGAACAAAATGATATAATTCAAACATGTTGTTATTAAGTCTCCTGTTCCATTATACCGTTTACCCCTTTATTTAAAATGACAATTTGATAAAACAAATTTTTTTTTTTAAATTTATTGAAATAAAAATGCATAATAAAAATGTAGATTTTATTTGCAAAATATACCTATGTAGGTACATGCTTTCAAATGTTACCAAGTTTATGATTACACAAGAATACCTTCGAGAGACAGTTAATAAAAGTAGTATGTATTGCAAAAAATATTTTATTAAATATAAACTGTGCATTTTGTAAATGTAATCATTGGCATTTTGTCATATAAATTTCATAATAAGAACGCTCACAGTTTGCCTAGGAGTGAGAGAAAGCACCAAAAATGGTGCCAAACGCACCAAGTTGAGAACGCTGTTTTGAAGAAAAAACCTAACGCCAAATTTGGTTTTTTTTTTAACTCATCAAGCAGTAATATAAAAAGAGTAATACCAATTAGTAAACAACAGCCAAAAGTAAGTTTTAGCCTCATATAAACCCACCCAACAAACAATGGCTCTCAAACTTTTATAAAACCAAAACACTTGTTGCTAATTCCAATGCAACATGTTGATCAACATTTATCAAAGAGTTCTTAAATAGATACATTAAAAAACTAAACAATACAACATTTGTTAGCAACCAAAAATCTTTTACAACATCCAACATGTTGTAAAAGCAAGCTAAATATACTGCAGTTGGTTGCAGACAAACGGCAACAAATACAAAAGGTTCGAACCTTGAATCGACCAACTAACTGGCAACTAGCGAAGAGCCAAATAAATATTAGAGGTTAATATAAAAACAGTCTTCGTTGCGCCGTTATACGCGTTGGTTCGATTTAACGTTTTAAAAGGAGTTTGTGACATAGTGATTAATAATTACATATTAAAACGTTAGATAGATAGAAACAAGTGCGTAAGCAAGTGTGAAACGTTAAAAAAAAGAAATTTTATTTTGATAAAAAAAATAAATAAAATACATAATTGTTTAGTGTTTAAGGCAAAAAAGAAATTTAAAAGTTTTAAATAAAAAATTCAATTATAATTAAAAAAAAAAGACAAAAAAGAAATATTTGAGAAAAAAAAATTTTAAAAAAGAAAAATTTTTAAATAAAATTTAGAAAGAAAGAAATTTTAATAAAAAGTGCTTTAAATAAAACTTAAAAATTTTAAACTTTGAAAAAAAAGGTAAAGTTTGTAACAATATTAAAAACAAGTCTATAAATATTAAACAAATTTTATGATAATTATTATTAAAGTGTTAAAAAAATTGTTTTTATTTATTCAAATAATTTTCACAAAAGTTCTAATCTAAACTTTTTGAGAGAAACGAAAATTGTTCAAAAAAAGTTACATTAAAACAAGAATTTGTTTTACATTTCATGACCGCTAGTTTAACGTGTTATTTTCAACACCAATCAACCAACAAGCACTTTTTGTTTCTGCTGCTGCAGCATGTTTTGGCACGCACGCCAGCCAACAATAAACAACACACACGTTCTCAAACATTTGTGACAAACTGTCAAAACTGACAAGTAATGTTCATATCAATTTAATACTGCCGCAAAAACAATTTGCCATACAGCAGCAACATCAGCCAGCCACACAAAAAAAAAAAAAAAACCTATTTGACAAGTGCAAACGACAACATAACAACAACAAAAAGGTTTAAAAGAAAAACTTCAACATAACAAAAGCAACAAAAAAAGAAATCCCTTTAAACAGTCTCCTATCATACTTATTCGTCCGTGTTGGTTTAACGCATGCGACTTGTTAAACTCAACTCATCCCAACAACAACAACAGCAACAACACCTTCAAATAATATACACATCCATACATACATACATATGTATAAAAAATAATGTTTTTTTTTTATTTCTACTCAATTTATCAGTTAAAGGCGCTTTTATATGCACCTGCTTTGCGACATCGCCAAAAAACCATAAAAGAACCTACAAAAAAAAACAATTCTTGGGCTAAAACTATAAAAAATCACTTAAAACAGAAACTCACAAATACTCTCTCACCTAACAACGATAATTGTCTTGTCAGTGTTTTGTTTTTGTATTTCTGGCTTTTTGTTTTAGTGTTGTTATTGCTGCTGTTTCCTACTTAAATCTGTTATTGTTTGTTGTTTTAATTTTTAGCCGGTTTTTGTTTGTTTGTAGTTGCTTTCATTTACACTTATTTGGTTTTTGTTGTTTTCTTTTGTGTGCAAGTTGCTGAGAGAAATTTCATAATATATGTAGGTACATACATATGTAGGTATGTATGAATATTTAAATCAGTAGTGTCAAAAACAAGTATTTTGTTAAAAAAAAAAGCCACTGAAATCGAACAAATTAAATCTAAAGATCCAGATAGTTTAAATAATTCAGTCCATTTGTAGAAAAACATCTTCGATTAACTTGTTTTTCTCCTTTTCTTAAGAAACTTTGTTTTCAAATTAAATAAAAACAATATTCGATTATTAAGAAATTTATTACAATTTTCATAGTACTGAAAGGTGTGGTCACACTTGACAAATATTTACTCAAAAATGCCAAACCACTTATTTTAGAACAAATTTGTTTGACGTTTGTTACTCTTACCAGAGTTTTGCAAGACCAAACAGCATCAAATAAAATAACAGTAAATATTTGTTGTATCTTGTACTAAATAAACAAAGTTTTTTAAATAAATAAACGAGTTCAAATATATTTTATTTAGTGGTTACGCCTTTTTCGGCAAATATTTGCCAAGTGTGCCCGTACCTTAAGTCTTGGTTATTATTGCTGGCGTTGTAAACTTGTTGAGTTTCCCACCATTTTTTTGTGTTTTTTTTTAAATTTTGTGAACTAAAAATTCCTTAGTTGGTGCGCGGTGTGCTTTTTCTTTAATTTCGGTGCATTTTTTAATTTTTCTGAAAATGTGATGAACTAATTTTGAATTGCAGTTTTTTAATAGTTCATTATCATAAAATCTATACGATAAAAAAGAACCCAATTAATTGGATGTATTTTAAATACGAATGTATGATAATCAAACATACGTCACATGACTGTTATTGCTGCAGGTAAAGAAGGTGAAAATCTTTATTTGAAAATAAAATTAACAGTTTAGACATGGAAATAAAAATTCTTGTGTAGCCTGATGGTTTGGTCTACTGAAATGTAGACGAACAACCGGGTTAGAGTCCCAGTGGAGCCCTAACAAATTTTATTGAAGAAATTCAAATACAAGTACCACAAATAGGCAACAAAAATAATTTTAAAAAGTACCAAATATGTACTGAAATTAGCCCTTTTTCCAATAAGTACTTCAGTTCCGAATAGCATATTGTGAGTTAAAGTTTGAGTGATTAAATGCTTTTTCTATCTTTATTAGCTCGTTTATTTTAAAAAAACTTTTAATATTATTAGTTTCACTATTAATCGTTGATCTCTTTTTAAAAACTTTTATATAGAATTTATGAAATTAAAAATGTAAAATTAATTCCATAAACATTTTAAACAAAAAATAAATTCTAAACTTGGTACGTTTTTCCCCATTTTGGTGGGTTTTGAAATTTCAAAGTTGACAACGCTGATTATTAAATTTGATTTTTGTTGTTCTTTCTTTTGTGTGTAAAGCTTTGTACAGACGGTTGTCAGATCTTACAACGTTGTCCGAAAAATGTGCAGACAATGTCTAATAATCGCGTAAACTTAAAACTTTTGTCTTCCAACGTTGTAAAAAACTGCATTGACAATTTACCTTTTGCTAACAATTTTTCGGATTGTACTAGTTATTTGCAAACTTTCATGATTGGATTTCGACTATTCTGAACTCGACTATATAGTGAACTATTCCTCTTGGTTATAAACTGAATACACATTTCATCGAGATATTCAGCATGATTTTAGGTTACGATGATTTTTGAAGGCTCTATTACATTTTAAGGCAGGACAAACTTTGGGGAAATAAGACTTTATTTCGACTGGTTTCGTTCAAAATCCAATATTTCATATGACCTGCTTATGACCTCATGTTGAAGAGAAAATTTACGACGGGCTAGATTTTATCAATTACAATTAGCATAATGCTTGCCAACAATTTGGACAACTTGACAACAAAAATGCCATAGTGAAAACGCGGCCTAAGTTATGCATCATGAAATGTCAAGGTTAATTTTAACAATTGAAAAATTTTATCTTATTGATCCATTGTTTTCTTTCGATGTTATGACTTTAAAAATCACCGTTTTAAACACGTTTTGGTCTATTATTTAAAAACAATAAAAGTTTTGTTAATTTAAATATCTGAAATTTGAATAGTAATCGTTCGACAAGGGTGTTTGTCAAAGACAAACTTGTTTCAGAGACCAGATGATTATAAATTCCAATTATAAATATTTTTATATATTTTCAAGTTAATTAATTATTGTCTTTGTTTAATAATAAACGCTAAAATATAAACGAAATAAAAATCTAAAATACACATTTGATTTGTATGGATTTTTGTGTTTAAAAACACTAAAATCATTGCAAAAAGCTCCAAGTAGTCAATGTTGCTGTAAAATATTATAGGAATTACTCTCTCCTAATATGAGCATGACTTATGCTCTTTATATAGCGTAAAGAATGCAAGAGATTTTTCTTTACACCATGTTTATGATAATTAATAACAACAACAACAATTCGTAGGTGTGTAGGCACAGTAGGTAGTGCATATGTGTGCCTTCGTGTTGTGTATGTTAATATGTAGTATGTCAAAGTACCGTTTCTGACTTAACAGCTGATAGACAGTGTTGTTAAATTTGTCTTTGATTTCTTTCGTGGCTCTTATAAAATATTTTCGTGTTGTTTACTTTTTTAATTTTTATTTAAAAAAGTCTTGTTGTGTCGTTGCTTAAATTTGGTAATTGTTGTTGCTGTATTGTCGTCTCAAGCTTAATTTTGATTAAAATATATATGTATGTATGTTGTATTTGTGCAAGTTATTTGGCTCTTTTCTTTGTTTTGTTTTAACTATATTAATTTCACGTTCTTGTTTCGCTTCTTTGCCTAAAGAGGTGTCAATAAACGTAACTTTTGGAAAGAAATTACTTGAAAGAAAAATAAAACAGGAATTTTAATAATTTGTTTTTCTAAATGTCACTGCGCCTGTGTTTCTTTTTAAGGTTTTTTTTATTTTTGGAATTTAATTAAATAGACAAACTTTATTCATAAATGTTTATTGTTTTATTTTTCTTTTATTATTATTAACGAAAAATGTTGGTTAAAAATCGATAAAAAGAAATTTTGTTAATGCCAGCAACATTTTGTTTTTACGAGTGTTTCTTATGTGTTGAAATGTAAGTGAAAATAACCAACAAAAACTAGCAAACAAATTTTTAAGTGCTTCAAGCTGGCAATAAACAGAAAAGTCATATGTTTTTGGGGCTAAATAAAAGCAAGAATATGTAAACAAACATTATTTGCAAGATTTTTCATTATCAAAGGAATTATCTATATACATACATATATAAAATACAATGTTTGTCCTCTATAGACTCTAAAACTATCCAACCGATTTGGCCCAAACCGGTTTCATTTGAAAGGCTATAGTCCAAATTAGGTTTTCGGCTATATATATTTCAAGTGGGCGTGGCCCCTCCCACATATATTGAATAACATCATATATCTTGACTATTGTGATAGCAAGAGTTTTGAAACATTGCAGTATCCCATATATTACTGATTTGAATAATCAGGAAAAAATGGGCGGGATCGGACCAGTGGGAGTGGGAGCTCCCATACAAAGTAAATATTTAGCTCATATACAAAATTAATATTAAATATCTAGGGTTCTATATTAGCTATATAGCCTTCAAATTCTGTATGAGTCCATCAATCTATATATGTATATAAAAATGAATGTTTGTATGCATGTCCTTTATAGACTCCTAAACTATGCATCTAATCATGTGATGATCTACGGCAAAGTTGTTGTGCATGAGACCGGGAAGGTTTCTGAGTTGGTACGACCACGTCTACTCTAACGCCAACTTTTTTAATTGATTAATTGCTTCTGCATGGGGTTTTACAGATTTACTTCAAACAAATTGTATACACATCTTACTGAAGGCGAGGTAAAGATAAAAAATGTTATGTGCCACGCCACCTTTCACGCCCCATCTCTTGCAGGACAACGCCTGCCGGGAAGGCCAGACCGCTGGCCCGATTACTAAAAATTTGACGGAATATAACTAAGACTCCGGCATGACTAAGAATACTTCTTTCGACCGCCTACTTTTTTCTAAATTAAAAAAATCAATAAAATTACTCAAAATGAATATGTGTGTGAAGTTAGCTCCGTCAGTTAGCTCCGTTTTTAACATTACCTATGTTAATGTATAAATTAACATACTTACTACTCATCGACTGTAAAGTTAACAGAGCTGCATTTTTTCATCTCAGTTATCATTTTATTATTAAAAACTAACAAAAAACGTCAGTACCGATTATTCAGATAATATATAGAAACTTTTAGATATTAAATAAAAATAAATTTTTTTATGAAGAGTAACTGCTTGTACAGAATTGTCTTAGTAAAAAAGTGGTACATGAAAATGTTCAAAAAACTACCAAAACTAGAAATTGTGCTCGATCTGTGCTATATAGGGTGGAAAGCCATTACTTCAGAGATATCAGAACTGTATAGCTTATATTCAGAATGTATATCAGATCAGAGATATATAATTTTCAAAATGGAGAAATTTAACATTTTGCCAAAAGTGGTATATGAAAATGTTCGAAAAACTACCAAAACTAGAAATTGTGCTCGATCTATGCTATATAGGGTGGAAAGCCATCACTTCAGAGATATCAGAACTGTATAGCTTATATTCAGAATGTATATCAGATCGGAGATATATAATTTTCAAAATGGAGAAATTTAACATTTTGCCAAAAGTGGTATATGAAAATGTTCAAAAAACTACCAAAACTAGAAATTGTGCTCGATCTATGCTATATAGGGTGGAAAGCCATCACTTCAGAGATATCAGAACTGTATAGCTTATATTCAGAATGTATATCAGATCGGAGATATATAATTTTCAAAATGGAGAAATTTAACATTTTGCCAAAAGTGGTATATGAAAATGTTCAAAAAACTACCAAAACTAGAAATTGTGCTCGATCTATGCTATATAGGGTGGAAAGCCATCACTTCAGAGATATCAGAACTGTATAGCTTATATTCAGAATGTATATCAGATCGGAGATATATAATTTTCAAAATGGAGAAATTTAACATTTTGCCAAAAGTGGTATATGAAAATGTTCAAAAAACTACCAAAACTAGAAATTGTGCTCGATCTATGCTATATAGGGTGGAAAGCCATCACTTCAGAGATATCAGAACTGTATAGCTTATATTCAGAATGTATATCAGATCGGAGATATATAATTTTCAAAATGGAGAAATTTAACATTTTGCCAAAAGTGGTATATGAAAATGTTCAAAAAACTACCAAAACTAGAAATTGTGCTCGATCTATGCTCTATAGGGTGGAAAGCCATCACTTCAGAGATATCAGAACTGTATAGCTTATATTCAGAATGTATATCAGATGGGAGATATATAATTTTCAAAATGGAGAAATTTAACATTTTGCCAAAAGTGGTATATGAAAATGTTCAAAAAACTACCAAAACTAGAAATTGTGCTCGATCTATGCTCTATAGGGTGGAAAGCCATCACTTCAGAGATATCAGAACTGTATAGCTTATATTCAGAATGTATATCAGATCGGAGATATATAATTTTCAAAATGGAGAAATTTAACATTTTGCCAAAAGTGGTATATGAAAATGTTCAAAAAACTACCAAAACTAGAAACTGTGCTCGATCTGTGCTATATAGGGTGGAAAGCCATTACTTCAGAGATATCAGAACTGTATAGATTATATTCAGAATGTATATCAGATCAGAGATATATAATTTTCAAAATGGAGAAATTTAACATTTTGCCAAAAGTGGTATATGAAAATGTTCAAAAAACTACCAAAACTAGAAATTGTGCTCGATCTATGCTATATAGGGTGGAAAGCCATCACTTCAGAGATATCAGAACTGTATAGCTTATATTCAGAATGTATATCAGATCGGAGATATATAATTTTCAAAATGGAGAAATTTAACATTTTGCCAAAAGTGGTATATGAAAATGTTCAAAAAACTACCAAAACTAGAAATTGTGCTCGATCTATGCTATATAGGGTGGAAAGCCATCACTTCAGAGATATCAGAACTGTATAGCTTATATTCAGAATGTATATCAGATCGGAGATATATAATTTTCAAAATGGAGAAATTTAACATTTTGCCAAAAGTGGTATATGAAAATGTTCAAAAAACTACCAAAACTAGAAATTGTGCTCGATCTATGCTATATAGGGTGGAAAGCCATCACTTCAGAGATATCAGAACTGTATAGCTTATATTCAGAATGTATATCAGATCGGAGATATATAATTTTCAAAATGGAGAAATTTAACATTTTGCCAAAAGTGGTATATGAAAATGTTCAAAAAACTACCAAAACTAGAAATTGTGCTCGATCTATGCTATATAGGGTGGAAAGCCAGCACTTCAGAGATATCAGAACTGTATAGCTTATATTCAGAATGTATATCAGATCGGAGATATATAATTTTCAAAATGGAGAAATTTAACATTTTGCCAAAAGTGGTATATGAAAATGTTCAAAAAACTACCAAAACTAGAAATTGTGCTCGATCTATGCTCTATAGGGTGGAAAGCCATCACTTCAGAGATATCAGAACTGTATAGCTTATATTCAGAATGTATATCAGATCGGAGATATATAATTTTCAAAATGGAGAAATTTAACATTTTGCCAAAAGTGGTATATGAAAATGTTCAAAAAACTACCAAAACTAGAAATTGTGCTCGATCTGTGCTATATAGGGTGGAAAGCCATTACTTCAGAGATATCAGAACTGTATAGATTATATTCAGAATGTATATCAGATCAGAGATATATAATTTTCAAAATGGAGAAATTTAACATTTTGCCAAAAGTGGTATATGAAAATGTTCAAAAAACTACCAAAACTAGAAATTGTGCTCGATCTATGCTATATAGGGTGGAAAGCCATCACTTCAGAGATATCAGAACTGTATAGCTTATATTCAGAATGTATATCAGATCGGAGATATATAATTTTCAAAATGGAGAAATTTAACATTTTGCCAAAAGTGGTATATGAAAATGTTCAAAAAACTACCAAAACTAGAAATTGTGCTCGATCTATGCTATATAGGGTGGAAAGCCATCACTTCAGAGATATCAGAACTGTATAGCTTATATTCAGAATGTATATCAGATCGGAGATATATAATTTTCAAAATGGAGAAATTTAACATTTTGCCAAAAGTGGTATATGAAAATGTTCAAAAAACTACCAAAACTAGAAATTGTGCTCGATCTATGCTATATAGGGTGGAAAGCCATCACTTCAGAGATATCAGAACTGTATAGCTTATATTCAGAATGTATATCAGATCGGAGATATATAATTTTCAAAATGGAGAAATTTAACATTTTGCCAAAAGTGGTATATGAAAATGTTCAAAAAACTACCAAAACTAGAAATTGTGCTCGATCTATGCTATATAGGGTGGAAAGCCATCACTTCAGAGATATCAGAACTGTATAGCTTATATTCAGAATGTATATCAGATCGGAGATATATAATTTTCAAAATGGAGAAATTTAACATTTTGCCAAAAGTGGTATATGAAAATGTTCAAAAAACTACCAAAACTAGAAATTGTGCTCGATCTATGCTATATAGGGTGGAAAGCCATCACTTCAGAGATATCAGAACTGTATAGCTTATATTCAGAATGTATATCAGATCGGAGATATATAATTTTCAAAATGGAGAAATTTAACATTTTGCCAAAAGTGGTATATGAAAATGTTCAAAAAACTACCAAAACTAGAAATTGTGCTCGATCTATGCTATATAGGGTGGAAAGCCAGCACTTCAGAGATATCAGAACTGTATAGCTTATATTCAGAATGTATATCAGATCGGAGATATATAATTTTCAAAATGGAGAAATTTAACATTTTGCCAAAAGTGGTATATGAAAATGTTGAAAAAACTACCAAAACTAGAAATTGTGCTCGATCTATGCTCTATAGGGTGGAAAGCCATCACTTCAGAGATATCAGAACTGTATAGCTTATATTCAGAATGTATATCAGATCGGAGATATATAATTTTCAAAATGGAGAAATTTAACATTTTGCCAAAAGTGGTATATGAAAATGTTCAAAAAACTACCAAAACTAGAAATTGTGCTCGATCTGTGCTATATAGGGTGGAAACCCATCACCACAGAGATATCAGAACTGTATAGCTTATAGTCAGAATGTATATCAGATCGGAGATATATAATTTTCAAAATGGAGAAATTTAACATTTTGCCAAAAGTGGTATATGAAAATGTTCAAAAAACTACCAAAACTAGAAATTGTGCTCGAACTATGCTATATAGGGTGGAAAGCCATCACTTCAGAGATATCAGAACTGTATAGGTTATATTCAGAATGTATATCAGATCGCAGATATATAATTTTCAAAATGGAGAAATTTAACATTTTGCCAAAAGTGGTATATGAAAATGTTCAAAAAACTACCAAAACTAGAAATTGTGCTCGATCTGTGCTATATAGGGTGGAAACCCATCACCACAGAGATATCACAACTGTATAGCTTATAGTCAGAATGTATATCAGATCGGAGATATATAATTTTCAAAATGGAGAAATTTAACATTTTGCCAAAAGTGGTATATGAAAATGTTCAAAATACTACCAAAACTAGAAATTGTGCTCGATCTGTGCTATATAGGGTGGCAACCCATCACCACAGAGATATCAGAACTGTATAGCTTATAGTCAGAATGTATATCAGATCGGAGATATATAATTTTCAATATGGAGAAATTTAACATTTTGCCAAAAGTGGTATATGAAAATGTTCAAAAAACTACCAAAACTAGAAATTGTGCTCGATCTGTGCTATATCGGGTGGAAAGCCATCACTTCAGAGATATCAGAACTGTATAGCTTATATTCAGAATGTATATCAGATCGGAGATATATAATTATATATATACATATATGGCGAAAGTTCGCATTATGTCTGTGGTGATGGGTTTCCACCCTATATAGCATAGATCGAGCACAATTTCTAGTTTTGGTAGTTTTTTGAACATTTTCATATACCACTTTTGGCAAAATGTTAAATTTCTCCATTTTGAAAATTATATATCTCCGATCTGATATACATTCTGACTATAAGCTATACAGTTCTGATATCTCTGTGGTGATGGGTTTGCACCCTATATAGCACAGATCGAGCACAATTTCTAGTTTTGGTAGTTTTTTGAACATTTTCATATACCACTTTTGGCAAAATGTTAAATTTCTCCATTTTGAAAATTATATATCTCCGATCTGATATACATTCTGTATATAAGCTATACAGTTCTGATATCTCTGTGGTAATGGCTTTCCACCCTATATAGCACAGATCGAGCACAATTTCTAGTTTTGGTAGTTTTTTGAACATTTTCATATACCACTTTTGGCAAAATGTTAAATTTCTCCATTTTGAAAATTATATATCTCCGATCTGATATACATTCTGAATATAAGCTATACAGTTCTGATATCTCTGTGGTGATGGGTTTCCACCCTATATAGCACAGATCGAGCACAATTTCTAGTTTTGGTAGTTTTTTGAACATTTTCATATACCACTTTTGGCAAAATGTTAAATTTCTCCATTTTTAAAATTATATATCTCCGATCTGATATACATTCTGAATATAAGCTATACAGTTCTGATATCTCTGAAGTGATGGCTTTCCACCCTATATAGCATAGATCGAGCACAATTTCTAGTTTTGGTAGTTTTTTGAACATTTTCATATACCACTTTTGGCAAAATGTTAAATTTCTCCATTTTGAAAATTATATATCTCCGATCTGATATACATTCTGACTATAAGCTATACAGTTCTGATATCTCTGTGGTGATGGGTTTCTACCCTATATAGCACAGATCGAGCACAATTTCTAGTTTTGGTAGTTTTTTGAACATTTTCATATACCACTTTTGGCAAAATGTTAAATTTCTCCATTTTGAAAATTATATATCTCCGATCTGATATACATTCTGACTATAAGCTATACAGTTCTGATATCTCTGAAGTAATGGCTTTCCACCCTATATAGCACAGATCGAGCAGAATTTCTAGTTTTGGTAGTTTTTTGAACATTTTCATATACCACTTTTGGCAAAATGTTAAATTTCTCCATTTTGAAAATTATATATCTCCGATCTGATATACATTCTGAATATAAGCTATACAGTTCTGATATCTCTGAAGTGATGGCTTTCCACCCTATAGAGCATAGATCGAGCACAATTTCTAGTTTTGGTAGTTTTTTGAACATTTTCATATACCACTTTTGGCAAAATGTTAAATTTCTCCATTTTGAAAATTATATATCTCCCATCTGATATACATTCTGAATATAAGCTATACAGTTCTGATATCTCTGTGGTGATGGGTTTCTACCCTATATAGCACAGATCGAGCACAATTTCTAGTTTTGGTAGTTTTTTGAACATTTTCATATACCACTTTTGGCAAAATGTTAAATTTCTCCATTTTGAAAATTATATATCTCCGATCTGATATACATTCTGACTATAAGCTATACAGTTCTGATATCTCTGAAGTAATGGCTTTCCACCCTATATAGCACAGATCGAGCAGAATTTCTAGTTTTGGTAGTTTTTTGAACATTTTCATATACCACTTTTGGCAAAATGTTAAATTTCTCCATTTTGAAAATTATATATCTCCGATCTGATATACATTCTGAATATAAGCTATACAGTTCTGATATCTCTGAAGTGATGGCTTTCCACCCTATAGAGCATAGATCGAGCACAATTTCTAGTTTTGGTAGTTTTTTGAACATTTTCATATACCACTTTTGGCAAAATGTTAAATTTCTCCATTTTGAAAATTATATATCTCCCATCTGATATACATTCTGAATATAAGCTATACAGTTCTGATATCTCTGTGGTGATGGGTTTGCACCCTATATAGCACAGATCGAGCACAATTTCTAGTTTTGGTAGTTTTTTGAACATTTTCATATACCACTTTTGGCAAAATGTTAAATTTCTCCATTTTGAAAATTATATATCTCCGATCTGATATACATTCTGTATATAAGCTATACAGTTCTGATATCTCTGTGGTAATGGCTTTCCACCCTATATAGCACAGATCGAGCACAATTTCTAGTTTTGGTAGTTTTTTGAACATTTTCATATACCACTTTTGGCAAAATGTTAAATTTCTCCATTTTGAAAATTATATATCTCCGATCTGATATACATTCTGAATATAAGCTATACAGTTCTGATATCTCTGTGGTGATGGGTTTCCACCCTATATAGCACAGATCGAGCACAATTTCTAGTTTTGGTAGTTTTTTGAACATTTTCATATACCACTTTTGGCAAAATGTTAAATTTCTCCATTTTTAAAATTATATATCTCCGATCTGATATACATTCTGAATATAAGCTATACAGTTCTGATATCTCTGAAGTGATGGCTTTCCACCCTATATAGCATAGATCGAGCACAATTTCTAGTTTTGGTAGTTTTTTGAACATTTTCATATACCACTTTTGGCAAAATGTTAAATTTCTCCATTTTGAAAATTATATATCTCCGATCTGATATACATTCTGACTATAAGCTATACAGTTCTGATATCTCTGTGGTGATGGGTTTCTACCCTATATAGCACAGATCGAGCACAATTTCTAGTTTTGGTAGTTTTTTGAACATTTTCATATACCACTTTTGGCAAAATGTTAAATTTCTCCATTTTGAAAATTATATATCTCCGATCTGATATACATTCTGACTATAAGCTATACAGTTCTGATATCTCTGAAGTAATGGCTTTCCACCCTATATAGCACAGATCGAGCAGAATTTCTAGTTTTGGTAGTTTTTTGAACATTTTCATATACCACTTTTGGCAAAATGTTAAATTTCTCCATTTTGAAAATTATATATCTCCGATCTGATATACATTCTGAATATAAGCTATACAGTTCTGATATCTCTGAAGTGATGGCTTTCCACCCTATAGAGCATAGATCGAGCACAATTTCTAGTTTTGGTAGTTTTTTGAACATTTTCATATACCACTTTTGGCAAAATGTTAAATTTCTCCATTTTGAAAATTATATATCTCCCATCTGATATACATTCTGAATATAAGCTATACAGTTCTGATATCTCTGAAGTGATGGCTTTCCACCCTATAGAGCATAGATCGAGCACAATTTCTAGTTTTGGTAGTTTTTTGAACATTTTCATATACCACTTTTGGCAAAATGTTAAATTTCTCCATTTTGAAAATTATATATCTCCCATCTGATATACATTCTGAATATAAGCTATACAGTTCTGATATCTCTGAAGTGATGGCTTTCCACCCTATAGAGCATAGATCGAGCACAATTTCTAGTTTTGGTAGTTTTTTGAACATTTTCATATACCACTTTTGGCAAAATGTTAAATTTCTCCATTTTGAAAATTATATATCTCCGATCTGATATACATTCTGAATATAAGCTATACAGTTCTGATATCTCTGAAGTGATGGCTTTCCACCCTATATAGCATAGATCGAGCACAATTTCTAGTTTTGGTAGTTTTTTGAACATTTTCATATACCACTTTTGGCAAAATGTTAAATTTCTCCATTTTGAAAATTATATATCTCCGATCTGATATACATTCTGAATATAAGCTATACAGTTCTGATATCTCTGAAGTGATGGCTTTCCACCCTATATAGCATAGATCGAGCACAATTTCTAGTTTTGGTAGTTTTTTGAACATTTTCATATACCACTTTTGGCAAAATGTTAAATTTCTCCATTTTGAAAATTATATATCTCCGATCTGATATACATTCTGACTATAAGCTATACAGTTCTGATATCTCTGTGGTGATGGGTTTCCACCCTATATAGCACAGATCGAGCACAATTTCTAGTTTTGGTAGTTTTTTGAACATTTTCATATACCACTTTTGGCAAAATGTTAAATTATATATCTCCGATCTGATATACATTCTGAATATAACCTATACAGTTCTGATATCTCTGAAGTGATGGCTTTCCACCCTATATAGCATAGATCGAGCACAATTTCTAGTTTTGGTAGTTTTTTGAACATTTTCATATACCACTTTTGGCAAAATGTTAAATTATATATCTCCGATCTGATATACATTCTGAATATAACCTATACAGTTCTGATATCTCTGAAGTGATGGCTTTCCACCCTATATAGCACAGATCGAGCACAATTTCTAGTTTTGGTAGTTTTTTGAACATTTTCATGTACCACTTTTTTACTAAGACAATTCTGTACAAGCAGTTACTCTTCATAAAAAATTTATTTTTATTTAATATCTAAAAGTTTCTATATATTATCTGAATAATCGGTACTGACGTTTTTTGTTAGTTTTTAATAATAAAATGATAACTGAGATGAAAAAATGCAGCTCTGTTAACTTTACAGTCGATGAGTAGTAAGTATGTTAATTTATACATTAACATAGGTAATGTTAAAAACGGAGCTAACTGACGGAGCTAACTTCACACACATAAAATGAATTGAATATTTGTGTAATGTCTTTCTTTCAAATTTCTTTTAATTGGTAGCGTAGCAACGCGCGCAGGGTACAGCTAGTATTTTAAATAAAGTTTAAATTTTAATATAAACAAATCACGATTATTATAAAAATTGAGGTATTTACAGATCCAGCATTACTCTTTAAAGTTAAATTTAAACAGATCGAGGATTATTCTCAGAATTAATGTATGAAAATTTTTGTATCAAACTATCTATGAATATTATCAAAATTGTAATTTAACTTCAGGAAAATCAACGACTGTATCCACGACTGAAGTAAAAAAAGATACATGATTGTATTTCCCAATTGAAGTAAAGAAACATCCACGATTGGAAAGAAAATCGTACGGTTGAAGTAAAGAAAGATCCACGATTGGAAAGAAAGTCGTACGATTGAAGTCAAGAAAGATCCACGTCTGTAGTGAAAAAAGACATACGATTAAAGTAAAGAAAGATCCATGATTCTTTATCAATTTCAGTAAAGAAATATCCACGATTGGAGTCAACAAAGACGTGCGATTAAAGTAAAGAAAGGATACGCAATCATTTTTTAAAAATTAAAGTAAAGAAAGATCGATGATTATCAGTGATTGTAGGGCTCTATAGATACGTAGGTTTTTAAATCTTCTAGCTTAGTCATTCGCAAGACTTCATATTATATTAGCTCCAATCGTAGGCCTTTACATAGTCCCATATTCGCCTAAATTGTAGGTCTTTATGCAGACATTAGCTTCAATCGAAGGCCGCAACAGTCTTAGATTAGCAACTACTTTGTAGTTAGTTTGTAACAGTCGTATTCTACGTTATGTGTCTTGAAAAATTAATGTAATTTGTGGTTCATGCTTTCGATTTAAAACATCCGTAAGAGTCCTGTTCACAATCTATTACATTTAAATCTTTTAATTGTTACATAAATAACTGACTTCTTAAAGAAAGATTCTTTAAATATTTGAATATCTGATTCCTCCGGCTTTTGTCTTTCCTATGAATTGTCAAACGTATACTGTGTAAATATTATTTTTATATATCAATTCTTTGTGGTATCTTATTGCGATTGATAGATAGTTGACATGTTTATGAAGAACAATTGTGTCTTAACATTAAGTACGTGACAAAATTGATTTTCAGCAATTCCGTGTAAGAAATTCTAATCGTGATCATTAGTTTTAAATATTTAATAATGATTATAGAAGAAAATTTCTAAATAGTTTAAGCAAATTGAAAAGCTAAGAACTATACAATTTTTAATTAGGGAATATTATTGAAATAAATAAAGAAACATGGCTGTATCCACGATTGAAATTCAAATAAAACCACGTTGGTTGCCAAAATGAAAAAAGGTTTCACGATTGAAGTAAAGAAAGATTCACGATTGTTTTCAAATTCAAGTAATTACCGATCCAGAATTGTTTTCAAATTGAAATACAAAATATTACCATTAAATTTAAGAAAGATCCGCAAATGTTTCGAAAAAGATTCAAGATTTTTTCCAATTTAAAATATAAAAAAAGACCACGAATGAAGTAAAAAAAGGCTCCACCATTTTTTCCAAATCAAAATAAAAAAAGATCTATGTTTATTTTCCGATTGAAGTAAAGAAATATTCACGATAATTTCCCAATTGAAGTAAAGAAAGATACACAGTTAAAGTAAAGAAAGATCCAAATTGAAATAAAGAAAGATTCACGATTATTTCCAAATTTTAATAAAAAAGATGATCTATGATTAAAGAAAAGTCAGATTCACGATTATTTCATAAAGAAAGATTAAGTGATGGCAGATGCAGGATTGTTTCTAAATTAAAATAAAAACTATTCGTGATTGAAATTAAGAAAGATCCAGGATTTTTTAAAATTTGAAATAAAAACTGTCCACGATTAAAATTAAGCGAGATCCGGGATTGTGTCCAAACTGAAACTTGATCGAAGTAATTTTGAAGTTAATACTGCTTCTAAAATAAAATAAACCAACATCCACGATTATTTCCCAATTGAAGTGAAGAGAGATGCAGAACTAACCACGGTTGAAATAAAGAAAGATTCACGAGTGTTTCCAAATTTAAATAAAAAAAGATTCCGGATTGTTTCCAAATTGAAATAAAAACCATTCACGAATGAAATTAAGAGATTGTAATAAAAACTATCCATGATTAAAATTTCCATATTGAAACTACCGACGATTGAAGTAAAGAAAGATCCACGAAAAAAGAAATATCAAAGATTATTTTCCAATTGATGTATAGAAATATCCACGATTGAAGTAAAGAACGATTTAAAAATTTTCCAAATTGAAATTAAAACTATCCACGATTGTTTTCAATTTAAATAAAAATGATCCACGTTTTAGTAAGAAAATTTATATTATTTTCCAATTGAAGTAAAGCAAGATTCAGAAAGATATCTTTCAAATTGGGTTAAATAATGGGGCAGTTGCCTTATTTAAGTAGTAAATCTATTCTTATGTCAGTTTTCCTTTTATACTGATAATGAAGTGATAACTAAAGAAATTGGGTTTAATTTTAAAATAGATTTTCATATGAGTACATTTAGAATTAGAATTGTATATAAATAATCGTATTCATACAATTACTGGCTGCTGTGTAAATTTAATTTAATTTTAATGAATATTGGATTCCATGAATTGGTACTAGACTAACCACAAATACCACATTAAGTAATTAATTTATGAATGGTTGTAGTAATTGAAATTATTATGACAAAACTCCAGTCATATAAATGAACAAGAACTTATTATTATACCGTAGGCAATTTACTTGTATTAATATTCATATGTAATACTTATATTGATTATATTATTGTATATTGTTAAACGCAAAAAAAAAACATGGCATTTTCCTACAAATTAATGTTATTTATAACCATTAATTAATAACTGATATAATTATGCTAAAAATAAAACAAAAGAATACAAAAAAGTTCTGCTAACAATAAAACTCTTCACAGCAATTATTATGGTACAACAGTTCATTTAACAAACCTTTGCCTTTGCCGTTCTTTGTGTCATAAATATTTAGGGCATAAAATTGTTTAAAGCATGAAATTTACAGTGACACTACAATTAACAAGAACAATATAATATTTATTGCTATGAAATAGAAAAACAGTCTCTGCATTATATGTTTATAAATAAATATAATGAACTAATTATGTGAAAGTATATTTTTGTTTAAACTAATTGTTTTATAATAATTTGAACAAAAATAATTATGTACAACGAAAAATTATGTAAATTACAATTAAAAATGTTGGCTAAACAATATAGTGAAATGTTTTCAATAATTAAAGCAATATTGTGGGGATAAAATGATAAATTTCCCTCATGTAGCCAAATAAATTTAAGATAAGAAGCTTGACCAAATCAAAATCTATATCATAAATATAGCCAATAAAAATATCATTATCCTGGAGCTTATCCTAGTACTAATATAAAAGCCACTGACTTTATTCTCTGAATTGAAACCTTTAAAGACTTCTACACCATTCGCTCTTCTTAGACAAAGGACAAACAAAATCAAAATAAAATCTTTTTATACAGTTTCAAATCAGCTTCAATCGTAGATCTTTACTCACTCTCAGATAAGCTTCAATCGTAGGTCTTTATACCGTCTTTGATAAGATTATTTCCAAATTGCAATAAAAGCTGCCATGACTGAGGTAAAGAAAGTTCCAGGATTGTTTCTAAATTGAAATATAAAAGGTCAAGGATTATTTTCAAATTGAAATAAAAAAGATTGACGATTATTTATTACTTAAGGTAATGAAAGGTCGACTATATATTAGCTTCAGCTGCAGGTCGTAGAAAGTTCAAAAATTGTGTCCAAATTGAAATGAAAACTAACCACGATTGAAGACAAGCAAGATCCAGGATTGTTTCCAAATTGAAATAAAAACTATCCAAAATTGAAGTAAAGAAATATTTAGAATTGTTTCCAAATTGAAATAAAAACTATCCACGATTGAAGTGAAGAAAGTTCCAAACTGAAATAAAAACTAACCACATTTGAAGTAAATAAAGATCCAGAATTGTTTCCAAATTGAATAAAACACTATCCACGATTGAAGTGAAGGAGGTTCCAAAATTGTTTCCAAATTGAATTAAAAACTATCCACGATTGAAGTAAAGCAAGATATAGGATTGTTTTCAAATTGAAATAAATCTATCCACGATTGAAGTAAAGCAAGACTCAGGACTGTTTTCAAATTGAAATAAAAACTATCCACGATTGAAGTGAAGAAAGTTCCAAATTGAAATAAAAACTAACCACATTTGAAGTAAATAAAGATCCAGAATTGTTTCCAAATTGAATAAAACACTATCCACGATTGAAGTGAAGGAGGTTCCAAAATTGTTTCCAAATTGAATTAAAAACTATCCACGATTGAAGTAAAGCAAGATATAGGATTGTTTTCAAATTGAAATAAATCTATCCACGATTGAAGTAAAGCAAGACTCAGGACTGTTTTCAAATTGAAATAAAAACTATCCACGATTGAAGTGAAGAAGGTTCCAAAATTGTTTCCAAATTGAAATAAAAACTATCCACGATTGAAGTAAAGCAAGATATAGGATTGTTTTCAAATTGAAATGAATCTATCCACGATTGAAGTAAAGCAAGACTCAGGACTGTTTTCAAATTGAAATAAAAACTATCCACGATTGAAGTGAAGAAGGTTCCAAAATTGTTTCCAAATTGAAATAAAAACTATCCACGATTGAAGTAAAGCAAGATCCAGGATTGTTTGCAAATTGAAATAAAAACAATCCACGAAGAAAGCGAAGAAAGTTCCAAATTGAAATAAAAACTATCCAAATTTGAAGTAGAAAAGATTCTTTCCAAATTAAAATAAAAACTATGCACGAGTGAAGTGAAGAAAGTTCCAAAATTGTTTTTAAATTGAAATAAAAACTAACCACGATTGAAGTAAAGCTAGATCAAAGATTGTTTTCAAATTGAAATAAAAACTATTTACGAGTAAAGCGAAGAAAGTTCCAAAATTGTTTCCAAATTGAAATGAAAATTATCTACGATTGAAGTAATGTTAGATCCAGGATTGTTTCCAAAATGAAATAAAAACTATCCACGGGTGAAATGAAGAGAGAACTGTTTCCAAATTGAAATTAAAACTAACCACGATTGAAGAAAAAAAACATCCAGGATTGTTTCCAAGTTGAAATAAAAACTATTATCGACCAAGCCGGCAACTAATTTCTCATGCCGGATCCGTCACCTGTACGCCTAGTTCTGGTGATCATTGGAGTTATTTAAAAGCGAAAGTCTGCTATGATTCAACATTTAAAAGAAATTATCTTTAAACATTCAAGGTTAGAGATTGTTGTTTCACTCATACCTACTTAAAGTATTTTATATAAAAGCTCTAAAAAAATCACCCTTTACATTTAGCACAGATATAAAAATAAACTTGCCAACATAGTAAAAAACTACTAGTAACTAATTTTTGCAATTAATTAAAGCATCATCTTACAAATTAAGCAAATATTAAGTATAATACTTGTGTAACCCAACCAAACGAACAACCAATCAACAGCGAATTCAACCAGTCATTCCTACATTCACTCACTCATTCAACAGACAAAATGTTCATGTTCATCATAAATATATGTATGTACATACATACAAACATTTGATTAGTTCAGCAATTCATAATTATTGAAATGCAAACAAACGTTTTGTAATATTAAATGCAAATATTTAAATAAAAACAACATCAACGATAACTATAGCCACAAAAAGAAAATCTATTTAATTACATAAATTAAAATTCATAAAACGTTTTAATCTCTCTGTGACACACACACACTCACACACTCTTCTTTACAATTTATTGCAAACTTTCAGCAAACAAATCATTTATTTGCTCAAAAGCAAATAAAATTGATAAATTCAAAGATTTATTTTGCTGTAATAAAATTTAAATACAAAAACAATTTAAATACTTTTAAGTTCTCTTAAAATGTTATAGTGATAAAACCAGAACGACAATAAAATAATAATATAAGAAATGACAAACAAAAAATGAATGAAATAAACAGAAAAATATGGCACATTTCTAAAGAAGCCGAGAGCAAAAAAGCAACAAAACTAAAATAATTTCATATTTTATATAAAATAAAACTGAATAGTAGTAGTTTGCTTTAAAGTATGAAGAGAATAGCAGTATATAAAACAAAACTGTAGCTCAAAAACACATGAAATAAAAGAACTTCCGGTTAAATACTTAGGCAATCCAACGGCAGGGTTAACAATATGTTGGTAAAGGTTTAAAAAGAAGGGGTGGTGGTTGGTGGTGATGATGATGATAAGTAGTATGTCAAGCTTAATATATTAAAGAAGTTCTCAATAGTTGAATTATTGCAAGAACAGTCCTCTGGTATTTCTGGAAATATCATTTAGAAAACGAATTGCTGCATTTTGTAGCCCCTCCCTTTCCTCAGCTCTATTTTTTTCACCTTGGCAACCCTTTTCTGAATGCCTCTAGCAACACAGTAGCATGAGATTATGTTGCCTAGATAAATAATTTTTGTGGTGCTATGATCTTCTTTTCTTCTTTCTCTACATTGTTGTTATTGTTTTTTTTTTGTATCACAAACAGCTCATAGTTTTTTAATATATATTTTTTTTTTGTTACATGTCTTAAATAATCACGCAACACAACAATACAAAAACTAGAATGTTTTCTGCTACAAAAAATACTACACAACAATTTCATAGTTTGCGATAAAAATAGCAAAATAAAATGATGATATAAAATAAAATTGAAATGAAACAAAAAAAAATTAATTTCTGGTTGTACCGATTTTGATAAAGAGAAGAAAAAGTATTTTGAAAATGAAACTGAATATAAATATACAAATTGTAAAATACAGTGGCTCACAGCTGATTTTATAACGTTAATTTTTTTGTTTGCTTTCAAAGCTGGCTTTTATTATCTGCACATATAAAGCGTGATCCATTTTTTAAAGCAAAGAAAAAAACACAGAAAATTCAAATTTAATGGGGAATGTTTATTATGATTCGAAAGAATATTTTTTGGCATTTATTTTTTGAAGATTATATCTATCAAATGTTGGCCGTTGCCACGTCGCAGATGGTCTATCCGTTGAGTCCAATTTCCGATGACTCGTTCGAGCATTTCGACTCGTAACTGGCGAATGACACGCGTGATGTTTTCATCCAAGGCCGTATACACTTTAGACTTTACATATCCCCACAGGAAAAAGTCTAACGGTGTGATATCACACGATCTTGGTGGCCAATAGACCGGTCCAAAACCCAAAAATTATGTGCTCATCGAAGTGTTCTCTCAATAAATCCATTGATTGATGCGATGTGTGGGAAGTGGCGCCGTCTTGCTGAAACCAAATGTCGCCAAGATCACGAGCTTCAATTTCAGGCATCAAATAGAATGCTGTGTTTCAAAATGTGTGATGATGTTGCGAATAGATACGCTCAGTAGGACGATTATGGTGACCATAAGTTGAGCGAAATGCACGTAACACATTCCTCACAGAACGTGAATTTTCGTAATAAATTTGAACGATTTATAAACGTTGTTCAGGCATAAGTCTTTCCATTATGAAATGCCAAACAATACTAAACAAAAATAACATGACACGACTCACACGTGAAAAATTTTAATATTTCAAATTAATTGAAATCGTTTCATGCAATAAAAATGTGTTTTAGTTAAAAATATTAATGAAAGTCGACCGAGATGCATCAAGTGTTCACGTTCTGAAAAAAACATAAAAATTATTTTCATACGCTGTAGAGATCACATATTCCAAAAATTATAGAAAAATTCCTGGTAGTTTTGCGTCAGTTCTGAAAGGGTTAAGGCGAATACTGACTCTTCAAGGCAAATAGTTTTGGGTGAGAAGGAAAAAGAGAATAAAAGAGCTGCTAATTTGATGGTACTAGTTTCTTATTTCCTTTTGTTTTTTTCTTTCAAGCATGTTGATGATTTACATGAAAAAGTACGAAAATTGTATTGATGCGTGTTAAAGAAATTGCAAGTTCAAAAGAGAATTGAATATTCGAGTAAACTGATCAGCTAAAATTGAAGTGTTTGAAACACTTTCTTATGCTGATTTCTAAAATTGACCATTAATTTTCGTTAACCTTAAGATTTGGTGACTGTGGTGGCGGTGTCAACAAGTGTGCACATTTAAATCGTTAGAATCAAATTTTATTGTATATTTGTGTTACATAAGAGAATACTATCTTTCTAAACCAAGTTTTTAATGTAATAAATTTAATAATTTACATATAAATAATAATGCAATAAAAAATAGTAAAATAATTGTGTTTCTTTATTATAGATTGTATTGAACTATACATAGGACCTGTTAAAAAACTGAAATAGACATTTAACTAAATAAATAATAATGCACAATTTTGCATTCATACTTATAAAATCATAATATGATAAATAGTAAAAATAAAATGAGATTAATTTAACATATTATTATTAAGTACGATCATAATATGATTACTTTGGATCATAATATGATTATTATATATCATAATATAATTACTTAATGCCATATTATGATTACTTTAGATCAGAATATAATTACTTTAAAACATAATATGTTTAATTTAGAGTTTATTGTGATTACGTTAAACTATAATATGATTACTTTTGAGCATAATATAATTATTATATATCATAATATTATTACTTAAGACCTTTTCCTTTTATCACAATATGATTACTTTAGATCATAATATGATTACTTTTGACCATATTATAATTACTTTAGATTATTTTATGATTACCATATGGTCCTTTGGTTCATGTTAATAAAGGGTGGTTAAATTGTAAGGGCCGATGTTGAATGTGAACCACACCTAAACGCCAAGTTTTTTTCCGAATTTTATTTGACATTTCTCTATTTCAGACTTACTCAATTTGAACCATGGAGAGATACACAATCCAACAACGTGTTAAAGTTATCCAGACTTATTATGAAAATGGGCGTTCAAATCAAAATGCATATCGTGCACTTCGAAGAAAATCATCTTCAGTGATGAGGCACATTTTCACCTCAGTGGATTCGTCAATAAACAGAATTGCCGCATTTGGGCGAATGAGAATCCAAGAGTGATTGTCGAAAAACCAATGCACCCACAAAGAGTGACTGTTTGGTGCGGTTTATGGGCATCATCGGGTCGTATTTTTTCCAAAATGAGGCCGGTCAGGCAGTTACTGTGAATGGTGTTCGCTATCGTAAGATGATAACGAACTTTTTATGGCCCGAATTGGAAGATATGGATGTGGACGATATGTGGTTTCAGCAGGACGGTGCCACTTACCACACAGCAAACGAAACAATGGCTCTGTTGCGCAACAAATTCAATGGACGTGTTATCTCACGTAATGGCGATTTCAATTGGCCGCCAAGATCATGTGATTTGACACCGTTGGAATTTTTTCTTTGGGGTTATTTGAAAGAAAAGGTGTACGTCGATAAGCCAGCAACAATTCAAGAGCTAAAGGATGAGATAATTCGGCACATTAACGGCATAGAACCTCCATTATGCCTCAGGGTCATCGAAAATTTGGACCATCGGATGGAGGTGTGCCGCCGTGGTCGCGGCGCCCATTTGGCCGATATTTTGTTCCATACATAATTGAGTAATACCAATATATCATAATAAAATAAAATTACAATAATTTCCTAAATACTTTGTATTTTATTCAAAATAAACATCGGCCCTTGAAATTTAACCACCCGTTATTAGTTTCGGTCATAATATGATCATGTACATATGACAATTTTATGATTATATTGGATTATAATATGATGTCATAATATCAAATTATGATAAATAAGAAAGTATTATGATGAAATATTACGATGAAAATTGATCATAATATGATACTTTATGACACTTATATTCATCATAATATGTTTCGACTAGAATCATAAATCTTATAATATCTTAGATTATGTTTACCACAACCATGCTGTTTTTCTGTGTGTCGGCTGTTATATATTAGCCACTTTTGCACAATATACGAGTTGTGCTTTGGATCGTTATCCTAGTAAAATCGAAAATCTGATCTTTCCAACAGGTTGTCCTTCAGAATCTGAAGGTGCTCAAACTTGTCCATGGTTATTTCAGTAAATGTTAAATTCGCAGTATCAGCAGCCATGCCATGCCAACACACGTGTGACCATGTTTTTTTTTGCCATTGTAAGATTGTTGTAAGACAATTGTAAAACACTTAATTGTCATATGTACAAAGTTTATGCACCTGCCAATGGCAGCATTGTCAGAGGCATTATTAATAAATGCAACTCTGTGTATGCATAAATCAATAAAAAAAGTGTGCATTAATAACATTTAGGAAATAGTGGAAGAAAATAAAAAATGGATAGGGGCATTTTTTTTTTGTTATTTTGTCTTCATCCATGCTACGCTATACAGATATAATTGTTTTAATTTCTTTTTTTGTTCCATGATAATACTTAACATTTTTAAACATACACACAATGCCTCCCAACGAATTTGACAATCTTACAACCGTGCGAACTGACAAGTTTGGTTGTCAGATAAATTCATTGTGCGAAAATGAAATTGTAAGGCTTTCTCACAGTCGTTTTTCAATGTCAGTACATTTCTAGCACATTGCTTGATCTGACAATATTGTGTGATCTGGCAACCGTCTATACATAGCTTTAGTTTTAATTTATGTAAATGCAATAAATTATTTTTGGTTGTTAGATTATACGATTTTTTCTTTAAAATGACACTAATTTCTGTTTTAATTTTCTGTTAGTTTTCTATTTATGGAGCTTTGTCTCAATTAACACTAAGCAATTCTTTATCTAAGCTGATTACCTGTTACTCTGTTATTCGTATTACATATGTATGTGTATATAATAAGAATTTTGCTGTGTGAACATCGAAGAAATTTCAAGGAAAAAGTTATATCAATCTTTTCAATAAAAATTGCTTCGTCTAAATAGGGACCTTGATAACATTACAATGCATAAGCTGTGAGCCACTGTATTTGTTTATTTTAATAAATATCATATTTATTTAAAACTTATTTATTATTTATAGATATGCATTGTTCAAAGCAAAGATGACAAAACAAAAAGCAAACAACTAAATGTGGTCTACACAAATATTTAAAATCGTAAAGAAATTTATCATTGAAAATTGTGTTCTTTTGATAAGAAATATGAGATAATAATTTTTTTAATAATTTAGAAATTATTTACACTACACATTGGGTTAGAAAAAGAGAAACGCTTGAAGGAAATTCTAACAAATATGTGATTTTTGAACAATTAATAATAATTATTATTATAAGGTAATAATTTGTTCTATATAACCCCAGCAATAATTACGAAAGCTATTTAATTCAAGTAACATATAAAATATCTGAAAATTGCTTGCTAAATCAATTTTGAAATCAAGTTCGATTTTTGTAACACATGAGTTTAAAAATTCCCTACTCAATTATTTGGTATAAATTTTTAAACAAAAACTCACAAAAAGTATGTTTTATGACAATTTCGAAACTTCGAAATTATGCTCGAATTTTTCGAAAATTACAAAATCGGTTATTTAAACAACATTTTGCACATTTTTTTTTAAGGGATAAAATACCATGAAAACTTGTTTTTGGGCAACTTTCATTATTTGCAATTATGTTCGAATTTTTTGAACACAAAAAAAATGACTCAAAAATGGCAAAAACTCATAAGAAATTGCTTTATAACAATTTCGAAATTTCGAAATTATGTTTGAATTACACATACACACGTTATACATAATAAATGGATAAAAAATCCTTGAAAGCTTGTTTTGGGTAATTTTCTTATTTATAATTACATATGTATGTTCGAAATATTCGAACACATGAAATCTGGTTAAAAAATCGCAAAAATACGCATTTGTTATTGTTCTAAACAAAAACTCATAAGAAATACGCTTTACAAGAATTTTGAAAAATCAAAATTATATTCGAATTAAACGAAAATGACCAAATCGGTTAATTAAAGCAAAATTGGGCACATTTTATTTTAATAAAAATGTGTTAAATAAAGCAAAATTGGACACATTTTATCTATTTACTTAATAAAAATGTGTTCAATAAAGCAAAAATAAGCACATTTTATGTTTTTAAACAATAAAGCTCTGAAAAATATATTTTGAAGTAATTTTGAAAATTCGAAGTTAATTTTAGATATTGGCAAAATGCCGGAAAATATGAAAAATCTAAAATATACTTGATATATACAGGGAGAAGAATAAATTAAACATTTTTCAATATATTTCGAGTTTTCGAAATGAAGTTCGTATTTTCGTACATTGTCAAAATATCAGAATATATGCAAAAATCCGAAATATAAATAATTTATCCAAAGAAAAGAAAAAAATTAACTTTTTTTTCGTTTTTTCCAAACTAAGTTGGAATTTTCGAATATGTATTGCGAAAATGTCGGAAAAAATAAAAAACTTTTTTTATATTCATGCATGCAACGGGTAACAGTTTGACTAATATTTTGAATTTTCGAAATTATGTTCGAATTTTCGAACATTTCCAAAATGTCGGAAAATAAGAAAAAATCAAAAATGTCAAATATATTTTAAGTATATTTTACCAAGTAAAAAAAAATTAACATTTTGCCTACATTTTTTAGATTTTGAAATTAAGTTTGTAGTTTTTTACATATGAAATATAAAAGTACATAAAAAATAAAAAATATAGTTGATATCTACAAAGAGAAGAAAAATGAAACAGTTTAACATATTCTTCGAGTTTTCGAAATTAAGTTCGAATATTCGAACATTGCAAAAATGTAGGAAAATATGTAATAAACAAAAAAATTTTCATGATAAAGAAATATTTACTACACACACAAGTGTCTACATATGAATTTGTCTGGTGTAGACAACTTTTGTACTTTTCTCTATTTTTTAGTTATTGTTAAAAAATATTTTTTAAAACTTATCTTTTGTTGATAATAGAAAATTTAAAATAGTTACTAATTAAATTTCTTTGAATTTTCTTTATCTCTTTCTAGTGTTGTGCAATTGCTAATTACAAATTAAAGCAGATTTTCAGCTACTCAAATTAACAAGATTTTCATTATTAAACAAAATTGTGGAAATAATTTAAAGGTAAGTTTCTTATTTAGGCTTTAGTCTACACTTATTATTTGAAAAAAACTTTATGAACTTTTTTATAATCACTTAAATAAATTCACGCATTTGTTCTCTAGACAAACACACAACTAATTTAATATTAGTTGCTAATGTTTACCTGAGTAATTAATGATTTATTTTTGATAAACTAATGAGCCTAATTGTATAAATTAAGCAAATTTATTTAATGCCTACACGTATAAAACAATTAAATTGATTTTTCTTGAGCGCTATAATAAATAAAATCTTCTATACCGACAACTACAAAGCCGCCCTGCCCTCCTCTTAGTTTTATAAGAAACATGCATATGTAGGTAATCATTAAAGATGCCTTAATTCCCTAAGAAAACATATTATTCATTTTATAATCGATTAATTTGTAAACATTAATCTAAAAAGGAGGAGACGGAACACAATGAATGCTAAATAAATACTCAGTTACTCTTTACAGTCTACATTCACTCATGCATTCGTTTATTCATTTACTCAGTCACTGTCTTAATCTTTTGTTCACACACTCATAGTTTAAATAATAAATAACTACCCAACTGACCATGGCATTCCGAAATTGTAACACCTTAAAACGTCAAAGGCAAATAATGCGTGAAATGTTCATGTATCGCTTAATTTAAGGCAGAGGAATCATTATTGTCGAATGTTCGAGAGGCAATATCATACGAATCATTAACAATATAGTGCAAGATTTATGTAATATTACAAAAAATCATTAACAAGGCTTGTAATGTGCGTGTAAAACACATGCATAAGATTTAAACATAAATGTTAATGATGGTCCTAAGTAGTTTGGTTCTTGGTATTGAAACCACGAACCGTAACGGTTACAAGTGATATCAAAAAAGTTCTTTTATAACATTTATTTTGTGGCTTATAAAACAAAATATTCATCTAAAACAGTTATTTTTCAACGCAAAAATAAAAGTCAGATGAAACTCTTAAAAAGAAAATTTTATTTTGCTGTCATAAAGTAAAACTGATTTGAGGAGTTTTATTTTTACCGTCTAAAATAAAACTCATCATTAGAGTTTTATTAAAACAAAACTCCTCAAAAGAGTATTATTTAAAATTCCTCAATAGAGTTTTATTTCAAATTCCCCAAAAGAGTTTAATTTGTTTCGTCTAAAATAAAACTTCGCAATAGAGTTTTATTTAAAATTCCTTAATAGAGTTGTATTAAAATAAAACTCCTCACTAGAGTTTTATTTTCACCGTCTAAAATAAAACTTCGCAATAGAGTTTAATATTTCTCGTCTAAAATAAAACTCCTCAATAGAGTTTTATTAAAATAAAACTACTCAATAGAGTTTTATTGAAATAAAACTCCTCAATAGAAGTTTTTTTCAATAGAGTTTTATTTTAAATTCCTCAATAGAGTTTTATTTTTCCCGTCCAAAATAAAACTGCTCAATACAGTTTTAATAAAATAAAACT
The DNA here is from genome assembly GCA_950370525.1 of Bellardia bayeri. Classification (NCBI taxonomy): domain Eukaryota; kingdom Metazoa; phylum Arthropoda; class Insecta; order Diptera; family Calliphoridae; genus Bellardia; species Bellardia bayeri. Next base: position 16,954,873 of record OX493268.1, on the reverse strand, counting down.
CCTTAATATAGTTTTATTTAAAATTCCTCAATAGAGTTTTATTTCAAATTCCCCAATAGAGTTTCATTTAAAATTCCTTAATAGAGAATTCCTAATTCCGTCTAAAATAAATCTTCTCAATAGCGTTTAATATTTCCCATCTAAAATAAAACACCACAATAGAGTTTTATTTTTGCCATCTAAAAAAATCCTCAATATAGTTTTATTGAAATAAAACTGCTCAATAGAGTTTTATTGAAATAAAACTCCTCAATAGAGTTTTATTTAAAATTCCCCAATAGAGTTTTATTTTAAATTCCTCAAAAGAGTTTCATTTGTTCCGTCTAAAATAAAATTCCGCAATAGAGTTTTATTTTATGGCGGCAAAATAGAACACTCTTTTTAAAGGTATCATTCGATATGTTATTTTTTCGTTGAAAAATAATTCAGGAGTTGCGGTCGTTTTTCATACCACTATAGATTTTGAAAGAGCACTTCAATACGAATCTATTGGTATATGACAGTATAGGTCTCCGTTGACTCTAATATGGAGATTTTTTGAGGTTAAATTTTCAGGATAACTGTTATTTACGGCCCCTGATTGAAATTGATCCAAATTTGTTTTCGAGAAAAATAGCTACAGAACAAAATGTAAGACAAACTCGAAAAAGTTGGAAACATTAAATTATATGGACCGTACTATCGATTCAAATAAAGATTGCATGCATTTTTCTGAATTTCATGAGTTTTTTTAAACTTTCCTATAGCTTTAAAAAAATCAGATCGGTTTCGATATTAAGAACATTTCATATCAGTAAAACTTTTAAAATTCCAAGGCTTAAATAATTTTCATGCTTTGGTTCATTGGGTATACACATAATTATTATTATTGTGTTTAAGTAAAATGTCTAAATTAACATCATGCATACTTGATGTTTTAATAGTTGACCGCTACAAAAGTACTTAAGATTTTGAATGGACTTCTTTAAAGTGATCAAGAAGCCTTGAGACAAAAATTAATATTCTTTTGGTTAAAAATTTGCGTTTAATTTATGAATGCTACACATGCACAATATAGTTATGAAACACAAGAGTTATTAGAGAGCACAACTTTAGTAAAGTTTAGTTTAAAATTTAAGAAAATACTCAATACTTCAAGAAAGATTGAATAAAGTGGCATTGGTAAGGTTTAGGCAAATTTAAAAGAACCAAATTCATAACCTTGCTTTTACTAGTGATAGATGATGTAAAAAATATGGGATGTGTGTAAAACAGGCAAATTTGTATATGCAAATCTGTCTTAATAAACGTTTGTTAAATTTAATAATCGTTTTTGAATAAGGGGGTAAAACTCTAAACAGTTTCGAGCCCGTGCAAGCTTAAGGCATCGGTGTCACTACATATCTACCAAGGATGGTAATGCGTCAATGTGGTGGACATAAGCACCAGGACATATTACCCCCCGGGGGAACCTCGACAGACAGTATTAAAGATGTTACTGTTATGCTTTATTATTAACTGCAACGATATTTATATTAAACTCTCAATCCTTGGGTTGTGTTATCACTGTTTAGGACAAAGAAATATTTTGGACAGACAGACATAAAGCTGGACTTGTGTAAAGGAAAATTTTTAGAAGCAAAACTATAAGATAAGAAATCTTCCAATCAAACTTAAAGCGTTTTCTTTAAAATATAAAAAATGTGCAAAACAGCAGTTAATTTATTTCTCAAATAAGCCAAGGAGGGCTGCTAGAAATGTATAAATGTATTCTAGTAAAGTTACACACTGAGACAATGGCTTTGCTGTTTAAAATACATTATCAGACACTCATAATTAAAATTTATTTTAAAATATATTGAAATTTTATACATTCAAAGAAAAAAAAACACAATAACTTCAGAACCAACCAACCAACTGCCAGACAGCCATTCATTCTTAATGACTCTTGCTGACTCTTTTTTTTTAAGATTTTTGTGTTTAATCTTTTATTTAAATCAATTTCGAAAATACACTACTTTTTTGCGCTCAACTTCATATGACTCAGAGTCACAGCTATAAAAAAGACTAAAAAAGAACTGAACATAAACATTTATGTACGAATTTATTTACTTTCAAAATAAATTTAATATGCTTTTTGTTTATTTTGCATTTGCAAAAATATCATTTACATGAACAAGGTGTTATTTAAAATAATAAACAAGACGAAGGATGTCTCTAGGAAATATGTACATACTAACTATAAACAGTATTGTTGTGAACATAATGCCAGGAATACATGCTGACGTAATTACACTGTTTGTTAAAATATGGCAAAGAAATGTTGCATAAAACATTTATTGTAATGTGTGTGTAAAACATGCTGATGTCGAAAATATACAACTGAATTTAAAGAGATTTAAATAGAAATGTTTATAAATATCCTTAGTAGAATCGTATTGAAAATTATCAAAATTGCTTTTGGAGAAACAAAGTTATGCAGCAAAATGTAAGCCAATCTCGAAAAATAAATAGTAATATAAATACACACATTCTAATTGTTACACTATTCTTCATATTATTGTAAAATACATAGGGATGCCAAATGGAACTGATTTTGCAAATCCGAGGATTCGGTATTTTAAAAATGTAAGTCCCCGGATTTTTCGGAAATTTCGGACTTTCAGGATTTTTGTTTCTTAATAAAACAAATCGGTTTATTAATAATAAAAACTATTTTCGAGAAGCAGTGAAAGAAATTTAATTACTTATTTGATTATATTGTGTAATAAGTTTTGAGAAAAATCTTCTGTTACGATTCCCTAATTCATTGAAGAAGATTCCTTTCATTGGACTTCTTTTAATGTGGTTATTTGTAGTAAGATATCTGTGTAATCACACTTGCACAAAGTGGAAAGTCAGCAACTTGCTTATCTCTGTTTTCTGTGCTATTTTATTCAATTCCTTTATAGTCTAGCTTACAACTGACTTTACTTTACTGCTTCTCAGCAGCACTTTTTCGAAGTGCACGAAAAATTTCTTTATTTTCTTAAGTTCTTTGAAAAGAAGTTTAATATGTACCAGGTTTATGCTAGTATAGTCAGTTTTATTCTGCTGATATTTTCTAACTTTCTGTTGAGGTATTATTGCCTTACATTACAGTTTCTAAGAAGTGAGTTTTTCTTAGTTCCTAAATATTTTTTTTTTTAATTCTTAAGTTCTTTGAAAATAAGTTTAATATTTACTGGTTATGAAAAGGTTTATGCTTAAAAAATTGGTTTTATTCTTTTTTAATTAATGCTGATATTTACTCTGTTGAGGTATTAATGCCTTGCATTACAGCTTCTAAGAAGTGAGTTTTTCTCCGTTCCCGAACATTACTTTATTTTCTTAATTACTTTGAATAAATATTGAACTTCTTTACTGGGTATGAAAAGGTTTATGCTTGAAAAATGAGTTTTATTCTGTTTTAGTAAATGCTGATATTTTCTCTCTTTCTGTTGAGGTATTTTTGCCTTACATTACAGCTTCTAAGAAGTGAATTTTTCTTAGTTCATGATTTTTTTTTTTTTAATTTCTTAAGTTCTTTGAAAAATAGAATAGCAAAAGGTTTTATTCTGCCGATATTTTCTCGCTTTATTTTGAATACGCCTTATATTACAGCTTCTAAGAAGTAAGTTTTTCTCAGTTCCCGAAAAACTGCTTTATTTTCTTAAATTCTTTGAAAAGAAGTTTAATGTGGTATGGGTATGGAAAGGTTGATCCATTTGAGTTCAAACTAAGAAGCTGGTTATTGTGTGTATTGGTTTTTTTTAGTCATTATTGTTAATTTCTCACTTCCCATGAATTCTTTATTCCCCTTACATTGCAGCTTCTAGGAAGTACTTTTTTTTCAAAGAGCTCATAAAAGTGCATTAGTTTCTTCAGTTCTTCTTAAATAAGCTAAATAATTACTGGGTGCAGTATAATTGCAGCTGCGATGAAAAACTTAATGTTTCTTTTAACAAGTCTAATGAATTTTTTTACCACTCAAGCAAAAGATTGTAAGTTGATTAACTGTAAACCTTTTACGAAACTCCATTATTTATCCATTAACCTAGCCCAAAATTAAAATACTTAAATCATGTTTTTAACTAAAAGCTATTGCCAGTAATTGTTGCTAGTTTCAACATCTGCCCACAAACCAAAAAAAAAAAAAAGAAATCATCATCTTTTGGCCTTAAGGTCAAATTAAACACAAATCACCAAAACAAAAGCAAACAAAAGAAATAAATTCATTTATATTTCAAATTACGAAACTAACATATTTTTTTTTGTTCAGTTTTGGCCCCTGTTTAACCAAAATGAACTAATAATTTTCACTTGCACTTTGCGTAAAGCAACCAACTTTTTGCTTAAATTAAAATGCAAAATACAATAATAAATGAAATTTTAAATTAAAATTAAACACGAACCCAAAGACTTTTAGTCAAAGACAAGAAAAATTTGTTCAATAAAATTGTGTTTTTTTGTTTTGTTTTTAAATTAAAAAAAAAACACAAATGCAAATTTTTTCGTTATAAAGTTTATAAATAAATAAATTTATTTAAAAGAAGACAAAAACGAGTCTTAAAGCAAGTTTTTTGCTGTTGGTTTCTTTGAGTCAATTGGTATGTCAGTGTCATCATATTTTTTTGGGGGGGTTTTAAAACATTTAAATTTATTTATGTGTTTTTTTTTTAAGAAACAACAATACAATATAAAAATATTAGATTGCAAAGTTTACTCTGTGTACGTGTTTTGTGTATTTAGGTGTTTTTATATTTGTTGGTTTTGATATCCCCCAACAAATGTTTAATTTCATTGCAAATTTCAAAGATTTGTTTTCTTGTATAATTGTTTTTTAATTATTGAAACTAATCTTTAATTTAAATACAACTTTGGTTTATCATAATTTCCATTAGTAGTGTTTAAAATTTTAGATATTGTAAAGGAGCTACTAAAATTTGTTCATTTTTTAAAGAATTTTTCAAATATTCCCGAATTAAAAATTTAAATTTTAATTTTTACATATTGCTACTTAACATTTCAATAAAACAATGATATTTTTCTATAATTTACATTATGAATGTTAACCATTCTTATATAAAGGAAGTGCAAAAATTTGTTCCTTTTTTAAAAAATGTTTCAAATATTCCCGAACTAAATATTTCCAATCTAAAAATTTTAATTTAATTTGGCTTAACATTTCAATAAAACATTGATATTTCTCAATAATTTACATTATCAATGTTTAAACTTCTTATATATTGTAAAGGAGATACTAAAATTTGTTCCTTTTTTTAAAGAATTTTTCAAATATTCCCGAACTAAAAATTTAAATTTTTAATTATGTTTACTTAACATTTCAATAAAACAATGATATTTGTCAATAATATACATTATTAATGTTTAAACTTTTTATATATTGCAAAGGAGATACTAAAATTTGTTCCTTTTTTTTAAAGAATTTTTCAAATATTCCCGAACTAAAAATTTCAATTTTTAATTATGTTTACTTAACATTTCAATAAAACATTGATATTTGTCAATAATATACATTATTAATGTTTAAACTTTTTATATATTGTAAAGGAGATACTAAAATTTGTTCGTTTCTTAAAGAATTTTTTAAATATTCCTCAACTAAAAATTTTAATTTAACTTTTTTAAAATGTTCCTTAACATTTCAATAAAACGTTGATATTTTTCAATAATTTGCATTATTAGTCTTTAATTTTATTCTATTTTCTTCGACCTTTTTCATGATTTTTATTAAATAATTTTTAAGCTTGAGGTCACTTTTTTGTTTTTTATAAAAAATTTTTTTATTTTTACACATAATTAACTCGATATTTCGATTTCCTTTGGGAATCTTCTTCAGGAGTTATTTTAATATCGAGTTAATTATATAAAAAAAATCTTTTATAAAAAACAAAAAGAGCTTAAAAATTATTTAGTAAAAATTATTAATCTTTAGAATTCTTATATATTTTAAAGGAGGTACTAGAATGTATTCGTTTTTTAACAAATTTTTCAAATATTATTTATTAGTCTTTAGTAAATTACATTATTAATGTTTGGAATTCGTTTAGTTCGTAAAGAAAATTTTTAAATTTGTGTTTTTAAGAAATTTTTCGTAAGAATTTTTAACATATTCCTAATCTCTCATTTTTGCGTAAAATGTTAAATTCTAGAAATTTAAAGGAATAATATAATGAACGTTTAAAATTTGTGTATTTCATAAAGAAAATTTGTAATTTTTTTGCTTTTTTTTGTACGAATTTTTTTTTTGTAAGAATTTTTCAAATATTCCCGAACTAAAAATATAAAATATTGTTTTTTAAATTTTAATAAGATTTTCTTAAGTTTTAGTAAATTACTTTATTAATGTTTAAAATTCTTATTTTTTATAAAAAAAAATCCAAAACTTGTTGTTTTTTTTTAGAAATTTTTTGGTTCGAATATTATAATCTTTCATTTTGCAAATTTTCAAGTTATTTATTAAAATTTATGTTCTTAGAATTTTATATACATAAATGTTATTCCAAGTAGCTTTTTTAATTTTTAATCTTTGCCAAATTCTTTAATTATTTTATCATTTATTGGGAATTTTTAAATAATTTAAATTTTTTTGTAATACTTTAAATATTTTGATTTTTCGTAAATTTATTTGTAAAATCTCAAATAATTTTTGTTTTAGGTTCAAGTATTAAAAACAGAAAAATAAATACTTATATTTACAAACGGTTTTACATTTTAGAACAACTGGCGCTTTTGTTAAAGTAATTATGCCTTGTTTAATAAAAATAAGCTTAATTAAAATTGTAGAGCAATTAAAATAAACAGCTAATGTCAACATTTAACCTTGTTCAAAATATTGTCTTTTAACACGTAGAGAAATAATTTAGCTGTACTTGATTACCACAATCATTACAACATTTTTAAAAGTTTCTTTTCTAAATAATATTATAGTTACTGTAATTATTTATATGTTTGCGACAATCATGATATGTTAATATTACAATTCACTAGATTATATCCATCATATTTGTGATTGTAGTAATTAAATAAATGTTGATGACAATCATATGTTATGACGAATCATTATACTAGATTTAAAATAATTTGTGTCTAGTTTGTAAACTCCACAAAAAAACAAATAAAAATAAAAACAAGTAAGAAAGTATAGTCGATTAAGTCCGACCATATAATACCCTACACCCAGTATATGTATAAAACAGTTTTTCAGAAATGTCATGATGTCTATGAATATAAATATTATGTATGTTAAACTTTATCTCGATATAAATACATATTTTTAAAAGATTTATGAAGCTTAAATTGAATTACGGAGAGGGAGTTTCGACTAATTATGGCCCGACCATTATAAAATTAGGTGCCATTATTTCTGTATATTAGAAACTTATTTGTGTCAAATTTTATTTGGATACCAACATTTTTAAGAAATTTATGATGGTTAAAGTGATTTTCAGAAGTGGGCCTTATATGGGAGCTACGAGTAATTATGAACCGAGCTGCACAAAATTTGTAGATGTGATTTGGCTTATTTACCACTCATTTGTGGTGAAGCTTGTATGAATATTTGCATAATTCAAATATTTCTGATCGGTAAACTCCAATTTCGGAAGGACATTTGTATGGGGGCCAGGTAAAATAATGGACCGGTTTCTATAAGTTTCAATCCCATCCATCCTTGGGCCGAAAAAATATCATGTACCAAACGGACGGACATCGTTAAATCGACTCAAAAAGTGATTCTGAGTCGATCGGTATACTTTAAGGTAAGTGCTGGACCAATATTTCTGGGCATTGCAAACATCAGCACAAATTGAATATACCCTCCCTACTACGGTGGTGTAGGGTATAAAAAATTAAATAAAACAGAAGTGTTAAATTTTAGCGTTTTATTTAATACAAATTACCTTTAACAGTTGCACATAGCACCCTATTGATCACAACAAATACAGAGCATTACCTAATGGTACGGTCACACTTGGAATATATTTGCCGAAAAAGACGTAACCACTAAATAAAATATATTTGAACTCGTTAATTTATTAAAAAAAAAAACTTCGTCCATTTAGGTCAAGACACAACCAAAAATTTGGTCTTATTTTATTTAATGCTGTTCGATCTAACTCTTTTAAGAGTAAACAACGTCAAACAAATTTGTGCTAAAACAAGTGGTTACGCTTTTTTCAGTAAGTATTTGCCATGTGTGACCATATCTTAAGCGACATGGAATTTTAAGGTTGGTGTTGATTGGTCTAGTTGGCTCGGCTTCACATACGATCTCTAACGTTTCGGTTTATCGTAATGGATCCATTTTAAAGCGCTACTAATGATTCGGTGCAAAAATGTTATTTTGTCAAGTTTTCTCGACTTCAGTTAATATTTCATCCAATTTCCCCGGTCAAAAAAGCTTTAAAATTGTTGCTTGATTAGCTCCCAATAATTTTGCAGGCCCTTGTAGAGTTTGACAAACATACTCATGGAGTAATTTCTCTAATTTTTGGTCTTCAAACATTTTTTTGACTGGCCTAGGTGAGTTTTGTCTTCCATTTCTGACACATTGAAACCGTTGGTACTCATTCATCATAAACTGCGGTAATCAAATGCTTAGTAGTAACTTTTACACCCAGCCAACACTTTAAGATCTCACAAAATTTATGAAAAATTATTTCTAAGTAAAGTATTTAACTACCTACTCGTATTACCAAATGATAAACAAAAGTATAGCAAATTAATTAAATCATGGCACCCAAATAATTTGTTAATGCAATTAAGTTAACGATTAAAAGAATTATTAACAGTATTTTTTTCAAAAGATTTGACATAAAACATTAAATTTTTTTTGTTTTTTTTGGTCATGGGAATCATTTAGTATTCTAGGCATGTGATCTTCAGCCACAACAGCAGCAGGTCAGCAACCTTTTACAGACGAATAACAAAATATTTATGGGTTTCATTTTAATTTCTTTTAGATTAATTTTTGTTAACTATAGGGTGTTTTTTTAAGATGTAGAGAATTTTAAGTTGGCAATACTATTTTAACTGGCGCGCATTTTGCCAGCTGTCAAGTGAATTATGTCGCTAGTCTACGCCGATAAGCACGAAACGATTGACCAGTTGTAGGAGAATATTTGCAGCGTTATTGCCGATATACAGCCACACATATTGCTAAAAGTCATCGAAAATTGGACCTCCAGATTGGACTACGCCCCAGCCAGTCATATGTCAGAAGTTATATTTAAATTATAATGCCAGGAGATTATCCTTCAAATAAAATAAATTTCATGACAATTTAAAATAATCATCTTCGTTTTATACATCTGTATAAACATCCTATAGTTAACAAAAACAAATCTAAAAGAAATTACAATTAAAATGAAAATCATAAATAATTTGTTACTCGTTCGTAAAAGGTTGCTGACCATGATTTTCAAAATAATTTTGCATAATTTGGAAGCACTGTTCAAGGCGTCAGTCTATATTCATGTTGAAATGCCAAACCAAACTAAACATAAATCACTTGGCAGCTGACAAAATGGCCGCCAATTAAAAACTGTTGCCAATTTAAAGTTCTATACACCTTAAGAAAAAACACCCTATATTTATGCTTTTATTTAAACTTAATATTTCGATTAAATATACTCATTTAAAGATAAACGTAATTACATTATTTTTGTTGCTGTTGTTAATGTTTTAAACTACAGCTACAATGCCGACATTTTCGGTTTAATTTATGTTCATTTTCGTTTTTCTTTCAACATTTCAAAAGCTGTCTGTCTGTCTGTCTGTCTCCCAAGTTGGCTTAAAGTGGCCGGCCGTTTGGTTGGTTGTTGATGGTGGTCAAGTGTCTGAGCAGCATACAACATGAAATTGTAACTGCCACAAGAATACAAGTTACAGCCAGATTCATTTTAAAACTTTTTCTTTTCTTTTTTGTTTCTTCTTGCTGGTATTTCTGTTCAGTATGTAAATGTAAATTGAACTTTATTACTATTTTGGAGAAACTACTTTGGGTTACTTTGTTATTGTTGCAGACAATTTGAGTGTTTGGTAATTCAAAACAAAAAAAAAATACTCTTTGTTTTTTTTTTGTTTCTTTGTTGGTTTGGTTTTTTTCTTTTTGTTGAGAAAAAGTATTAAGTCAGCAAACCTTGACACTGTAAACCACGTAACTACTGGCAGAATAGTGTAGCATAGAGTAGAGCAGTTTGGTTTGTAAAATTGAAATGATGGCACGAATTTCGTTTTGTTTTTGGAGCTTTTCTAGCCGTTATTAAACCAACTAAACAGCTCTTTATAACATACTAAAGGTCAATGTTATGATTTTGATTTTGCTAACTGGATAAATAACTAAATTTTCTTTTTTCTAATTTAAAAGCAAAATTAAAGATAATTTACCAAGTTTTTTTAGGCTTGGACAAAGATCAGAGACCAGCAGTTTGAAGTGAGGAAGGAAAACAGTTAAATATTAACACAAAAGTTAACTAAAGTTTAACTCTACAAATATTAGGGGGCTTCAAAATTCACACCAGATTTCAATCCTTTTGAATGCTATTATTGATTGAATCATAAAGTTTACACGACGGGTACTGTTTTGGTGAATTTCATTGATGCTAAATTTAATTTTCTGCTTCAATTCATCAGAGGTTGTAAAATACCGCCTATAAAGAAGTCTAGTGGTGTTAAGTCACACGATCAAGTAAATGTTTCATGCAGTATATGTGTCGCTGACTGCAATAACATCCAATTTAGACCCAAATAACGCTGTTATCATATTGCTATCTTCAGTTTCATTAGCAATTACTACTTGACCAGCCTCAATTCCACAGCATTACGGTCCAATAAAGCCTACAGGCAAAACTCATTAACAAACACAAGTTGACACGTTATTCCACAATCAAATGAAGGTTCACTGATCCCCAATTGTAGCCCTTTTCATAACTGCTTCACTCCATCTGATCTCCTCATTCTTTACACCATCTATAGTTATATTTGAACGAAAATCTAATGAAGCGTGATGCATTTCGTGATTCTAAAGAAAAAAAAACCCAGAAAATTCAAAGAACATTCGAAAGAACATTCTTTGGCATTTATTTTTTGAAGATTATATGAGATAACCTGGCAAGTTGGGGGATTGATTCTACACCAACCTAGTTGATAACCAAAAAAAAAACCCCCAAGTAAATGAGTGCTACAAAAATCTGCACCACCACCATTCAACAAACTCTCTCCATTCCCACGACAGCCGGTTCTACGCACCGGAATGACCCGAGATCATTCGGCCAAGGGTTGTCAACTCAGCAATTACTGCTGTTACAACAACAATAACAACAAACTCTCTCGGTCATCAGACTTTAGTTTTTTTGTTTCAATTTATGTTTGTAAGAAAAAGAGACTCTAATATTCAGAAAGGCTACTTTGTGAAGAATTTGGAAATTTGCCATTCTGGTCCATGAAGCCGTTGGACTTTTATGGGACACTTATGCACTGGTTCGATGTTGATATTGTCATCGACATCAAGATTATAAAATTTAGGCAGAAACAACTCTATGTTGAACACCAGTAACAGTCTCTTACACATGACTGCAAATTCAACTCTTGCTTAAATATTGCCACAAACTTTAGTGCGTGTGGACTCTTAGTAAACTCATTAACTATTCAAATCTTAGCTCCTGAGTTTATTAATTTAAATAAAAACACTTTGACTTTTTTTTGTCTCATTAAAATGCCTTATAATTAACTCAAACATATTTGCCAAATTTAAGAGAAAGTCTTCTTAGAACTATTTAATTTTATTCTGCCAGCAAATAAGAAAAACTTTCTCTGTTAAATTTCAAGCATATCTAACCAACAAAACTTTACAAAATATTGTTCAAACACTTGACAAAATTTCTTTTGTTTACAAATAAATCATGTCAATGATCTGCTAAACAAAACACCAAAAAAAAAAACAAGCACTACTCGTATAATTAATATTCTTTATTCATCAGAAATATAGGAGCTGAACGTGAGATTAACATTCAATCATTAAACATGTATAACACGTAATGAAATTTACAGAAAACAAAATTTATTCTTGTTGGCTGGTTTGTGAGTGAAAATCTAAATAAAATCGATTTATTAGACGGAATTTATGGGCTTTAAGGCACCTAATTACCAAGACAACAGACAAGCTATAAGACATCCGAAGAGTATTTGCTAAAAATCACCACATTGAAAGTTCATTTTAAGCAAAATTTTGAACATTTTCTTTATAACAAAATTCCCTTTGCCTTTTACCATTACATATAACTAAATAATATTTTAACTTTATATCTGACATAATTCCTCATAAAAACTGTCTGCTTTTTTTCTTTTAGTTTGTTATAATATTTTTAACACTTTATGAAATATATCTTTACATTCTACTGTCATTTTACTTTAGCTGCAAGAAATATCTAAGATCTATAACTATTTATTGTAACAATTTTTCTTAGATTATTGTCAGTTGGTTTCTTGGCAATTTTTCTGCGAATTTTTTGTTTTTTTTTCGTTTTCTCTACAAAAACTTGCAATTTTTCTAGTTGCCCTGCAGTTGCCTTATGCAAGCGTGTTATGCTTGACTTAGCCTAGGGAATTGTTGTCTATTTGTGAACATCCTCAGAGCTCCAATAACATTAGAAAATATAATCAACTTAAAGAACAAAATGACAAAGACGACGACGATGATGATGTCGATGTCGTGTTAGCTGGAGGTATGGTGGAGCTGGTGTCCAAAAGAAGAAGTTTTAGCTGTCATTGTATTTTGTTGGCATAGCAGCTATAGATTCCTTTATCCAACTTAGTTAGTTGTGCAATCACAATGAAATGATACTGCAAGAGCTGGAATTGGCAATGCATATGTAGATATGTTTGGGTATTTGTAGGAAACGTATCTGTGCTCCTAAAAGAATGCACGGTTAGGGAAATGAGTTGTGGAACAAATTGAAGAAATCTTTTACCGTTTATCCATCAAACTATCGTACTTTTTTGTTCTCTTATCGACTTTAAGGCCTATTTATATTTTATTTCAGTTCCATCTTTTCTTTTACCCATAACAAATTTTCCTAGTTTGCAAGCACTGGTTTGTATGTGTAGTGGTCATCGTGCTGGTCCAGAAAAAAAATAACAAAGCAACCCTTCAAGGTACATGATCATTGCAATGGCGGTTCTTTAACAGCAACATTCTCATGCACTGCCTTGATATTGTTATAGTAATCGCCATCAAGGTTATCTAATTTAGGCAATAACATATCTCAATATCGAACACCAATCCACACATCCTTTTTTTTAGAAGCTTCCAGCATGGTTCAATAATGCCTGTAAGCCAAAATCCTAGATAAACTATGATACTTTGAGCATGCATTACTTTTTTCATAATCGCATGTGGTTATCTCAACTCCAAAAGTGCAATTTAGATGATTAGCAAAGTCATTAGGTTGTTTTATAAGCCTCCGCCTTTAGAATGATTTTAGTCGAAAAATTAGCCTTAACTTGAATGATAATGTTTGTTCAATAAACCATTCAACCGACTCAACTCGCTGTAAGGAGAGGCATGGTCATTACATTTCAGGTTCTTGCGTCTATGGAACTTAGTAAGCATATTGAGAAATTCTTGAAATTAACAAGAATGGTTTTTATCAAGCAGCAGCAACAGTTTGCTGTTCAATGACCCCTTTAATGAACTGTCTTCTCTGTAAGCATGGTCATTTCAATTCATGTGATCATAAAGACACATAAGCTCAATGAGTTACGCTATGGAAAGCTTCTTCAAATTTTGCAATTCCAGTTCAAGAAGCTCTATTGATTTTGCTGAGCTTAATTTCAGGCAATGTTTTGATATTGCAGACATCAACATCAAATTTACACAGAAATAACTCCATTTTCATGTCGCTATAATCTGCCTCCACTTGTTGTTGCTCAATCCGTCCACTCAACGAACTCTCTTCAATGTGTGCATGATCATTAAGCTTCATTTCTTGTTTCAATTGAACTTTGTAAGAAAGAAAGCAAGTTCCCGAAATTTGGTGATTTTATTTTTCTTGACATTCAGCAATGATCTACTGCTTGGGTGTTGATAAATATACGGTTTATTTTAGACGAATATATTTTTAGGAACACTAATTGATCCAATCTGCTTGAGTATTTCTTCAATCTCTCTTCGGTGTATACATGGTCATTAGGTTTTAGGTTCTTGCTTTGATGGAGCTTTGCACGCATGATGAGAACTTTTTGAAATTAACGAAGATATACATCAAGGTGATAATGTGCTTCATCAAGCATCATGCTGTTAAATGATCCCTTGAAGGAACTCTCTTACGCATGGTCATTAGGATTCAGTTGTTCTTCAAAATTTTCAATTGATGATTAAGTTTTTAATTATTAATTAATTTTCAATTACTGCTGCTGGACTTAAGACTAACACTTCTATGCACTGCTATGACATTTATGACGTTGTCGTATACATTAACATCAGTCAATTGTGTCAGAAATAAATTTACTCTTATGTTACTATTATCCATGTTCTATGTCCTCTTTAAACCGATCACGGTTTTAGACCAGACTCTTATCATAAATTCTCATTACCTTCTATTGCACTTATTTGATGATCCTCGCACCCAACATTCTATACAATTTTGGTACAAAGTAATACAACTACAATTTCAAACCAGAGACAGCGGTTGGAGTTCATTGAATTCATGTTACGCTAAGTTCGTAAATTATTAACAAAACAGGTTCCTTTTCCTGATTCCAAACATTTTATGATTTTTATTTTCCTCTCTGCATCTTTAGTCTGCAATTCTGTGGCCATAATTCTTGTGATGTTTTTGTTTTTTCTGCAATGAGGAAACAACAACAAATCTCAGTATCATACCAACTGTTAAAAGTCTGTTGACTCTTTGCTGCAGTAGTGTAGTAGTCGTCATGTTTGACTTTAATGACTGACTGAGTGCCTGTTTGGCCAGCCGGCCGAACTAGCTGGCTGGTTGACTGCCAGCGTGCCTGCCTGTTTAGCTTTCTTTTTGTAAATAAGATTTTCTCTTGGCCTTTTTTTTGTTGAGTTGTGCGTGTGTGCCTGATTGTGTGAGTTTCTGAATTTCTATTGAATTGTGCTGCACTATTTAAAATGGTTCAATAGTCATTATGCCGTGAAGCTGATGCCAATAATACTGCCTTTGTTGCTTATTGTGGTTGTTGATGTCGTTCTTGCTTACAATACTCGTACTGCCATAATGATGATGTTTGCTCATGATGACATGTACAAGTAGAAAAGTCATACCAAATCTATAAGAGGAACAAACAACAAAAACTATGGGAATGATAAAGAATCTTGATGAAAGGAACAGAAAAATTATAACATCATTAAGACAAAAATCAACACCAACGTTTCAGCAGCATGTAGTGCCAACAGTGGAATGAGAGTGAAAAAAAATACTCTGGGATTCAAAAGAAGATTTTACTGGATTATTAAATTATTAAGAATTATAAGAATCCTTTTCTGGTATTTTCCAAAATATTATGGAAATTTGAGCTAAATTTGTCATGATCTCTTAAATATTTCTATTTTAATTTGAAATGAGCAATTTTTATTTTAAGGGAGCTTTAAGAAATTTTGGGTATTTTTGTAAATATTTTCAGGAATTGTTTATATGCATTAAACAATTCCAAAATACGTAGTATTGAATTATTTTAAGTATAAATATAATTTATAAATGGGCTATGGGTTTCAGGAAAGTGGGGAACTTTAGGGGAGTTTCGTAAATTTATCTATAAATTTAAAATATTCATTTTTAAATTCAAATATTTATAAAATTATGTATAATAATAATTAT
Source organism: Bellardia bayeri (assembly GCA_950370525.1). Classification (NCBI taxonomy): domain Eukaryota; kingdom Metazoa; phylum Arthropoda; class Insecta; order Diptera; family Calliphoridae; genus Bellardia; species Bellardia bayeri. The sequence goes on along the minus strand of OX493268.1, from coordinate 16,939,010 downwards.
AAATTTTAGAAGGATTGTCTTTTTGAAAAATTTGGAATTCTCCAAAAATTGGACAAAATGCTTGAAAAATGTCTTATAATTTAGTTTTAAAGAGTTTTAATTCACTTGGCTTTTTCTGGAAAGTGGGGAAATTTTAGAGATTTTTTTAAATTGTTCAGGCTTTTCCGAAAAATTTCCCAAAGTATGAATTAATTGTGTTAAACATTATTTTTAATTAAATTTATGTTTTCTAGGTTTTTAATTTTGCGGGGAAGTAGGGACACTTTTGGAATTTCCTAAACTTGTCTTATATGTCTTAGTTGTGCTAAAAATTGTTTTTCATTAAAACTTTATGTTTTTAAAGTTCTTTAATTTTCCGGGAAAGTAGGGAAATTTTGGCGATTTTTCTGAGTTTGTTTAGGAATTTGTAATATGTACAAATCTATAAGAGAAACAAACAGCAAAAACTATGGGAATGATAAAGAATCTTGATGAAAGGAACAGAAAAATTATAACATCATTAAGACAAAAATCAACACCAACGTTTCAGCAGCATGTAGTGCCAACAGTGGGATGAGAGTGAAAAAAAATACTCTGGGATTCAAAAGAAGATTTTACTGGATTATTAAATTATTAAGAATTATAAGAATCCTTTTCTGGTATTTTCCAAAATATTATGGAAATTTGAGCTAAATTTGTCATGATCTCTTAAATATTTCTATTTTAATTTGAAATGAGTAATTTTTATTTTAAGGGAGCTTTAAGAAATTTTGGGTATTTTTGTAAATATTTTCAGGAATTGTTTATATGCATTAAACAATTCCAAAATACGTAGTATTGAACTATTTTAAGTATTGTGTTAAACATTATTTTTAATTAAATTTATGTTTTCTAGGTTTTTAATTTTCCGGGGAAGTAGGGACACTTTGGGAATTTCCTAAACTTGTCTTATATGTCTTAGTTGTGCTAAAAATTGGAATTTTGGGTCTTATTAATTTTTTTTTTAGAAATTTGTATAAATTGCTCAAAGTATGTATGGCTTAGTTGTGTTAGTTGAAATTTGTAAAGATTGCCCAAAGTATAACTTAGTTATGTTAAAAATTATTTTTTTAATTAAAAAGGTTTTTAATTTTTCGGGGAAGTGGGAACATTTTGGTAATTTTACTAAACTTGTTTTTAGGAATTTATAATATAAACGGTACGTATGAAAAAAATCAGGTTATGATAATTTTATAGTTTTAACTAGTTTCTTGGGGAAGATTAGCAATTTTGGGGATTTTTTAAAATTTGTTTAGGAACTTATAAATAATGCCAAAGGTTTTTAATTAATTTATTGTCTCCGGCGAAATAAAGAAATGTTGGGTATTAAGCTAAATTTGTTTAGGAATTTATTTAAAACATGTATATAGTTCTATAAATTAATTTTTCTTGAAAAATTAATTTAAATAATTTTAACTCTCAGGAGATGTGGTTACATTTTTGGGATTTTCCTAAGTTGGTTTGGGAATTTGTGTTAAACATATCCGGAGTTCTAATTATTGCTTTTCATTGAAATTTTTTGCTTTTTAATTAAAAATTTATGTTTTTTAATTAATTTATTGTCTCCGGGGATATAAAGAAATTACGGATATTTAGCTAAATTTGTTTAGGAGTTTGTCTAAAACATGTTTGGAGTTCTAATTGTTCTTTTTTACAAAATTTTTTTTTTATTTTTAATTTTAGTTTAGCTTTTAGAAGTGAAGGAATTTTGGGAATTATTTGACATTTGTTTAGGAATACGGCTAAAATACTTTTTCTGTTTTTGGGAATTTGTGTAAAACAAGTCTGGCGTTCGTAGCTATAGCTTTTGATTAAAATTTTATGATTTTTTTTTATTAATTTATTGTCTACGAGAAAATAAATAAATTTTGGGTATTTAGCTAAATTTGTTTGGGAATTTGTTATAAAGGATTTTTAATTAAACCAAATCTTAACTTAAAGTGTCAAGATTTAAAACATAAAAATTGTGTTCAAAAATTTGTTTCCACAAACCACTGTGCTTTAACATTAACAGCCATAAACAGCAGTGTCATCATCATGCTCATTATCTTCATCACAAGAGTTTGCTATCACGCTGTGTCTACTGTCCTCATTGATTGTGTAGCGCTGTAAAGTGTAAAATATCAAAGTCTAACTCTGGGTTTGTTAGTCAGTCTATTTAGTTGGGTTAATGTGGACGAAGAACGTCTTCTATTCTTTGTAGTAAAAGTTGTTTGTTATTGGCTTGTTTCAATGGCTGATTGGGTTATTGGGATATTTGTTTGATGGCTTACAGAGACACACACACATACACGGTTTTGTAACACTGTGACTGTGTTGTTTATTTCCTAGAGTTGGTTACACAATTCTAATGCTTGCTAGTATTTAGTTTGTGTTGAATGTAAAAGTTCGTTAGTAATTGTTGTGCTGCTGCTGCTTTAAAGCCAACATGTTTGGTGAGAAATTTTGTAGGTTTATGAGTGTGTGTTTTGAAGTGTTTGATTATATTGATTTTATTTTCTCTTTTGTTTTGGTTTCTTCTAATTGCCAAGTGTTTATTTTGTATATATTTTTGTTGTTGTTGTTGCATTCCCTTAACTCGTAATAAATTCAGTTTAACAAGCCAAACAAAAATATTTATTTGTTACAAAGGAAGACAAATAGTTGTGGTAGTTAGTTGTTGTTGTTGTTGTTGTTGTTGTTGTTTTATGTTACTGGCTTGTGTAAATGTGTAACATTCATTCTTTCCTCACAGGAGGTACAAAGGTACAATTCTCTTTGATGTTTTATGTAGCGAAAAGAAACCATTTCAAATTCGTTTAGTTTCAGTTTCAGTTTATGTTTTTATTGATATATTTTATGCAATTTATAAAGAATTGGAGGCAGGGTATTTAAAATAATAAATAACATTACTAAATGAAACCAAATACCCATTTTCCAGCAGAACGAATTGAAACATTTGTAACAAATTTCACATTTCTTAATTACGCTATAGTGCTTTCCTTAAAGCAAGACAGAATAGACCTACCCACATTATTTTCAAATAGTTTTGATCAATTTTAACTTCTCTCTCAAAAGCAAGACAGAATAGACTTACCCACATTATTTTCTAATAGTTTAAAAATAAAAATAGCAAAAGAAAATTTCATCAAATTTTTACATTGAATTCTAACAATTTCAAAGACAGGTCTTAAAGCCAAACATTTGCAATCAATATTTATTTGTTAGCTTCTTTTACCAACTAAAAAAATTTAACCTTTAACTGCATGACTCTTAGTCATCTTTAAATGTTACTAAACCTTTTCTATATGATATTCAAATTAACTTTTCAAACTCGTAACTGAATAATTTTGTTGCTTAAACAAAAAAAAATTTTTTTTGAATACAATAATCTAAACAAGATATTAAAAATAACAAATATAGGTAATAAAGAAACCACACAGCAACAATTATTGTATAATCAACATTAATAGCAGCGTTGAGCAGCAAGCAGCTAAAGTATCTGTTTAAACACAAAACCCCCAAAGACCTTTTCAATGCTTCTCTACAAACGCTTCTTTATTTGTGTGTAAAAGATATTTGTTATTAGGGGAGCGCAAGATGTTGAAGCAAGAGATTTTTCTTAAAAATAAAAAGTGTCTTAAAAGTTGTAAAACATAATTAGTCAACATAACTTTAAGTTTTTTTTTACTAAAATGTAGAAATTATATGGGATTTTTCAAAAAATATTTTTAGAAATTTTGCTAAAACATAACTTAACGGCCTTAGTTATTATTTTTAATTTAAATTTAATGTATTTCAAAAGATTTGAAATTTACGGGGAAGTAAGGAAATTTTAGGGATTTTTTTAAAATTGAATTAGGAGTGTGTAATATATTACAAATTTTATAAAATTTAAAAAACCGGATTTTGACTACATAAATTACTTCATGTTTATAGTAAAATGGCGTTAATTTCTGGAATTTTATCAAAATATTATAAGAATTTTGTCAAGTAACTTTTAAGTTTTTTTTAGTAAAATGTAGAAATTATATGGGATTTTTTAAAAAATATTTTTCGAAATTTTGCTAAAACGTAACTTAAATTCTTAGTTTACATTTTAAAAGACTTGAAATTTATGGGGAAGTGGGAGAATTTTGGGTATTTTCTTAAATTGATATAGGAATTTAAAATATGATACAAATTTTACAAAAATTTAAAAACCAGTAAAATGTGATTAATTTCTGGGATTTGTCTAAAATATTCTTCTAATTTAAATTGCATTATTTTTCTAAGATTTTGGCTTTTCGATGAAATGGGGAAATTTTGGGGAATTTTTAATTGTTATCGGTATTTGTTATATGAAATATTTAGTTGAAGAAAAAACTGGCTGTAATGTTTTTGTGGCTTAAAATTTTTTTTAAATGATTTAAGGCTTTGGGGAGGTCAATATTTTTTTTTTTTTTTTGAATTTTGTTAAATTTTAATTTTTGGGGGTTCATACTACACTTTAATTAAAATTTTATAATTTTTTTAAGATTTTATATTTCCGGGGAAGTGGGGTAATTTTGGAGATTTTCCAACATTAATTGGAGTATTTGTAATATTAAGCAATCGATTAAAAAACGCGGTAATTTAATGATTTTATAGTTTAATATCGTTTTTAAATGATTAAGAGTAAACGGGGATATAAGGAAATTTTGGGGATTTTCTAAAATTAGTTTGGGAATTTATAATATTAAGCATTCAATAGAAAAAACAATAATTTAATACTTCAGTATCGCTTTTAAATGATTTAGAGTTAACAGGGATGTAAGGAAATTTTGGGAATTTTACTAAATTTGGTTGGGAATTTGTAATATTAAGCATTCAATAGAAAAAACATTAATTTAATAATTCAATAGTTTAATATCACTTTTAAATGACTTAGAGTAAACAAGGATTTCGCTCATTTGCTAAAGTATCACTTGATTAAAATACTTTTCCCCAAGTCTCTATTTAAAAGGTTTAACTACTTTACTGGCTTCTTTTAATACCAACCAACCTAATATTTGAAACATATGTACGTAATGACACTCTAAGTATTCACTGCATACTGCTCACGTTCCTCTACCAGCCAAATAAATTGTATTATTGTTGTAAATATTTGTATATGTATATGTATTACGAACAATATTTGTTGCTGCTACAACACTCACCAATAAAAACCATAGCAATTTTTTTTGTTTTTTATGCACTTTTTTGTTAAAGTTTTTTTGCTCATGCTCCTCAGCAGCAACTCATCTTCTAAAGATCAACAACTTTTGCAAAAAAAAAAACACACAAAATCAGCAACGAAAAAAAATATTATTTTAAACATACCAAAAATCAACAATGAAAAAAAAACAAACCTCGTAAATAAAATTTTAAAGTTGTTAAATGAAAGAAGTATATACGATACAAACGGCAAAAGAGAATCAGAGATGCCCTAATAAACATCATAAATGTTTAATTTAATCATTTTTGAGAATATTTAAAAAAAGTAGTAGAATTACTACTATTTTAGTTATACAAAATTTTAACAAAAATCAATTAAAATAATAACAATTTTGCTTAAAATTTGTTTTAAAAAAAGTTTTGTGCTTAAAGAAAATTTTTTAAAAAAGTAGTAGATATACTAGATACTATTTCCTAAAAATAAATTTTTCTTGGAAATATATTTTATACAACATAAATAATAAATAAATATAAATCTTAATTTTTGCCAATTTTTAACAAAAAAAAAAAAAAAAGAAAACTTAAAAAAAGTAGTTTTTCTACTACTATATCTATGTGAATAATTTGAATAACAAATAACTAAAATGAAAGGAATTTTCTTAAATATAGTTTTTTCTTAAATTTAGTTTTAAAACAAGTTTTAGCAAAATTTTAAAGCTTTTGAAGAAAAAGTAGTAAAAATACTACTATATTTTGAAAAAGGTATTTTTTAGGAAAATTTTAGTTTTTCATTGAAATAAATATAAATTTAATATAAAAAGCCAATCTTTTAGCATTGTAAATAACTTTTTGGTTTTAACTACAAAATAGTAGTAGAAATACTACTATTTACAAAATATTAATTTTCATTAACATATTATTTTAAATAATATATGTAGATTATAAACAATTAATATAAATGTAAATTTCTAACTAATTAAAACACGTTTACAATAAGTAGTAGAAATACTAAAATTTTCCTAATAAGGTATTGTTTATCAAAATTAATGTTAAACCACATAGAATATAATTAAACAACATAAATTTTAATTTTTAATAATTTGAATTTTATTAAACAAAGCAGCAGAAATTCTACTATTTAATTTATATCTAGTAACTTCAGTCTAGTAACTTCAAATGAACAACTTTTTAAGTTAATTTAGTTTAGAAACTAGTTTTAGATAGGTATTTATAATTTTATGTTTTTTTACTAGTAGAAATATGTAGTACTATTTTCAAAATTGAAACTTTTTATGATAAAATTACTCTAAACAACAGAAAATAAAAATAAGTAACATACATATGTACATATAGATTAATTTTTATAAATTTGGAGGGCATTTAAAAAAAGTAGTAGAAATACTAATATTTAATTATTACACAATCTAATCAAAAAATTATTAGAATGAAATAAATTTCACATACAATTTATGTTTAAACCGATTTTTGGGTATTTGACAGATTTTTAGAATAAGTAAATATAAATTTTTAATAGAAAAGTTCGTTAAAACAACAAGGAACAGTAACAAAGAACATTAATGTTAATTTTTCTCAATTTGGAGGACATTTTAAAAAAAGTAGTAGTAGAAAAACATTGTTTAATTTAGGCATAATTTAAGCAAATGTTGTAAAAAATGAAATAAATTTTATTTAAAATTAAATTTTGATTTTGGGTATTTAGCAGCTTTTAATAAAAAGTAGTAGAAATACTACTTATTTTAAAAAGCATTAAGTACATAATTTTTATTAATAATAAAAAATACTACTATTTAATTAATGCACAAATTAAGTTAAAGTTTTATAAAATGAAATAAATTTCACTTTAAATTTATTTTGTGTCAATTTTGTTTATTTAGCAAAATTTAAGAAAACGTAGTAGAAATACTACTATTTTCAAAATTGCAATTTTTTATAGGAAATTTACTCTAAACAACATAGAACATTAATAAAGTACATATATAAATGTTAATTTTTATTAATTTAAAGGAAATTTTAAAAAAGTAGTAGAAATATTACTATTTAATTAATACTACTATTTAATAATAAATAATAATTTAAGCAAAAAATAAGTATAAAATGAAAAAAACCTCTTTTAAATTAAATTGTTGTGGCAGTTTGTGGATATTCAGCAGCTGTATAGAAAAAGTAGTAGATCTACCACTATTTTAAAAAATCTTATTTTCAATAAAATTATATTTCAAACACATGTTGAAAAATAAACTACCAATAGTTTAGGCAAAAATTAACTAAAATTAAAAAATTATGAATGAATTAAAATTAAAAATGTTCAAAGTAAAATTTGAAATTTGAAAGTTTAAAATTTGAATATTAATTTTTGAGCAATTCAAAATTTTTTTAAACTACTATTAACACAAAAGTTATTCTGAAAAAGTTATTTTTACACAAAAGCACTTCTGAAGCATGCTGCGCAATAATAGATTTTGTACTCTCTAAGACGAAGTCAAGAAAACAGTTTAACATTTCTTGATTATTATTATTGTGTTGCAAACCCTTTGACCAAGTTATTATATTACTTAAAATTTCTATAGTCATTCAAGAAAAAAAAACAACAAAGCCAATGAAACCATAATAAGTTGTATTTTTGTTGCGGTTTACTGTTTATTTTCATATATTTTTGTTATAAAAGAAGAATCTTCAACTGCAATTTATGAACAAAAGTACCTAAAAAACTGATCAAAACAAAATGTTGCTGCTGCTGTTTCTCTTATTAACTTGTCTTGTTGTTCATTTGTGGTTAAAATTTTTGCACGGAATTGTTAGCAGACATTTTGCAATGTAAATGTAATAGAAGGAAGTGAAATTGAAACTCGTGCAGGGAAGAAAACAGATATGGAGAGAGTTGATTAAAAAATATGAATAAAATAAAAAGCCTTTAAAAATTTACTTTTTAAAAAAGTACTTTTCTTTGGCCCAATTTGTTAAAACATTATAAGAATTTTTCCATACATTTGTTTAATGTGACATTGAATTGAAAAGCGATGGAAGTTATGGTAAATTTGACCCAAGAATACTATTTAAAAAAAGTCCTTTTTCCAAAAATGGCGATTTTCGAAAGTACTTTTCAACAAATTTACGACCTTTAAATTGTATTTAAAAAATTGAAATATTATACATAGATGAAATTAGTGAAAATTAGGTTGAATTTGAACAAAAGTACTATTTAAAAAAGGTTTTTTTTTATATTGCTTCGAGCTACATTAGAATTTTTGACTAAATTTATTTAATGTGACATTGAATTTGAAAATAATGTAAGTTATGGTAATTTTTTCCAAAACGTATTATTAAAAAAAGTACTTTTTTTTCTAAAAAAAAAATGTGATTTTCAAAAGTACTTATGTAAAAATTGAAGATCATTAAATTATATATTAAAAAATTGTGATATTGTGGATGAAATTAAGGAAAATAAGGGTAAATTTAAACAAAAGTACTATTTGAAAAAGTACTTTTTCGAATGATTTAAATAACAGGCGAATTTCACAAAATATTGAATTTGAACATAATGAAAGTTATAGTAAATTTTTCCAAAAAGTATTATTAAAAAAGTACTTTTTATCTAAAAAAGGTAGATTTTCGATAGTACTTTTTATTAAATTTAAGATCATTAAATTATATACTAAAAACTATTAATGATATTGCAGTCGAAATTTTAAATTTGAACAAAAGTGCTATTTCTAAAGACTTAATTTTTTTAAAGTACTTTTTATAAAAATGTAATACTAATTGTAAATAAAAACGTCAACCTAAAAGTGGAAACAATGTAAGTTTCTCATTACAAGTACTTTATAAAAGGTAGTTTTTTGTAAAAACAACTTGAAATTGCAATTAATAGAGCTAGAATTTTTAAATTACATAAATGTGGCTTTAAAAAGAACTTTTTTAAAAACGTACTTTTGTTAAAAATAAGGCCCATGTGATTAAAAACATAAGAAATTTTTATAACTATATTAGCGACATTAAAATTAAGAAAAAATTTAAGTAACGTTAAATTGAAACAAGAGTACTATTTATAAAAAGTGTTTTTTTTTAAAGAAAGCACTTTTCTTCAAATTTAACAGCAACTGCAAATAAAAACATAACAAAAATAGCAACAGTACTTTTTTGTAAAGCAAGTAAAATCCTTTTAATTTTACTTTTAATAATAGTATAATTTGTCCCTGTATTCTTAAGAAAACCAACATAATATTGGATTTTAGTGCCTTTTTCGCTTTATATAACTAAAATAAACTCTCAAATTTCATTTTATTTACCTAAATTTTCAACCCCCCAAAATACAAGAACCATTAAATTAAAGGTTTTAGGTTTCTAATAACTATATTCAATACCAAAAACGTTTAAAATTATAATATGTATAACGTTCTTAAAACTTTAGAATATAAATTTCATTTTAGTTTGTTTTATAAATCAATTAAAAAATCCAGACACTCTGTCTGCACCACAAGATTTATGGGTTATTGAAAACTAACAGGTGATTATTATGCTGTCGCTCTCTACCTCTTGTTGCCTAACAGACTCTCCGGCTTCTTGAGATCCACCCTGTGTAGCAGGCAAAAGCAACGTGTCTTATCCTGGCAGACTAATAAATATACACAGTATTCATACATACATCTATTTATTGATTTTGTTTATTAAACAAAATTTCAAAAAAGATTCCTGTTCTAAATCCCTGCTGCTTTAGGTTTTTCTCTTAAATGTTAAAACTAAAAGTTGTGGTGTTTGTTGATTTTGTTGTTGCTTGAATTTATGTTGATTTTGGCTGTGCGAAAAGCGCCATAATATTTTATATATTTTGACAGTTGCATTAAATTGTAATTGAGTAAAGGCGTCAGGTTTAAATAAAAACACAGAAAGAGGGGACTAAAGTACAGTAGTTTAAAGGATTGAAATCGATATTTATGTAAAAAGTATATAACAAAAATTTAAGTAAACACAATTTTCTATAAATTAATCAGCAAATAATTAATAATAAACTAAAATGTAATAAATTTTATTTTAACATTGGTTGTCCAATATTTGTATTTTTTTTTACAAAAAAGTACTTTAAGTTTATTTTGCGCAGTATTTCCATAATACGTACAAAACCTTAAAATTTTTATATTTTTATGAAAATTGCAAAAAAAAGTACTTTGTAAAGTAGATATAACTTTGGTACAAAAAAAGTAGTTTCCAAAAAGTACTTTTTGTACAAAATTTTTTTATACATTTTCATACACCATAAAAAGATTTTGGAAAACGATAAGATTTATTTCAGCTTTGACTTCCCACATTTGGAAAGTGTTTTTGATAAAAGTACTTTTTAATAAAAAAGTACTTTAAGTTGATTTTGTGCTAAAATAATATAATTTTTAACAGAATTATAAATTTTGTTTATTGTTTTCACAAATTAAACGTAAAAAGTACTTTTTGAGAAGTAGTTTTAAAGAACTACTTACGGTACAAAAAAGTACTTCTGACCAATTTGTAATGGTTTTGGAAAGTAAAAGGATTTATTTTTTATATTAAATTTTCATAATTTTTGCAAAAAACATAGATTTTGTTCATTTTTATACTAATTGAACAAATATAGTTTCTTGTAGAAACTAGTTTTTATAAAGTATTTTCGTTATTAATAAGTACTTTTGGGTAATTTTATGTTACACCCACTGTAATGGTGTTGGAAAGTGATATAATTACTTTTAAGAACGATTACCTTAAAAATGTACTAGTAAAAAGTGTTTTTTCACAAAAAATTACTTTTATTAATTGTGTAGTGAATTTCTATAATTTTTTCTAAAAACATAGATATTGTTTATTTTTTTAAAAATTCAACACAAAAGTACTTTGTAAAAAGTAGTTTAAAAAAGTGTCTTTAGTACAAAAAAGTACTTTTCGCCAATTTGATGCTACAATCATGAAATAGTTTTTGAAAGTAATTAGTTTTAGTTCGGCTTGATTTTCCGTTATTTTGATCGTGCTTTGAAAAAGTACTTTATTTTTTCTTGCTTAAGTACTTTATGTTAATTTTGAATTGAATTTTGACAGTTTTTTTTTTTTTTTTTTGCCAAAAACATAGATTTCATTTATTTTTATAAGTATTTAATAAAATAGTATTTTCTAAAAAATATTTTGAAGTCAAAAAAGTAGTTTTTACAAAGTACTTTTGGTATAAAAAGCACTGAAATGGTTTTGGAAAGTAATAAAATTTATTTTAACCAGGATTTTCCCAAATTTGTAACGTTATTTGAAGAAGTATTTTTTACAAAAAAGTAAAGAAAAGTATTTTGTACAAAAAAGTAAAGAAAAACTACTTTTTTTACAAGAAATTACTTTTGTTAAGTTTGTAGTGAATTTTCATAATTTTTTGCCAAAAAGGTAGATATGGTTTATTTTTATAAAAATTCAACTAAAAATTATGCTGTAAAAAGTAGTTTTTATATCTTTAGTACAAAAAAATACTTTTGGCCAATTTGATGTTACACTTACTGAAATGGGTTTAGAAAGTAATAATTTTTATTAATAAATTAATTAAGAAAGTAATACGTTTTATTTAAGGTTTGATTTTCCGTTATTTGGACCGAGTTTTGAAAAAGTACTTTTTTGTAAAAAGTAAATTTTTTAGTGAATTTCCATAATTTTTTGCCAAAAACTTAAAAAGTATCTTTGTGTCAAAAAAGTAGTTTTCTAAAAATACTCTTGGTATAAACAAGTAATTTTGGCCTATTAGATGTTACACTCACTAAAATGGCTTTGGAAAGTAATAAAATTTATTTTAACAATAATTTTCCGATAATTGGAACGTTTTTTGAAAAAGTACTTTTTCAGAAAAAAGTATTTTAGTATACATTTTGTTGATTTTTATGCAAATTGCAGAAAAAAGTGTTAATAAATCAGTATCAATTTGTGTTGCAAAAGTATGTATTTAATTGCTTTTTTTTATTAAATAAATATTAAAACATTTATGCGTCACAATTTAAGCTTACAACCTAACTTTAGTTAAGATTTGTTATTTTAAAAATTAGTTAACTATTAAAGCTTTAAACTACAGACTCAATAACATAATGTTATTTTTCAATATTTTATAGCAAAATAAATATTTATTTGCACCAAAGTCACGAAAAATTACACCTTTTTTTTAGGTGTAAAACTAAAACACAAACATATTTGTTTACTTTTGTTGTAATAATAAAAAAAAAGTATAAATATTGTAATGACTAAAATCAGCGCGAGATTAAATAAAAACAAACATAACGTGTTTTTGATGTAAATCAATATTGATTTTGATAAAACGTGATTTTTAATATACATATATACATACATATGTACATACATAGCTAAACCCACCACCTACCTACCTACCTTCCACACTTTCCTTCCACCATTTTGTTTATATAATTTAAATTATAATAATGAGTGTAGAAAAAAAATATATCCATTATTATTTACTGCAATATGACGCGGCTCTCCTACTCTCCCACAATTATTTTCCTGTTTTTATAGCTGTGCTCTCCTACTCTTCTTCTTCGCTGGGCTTTTTGTTTGTTAGTTTTTGTCAGTGTTGCCAAAAAATGAATTTCAAAATATGCTAAAGCTTGAAAAACTAAGTGCTAAAATGTTCTACAGAAGAAAAAATAAGTGCTAAATTTTTTTAATGTAACAATACAATTTTTATTTCAAATGTTACAAATATAAATTATAGTTTTTTCTAATTTTGTTCATAAAAATTGTTGACTTGTTTGAATAGATTACTATACATATATTAATTAAAAAATTTCCGTATTCATTTACTTACCACACCGAAAGAAATTTAGTTGAAATAAAATTTATTTTTTTATTTCGCCAAAAGTATTTTTTGAAGTAAAAACGTAAAAATTTGTTCGAGAAAAAAAATTGTTTTTTATTAAGCAAATTATGCTAAAAAGCATTTAGCATAATTTTTAAAAATTTTAATGCATTTTCGAGAAGCAAAATGCTAAATCTAGCACTGAAAGTGCTAAAATGGCAACACTGATTTTTGTTTTCGTTATAAAGGTTTCTGTTTTCACCTCTTATTGTTGTTTTTTTTTTTTTGGAGATTTGTGTTTTATTGCTGTTTTTTGCAATTGCAATCATGTGTGTGTATTTTAAATAATAATAAAAACCTATTCTCTGTGCACTCACGTATTTAGGCACAGATGCATTTGAAATATTTTTATGTAGGGGTGAGCATTGCTGCATATTTATGTACGAGTATGTTTTTAATGTTTTTTTAAAAGTATTAAAAAGTGAATATTTCAATAAAAAATAGCGAAAACAATAATAATAACAAAGCTGATTATATTTATTATTGTCACATATGTGTTGCATCATTACCATGATACTATAATGCTGCTCCTAGTTTTAATGTTTTTTTGTGGCAGTTTTTTTTTTTTCAAGGGAACACAGTTTAAATAATGTTATTATAACTATTTTTAAAATTGTTTTTTTAAACAAAAACGCATTTTTCAGATGGTACATTGTCTACTTTGTTATTTAAACTACTTTTTGAAATACAAGTTTATATAAACAATTTATTAAAAACCGTTTAATATATGTATAATAATTCTTATTTTTCTCTTTATTTGCAGGTAATTTTTTGATATTTTACATTAAATAACGTCTTAAAGTAAGTCAAAAAAATATAAAAATTTGATTTGAAAAGTGTATCTGACAGAATTGCCAATAGAGCAGATATAAGCAGATGTTTAAATAAATTCAAACACAGAAAATTAATTCGTTTGAAAAACTTTTTTGAAAATATCAATAAAGGTTACATGTTTTTAAGAAATGTCTGTAATATAATAATTGCTAAAGTGCCACAACTCTTTAAAACTATTGATTAAAACGAAAAATGTTATAAAATATCAGTTTTAAAAAAACCTCACATACGTAAGATTTAAAATTCTGTTCAAAAGCAAATATAGATTTAATTAACTTTATTATTTTAGAAAAATTTAAATTGAATTTGCAATTAATTAATATAAAACAAAACTTTATATTTTAAATAAATAACACAGAAATTCGCAAATGTTTAACTTTTAAAATGAATTTTTGTTGCAAATGTTCTTCAAAAACTTAAAATATTTTTTACAATTTCCCATAAACAACAAATACCTTTGCAATAAAATAAAAAATAACTACAATATTGTATATAACTTAATAATTTGGAATTTTTTGAAAATATTTAGCTTTTATTTTGAAACACTTGTACAATATTAACTTATTTAAAGTATTGGCCATTGTTTGCAATCAGCTCCGCGCTTAAAGAACTGATCAGCTTTCGAGGCCAAGAACGAAACAAGCCAATTTCAGATACCCTGTTCTGAAAAGAAGCGTATGCCAGACAACGCTTCGGGATCGAAACAAATAGTAGTCGAAAGGAACAAGTTCTGGACTACAAGGCAGTTGAGGCAAAACTTCCCAACCACTTATAACAAGATTAAATCTTTTGATTCCACCAAATACAGAGTATAATCATACCGCCACAGACAGTTGGCCTCTTGTTGATTAGTCTAGTTGTGCTTAGTTTTGCTCGGCTTCTGTAAATCATTACATTTGATTTGTTGCCAGATTTGAATAGTTGAATAATAAAACATGCTGTCCATATAAATAAACTTAATTTATTTGCACATTCTTTTACTTTTAGATGCCAATTTGTTTCATTGTTTTTTACAATTAGGTCGTATTTAAAAGAAAAGTACTATTTGATAAGATGTACAATATTATAAAAAGTACCTTTATTTAAATAGTTGCGCAATTTACTTGAAAATGTACTTTTTTTCTATAATAATTATATTTTCATTATAAAATGTAACTTTTTTCGAGAAAGTACTTTAAAAAAAGTACCTTTCTAAAAAAGATACTTTTAAAAAAGTCCTTTTTTAAAATTTTTAATAGAATTTCATTAGTTTGATTAGACTGATTTTTTTTACCAATTTTCTTTTTGCCAAGACTGTTTTTCACAGCTCAGCTATTTGTGTGTATTGTGTTAATGTTAAACATATTAAGTTTGATCTATAATTTAACCAGGAATCATGTTTCAAACAAACAACACTTGCAGATTACAGTATTTTATTATCAAAACTCATGCTCGGTTAAGAAAGTGCATTGCGCCCTTTATTAACGGAAAATTGTGTTCAGCCACGAAGCTCATTTCTGGTTGAATGGATACGTAAACAAGCAAAATTGTCGTATTTTATCTAAAGAGTAGCCAGTATAGCATTGCACGAACTGCCAATGTATACTGACATGTGGTTTCAACAAGACCGTACCACAGGTCACACAGCACGCGAAACAATTGCCTAATTGAGGGGCGTGTTCGGTGAACACTTTAATTTCCATTTGGGCCGGTCAATTGGCCGCCTAGATCATACTATTTAACGCCTTTAGACTAGTTTTGTAGGGTTATATTAAGGCTCATATCTATAAGGACAAGCTCGCAATGGTTGATACACCTTAAGCTAATATTAAAAAAAATTTATTCGTGGTATACCGGCCGATATGTACGCCAAAATTAACAACAGCTTATGAACCATTTGAGACGTTGTCGCGTTCGACATTTACATGAAATCATCTTTAAATATTGAATCATGTACATATATAGATCGCTTTATAGACTCAAATAAAGATTTCATAAATTTTATGTGTTTTTCTTAATCAAATCCCAAAGCTCTTAAAAATCACTCTTTTATCACTTTGTTTTGTTTTGGAAAAATTTTTTTTTAAAAAGGGGGTTTTTACAGTTTTTTTTAGTAGAATATCACTTCTTTATAAAATATTATTGTTTTTTTTTTTTTGAAAAACTGCTTTTTCATAAAAGGTACTTTTAAAAAAGTACTTTTTACAAATTGTTAATGAAAATAAAATAAAAAATATAAATTCCTGTAGATGCTACACAAAGACGTAACGTAATATTGAAAATAAAAATTAAAATAATTAATAAAATACTAATAAAAAAGGTCAAATAAACTATAATAAGAAAAATTATTAATATAATTTAATTTTTTTGGAAAAAATACTTTTTCAGAAAAGGTATTTTTAAAAAAGTACTTTAAAAAAAATACTTTTTACAAAATATTAATGGAGTTTCTTATGATTCTAATGCTGAAGAAGGTCTTATTTAGAGAAAAAGGGTAATTCCTTGGTACAGTGCATTTCAAATAGGAATTATTTCATTATTTCCAAGTCCCAATTTACATGAAGCAAGTGAAAAGTTTGATACAACTTTTTCCCTGAAATTTCTTCGGTGTTCATACAGCACTTACATATACGTATATACATACATCTAGTAATTTGAGTACTTGCTCATATTTGTTTCTCTGACTCTGTTACTCTGCAGCCAACCATAACGTTTCCAGATACACACTTTTCCTACTAACAACTATAAATATGTTTGTTTGACTGTGTTCGTATGTATATATTCATCAGTTAAAAAAGTTTATATGTATGTATGTATATATACATATATAGTTTTTTTTGTTACAATTTTTATTGATGATTTATGGTGCAATCTTCTTAATGATGATTATTTGTATGAGAGTTTGTGTTTGGTTGTTGGGTCGTTTTTTACACATTTAAGTACATATTTATTGACGGTGTAGTTGGTGGTGTTGTTATTGGGTTGCACATATGTTGGCAATTTTTTATCTCGGCATTTTATTAACTGAAAGTCCGTTTTTATTTATTTAATTTTTTTTTTGTTTCATTATTTTTATAAATATTTATTTATTATTCTTTTGATTATTGTTATATTTTTTTATAGGAATTGTATGGCTTGTGTTTATATTCAACAGAATTTATGAAATTCAGTAATTTAATGATAGTGAAAGTAAATGTACAAAGCTAACAAAATGACTATTTGAGAAATTAAATGTAGACATAAATAAATAAATAACTAAAGTGTGTTTAATTGGTAAATGAAAACTGTATGGCAATGAAGTTGGATATTATTTTAATAGCCGTATTTCTGCAACAGTTGCTGTTTTCAATGATTTAGAATGGCAGCTTTAACCGATTTAATTTAAATACACAATGTAATCATCCATCCGTCATTGCCAATTTGTGAGGGTATAAAAGAATAACAAAAAATAAAATAGAATATAAAAAATAAAAATATTTATGAAGCAAAAAGCAAAAGTAAATTTTTGGTTTTTATTAGCCAAACTATGAGGTGTTTAATAAAATTAAATGTTTGCATTAACATCCAACAAAGATGTGTTTTTATTAGGCATTAATTAGTTTATTATATTTACTAAAAGTTTTTATGTTTGCATTAAAAGAAGTCAAACTGTTTATCTATTAATTATATAAAATTAGATAAGAATAGCTACAAAAACAAGCAGAAAACTACTGGGAAGTTTTAATGCACACTCTTAATATACCAAACCTATAAAATTCATGATTACAGTCTTAACAACTCCTTGTAAAAGGCAGTTTAAAATAAATGCGCGATTAGAGTTGTAATTATTTTTTATAAAAGACTGACAAACGGTGACAGCTCAAAGTAAATGCGCGATTAGAGTCGTAAATTTTCCTTGTAAAAGATCCACGATTACAGTCTTGAATTTTCCCTACAAAAGACCCTCCCTGGCTAATTAAAATCATCCCGATTACAATCTTAACATATTTTATAAAGGACTCACGATTCAGTTCTAGTTCTGAAACCCTGGATGGTTACTGTTCGTCGAATCGACGAAGCTCATTTACTCTGTATCATATAACTCATAAAAAAGTGTCAAATTCGTATCGAATTTTAAGATAGGAAAAAAAAATTGTGTTACATTATATTTTTTTTTTGTTATTTCTTAAGTAAAATTCTTAAATAAAAATATTTTTGTTTATTTTTAACTTTAAAAACTGTTCAACGAAAATTATTTTTAGAAATTGTTCGTCGATTCAACGAAGAGTAACCTTAATGTACAAAAATGAAGAGTAACTATTTAGTTGTTTATTGAAGTGTCACAACACTTGCTAACATTTTTTTATAACAAAACATATTAGAAATCAACCTCACGCAAGTAAAGTATATATTTCTTATAATAATCAAACAATAAATTTTATTACTTTAGAATCACGTTCCTAATAAAGAGAAAAAGTTAAAAAATTATTTAAAAGCAACATTTCAATTAAGTCATTTAATTGTTGGATTTCAAAAATTAAATACCTACAAATACAGTTTAATATTCTAAACTATTTTGAATAATTTATAAAAACTCTTAAGGTAATTTCTTGGTACATACCTCACTGAAATCACAAGAAACAATATTGAAAAATTCACAATTACAGGTTTAAATTTAGTTTATAAAAGATTCGCGATGAGAGTTTCAAATAAGCACTATGTATTACAGTCGGCGTAAAAACATATATTACAGTCTTAAATGTTCTGTATCAAAGATCTATGATTTCGGTATAAAAACACCGCTTGCAGTCTTCAATGTTTCTTATAAAAGACAAACGATGTCAGTTTAAAATTAGCTCGATTACAGTCATAAATTTTCCTTAAAAAAACCTGCAACAACAGTTAAAAAAAGCGCTACTACAGCCTTAAATTTACCTTATAAAAGACCCATGAAACCGGTATAAAATAATGACATTATAGTTCTACTTCAGTTCTAGTTCAGTTCTAATTCAGTTTTAGTTCAGTTCGAATTCAGTTCTAGTTCAGTTCTAATTCAGTTCTAGTTCAGTTCTAATTCAGATCTAGTTCAGTTCTAGCTCAGTTCTGGTTCAGTTCTAATTCAGTTCTAATTCAGTTCTAATTCAGTTCTAGTTCAGTTCTAGTTCAGTTCTAGTTTAGTTCTAATTCAGTTCTAGTTCAGTTCTAGTTTAGTTCTAATTCAGTTCTAGTTCAGTTCTCATTCAGTTTTGGTTCACTTCTAGTTCAGTTTTGGTTCACTTCTAGTTCAGTTTTTGGTTCAGTTCTAGTTCAGTTCTAATTCAGTTCTAGTTCAGTTCTCATTTCCATCTGTTGTTTCCTCGCTTACATATTATCGTTTATTCTCTTACAAAACTGCTTCTGAGAAGTGCTTTTTGCGAAGTGCACATTTACATTACCTTTTTCATAAATCTGTAAGCAAAAAACTCAAAGTTTTAAAACACAAGAATTAGTTATTTTAACTAGAAATTTTATGATAACTGCACTCTGATTCCTATATAAAAACAAACATGCTGAAAAGACCCACTGTATTCCTTAAAGATTATTCCTTTTACATATCAACTACTTGACCTCAATTATCTGTGGCATAAGTTGTCTGTTACTGGTTGCACAGTATGTGTTTAGCAGTAGTAGCACGCTCTACATTGAGTGGCCCCCTTGTAAACGTGTAAAAAGTGTTAATCTATCAGCTGCAAACTGATAAAAAGAATTCAAAATGCACTAATGAAATTAATTAACACCATAATGAAAAAAAAACACAGTTTCTTTTTTGAGAGTTGGTTGACACACTTATGCGTTCAAGCCAGTTGTGGTTACAGATAAGTTTAAAACTAACTGGCAAAACGAGGCAAAAAAACGCTATACCTTCACATACATATATTTTTGAATATATAAAGAGGCGAGGTGATAAAACCCTCATCTAAGCAGATATTTGTATATAAGAAATTAAAAAAAAAAAAAAATGTGTATAAAATGTAATACATATAAAAAAACGAGATTATTTACATAAAAATTGCTTTTCAAATGAGCGTAAAAACCGGTAACTGAAGGCTTTTTATTAGAACTGTATAAAGTTTTTGGTATTAATAAACTTTTAAAAATATTGTAGTTGCAAGTTATTATAATTTTAAAGTTTTTACTGAAAATATACTTAAGATATGTACAGAAGGTTGTCATATCATACAATGTTGTCAGAGCTGGCAATGTACGGACATTGAAACATTTTTAGCAAAAGGCAAAGCATCAGTTCACAAAACCTTACAATGTCTATGGCACACTATAAATGTCATACAATAAATTTATCTTTTTTGTATAGTTCATACGTTTGTCAAAAATTGTCATATTCATTGTCAGGCATTGCCAAACTGTGAGTGTGTGTTTAAAAATTTTAAATATTGTCATGGAACAAAAAAAGAGCAATTGAAACAATTTTAGCTGCATATGTACAAATGTACTAGATGAAGAAAAAGTAACAAAAAAGGCCGCAAAGTTTATGTAAAACAACTGTATGGAATCTGCAGATCTCTTGCCATAAAATATGCTTGGAAAGTTTTTATTCAACGCCAACAGCATCCTATAAACTTCCCGTGCCTCAACTTCATAAAAAAGTTTTTTTTTGTACGTTTGTTTATTTATTTTATTTTCATTAAAAAAACGAACTAACAATAAGTTTCTTCCTTCTAGTCTTCGACTCAGATCCGCTGTATCACTTCTTCTTAGTCAAATATATCCACTATTATTTAATATGTTGCGGGCTAATCTATTTGGGTGTACTTCAATTTTTTTTAAGTGTTTTTCTTAATTTTTTGGTTCTCAGTTTTTACCAAAGGCACGTTTAGGTGTTTATGTATATTCGAATTTTTTATATATTAGGGGGCAATTGTGATCATTCGTAGCAATTTGTTTTGACGTCTTTGAATTCTGTCAACATTTGCTGTATTCCATAACACCATATAGAGTTTGCAATCTAAACTTATCTTAGAGTTTCCTCGAAAAGTTTGATAACACTTTCATGTGATCACACGGATTTTACTTTTTTGCGGTAGGATTTTTCTTTCGGCCTTGATTTTTTTGCGCCTTTGGAGCCCGTTGGCTTATAGCTGCTCTCTATGACGCAGGATTCTTTAATTGAAATGTCCCTTTTGATTTATTATTATTTTCTTAAATTTTGTTTTATTTTTTTGTTTTAATATTTCAACACTTTTATTTGTGTATACATAGAAAGTTGCAAATAGAAAAGTTTCACTGACAATGTTGACTGAGACTGAGACTGTTGTAAGAGCTGACAATCGTTTGTATATAGCTAATTGACTAATTACCCACAAAGTCAAAAAGATAGTAGGTTACAAATTGTTTTAGTTTCTATTGGTCATATGATTGTTCGATGTCTGACAATATTTTTGTCTTACAATGTACTGACAATGCTTTTTCTGACAACATTTGAAGACAAAAATTGTATGTTCACATGATTGTTAGACATTTTTTGAATAGTTTTCTGCAATAGTTGTAAGATCTGACAATCGGTGGTTTTTTATACATACAAAGTTAAAAAGATAGTAGGCTACAAATTGTTTTAGTTTTTTAGTAAAAATTCATTATTTAAACGCTATTGAGTTTGTTTTAAATAATTAAGGAATTAAGACTAGAATCTGCTTTGTTTGCAGGGCTAATGAAGTTTAGACACATTTGGTGTGATGGGTTTCGCTGTTCTTTTCATTAACTAGTTTTTTTGTAGCTTTCAATTTCATGTACATATTAAGTTTTTAAGTTGCTGTTATTAGCACATCCTCTATTTATAAATCTTAAAAACATAACTTTAATTTACAAACATTTTTGATTTCTGAAATTAGTTTTATGTTTTAATTTGAAACTAATTAATTGTTGAAATCTTTATTTGTGCTTTTTATGAACAAACATTTTTATCAGCATGTTTTTATCTACAAAAAAAAAAAAAAACTTCACAACTCTACAACATGAAATACTCGGAAATTTATTGCTAAAACTAAAGCAAATGTAACTAAAAAGAAGATAAATTTTATTAATTTCCGTTTTGAATTTCATGCCTGTTTAATGATGTCTGCTGTTTCCCGCTCAAAACGATTAACTGCTGCTTTTTTCTTTTTGTCTACATATTTGAGTTTCTTATCAAAACAATTTTTTTAATTTCACAAGAATTGCTATAAAACTTAATTAAGCAAATATTCAATTAATAATTCATGTTTTCTAATAATAATTCAATGTTTTTTTGCAGTTAAAGTTTTTGTTTAATAAACTAAATTAAATATTAAAATAAGTGGTTTATAGAATTGTTTTATTTTATTTGTGAATTGTTTAAATATTAAGAAAAGCATTTTATTGGTTTTAAAATTTTGTGTATTTTGGGTTTGTTTATTTGATTTGTTTAGTATGTCTTTGAGTTAATACTACTGTTTCTTTGAGTTGAGTTTATAGGTAGTCTGAAACTTTGATCTATAATTCGAATCCTACTTGACCGATTTTGCCAAATTTTTAATACGAAACATTTCGGTAGATCAAAGAATGTTTGGTAAAAATTTTAACAGACGGACATGGCTAAATCGTCTGAGAATCTTATAAGGACCCAGAATATATAGACTTTTTGGCTCTACGACCATTATTTCGATGTGTTACAAATGCAATGACAAACGTAATATAACCCCCATTATTTTTGATGGTGGGTATAAAAACATAAATGCTTTAACATATGTTAACGCAAAGCAAAAGAAAACATATACATATGTATAAACTTTGTTTCCATTAAAGCACCAAGAAATAGACGGGACGGGGATCAAAAATGGCAATTTGCTTTTTTTTTATGTGCCAGTGAATGACATTGAATCTTCTTGACACAAATATTTTGCACTACCTTATTTTAAAGTAGGAAACATTTTTAGAAAGTAAAATTTTTTAGAGGTAGCTTTAGTTCTTCGAAGGGGAACCATTTCTACTTCTAAGACATGTTTATGTTAAATTTCATCATTCTACCCCTTTAGTTCTAAACTGTATCGTGTCCTCCTTGGGCAGAAGGCAGTTAACATTTGCTTATGATAATGAAGTACACAATTTGCCACGCCTGTTTAACAGATTTTTTTTGCATACTTAATTTAATTAATTTTTTTTAATAATTATTATTTTGCATAAATATTAACAGTAATAAAATCTATAAACGTGCCAAGTAAAAGTATTATAGGAGCAAGTTATGACTTTTTTCCGGCTAGATTAAGCATTCGGACCACTGTGTGGTGATGTGGTGATTTATTCAATTTAACAATTACTTAAAAACTAAAACAAATTTTAATATTTATTTAAATTTACACTTTTATTCAACTGCATACATACAGTGTGTTTGTTTGATTCTTGGTACATAGTTGCTGTTGTATTTCTTTTTATTTATTTTACTTTCAATATCTTTATACCCTACACCACCATTGTGGGGAGGGTATATTGAATTTGTGCTGATGTTTGTAACGCCCATAAATATTGGTCCAACATCCACTTTAAAGTATACCGATCGACTCACAATCACTTCCTGAGTCGATTTAACTATGTCCGTCCGTCCGTCTGGCTTGCTGTCCATGTAAAGCTTGTGCGCAGAGTACAGGTCGCAATTTTGAAGATATTTCGATAAAATTTGGTACGTGACATTTTATAGGCCCAAGGTCGGATGGGATTGAAACTGGTGGAAATCGGTCCATTATTTCACCTGGCCCCCATACAAATTTCCTCCCGAAATAGGAGTTTAACGATCATAAATGTTTGAACTCTCACATATAAGACCCACTTCCGAAAATCACTTTAAAGAGCATAAGTCGCTCAAAAATATTGGTATCCAAATAATATTGAACGAAAATACATATATTTCATATGTCTAAAAATAATAATTAGTCGCAATTTTCATCTAAGACCCTCTTCGTAATTCAATTTAAGCTTCATAAATCTTTTAAAAATATTTATATCGAGATAAAGTTTAACATACATAATATTTATATTCACAGATATTATGACACTAAATTTTTGGATGATCTCCCATATAACGCCCATTTCTGAAAAACTGTTATATATGGGTGTAGCGTATTACATATATGGCCGGGCTTGAACGACTATACTTTCTTACTTGTTTAATTTTTTGTTTCTTCCGGCTGTGTATTTTTCGTTTCTTTCAACAACAGCGAAATTCAATTTTCCTTATCTAATCTTATCACTGAAATAACAACTCAAACAATATTAACAGCAACAAAACGAATAATAAGAAAAATATTTAAGACAACAACAGCAATATTTACGTACATATGTACATGTTCCTAAAGACAACAACAATAACAACACTCAATCTAGTTACAACACACAAACGCTAAAATGATAGTGGCGGCACCACCAGCCAAACAAACCAACCCAAAACAACCCAACGTAACCAAACGACCGACCATTTTACTGCAAATTCTTACTTCAACCACATTTGCCCAGAGTTTGTGATTGTTGTTGAAGCGAAGGATGTTGTTTAAACATTTGACATTGCTGATAATGATGATGTTTTTGTTGTTGATGCGGGTGGTTGGCGGTCTTTAAAACGGCAACAATGTATGCAGGATTATGAATTGCTACTGCTGATATTGTGGTTGTTGTTGTTTGGTTTCTACTACTTGTTTTCCAAGACTTCTCCGTTATTGAAACCCTCATATTGTGTTATTGTTGCTTTTGGTCTTTATCTCAGTTATAGAACATGTGTGCAAAGTTCGGACAGTGTAACCAGGGCTGCCAGATCAATTTTGAAAAAAATCGTCAAAATCTCGAAAAAAAAAAGAAAAAATCGTCATTTCGAATTTTAAAAATCGTCAAAAAAAATCGGAAAAAATAAAAAGTCAATATTTCTAACAGTATTTTTAAATTTTTATTTAAACGAAAACAGAAAAATTCAAGTTCATATACGGCCCAATCATGAATACAAAATCCGCGAAATTTTTTCCCTTTTTATTTTTTTAACATTGTATTTGAATACGAAAAATGGGAAAAGGGAAAAAACTCGCGCGGAATTTTTTTTCATGATGGCCATTGACAGATGCATAAACTTTGCACATCTGACAATAAAAAGTATTTGGCAATTGTCTTAAAACAATCTTACAATGACAAATGTATTGAAAATGCTTTCTCTTACAACTTTGGAAGACAAAAATTTAAAGTTCATGCGGTTGTTAGACATTTTCTAAACATATTTCGGACAACATTGTAAGATCTGACAACTGTCTGTACAAAGCTTAAGACTGTCTTGAGCTGGTATTAAGCAATCAAAATGGGACAAATTCAAATAGATTGGTTTACACTAAAGCTGTTTATGACTTTACACTTAACAGACCAAAGCAGCACTGAAGAAGACTACAGCGGTCCAGAAAATACATAACGCTACTTCCATTTACTATAAAAAAAATATGAAATATAAATTAAATGTTTTTCTCAGTGTTTCTCATTCAGCATATCTGTCAAAACCACATTAAATTTACTAAATAAAAATATCCGTTTTCACCAGTGACGTGTCAAATGAAAATGTCAGCAAATTGTTTTTCATGACAGGTGCTTGAAAATTGTTAAACAAAAAAATGCTTGAAGCAAAAATAGAAAAATTAAATCAAATTAAATCCATTATTTTTTCTGTTTTGTTAAAACAAAAATGCGAACAAAAAAACATAAAACAAAACGTAACGAAACAAACTTCAATTAAATGTCAATGTTTTCTCCACTTTTAAGAGTTGTGTGCGTAATTTTGCACATGTTTTAACTTAAATTAATTAAAAACTTGTTCATTTCACTGGCACACATTTAATTTTTAGATGCTTTTCTTTATATTCGAAAACTTTTAACACTGATGGTGATAAACTATCGTCATTCGCAATCATTATCAGCAGCAGCAGCATCATCATCATCACATCACATGTTTGTTTAAAGTTTGATGATTTCTTCTATTGAAGACAAGTGAGAAGGTAGTTTTTGTGACAGTTGGAAATTTTCTTTTTTTTTTTTTGTATTTTTACAACATTTACTGAACAATTTCTGCAAATCTTGTGGCACAGCTTTTGCATGTGGCTGTAATGAATGCTGCATTTCCTGTTTCATGTTATAATATTGTGCTGCTGTTGCTGCTGCTGCTGGTGATTGCATGTTTGTTTGTTTGTTACCCGTAGCAGTCAGTCAGTCGTACATTTGTTTATCTTTTTAAAGGAACATGACATAGTTTTTTCTATGAATCAAAGAGCAAGATTTCAGTTTCTTTTTTTTTTGTTCGTTCCTTTTTTGGCTGATTGTTAAACTTGAATCCAGCTTGAAATTGGTTATGGCTGTGTAAAAGAAAGAGAGAAGGAGAATTTAATAGGGTGCCATTTAAAATAATAAAGAAATTCAAGTTTAATATAGTTAAATAATAATTTGAAATGTTGCTGGAGCAGTGATCGGCTTAAAGAGTCCAAAATATATATGTAACATGGCAAACTAATCAGCGACTTTAATCAGTTTAAAAGCCAATTTCGTTGGGTCCCTGTTATCAGTGATTGCCGAACACTGCTTTAATATATAGTAAAGCATAATATAAACTAATATAAATTTTATTTCATTAGCAGAATATCTAGGAAAAGTTTTGAAATGTCAAGCTAAGCAGATCTTTAATACAATACATAATATTAATTTCTTTAGTTTTCTAGCCAGCTGGTTTTGCCCCAGTTGGCTATAAGTGCCGATCACTGCTTTAATATGAAGATAAACAAAGCAACAGTACTTTCTGAAAGGTTTTGAATCCTCATTCCAATGCATAATATTAATTTCTTTAGTTTCATAGACACGCTGGTTCGGCCCCAGTTGGCTATAAGTGCCGCTCACTGCTTTAATATGAAGATAAACAGGGCACCAGTACTCTCCGAAAGGTTTTGAAATGTCAAGCTAAGCCGAACATTATTACAATCCATGATATTAATTTGTTTACTTTCATTACCAAGCTGGTGCGGCTCCTGTTGGCTATAAGTGCCGACCACTGCTTTAATATGACGCTTAAGGTAAACTAGTTTAAATTTTACTACAATAGCAGTTTATTTAGGTA
Source organism: Bellardia bayeri (assembly GCA_950370525.1). Classification (NCBI taxonomy): domain Eukaryota; kingdom Metazoa; phylum Arthropoda; class Insecta; order Diptera; family Calliphoridae; genus Bellardia; species Bellardia bayeri. The sequence continues at coordinate 16,912,038 of OX493268.1, read as the reverse complement.
CTTGTACTCTCTGAAAGGTTATGAATCCTCAATCCAATGCATGATATTAATTTGTTTAGTTTCATTACCAAGCTGGTGCGGCCCCTGTTGACTATAAGTGCCGGCCACTGCTTTAATATAAAGCTTAAGATAAACTAGTTTAAATTCTACTTCAATATCTAGGCACTAGTACTCTCTGTAAGGTTTTTAAGTGTCAAATACTCATTCCAATTCATGATAATAATTTGCTTAGTTTCCACCCTGTTGGTGGCCGATCACTGTTTTAAGAGCAACTAGTTTAAACTTTACCTCATTTGCAGGGTAAATAGCAACTAGTTATCGCTTGAAAACTATGAAGTGCTTATGTTTTTGAAAATAAAGCTTTTCCTTTTCATCTTATTGCCTCTGGATCTTAGCTACCCTATTATTTTCTATCTTTTCTCCATTTAACATTTCTCCAACTATTTGCTGTATTATTTCCTTCTTTGGTTGCAAATGTGAAAATATTTCTTTATTTATTTTGTTGATGTCTTTGGTCTTAATGGGAAAAATACATTTTTTTTTTAACTTTGCAGACAGGACAAATATGAACGAACGCACACATGTTGTTTGTTGGTTTTCAAATTTCTCTCAATGATTATAGTCATGATTTTTCATTGGCAAACGTGTATCTAGTGTTTGTTTTCTTTTTTTTTTCTTTTCTTTGCAAATGCTCTAGATAAAGTTTTTACCAAATAGGATTCACAGACAAACTTTTAAGAAAGAAAAAACTGTGTGGGAAAATTGAATATTTTTTATTTAATTTTTATTTGCTGTTTCTAATAATTAAGCTAAAATGTTGTAAGAAAAATTAAATGAGATTTTAGCTTTAGCTTGAAAAAAAGAAAAGAAAGTATTTAGCAATTGGTCATTTATTGGAAAAGTTTTTATATAAAAAAATTAAAATATTTTAAGAATTTGGAAACAAATTGAAGCCGAAATATGTTTTAAGCTAAAAAAAAAACATAATATTTAAAACTAAATTTTTAAGGAACGATAGAAAAAAAATTAAAAAATAGAATAACTAAAACTAAGTGTTTCAATATCCTTATGATTTTAGTATAGGTTAGTTTGGACAGGCAGGCATTATACATGAACGTCTCACTTGGATTAATCAGCTTGGCAATGGGGTTAGATAAAGAATTATCTAAAAATAAAAGAGTCAATTTTTAAGAGCTTTCGAATTTGATTAAAATAAACACATACAATGCAGAGAAATGCATATATGAAATCTTTATTCAGGTCGATAGAATACTACACACTTTAATTTTTTCTTAATTTTCTTTTAATATTTTTCTATATACTTCTATGTAAAAATATTATAGTCTAACATACGTTTTGCCGCACTAACTTTGATTATTAATCGTAAAAAAATATTTATGCAAATCATTTATTGATTTTCTTTGCATCGTTTCAGTAGAATATTTAACAGCAACATAATATACGAGTATGTCATTTATCAAGACTACATTCTACACAGTACGAGTAGTATGCTTTGTTGCTTGCTACTGTTTCTCAATGAAATGTAGTCTCACATTGAATTGTTGAAATGTACAAGTACTAGAAAAACCTTCAAAACAACAAATGGTGAGACATCCTTGCCAGGACATTTATTCAAGGTTAACAAGTAGTTGAACTGTATGTGTTTCATTTACAAAGCATTCAAGGAAATTCTCATAAAACCACACAAAAACTTTGAGTATGTTTAAGTATGATTATTTTTAGTCATATTGATTTTTTTTTGTGTTTCCTCTAACAAGGATTTTTTTTGGGTTACGGTTACTGCACTGCACAACCAACCGTACCTTCGGAATTTCTTTTGTTTCTTTTTGGTCATAAAGTTAATAAACTGTCTGTTAAGGACGTAATATAACGCACCCTTTTAGGTGTATTTTTTTTTTTCTGCCTAATGAAAACAAACGCAGGAAGTTAATCAAAACCAATCTGATTTAGAAAATAAAACCTTTTTTATACATCCTTTTTATTATCTCTTTTGTAATTTTCGTACTTTTGTGGATATCAAAATGAATTTTGTTGAGTTTTTTTTTAATGTTTTAGATATTGCTGAAATTGTGTGATGGTTTTATAACACTCCCTTATCAATGACATACTTTCTTTTTTATTATTTTACTCTTATTTTTATTTGGTTTTTTTTTTGTCAATATTAAATTTCTGGTGTTTAATTTAAAATAAGTGTTTGCGAAAAATTTATGTCATTTTTAGATTTAAGTTGAATTGGTTTTATATTTATTTTTCAATCGTAAAAGTGTAGCAAAGTTTGTTGTTCTTTAATTACAGTATTCTGTTGAAATCATTAACACAAAGTTTTCAAATTACCTTCAGTATTGACAATCAAAAAAACGGCTTCATAAATAGCAGACTTGTAGGAGTTGAAATGTGCTTCTAAGAAAATCTAATAGCAGGAACGTAAACCTCTAACGTATAGTTACGGAAATAAATTCATTTTCATAGCATATGTATGTATTTATCAATTTTAACCATGTATACTTAATTTTATGTTATAATTCTCAAACAGTTTATGTGAATATTAATATAAGAAAATATTAATAGGGCAAGCAAGAATCGAAGGACCGATCTTGTTTTGCTTTGCTACCCAGGAACAAAGCATAACCAGACCAGAGGCCTAAGTTCTTATTTCTTACTAATAGCTTAGCCGAAACCAGTAGTTAGTCGAGCCGTAGTATTTATCTTGTCGGATTGTAGTTTTAGTTAGTTCTAACCAGCGTTTTCATTTTTGAGGCTTTTTTTTGTTTGTACGAAAAATTCCTTAGTTGGTGCACGGTGCGCTTTTCTTTTAATTTCGGTGCGTTTTTTAAATTTTCGGAAAATGTAATCAAATCTTTATTTTTACTAATTTTATTAATGAAATCTGTAAAATGAACAAGGACCCATTAAATGTATTTTAAATACGAATGTATAAATTTGTAAACTTTTTGGTGCTTTTTTAAATTTTTAGTGCGCAAAATTCTCTAGTTGGTGTGCGGTGCGCTTTTTTGTTAAATTTTGGTGCGCTTTTTAATTTTTGGTGGCACGAAAGCAAATTCAACACAACTTTTTGTTTCAGTGGAAGAAAAAATCTTTCTACTATAAAATACACCTATTTGAGTACCATTTACAAAATTTTTTTTGTGTATTTCGGTGCGTTTTTTAATTTTTTCGAAAATGTGATGAAATCATTGCTTTTACTAATTTTTAATTGCAGTTTTCTAATAATTTATAACTCATGAAAATAACACGATGAAAAAATGTATTTTAAATACAAATGTATGATAAATTAAATCAAATTCTTTAAAAATCTTTGTTTGAAAATCAAATTAACATTTTAAACATGTAAATAAAAATTCTTGTATAACCTGAATTTGATGGTTTGGTCTACTGAACTGTAGACGAACAACCAGGGTTAGAGTACCAGTGGAATCCTAAAAAATTTTATTGGAAAAATCATATAGAAGCACTTTAACTAGAAAACAAAAATATATAAAAAAAAGTACCAAATATGAAATGAAATTAGCTTTTTTTACCAATTAGTACTTTAGTTCCGAATATCATATTGTGAGTTAAATTTTGAGTGGTTAAATGCTTATTTTATCTTTATTAGCTCATTAATTAATTATTAAAAAAGGCTTTTACTATTATTACGTTTACTAATAATCGTTGATAAAGTTTTTTATAGAATTTATGATATCAAAAAATTTCAAATTAATTCAATAAATATTTGAAACAAAAATGAAATTCTTAACTTGGTGCGTTTTTTTTTTGTAAATGGTGCGCTTTTTTTTCAAAGTTGACAACGCTGGTTCTAAACACTTCAAAGCTAGCCGGCGAGAGTTGAAGAATTTATTTCATTGGATTGCACCGTTAGATATGGCCATTTTTTTAGGGCTTATTACGGTTTTAAAATGAGATGGCGATTTTTTTTGGCAAATATAGCATTTAACCTTTTTATATATCTGGCATCCTATTAACATTGTTTAAGTTGTGTCGCCACTTTTAAAGTGAAAAAAAAAATACAAGTAACATTGACTGTTGATTATTATTTTCTATCATTAGATGCAATTGATTGTGCAGCTGGAATTGAACTGAATTAAAAAAAATAGATATGAAAATGGGCCAAGTAAAAATTTTAAAACAAAATTGTTTTATATAACTCAAGAGACATTTAAAAGAAATATTGAATTTGTTGCCGGAAAATGTGCGCCTCTTTGTCAAGATTCAATATGAACCTTTAGAGGCCTTACATAGAATTATTAACTATATGAATTTTAAACATATTTATTGCAACTCATTTCTACCTACACAAAATATGTTTAAAATATTTAATGTTAATAAAATGCACAATGATGCTAATGATGCAGATGAAGAGAGGGTTACGACCTTATAAATATAATTATGTGTGTAATTACGAGGGTCTACATAAATATCTAGATTGATCTCAATTTTACGTTTATTATATCTTAATATACTGACAAAAAGTAAAAAGAAATTTTATTTATAATCTTTATAAATGTAAAATAAAATGTTAATTTTAAAAATTTTACTCTGGCTAAATTTGTTAGGATTTTTTTTTATTCTTTTGGCGATTTCTGGCAACTGTTTTTGCGACGTAGGTGGAAAAAATCTTACAACCCTGCTCATAGCTATTGTTGTTTACTTAATAAATCGTTAGCCCACTTAAAGCCGCAGCATTTATCTGATCGGATTGTAGTCTTTAGTTAGTTGTAACCACGTCATAGTTATTGTTAACAGTCCACAATAAAGTATTAGGTAATTTAGTCAAAAATTGATGCCGCTAACTTCCCGATTGTATACTAAAGATAAAAAACAGCTCTGTGGTAATATTTCAGAGGAAGCAGACCTCTGAAGAACCTGGGGCCAAATTACCGCATTCGATATCTAGTAAAAATTATCGTAATTTTCTTATTTGAGATTATGGCATTCGATATCGAGCAAGAAATTTAGTACAATTTATCATAATTTCGATATCGAAATCATTTTTCGATACGATAGCTCATTCGATCACGAATGCGGTGATTTGGCCCCTGGACAGACTTGGTATGCCACGGCTGGAAAGAAAAACTTCATAACAAACCTAACAGGAATCCTTTCCCAACTGTTTTTTTTTATTTGGTTTCTTTGATGATTTGTATTAATTATAAGTTTTATTATCCTTTTCCTTTATCATTCTAAAATTATTATTTAAGGCAGTTATTTTAATTATCCAAATTCTTTGTAATAAACTATTAAATTTGGGAAGATATTGTAACCTTTAAGCACAATAATATCAGCCTTTCTTTATATGAGTTCAAATTATTAATCAATTTAATAACTCTCACCTCTGATTAATAATCCTTATTGACACTGGCAGTCATTAATTCAATTTATTATATACACTTTACTGTAGAATCTCTACAAAACTATTGTTATACTGCTACAAATATCATGGCAGTTGTTAATATGTAAATATGTTTATCATAAATATTTGTACGACTCAGTATTAAAACAAACAATTGATTCATAACCCGTAAAATAAATTAAATAACAAACGGTACTTGAAGGAATTGTAGTAGGGTAGTACCACATACTAAAGGCAACATATTTGAAAAAATCACTTGACACTCATTGTTATGGTAAATCATTTCTAAACTACTGCTCTCAAAAAGACTCTTTCAAGTCAGGTATAATAAATAATAAAAAAGCAAACCCTAACTCCTTAACGATTTCTCAAACTCACTTTTTGGTTATTTCGACCACTCCTCTCCTTTATTTGCCCTAAGCTTTCAATTTTCAATGGAAAAAGGTGAAGTCACTTTAATAAAAATTATCTTAAATTTCTGTTTCTATTTGCGTTCTAGACTTATTTAATATTCTGGTTATTAAACGCTTTGCTGTGGAGTAGTTGCTGTTAAAAATGAAGTTCATAATTTTTGTATGACACAAATATTATCAACAACTGATATTAATGGCTAAAATGACACAAAAAGGATAAAACGCTTACAATACATATGATAAGATAATAGATTAATCAATAAATTAAATATTGGCAAGACTATACAATTTGTTGGTACAACTAATAAGTAAAAGTGGTATGTTCAGCTTAACCGAATCTTATATATATACATACGTACTTCACTAGAGAAAAACTACGTTAGAATTTATAAAGACGATGTAAAATAACCACAATAGATGTAAAAGTAGGTCTTGTTAAAGAACCACAATTGATTTAAAAGAAGGTCTTGTTAAAGAACCACAATTGATTTAAAAGAAGGTCTTGTTAAAGAACCACGATTGATGTAAAAGTGTGTCTTGTTATAGAATCGCAATTGATGTCAGAATAGGTCTTGTTAAAGAACCAAGATTGATGTAAATAATGGACTTGTTAAAAAACCAAGATTGATGTAAAAGTAGGTCTTGTTAAAGAACCACTATTAATGTAAAAGTAGGTCTTGTTAAAGACTTAGAATTCACTAGAGAAAAACTACGTTAGAATTTATAAAGACGATGTAAAATAACCACAATAGATGTAAAAGTAGGTCTTGTTAAAGAACCACAATTGATTTAAAAGTAGGCTTTGCTAAAGAACCACGACTGTTGTAAAAGTAGATCTTGTTAGAGAACCACAATTGATTTAAAAGTAGGTCTTGTTAAAGAACCACGACTGATGTAAAAGTAGGTCTTGTTAAAGAACCACAATTGATTTAAAAGTAAGTCTTGTTAAAGAACCACGATTGATGTAAAAGTAGGTCTTATTAAAGAACCATAGATTAAATCAATCAATGATGTAAAAGTAAGTAGGTCTTGTTAAAGAACCACGACTGATGTAAAAGTAGGTCTTGTTAAAGAACCACAATTGATTTAAAAGTAGGTTTTGTTAAAGAATCACGATTGATGTAAAAGTATGTCTTATTAAAGAACCATAGATTAAATCAATCAATGATGTAAAAGTAAGTCTTCTTAAAGATTCACGATTGATTTATATAATGGTCTTGTTCAAACCACACGTTAAGTGTAAAAGTGGGTATTTTTAAAGAACTACGATTGATGTAAAAGTAGGCCTTGTTAAAGGACCACGATTGAGGTAAAAGTAGGTCTTATTAAAGAACCATTGATTAAAACAATCATTGATGTAAAAATAAGTCTTCTTAAAGATTCACGATTGATGTAAAAGTAGGTATTGTTAAAGAACCACTGATTAGTGAATCATTGATGTAAAAATGGGTCTTGTTAAAGTTCCACGATTGATGTAAATAATGGTCTTGTTTAAAAACACACGTTAAGTGTTAAGGTGGGTCTTGTTGAAGGACCACAATTAAAGTAAAAGTAGGTCTTGTTAAAGAATCACTGATATGAAAGTAGGTCTTGTTAAAGAACCACAATTGATATAAATAATGGACTTGTTAAAGAAACACGTTTAGTGTAAAAGTATGCCTTTTTAAAGGATCACGAGTGTTGTACAAGTTAGTTTTGTTACTTTCGTTTTGGACACTACTGTACTGGCATAAGCAGCTAAAAATATTTTCAAACAACCTGGCAAGTAAAGAGTTTTTGGTACACTAAATGACTACGAAATACCCAGTAGGAAAATTACTATTCTATGGTCTTTAGGGATTCTGCAAAGCCCATTTCAATATAATAAAACTTATGCTAATTTCATATTAACAGACACTTTGCCAATTTATTTCTTGTTTATAAAATGTTAAGACAAATTTTTAATAACTTAACCTTTTACATACTTTTCCTAAAGAGATCCTTTTTGCATTTCCCATACATATATTTTTATAACGCATTGAAGTGCATTTCTGCAGCTGTAGTAGTAATAAAACTGATGTTTGCTTTTATTTTTTAACATACATATTCGTCCAAGTATAACAAATGAAATTTGAACATTAAATTTTTTTAAAGGAAATCTTAGGGTGGGCCTTAAAAACAATAGTTTAAATTGCTTAATCATTTAGTTTATGAAATCACAAAATAAACAAACTAATATCAGTAATACGCTTTCAGTCATACACATCAAAAGTTGGCCAAATATATTTTTAGGATTCCTTAAGTATAATTTCTGGTTACCCTTTTATACAGCTTTTACTCAGGACCTTTAAAAATTTGCCAACAATTTTCATGTTGGTAAAATTGTTCATATTTTTGTTTGTTTTTATTTCAGTTAAGAACTGTTGAAAGAGAAAACTCCATGCTAGGCAATGGCATAGAAAAAGTAAAGAAAATATGGTTCCCACTGATGATGGATACGAGCATAAAATAATGACCTACAGCAATTTGCAACTTCTTTTATTTTATCATTTCAAATTTTTATTGCAATACAGGAGCCTGCATCATCATCATCATTATGTTTTTTTAAGTAGTTTTTTAAAGTTTTCTTTTATATTTGGAAACATTTCGACTATAAAATACACAATGCAAATGTGGGTTTTATGGCATCGAGAATGGTACATATTGGTTTTTACAGTCAAAGCAGTGTTCATCATACTCTATAGTGTAGAGTCTACACTGTAGTATTTGCTACTAGTTGGGTATTTAACTGTTTAGTTAGTGTTGAATAAAATCGGGAATATTATTATTTATTAAATATTATTAAGCACTCGATCTAAGAAAAAGAGCAAACTCAAGTAAATTTTATGTTACTTTTCTTACGTTTTAGCTGAATATAGCATTCTAACTTGTTTTGTTTTTTTGCTTTTAGTATTAAAAATCTACCACGCATAAAGTCCTTGATACACTTTTCTTAAATTTGAATTTATTTTTTTTTTTTTTTGCTTTTTTCAACAACCTGCTTTTTTATGACTTTTGTATGGCTGTCTAGCAAACAGTTTTATTAAGAAATCGACATTATTTTGGCACTCTCTAGTCTACATTCTATAATTTATTGATATTTGTATAAAGTACATTTACTTAAGTAATAAAAGCTGTTTGCAATAAATTCGAAACTGTAACAGAGTTTTGAATTATAACCAGCAGATACAGAGAATTAGAAAAAGGCTATAACTGGTATTAGCAACAGCTGGCATAAGGGGAAGAAGGGTTTGTTAAAAAGTGTAAAAGTATAAAAATTGTATCCAAGGTACAGAGCTAAAGATTAAACTACAAATTAAACAGATATAGATCAGTGTTGATAACCTATGCAGTGAAACAGTAAGTGAGAAATGTAGAGAATACATTTTTCTTTATTATTGGACACAGATTGATTTACAAATATGTGTCAGTGTAGGCTAAAGTGTAGATTATAGTGTAGAATATACGAAGGCGGTTTGGAAACTTCTTAGCCTAGCACTGAAAACGTATAGTTAGTTTTTCAAAAACATTTTTATTTTTCAATATAATCTCCTGCAACTTCAAAACACTTAGTCCAACGCTTATCTAGCAATTCTAATCCTTGATTAAAATAGTTTTCCTCAAGCCCTTCAAAATAGCGGTTTACAACTGTAATTGCATCTTCATTTAAGGTAATACGCTGCCCAGCTAGGATTGTTTTTAGATTTGGGAACAGGTAAAAATCTCTGGTGGGCATAACGTGGGTGGTCAAGCAACTCGTACTTTAATTCGTTGATTTGAGCCATTGTTAAAACACTCTTGTGCGCTGCTATGTTGTCTTAATGAAAAATTATTCTTTTGTGTTGTAAGCCAGGACGTTTTTCTCGAATTTTTACATTTAATTGTTCCAAAATGTTGCAATAGTACTCTGAGTTTATTGTTTTACCCTTTTGCAGATAGTCAATCAATAAAATACCTTTGAAGTCCCAAAAAACCGCTGCCGATTGCATTGTTTTTGCCTTCTTTGGGGCACTTCCTCCAGCTGCAGTCCATTGCTTGCATTGTTCTTTTGTCTCTGGAGTATAGTGGTGGATCCATGTCCATAATCCATGAAAAGACGCTTAAAATCCATTTTATTTTTCTGAAAATGATCGAAACAAACTTGAGAAATTTTCATTCTTATGTGTTTTTGGTTGACTGTTAACAAATGCGGCACCCATCTTGCAGGAAGCGTTTTCGATCATTTAAGATGCCCATGATATTGGCTACTTTCACGCACTTTTATTTGGCGATCATTTAATACCATATCATGCACTTTGGCTACAATGTCTGTTGTTGTTGCTCTTTTTGGACGTCCTCATCCTCAATGCTTGCCCAATTATTTACTGTTGCATATGAAGGAGCACTTTCACCTAACACATTCACTATTATTATGAGTTTCTTATCCTAATAAGCCTTTTTTATTTAAATATTTAATGACACCACGAATTTCTAATTTTTCAATTGTAAAAAAAGTCGCATATGCGTCTTTTTTGAACACCTGTTTCTATATGAAGGAGTTGTGTGATCTAAAAGAAATTTAACATGTATGGAAGTTTCCAAAACATTTAGCTTTTTTCTGTTTATACCGCGCTTTCTGTTCTAGGCTAAGAAGTTTCCGAACCACGCTCGAAGTGTAGACTATATGTGTAAAATATTTATATGTAAAAATTTTCGTTTAAATTATGTAGTAAATTGAGTGCGGACTTTACTCTAAGTTATAATGTAAACTGTAGTGTTAACTATGGTCCAAACTATAGACTAAACTAAGTGTATAGTATAGTATAAAATATAAACAATAATGTAAACTAAGTGTAAAGTATAGTGTAAACGATAAAGTAAACTATAGTGTAAAGTATAGTGTAAACTATAGAGTAAACTATAGAGTAAACTATAGTGTAAACTATAGTGTAAACTAAGTGTGAAATGCAGAGTAAATTAGGTATAAACTATAGTGTAAACTAATTGCAAATTTTAGTCTAAAGTATATTATAAACTATAGACTAAACTAAGTGTAAACTATAAGGTAAACTAAGAGTAAAGTATAGTGTAAACTATGTTTAAACTATGTGTAAACTATTTTGTAAAGAGTTAACTAAGTGTTTACTAAGTGCAAACTATAGTGTAAACTTTAGTGTTAACTTAAGTCTAACTCAACTTGTCGTAAACTTTAAATAAATCTGAATATGTAGTTCTTAAACGATTTTCATTTCTCAAAGTCAGCATTAAAAAATTCTTAGAAAACTATCCCCAAATTATACATTTCTGTATATTACATTTATCAATTATCCTTTACGCTACTTTAAAATTTAATGATTCAATTAACCTCTCTATAAACTAAGCAATTTTCTGGCCCGTTTAGTTAATATTTAAGAGGCATAACCATAATTTCTAGTCATTTAAACTTAATCCTCATAATCTGACACCTTGACTCTAATCAAATGCAATGCACTGTACAATATACACATGCAAACATAACATATGAACAGCATATAAGTGAGAATGCAGTGCAGGTTTAACATTAGATTAAAACCATGGTTACACTTTTAAAAGACATTCACTTTAGTTGACGTTGTTGATGTTGTTGTTGTTGTTGTTGTTGTTGTTGCTGCTGTTAACTATGACTATGAATACAAACGTGTTCTTTTTAACTGGTTGTAATAATGCCGAGCAACAATAACAAGAACCCTGCAAAAAAAATATAAAGACTGAAACAAGAAAGCTAGCAAACTGCAACAGAAAACTATTCAGATAGAATGTAAGAATTGCGTGCATATGCACTTCAGCAATAGCAACATACCACAGCCGTAAACGTGGTTATACACTTGAACATGTTCTTAGATTACAAAATGAGAAAACTAACATTTTAACGAAGCAACGAAAAAAGAAAGATAGCTATGAAGTACAAAAACAAGCAAAAAGTTATTCATACATAGATATCTTACATACATACAGATATTGTTACTTTTCAAATAAAATGTTATCAGAATGACTTGAACATTAAACACACTCAGACTACATACCCATAGTCACATACATACGTTACTTTACCCCACCATTTCATTAATGAATCAGTTCTCAAATGTCGCAATCTTACATTTCACAAATACACGTTCTATGAGATTCTACTTTTTTTTTTGTTATTTGTTTGCTGTCTTTTTGTTGCATGCAAAAAAATATAAATGTCTTTAAAAACTAGCATTTAATAACAGCAAATTTAGCAATCTAGCAAAGCAAAGGAAGCACTAAACCAGAGGAAAGAATGTGATAGAAATCAGAATAGAATTTAAAACCAAAAGATTTGTGACATTTATATAAAACACACAAATGTGGAAGACAAAGAGATTTTAAACCATTGGCGGGGGGAGTGTCTTTTGCGTGTTTTAAAACAGAAACAAATTTAATTCAAATTTTCAATTGTTGCTAATTTCATATGCTTACAATATGGTTTCTAGAATATTTGTCTTAGTCCTTTAGAATACTTATTATTTGATGTGCATATTGTGTAGCATCCTAATTTAGATAGTCTTGTTTTTTTGTACATCATATCATAGACAATTATGAAACGACTTTTTAGATTTTCAATACCGAAAATTTCTAACTTATTGCTGGCTCATTAATACTAGATTTGGATCCGTAAGATATCTGAAATCTAATAAAAGATGATTGCAACTAACACAAACATAAAATATTATAAAGGTTTTTACCTTTTTATAATGCTAAATAAACGATTTTCCCAAGGGAACAAATTATTTAAACATAATAAACAAACCTCAAAAAGTACCAAAATACCTGGGGCCAAATTACCGCATTCGTGATCGAATGAGCTATCGTATCGAAAAATGATTTCGATATCGAAATTATGATAAAATGTACTAAATATCTTGCTCGGTATCTAATGCCATAATCTCAAATAAGAAAATTACGATCAATTTTATTCGATATCGAATGCGGTAATTTTTACAAAGTTTTACAGACGAAACAGTGGAATTTTCAGCCAGTAGCCAAACATCCAGCAAATGATTGCTTAAATTCCTTAAGGGTTAATTTCTCATCCAAGTATTTTTTAATAATCTAAATAGTCGTCTATTTTTGTAATATATCTTAAACATTTATGGAAAAATTTTTCAGATTTTCAATACCGAAATTTTCTAAAGTATTGCTGCTATATTAATATTTGATTTGGGTCCGTAAGATATTTGGGGTCTAAGAAACGGTGATGAATTCAACTAACACAAACTGTTTTAAAAGTTTATTGCTCTTTATATTGCTAAATAATCGAATTGCTCAAGGGCGGAAATTATCAAAACTTAACAATACCGTGTAACTGATTTTACAGACAAAACACTGGAATTTTCAGCCATTGCTTAAATTTTTAAACATTTATGAAACGATTTTTCAGATTTTTAATACCGAAAATTTCTAACTTATTGCTGCTATATTAATGCTAGATTTGGGTACGTATGATATTTGGGGTCTAAGAAAACGTGATTTCAACTAACACACACACACAGAGTGTTATAGATGTTGATACGTCTTTATATTGCTAAATAATCGAATTTCTCAAGGGCGCTAATTACGTTTTGATAAAAAAAAACCGCTAAAATTTCTAAAGATTTTTTGATCATATCTAAGTAATGTATGACTCAATTTGGCACATTTTCAATAACGAAAATCTCTAATATATTGCTGCTATATTAATACTAGATATAGCACCGTACCATATCTGGGCTTTGCGTAAAGTTGATTTTAACTAACTTAAACACAAAATATTTTAGAAGTAACAAATAATCCGCAAAAAGTACCACAATACTCTATTTACCCATTTTTATAGACAGTACAATTTTCCATTCCTCTTCTAGCAAATTCACTAACCATTTACTGACCCGATTGACAAAGCTAACCTTTTGTCTGAATTATTTGCATATAATTCAAACTTACCGAAAAGCAATAAACCACTGCCCGTGCTCGAAAGAGTATCAGTAAATATGCCAATTTTATTATTTCGCACGCGCACAGTTAAAAAGGGTTGTAGCGGAACTTAACATAAATAAGTCTCCTGGGCCAGATGGTATACCAGCACTGGTCTTAAAGCAGTGTTCTTTGACGCTAGCTCGTCCATTACCAAACCTTTTCAGCAGTTTTTACCGTGCTGGAGAATTTCCCATGTGTTGAAAGGTTGATTCCGAAAAAGGGAGAGGCTACCAACCCTGATAATTATCGCCCAATAGCAATTTGTTCTGCACTTTCGAAAGTTATGGAAAGTATGTAAATTACCATCTTGTAAAAAATCTAGAATCCAACAATTTACTTAGTGACCGCCAGTACGTAGAGGACGCTCTACAGATGACTAAATGGCAAAAGTAAAGTGGTGGCTTTAGATATTTCTAAGCCGTTCGACAGAGTCTGGCATTGTGCTTTCTTATCGAAACTCATTGCTTTTGGTGCCGGTGATAACTTCTCTCGATTTATATTGAGTTTCCTCACATATCCCACTATACGAGTTGTTATAGATGAGTTCTCATCAGACGAGTTCAAGATTAATTCAGGTGTACCGCAAGGCTCCGTTCTTTCTCCCACTTTTTTCTCATCTTTATAAATTACCTTCTATGTCAAATTTCAAACCCTATCTATTCATTTACAGATGATAGCAACATTTGCCATTCACACTGATTTAACCATAGACCAAACCCTTTGGAGATTGGGGAAATGAGACAAAACATGAATGATACGTTGAGCCAAGATCTTAAGACAATCTCGGAATGGGTTTGTGCGAACAGAGTCGGTTTTAACGCAAGTAAGGCTCAATGTTGTACAATAATGCACAAACGCATGTTGCTTTATCTGTTTTTATGGGCGGAATCAGACGCTCTTGAAATACAGAATTAAGTCTACTACCGAACGGAATTAAGCTCTGGGACATGGCTGTATATTTAATAAACTTTGGTGTTTGCTTGTTTTCGTACATAAAAAGTTTTCTTAAAAAAAAGTTAAATTAGCTGCTACTCTTTATGAAAATATTGGCGCATATTGTAAACTTTGATTGCCACTAAAGAATACAATAAATATTGGTACAATTTTGACATTTTTATTGCCACGCGTTTGTATTTAAAGTGGTCACACGCTTGCCAAATCATTTGTTGCATGTGATTGGTTAACATATTATCCGCGATTGTCACATGTACCAATTTATTGTGCCATCACATGATTGGGAAAAATGGTGATTATTGGTGCATTTCGCCAATCGTGTAATCTTATCTCTCACTCTCTTTCTCTAGCCCTAAAGGGTTAATTTCCCCTATTCTAAAATGTTGCTGTGTGTTGCCTGCTTATAATTCTTTGTGTAATTTTTTGATTTGATTTATTGTAATTTTTATTTGTTTTTTTTGTGTATTTGTTTGTTTATAGGTTTCTTCATTTAAGTTCTTTTTTTTTCATTTAAACATTTCAAAGTAGAAACAAAACAAAAAAAAAAGTTGGATTTTAATACAAGTATTAAATGGTAATGACGGTGATTGTATGGTTCGTTGATTACTGGTTGATTTGCACTTGACTGCAATTAAGTTTGTTGACCATTAATTCATTATTTCCAGCATTTCTATTTCTATCTATCTATGTATTTACATACATATCTACTTGAGAATTGAATGTAACTACATACATACATATGTTTGATAATCTATGTATGTATGTATCTTTGTATGTGAGTTGTGTTGCAGTTGAATACCTATAATACCTTTAATTTCATGATTCAACACAACAGCAGAAAAACTCACATTTCTAGTTAGATGGTGCTTTCGGTTCTGATGATGAAGATGGTCATGTTTTGTTGATGATTTCAAAGGAGGGTTTTTTTTACAAAATTTATTTATGTAGTAATAAAAAATTTTTAAAAAATATAAAAACAACAGTAGCTGCATAAATAAAAAGTGTTGCCTTAGCTATAATACACTCATAAAAAATTAGGGTTTTTGTTTAATGAAAACATGCGGAAATATAAAACATTTATAACTTGAGAATAATAGAAATCCAAAAACATTAAATTAAATCAAATATGTCAAATTTTAAAGCAAAGGCAAGAAATCACTAAAAAAAATTTTAAAACTAACGGCAATAAATCCTTTAAATACATTTCGTTTGAATTCATACGAAACTCTTTCCAAACTGTAGAGTAAACTATAAGGCAAAGTATAGAGCAAACTTAAGTGTAAACTATAGTGTTAGCTTTAGAGTGAACACCAGCTTAAAGTAAAGTGTAAACTGTAGCTTAAAGTAAAGTGTAAATTATAGTGTAAACTGTATTGCAAAGCAAGAGCAAACTTTAGCTTAAACTATGGTGTAAAATATAGCGTAACTATAGCATCAACTATAGTGTAAACTATATTGCAAAGCAAGAGCAAACTTTAGCTTAAACTATGGTGTAAAATATAGCGTAACTATACTATCAACTATAGTGTAAACTAAACTATGGGATAAACTATAGCGTAACTATAGCATCAACTATAGTGTAAACTATAGTGTAAATTATAGTGTAAACTATATTGCAAAGCAAGAGCAAACTTTAGCTTAAACTATGGTGTAAAATATAGCGTAACTATACCATCAAACTATAGTGTCAATTATAGTGTAAACTATAGTATAAATTATAGTGTATTGCAAAGCAAGAGCAAACTTCATGCGTAACTATAGCATCAACTATAGTGTAAACTAAGTTTAAACTTTAGTGTAATCTATATTGCAAAGCAAGAGCAAACTGTAGCTTAAACTATGGTGTAAAATATAGTGTAAATTATAGTGTAAACTATATTGCAAAGCAAGAGCAAACTTTAGCTTAAACTATGGTGTAAAATATAGCGTAACTATAGCATCAACTATAGTGTAAACTATAGTGTCAATTATAGTGTAAACTATAGTATAAATTATAGTGTATTGCAAAGCAAGAGCAAACTTCATGCGTAACTATAGCATCAAACTAAGTTTAAACTTTAGTGTAATCTATATTGCAAAGCAAGAGCAAACTGTAGCTTAAACTAAGGTGTAAAATATAGTGTAAATTATAGTGTAAACTATATTGCAAAGCAAGAGCAAACTTTAGCTTAAACTATGGTGTAACATACAGCGTAACTATACTATCAACTATAGTGTAAACTAAGTTTAAACTTTAGTGTAAATTGTATTGCAAAGCAAGAGCAAACTTTAGTTTAAGCTGTGGTGTAAACTATAGTGTAAATTATAGTGTATATTAAGTTTAAACTTCAGTAAATTATAGCTCATACTGTGTTGTAAACTTAAGTATAAACTAAAAAGTACATTAAAATGCAAACTAGAGCAAATTCTTTTTTTTTTTTTTAATAAATTGTATTGCTAGCTCAATTTCCTAGTTTATTATATGAAATTTTCGAGTGTTTTTCAAATGTCTGTAGGTTTTCCGTTTTGTTTTTTTTTCTTGCTGTTTAGTTTTATCTGCCTAGAAAAAGACCCTCAAATAACAAATTCAAATACTATTTAAGATGGCTGTTATACAGACAAAAAAAGCAGTATTTATTGTATTAAATTTATTTGCTAAATTACAATTTACTAATCGCTGTCATTTGTAATGGGCATTTGTTAACACACACACTTGAAAACATATAAAAAAAATTATTGAAATACACTATTGGACGAAATTAAAGGAGTTAAAACTTTTGCAAAAAGTTTATTGTTAATTGAAGCGCAAATAATTTTAAGTTGAAATTGAGAAAATACAATATGAAATTTAGAAATCCAAATTGATATTGAGGAATAGCAAATTGAAAAATAGAAAAGCAAATTGCAGAATTTAGAAGAGCAAATTTCGATTTCCATTTGAATATGCATATTCTAAATAACAATTTACATTTCTTAATTTCAATTTGTTATTTCTAAATTTCAATTTGTTTTTTCTCAATATTAATTTGAAATTCTGAATTTCAACTTCAAAAGATGTAAACTTTAAGCTACTATGGAGGTCAAAGAGTGATTGAGAAGAACTACAGATATGCTGCGTTTAATTAGCAGTTCGTATGAAAAAGACTAGGCTTCCAGACTAAGAACCCATAAAACCATTGGTTCTTACTGACTATATAAATTGTCGCAACAAGAATGTCGATGTGGCGAAACACACAACATAAAATTCTCCAAAACTACGGCCCCTAACATCGCAACATATACCGAAGGATGCAAATAGATCCCGATTTAAACACATCAACAAGCCAGACATATATCGAAAAAATACAAAGATCATTACACTGAAATGTTGAAGTAAGAACTCACAAAAAAGAGTCAGTCACTAATACACTATAAAGATATAGATGACCTAGCAACAAGATTGGCAATATGTCCAGTCGTTTACAGCAAATGTTCCAAATTAAAGGAAACGATACGAAAGACATATGAAAGCGCAGCATCTGCAAACAGTTCAAATACCTAGACCAAAATGTTTGGCAATGTGATTGATTAGCGTGCAGTATCTAACTAACTTTATCTAACTTGGAAAGACTTGTGGATAATTTAATAAAGAATGCAGCAGACCGCAAACTCGTGGTCATTGCAGATGATAGCAATCCCTGTAAACAAGACCGGATAACCAAGAGAATACTTATCAAATTAAAAAATTTTGTAAATTTTTCGGATTCAAAACTTATATTTTTTCATATGTGTGAAGTTAAATTCCAATATAACTAGCACAGACAAAAACCACATTTTTATAACATTGATAATGTTACAGTCAACAGACCACTAATGAGCACTTAACAGTCATATTACTTAAATTTTGAAAAAGGTAAATTTTAAGATGAAATTCTCTAGAAGAATTTGGACAAATATGGAGTTGCACACGTATCTAAATATATGGAGAGGGTAGTCCAAGGGACCTTAAATAAGACTGCATTAGTCGGATTTCTGAAATAATGTTGGAATTTAAATAAAACGATTTTGAAAAAAAGTAACTTTTAGGATGAAATTCTCCAGAAGAATTTAAACACATATGAAGTTACTTACGTAGCCCACTATACAGAGAGGATAGTCCAAAGAAAAGTAATCCGACTAATGTAGTTTCATTTATGACCATTCGAATTTATCTTCATTAACATTAACATTCATTAACATAATTTTTTCGCCTATTTAAAAGGAAAGAGTGAATTAATTCTCTTAAGATTCTGCTTTTGAATTGTAGCTAACTACAAAAAGTACTTAATCTTGATAGTAAATTTCGTGTAATCACAATGGCTTTAAATAAATAACTTCAATTAAATACAACATTCAAAAGTTTTAGCGCAGTACAACGACTTTAGAAATCCGCTACAAATTCGATAAAAAAAAAGAGGGATTCAGGGATTAAGTGAAATGTGTTTTATTTGAATACAAATTTTAGATATCAAAAATGCTTCTGCACTAAGGCTTTCTAGGAAAAACTGGGAACTTTGTTCCACAACTAGTTCTAAAACACCAGCATATAGCCATTACTCTTTCTAGTTTATTATTTTGACCGATTGTTTTTAGTTCGAAATTGTCATCTTCAGAACAAGTTCTACCGAATCATTACAAAGTTTACATTCGTTGCTTTGAACTTTAGATTTGAAATATGTTTCTACAGTAAAGGAAAACAGAGAACTAAAGCGTGATCCATTTCGAGGTTCCCTACTTTTTTAAAGAAAAAAAAAAACACAGAAAATTCAAATTTAATGGGGAATGTTTATTATGATTCGAAAGGATATTCTTTGGCATTTATTTTTTAAAGATTATGTCTATCAAATGTTGGCCGTTGCTACGTCGCAAATGGTCTATCCGTTGAGTCCAATTTTCAATAAACGTTCGAGAATTTCGACTGGTAACTGGCGAATGATACGCTTGATGTTTTCCTCCAAGGCCTGAATCAAAGCGGGTTTGTACGCATAATCTTTAAACTTTACATATCACCCACAGGAAAAAGTCTAACGGTGTGATATCACACGATATTGGTGGCCAATCGACCGGACCAAAACGTGAAATTATGTGCTCATCGAAGTGTTCTCTCAATAAATCCATTAATTGATACGATGTGTGGGAAGTGTCGCCGTCTTTACGCTTTCAATTTAAAATCTCGACGTAAAATGCGCCAAGTCGTTCTATACGTCAGTCCGAGTTGTTGCGAACGGCGCCGAATCGACTCTCCACGATCTTCGTGTACACTCTCAGCTACGGCCGCTATAGTTTCTTCACAGCGTGCTGGACGTGGTCTGTTTCGGTCGAATATTATCCAATAATGAATGTCGGGTCTAAAAATGGGTGATGGTGTTGCGAATAGTACGCTCAGTAGGTCGATTATATAGACACTAAGTTGAGCGAGGTGAACGAAACACATTCCCCACAGAACGTAAATTTTCGTAATAAAGTTGTACGATTTGTAAACGTTGTTCAGGCGTAAGTCTGAAAAGTAAGGTGAACGAAACACATTCCCCACAGAACGTAAATTTTCGTAATAAAGTTGTACGATTTGTAAACGTGGTTCAGGCGTAAGTCTGAAAAGTAAGGTGAACGAAACACATTCCCCACAGAACGTAAATTTTCGTAATAAAGTTGTACGATTTGTAAACGTTGTTCAGGCGTAAGTCTTTCCATTATGAAATGCCAAACAATAATGCCAATAACATGACAGCATGACACGACTCACACGTGATCTGTCAAAAAGAGGCTATTGAAAAAAGTATCTCTACTTGAATCACCCGTTAGTTCTAGTAAGCTTGCATATACCCAATACTTGTTTGAGTTTGTTGCTTTGGCTAATGATATTTGTTTAAAATTGTCATCTCAAGAACAAGTTCTGCCGAATCATTACAAAGCTCACAGCCCTTTCTTTGAATAGTTCTAGTTCTTGTTTTTTATTTCAAATTTATTATAATTTAAATTACAATAAATAATATATAAAGCACTAGCTACTACAGGCTATCGGCTCAGTTCTAGTTCTTTAATCCTGAATATTTGCTGGCAATTATCGCCTTCGATGTCAATTAAGAATGGCTCTAGAACTCTTTTTTCCAAAATTTTTATACTTTTCACTAGTTTCAGGAGTTCCATAGAATTTCTTAAATAACACTATACTGTTCCTCCAAACCGATTCCAGAAGTAGCTGCAATATCAATATTTCTATACATATTATCAAAGTAACTGAAGTGATGCAGTTTATGTTTATTCTAGAACTAGTTGTTTCAATAAATGTTAGATTACACAATTTGTTTGAATAGTTCCTAGAGTTGAAAATAACAATATGATTCTTAAAACTGAAACTCCTTGCAGTTAATTGTAGGTTTTTCTGAGAAACAATATAAATCTGTAAGCCTTAACAAATCCCTGACAAACTACAAACAATTTTTTAACTGTCTATGTTTGTTACTGTGTCTATTTAAAACTTCTTTATCTTTAATTTTGTTGTATATTTTTTTCTATCTTGGCTTTGGCCACTTGTGTTTAGTGCATTTGTATGGAAATGACAAGTTGTTTGGCTTAAATTGATTGACAATTATTTGCTTTGTCTCTCTAATTTAGTTTACAAATGGCTTAAAACCGCCTTTTAATGATGACTTTTGGAAGCAAAAGCGTTTAATTATAAATATTTCCTTTTTATATTTTTATAGTATTTCCAAGTGTTTTGAAACACTTGAGAGTTTGACAGTAAAGCTTGAGTAAAGGTAATAAATCACAGCAGTTCTTTTTAGTTTAAGTGAGTAGATAACTGCCTTTTTGGGCTGTTAACGAGAATTTTGTGATAAGATTTGTAGTAGCAAATGTAATTGCTTTTAAAAGGTTTGTTATTCTTAGTATTTAAGTCTCTTGTTATTATAACAATTTCTAATATATTTATTAGTTAGCTGAAATGTTCGACTTTTTAAAGTGTTTTTAGCACTTGTCATTATTTGTTGTGTGTGAAGATAAATTAGAATTTAACTGGCACAGACAAATCCACATTTTTTAACATTGATAACAGACCACTGTTAAGCACTTAACAGACATGTTACTTGCATTTTGAGAGAATTAGCTTTTAGCTCTAGAAGAATTTGAACAAATATGTAGTTGCTCACATAGCCCACTGTATAGAGAGGTTAGACCAAATGTTTCTAAATGAGACCACATAAGTCGGATTTCTGTAATGATGTTGGATTTTGAATAAAACGATTTTGAAAAAAATGTGTTTTCGAATAATTAAATTCTCTAGAAGAATTTGGACAAATATCGAGTTACACACGTATCCCAATATATGTAGAGGGTAGTTCAAAAAGTCCTAAATAAGACTACATTAGTCAGATTTCTGAAATAATTTTGGAACATGAATAGAACGATTTTGAAAAAAATGTATTTTTGAAAACTGAAATTCTCTAGAAGAATTTGGACAAATATGGAGTTGCTCCCTCAGCCCACTATATAGAGAGGTTAGTCCAAAGAATCCCAAATGAGACTACATTAATCGGATTTCTGCAATAATTTTGGAATTTGATTGAAACGATTTTGAAAACAATGTATTTTCGAAAAATTAAATTCTCTAGAAGAATTTAGACACATAAGGAGTTGCTCACATAGCCCAATATATAGAGAGAGTAGTCCAAAGGGTCCACGTTATTATTTGCGGGTTAAAATTCTCTAAATTGAAATTTTTTTTGTTTCCATTTGTCTTTTGCGAGAACTACATCAAAAAAGCTACGAATCCGCTTGCTAGAATTCTAGCTCAGAGCCAGACGGAGTCGAGGCTTCGTAGAGCTTACAGCCAATAAGAAATTCATGCTCTATTAGAGAGTATTTATATTTATTTTAGTTTTAAGATTTGAATACTTATTATTAAGCCTAAGGAAATAAGCAGATTCAATAAATAAAAAAAAAAGTATAAAAAAATTATCTTTTCTAAACAAACTTAATTGTTTTGCCTGCAACTTAAATTTTTCTGTTTAATTTTAATTTATCTCTTTCCCCTCTTTTATATTTTAAAACTTATTAAACCAGCATTTATATTAATTTTTTCCATTGTTTGTGCTTTTCTAATTTATTTGCAGAATGATTCAACAAGTCATTGGTGCGCGGGTTGATACTTAAAGCTCTTTTACATAAAAAGTACTCAAGAGTATTTAAGTAAATGGCCCAAAACAATTAAAAGCAAAACAAAAAGAAAAAAAAAACAATTAAAAATACGGTCGATAGAACAAAGCAGGAGAGTAAACAGAGGAAACTGAACTGAATACACAGCACAAAAAAGCCAACAAATGTCAAAGCACAATATACAGGGACACAAATTAACAACAAGAATAGCAATAATAACCAAAACAACAATAGTTAAAGTAGAAAGTCCCTAACAAAATAATAAAATAGCGACAAAAAAGAAAACGTATCTAAAACAGCAACTGCATGAATAAAAATCATAAAAAATAAAAAAAACATCAGCAGCAATAATAACAATACAAAACATTATAAAAAAAGGACACATAATCAAGCCAAAGGCATAAAAGCACAAACAACAACATCAAACTACCACAAAAATAAAAAAAACCAACAACTTGGACTCAAAGTTACCAACAACATATCGCAATTTAGAGCTGAACAACATACAAAACAGAATACCAGCAACACAGACTGTTTAAAAACGGATAAAGGAAACGGAAAACATAAATACAGTAACAACAATGGAATTGCTTTAAAAACTTTAACAATAATAACACCTAAAAAAACACACACACAAATTATTATTGTTTAAAATAAAATTTAACTAAACAGGAAACCAACACTCATTTAAACGCACCCTAACATATCCTGCTGTTGCTGCTCAAGTTTAAGTTTGAAAAAGTTTTCAAAACAATAAAAGCTGCCAACTGCAATTAAAACATACACCACACACTCAACGACATGTCACAAATTAGCTGCAGCTAGAGAAAATACCCAAGTTAAAACAAAACAAAAACTTTTTTTTCTTCCAGCAAGGAAAAACTTTGCTCCTTTACATATTCACTCTACAATACAAAGCTAAAGGCACCTATCACATCATGGCTTTCATATGGCGACGTCGCTCCACTTCAATAGTGAAAATTATTGCAGTTCTGACAGCTGTTTGGTTCTTTGTGGCCTTCTTTATATACACCGATGACACGAGACGCGAAACAGCCAGTAACAAATGGAGCGCCATGTCTCAGCAGCTGAAAAGTTTTGCCGGCGCTGGGTCGGGTAATCCCAACAATCAAATCGATAATTTCGAACGTGATGGTGCTGGGGTTTTCGAAGCAGGCGGTGGTTTTGGTGTCGGCAACAATGTCGTCTTAGAGCGCAACAATAATGCTCACCACGATGGCAATGAACTCGATGAGAATGGTGGTGAGGGTGTGGCTGCTGATGTACCGATAGCCCAGCCCGATGAACCTAACAATGGGGATGCTGGTGATGTTGGAGCGACAAATGCTGAAGATATTGACGACAATGCTGATATAAATGAGGGTGATGAGTCGATTGTGAATAATGTTGTTGTACATCCCAATGACAAAGTGTATCGTGGCAAATTGCTGGGTGGTAAAAAAGCATCAGGCAGCAATGAGAAGGCACATCAGCAGGTGGATGATGGTAAGTGGAGATATTCATTAAGATGGCAATAAATTATGAATATTTTATATCTAAGTTATTTAGAAAAGATGAAGAATTCAATGAACTAAAAATTAAACTTGAAGAGCAAACGAGTGTTCAAAAATTGTCTATAGGTAATCAGTGGCAAAACAAAGTTTGTTAAAGCCACCCTATCAAAATTCTCTGGAAATCAAAAGTTAAACAAATTGAAACTGCAAAGAGTAAGCTGATAACTCTAGCTATATAGGAAGACTTCTTTAACATAGGAAGACATACATAATATAGGAAGATTTCCATAAAATTGGAAGAATTTTTTATTATAGAAAGACTTCCTTATTAAAGGCAGGCTTTCTTAGTATCGAAAGACTTCTTTAACACAGGAATACATATAATAGCTTATTATAAACAGACTTCTTTAACACAGGAAAACAAAACATAGGAAGACTTCCTTATTATAGGAAGACTTCTTTAATATAGGAAGTTTTCTTTAACACAATTCCTTAACACAGGAAGATTTCCTTAATATAAGAAGACTTAATTAACACAGGAAGACTTCCTTATTATAGGAAGAAGTCCTCCTATCCTAAAGACTTCCTTAATATAGGAAGACTTCCATAACATAGGAAGACTTCATTCACATAGGAAGATTTCCATAAAATGGTAAAAATTTCTTATTATAAAAAGACTTTCTCATTAAAGGTAGGCTTTCTTAATATCGGAAGACACAGATATACTTCCTTAATATAGAAAGGTTTCATTATTAGAAGAAGACTTCCTTAACATAGGAAAACTTACATAACATCGTAAGAGTTTCTTATTATAGGAAGACTTCCTTAATAAAGAAAGGCTTTTTTAATGTAGGAAGACTTCCTCAATATGGGAACATTTCCTTAACATAGGAAGACATCCTTAATATAGAAAGACGTCCCTAATATAGAAAGACTTCCTCAATATGGGAACATTTTTCCTTAACGTAGTAATATCGGAATACTTCCTCAATATAAGAAGGCTTCCTTAGTATAGAAAAAGTTTTCCCGGAACACTTCCTTATTATAGGTAGACTTCCCTAATACAGGAAGATTTCCTTATTATAGGAAGAAGTCATCCTTTAGAAAGACTTACTTAACATAGGAAGACTTCCTCATTTTCTTAATATAGGAAGACTGCCTTATTATAGAAGCCTTGCTCATTATTAAGACTTCGTTCATATATTTTATAAATCCATCTATTCTAATACAGAATACGCTGAAGCTATAAGTCTAACTATTTTAAACCAGAATAGACTGAAACTATAGCTTCAGAATAGACTGAAGCTTTAGCTCCAGCTTTACTATCTCTATTAGATTTCTACTTTCTAATACCTCATGTTTTTAGCTTCACTGTTTTTCCTCAACTGTAAGAAACCTCAAAATTACATACTAAATGCTTTCCGAAAATAAACAAAAATTCTTAATCAGTTGTTTAAAATCTATTATCTATTTTAGGTTTGTTTTTTCAAAATCTTATCAATAAATTCGATACAAGGCTGCAAATAGTTAAGTTTTCCCACAAAACAGCCAAAAACCAACCAAGACACGGCATGAACAATTTTAAGTCTTTTTTTTATTTGTTCTCAACTTTAGCGTTTATTTAATACGCATACCAAATTGTAAAATTTTGCGTTGTTTTATTATCTTAATACAATATTTTGTATTAAGAACAACAAAACAAAGGAAATAAAACTAAACCCGATAACATAAAAAGAAATAAAATGCAAAAGTATGTATTAAAAAAATTCATTTCAAAAAGCGAACGCAACCAAAGGGGCATAAAATAATTGTAAGTCATGATAAGCAGAAAATTACAAACAACACGAATCAAAAAACAAGATATCGGTACAACCTACACCGCCAGCATAAATGATACAACCACTACTACTACTACTACTACTACTGCTAGTCCTTGTTGCACTCGTAAAATTTCAACCACGAGTAGAACTTTAACTACTTCATGTAGAGTTTCATGTACAGCAGACATGTTACACTGGCACTACTCAACTCATACTCCCGGTACTACTACTACTACTGGCGGACTGCCATTATAAATGTAATAAATGAAAAACAAAATAGTAGATTCTAAAGGCAAACAGACATACAGACAGTCAGTCCTACAATATATCCTCAACATTTACTAACTGACATCTAGACAAACAGACAAGCCAACTAATACAAAAATACTGCAACTCTCTAGTGTAGTAAGAAGAGCCCAAAAGATCCCTTTTAGTACTTGCATTAGTTGAGGTACTAAAACTGAGTTTAACTTGCAGCAACTGCCACTAAGAAACATCAACTACAGAGCTACAAAGAACAGCAAAAAAATCAATCTACTAAAGTTAAACTATGAAATCAGTTTAATGATCTAGAGGCTATAAGCCATAAAATCATTATCGCCGATAAATTGTAAAAAATGTTTAAAATTAACAACTACAACAGGGCTCCAAACAGCTACGTTCTCGCTCAGCAGATGCATAGTTACAGATACAAAACTCTGCACATCCCTGTGTACTTTTTTAAATGCTGGTATGACTCATCTAAGGCACGGCCATAGCATGCTAATTTTAAACAAATTCATATCGACACTTGTAAACTATTTCTATTTAATGTTAGCACAATTGGAAAACGAGGGCTGTTTAATAGGTTTGGTTTTATTTTTATGGAATTCGTTTTATTTGCATGTCTTTAGGCTGGCCACGACTGACACAATAGGGAAATAAATTATATATAGTTGAGTAAATATGAATGAAAAAAAAAAATAAATAAGGCCAAAAATTATAGACAATTTTAATGTGGGTCTGGTTTGTTGTGTAATTCATTACTTTTTTAGCTTCTTCCTTAAGAAAATTACAGGTTTAATATAAACTAAAGTAAGAAAATTGCATGTTCAGTTGGACTATAAATAAACCCTACAACAGAATTAAATATGTCTAGCACCTAATCTAAACAGAATAGATAGGAAGACTTCCTCAACATAGGAAGACTTATATAAAAGAAAGTCTCCCTGAATATAGGGAAACTTGTTGAAAATAAAAAGACGTCCTTATAGGAGGACATTTTCAACATAAGAACACTTTCTTAACATAGAAAAACTTGCCTAATATAGGAAGAATTCATTAACATTAAAAGACTTCCTTAACATAACATAACATAAGAAGACTTCCCTAATATAAGAAGAACGCAGAAGAAAGAATTTCCTAATATAAGAAGACTTCCTTAACATAAAAATACTTCCTGAATATAGGGAAACTTGCTAAAAAAAAAATAGGAAGACATCCTTAATATAGGAAGACATTTTAAACATAAGAAGACTTCCTTAACATAAAATAAAAAGCTTCCCTAATATGGGAAGACTTCCTTAATATAGGAAGAATTCCTTAACATAGGAAGACTTCTAATTAAAGGAAGACTTCTTGAATATAGGAAACCTTACTAAATGTAGGAAGACTTCTTCAATATAGAAAGACAACCTTAACATAGGAAGACTTCCTTAATATAAAACTACTTCGTAATATAGGAAGACTTCCTTAACATAAGAAGACTTCCCTAATATAGGAAGACTTCCGTAACATAAGAAAATTTCCTTATTATAGTATATATATCCTAAAGGAATATAGGAAGACTTCCTTAATCTATGAAGACTTCTTTAATATAAGAGGTCTTCCTTATACATGGAAACTTCCTGAATATAGGAAGACTTCCCTAACATAGGATGACTTTCTTAAGTTCCTTAATATAGGAAAACATTCTAAACATAAGAAGACTTCTTTAACATGCGATAAATTCCTTAACTATAGCTCTCCTTCTCGTTGCAGCCTAAGTTTTCCTAATCATTGCATTTTATATGTTTTTTTGTATGCTTCAGTATTCAGTGCCCTAAGTTCTTCAAGTGTTACAAACTTGAAACTTATTGTACTGCAATGTGTTGTAGTGCATTTCAAACGACGTATTTATACAGCTTGAACTTCAATTAAAGGTTTTATATTTGTAGCTTGCTATGAAAATGAAAAATACTTTAAAACAATACTAAAACCACTAATTACTAGATCATGTTTTAGTTTTTTTTTTCTGTGTCTCTGCACAAACATTTCCATACACATGAGTACTTCTATGAGACACGTAGTGAAGTACCAAAAGCAAGTACCCTTATTTGGCTCATTTGCTGATGGTGTCTTTTACATGTTTTTTTGTTTAAACATTCTTATTCATCGTACTCTGCCACTGCTATTTACTACCAACACCGACACCGCCATTGCCATTAATTTTTTTGCTGCCTTAACTGTGTTTTGGGGGTTATCATGGTCTCGGTACTCTGCTGTCTGGTTAAAATATGTAATTGTCTGTCTGTCTTTCCGTTTATAAACTAAGTACCTGGATAAGGTACCAGTACTATAATGTATCCGTATAGTGTTCATGGGCTGTTGTTATAGGTAATATTCATGGTATGATGATGTTTTAATGTTTGTTCTACTTGTAATGTTTATGTTCCTCTTTTTTTTTATTGTTGTTACCCATGGTTGTATCGGTGGCGGCAATTCGTCCACAGCCAGTGAGCGAGTGAGTATTTTCTCAACTATTACTACACATTGTTTTGTAGCGTTTTAATCAATCATTGGTTGGCTCGTTTGACTCATGATCGAAAAATAATTGTAAAACGAAATAAGTAACACGGGACCCAGTTAAAACCTTAAGAATACAGAAATAACAACAACGATGGCATCATCCGTTCATGTCTTTGGGTGTTGTAGAACAATGTTCGGTGCGCACATTTAACGCACGCAATTTTAACGCCACCAGATGATTGTAGCCGTAACTTAAACATAAATGTAGAACAGAATTTAACTCGTAAGACCGAAAAAAAGAAAAAACTACTTTAACAACAACAACAACAATCAGAAAATAAATTTTAAAGAATGTTAAAATATTCACTTTGGTATGCAATGACAGTGATCAAAATCGATTTTAAATTACAGTTCGCAATGAAATAATAATGATGTTGCTATACACAATAATAAAACAGGGCTACGGAATTTCGAGGCAACAGCAGGAGCTTTTCTCACATAGGAAAGCAAACTTCCATTTATAGGAATATTTCATTATGTAAGAAAACTACTTTAGATAGGAAGACTGTTTTATATAAAAAGACTTATTTATATAAGAATACTTTTTCATATTAAAAGACTTTCATAATATTGAAAGAACTCCTTAATATCGCAATACTTCCAAAATATAGGAATACTTCCTTATTATTGAAAGAATTTATGAATATTAAAGGATTATGTTAATAAAGAAGACTTCCTTTTTATAGAAAGATGTCCTTCATTTAGGAAGACTTTCTTTATATTGGAAGACTTCCTTCAAATAAATACAGGAATTCATCATTCATATATTAGGACTTCATATCGAAAGACCTCCTTTATTTAAGAACACTTCCTTTATTTAGGAAGGCTTGTTTCATATATAAGACATCCTTCAAAAATGAAGATTTCCTGCATATAAAAAGACCCACTTCATAGGCGGACTTTCTGAACTTAGGAAAACTTTCTTCTTTTAGAGGACTTCCGTATTTATAAAGACTTCCTTTATTTAGAAAGACTTGCTTTATTTAGTAAGGTTACCTTCAGTTAGGAAAACTTCCTTCATTTAGGAAGACTTTCTTTATTTAAGAAGACGTCCTTCATTGAGGAAGACTTCCTACATATTAAAAAACTTCCTTCATATGAAGATTTCCTTGATATATGAAATATGATATAGCAAGACATCATTCATATATTAGAACTTCTTTAATATTGAAATACTTCTTTTCCTAAGAATACTTCCTTTATTTAAGAAAAACTTATTCATATAAGAAGACTTCCTTCATATAGAAAGACTTCTTCATATAGGAAGAATTCCTTCATAAATGAAGACTTCTTTAATATAGTGAACTTATTTAATATAGGCAGAATTACTTAATATAGGAATTCTTCCTAAATTTGGAAATACTTCCTGCGTATAGGAAGACTTCCTTCATATAGGAAAACTTCCGTCATTTATAAAGAAACCTTGTACATACAGGAATACTTCCTTCACATATGAAGACTTCCTTCATATATGAAGATTTCCTTCATTTAGGAAAAATTCCTTCATATTGAAAGACTTCCTACATTTAGGCAAATTTCCTCCATATTGGAAGACTTCCTTCACTTATGATGACTTTCTTCATATAGGAGAACTTCTTTCATATATGAAGTTTTCCTTCATATAGGAAGATTTACTTCATATAGAAAGATTTGGTTTATATTTAAGACAGACCTCACTAATATAGAAAGATTTCCTTGATATGGAATGACTTTCTTCACACAGAAAGACTTCCTTAATATATGAAGACTTCCTTCTATTGGAATATTAAAAAAAGAAAACTCCTACAAACATATCCAGTACTACGAGTATAAACTTGAAGTAGCTTTTTAAATACTTGTTATATATATAATTATATGCACATTTTATTTGAATTTATTT
Source organism: Bellardia bayeri (assembly GCA_950370525.1). NCBI lineage: Eukaryota > Metazoa > Arthropoda > Insecta > Diptera > Calliphoridae > Bellardia > Bellardia bayeri. Next base: position 16,881,079 of record OX493268.1, on the reverse strand, counting down.
TGCGGTTAGGTCTCTTTCACAATTTGTGCATTGAATTGAGCAATTTTCATATTTCGATGACCTTTGACAAGCAAACAGACACAGCACAGCTAACCAACCATCAAACAATATTTACAAATATTTCTAACCATAGCTCATGTACTTTGTATGCACATAAATATTTGGGTTTGTTCTTCAAAATACAAATTTTTTATTAATATGCATAATATATATTCAGTAAGTATGCAAAGAACAGGGAGTTCCTAGAAGAAGTGTTAATAGGAATTAATCTTAAAAACAGCAAGAGTTTGGCGACTGTTTGAAGAAATAAAGAGCTATGGAATGCTCTAATATATAGAACATTATATCGATGTCTTGTTTGTATGGGAGACTGGAAACGCTTTACTTCCTTATACTTTCTATAAGGCGTGATCCATTTCGAGGTTCCCTACTTTTTTAAACAAAAAAAAAAAAAAAACACAAAAAATTCAAATTTAATTTGAAAGAGCATTCTTTGGCATTAATTTTATGTCTTTCAAATGTTGGCAGTTGCTACGACGCAAATGGTCTATCCGTTGAGTCCAATTTTCGATAAATCGTTCGAGCATTTCGACTGGTAACTAGCGAATGACACGCGTGATGTTTTCCTCCAATGACATATCCCCCACAGGAAAATGTCTAACGGTGTGATATCAGGCGATCTTGGTGGCCAATCGACCGGCCCAAAACGTGAAATTATCTTCTCAACGAAGTGTTCTCTCAATAAATCCAAATTAATGGTGCAAACGGGAGTTGGGCTTTCTTTGTGGAAAGTACAACATTAGTTGGAGTCATTAACAGGGCATTAGTATATTTAGAGCAACTAAATTAGCAGGAATAAAATCTTATTTTTGGAAACACCCTTTTGCCATCCACATAATATTATTATTGTTATTAATATTTGAATTTTGTTTAAACACACATACAGTCATGCATCATTCATTTTATGTATAATGTATGTTTATGTATTTGTTTGTTAAAAACCGCACGAATATTAAACATACAACATATTGCACATACAAAATTTAAATAGGACGCGCGCCATCTACCTCGCCTACCCTACATGCCACATACTAGAGCCTCCTCCACGAACTTTAGCAGCAGCAATGGCAAAATTCTGCATTTCTCACTCCTCTGAGCTTTATAATTTAAAATGATGATCTAAATATTTTCATACGCGCTGCACTGTATAAAATCGGCAAGTTGTCCAATGTCGATGGGGTCTCAATGCTGTTGTTGCAACAGCAACTACAACTACAATATTTAGAGACATGTATGATTTATTATGTTTTCAGTGGCACGGATTGGTATGGCATGGCATGGTGTGTGTGGTGTGGCGTAGTGAGGCACAGTATATGTTGCTGCAGCTTGGTTAACGTTGCTTACCAACTAAAAGCATTGTTTTGCGCATTTTGTTTAACATTGAATTGTTTTGTATGTGTGGACGTTCGTTTGGCATTCCAAATGCTTTGGCTGCTTGAATGGTTGCCTCAACAATGCTTGATTTAAAGTAGGTTACTCGTAGTTAATAACTATTTATTTATACGTCTGTATAAATTTTTTGTTTCGTTAATTTTTCCAAACAATTTTCTTATAAATTTTTACCTGCTTGACTAGGTTTTTCCTTAGTTGTGGTTTTTCTTTGAACACACACACACTCAAACTAGAGACTCACTTAAAAAACAAAAGCTTACATACATACGTTTTGTTTTACTGGTTATTAAATAAATAAATATATTATAATTGCTTAATTAAGATAAAGTATATTTTTTGTACGGAGTTTGTTGTTGATTTTGAAATGTTTCATTGTTTTGTTTTTGAACTTGACATTGATATGGAGAGGGTAAGTTGTAAATTGTTGTATGTAATAGTTTTATAATTGTGTTACTGAAGTTTGTCATTTTTTGTTTGTTGTGGTTGAAGCGGAAATGCAAAAGGAAATTGTATATTTATGAATTTATGTTGCCAAGACATTAATGAATAGCAAATACCTAGAGAGTCTTAGTTCTAGACAATTATTAAAGCTAAAACAATAAAACTTGTATGTTTTGTTTAGGTTTATGGATTTATACAGCAGCTAATTACGAAGCTTTAGTTTGTATGTAATTTTTTATTTTATTTTTAAAACATATATTCAAATCTTTTCTATGTTGTATAGTGTAACCTGAGCCAATTATTTTGTCAAATTACTTTCAAATTGTATTTCCTGACATTACTGGTCTCTGGATTAATTTCATATGCACTGACCTTCTGGCCATTATTCATTACAATTCATGGCAATATGCCATTAATTATGCTGTATATTTCTGTTAACGCAGAAAAATATGCTACTCTTTTCAATCTGAAAGGCCAGCTAAAACTAAGGCCCTAATTTTGTAAAGCACTTGCGTTCAACGCATCACCTACGCTTTTGCGAACGCATCACCAAAAATATGAAATTTTGTAAATCACTACGTCACACAGAGGGATTTGTAATCAGACAATGTTTGGAAAATAATATAAGGAGTGGTCGTAGAATGTTGAAATTTGGCACAGAGCCTTTGGTTAGCTCAATTAAGAAAAATATAAAGTTTCATCAAAATTGGCAACGCCCTCTACCCACCGCCCATGGAGCCCAAAATTTATTTTTGGCCCAAAGTTTTTGGGTTAGCTCAATTAACGCCCACCACTTACTGTCCCATATAACCCATATTATATTTTTTCCCCCAAAATTTTTAATTTCATTGACAGTAAGTTAATAAATCCACATTATTATTGCAATTTATAAGTTCCTTGCACAATTCACTATATGAAACACAAAATGAATTCATTTTAAAAATTAGTTATGTTTAATAATTTTCTTAGACTTTTTTTTGCAAATATTATTATTTCCGAATGCAGTATTTGGTACAAGTTTGGTAAATGATATAATCCTTTTGGCCCCACCTCATACAGAGCATTATCTTAAAGCTATTTGGCTTTGGTGCACAGTACCTTTCATCTTTTGGTAGGCGGGAAGCTACCAATGGATTTTGCCAGCTCTTGTTAAGTTTAATAAACATCTTGATGGAGTAATGCCTCAAATTCTTGGCCTTTCAACATTTTTTAAGTGACCTGAGTTATCTTTGTCTTCCGTGTTAAAATCACACGTTCTCCCCACTTAGAAGAACATGAACAAATTTGTGTTCGTTATTCTTTTTACATTTTGTTCTTGTTTGCACAGACTATTGTCTCTTCAAGTCATGCATCAGGAACCGTAGTTTCTGGAAGCTTTGGCATTGTTGCAATCATTAAACCCGTCAATGTCGAATGATTTTCTTTCTAGTTTGTTGTGCAATGTCTTAGCACTCGTACAAATGTAATCCGTCAGATTTTATTATCAAATTAAAGTCATTCCATTTTAAAAATAAATTATTGAAGCTATTGATATTATAAATACTTTGATTAAAGCTATGTGACTGTAAAAAGTTTTACGATTAAACTGTAGAAAAACAGCAACGATTGAAGGTAAAATATGACTGTAAAAAAGGAAAGCGTAAAGGCAAAGGATTGGACTGTATAAAGACCTGTGATTGAAGCTAAAATGTGATTGTATAAAGACCAAGGATTAAACCCTATAAAGGCCAACGATTAAAGGTAAAATGACCTACGATTGAACTGTATAAAGACCTAGAATTGAAGCTAAAATATGACTGTCTAAAGACCAACAATTAAAGGTATAATACGACTGTATAAAGGCAAATGATTGGACTGTATAAATACCTGCGATTGAAGCTTATAAGTGACTGTATAAAGACCATGTATTGGACTTAATAAAGGACTACGATTGAAGGTAAAATTACCAACGATTTAACTGTATCAATACCTAGAATTGAAGCTATAATATGACTGTCTAAAGACCAAACATTAAAGGTATAATACGACTGTATAAAGATCAAGGATGAAAATGTATAAAGGGTTGCAATTGAACCTAAATTATGACTGTAGAAAGACCAACGATTGATGGTATATTATGACTGTATTAAGACCTAGGTTTGAACTGTATAAAGGGCAACAATTAAACCTAAATTATGACTGTATAAAGACCTACAATTGAAGCCAAAATATGACTGTACAAATCAATACGATTGAAGCTAAAATATTACTGTATAAATCAAAAAGATTGAAGCTAAAATATTACTGTATAAATCAAAAAGATTGAAGCTAAAATATTACTGTATAAATCAATATGATTGAAGCTATAATGTGACTGTATAAAGACCTACAATTGAAGCTAAAATATGACTGTACAAATCAATACGATTGAAGCTAAAATATTACTGTATAAATCAAAAAGATTGAAGCTAAAATATTACTGTATAAATCAAAAAGATTGAAGCTAAAATATTACTGTATAAATCAATATGATTGAAGCTATAATGTGACTGTATAAAGACCTACAATTGAAGCTAAAATATTACTGTATAAATCAATATGACTAAAGCTAAAATATGACTGTATAAATCAATATGATTGAAGCTAAAATGTGACTGTATAAAGACTTACGATCGAAGCTAAAATGTGAGTGTTTAAATCAAGACGATCGAAGCTACAATATGACTGTATAAATCAATATGATTGAAGCTAAAATATTACTGTATAAATCAATATGACTAAAGCTAAAATATGACTGTATAAATCAATATGATTGAAGCTAAAATGTGACTGTATAAAGACTTACGATCGAAGCTAAAATACGACTGTATAAATCAATACGATTGAAGCTAAAATATTACTGTATAAATCAATATGACTAAAGCTAAAATATGACTGTATAAATCAATATGATTGAAGCTAAAATGTGACTGTGTAAACCTTACGATCGAAGCTAAAATATGAGGGTACAAATCAATACGATTGAAGCTAAAATATGACTGTATAAATCAATACTATTGAAGCTAAAATATTACTGTATAAATCAATATGACTAAAGCTAAAATATGACTGTATAAATCAATATGATTGAAGCTAAAATGTGACTGTAGAAAGACTTACGATCGAAGCTAAAATGTGAGTGTTTAAATCAAGACGATCGAAGCTACAATATGACTGTATAAATCAATATGATTGAAGCTAAAATATTACTGTATAAATCAATATGACTAAAGCTAAAATATGACTGTATAAATCAATATGATTGAAGCTAAAATGTGACTGTATAAAGACTTACGATCGAAGCTACAATATGACTGTATAAATCAATATGATTGAATCTAAAATATAACTGTATAAAAACATATGATTAAAGCTTAAATGAATCTAGAATATGTCTGAACAGAGGCCTGCAATTGAAGTTGAAATTTATTAGTTTTGCCCCATAATAATAACAAAATTTTCCAAAGTCAAATGGCTTCGCAGATTAGTCTTAAGGCAAAATGTAAAATATTGGATTGCTCAATAAAACTGAATTTTATTATTAAAAAATATAAGTAAAGAAACATAGCATATGCAAATATACCTGTTTGACAGTTGTCGAGGGTCTTCAAAAAAAGCTCCATTCATTCTACGTTGATATAACATATCTAAATGTGTTCCATAGGCGGCCAAAATAAATAGCCCGAAATATTACATAATAAATTGAAAACCCTATAAATAACGTGGAAAATCTTATCAAAAGTATACAAACATGAAATTGTAGGAAAAAATATAATTTTATTTCACATTTATGACGGACCTCTTAAAATCATGCAAAATAACAGTTTGCACAGATTTTTCTACAGTTTCTCGTTTAAACACCGGCCAGCAGTAGTACTTTGCTACGGGGTAAAAACTAATATTTTAGCCACTTGCCACACAAGTGTAGTAGTGTATATGACTATTTTTTTTTAATAGTTTTGGTCCTTACTTTAGTACTTTATTTGCAGTTTTTTTTTTCTGGTAGAAAATTTGGAAAAAAAAAGTTTTTGTGCATGCGGTTTTTTGAGGTTTAAACAAGAAATCATTTTCATCAAAATATTGCAACAGGGCTGATGAGAGGAGAGGTTAGAGTTAAAGTTCCATATGAAAGCAACATATTTCAGGACGAAGTAGTTTATGGATTCTTTTATTGCAAACAGGAGCGTAACCAGGCACATGTGAAAGGGTGAAGTTTGGTTTGTATAGCAGGACAATTTGTAATTATAATTTAAGTTTTATTAGAATAGAAAGGAAACGTAACAACAATTTAGTAAAAACAAATTTGGTTTCAGTTTTCCTCTAAACTAAAACTTTAAAAACCTGCTGTTACGCCCCTAGTTTTTGTATTTATGTATCTAATATTCAAAAATTCCGGTATGCACATACCTTTGACTGTGTGATTTTTTTTTTGTTTGTTTGTAGTAGTAGCTAAGCACTAAAGTGAATCCCTAGTTACTAAAAACTGTGTTGAAACACCAAAGAATAACTGAGAAATTGAATTTTCTTTTACAGGCTGCTCAATTGGTATTATGGCATTTGAGTTAGTGATTTTTTTTTTTTTCAATATTTTCATCACATCACATTGCAGGGAATTCATTGCATTCATGGCATCACCAACAAATGTTGCTTGATATGATTTATCAATGTCATAATATGCACGATTTTATTTCATTTGTGCACAATTGTCAGGAGTTCTGTCAGTTTTATTACGGTTTGTGTAGAATACTTTATATGGTTAAATATTTGTATAGAACGGTTAGTTTTTATTCGCTTTTATATTTAAAAAAAAAAGGCATGAGTTAGAAGAATTAGAATTTTAAATAGAATATGTAAAAACTATTTTTAATAAGGATTTACACAATATCAAAATGTCTTTAAAATTTCTTCTTCATACAAGTTTCTTCTTTTTTCTAAACTCAAATTTATATTTGTTTATTTAAGTATTTAAATAAATTAAATTAACTTTATATTTATTTTTAGGCAAAAGCGTTTTGGCTGCCCCTTCTCCACCCAAAGATGCGCCCGGTGAAATGGGCAAACCAGTAAATCTGCCTGCCAATATGACTGCCGATATGAAAAAAATGGTCGATGATGGCTGGCAAAAGAATGCCTTTAACCAATATGCTTCCGATATGATATCCGTACACAGAAATCTGCCAGATCCCAGAGATGCTTGGTAAGTAAATACATATTCGCTTATAAATAGCATTAAGATCTCGAAGATTTTGTTATTAAACCCTCTAGCCAATGAATAAAGACTGTACGAAGGTCTACGATTGAAGCCAAAATATAAAGACCAACGACAGAAGCTAGAATATGAATGAACAAAGACTGTATAAACACCAGTAATTGTAGCTGTAATACGACTCAATAACCCTCTATAAAGACCTCAATTGAAGCTGAAATATGACTGAACAAATACTGTATAAAGACCAACGATTGAAGCTAGAATATGATTGAATATAGACTGTATAAAGGTTTACGATTGAAGCTAATAATTGATTGTATAAAGTTCTACAATTTAAGCCAAAATATAACTGAATAAAGACTGTATAATCACCAGCAATTGAGGCTAAAATACGACTCAATTACCCTCTAACCTACGATTCAAGCGGTAATATAACTGAATAAATACTGTATAAAGACCAACCAAATTAACAACAAAATTCGACTGAATAAACCTCTAAAAGTACCAACGATTAAAGCTAAAATATGACCGAATAAAGATTGTATAATAACCTTAAATTGAAGCTCAAATATAAATGAATAAGGACTGTATAAAGATCTACGATTTAAGCTAAAATATGATTGAATATAGACTGTATAAAGTCCAATGACTGAAGCTAGAATACGACTGTAACAATACGGTATAATATTTGACTGTATAAAGATCTATGATTTAATTGAAAATATAACTGAATAAAGACTGTATCAACACCAGAAATTTAAGCTAAAATACTGAATATCACTGAATAAATACTGTATAAAGACCAAATAAATTGAGTATAAAATTTGACTGAATAAACCTATGAAACCTTGAAGCTAAAATATGACTGAATAAAGATTGTACGATTAACTCAAATATAACTGAATAAAGACTGTACAAAGGTCTACGATTGAAGCTGAAATATAATTGAATATGGACTGTATAAAGACTAACGATTGAAGCTGGAATATGTCGTTTTAAAGATCTACTATTTGAACTTATATATGATTAAATAAAGATTGTATAAAGACCTACTATTTAAGCTGAAATTGGACTGTATAAAGTCCTCCAACGAATTTAACTGTATAAATACCTGTAGAAGGTTTATAATTCAAATATTAATATTATTAAAATATGACAGTAGAAATACCTGAGATTGAAGCTAAATTAAAAATGTTCAAATATCAACTGTTGAAGCTAAAATTTCAATGTTTAAAAACCTAAGTTTAAAACCGAAATGTAATTGAACCAATATCAATTCAAATGACAGCAAAATGACAGTGAAATAAAGAAAAAAGTGCAATTATTGCAAGAAAACTCTTGGATCAACAACCAATTATTAACACTATTTTCTCATCACATCATTTTGCTACCCCAACTAGCCAAACTCTTGCCAAGTCATTGTACCCTAATATAAATTGAAAAATTAGTTTCTTACAACAGCCTTGAATGTGAACATTTTATTACCACACGTTTATCATGTTGTTTATTAATGAAAATGTGCGAAAAGAGGAGTTAAAAGTCATTTATTTAAATGACGTTTCATAATAGTTTTCAACTCACCGACAACAGCAAACACACCGAAAACCATATTGACATATGTCTAAGAAACACTTTAGATTAAATTACATGCATTCTTCAGCGTAAAAGCCACAGCAACCGCCAACACAAAAAAAAAGTAAAAGAAACACGGTTAAAAATTCCTTGAAGTTAAATGAGAAATGACTAACTGCAAGCAAGTCATGTAATTTACAACAAGTGCGTTTCTTTGAACTAGATTTTTTATGTTTGTTTCTTTTTTTACACAGGTGTAAAGAGCCGGGACGTTATCTAAAGGATCTACCAGCCACTGATGTAATTATTTGCTTCCACAATGAGGCGTGGTCCGTGCTATTGCGTACCGTGCACTCCGTTTTTGATCGTTCACCAGCTCATTTAATCGGCTCTGTAATACTGGTAGATGACTTCTCCGATATGCGTAAGTATAAAATTGTTAAAAATTTAACAGCCACTGGGACAACAGCAAGACTTGATGAATATTATAATATTTAATAATATATCATTTTAAACAACAGAAAAACATGTTAAAGCAAATGCACAGTGGTTTAAGAAGGCTGTAAAAGAAGGAATTGAATTCTGAATTAGAACTGAACTAAAACTGAACTAGAACTGAATTATAACTGAATTAGAACTGAACTAGAACTGAAGTAGAACTGAACTAGAACTAAACTACAACTGATCAACACATTTCTAGCAGTTATATTTTCTACCACTGTGCATTAGGGAGTCCCAAAAATTTTTTTCTTTCTGATTTTCATAGGTGCTCAATCATACTTTAAAAGCTTATAGGGTAAAGTATTTTGGATTTTTTTTTTAAGAATTTTCGGAATAGGTTTAGAGGTCGCCCAAATGGAGTTTTCATAAAAAACCGGAGTTCTCGGCCTTTTTATTAACTTTACTCATAACTTGGTTAATACCACGGGTTTCTTCACTCCTGAGGAAACAGATTTAAAGAAAAGTATCCAAGCGTTATTCCTGTGTGCAAAACTTATATGTTTTGGTGCTGAGTTTACTCATTTAATTACCCTAAATTACAAGTTTTCGTAATTTTTTCAAAAATTTTGTAATAACGCTTTACAACTTTTTAAGTTTAAATAAAAACGAAAAAAAAAACTAATGGCGCAGTTTGAAAGACAAATTAATTCTAATTAATATGAATAAACAATTTTTAAATTTGTTCTTATCGTTCCTGAGTTATATCCGTTTTTATCTTTATACCCAGTATATAAGCTGTTTGCCAGTTCACCAATCATACCCATTAAAAAAATAAACTTTTCTTTTGCTCTGTGAAAAATCATTTATTGAGGTTCTTGCGATGTAATTCTATACCTTGCAAGAAATTCGGGAAATCAGTTTCAGAAGTTGTGACATTAATATAAATATTAGCCAAAAGCACACCTCGTTCTGCCACATAATTTTCCATGTATAATTGTTGAACTTTTTTCTTTGCCTCTTGAAATGACTTGTTGGCTGACCAATTCTCCGGATTTATTTTTAAAAAATTGATTGAAAGTTACATTTGCTACTTCATAATCGCTGTACGGGATATCTGCAAGTTTTTTGGTCATCACAAAACGCTAAGGCATCCAACTTCGGAGTTAAGTACCACTGATGACCTAGAAAAGTTTTAAGCGAGACTTCTGCAACTGCTTTATTAGTAATTTTATAACTATCCAATGCCTTTAATATGCTCAGATCATTGAAAGAAGCGTATGGAGGGCACTGGTAGAGGTACCAATATTTAATATACTATATATTCTTAAAATAAATGAACTAAATTCAAGCAAGGCATCAACTGTTGATTTGTCTATATAAGATTGCAACTGGTTTCCGAAAATGCATATTTTCAAGGAATAGATAATTTTCATCATCCAGCGTGCCCGATTGATAGCTCCTGGTGCTTTTATTGCTGGGTAGGGCATAGATTTATCATCCAAAACGATTAGACTCAGTTGGAGTAGTGCTTTATAGTCCTCTCTTGGTTACGTGTCTTCAAGTTGGTCTTTAATAAAATTGATTAAGTCATCGCTTATTGGTTCCGGAATAATCTTTTGAACAATTTTGTGATTTATGCAGTCGGAAAAACTAGACTTGTTAATAGACTTTGCTGTTCAATATTAAACCTGAAGATATTGGGAAAAATCCATTTAAACGGCGGATTAAATTGAAATGATATTCGCAGAAATCACCTTAAAGACCCAACTACATATTAAAATTTATGGAAATATACAATAATTATAACGAAAAAAGTATCACCATTTTTAAGGTACAAACTATAAAAATAGTGTAGCTCGGAAACTGTAGGACAAAATTCCATTTTTCTTTTTCTTAATTGTTTAGAACTTATCGGTATTCAAAATCGCGTTACTAGTTCTTATACCTTTCATATAAATTTGAAAAGTAATAAACCGTTTTTTACAGAATTTGTTAAAAAAAAATTACAAAAATACTTAATATGTGGAAACGTAATGGACAAAAAAAGTTTTTGCATATGGAAATAAAGTTTAGGCAATTTTCTTTAGAAATATTCGGTGAAAAAATTAAATGAACGTGGTTATTGACAAAGTTATGAGTCAAGTTTGAAATAAAGGCTGAAAAACCAGATTTTCACAAATACATGATTTGCGCGACCTCTAAACCTCTTCTTAAAAATCTAAAAAAAAAAAAAATTCAAAAATACTTGAGCCTCTGAAAAAAAAAATTTTTGGGACACCCTACTGTGCATTGCCAGAAATAACAAACAAAGAAAATCGCTTGATGAGATTTGCTATCATGTAAAGTAGAATGCCAAGCATTACTAGTAGGGGGCTGTTGGTAGGCATTTCAAAGCATCGCGCAAACAACGTTTACGCTTAATACATTTCTTATGCAGGACGAGACAGCAGGAGAAGACGAGTCCCAGACAAGTAACCATAGTGTGATTATGCTCTTGTATTGTCTTAAAAACGTGATTGATTGTTGCACGTGTCTTGCATTTCAAATATGTTGCAAACAAACAAAAAGCAACAAAATTTTCAACATTATTGTTTACACGATATTGCTGTTGTTGGTATTTTATTAAAAAAAATTTCATTCAGTTGGTCATTCATTTATTATTCAACTCCTTCTTGAACCAAGTTTACATTATTATTATTATTGTTATTATTATTATTTTGCTCACTTTTCTCTGTGTGTTCTTTTTTTTCTGTTTCCATTTATTTTAGCTCATACGAAAAAACAATTGGAAGACTATTTTGCTGGCAATCCAAAGGTTAAAATTTTACGTGCACCAAAGCGTGAAGGTTTAATACGCGCCAGACTACTCGGTGCACGTTATGCCACATCGCCTGTATTAACATATTTAGATTCTCACTGCGAATGCACCGAAGGTGAGTTTTGCAGATCACTGTTCATTATGCACATTGTGTTTTGTTTTAATTTTAATTTTTTTTTTTTGCATTTTTCCATTTTACATTTTCCCCCAGTTTTATTTTGAGTTTAATGTGATGTGAGTGAGTTTCTCAAAAGATTGACTGACTAACATTCATTCAATTCAATTCAATTGTTTATTTACGCTGGGTTTGTGTTTTAAGTATAAATAGTTCAGAAACAAAAATGTTTTAAGCTTGCAGCAGTACTAAATGGGGTTAAAAGTTTTAATTGTCATTGATTAAGTTTACACAACATTTATTTTAAGCTTTGAATATTGCATTAGAGAGGGAACCTTGGTTGGAATTTGTTGATAATCGATTGAACGATTTGCATAGAACTAAAGCATTATTGCAGAGATATGCTTCAATTGGCAAAGTTATTACACAGATAGAAATCTAGTCTAATTTACAAACGTTGAAATCTATTGAATATAGATACGAAGATTCATTAATATAAAATCTGGGGAGAGTTTTCTATTTAGTTGTTTTTTCCCAAGAAAAGTGTCTTCTACAAATATCACTTATTCCAAAATTAAAAATTCTTTTAAAAATTTCTGTTTACTTATTCCAACACACACATCTCTTTATCACACACTTAGCAAGTGTTGGAGTATGACAATTTTCCACAAAAAAAAAAAACACAAACAAAAAATGAATTATAACAATTATATTACATAAACGAAAAGATAATCAGGGGTGTCATAGAAACCAATATTGTCAGAATTGCTTTTAAAATCGCCAAGAAAAAATGCTTTGGTGTCATAGGGCGGTCACTGCTACACGTTCAATATGACACCCCTGAATATATGGACAAACAGACAGCCAGACACCCATTTTACAAAAAAGAATTTCATATACTTCAGATGTCTATTCAACCGTAAATTGAGATAAATTATTTAGGATTAAAAAGAAATGAACAAGAAATTAGATTCTCCACTTACATTCATGTTGCTATAGCCATTAAACGTACATACAACATGAAACATATGTATGTATGTATGTATGTATGTATGTACATCTGAGACCAGCAAATCATCAATCATAAAGCTGAATTGAACAACAAAAAAAAAAAAACTCCATGAAAATTGAAATTTAATTTTTAAATAGAAAATCTTCAAGAAAAAATAATTACGTTAGCAAATTACACAAAATGCGGTGAAAATTAAATAAAACATGCTACAATACCTTAGAGTTTTTCTTTGAAAATAAAGCAATTAGAAATGAAAAATTAAACAATATATACATAATTATTTTATTAAAAGAGAAATTCAATTCAATTATGTTGTCAAATTAAAACCACAATGAAGCAATCGACACACAGAAATTTAATTTAATAAATATTTTTACATAACATTGATTTTAAGCAGAGTAAGAAAGATTAAATTATATGAGAATGGAATGAATTTATTTGAGGAAACATATAAATAATAGAATAGAAGAATAGAATAATCTTCTCTATGGACAAGCCGCCTTTGCTGGTCTTCTCTTGTTTTTGGTCTCGTCTTTAAATAATTCACACTTGTTGGTCTCATCTATGGACAAGACATATATTTTTGTACTCCTCTATAGATGATGCACGGTTTTTTTTTTTTTTGAAGAGAAGTAACACACACTCAGGCAATTAATATGCCTATAGATAAATACTTTCTTTGGAAAGATAGATTGAAGAAGTAAAGGTGGTGAAAGTAGAAGAAAGCTTTTTTTTTATATCACAACTCTGCAATTGCGCATTATGTTTGTTTTTAGTGTAGAATTGCAGCGCCTCTGGTGGTGAGTAGGCGCATTAATGTTAAGGCTTCATTTTATAGCCATTATTTAATTATTTTACTTCGGTGGCGTTTGAATGCTATACCACCGAAGTAGGACGCTGCACAGTGGACGAAATGGTGAATCTAGCGGTATTTAATTATTATCTCGGCTGTTTCTTATTCGATTTTAGCCAAACTTTCAGGGAGAGTAATTTTTATATCTCCTAACATATTTCCAAAATATCAGACAAAACGGCCGACTATATAGTATATTTTCCATACATATATACAAAAAACACTTTTTTTTATCTAATATGAAAATTTTTTTAATAGGAAATTATTTTAGACAGTTCAAGAGAGCTAACTAAGTTAATACTGTTATATTATTTAGAGTCTGAGCTACTATTATCTAATATTTCAGAATATAAATCGGCATCTGAAAGAAGATTTAACATCTCTTTATCCAATATTTTTTTTGTAAACAACAAAGATGCACTTTTAGATAAATAAGATATCAGAGGATCAGCTGAAACTAATAGTGCGTGCATTAAGTCCTCTATTGTGTGTTGTCGCTAAGTTTTGCAAGTATGATGCAGCCGAAAATTTCGGCAATCCTTGTTCCTTGGTTCTAGAGCTCCTCCGAGAACATGCCAATTGGAAGTGCATTACTGTCTATTATGCCTGCACCATGTATTAAAATTTTATGCACGGAACTAGGCATGTAAAACCAAGGATATTTTTCGTCCAGTATTAGTTGTAGAATCAACCAATAAGAGTGGCCCATCCAGCCATTCTTTGTTTTTTGTTTTAAAAATTTTAAGACTTCTGTTACTCGCTTTCCACTTTTCCACCAATTTTCTGATAACCTGTTGGCAATTTCTATGTTTTTTTCCGCTGTATAGTTGTTCCTATCAATTATATTAGTAAATATATGAGACTCCACTGCAGAAAACTTTTTTAAAGGGGCAGACTCTTCCTGCCACACTAAAAAGAGGCTACGCTTGAAAACGGACATTGTTCCTGAAAAATTAAATTGCATAAAAACGGGCACATGCTTCTCGACACTTGATGATCACAAAGCACAATATTTACAAAAAACTAGGCCGAATACCGTTGAAACGGCTGGGAATCGAACCCGGGCTACAAATACCAACTCATGCTTAATAATCAAATGCCCTAACCAATTAAGCTACAGCATCCATGTTTGTTGGTCTCCTCTAAAGACGAGCCATATTTTTTGGTCTTGTCCTTAGATGATTCACGTTTGTTAGTCTCATCTATGGACGACCCACATTTGTTGGTCTCCCCTATAAATAATCCGCGTTTGTTGATATCCTCTATAGGCGGTCCACGTTTGTTGGTCTCCTCTATTGATGATCCACGTTTGTCGTACTCCATTAAAGACGAGCCAAATTGTTTGGTCTCCTCTATGGTTCACGTTTGTTTGTCTCATCTATAGACGAGCCAGGTTTGTTGGTGTCATTTATAGATGTTCCACGTTTATTGATCTCCTCTATGAACGATCCATGTAGGTTAGTCTCATGTATAGAAGATCTACCTTTGTTGGTCTCCTCTATAGATGATCCGCATTTTTTGTTTTCCTAAATGGATGTTACACCTTTGTTGGTCACCTCTTTATATGATCCACGTTTGTTGATTAAGTAAATTCAATATAAAATTGTTTACCTTTCTCTTATACAAAAGTGAAACTACTTCAGTTTCATAGCAATACAAAATAAAAATACAAATGTACGATTTTTTTTTTTTTTTAATAACTAAAATCATTGAAAATCATCTCACATTATTCATTTATTTATTTATACTTGTAAAATACTTTCTCATTTATGTTTAATGTCATTCGTTTATCACGCATTAGGTTGGCTAGAACCATTATTGGATCGTATCGCTAGAAATTCTACCACCGTTGTCTGTCCTGTTATAGATGTTATCGATGATACTACACTTGAATATCATTATCGTGATTCGGGTGGTGTTAATGTAGGCGGTTTCGATTGGAATTTACAATTCAATTGGCATGCGGTGCCCGACAGAGAAAAGAAACGTCATAAGGTAAGTTGGATTTTGTGTTTTCTATTATTGGTATTTAAAATTTTCAGTTAAAAAAATCATTACCATCCCATTTGGTTTTAAAACTTAAGCATTATATTAACCTTTGGGGCTTTTTGAATTATCTTTGATATCCGTTTTTCCAAAGTTTATCCTTTTTTGTTTGCAATACATTTTAAGAGATTTTTGAAATGTTTTGTTATATTATTTAAAAATAAACTATCTGTCTTAAATTGTTTATTTTTATTTGTATTATATTTCTTTTTATGTGCTTAAATTTATAAAACATTTTTCTCATTTGGTTGTCTTAGATAAACAACAAAAAATATTTTTCATGCCCGGCCTACGTGACTGTTTTATAGATTAGAACTTTTTATATGTATGTATTAACTACCAAACTCTAAACACTATTTCCACTAAATTTGCCATTTATTTATAACAAAATGTCTGAAACAATTGAACATGTCTAACCTTGACCCTTTTTGGGGGGCAGTTGAAAACGGGTCGGTTAATGCTGTGGTAGATATTGACAAAGTGCTCGAAATCACTGATTTGAAATGTTAGATTTTGTTACTAATGAAAAATAAATTGTTAAAGTTTTTAGTTAACTAAGTTTCTTAGCGTCAAATTTTTATGTTTAATGGTTTGTATAATTTAGGAACGGAATCAGACTACAGTTTTAAAAATGGTCCTTCGTAGCTCCATATAGTTGCAAATTCTTTTAAATTCTTTTATGCCATGAATTTTTAACGTTGCTTACAGAAAATCAGCAATTTTGTAAATCAAACAAATAGCCAAATTCGTTGTTCTCCGCTATGGACAGTCCACGTTAGCTTGTCTTCTCTAAAAACGATCCACGCTTGTTGATCTTCTCTTTAGACGATCCAGGTTTGTTGTTTTTATCTGCAGACGATCAACGTTTGTTGGTCTCCTCTTTAGATTGCCCAGATTTGTTGGTCTCCTCTATAGACTTTACACATTTGTTGGTCTACTCCAAAGATGATTCACATTTGTTGGTCTCCTCTATGAAATATCTACGTTTGTTGGTCTCCTTTATAAAAGATCCACCATGTAGGTCTCCCAATAAATAATTCGCGTTTCTTTGTCTCTTCTAATAAAATCTGCTTTTGTTGATCATGCAATGTTATGAAATGAAGAATACAAAATCATCACCAATTTTTTGTTGTCTTGTTCTACTCTATTATACTTAAGCTGGGCCACCCCTGCAAAACTAAAATAAAACGATTTTCATATGCGTACGTGTGAGCTTAAACCTTTAGATTTTATTATAAATCTTTTTCCCGTCTGGTGTCCTTAGATTATGCGTTTTTCGTTTAGTTTTTATTTTCATTTCGGTCGTTTATCCCCAACTTTTCTTTATGTTTGCATATATTCTTATAATAGGATTAAAGTTTGATGATATTAAGGACTTTTAGGTTTAATGGCAACCAATCCTAAAAGCAAGAAAATTGTTATACTTGCCATGTGCTTGTTAATGGCGCAAAAACGTTTAGAAAATTAAGACAAATGCTAAAACAAATAGGGCATATTTCAAGCTTAAATAGGAAAGACAAGTGGAAATTGTATGAGAAAAGTCAAAAACAAAAGGAAACGGAAATGAAAAATAATTTATAAAAGAAAATAAATTGAACAAAAAAATACTATAGCTGCATATAAAGAAACTGTTTTAATAAATGACCAACATACTTTTCTACTCTACAACTCTTTGACTGATAATCAAAATCGAAATCACCAGAAAACTCCCACTACTAGCAGTCAAGTGGAAAAATTTCTTTACAAAATACATTATGCTCCTGCAGTTTATAAAGCTGTTATTCCAACAATTTTCTTTAACTTTTTTTTCAATTCTTTGCAATTTTCTTTTTTTTTTCAATAAATTGTATGGAAAATCTAGAGGAAAAAAAAGCAAAAGTTCAAAGAAAATCAATAAATTCTAAACTAACAAAGCCAACATATTTACAATTTGTGCAACATAAAGTTTTGCTATAAAGTTGTTAAACTGAATTATTGGAAAATTGTTCATTTAAACAAAGTTCTACTAACACTACTCTAATATTCAACCAACAACTAACACACTCTTATAATAATTGTAAATATGTATAGAGATTTTTTGCTATAATTGTTTTAGTTTTATTCAAAGCAATCAAATAACTTTATATTTTTCATGCTATTTTTAACTACAATAATAACTTTGTTATATTAATAGAGATTTTTTTTTTATTATTTTAAGTTCATTTCGTTTTAAAAGTTAAACATTTTTAGTTTACTGTTTAAAGGTTAAATGATTGTGTTTTAGTTGCTGTACGAGTTGTAGATGTTGATGGATAAGTAGTAAAGCATAACTTAAGGGGTAAAAATAATAATAATAATAATAAACACACTCATTTACACAGTGTGTTTATTGTTAAACTCAAAGCACAGCTGGGAGTTTGTAATTAATAGGTAATATAAAAAGTGTAATTTGTAGTAAATT
This sequence comes from Bellardia bayeri, assembly GCA_950370525.1. Lineage (NCBI taxonomy): Eukaryota > Metazoa > Arthropoda > Insecta > Diptera > Calliphoridae > Bellardia > Bellardia bayeri. The sequence continues at coordinate 16,862,662 of OX493268.1, read as the reverse complement.
AAATTAAATGTCATTAACATTAACAATTAAGCATTTATTTTTGTGTATAGCTATAATATATAAAATAAAATGTTTGACAATGGATTAAATTATTAAAAGTTAATGTATTACTGCCGTATTTATAAAAAATTAAAGTATACTTCAAGTGTACTTTAAGAAAATTTTGTATGAAAATTTTGTCTTAAAGCACACTTCAAGCCTACTTTATTTTTTTATAAATACGGCAGTTAAAGTTTATCAGCCATGTCACAGAATTTAATTCCGTTCGGAAGTAGAATTAATTTCGTATTTTGCTTCTATAAAAAAGGTAAAACGAAAAATTTGTTCGGGATGAAACCTAGAAATTCTTAAAATTATAATTCCACACAGCAAATTAAAAGTGGTTTCATTCCGAAAAATCTGTTCCTTGTACTTTTTCTATAGTAACAAAATACAGAATTAATTGCACTTCCGAACGGAATTAATTTCTGTGACATAGCTGTATATAATATTTTACAAATTACAGTTATCAATTTCAACTGATCACTTATTAAATTTTAGTTCAAGTTTTGCAAATTGAAGAAAAATTGCATAAGTGCAAAGTGAAAAGTTGATAAGTTGTTTTGAAGAATAGAATAGGGCCCAGTTTAATATTAATGCAAATCAGGAAAGTTTTTTTGTTGCCGTTTCACTAGTTCTAAGGAGACTATAGAGAGCCAATAGCATTTCTGTGGAATAAACCATTAAGAATATGTAATGTAATTTCCTTTTGATCATGTTCTTTAACGTTTTTAAACTACTTTAAGCAATATTTATTAAACATTACATTATTAAATCTTTCTACTCCTTCAATAGTTTTTATCTTTTCAATTACTTGCTTACAAAATCATTTTGTAATTATAGCTAAATATTTTACCATTTTCCTTTGCATACTTATACATTCCCACCCCCTCTCCTTAAATTAATAATTCTAGATTGTAAAGCATTTCACATTTAAATTTTTAATGATATTAATTTACTTGCTTCTCTCCTATTTAGACGTGTCCTTGCATTTTGCTTTTAAATTATTTGAAAATATTTACACAGAGTGTAAATATACCGTCAAAATAAACATTTACTTGCCACTGCTAAACGGTATAGACATTTTCGAGTATATACTCCACCTAGTTTATAGATAGATAATGATGAAGATAATGTTGTTAAATATAATGATGTTGTTGATGAGGTCGATGTTGCTGTCGTACGGAAACTCAGCAACATCATTAGGAAATCCTGGTTTTGTAAATGTGTACAAAAACTTTTCGCTTGTTTTAACAATTGCTCCCTGTGTGCCTGGCTATGAATGATGGGATAGCTGGCTGGTTGGTTGGTTGGCGCTTGTTGTTTAGATAAATGGTATTGACAGCAATAATTTTACTTTGGGCAAGCAATTAAAATTACAAAATATTTCCACAGCAATAGTATTGCAAAATTTTGTAAATGTGTGTTTACAACTTTATGTGCTTTATAATGTTGGTTTAACAGTGGCTGCTTATGGAAACAAAGATTGAAAGTAAAAGCTCTTTAAATTAACATATTTAGCGCAATTAAATTAAGTGCAAATTTTTCAATATTTCAAGTTATCTACCGCAATATTTAGTCCTCAGATTATTAATTTTTTAATTAATTTGAGCTTCTAAGCTTTTCCACTAATTTTTGTTTTAATATAAAACTCCCTCAAATTATTATTGCCACTGTAAATTCGTTTCTCTTAAACTAATATTAATTTGTGGATGTATAATGTGTTTCAAGTCTTTGTTCATTTTTTAATTCAGTTTTTTTTTTTTAACAAAAGCTTTTTTGTTTTGAAAGCTTGTGTTTGAGTTCAATTTAAAGGAATAAAAGGATTTCTTCCTTATTATTTATTGCGCAGTTTTTCTCCCATTTCCTGCCGTTGTTAGTTTTTAATTTTTCTTGCTTCCGCTAACGTTTCTGCCTGTCATGTGTGTGTATGTTTGTTTTGAGTGAGTGAGTGTAATTTACAGGAATACAAAACAAATTGTTCGTTGATATTTCGTTCATTGTTATTAAATACCAGTCTAGATTAATATTCCATATTGTTGTAGTTTTAGCTTTCATCAAGTGTTTTTGTTGTTGTTGGTTTAGTTTATTATTGTTATCCTAGCATAGAAAGGATTGTGTAGGATTGTTGGTGGTGGTGATTTGAAAATGAAACAAAAACTAAGTAGCATTGTTAGACTTTCCGCACATTTCCGTTTTGTATCACATTACATTTGTATTTGTTTAACTTTGTATTTGTTTAACTTTGTTTATGGATAGTGTTAAAATGTGGTCGGGACTTTCATCATTCAAGTTGAAAAATTTCATTTACTTGCCAGTAAACAAAAGATTTTCACAAATTGTACGCTATTTTGTAAATAATTTTTAGTTGAGGGAACATTTATACTAAAGAAATTTCAGAAAATAGCTAATTAGAAACCTTAATACACATAAAGCCTTCGCTTTACCACTACATACCCGGATGACCATTTCGGTTTTTTTATTTTTATATATTTTTATACTTTCTTATTTTTCCAGTGATGAAAGAAAAATTTTTTAAATTTTAAAAAAATGGTACACCCGGTAGGGTATAAGTAAACGACATAAAAGACTTTGCTAAAGCTATGGTTAAATAAAAAAGCACAAGCAAAGCTTTTTAATTCAAAACTTTTTCCATGAGTAGTTTTAATAAAAAAGCTTTATATAATTTTGTATAAAAACATCTTAAAAACATCTATAAATTGTTTATAAAGACTTAAATGAAAAAGCTTGTTAAAAGCTGGCAAACAGAATTACAGTCAATTTAAATGTTTTTAATACAAATAATGATTGCAAGTTTTTCATATCAAAAGCTTGCTAATTGTGTTTTAATACAAGTGTTATCTAAAAGCTTTTTAACACAAAGTTATACGAAAGTAATGCTTTTAAAAAGCTTTTATTATTAAAAAAGCTTTTTTAATTATTTTTCAAACCTTAGTTTGTTAAATAGTTACAACATGAAATAAATAAATAAACATCGATTTAAAGTAAAAATTTGTTAAAATATTTATATTTTCTTTATCAATTCTCCGCAAAAAAAAACACATTAACACCAAATAAAGAATAAACATGATTTGGTTTAAAAAACAAAAACTTATTTTAACAGAAAACTAAAACTATAATATAAAAACGTAATTCATAATTCTCAAGTAATTTGCAAAATTAAAACGTACAGAAATTACACAGACAAACTTAATTGACCAAACGATATTTGACGGCACGTAAAATGGGATATTTGTCACCGGTGCAGAGGCCACGGAAATCATCATAAGACAAATCATATAAAGCAACACCGCCCAAATTGTGATTCTTGGCATAGACAGCCTTATCGGCAGCAGTATCGGGATCTTCATAGGAAACCCAAATGCCATTATTGCCCTTTTTGTCGGCAGCTCTAAAGGCATAAACACCACTGCGGTGGCTTGTATCGATGATCTTTCTCAAAGGAGCATCAGCACCCTTGGCATACATGTTATTGGCATTTGGCAGTAGAGAGCAGGTTTCCTGCCAGCTGTACAAGCCCAAAATCTGAGTGTTAACACCCAAAGGAGCAGCATTTTCTACTTTAGCTACTGGTGGTATACCAGTATCACCGGAATCTTCGGTCAATTTCCAGGGACGGCCATATGTACTAATGCCCAAATTGATTTTGGAGGCGGGGCAACCGTTACGCAGCCAGTATTGTACCTGATAATCAGCATTGAATTCAGGATTACGATCAGCCATAGGATACAGAGGTGCGGTAATGTCTGCCAACTCGTGATTACGTTCGGGGGTATAGAAATCAAAGGCCGCCAAATTGACAAAGTCAAAATAGTTGGACAAAGCGGGAACATCGTAGAACACTGAAATTTTTAGTTAGCTATATAAATATAAATTGCACATGTTGTAATTTTGTTAGAAAACTTACACGACGAATTCACATTGGGCAAGACAGTGGCGGACAACAGGAAGTTATCGGGTCTCAATTCATTCTTCAAATCACGCATAAAAGCGGTAAATTGTTCCTTATGCATTTCGGAGTTTTCATCAACAATATGATCGCCGGTGAACACTTTCTTGAAACCCTTCCAGAAACTGCCCAAACCACTGTGCAACTTCTTGGGTTTGTTCTTGGGGAATTGCCAGGCAATATCCAAACCATCAAAACCATAAGTTTTAACCAAAGCATAGGCGGTGTTAATGAAACGCATGCGTCCGGTGGGATTTTCCAACAATTCCAAATACTTGTTGGGCAAATCTTTGGCATCTTCACCGGTCTCAATGTCCTTGTCACCGCCCACACTTAACAAAACCTTGACATTGGGATATTTACGCTTTAGACGGGTGAGAGTACGATACAAACCCTTGCCCAAATCCAAGTCCAAATTTTGATTGGTACTCAAGGCCTTAAAGGACTCACGTTCAATGCCGGCATAACCATAAACAATGTAGGTGCAGAATTGGAAGGCGGGTTCTAAGTCATCGACAATCAATTTGGCCAAACCTGTTAAGGAAAATAAACAAATAAAAAGAAATTAAACTTTAGTTTATGTTATCTGGTCAAAACTGCTAAATATGGTTTATAACCTGGTTAAATATGTCTCAGAACCTTGCTTTATTTATATGTATAGAAAATCAAAGCCTATTTTTAGGTGTCCAAAGCGTTTTAACCAAAATTAGAAAACTTCCTCGACGAAATTTTATATTTTACAAAAACCAGCTCAATTATTAAGAAATCTATTAAATTTAAACCTCTTAGCAAACATTTGAATATTTTACAAATTCATGTCACATTTCCTAACGTAATATGAATTGACAGTCTTAATAACCCCTGACCTACTTTTAAGCTAATCATCTTGTCTCCTTTTTTTCCACCATCACCTTAGTTTTCTTTAAAAAGTCAAACCTTAAAACTTTTAACATTTTTCTAAAATAATTACAAAAAAAAACATTAACATACTTTTATGGTTTAAAGTAACACAAATAAAAAAGAGTTAAACTCTCCTTTGATTTTGTTTTTGTTTATTAAACTTTATAATAATAAAATAATATTTCATATTTATATTCTTTTAGGTTACTTATTTTATTTTAAAGCTTCTGTAACACTTTTAAAATAAGTTTAATCAAAACTTTTAAAGAGGAAATTATGCAAACAAACAAAATCAAATCCTAGAAGTATACTTTACTTTTATGTTATTATAGCAACTATGAAAAGGGGTAAAAGGGTTTTGAGGGGGGCAAATGAAAATGAGAGTTGTGTGAAACTACTATAAATTTCAAATTTTCACTATAAATAAATATTTAGATAAATTTATTGTTGTTAGTTTTTAAAGACACAAGAACAGCGTAAAATAAAGCCTGTTAAAAACTGCCATAATGAACGATCCCCAAGTAAATTAATGATGAGACTTAAACCTAGGTTAAGTCATCTAGCCTTAACTGGCATTAATTATCAAGTAATCTATAATCCTTAATTTTCAAGAAATGCATTCACTATGAAATCGGTTTTCAAATCACTAAAGAAAAGAAACTGAGGCGACCTTGTACCAAAATTATGGCAGCTTATGAAATGATCGTCATATAGATCGAATGCATTATTTTCGTATATACGGTTTAACTAACATTGCGATTCCGGAGCAGTAATTATATTCCATTTCCAGTTATTGAAGGATGCGTACAAAATGTTTAAGTTATATTTTTTCCTATATGAGAAACTATTTGTGAAGAATTTTGTGGGGAGGCTGAAATAATTATCGACTTTAATCAGTTTTTATTAATATTTTCGCAATTGTTACTACATGAGTTAAAATGTTTACACGGAACGATCTAATGGAATCGTTTCAGAATGTAATTTCTGAGTAGCAACTCTAGTGATGAAGATGCACAGATAAACGGGCATTCATGAATCGTTTCAGAATGTTGCGTCACTCTATTGATGTTAAAATGACAACAAGTAAACAAAGTTTTTTTTTCTGAATAAATAAACGAGTTCAAATATACTTATGTTGTTACGTCTTTCTCGGCAAATATTTGCCAAGTGTGACCGTACCTTTAGTCGGATGGGTTGTAGCATGGATTATTTACAAAAGACCGGGTATTAGACTGTCCCTTTGTAGCTTGATAAAGAGAGAGCCAGTTAAATGCATAAGGCGATAAAATCTAAATATCTGCATAAGAAGCCGATAAATAGGGTCTGCCACATAAACTCAACTCAAGATCTTGTATATTATCAATGTTCGATTAAACTTTAGATAGTCTCCATAACCGTAATAGATTGTAACTAAATAAGTACATTACTATTCTTTATACTAACTACCAGACTGTAAACTTGTAATCTGTATAGGCACAATTGAGTTGCTTGTAAAATACTCAATTATTAAAACCAATAGTAAAGGAGAAGCAGTTGAAATAACTAGTTTGGGACTGTTATCAAAACGCCTGGGATAATTAGTATACTTTATACTAGCTACCAGACTGTATACTTGTAATCTGTATAGGCACAATTGAGTTGCTTGTAAAATACTCAATTATTAAAATCAATAGTAAAGGAGAAGCAGTTGAAATAACTAGTTTGGGACTGTTATCAAAACGCCTGGCATAGCTTAGCTTAAATTTCGTTTAAAACTACCAGTTTGTTATGTTTCAAATGTATTTTTTACTTTACTTACTTTTATTGTTTCACTTTTGTTCAGCACTGTACTTAACCAAAAACAAGTTTATAAACCTACATATGTTATCAGTCTTAATGGACAATTATTGTTACTTTGTTATAAATATTCACCATTTCAAAAAAAATCTATAAATAATTTCCAGAAATTTGTGTTCTTTATCTCGGTATTGAACAAGCAGATGAAATTATTTAAAATAGTTGTTGTTTTAAATTTAATTATTTATTTCCACAAAACAGTTTAAAAATCTCACACTACTTTTAAATAGGCTGTCATTTAAATATTTTGCATTTTTGTTTTCTCTTGCAATTTCCACTTCGCAATCAATTATAATTAGCAACAATTAACACAAATTCAGTCTCAATTTCTCATGAAATTTATTACATTTGATTATGGAAAGGCTGCTGTATTACGCAATACATTGAAATAAAATTATTAAGAACATAAGAAAATAAAAACAAAAATATAAAAAACCTAAGTCTTATCAAATTTCTAGAAGATCTAAGTTCTTCTACAACATTAGCACAGTCAAACAAATACAAATTTAATGATATTTGACAGTCTGAGTTATAATTCAACACACGTTGATATTGTTTGCAGAAATACAAAACTTACCCTCTTTAACAAAACTGGAGCTATCATAATAGCAAACCAATTGTTTCTCTGGCACTCCGGGCTTGGCGGGGACGGCTGTATTGGCCCAGACGGTAGCCACCAAACAAAATAATGAAAATACAATGGAAATTTGCATTTTCGCTATTTTTAAAATTAAAACAAAAACGAACTCAATGTGCTGGGAGTTGCAGTAGAAAACGATGTTAAGAGCTCGACGTTTTAGGAAAGACTGACTTGTTTGTAAATCTTTTAAGTTTTGGTTAAAAAAAGTAAAATAAAGCTGCGAAAATAAAACCACAAACCAGATTTGAGAGTAATCACTGCTGGTGATAATGATCATTGTGGGAGAGTGAGTTTGAGAGAGCTTAAAAAGAAGAGATTTTTGACCGCAGATTGAAGGCCGCTTAAAATTGAATATGAATGTAGATTTTAAGTGTTTGTTATTGTTGTCATTTTTGATAATCTTTTTCTGTTATTAGTATTCGTCAAGTGAAAGTGATGGTCAAGTGATAGATGAACTTTAAGTCACTGTAAGTAGCTGGGGAAAGAAAAGGGAAAAACAAATAAGAGTTTATATGCGCCTGTGCCGAATCTTACGATATATACCCACCACCAAATCACCTATTATGGAGTTTTATAAGAAATTTAGGCTTTATATGGGGGCTACGGTCAAATATGAACCTATCATCTCATATTGAGATGGATAATTTTTATATATGTATGAACTATTTGTGTTGAATTTCAACTTGCTAATGTTTTTTTTACAAAACAATTATGCCCATGTAAGTGATTTTCGAAACTGGACTTTATAGGAGGTCTAGGCTGAAAAATGAACCGATCAGCATGAAATTTGGTACAACGATTTGAACGTATATTTTGATTATGCATGTCGAATTCCAACTTGAGAATCATTTTTACAAAATATTTATGTTTATTTAAGAGAATTTCGGAAGTGGTCTTTGCATGAGGCTATTACAAAACTATAGACCGATGCAAACAAAATATTGTTTTGAGATTGCACTTTACACGAAATTTATTATTGCAGAATTTATCTATAGACATTTATGTACCATATTCCGGAAAGACATTTGTATGGGGGCTGTGAGATATCGTGTACCGTTTTCAACAGGACTTGTTCTTCTATAATAAAAATAATGTGTGCCAAATTCATGATATTCAGGCATGTGATGGAAATCGAAAACAAAAACAAATGAGTTTTAGAAGTCAATTTTTTCGTAATATTTCTGTATTGGAGAACTTTTAGCACATAGAATATAAAGATATTGGGCTACTAAAGAGAATCTTAAAACAAAAATTTTAAAAATTAGATTATAAATGCATTAAAATGTATTTCCAAAACTGATTCGTTTTCAATTTCGATTTCCATCACATGCCTGATTATATACATTATATTTAAAGAAAACAGCAAAAATATGTGAAAAATAAGGAGTTAGTCTTAAACTTTGATCAATAACTCAGATCCTAATGGACAGATTTTTTTTTGAAGCTCTATCGTGCCAACAATAGACGGACGGACATGGCTAAATCGTCTTAGAATCGTATAAGGATTTATAGACTTTTTGGTATTGGCGTTTTTTTTTTAATATGGCGTTTATAGAAACCTACTTAGGGCCTTTTATACAAAGTACCAAACTTGTTCAATTTCAAATTACAGCTTTTCAAACAAACTAAAATTTTTTCTATCATCAAGCTGTAACACTTTGTGCCTTGATGGCTGAGGTTCCCCTTATGTTTACATAATTTTCCAAATTAAATTTTAATTAAACAAATATCTGTTTAATAATAACAACTTTATGTTCAAATTTTCTTTAACTTCCCCAACGATTGCTTGAGCCACTGCTCTCCCCCCCCCCCTCTCCCTTTAATATTAAAAGGGATTTAAGAAAACTCTAAATTAGGTTTACAGCTCAACACTTTACCATCTCCCACATAAACTCTAAACAACCTCTTGTCTATTATCACTGTTCGAGTAAACTCTAGGCAGTCACCATAACCATAGAAGATGTATGAATAGATTGTTTTGTGCGGGGATTTATGCTGCTTAAATTTCTGTTATTTATTATATTGTATTTTATTTACTTATTTCTTTATTTATTTATTTATTTGTTTATACATATTATTTTCTGCTACTGCCATACGATTTCTTTTCTCGAAAGCAACCAAAGAAAGAAAGAAAAAATCAAAAATATTTAAATACAACAGCAGCATATGTACATATGTACGAGTCTCTAAATCATACATGATAAGTTATAAATATTTAATGTTTTTATTATTTTCAATTGTTGCTATTGTTTTTAGCAGATTCAATTAAATTATTTATATATGTCACTCACATATGCACACTTACGTTTTACACTTACTTGTTTTCAAGCTAAAGTACAAGACATTTTTCGAATCTTTAATAAATATTGTATTTTGAAGCGATTTAACTAGGAGAATAGACAGACCGACTTATTGATGACCTCTTTACTCTTAGTGTTCTAGTGTATCTATAACCAGCAAAATATTCAACTGTTTGAAGAAGTCATTACTTTATAAGGCATATAGACTTCTAGAGAAGCTGTAATGAATTAGTAAAATAAGTCAAGATATTAAGCAAATCTTTCCAAACCGCATTTAAATGATCTTAATTGTAAGAGGGCAGTAAAGTTATTTTCTTAAGATTTTGTTTTTTTATTTTTACACAGCACAAATTGTTTCTTAAATTACTCGTATTTTTATGGGAGTGAGAGCAGACACACATTTGTATACACATATGTATGTGTTACTCTCTCGTTCGTATGTAACAAGTACAAGAATTGCTAGTACAATCGAATGTGTACTCGTCTTATAAGCAATAATGCTGCAATATTTTCGTCGTGTAAATGGAGACTTACCTACAACCGTTACAACAATAATTACAATTCTCTAGTAAATTCTAGCAATCCAGTCCCTTGATTAAAATAGTTTTCCTCAAGGCCTTCAAAATAGTGCTGTACAACTGTAATTGCATCTTTTGAGGTAAAACGTTTGCCAATTATGATTTTTTAAGATTTGGAAACAGTTAAAAGTCACTGGCATCTAAATCAGAAGAATAAGGTCGGTGTTCAAGCAACTCGTCCTTTAATTCGTTGATTTTAGCCATTGTTAAAACACTCTTGTGCGCTGGTGCTTTGTCTGGATGAAAAATTATTCTTTTGTGTTGTAAGCCAGGACGTTTTTCTCGAATTTTTACATTTAATTGTTCCAAAATGTTGCAATAGTACTCTGAGTTTATTGTTTTACCCTTTTGCAGATAGTCAATCAATAAAATACCTTTCAAGTCCCAAAAAAAAAACCGCTGCCGCTTGAATAGTTTTTGCCTTCTTTGGGACACTTCCTCCAGCTTCAGTCCATTGTTTGGATGGTGTTTTTGTCTCTGGAGTATAGTAGTGGATCCATGTTCATGATCCATGAAAAGACGTTTAAAATCCATTTTATTTTGCTGAAAACGATCCAAACAAGTTCGAGAAATTTTCATTCTTATGCGTTTTTGTTCGACTACTAACAAATGCGGCACCCATCTTGCAGGAAGCTTTTTCATCTGTAGTTCTTCATGCAAAATTAAATGGACTCGATCATTAGAGATGCCCATGATATTGGCTACTTCACGCACTTTTATTTGGCGATCATTTAATACCATATCATGCACTTTGGCTACACTGTCAGTTGTTGTTGCTGTTTTTGGACGTCCACTTCATCCTCAATGCTTGTACGATCACGTTTAAATTCAGCAACCTAATTTATTACGGTTGCATATGAAGGAGCACTTTCACCTAACACATTCATCATATCATTATGAATTTATTGTCCCGATATAACTTTTTTATTTAAATATTTAATGACACCACGAATTTCTAATTTTTCCATTGTAAAAAAATCGCGGATGCGTCTTTTTTGAACACCTGTTTCTATATGAAGAAGTTGGCAGATCGAAAGGAGATTTAACATGTGTTCATAGCTTTTTAACTTTTTCCGTTTATACGGCGCTTTCTGTTCTAGGCTAAGAAGTTTCCGGACTGCCCTCGTAATATAATTTCCTTTTTATTCAAGATTAACAATCGAATAAATAGTGGGTTGAATTATTGCGGAAAGAAATTTCTTGTGCGGAAGCATAATTTGAAATACTCATTCCGTTGCTTCGGTATTTTGACTTTTTGCGTTATCATCTCTATACAGAGAATATTGAGGCATGCCGATTGATCGATATTTTACATATTTTACATATCGATCGATATTTCTCTCCGCTCAGTTTTCCTTTCCGTGCGGAATCAATAATACCACCCAGTGTAACTTCAAGTTGCGTTTGAATGTTGCAGGTGAATGCAGACCAGAAGGGAATAACCAAACACGAAACCAAATAAGAAAACTATTACAAAAAATATAAAGAATCTCGAGTAAGTTTCAGCTGTTTCTATATCCACCATATAAATATTTTGCTGGGTTATTTAGTTTATATTTGTCTTTGTTGTTTTTTTTTCTAAACTTTTGCAGCATTATTTATGGTTGTGTTCTCTGCAACATTTTTCATTTATCATTTATACAAATGTTCGTTGGCACGTTTGCTCGTTTCTCTTTCTTGTTATTTATTTAAAAGTTTATTGAATTCTTTAATATTTAATAGAAATTTTAAAGTAAAATTTTGAAATTGTTTTAAATCAATTTCTAGTTTCTGACAAGCTAAATTAGTTTTAAAAACCTTATAATATAAAAATGTTTAAGGTACGGTCATATTTGGCAAATATTTACTCAAAAAAGTATACCCAGTTGTTTTGGCACAAAATTTGTTTGACGTTGTTTACTCTTACCAGAGTATTGCAAGATCAAACAGCAACAAATAAATTAAAACTAAATATTTTTTGTGCTTTGGCCTAAATAAGAAAACATTTGTTTAATAAACAAACGAGTTCAAATATACAATTATGTTATTTAGTGGTTACGTCTTTTTCGGCAAATATTTGCCAAGTGTGACTTAAATTAATAAAAGTAGTGCAGTTAGCTTGACCTACAACAGCATAATAGTATATTTACACAAAATCGAGTATGCACTTTTAAATGTGCCATTCTTTAAAAATTGCTTCTAGAAATTGTTTTTAACAAAATCAGATTTTAATTTCAAATAATCCACCTTTAAAGTGTTATTGGCCCTCGTTGTTTAGCAGCCAGAGGTTACAAAATATTATTAGCTGTGATATGTTGTTGCTTTTTTGTATACATTTCCTGATTTTATTTTAGCATTTTAAAATTTGAACCAAGTCGGAAAATCAAATCTAATCAAAGATTTGTTTTTTTTTATTTTTGTTAAACAAATTCTAATTTTGATACTATTTTGTAAACAAACAATATGCTAACGTACTAGGCGTACTATGTAAATAAAAGTATGTATATGTAGATATACATACATATATACAATTTAATTGGGTAGGAGAAAAAGTAGTTGAAGAACAATTCTCTGATGGCATGTTAAAAGTTGTGTCTACACGTAAATAAAATCCTTGTTTGGTTGAGCTATTTATGTTTTCTTGTATCACTTGTGGCAGGTTGGTTGGTTTGGTTGAAGACATTCCGTTCACGTAAACCGACCACATCACTCGTTGAACAAATGATAGAACTAGATCTTTTTCCGGATGCAGGTTTAAAATGAGCATGTTGCGTCTAGGTATCCGATGAAATCTCATCATCTAATACTTGGTGTCTCTGCTAGATTGTTTAGTATATGATTGTTGGAAAATTTGAGTCTAGAGTTTTGAATAGTCGGACATTCACAGAGAAGATGAAACACTGTTTCTGCTGTGATTATTGAAGGGGAGTCCAGGTTGAAGTGGCAGGCTAGCTTTTGTAAATCATCCTAAACATCACCACTCTTCAGAAAAGTTATGTTTCGATTTAATTATTATGCAAAACCTGCAAAGTATTGCCAGTACATAAATCAGGCCAACGTGTTTCCAACTTCCTGCAGCAACAAAAACACTGATTTTTGTAACAAGAAATTAATCTTAATTTCTGTTTTTAGCTGTTCTTAAATCTAAACAATTCCATTTTTATTTTTTTAAAAATTTTTTTAAACAAAATTTAGAATTCTTTGAACATTTATTTCGTATTAATTTAGGTTATATGAGGTAACAAATATACAAAAAAATATGTGAATACCTGCCATAGGTTTTCTGTACCCGTGATTTTAATTTGGCGGATTTCCTGAAAAACTAATTTTTCTTGCCATATTTTGGTGAAAAAGCTTATTTTTTTAAGTTATATGATTTTTAAATAAAACTAAACCAGAATAATATAGTTCAGATATCATTAAATTCTTTCCTAACCGTTAAATAATTAAGGTCAAAGGTCACATTTTGATATATATGGGATTTCTAATGGAAACATAGCAAAATGTTATACATTTTTGAGTCGACTTTTATGAAATTTGAGCACAATATATTTTAAAATATAAAATTTACAATAACAGCACCAAAAACTAAATTAACCCTTAAATGCATTTGGGGCAAAAATTATTCCAAAATTAGCTGCATTTTTTATGGCTTTTTAAGTTTGGGAACATTTTGCACGCAAGTTCATTTAAGGGTTAATTTAGTTATTGGCACTGTTATTGTAATCCATTTCACCAATTTGTTGAATGAAAAATGTCACCTTTTGGCAACTCAGTTCATTTTTGTCCAGACAAACTAAAAAAAAATTGAATCAATTCAAGCTGAGAGTTACTCATAAAAAAGTATATTTACTCTCTCTCAAACTTTATATGAAAAAAACTTTGTCCGAACAAATAATTTGTTCGCAACAAATGGTTGAATTCACCTTTATGCACCTGGATTTTATGTGAACAGTGTTTCAGTTAACTTGAATTCAAAATCATATATTTTAGTTTGTAGCTGCTCATTGTTATTTAATAAATTGCAGCAATAATTAACTTAACATTATAAAAATATTGGTTACATTTTTTTAGTAAATATTTGCCATGTGTGACTGTAGCCTTAGAAGCATGAGAACTGACAAATAACTTGTCAAGTGACTGGTTATCAGGGATTAGTTGTAAGACTTTATATGAAACTTGTACAAAAACTTATAGAACAGGCACTTATAAATGCAAAATGATATTTTCAAACACATTAATAAACAATTTAAACATGTCATGGATTTTAGGTAGAGGGCTGTAATTAATTTAGTCGCCTAATTGGTTCTCAGGTATAAATACCCTTGCCAGTTTAAACATTTTATATTAATTGGGTATAATTTACAATCCAGTAGGAAAATTGCAAGTGTTTATTGCAGGCCTGTTTACATATTCTAAAAGATTCTATAGTCATTCCACTATGCCATCTCTCAGAAGGTGTTCTAGAAGGCGTTTAATACACATTCAAAAAAAGGTCAACAAATCATGATTTCCTTAGCAAACATGCAAGATTTTGCAATTATTCTTGTGATTTTTTAAATTAGTTTAAAATCCCTTCTTTTCCTTTGCTCAATGAAATTAATTATTTAGCAGACCTTCTCAAATAGTCCTTAAAGCAGGCATGTAACCCGTAACCAGTAGACAAGGCCTTGACTAACAATGACACGCCATAAAAATTGAAACGATTTTCCAATACGGCTGGAAACCCTTGGGACTGCAAAATAAGGACTTCTAGAAGTGCTGCTTACATAACGTGACCAGACGGTTTTTATCAAAAAGCGAGATATTATGGATAAAAAAGTGGGATTTGAAAGTAAATATTATTAAAAAGTGGGATTTTCAAATTATTCAATGATTTTAATTTTGAAACGTTTTTTTTTTATTTTTATTTTAAATTCATTAATTCCAGAACTAGCTAAATCAGAATCACTTCAGAATAATTAGCGACAGCCTTTTAACAAAAATGTGCAAGAAAAAACATTCGAAATTTTTGATCTGAAGCACTTCCAAAAAAAAAAAAAAAAAAAAAAAAACATTTAAGAACCAGTTCTGGAATCATTATAAAGACAAAACACGGAACTGGGGGGTTATTCTAAGCATACAAATTGATACTCTTACGCATCGAATTTGCTGTCGCATCGCAATAGAGAGTGACCCCCCTGAACTTTTTTCAAAATTCTGGAAAATATTTCAAAAACTAGAAACAGTGGGGCAGAATCAATATTTTTTTTCTAATAAATCTGCCATTTGTAAATGACTGGTCCGATCAGGACAAAATTTGACATAGGCATAGCCAAGAATTAGAGTTTATGTTTTGAACATCGCCCATGCTTTTGGGCTTGAAAATAATCCCTTTTCATATGTAAATTTGCAATAATTTGCCATTTTTTTTTGTTTTTCATACGATTTCAAAGATATTTTTATTTTTAGTCTCCAGATGGATCTTTTAAAGACATGCAAGCTTGTACACTGAAAATTTTCAACCAAACTTAAACAGCAAAATTTCCAATTATGCACTTTGAAACCAATATCTTTTCCCGGTCAAATACATATATAGTTTATGCCATATATTCTAAAATTCCAAAACTGAGTTTACAAAACGAAAAGCTGTTTTGAAAACCTTAATGTATGCCCCGAAAGAAATGTGGACCTTTAAAAAATGTCATTTGTAAAAAAAAAGTTTTGTGAGTTTCGTCTCATTTTAGTCGTTGACAGAAAAATAAAGCAAAATATATAAATTCGACTGTTAAAATAATTTCAATTGTTATCATAGTTTTTAACTTTTATATTCCCTTTAAAATTAGCAAAAAATAAAACAGTCAAAAGCAGGATTTTCATTTGAAAAGCGGGTTATGAAAATCTAGGCTTGATGAGCTTTCAAAAAACGGGATAATACCGCCAAAAGCGGTATGTGTGGTCACGTTATCCTTACAGCATCTTTTTCCTCGCTGGGAAGTGATAGTATGCAATGGAATAGCCAATTCAAAGTATAACATTTTTCTCTCCCCACCAATACTTCCAGCACATGCCAAACAAAAACAAAACATTTTCTATGCAAAATTCTCCTGAAACTAAATAAATTTTTAGCAACTTTTTATAACAAAATTGTTAAAAACAAAACAAAATAAAATACAACAAATAAAACAAAAAAAAAAAGCCAACTGCCATGAGTACGAGTATTAAATGAGTTTGAAGAAAAATATTTATTTAACAATGAATGAACGAATAAACGACTGAAGTTTCATAGAAATACTAAATGGATTTATTTAGTTTTTTCTATCTGTCTGTTAGTTGGCAGTAATTTCAGTGTATTTTTATACGAAAAACATTGAATCCGTATGTAAATAATAAAAATCAAATAATGAATATACGAGGTCTGATCAAAAAAATAAGCGTTATTTTCAAATTTTTTCCAAAAAGTATTTATTTATTCATCAATAACTATCTTGTTCCCTTCAAAGTAATCCCACTCAGATATAATTTACTTATGCCACCGTTTTTCCCATCCTCGAAACACTTTTGAAACGCGCTTTTTGGTATCGCCAACAGTTCCTGTTCGCTTTTTCTTTTATCTCCTTAATCGTAGCAAAACGCTTTCCTTTCATCGGTGTCTTCAGTTTTGGGAAGAGGATAAAGTCAGCGGGGCCCAAGTCCGGTGAATACGGTGATTGAGGCATGATAACGGTTTTGTTTTTGGCCAAAAATTCACGCACAAACATCGATGTGTGAGCTGGTGCTTTAACATGATGCAAAATCCATGATTGGTTTCTCCACAATTCTGTGCGTTTCTGACGAATTGCTTCGCGCTAACGACGCATAACTTCAAGGTAGTATTCCTTATTGGCCGTATGATCTTGTGGCAAGAATTCATGATGCACCACCCCATTGCAGTCGAAAAAAACAGTGAGCAAAACCTTTACATTTGACCGAACTTGATGTGTTTTTTTCAGTCTTGGCTCTTCTGGACGTTTCTATTGGGATGATTGGGCTTTGGTTTCACCGTCATAGCCATACACCCCTGATTCGTCACCAGTTATGACCTTTTTGAGGAAATCTGGATCGTCGTTGACGATGTTTAACAGCTCCTGAGCGATATTCATGCGACGTTGTTTTTGCTCAAAATTTAGCAATTTTGAAACAATCTTCACTGCCGCACGTTTCATGCCTAAAACATCCGTTAAAATTGCTTGGCATGAGCCGAACGATATGCCAACATCATCAGCAACCTCTCTATTCTCAATTCGACGATTATCCAAAATTATTTTCTTCAATGCTTCAATGTTTTCATCGGTTGTTGCCTTGCTCTGGCAACCAGGACAAGCATCGTTATTGACATCTTCTCGGCCTTCCTTTAACCGGTTATGCCACAATTGAACTTGTGTTCTGCTGATAGTAGACTCGCCAAACGCCACAGTCAACATTTCAAATGTCCTTGCGCATTTAATATTATTTTTTACACAAAACTTAATACAGTTCCTTTGATCCATTCTTTTGAATAGTGAGAAATCGAAGAGCACACCAAAACACGACTAACCTCTTTATCTGTTAAAAACAAACTGACAATCCAAAATGGCTGATATTACCAACATATATGTAGTAACAGACATGTGTACCAACATAACAGAACAAAAAAAAATGCGAAAATCGAACACACG
Source organism: Bellardia bayeri (assembly GCA_950370525.1). Lineage (NCBI taxonomy): Eukaryota > Metazoa > Arthropoda > Insecta > Diptera > Calliphoridae > Bellardia > Bellardia bayeri. Next base: position 16,844,744 of record OX493268.1, on the reverse strand, counting down.
TAACTCACGAAATTTTAAAATAACGAATTTTTTTTTGATCAGACCTCGTGCATATGTATGTATTAATAAAAAAAAAACAATTCAAAAAATACAAGAAATAGTTTTAATAAAATTTATATCCAACAGTTTGTATCATGGCTAAAATTTTGCAAAAAAAAAAAAATAACCAAAGGATTTTAACATTAAGTAAAACAATTTATCAGAGTTTTATAAGGATTTGTCAGTTTAACAAACAAAAAAAGAAAGGTTAGAATGACATTCAAGAGCTATATACATACATATGTACATAGTATATATAGTTGTGTACTGGGGTTACATGCTACAATTATTGAACCAATGTGTAAAAACTATGAAAGTTTGAGACTATATATATTTATAATATACAGTCAGAGTCAAAATTTAATATACAACGAACGATAATTTCTGTGAAGAATAATATTTCTTTATATAAAAATGTTTCGCATAGGCTAAGTTTTATTAGACAGTTATCTTTTCCTCTTACTGAAAGATATGTATGTTAAAAGTTTTATCTAATAAAAGACAAAATGCTCTTAAAAATGCAGTCATTATTTACCTATAGTATACAGGACGTTAAAATAGAATAAAATAAGGGCCCGATTATCGTTCATAACAACAAAATGTTGTGCTGTGTCGCCTACAATACAACATGCAGTCTTCATACGATAAGTGTTGTGAATCGTAATCTTGGTTTACAACATACAACATCAAAATACTTAGTGTTGTGCACGGTAATCGGGACCTAAGTATCATAGATTGTACATTAAACAATTATAAATCAAATTAGTAATAATTTTGAAAGCACAGAGAGGAAACTATTTAAGGCACCGAATGGCATGTGACAGAGATTTGTCAGTAAACGTTAGAGATTTAATAGTCTTGCATCGAAGCAACGGCAAATCTCTTGCAGATATAGCTAAAATTGAGAACAAAAGCCGGACAAGAACTGTTCAAAAAGTTATTGTGAAGAAGTAAAGCTCGAGATAACACCAACACTGCGAAACGGTCTCTAGTTGTAAATGTGCTAGGCAAAATAATCACAGAGGTCAAAACTCCAAAGTCTAGCGCAGTCGAAATAGCTGAAGACAATTTCTAAAACACACGGTGACCCAGTCAGCTCATGAATAACCATGGACTTCATGGCAGAGTTTCTAGAAAAACGTGGTATATTTCTACAGTTAAACGTATGTGACGTTAAGACTTTGCAAAAGTTTATTTAAGGTACGGTCACATTTGGCAAATATTTACTCAAAAAGCGTGGGTCTTTGATGGTTTGGGGTTGTATGTCAGCAACAGGATTAGGTAATATTGTATTCATTGAAAGTACAAATTTGAAAGGACAATTTGAAAGTAAGTGCTGAAAATTTAGGTATTGAAATGCCATGGGTCTTTCAGCAAGACAACCACCCAAAACACACCGGCAGAATTGTCAAAAAGTAGCTACTGTACAACGTGTCTAAGCAATGAAATTCACCTTCGCAGGCGTTACTCCTTAACCCCATAGAGCAACTGTGGAAAATTTTAGACAGCAACATCATAAAAGGAAGCAATTTATCCAAAGACAAACTCCTTTTCCTTTTAAGCAAAAGACTAGAGGCTGTAACGATCAACAAAATATTAATTTTCAATTTGTTTTTTAATTATAAACTAGGTTGGCGGAGAATAAATTCCTCAAATTTCCAGCTTCTCGCACGTCTATTTAAGTAAGTCTCTAGTCAATCTATACCTTCATATAGCTGGTACGCTGGTACGTGTATTAAAATAATTTATAGATTTAAAAACCAAAATGAATGCATGTGACTAATGGACAACTTCGAAAAACCCTCACGCTGCAATGCAAGAATGAAAAAAGGACGGTCTAATTGTCCTTAAGCGATAATGACAATGACGCGCGAGTTTTTCCTACACTCACAACTAAATAACCAATGATTTATATATTTTGGTAATATAAAATAGGGTGCTATTGTTTCTCTCAGGTACTTAGTTCTACTTCCACTGACACTGTTTACAAAACCACGAAATTTTTGTGCATTTTTTTTTTGTAATTTTTATTGGGTAGAAGGCACTTTTTCCTTAGGGTAATTTTGCATTTCTAAAAGGAATGAAAAATAAACCCAAAATTGAAAAACGAAAAATGAGGACAAGAAATTTCGTTTTTATAATTTGAGGCTAAATTTCATATGTTAATATTATTAAATATAGATACTGAAATTACAAAAATGAAAATTACCCCAAAAAACCACATGCAAAATTTTGGGTATTTAGAAATATTATTAATAAAAATGACAAAATTTGGACTGAAAATTTACTTAAATATTTGGATTAATTTTTCGCAATGAAAAATGGCCCCAACATTTGGGACCACCTTTCATTTTAACTGTAACTTTAGGAGTGAATTTTCATAAACAAATTTGGACTAAATTTCATAATGAAGTGTGATTTTAAAATTCACACCTTTTTTCTCCTTTTTTTGGGAAATTTTACTTGGGTGCATTTTTTATAGCGCCTCCTTTTGCCACAGAATTTAAATGAAATCAATTCTAATTTAAATTTTTGCTTTAAAATAAAGGTACGGTCACATTTGGCAAATATTTACTTAAAAAAGCGTAACCACTTGTTTTAGCACAAAGTTGTTTGACGTTGTTTACTCTTACTAGAGTTTTGCAAGATCAAACAGCATCAAATAAATTAAATTTAAATTTTAGTTGTGATTTGGCCTAAATAAGAAAACATTTGTTTGATAAACAAACGAGTTCAAATATATTTTATTTAGTGGTTAAGTCTTTTTGGGCAAATATTTGCCAAGTGTGACCTGACCGTACCTTAAAAAACTTTAAATTTTAAGTTGATTCAAACTTATATAAATATTTCTTATTATAGAATAATTATTATTTCATAATCGAACTGTTAATTTTTACTTTTTGATAATTTTAGTTAGGCTCGAGTTCATTAAATTTAATTTTCATTAAATTATTTTTACTGAAGTTAGGAATTACAACTTGAAAATTTTTATTATTAAAAATTTTTGATAATTTTTCTTGACTGGGGATCGAACCTGGGTTGTTGAATTTACCTATGTTTCGAGAAATCCCACTTTCTCTCATCAGAATTCTTTGCGTTCTTATTATAATAAAAATACTGAAAAATATCTATGCATATATTATGAAATCACAAATATTTTATTACATTTTAGTAGATCTTGTTGTCAGCTTTTAAATTATCCCAGTAAAAAAAATTCGTGTTTTTTTAAGCACTTAAGTGAAAAAGCGCATAATCGAGCGCTTCAATAAAAGCGCTCTTTTGAAGCAGTCAATGCTGACGAATGAAATATACAAAAAATATGCTTTTTTTAGTGCTGACAACGCAGAAGGTTTTAAAGCAGGGGCTTCCATTTCATACAACAACAACATTTTTCTGCGGCTTTAAATAAATGCATTCTCTCAATTTTGGTTGTGCATTAATAGCTGGTTAAAATTAAAAGAAAATTTTTGGAAGCCCCTGTTTTAAAGCGAAAAAACAAAAATGAAATTATAGCCTACAGATTTACGTATGACAACGAAAGTCAATTACAAAACGAATATCGCGCTTCTCAGTTACTATGAATGTTTCTTAAGCAAAAACATTCAGATAGAATTTGTTCTTTGATTGGTGTGCGCGAAGTGACGTAAAACACTTTAGGAAAGTGCTTTATTTGCATGTTGGATTAGGTTAAAAGAAGCGCTTATTGTCAGCAGAAAGTAGTCCTCCAAACCGGTAACACCTCATACAAAAATCATTGCAGCTGCTTCTTTTGGAGCATATTTTTTACTGGCATGTTTAACAGTTTGTAGATCTCAGTATACACTTTACTATACCAGGAGATAGATATTAAAAATATAACATATCTATTCCTATTTCTGTAATTGTGTTCCATCAATAAAAAAAATCTTTTTAGCCTAGAAACTTTGCTATTTGCCAATAATTTAAATTTATTGCAACTCTTTAATTTTAAACAACAATTATTTCTTATTTTCATCTAAAGCTTCTCAGCCTTACAAATCTCCTTATCAAACAAATGACATTTGTTAATTGCCTATTAACTGATTAACTTTATCAGACAAACCCAATTTTAACATACATACATATGTATGTAGGTCATGTTCTGCTAAAGTTTAAATATAACTGCCTTGTATTGTTGCTATTAATTAAACCTTGATCATTATGGGGTTCATATTGAGCTGTTTCAACCTTAATAGATTTCAATCACAATACATGAGGCGTGCTATTTTTGTTTTGCTTAAAACCACAACATTTTGGTTTTCTCTGGCACACACGCTTAATATCGATAATAATTTAACACCTTTTTTTTACAATACATGTTTATTTCAAATGACGTAGCACATGACGTAAGCGTAAATGGTCATATGCCAGCAAAGTGTGTTAAACATTAGGGGTGTAAATAGTTACTTGAATATATATTTTTTTATACCTATAGTTGGTGTCTTATGAAACTTATATTATGATGTTTCCCATCAAAATATAAAATATTATTTCAGTTCAGATATAATTTACAGTTGAAATAAAGTTTTTCAACAAGAACTTTATTTTGAAATCACAGAAACGATTTGACTTTTTACTTGTTCTTACTGTTACAATGAATAAAATTTCGAAAATTTGTCTGGAACTGGGGTGGGTGAATGTCAACTCATCAACTCAATGATTTCAACAGGACTTTTTCGCATGTAAATAGCCACAAAAAAAAACAAAATAAAATATTGAAACCCGATGTATATTGCAGCCTTAAAACCTAAAAATGCTGATGTAATTAATGAAATAGATCCGCCATTTTGATACGCCGTATATGTAGATTCTTTTCGATTCTGTCCTTAGTCAGTTTTTACTACCACGTCAAATTTTAGTAATGCCATTTAAAACTCGTTTCATACCCACATTTGGCGTTTTTTTTTTTTTTGTAATGATTAAGGACAGAAATGTAGCCCTTACAAAGCCATCAACACCGGTATACAAAATGTTATAATCGGACTAAAAATAGCGACACAGGGAACAAAATACTAAAGCGTTTTCCATTTCGAGGTTCCCAATTTAAAAAAAAAAAAAAAAAAAAACAGAAAATTAAAATTTATTGGGGAATCTTTATTGTCATTTGAAAGAATATTGTTTTGCATTTATTTTTTGAAGATTCTGCCTAACAACTGTTGGCCGTTGCTACGTCGTAGCTGCTCTATCCCTTGAGTTCAATTTTCGATGACTCGTTCGAGGATTTCGAGTGGTAACTGGCGAATGCCATGCGTGATGTTTTCCTCCAAGACCTGAATCGAAGCGGGTTTGTCCGCATAAACTTTAGACTTTACATATCCCCACGGGAAAAAGTCTAACGACTTGGGGGCCAAAACGTGAAATTATTATTCAAAAGCCCTTAGAGCGAAGCCATGTCGCCTGGAAAGGTCGAGCGGCTTCAGTTGTTGCACAAGCTGTATTTTGTATGCTTGCAATTTAAGATCTCAACGTAAAATGCGCCAAGTCGTACCATACATCAGTCCGAGTTGCTGCGAACGGCGCCGAATCGACTCCCCACGGTCTTCGTGTACACTCTCAGCTACAGCCGCTATATTTTCTTCACAGCATGCTGGACGTGGTCTATTCGGTCAAATATTATCCAATAATGAATGCTGGGTCTTAAAATGGGTGATGGTGTTGCGAATCGTATGCTCAGTAGGCCGATTATGTTGCCCATAAGTTGAGCGAAGTGCACGAAACACATTCCCCACAGAACGTGAATTTTCGTAATAAATTTGAACGATTTATAAACGTTGTTTAGGCGTAAGTCTTTCCATTATGAAATGCCAAACAATACTAAACAAAAATAACATGACAGCATGACAAGACTCACATGTGATCTTGCAAAAAAAAAAAAACGCTATTGAAAAAAGTATCTTTACTTGAATCACCCTTTAGAAGGGTATTTGTAGGCGTGGCAAAAAAAAAATAAAAAAATATCTGGAATTGTTTTTACATTATCTCTAATCCTAGGGGGTGACTGAAACAACTTTTTTTGTATGGAAGGCGGACACTCTAATATACAGCTATGGACAGGGAAATAGCGCACTTTACAGGGAAAACAGCTGGCAATTTGACAAGAAATAACTAAAAACGTATTATGCTACTACCCTAATAAAGACAATTATACATAACTTATTTGCCAAATAGATTAACTCACTAAACGTTAAGAAATTTTGTAATATGTATAAGGAAATTTCAGTTGTATTTACTTACCAGTAGTTTGATAAGTTACAGAACTGTTGAGAGTCAAACAAATGTTTAATTATTGAAATCTTAAAAAAAAGAATTAAAGTAAAAGTTTATATTCGGCTGTGCCGAATCTTATATACCCACCACCAAATCATCTATTATGGAGATTTTTAAAAGATTTATGCGCATTTAAGTGATTTCCGGAAGTAGGCTTTATATTTTGGGGGCTACGGTCAAATATGGACCGATCATCATGAAATTTGGTACGACAATTTGAATGTTTATTGTGATTATGCTTAAAATGCAATTTAAACTTAACTTGATAGTCATTTTGATAAGATGCGAATTTTAGTGTTTTTTCGGCAGTGGACTTTGTATTGGGGCTATGGTCAAATATGGATCGATTATTATGAAATCTAGTAAGACGATTTATATGTATATACTTGTGCAGAACTTCGACTTCTTAGTGGTTTTTATAAGAGATTTATGCTCATTTAAGTTATTTACGGAACTGGACTTTATAGGGGATCTAGGGTGAAAAAAGTACCGATCATCATGAAATTTGGTACGACGATTTGAATGTATATTTTGATTATGCTTGTCGAATTTTGAACTTGACTGTCATTTTTACAAAAGATTTATGTTCATTTAAGTGATTTTCGGATGTGGTCTTTGAATGGGGCTATGTCAAAATTATGAACCGATGCAAACAAAATATTGTTTTCAGATTTCACTTTGCCTGAAACTTATTATTGCAGAAACGGCTTTTCTATAGACATTTATGTACCATAAAGCCATATTTCGGGAAGACATTTGTCTGGAGGCTATGAGAAATCGTAGACCGATTCCTACCATTTTCAACATGACTTGTCCTGCTACTATAAAAATAAAGTGTGCAAAAATTTCACGATATTATATGCATATTATGTTTGAAGAAGACAGCAAAAATTATGTGAAAATTTACGAGCTAGTCTTAAACTTTGATCTATAACTCAGATGCTACTTTACCGATTTTGACCAGTTGCAATACCAAACATTTTGGTGGATCAAAGAATGTTTGGTAAAAATTTCATTGTTCTTTTTTTTTTTTTTTGAAGCTCTATCGTGCCAACAACTGACGGACAGACGGACATGGCTAAATCATCTTAGAATTCTATAACGACCCAGAATATATTGACATTTTGGTTTTCGACCATTATTTCGATGTGTTAAAAACGGAATGACAAACGCAATATACCCCACCCCTCATCTTTTTGTTGATGGTTATAAAAAGTGTGGATATTCAATTTGGCAAATGTGTCAGCCATATTTACAAACATATTTATGTATGTATACATAAATACATATATTGTATTTAATTTTATTTGCTTAAACAATAAATATATCAAACAATATATAATGTTTAAAGATAATTTACATACATATTATGTATCACACCAAACAATTGAAATAAATTCTGTGTAAAAAAAAAATATTTTTCGGCAGATAATAAATTGTAAAGGCTATAAAAATCTATAAATCAATCAATTAGCAGCTCAGCTCTTTAAATTTTTAAATATCACAAACAAAAATAAAACACAGCTATAAGTATTTAAGAGAAATAAATAGAAATTTGAAATAAATTTATGCAATTCACAATTGAAGTTGTATGTTATATATTGTATGATACCACTATCTGATTGTGAATACGATTTTGAGCAAAGTTGTATGTTTACGTTTTCAAACCTTGAAAGTGACAAAAGAAAAATGTTTGAAAAGCAACTATTTAAAACATAAAATATGAATACATGTTTTTAAAAATTAAAAACAGTAGAATATTCCAGAAAATCCATTATTAAATTTCTTTTGTTTATTAATATTATTTCATTATTATTATTATTTAAATTTGTCAATCAATTGATATATTAACAACAGTTAAACTTTCATACAGCATTCGAAAAACAAGAAAATATTGACAACATTTGTACAACTGTTGTAAATTCAGACGACGTACAACTCCTACGACACTACAACATTAGTTGTGAATTGAACAATTATATTTAGAAAATAGTTGAAATAGCTTTAACTTAAAAAGGGTAAGGTTAAGGTTTACTAGTGGTTCTTACAATATTATTGGCTAATGTTGTAGTTATATTTCATATATTAGCTGGACCTGATTTCTTTGATACCAATCCATTGCCGCTATTGAATAATGACAGGACGCCAAGTCGGGCAAAAAAGTGGTTACATGTAATAAGAGACACTAAATGTTTCTGCAGGCATTTTTTTATATATACAGTGGGAAGCACAATAAAAAATTCGAAATGAGTTACAAAATAACCTCCCAGCTGTATAAAAAAGCATAATAAATGTGTTTATATATGTAAAGAGGTGCTAATTAGTTAAGCGAAGTGAAAGAGAAACCACGCTAAATACATTATTGCAAGAAAGAATACAAATTTACTAAAGATTTTAGTAATAGATTAAATAACAAACACAAATCTTGTAAATTCAAAATTTCAAAGTTATTTTAAAGATAACAGCAAATTTCAGGATCGAATGTTTCATTTTTAAGTGATGGTAGATTAGCCAACTCGATAAGGAGTGTAAAGTTGTGCAAAGTTGTTTCGAATTTCAGGTTTATAGGTTCTAGAATTTGGTTACCGTAACATTATACTTGTTACATTCCACAGCTCCAAGTCTTATTAATAAAAGTGAATTGGCACAAGTGTACTTTCTATTTGCCTTTGAATCATTGAGTCTAACACAGTAAAGTAGTTTTAGAAAATTGGTTCGAATTTCATATTTATTGGCGGCAGAATTTGGTTTAAATTTGGGCACTGCAGCATTCTGTTTGTTTCATCCCACAGCGCCAGTGCTTCGTACTAAAAGTGACCTATGTAGAACAAGTCTATTTTCTATTCGACTTTGAATCATTAAATCTAACCATGTAATATAAAGAAGTTGTGGAAAATTGGTTCGAATTTCATATTTATTGGCTCCCGAATATGGTATAAATTTGGGCACCGTAACATTCTGCTTGTTTCACCCCACAGCTTCAGTTCTTCTTATTAAAAGTGACCCAGAAGAAGTCTACTTTCTATTTGATTTTAGATCATTTAGTCTAATCCCTTAAAGAAGTTTTGGCAAATCGGTTATTTGCTCCAGAATTTGGTTTAAATTTGGGCATCGCAACATTCTGTTTGTTTCATCCCACAACGCCAGTTATTCTTACTAAAAGTGACGCAGACCAAGTCTAATTTCTATTTGCCTTTGAATCGTTGAGTCTAACACAGTAAAGCAGTTTTAGAAAATTGGTTCTAATTTCATATTTATTGGCGGCAGAATTTTGTTTAAATTTGGGCACCGCAACATTCTGCTTTGTTCATCCCACAGGGCCAATTCATCTACTTTTTATTCCCATTTGAATCACTAAGTCTAAGCTCCTAAAAAAGTTTTGCAATATTGGTTGGAATTTAATGTTTATGGGCTCCAGAATTGGTTTTAAATTTGGTCACCGTATTCTGCTTTTTTTTTCTTCCCACAGTGCCAATTCTTCTTACTAAAATTTAGTCTAATAAAGATGAACCGATATTTGTGGACTGTTGTATAAATATTTTCAATTTAACTTCCATTTAATATAGAATAAATTCATTGTATTTTATTTTCTTTACAATATTTACTCCTCATGTACAACTTTCTGTTGCATACTTTTTGCTGCTTTATTTCAATAACAGTAGTTGTTTTGCATACTTTTTGCATACATTTTCTTATTTGCATTTTGATTAATAGTTAATTTATTTAAAATCTTTTGCAAAAATCCAACAAAAAGATAAAAAAAAATCCCTGCTCTTTAAATGTAGTTTTATTATAATTTCTACAGTCGCAAATAATACTTCTTTACATACATACTTCTCCGAGAGAAAAAAAAATAATAATAAGACTTTGGAAAACATATTCAGTTTTTCCCCTTTGTCATTTTAAATTTCTGTTTTTTCCAGATTATTTTCACATTTTGTGGAAAAACTTTACAGCTACAGCTTAAGTTTTTTAGTTTCTTTTAATAATTTATGGTACAGGGAAAAAACGAATTATGATTATAAATTTTTTTCTGCAGCCTATTTTGGGGAGCAGACAGACACCAGCAAATGTTATTAAATATTTAGAGTAATAACTTAAAATACATTTAGCTACAATGTAGAGATTATAAAAGCAATATTTTGAGGGGCTGCTTAAGATTTATTTTTATTATGAAAGCTTTAACATTGACTTTTGAATATTATTAAGAGAACAAAACAAAGTAAATTGAAGTTGTGTTTTTAAAAAAAAGTTAATATTTAACAGAATATTGCAAATATTATTATAGCGTGTTTAGTGATTATAAATATTTTGGTTATTTGGATTATTGGTTATTAACTTCGTTTCTTAAATAAACTGAAGACAAAAATGTTTAGATATAAATTAGTTATAACTAATTTAGCTAATTAAAAGTCTCTAATCATACATCAAGTTCATAATCTTTGACCTTTTAATAATTTTAAGCTTAAAAGTATATTTTTAATGAAACACAACATTAATTACAAAAATTACGCTTTATTTTTTCAACCAACTATAAAAAATTGCAGCTTAAAATTGTGCTATAAATAAATAAACCCTAAAATTATGCAGTTATATCTAAACAAAGTTTCTCAAAATCCAGCTAAAACGAGTTTTATTATTTACTTTTATTAATAAAGCCTAAAATTAAACAATTTCTTTTATCTTTAAAGAGTTCATTAAACTCTGCCACAAATATACTATAAATTACATTATTCTTTCACTTCTTCTATAACTGAAATTATATAAATAGGTATACTTAAATTTGCATACAATATTTAACATAAAATGCAACACTCATGCAGTTGCAATAAAATTTTATATGCAGATGGATTCGTAATATATATTCCTTTGATGTTTGTGTTACATACTCTTTTTTGTTGCAGTTCCCTTTGCAAGGCGAAATAAATTCACATTATTTGAGTTATTGGCTTGTAATGCAATCGTGTGTGTTGGTTCTCCTTCAAAAGGAAGCTATAAATTGTAGAAAATTGTTGCAGTTTGTTTAAGTTTTAACCGAGGAAGTTTAAAATATTTGAATAAGTTTAAAAAGTGGGAGATTGTGACCTTAGCTAAGACATGAACCTTAGCTAAGTTTCAAGAGAAGTAGATCGTTAATTGTACAATTATTGTTCAAGTTAATTAGAACTGATTACTATGTAATTGAAACAGCAATGAGTACTTTTCTCAAGCTGAACTCTAATCCTCCTTTTTAACCAGAGCTAAATGTGTAAAAATTTGGATGATTAAGTTCTTCTTCAAAACTTGTGTGGTCCGCATATCATTTATTTAGCTAAAATTTTGCTGATCATTTCTGTCAAGTGTTTAAGCAGGACGTAAACATTCCCAGAAAAATGTTCTAAAATAATAATAGCTTTAAATGTTTACAATAAAAACTGAACTTAAGGCAGGAAAATAGCTAGTTTTGTAATGAGTGTAATGAGAACTATTTCAGCCTTGGAACTAAGGATGTTGCAATTACTTTCAGAAATCATATTTGCATAATAACTAATGGTAGCGGTTCAAAACAAAAATCTGTCATCATACATGCTTTTTGATAAATATAACACTTCTTAAGCTAATTCTGTAATTAAACCAAAGAAAACAATTCCTTAGTTACTGGAACTACATAGTTCCTAGCATAAGTTTGTTATTGAAATGCAGCACCAAAAAGTATGCAATTGTAAAGGGTTTAGGGTATATAAGTAGTAATTTTAATATTCTGGTTCGTTTTATGGTGGTTTTTATTAAAAGAACTTGTAAATATGTTATAAAATTAATCAGTTATTAGCCGTATTTGTACGGCTGGTTTTTAGAATTAAATTATTGTTTATAAATATGATTTAATCAAAATCTACTAACAATGTATTTATATTTATTTTTATAAAAGCCAATTAAATTTATGTTACATTTTTTAAGAGTTCTTTTGCTAATTCTAGAATTGAACCTAAGAAAAATGTAGGAACTAGTTCCTTACATAAGTTTGTTATTGAAATTAAGCACCAAAAAGTATGCAATTGTAAATGGTTTAGGGTATATAAATAGTCATTTACATTTAATATTCTGGTTTCTTTTTATGATGGTTTTTATTAAAATGGTTGTTTTTATTAAAATTGATCAGTTATTTTTTAAATTAAATTATTGTTTATAAATATGATGTAATCAAAGTTAACTACGACTAATAATGTATGTTTATTTTTATCTTCCCAAATTAATCCATTTTTATAAAAGCCAATGGAATTTATCAGGCATGACACAGAATTTAATTCCGTTCGAAAATTAATCCCACAATTTCGTATGTTGCTTCTATATAAAAAGTAAAACGAAAAATTTTTTCGCAATGAAATGTTTAAAATTACAATTTTACATAGCAAATTAAAAGTGGTTTCATTCCGAAAAAAATTTGCCTTGTACTTTTTCTATAGAAGCAAAATACAGAATTAATTCCACTTCCGAACGGAATTAAATTCTGTGACATGGCTGTATGTTATATTTGTTTAAAGTTCTTTTGCTAATTTCAGAATTGAAGCTAAGAAAAATGTATTAATTGCTTTTTGAAACTAGTTTCTAATATAAGTTTGTTATTAAAATGAAGCACCAAGAAGTATGCAATAGAAATTTATTTCGATTAGTAATAATAAAAAGGGAATATATATATAATTTAAATTGAATATTGTGTTTAATAGAAAATATTTACCACCGTGCCTCTAGTTTTAAGTGATCTTCGGCAGTTTCAACGATTCAAAAGCGTATTAAAAAAACCACTTAATTGTTGCAACCAACTTTTGAGCCCATTTTGTTCAACTTTATAAAACTCTAACTCTAACTTATTTTACATACATACATTTAATAATAATTTCGCTTTTCCTTGAGTGCCAACGTCTTTTTTTATTTATTTATCAAAAAATCGCATAATTTTTATTTTGAGAGAGAATGGTTTTACCTTATTTTTTATCAATCATTATTGAGGCTAAAAATTGTAGCTGTTCAATGACATACAACTTCAGCTCATTTGAATTCTACGTCATTAATTTGCAGTTGAGAGAAACTGTTTAAATTTTTGAAATAAACCTAGTTAGATCAACTGCACGCAGAGAAAAAATATAGTTGTGCATGCGTACTACAACTATTTCAACATTTGTAAACAGTTTTTTAAAATTTTATGGTTACTGTAATTATTTATATGATTTCTGCAACTATAATATGGTTAAGTTATCATTCACATGAATATAACAATCATATATATGATTATGGCAATTATATAATGTTTATGTGATCAGTTTTATGCTGACAAATTATACCATATTATTTCATAATCATAATCAAAGAACAACAAATTATGATAAATTGATATATCATAAACATGATTGCCACAAATATAGACAGAGTTACTACCATCGTATATATGATTGTAGTAATCATATGAATCGTAACTTTATCATATTATGGTCAACGCAATCATATAAATAATTACAGTGACCATAACATTGCTGAAAAACTTGTAAGAATGTTGATATTGTTGTGGTAAACATGAACAACCATAATAAGGAAAATTTCAAATATAAGGACAGTTTATCTAGAACTAGTTTAGAAGGTAACAATAGATATTATGAGTTTAAAGACTGCTATAGTTGTGGTTTTAACAAACATATTTCTTTCTGGTATTCAATATTTAAAAAACAAATATTCTTTTTTAAGCAAACTTTGACTTCAAAATCCTTTTCCGCTTATGCTTACAAATGAGTATCATAAGAAATTTATGTAATATATTTGCTTATTTTACTTATTTTATTTAACGGTCACGTTTTTTGTCCTTGTTTTTTTTTTAAAAAGTTGACATTCACTTAATAAAATATAATATTTGCTGCAAGAGCTTAAACAAAACAGTGTCATGGATAATATAGCAGACATTATTTTAAATTATTTTGATACAAAATCAGCAGAATGTGGGGGCTAAGTTTTCTTTGATAAAACCGAATAGTAGAAACCGTTTTCACCCGGACGGTATAAGTTATCTGAGATTTCTAGAGCAGAGATATGTGACCTTAGTTCAGTATGACAAGAGAAAAAAAAATCCGCTGCTCTGTTTTAGGCCGCTCAATATTGCCTCATAAAATCACAGCAGCTTCTTAACATGTTCTAGTCATTGCGAAGTTTTCCTAAAGACAACCAAATAGTTGCAACCGCACATTTTTCCTTATTAAATATGGTAAATCCTCTCTGCCTCCCGAATGTATTTTAAGATGAGCGACATTCAAAGAGAATTATATGAATTCATAAGTCTTTTTACAACTCTTTACTTTGAGGATCTTAACTGTGTTGGCTTAGTTCATATTGCGTCATAACATATTTGTAGTTGTTTTTTGTCATATTCCAATCTTTCAAAAACTATTTTTTAATTCAAGACGGTTTACTATGCGCACCTTACCGGATGGAACTTAATAAGTCTCTTTATAAATATTCACTTATGGGACCTCCTTTGTTTTAGTCCAATTAATATTGCCTCATAGAATCACTGTGGTCCTACAGACAAGTATTTTTTTTTTATCATGTACCAACATTTTTGGTTCTTGGTTATTTCATTAGTTTGTTTTTGTGTTTGGTGTAATTTAGATTCTCTATTTAGTATTGAAATTTTCAGAATTTTAGTAATATTCCTAATGGCAAACTCACTTAGTTTCAGAATATGCATTTTCATTTCTATTTGTCTGATACAGACGGCTGTAGATAATCGAATACGATCCAATTCCTATTTATCTGATGACAGCTCAGCTGGCTGTAAATACTTTAATATTGCCCCAGATACGGTTACGTTAGGTTGCAAATAGCCTTATAGAAATATGTCCACTGCAGTTAATCACTCGATCTAGAAGCTTAATTCTGATTACCAAAACGAGCAAGTTGAAAACTGGTTCAAATCACATGTCACACTCGTTAATATCATCCCATTGAGCCTGGCTGAACTTTGTTAGCATGTCGCGATATTGACCATCATTCTGAAAATGGGCTGAACATGGCATATGCTGATTTGGCTAGAGAAGTCAAATTAAATTTACACTTTCAAAAATGTGTAAATTTTTCTTAGTCTTTCTCTAAATATTATATTTTCTTGTACAAAATATTTCGACTCTAGGCATACCCTATGATTTCTTCTATAACTATTCAATGACTACTTTTTCCTAAAACCTGTTTTCCTTTTGTTTCCTCAATTCTTTGTTGCACTGTCTCTTTAGCATTCAGTCTTTCTTGCTTGCAATACAGCACGTGCTTGTTTCATAAATATTTTCGCTGCCATTCTTTAACATTTTTCATGTTTTCTGCTTCATTTCGTTTTCATTTTTTATTTTCTATTTCTACTTTGTTTTTTGCCAGCTTCTTGCAAAAACAATTTTTCTTCCTAAAAGGATTTTTCCCATTTAGTTTTGTTTTACTTTGCTCTATTTATTTAAAATCTAAAAGAACGTTGCAGCAATACTAAGATGCTTTGCTTATAAAAATAAAACATATATTTGTTTCTCAAACTACTTCATTGCATATTTATAAGTACGTACGTACTTGTATTGTGTTCTTGTAGTAAAGCATACTTTTGGGTTAAATATAAATAATGATTTTTGAAGCATACTTTTGAGGGATATATAGAGTTGAAGGCTAAAATTTGTAAAGTTTTATTAACATAATTAGCTAAAGGTTTTAATATTTTGTTGCTGTTTTTTTATAAGTTTGAATGAAATGCTTGGTAAATAATGTTTTTAATTTGTAGTAAATGTTCATTGATATTTTTAATTTAATTATTTTCGTAAATTATTTTTAATAAATAATGTGTTTTATTTAAATATTTGCAGTTAATTAACTAGCCATATATATGGGCATAAAAACCTTGATAATTTATTTTGCATTAATTAATCCCTTTTAATTTAATCCTATTAAGTTTATGTTATATTTTTTAACACTTTTACATGTGTTGTTTTTTAAATGTTAAGTAATTTCTATTATTCAGTCTCTAATTCATTTATTTATTTAAAATAATGTGAAGTATTAAGTAATGCTCAATTTCCATAAATGTGGTTTGATTTCATTGATGCCTTTTGATGAAATAACTCCGTCATTGCTTGGTTGGTTGTGAGTTTGTTGACATCGATTTTTGATTTCATGGAAAGATATCCAAAGGTGTTACATTACACGATATAGAAACCAAATCTAAGTACTGAAACTTGAATTTACACGACCAGAAAAGTTGTCTCTCTTCCTTATCAATACGAGGTCTGATCAAAAAAAAATTCGTTATTTTCAAATTTCGTGAGTTTGGTCGATTTTCGCATTTTTTTTGTTCTGTTATGTTGGTGCACATGTCTGTTATACATATATGTTGGTAATATCAGCCATTTTGGATTGTCAGATTTTGATGTGCTCTTAGATTTTTTACTATTCGAAAAAATGGATCAAAGAAACTGTATTAAGTTTTGTGTAAAAAATTAAATTAAATGCGCAAAGACATTTGAAAAGTTGACTGTGACGTTTGGCGAGTCTACTATGAGCAGAACACAAGTTCAATTGTGGCATAACCGGTTTAAGGAAGGCCGAGAAGATGTCAATGACGATGCTCGTCCTGGTCGCCCGAGCACGTCTACAACCGATGAAAACATTGAAGCATTGAATAAAATTATTTTGGATAATCGTCAAATCACTATCAGAGAGGTTGCTGATGATGTTGGCATATCGTTCGGCTCATGCCAAGCAATTTTAACGGATGTTTTAGGCATGAAATGTGCGGCAGTGAAGATTGTTCCAAAATTGCTTAATTTTGAGCAAAACCAACGTCGCATGGACATCGCTCAGGAGCTGTTGAACATCGTCAATGACGATTTTTGAAAAAATTGAAAATATGGTTGTTTTTTGATCATACCTCGTATTAGTCTTTACTTTACTAAACTTATTTTCAAAGAAGTTTGAGCCAATTATTACTCCAGTCCAAAATCGAAACGTTGCACAATGGGGGAAAAAAAGGGAAATAAATCAGTAATTTCTAAGCAGTTAGTTCAATTCCAATAAAATTTCGCATGCCTAGAGAGGCAGTGCTGGCGAGTTTAAGTTTTAAATTTGGACCTCATAAACCAAGGGTGAAGCCAACGGTCCAACAAACGGGCCACCTGGGGTATGTGATAAATTCAAAACGATTCCAATTCTTCTTTTGTAATCCAATTTCAAGGATTATACCATCTATATACTAGAAATCTAGTACTAAGAAAATCTTTCTGGTAGCTATATATTATCTCTTATAGTTTGCGAGATATTCGTAATAGGCGATTCAAATATTTTCCGATTTTCTGTGAATATTTTTTTGTTGTTTAAAGACACTTTTATAAACCTACTAAAAAAAAGAAACATTTAAAAATCAAGGTGATTTTTTCAATTTGTTTTAGATAAAAGGCTACTCTTATTTTTGAATTTGTGCAATTCACAAGTGACGTTGTAGTTTGTACATTGTATGATACAACTATCTGATTGTCAGCACAAAGTCGTATAATTATCATACCTTGTCGAACCTTTAAAATAATAATAAACAAAATTATTTTAAAAACAAATTAAAACATACCGTAAAATATTCAACAATCTTCATTATTAATTTTTTTTTATTTATTAATTTTATTTTCTTGTTTTAAGTTTGTCAATCAATTTATGGTTTGAGTGTTACCGTTTTAATTTTTATGTTGAGTTATATACTTTAACTTTTGGCAACACTTAAACTTTCATTTGAAAATCATATGTAAAAATGTCGTAAGTGTTGTATAAAATATGGTAATATATAGAAATTGCCAACAACATTTGTACAACTATTGTAAATTTAGATGACATACAACTCCTACAACACTACAACATCATTTGTGAATTGAACAGTTATTTAAGAAACTTCCAAGAAGACTTATAAGGTATTTATATCATGTTTTATATAACATGTCCATTCCCTAATTAATTTCACACATGGAAATTTATAGTGAATTTGCACTTTCTTAGACTGTGACATTTTATTGCAATTTGATTTACTCTTAAGAAATTATAGACCACTGTGCATAGTGTTTGCATTTGTAATGCAGATGTCAACTGTTGTTTTATTAACAACATTTAACTCTGCAAATGGCTGCAAACCCATATCGTATTTGAATTTAAGTGGAAGATAGTAATGAGTAAATAATGGGTTAATTTTAAAACTACTAACTAAAACCAAGAAATTTATGGCATTTATTATAATTTATTTAAATTTTTTTCGCATGTCATTGCACAATTTAATTGCTTTTGCCATGAAATCTATTAATTAATTTATATTTTTTTCACAAGTAATAATAAAAAAAACTAAAAGTGAATATTACATAAATTGCTGAATTTAATATAAATTTATAGAAATTTTAATTTTTCTTTGAAAAAAAAACTAAATATGCTAAAACATTTCAATAAATAAATAACTTTATTTAAAACATATATTTGTGTTGGTATTTTTAAGCCTTTTAAATATAATAAACAATATGTTTAAATGAAATATGTTATACACATAACATATGTTTAACACAAACACACAAAATCACTGCATAATTTAAGGAGTTTGTTTTAAAGCAATTAAGACTTTTCAAATAGTTAAAAGATTTAACTACAATTTAAAATAAATACATTTTAATTAACAACCAATTGTGCTAATTTTTTGTACTTTATGAACTAATAAATAAAATATCAACTTAAATATTAACTGTTTACTTATTAAATTGAATTACTTGGATTTTTATCGTTAGCTTACTTTTATAATAATAATTAAAGCCCTTAAGTATACTATGCTAAAGTTTTGTAAATACCAACATTTATAATAATCACAGTTTTGGTAATATTAAGGGAACCCTTAAGTACTTAAGATTTCGTGAATGTAAACATTTTTATGAAAGCTAATAAGTACGCCATAATTAATGTTGTTATTATGTAGGTTAAGTAGCGTAATTAAGTTGTTAATGACAGTTATATTTAAATCTGCAAAATTCTGTAAGCAATGCTAAGCTAAAGTGTTATAGATAAGCTCTGTATTTAAGAGCATACTTTTGTGAAACTGAGTACATAGCTTGCTTAGATATTTAAATAGGAAAATCTTGAAATCTTTTAATTAAACAATTATGAAATAATAAAATAAATAGTTGTTTAATATGTTTAATGTTTAGTTATGGTAATTATATTTACATCTAATTATTAAGGTTTTAAAAATTGCCCTTAAATGTTTAAAAGTATGCTACAAAAAATAAGGTTTGTGTATTAGTCTCAATGTATACAAAGCAATTCTTTAAGCTCGGACGAGTACACACTTGATTGTGCTAGCAATTCGTGTTAATCTCTTATTGTGCTGTGTGAAGACTGAAGAAATTTCAAGGAAAAAATTGTATCAATAGAATTGCTTCATGTAAATTGGGATTAAAGAACATGCCTTTACTTTCCTTCAAAAGATTTTCAAAACTAAAACGGTAATACTATAAATAAAACCGAATTGTGATCTTCGATGAGTTTAAACGTCTGGTTGTAATTAACAAAAATATATCATTGTATCAGTCATCTTCTTTTGAAAGTTCATTAACCCAGTCCTGAAAATTCGATTTGTTTCACTAACAAATCTGCTGCATGATAAGCTGTATTTATAGCACAATGCTATCTTTAGTTCAATATACTTTCATAATAGTTCTATTTTACTTTTGAATTTTTTGTAAGATTTATTGTAATAACAATAATTATAATTTTATTAGTTTTAATTAAATAGGCCATTTCAAAATTTATTGATTCATAAAGAACACAGCACAGGGCTAATGTCCTCTATGGATTATACACTCTTCCATGACTATTTTGAATTAATGTGCTTGAATTGCGTTAAAACAGCCTTGGATTTCCACCGACAAGTGGCTGTGAGCTTACTTTTGCACACCTTTGACTTGAATTATCACCATAAAGTCTACGATTAAAGCAGTACTGGGCGAAATTGAAGTTTGGCCACAAAATTCTGCTTACCATAGGCTTACTTGTGTGTTTTACTTAAATGAGCATTTGTTTTTTACTTTGTAGTGATCTCAAATCTCAAACTTAAATCAGTTGCTGGTTAACTCTTAGAGTGGGTTCAAATGCTGCGATTTGTCGCCGCGTCTTTGCTGACTTTCTCCCTTATTCAAAAACGATTATTAAATTTAACAAACGTTTATTAAGCAAATTTTTATCTGCAAATCTGTCTTAATAAATTTGTATCTGCAAATCTGTCTTAATAAACGTTTGTTAAATTTAATAATCGTTTTTGAATAAGGCGATTTATCTTTTGGTGTCCCTTCTAAATTCAGCGTGTGTTCACATGATGAAACATTTGTTGCACTATACTTGCGACATTTTAATATTAAATTGTTCATTTCTCCTATTGCCCTCATTCCCAGATGTGTTGCCATATAATACTTAGTTACATTACAGGTACATTATACAGGTATTCATACAGTTCATAAAGTTATACAACATGACCATTTATTAATGATTTTATTGGCGAATAGTAGTGCAAAGGGTGTCAAGTAAACATTTTGCATTTTTAAAGCTCTGCTGTAAAATTAGATTATATGAAAATCAGTGGAGTCTTTAAGAGGCGTAACTAGTTATTTTAAAATACAGGCTGTAAGCCCAATTTCACACAATACTTTTAATACTTTAATAATTCTTAGAAAATCTAAAGCATACTTTTAAGTGCTAAATACTTAATATAACTTTAAAGCCTAATTAATGAGAAAATTAAAATATAAAACAAATCAATTATAATTGTTGATCGAAATCAATAAATATTTTTTTAATAAAACAAACTTAAAAACGAATTAATAAAATACAAAGATTTTTTAACAATAAAAAAACAATCATTTGTTTGTTAACTTAAAACATTCAACTTGCAGCTGTTTTAAAAGAAATTGCTTTAAATAATTATTAGTAGTAGTATTTTACAAACAACATACCTTTTGGTAAAATTTTTTAAAGCATTTTGTTGTAATATTATCATCATTTTTTATAAATTTGTTCACATATGACTTGTTTTCCGTGTCCTTGGGGACTCGTGTGAATGACAAATTGTGAATGTGCTGGAATTTTTGGTTTTGTTTTTTTTCACAAACTCTTTTAGGCATTTATCATTTCGCAACTCACATTTTTTACGTATAGTTGTAGGTTTGTTTGCTGTGAAGTTGAATTTAAACCCGAACAAAATATAAGGATAATATATACTTTTTGTGTTGTTTTTCACTGAGTGGATATGTATAGCTGTGTATTTATGGGTTTGTAATCCATTTATTTCTTTCGTTTTCCTATTTTTTGTTTGTAAAATATGAAATATGAAATAAAGTAGAATTATTTCATTCCTTTCCTATAGCTGTTGCTATTTATTTTCAGTTGTTTTTTGTTGTCTGTCTTGGGTTTTCTCCCTCTTTGTATGTACTCGTATCAAGCCAAATGGATATTTATATTAATTTTCTTTTGATAAGGTTGATTGCTTTCTTTATTTGGGAATAATATCAAATTCTTTTAGGGGGGATTAACGCAGAAACTGGTTAGATTTGTGTGCTTATGTATATACAAAGAAGATGAGTTAATTTGATTTCTGTGTCATAGAATTGTGCGTATAATGTTTAAGGAATTTGTAGTATACTTTAAGGCGTTATAATTTAAAGTGATAGTGGCTATTTTTCACAGCAAATTGTAGAAATTATTTAGCTTGACAGTTTGTTGTTTATTAGTTAACTCAAATACAAATATATTTATTAAGTTTCTTAACACTTAGGCCTTGACCCCTGTACAATTATTTTAACAGCTCAGAAGGTATTAACAAAAAGAAAACCATCCAACTACCTTCATTTTATAAATGTCCTATAGCTAAGACCTTGACTCTCTCTCTCTTTCTCCTCACTCACTCTTGCTCTTGTTTGTATGTCTACCTGCATTTGTTTGCCCTTGTTTTGCTGTGACTCTTTGTCAATTATTTAGAGTAGAACAAAACTCTTAGCATACTTCTAGGTTTTATTAAAAAACAAAAAATAAAGCAAAGAGGAAGCTAAGCAACTCAGAGAAACACTTGAATTTTTATAATAATGCCATTCACACTTGTGCAGCAAAAATAAAAGAAAATTTAGCCATTATAATAAAATACTTTAGGTCTTTCTTATTTCTCATTTATTTATGTACTTTCTTTAAGTAAAAAACAGAAAGTAAAACATTAAAACAACTAAATTATTTATTCACACTGTGAGTAAGGTCATGATTTATAGTTTAATAAACATCATTTAAGGTGTCAAAATATATTTCGCATATTTTCTTTGTGTTGTTATTTTAAGCTAAAAAATTATTAATGACAGGTTAGAAAGATTCAAAGAAAAATGAAGATTATTTTGTTAAAAGAATTTCAAGGTTTTTGTATTATTTATAAAGACAGTAGTGATTTATTAGCAGCGGTTTTATATACATATAAATAAAACATCAAATATTCAAGTTAATTTAAAAAATTCGAAGTAAAGCTAGATTAATTGAGATTACATTGCAATTCAAGCAACTAAGCAAAGTTAACGAACACCAATTGCAACAACCACCAACGAAATCAGTTACTACAATCTTTAAGGTTCCCAAAGCGTTATGAAAACAATGGTTGTTACTTGGTATTATAACGCTGCTTAAGAGTTGCCTCAAGCTGCATGCAAATGTCTCAGAAGACCTTCTACACAAGGAACGAAGGTTCTGGCTCTCATCGCTCATACAGTCAGCAGTTTTCTTGCAAGGTGACTAGAAGAGTCATGACGGCTGCAAACCATAATGCCAATAAATACCCTGAGCACAGATCTTAAGGCTTGGTTACACATGACAAATATGTAACCAAACAGCATCAAATAAATTAAAACTAAATATTTGTTGTTATTTGGCCTAAATAAGAAAACATTGTTTAAATAAATAAACGAATTCAAATATATGTTATTCAGTGGTAACGTCTTTTTCGGCAAATATTTGTTAAGTGCGACAGTACCTTTATTCTCAATATCAAAGTTTCAATGGCTCTGTTGTTGTTCAGCAACAGCAGCTAGGACTATTTGGTTCTCCTCAAACAAACATCAGTCCTTTAACCTTCTGCAATTCTTCCCGATTTGGATATCAGCCACAGTCACCAGGTATACCCTGAAAGGACCTACAATCAATTATCAGTTAGGGTTGTCCCCTACACACAGACTTTTAACTAATCCTGCATGTTCTATATAGAGACTCTAGTCAACTTCAAATTTCATTGGGTGTAATCAATAAGATTCTATTCAGTTTCATGCCGGTGCAATCCTATTGCACCGGTGTCGCCATCTCTCTCCGAAATGGTAACAGCGTGAAAGTGATTTAATTACACTAGAACATATTACCCCCTGGGGGTATGCGAAAGTAACAGTCAGCAGTCAAACAGTGTCAAAAGAAAAACAAAATAAATAAACAAAAAAAGAAAAAGATGTAGTATCTGCCGCAATACCACTTGGGTCTATTAAGATATCGTATCTTCAGACACCTAAGGAAAGGTGCCAAAAAGTGAAAACTAGCAAAACTACAAGACAATTCTGTGAGAAATGCAGTATACAACATATAAATTGGAATCGGAAACACATTTCCAGACAAACAAAACTGTTCAAAATCTGGATTGTCTGTGATATTGAAACATTCGATTTTTATTGACAGCCGGGCTGCACTTATATCAGTCATACTTTACATAGCCAGTGAAATATTTGGATAGTCTGATAATAAGTGGCGCAAATGGAACTGTTCAGGCTAATAATAGTGTTAACGGGACACTGGCAATCAGACTAGACCTTATCATCAATAGTTACTGCCGCAGCTGGCTGGGCCAGGTCAAGGAAGAAATAACCTGCTACTTTTCTCTATTCTGCAAATACATATACTGAGCGTTCAGAGCCTTTGGTTACCAAACTGTGTAACCTTACAGCTTTTACTAACTTCTAAACTTGATCCAGTTTTCCCAGATCTCATTGAGTTCAGCGAGCTACCACATACATTTCACAGCTCTCATGTGTAGTCTTGACTAAACAATAGCGTTTAATTTCAACTAGATTACTTTTTAAAATGTTTTAAACCATGTAAAATTTGCTTTCAAATTGTTAATATCAAGTAACAACAGAATTGTTAACATCATTTCATACGTTATTTCCATTGAATACAAAATGTAAAATTTCCTTTCGAATTCTTTATTATGTAAAATTTCCTATAGAAATATTTACATCATGTAAAATGTACTATCAAAATGTTTGTATCGTTTAAAATTTCCTATAGAAATATTTACATCATGTAAAATTTCCTATAAAAATGTTTACATCATGTAAAATTTACTATAGCAACGTTTACATCATGTTAAATTTACTGCAGCAATCTATAAAAATATTTACATCTGTAAAATTTACTACAGAAATGTTTAAATCATGTCAAAATTTTTATGTCATTTAAAATTTACTAACGAAATGTTTACGTCATGTAAAATTTACTATAGCAATGTGTCGATCATGTAAAATTTACTATAGCCATTTTACATCCTGTAAAATTTACTACAGAACTGTTTACATCATGTAAAATTTCCTATAAAAATACGTAGATCATGTAAAATTTTTTATAAAAATGTTTACATCATCTAAAATTTACTACAAAAATGTTTACATCATCTAAAATTTATTATAGTAATGTTTACATCATGTAAAATGTCCTATAAAAATGTTTACATCATGTAAAATTTACTACAGAACTGTTTACATCATGTAAAATTTCCTATAAAAATACTTACATCATGTAAAATATTTTATAAAAATGTTTACATCATGTAAAATTTACTATGAAAATATTTACATGTAAAATTTCCCAAAAAATTTCTAAATTAAAGTTTGTTAATTCTTTAGCATCTAGACCATTTTATATTAAATTTATATAGCTTTTATTTCTTATTTTTTTGTTTATTTATTTTATCGCCTGGTTACTTCCGGTATTTTTTAAACCATCGTGTTGATAATTAAACAATTTGCTCTTAAATATTCCATTAAATGAAATAGACCTTAAGCTATTATAAATATTACACCAGTTTTAACGAAAAATCCTTTAAGTATTTTATCTTTCAATTTGCCTGGAAAAAGATGTCTGAAAGTAAAATAATAAAAAAAACATACCAAAAACAATATATGAGTTTCAAATTGCTACATACCTGAACGATACTTTAGCTCGTGTAAATTAAATACTTGTACCTAAAATCGTTTGAAACATTTTTATTGTGTTTTGTCTGTGTTGGTTTTCCTTATAATGTTTATCGTTTTTCTAAAGGATTCTCAGCACAGGGGTAAACAGTGGCAGATACTAATGGGAATATATGTGAAAAAATCCTAGAATAGGAAAAAATTTTAAAGAAGGAATTCCATAGACTAATATGTTGTGCTGTTGAATTCATATTTGTTTGTGTGCAAACTTCATGAAACGTATAGAACTTAGATATAACGTGATTTTAGCCACGTTAGGTAAGGGACAGTTCTGTAGTCTGTCTAGAGTAGTGTCTTCTCTACATTTTGAGGCCTTTGCTTTGTGTTAAACCCCAAATTCATCCCATTTCATCAACAATTCGGTAATCCTTTTTGCTCTTACCTAATACCTCTATTCATTCGCTTGTGTTTAGTTTTTCTCCACAAAGCCGCCATCCGCTGAAACAATTCCAAATAGAATTCGTGTTAAATGAAAATTTCACGAAAATATTTTCCATACAATTTCATTTTATTTAAACAACTTTTTCGATGAATTTAAGAATATTTTTCTTGTATTTTTTTATTGCAGCAAATACACGATAACAGCAATAATTTTTATACAAAAAAATTTGTTTCTTTAATACAATTGATATAATTTCCTTTTTTATTTGTCTATTTGCAGAATTCCGCTGAACCTGTGTATTCACCCACCATGGCTGGTGGTTTATTTTCAATAGATCGCGAATTTTTTGAATTATTGGGCACGTATGATTCTGGTTTTGATATTTGGGGTGGGGAAAATCTAGAGTTGTCATTTAAGACATGGATGTGTGGCGGTACACTGGAGATAGTGCCATGTTCCCATGTAGGACATATATTTAGAAAGAGATCGCCGTATAAGGTAAGTTTGATAATTCAAATACAATTTATCATATATTTAGAAAAACAGTAAAGTCATGTAAAATTTACTATAGAAATGTTTACATCGTGTAAAATGTACAATAAAAATGTTTACATAGTGTAAAATTTACACTTAGAATGTTTACACTATGAAAAATTTACTATAGAAATATTTACATCATGTAAAACTTACTGTAGAAATGTTTGCGTCATGTAAAATTAACTATATAAAACTTAAAATCATGTAAAATTTACTTCACAACGTGTAAAATTTACTTTGGAAAAGTTTACTTCATGAAAATTTTAATAAATATAAATTTTAAGTATGTAAAATATACAATAAGAAAGTTTACCTCATTTAAAATTTACACTAAGAATGTTTACATTAGGTAAAATATACACTACTAACGTTTACAATGTTAACATCATGTAAAATTGACACTAAGAATATTTACATCATATGAAATAACGTTAATGTCATATAAACCTTACATGAAGAATGTTTACATTTAAAATTTACATTAGAAACGTTTACATTATGTAAATTTTACTTTAACAATGTTTACATTATGTAAAATTTACACTAATACCGTTTACATTAAGTAAAATTTACTCTAAGAATGTTTACAACATGTCAATCTTACATTAAAAATATTTACACTGTGTAAAATTTACTATAGAAATGTTTACATCATATAAAATTTACTACAAAAATGTTTACTTCATATACAATTTCCTACGAAAATGTTTTATACTTGTACAGTTTTAAAAAAATTGTTTGCTACATAAAAAATTTACCAGAGAAATTTTAAAAATTTAATTATTGGTTTCCACATTCTCATAGATAAGTTGTGCTTTCCTTTAGTATAACCAATTTTTGTCGTGGTCTGCTGTTTCGTGTTTTTTTTTTTGTTCAAAAATACACAGCGAATTTTGGTTGTCTCACATGTTTAATTTGTGTTGTAGCCACACTTTTCTACACTCACCCTCCCACACACAAACATTTATAGAGGGGGAGTTTCACATTTCAAACGTACGTACGGGGTAGTGTCACGGTTACTGTGTTTGAGGTTTTATTTTTTGAGTTTGTTTGTTTCTATTTTGTTGTTTGTTTTCTTGAATAACACACTTCTGTTAGTCGTGCCGTAGAACCCACTGGAGGACTAAAATAATTTGTGCTCAGTGTTGATTAATAACGAAAAAAAAAAAAAAAGTTAAAACTGGGTACGTAAAATTAATGTGAGTGTACTCCTCTGGCCCTGACAATACAGTCATATTTTAATTGTGTTGAATGGCAGTGATTTTATATACTGTCTTTCTGGGGGATTGTCTTTTGGGGTTGCTTGTAGTTTTTCATTAAATTTCATAATGAAAAATAATTTGATGAGAAATTACTTGAGAGAGGGTAATTTCAACAAATTAAACAAGTTATATTTTATTATAAAAGTATATTTTGCATGATCTACACCGTTTCAAGTTGAAATTGAGAAAATTTGATTTGAAATTTAGTAATCCAAATTTGTACCGAGAAATAACGAATTGAAATTAAAAAATCCAAATTGATATTGAGAAAAAAACCAAATTTAAATTTAGAAAAGCAAATTGATATTGAGGAATAACAAATTGAAAATGAGAAATCCAAATTGATATTGATCAATAATAAATTGAAATTAAGAAATGTAAATTGATACTGAGAAAATACAAATTGATATTGAGTAAATAAAAATTAAAAATCTATTTATTTTATTAGTTCGGCTTGAGGTCTCTTTGATTAAAAATATAAAAACTCTTGTTCGTTTTTACTTTTTATTATATTTTATTTATTATCTGTCTGCTATTCACTTGGGGATAGTTAGAAGTGATTCCTCTGTCGAAATTCTTAAGCATCTCACAACTTCCAGTCTTAGACTAAGTGTTCCCTGATAATTTCATTCAGGCAACCGTC
Organism: Bellardia bayeri; assembly: GCA_950370525.1. NCBI lineage: Eukaryota > Metazoa > Arthropoda > Insecta > Diptera > Calliphoridae > Bellardia > Bellardia bayeri. The sequence continues at coordinate 16,816,280 of OX493268.1, read as the reverse complement.
TGATGATAGCTAAAGTGAGAAGGCGTACAGTACCGAGTATCCAGAGTGCATGCTAATAACGATGCGTCTCTGGAAATTAGGTGCCCATCGCCAACAATTGGTCACTGAAACCCAACTGTATTCAGCCGGCCTAGCGGTATGTTGGCAGCCCTAACTCTAGGATCGGACGCTATGGCCTAATAAGCCATTCGTCTTACTAGAACAAAATTATTACTGGAACCAAAACAATTAAACTTGGCCCTATGCTCCTTGTAGGAGTTTAAAGGAACAGATATATATATATATATAATTTATTATTTCTCAATATAAATTTGGAATTTCGCAAGTTCAACTTATAAAAGTGTAGTAATATCAATTGGAAATTTAACATAATGTAAATATTTTTACATTAAATTTACATGATGTAATTGAATAAAATAAATTTAACATATAAACATTTATAAAATAAATTTTACATTTTCTATAACAATTTTACATGATGTAAATATTTCATGTAAAATTTAATTTTAGAATATTTACATTTTGTTAAATTTACTATAGAAATATTTAAATCACGTACAATTTACTTTGGAAATAATTGCATCATGTAAAATTTACATAATAAATCGTTGCATAATGTAAAATTTACTTAAGAAATGGTTACCATCATGTAAAATTTACTTTGGAGATACTTACATTATTTTTTTTTGAAATAATTACATTTAAAATTTAGGATATTTACATTATGTAAAATTTACTTTGGAATATAAACATTGTGTATAGTTTACTTTGAAAGTATTTATATCGTGTATAATTTACTTTGAAGACATTATTCGTCAAATGTACTTTGTAAATATTTACATCATGTATAATTAACTTTTTTTGCATATTCACATCATGTAATGTTTACTTTGGAAATATTCACATCGAGTATAATTTACTTCGGAGACATTTACATCATGTAAAATTTACTTTGGAATATGTTTACATTGTATAAAAGTTTCCTTGGAAATATTTACATCATGTACAATTCATTTTGGAAATATTTACATCATGTAAAATATAGGTTAATATATTTAAATCGTGTAAGATTTACACTGGAAATATTTACATATTTACTTTAAAATATTTACATCATGTAAAATTGACTTATGAAATATTTACATCATGTAAAATTTACCTCGGAATGTTTACATAATGTAAAATTTACTTTGGAAAATATTTACATTCACCCCTATCGTGAATAACTCTTCCACATGAAATTTGTTCCCTTTTATTTTTTTAACATTGAATTTTAATAGGAATAATAGCGTGAAAAAGGAACAAATTTCATGTGGAATTTTTATTCACGATAGGGGTGATTGTGTAAAATGTATTTTGGAAATATTTACATCATGCAAAATTTACTTTGGATAATCTATATCATGTAAAATTTACTTTGGAATATATTTACATTGTGTAACATTTTCATTGGAAATATTTACATTATGTACAATTTGCTTTGGAAATATTTACATCATTTAAAATATACTTTGAAATATTTACATCATGTAGAATGTACTAAATTTTAATAAAATAAAATTTAAATTTATATTTTACATGTAAAATTTTATTTTGAAATGTTTAAATTTTCCCTGATATTTAAATTTCTCCAGTAAATCCTATTTAATGTACCTATACATACTTTCCGGTGTTAAATTTTATTAAAATTCAACGTTTCAGTTTATTTACTGCACTTGATAAATTAAAAATCAACAAAAAAAACCCATCAAAAGTATAAAATCATACACGCATTCATCCACACATACACATACACACACCCAAAACCAAATCATTTATACATGCATGTAGAAATGTACTAGTATGCATGAGCTGTAGGCACTTTTTCTTTTTGTTTTTCGTACGGCATACTTTAGGGAACTAAAAATTGTTGTAGCATTAAAAATATACACAGTGTTAGTAATACACATTTACATTAATGCATACAAAATGTCACATGTGTCCACTTTAATAGAGAAACAAGTTATTTTGTTGTTGTTTTTCGTTTGTTCTTGTGTAAATATAAAACAGGAAAGTCTAAAACAAAGAAGGAAAATTGCAACAACAAACATTATTCGTGGAAACGTTCTGACCACTAGTCATGTTTTAACAATTAATGTACACTGTACTGTGTATGTACAAAAATACTAAATCCGTAAAAATGAAGCACAGTGGGGTCGTGGGGAAATGTAGTATATATATTTCAAGCTGTAAGAATTTAAACAAATGATTTTCCATACAGTGTTTAACTTTTTCAATCTTGCACACAAGATTCTGTAAGATTAGCTGCTCTTTTGTTCTTGTTTAAAATTTTAGCTCACAATTTCTGTATTTTTATAAATGTTTTCTGTCCTTCTGTACAATGTTATGATTATATATGTAGCATGTTTGTGACATTTAAGCATGTGTATTTGCAGGAGATGGGTCGGTGTAGGGAAAAGTGTTGTGTGTATTGTTGTTAACCACATGCACGGGGCTTATTTTACTCTTCGTATTGTGTACTGTACGGACAGGAGAGTCGTACATAATTTCACATTCCGGGTAACTTGATGTTGAGTTTGTTATTTTTTCATTAAATATTTTGTTTCCCTCTTTGTGTCTTTTACACTATTCTTTATAATTCTCTGTTTTTATTAAGAATTGCCGTAATTATCAAGTGAAAAGAGACATAAAAGAAACTTTCGTTTTTTTATAATTAGTCACTCAATTTAAGCCACATAATTTGTTTCTACTTCTGGGTCTTATAAACCGTAAAACTGTAAAATATTTATGAAAGTATATACATATGTATGTATGTAAGTATATGAAAAGCATGTTTATATGTACATATGTACATATAAGAATCTAGGTTAATTTTAAAAATTTTTCATCGTAGTTACACACATGGACTTTATACATTTACTTACATTTAATCGTCATGTATGAAATGCAAAAATATTTTAAAATTTGTGCTGCTCTTTCATTAATATGCAGTCTCCACTTTATATGCAATTTTTAATGTTTTTTTATTTTGACTTTTTCATCATTTTATACTCATGTTGGTGTATATTTTTACTGTTTTGTAGTGGCGCACAGGCGTTAATGTACTTAAAAAGAATTCCGTACGGTTGGCTGAAGTTTGGTTAGACGACTATGCCAAATATTATTATCAACGCATTGGTAACGATAAAGGTGATTTTGGTGATGTTAGTGCACGTCAAAAATTGCGGTAAGTTTTGTGAAAATTGATTTTATCTACACTATAATATATTTACATTAGAAAATTTACTTTAAGCAAAGTTTACACCATGTAAAATTTTAAATTTCACTAAAAGAAAATTTACCTTATGGAAAAATATATAAATATTTACATCATGTAAAATTGACTTTGGAAATATTTACATCGTAGAAAAATTAACTTTAATATATTTACATATTGTAACATTTATATTGGATATATTTACATCATGTGAAATTAACTTTAGAAATATTTACATATTGTAACATTTATATTGGAAATTTTTACATACTGTAAAATTAACATAAAAAATATTTACATCGTGTAAAATTTACAAAAAAAATACATCATGTAAATTTTACTTTAGAAATATTAACATCATGTAAAATTTAATTTGGAGAATTTACATAGTGTAAAATTTACTTTGAAGATATTTACATAATGAAAACTTGACATTGTAAATATTTATGTCTTGTAAAATTTACTTTGGAGATATTTAAACATGTAAAATTTACTCTATAGATCATGGCATTGGAAACATTTACATCACGTAATATTTACTTTGGAGATATTTACATCATGTAAAACTGACATTGTAAAATTTACTTCATAGATATTTACATCATGTAAACTTAACATTGGAATGTTTAAATCACCTAAAATTGACACTAAAAAAATTTACATCATATAAATTTAACGTTACAAATATTCACATCATGTAAAACTGTCATTGAAAATATTTACATCACGTAAAATTTATTTTATAGATCTTACATCACGAAAACTTGACATTGAAAATATTTGCATCTTGTACATCATGTAAAACTTACTCTATACATATTTAAATCATGAAAACTGACATTGGAATATTTACAACACGTAAAATTTACATTAAAAACATTTACATAATGTAAATTTAACTGTAGAAATATTCGCATTATGTAAAACTGACATTGAAAATATTACATCACGTAAAATTTATTTTTTTTTAATAAACTTATATTAGAATTTTTTAAATCGTGTAAAATTTACTTCGGAAATATTTACCACATATAAAAATTACTTTGGAAATATTTACATCATATAAAATTTACTTTTAAGATATTTACATCATAGAAAATTTACTTTGGAAATTTTTACATAATGTAAATTTACATCATGTAAAATTTAGTTTTAAAATATTAACATCATGTAAAATACAATTTGCAAGTATTTACCTAATGTAAAATTTACAAAAAAAATTGTAGATTACAAAATTTCTTAAAAAACTGTTTACATGATGTCAAAGTGTTTAAAGTATAGGTTGTTACATCATCTAAATTATTATTTAGAAAAATGTAATTTCTCATTCCATTGTATTAAAGGTTTCGAAAAGCTGTTGTAAAGTATGCACATTGCTTATATTTATATATGCTTATTTATTTAACTCTTGGTTACAAAATTTTGACAAGTTTTCTCTTATTTTATAATGAATTTTTGTTTTGTTGTTTTTCTCTGTAGCAATCGTTTGGGTTGCAAAAGTTTTAAATGGTATTTAGACAATGTCTATCCAGAACTTTTCATACCAGGAGAATCTGTCGCCTATGGCGAGGTAAGTATTCTACTACAAATTTGTGTTTGCTATATACATATGTTGGAATGCAAAATAAAAGCAACAACAGTAAATTGCTTTAACAAGCTCAAGCTAACCATTCAACTGACCTTCCCACCCACTACTACTGCTACTACCACGCTAAAAAAAAGTTTAAACACTTTAAACGACAAAAACATATAAAAATTGGTTTCCAACCCTGCTTAATATTTACTTACAGATATATACATAAATAACTAAACTAACCTTTTAACTAAAACAAGCAAATTTAATTATCTTTATATATATATTTTTATGCCAACAAAAACAAACACAGATAAGAAATTTAGGTGCTGGCGGTCGCACATGTTTGGATTCACCGGCACGTAAAAAAGATTTGAAAAAGATGGTGGGCTTGTATCCCTGTCACAATCAAGGTGGAAATCAGGTTTGTAATTAAACACACACAAAAAAAGTAAACAAAATCACACAACAGCGACCGCCACAAGCTCCGTTAAAAATATTTTCATTTACAATCATAAAAAAAACACCAAAATTGTTTTTTAATATTTAGATAACAATAAAAATACAAAATAAAACTTAACAATCCCCCTCTCCCCCCAAAAACAAAAACTGGTTATGGATTCCTCACCACATCAGCTGGCTTATTTCAATGATATATTGTCGGTATAAATACATATATGTACATCCTACTCTCCCGCCTTTGGCATGCTCTTAATTTTATTGTGTCTTTACTTTTAGGTTTCTTTACAAAATACTTTATAGTTTTTTATATAGAATTTCTTTTCTTCCTTTTTTTATTTTTTTTTTTAACTAAACTTAACCATACAAAAACAAAACTGAAAAACTTAAACATACAAACATATATTGTGTTAAACCAACAACAATTACAGATTGCCAATATCGAGACCGATATGTGTCTAGATTCAGCCGCCAAACCGGACGACATGCAAGGCGCCGTTGATCCTTATAAATGTCACGGTCAGGGTGGAAATCAGGTATTCTTTTGTTTTAAGTCTTTATAATTTGTTGTTATGGGTTTGTTTTTTTATAACTTTTTCTAAAGTTTAAATAATTTTAACGCTTTAAAAGCTTTTTCTATATTATTTATTTAATTGGTTGATTGGTATGAGTTTATTTTAATTTAATTTAAAAAAAAAACCAGTCCTCAAAACCACAAATTAACTTTCATGTTTTCTAAAACTAACTTTTGTATTTATAATTTTTTTCTTTATTATTATTATTATTATTGTTGCTTTGGTTTTGGTTTCCACTTGAAATATATTTAATAGTTAAAACATTAAATTGGTTTTGATTGAATTGCCAAGAGTTTAAAGTTTATTTGAAATTGTGAAATTGTTGTACAATTGAAATTAACGTAAATAATGGCAGGCATACTTATAGGGATTTAATTATGTGCACATAGCTGGAAAATCAAAACCACTTTACATAAAATAATAATAAGCTTTAATTTATTGCAATTATTAATAATCAGACAGCTTTCATTACATATTTCATGAATTCACAGCTTGTTTCAAAACTAAGGCATACTTGCGGGGATTTCTTGATAATAAAGTCAATATCATGCTTTAGGTGTTCAGATTTATATGTTCACAAAAATCCCCCAAACGTTTATAAATTATTAAAATAATGAATTACATTGCCATAATTTAAAAGCTATTAAATACAATACAAAATAATTTAGGCGTGTGCAATAACCCAGCAAAAATTTGAATTGCAAAGTAGTTAATTAAACTGCTAAAATAACAAGCAACCGTTTTTATTGCAAAGTAGTAAGTTAAACTGATATTATAACAACTGTTCACTATTAACACAGTAGTTGTTTAACTCATGATTTTAACAAGGATATGACATTGATGAGATGTCGCTTATACGTTGAAAAAGGCACTGAAATATAAAGATGGAAACTGTTGCCTGCCCTTTGGCGTAATATAAATTTAACTAAATGATAAAATGTGTGTAAAGTTAAATTTAAAAATTTATAACCCTAGACACAAACCTTTAAAGTTAAAGTCTGTTATAGTATTAACATTGCACTGTTAAACACATCAGTAATTGGTAGAGGCATTAAAAATGATATAAAAATAAAATATAAAAAATAGAAGCAAAGTGGGCGTACAAATGCATCTAAACTTGTTCTGTTGGAGATTCTGACTATGGACTATAATAGCAAGTAATCTTGTTTACAAATCCTTCTTCGTTTGTTGCCATTTATTTTTGGCTTTTTACCTTACTATCATTATTGGAAACCAAGCATAAATTGCTAAAGAAATATATGGACGCCTCCAATTGCCACCAGCTTCGGCCAATTGAACAATCTGCAACATCACTAGATGCTAAAACGATTGATGAACGAAATAAGGTATTTGCTTTCTATTTGGATTGAAAAACAAGTTGCGCAGACAAATTTATTTTACGTTAAAAAAAAAGCTGTTCAGTAAACATTGGACCAATTTTTATGTGAAAGAAAGCCGACGAATTTGTATTTTCGTAACCCTAGAACCTAACTTCGATATTTACTCGTACATGGTTTGCTATAGAAAATCTTAATTCATTTTGCGTCATTTTAATTTCCATAGTGTTCTTTTTTTGGAACGTAACCCCGACGCAAAGTGAGGTATTGGTGTAGTTTTAAAACCAATTTGTTTTAATAAGAAAAAAATTCCGAAATCTCGAAAAATCCCAAAATTTATATTTTTAAAATACCGATTCCCGGGATTTATAACTCCAGTCCCTTTTGGCATCCCTAATCAATAGTAATGATTCGTCGTATTTCGGACATTCAAAATCGTTTCCCAATGACTTTGCAAACTGTTGTTGTGTTTGAAAATAATCTTCATGGAGTAATGCCTACAATTATTGGCCTTTAAACTTGTTTGGCTGACCTAGGGGATCTGTTTTAAAACCATCATTTCTGAAACGCACATACCATCACCAAAAACATGCAAGAACTAAGTGATAACAGATGATAGATACTCGTATGTGCCCTTCAAAATGATATATAAGTTACTTAAGACAAAGTTACGCCATCTGTTATGAAAACCGCATTTTTAAGTTGTACACCCAATGCTTGTATGTAGCGGGCAGGATAAATAGAAAGAGTTATTTGAGGGAATGTAAAACGCACAGACAAACCAATCAGCAGGGACAAGTGACTTTGTATCACTGAAATTAACTGCTAGTTTTAACTAGTATTTGGGGGCGAGTTAATTATGCTCTCAGCTTAAAACAAAACGAACTTTGATTTTAGTACAAAATCTTTATAACCGCAATAAAGGCAGCATTTCTATTAAATAGTTGAGTTTAAAAACATTTGCCACTGTATTTTGTAAAACCTTATAAAACTTTCTGTAAAACTCATTCTTCGAACGACTAATTTGTTTTAGCGAGTTAATATCATTTATGCATGATATGTTAAAAATTCAATAGATTTATTGAATTAAATAAAAAAAAGTAGAATTAAACTTGGCTAAACTATTAAAAACAAATGGCTTTGTTTTAATGAACAATAGTTCAATAGTGAGTAGTCTGCACACAAAACAATGCCATTAAAATTTATACCCCATATAGCCTTATATAGCCTTACTAAAATGCCATAACACAATATTTTATTTACATATAAACAATACCTATACATACACACATACGAGTACATATTTATATAAGAAACAAAAATAATAAATAAAATTTTCAAATACTCGTACATATGAAAACCACTATAAAAAAAACTTGCATTTTATAAAATATTTACTGCTGCTTGCATTTATTTATTTATATTTTATTTTCATAAAATAAAATAAATTTTTTTTTTGTTTAGTTAAGTTTTTGCCATAAAATATTTGCATATTTTGCTGGCAACACCAAAATATACAGTATATAAAAGTGCATAGAATGAATAAAAATTCATAGAATACCTTTAGGGATTTAGGAATTAATTTTCAAATTATTTTCAATTAAAAGCATGTATGAGAGCAACACATATACATACATACTCGTATGTACATGCATTTTTTGGTTAAAGTTTTTATGCGTTGTATGGTTATTGTATGCACATACATACATATTTATATACCAGCTCTAGTTACGAATATAAAACCACAAAAAAAGTTGAGAATTTAAAAAAAAAAGTTCTATAAAAATATAAAATTCTATAATTTGTTTAAAAGCAGTTTTAAAGGTAAAATAAAGGTTTAATTGAAAATATTTGATTTTTTTTAAATAAATAAAGTTATAAATTTGTGTAGCAGGTAGAAATATGTTATAATAAAATGTTAGGCATTTAGGTTTTGTTACTTGTAACTAAATGAAAAGTTAGGTATGTATTTTAAACGCTTTTATTTAAACTAAAACAAAAATAAGTGAGTTTAACATATTAATTTGTTTTTTGGTCAATATATTGCACCTGTTCAACAAAAGGGTATTAACTCAAAATTTTGAAATTTTAACTTTTTATTAAAAAACGATACATAATGATCGACTCTATCCACTGTAAAAATCTGCCATTATTTTGTCTACTCTTTCGTCAAAAAATACGTTTATGTGACTCTTCATATCTTCAGAGTTATTATTTATATATCAACAAAAAACATAAACAGTTTTTTGCCTCTACTGAAAAGTAGAAAATTTTAAGTTACTACCAGGTGCGATATAATTTAATTATATTTATTTATATATATTATAAAATGTTTGCAGCCTAAAAGTATGCTATTTTTTATTTCCAAGCTTTATTTTAAAATATATACTAACATCAACAACTAATGTTAATTTAATTTATTTATGAGAAATTCTTAATATGTAAGCCCAAATTTACACGAAGCAATTTTTATTGCAAAGATTGATACAATTTTTTTCGTTAAATTTCTTTGCTGTTCACACAGCACAATTCTTGTTGCTTAAATCACTCGTCTTTTTATTTGAGAGCATACACACATTTGTATACACATACATATGTAATACGAATACACACCCAGTACTTTTGCATCTAAAGATATAAACAAAATTCTGATAAAATGTCTGTAATATTTATTTAATTAATGTTAACGAGCGACAGTGGTGTGTAAGTGGTTATTACTGTGTAATGACTACAGCAATTTTAAAATAATACTTAGTCCCAACTTACACGACACAATTCTTATTGAAAAAAATTATGCAATTATTTGCTTAAAATTTCTTCAGTGTTCACACAGCGCAATATAATTGCTTAAATCACTCGTATTTTTATTTTAGTGCGAGTAGACACACATTTGTAAACACATATGTATGTGTTACCCTCTTATTCGCGTGTAACAAGTACAATCAAGTATGTAAGAGTCTTCCCCTCATCCTGATGTCTAAAAATAATCAGCTTAGCTTAAAGAATTGATTCGTGTAAATTGGGACTAAGTTGGTTATTGAAACTTGATAATTTTAATTTTCATATTGACTGACAATAACTGTGCCATTATTATTTTAACTGACATTATAACATGATGTTGGACAATAAACAGACATTGTGAATATGAAGTTTAATTAGGGATGTCAAACAGGACTGGATTTGCAAATCTTGGGTTCCGGTATTTGAAAAATGTAAATCGCTAGAAGCAAAACTGTGCGGATGTTTTCCATTAAGGAAGTAAAGTAATGAAAATGATACAAATATAGGTATATTATTATATATATATCGATGGCTTAATATAAAAAAGACCTAACTTAATTTTTTTTTTAAATATCAATGGAAAAAGGTCTATCTTAGATAACTTCATTAAAACAAAAATAAAAAATTTTTAAATGATAAATAAAAGTGTTGTTTTTGTATTAAAATTTTTTTTGTATTCAAATTTTACGAATTTCATTAAGTTTTTTCCTTCGTCTGTAAAGTAACAAAATTGAGTTAGGCCTTTTTATATTAAGCCATCGATAAGTATTTTTTTTCTATTTAATAGAACCTTATTCTAAATTATAAATCACAAAAGCTAACATAAATAGCGTAATATATAAATAAAGGTTCTTTAAAAATGAGAAAAGCGCCAATTGATATTGAAAACAATGTGACAAATTTTGTTGCAAAATAATTATTCAGGCCGTAAAATTGCTGAAAAATTAAATTAAAAAAATCGGTAAATGATATCAAAAAAACGGCGTAATGTAGCTTGCAATAATAACCAAGGAGGTCGACCAAGACAGCTTTCTGATGGTGATGCCCGGCAGATTAAACGCTTGATATATAATAAGGACATTAAGACCCCAAAAAATGCTGCAACAAGTATTGGAAAGGATGTCAGTTCCAGGACGGTTAGACGCTCATTAAATATAATTGGTTTAGTAACCAGTGTGAAAAAGAAAAAGCCAGCACTTTACAATAGAAATGTGAAAAAACGCCTTCATTTCTGTAAAAACCACAAAAATTGGGCAGTAGATGACTGGAAACGGGGTATTTGGAGCAACGAAACTAACGTCAACCGATGCCAGTCTGATGGAAAAGAATACTATTGGCATATGCCGCATGAGTGCATCAAAAACATTCGGAAAGTTTTGCTGCTCACTGTATGTTCAACATAACTTGTAATTGGAGCTGCATTTATTTTTAGTAAAATATTTATTTGATCCTGTTAAACACAAGCCAGGTGTTTATTACATTTATTTAATTATTTATTTTTTTTTTGTTTTTTTAATTAAAAAAACAATCCTTTGCAATTAATTTTCTTTTGAACATAAATTCCATTAATTAATAGGCATTTTTAGCTTGGTTTAATGCTGGTATGTTGGTAATTAGAGCTGCAAGCATTTATTTAAACTGGTTTTTATTTTGTTAACCATATGATAATTATTGCAAAATTGAGGCACGCTGTTAATTAAATAATTTTGGTTTTTGTGAATGAAACAGAGCAAGAGTGGAAAATAAATACAAGCAAAATTTACAATTATAACGGAGTTTGTGGCTAAAAATATATTTATTTAAGCAAATTATATAAATAAAATATAAATAGTTGTAATAGTTGCGTATTTAATTATTATTTAAGTACATATTTATTAAATGCAAATGTTAATGGTGTAATAATATTTAATACTTTTTTCTTTGCACAGATAACAGCTTAATTTAAAGCAGCCGCCTAAAAGTAGGCCATACAGTTGTTATGTTTCAGTATTAAGCATAACCTAACCCAGCAAATAGTTGAATTGAAAGGTTTTTTTTATATTATTTAAATATAAACTGCCGTATTTATAAAAAAATGAAAGTAGACTTTAAATGTACTTTAAGAAAATTTTGTATGAAAATGTTGTCTTAAAGCACACTTCAAGCCTACTTTATTTTTTATAAATATGTACAAAAGTCTTTAAAATTGAAGTCATACTTTTGAAAAATTTATATTTCAGTAAGATAGGCTTGTTAAAAAAATGTTTTTTTTAAATTTAAAATCGTTTGTTTTTTATTTAAATTTCCTTTTAAATTATAATAATTTGCTGGTATATCGTTTATCTGTTATCTGCTTTTTAATACCACTCCTCATTAAGTACTACTTTAAGGATTTGCATAAAATTTATAAAATGTTAAAAAAGAATTACTTAAATTAGATTAAAACATAATGAGAGAAAATAGCTTAGAATGAATATTACTACACCATGAAACATTTTTATTAAATGATTTTCTTGCATTATTAAATCCACTTTTTTGCAACATTTTTTTATTAATAAAATCTTGTTTTTCCCCCCTATTTAATAACAAAACCAATTACTTTGCTGTACACCAACAAATGCTTAAATTCACATTATTGCGTATGTGCATCATGTTCATTTGGGTTTTTGTGTGTTGTATGTTTTTGCAAAATTATTACAATTTCCTGTAACATACAACAACAACAATGTCTACAACACGTTAATACTACAACAACATTTGCCTGTATGCGTGTGTTTGCAAATTCATTTACGTTTGGCTGGTTTTGGTTTGTTGCCACTTCTGTAACGTACATCCCTTGCAGTACTGGATGCTGAGCAAAGCTGGTGAAATACGTCGAGATGAGGCTTGTCTCGATTATGCAGGACATGATGTTATGCTCTATCCTTGCCATGGCTCCAAAGGAAATCAGGTAAGACTCTAATATATATCTATGCCCTGTTCTACACTTGGTGTGTGTGTGTGTGTGCCTTCATCTCGTTATTTATGTTTGCAACAATTAATGAGTGTAAAGAAGTAAAAAAATTAATTTCATATTTCTTGCTGTACGTTTAAATAATATTTTTGTTTAAGGAGAAAATGGGGAGCTATGTGACGATTACTGTTTATGACAGTGATTTTCTAAACCATTAGCAATGATAACAGACACGTTCATATGTTGCAAAAACACAAATATTCGTAATTTATACATATGTGCCCATTTTAGACCCTGCAGCTTCTCCAACACAGCGGATGCCTGCTAAGATTTTAATGTATTATTTTTACATTAAACATTCTTAGTAAATACACGCAGAGAAAACATATAGTTGTACATGTTTACCACAACAATGTCAACATTTTTTTTTTTAATTTTTCAATAATGTTATGGTCACTGTAATTGTTAATATGATTGTGGTAACAAAAATATGTTTAATTTACGATTCAGATAATTACTACAATCATATAAACGATTGTAGTAACTATGTTTATATTTGTTGCAATCACTTTTATAATGAATATATTTATCATAATTTGTTGCTCTTTGATTATGATAGAGAACAATATAATATGGCATAATTTTTAAGCAGAAAACTGATGACCACAAACATTACATAATTTCTATAATCATATATATGATTGTAAAATCCACCCAAAAAAACTAGATACGACCTTTGTATATTAGAGCATCGAAATGAAATCAACAACGTAGAACTAGTTCTCCGACTTGCTGGGTATATTCAGTAGCATACATATGTATTCCTGTGTAACCATAACATTTCCCTTAATGTGTAGTTTCGTTTACACACTCATCTAACTCCATATGAGTTGCGATAATGTGTTTGTTTTTATTACAAAAAAAAAATCATAAAAACAATTTGTTCACTTCTGTTTTAAATCACTTTGGTTGACTGCTGCCAAAGTTGTTTCATTGTTTTATGTGGTAAAACATATTGTTTTTTAAATCATCTACATAAATGTATTTATTAAGATTTCCTGGTTATTTATTGAGTTGTAAATTACATATCGTTGTCGAAAATCCAAAAGTACTTAACATCTCTTTTGCAATTTTTACAGGAGAAGCAAAAAAATATTATAAAATAAAAAATACTTCAGGTATAGAAACAATTGATGGAATATGGAATTAAGACAGAACAACGAAATAGTTTTTAAGTTATATTTTTCAGCTTTCACACTCTTCAATTCTGACTCGTCAAGGCAAGTATTTTTGGATGAGAAGGAAAAAAAGAATAAAAGGCATACAAAATTGAGGGTACCAGTCAATTCTCTTATTACCTTTTGCTTTTTTCTTTCATGTTGATTTCCATTCAAAAGTACGAAAATTAAATTGACGTGTGTGAGTGAAATGACAAGTTCAAAAAAAAATTCAAGAAAAACTGCTCAATTAAAACTGAAGAGTGTGAAATAGGACTTTGTTACGTTCTTTTATATTTGAGTTTTCTGTAACAAAATGACGTATCATCAGAAATATGTTTTTAACAAAAGTGAAAAGTGAAAAAGTTAAAAATAAGCAATATGTATGTAATTTTTTTTAATTTCTTTTATTAACGCTTTAAGTTTAATGAAAGACTAATCTTTAATCATTTCGTTAAAATAAATACTAATAATAAGGGTAATAATGTTATAATTTTAATAATAGAAAACACAATATGTATGAAATTCAAGTTCATAAAAAGTTAGTACGAGCATATTTATTTAGTATATTTAATTATTATAATTAGTGTTCAATGGAATCATAAAAGTAATGACAAGCCGAAAGAAGCAATAAATTAAGGTGCTCTGAATGCTGTCATTTCTTTTTAGAAATTTGTATTTTTTTACAATGCAAGAAGTTATGATGGTTGGGGAAGAACCTTATAATCATCTTTTGTATCAGTTTTATTTATTTTATATTAAAGTTTTAGGTATTTATTTAATAATGCATACTTGGCCTAATCAATGAGTATTGCTTAGCAATAACTTCATTATTAAGAAAATAGCCATGTTTAAGGTGACGAACATTAAGAGGAAATGGATTTTTACGGGAATCCTGTATATATGTATATAATTTTTCGCTTATGTTGCAATTTCTTAGTTTGCTATAAACATTATGATAAACATTAACAACACTTACCAACAAAGTAAAAATTAATACCACGATGTAGTTTCACAAAATTAATAATAAAATTGAAACATTTTATGCAAGACATATCTGCCTATATGGTTATAGAAAAATGATGGGAACTTTTGTTATTATTACTATTTTTTTATGAGCTTTTGAAAAACAAAAAAAAAAATGAATAATAATAAATTTTCATCATATATTCGGCTTTATCTCCAAAACTATTTAGTGGAGTAAATATTATGTTAGGGCAGCCTACTAAATAGGCTAAACTGTTCTTCAGTTATGTTACTGAAAATCGTCTAACTATGTAATTTTTTTAAAAAAATGTATATCTCGATAACTAGAGCCGATCCAAAAAAAAAAAATGAGTTACAGGAATTGGAGCCCTTTATAAAATGTATACAACTTGACTAAAAAAATTTAAGGCACGTTTTAAACATTGAATTTTTGGCTCACTTGCCATTAATTGAAAAAATCAACGAGAAAAATTGTATTATATTTAATTTCTTTAATTTTAAATGATTTTTATAATGTTTTAATAAAAATTAATTAACAAGTATTTCCTGTTTTATTTGATATTACTGCTAAAATACGATTTGGGAGAGAGTTGTAGAGATTATCAATTATTGATAATGAAATTTCAACCCAAGCCTTTTTGTTTGGTAATGTCTGCCTGACTCGTACACATTTTCTATAATATTCAAGTCAAGGAAAATATGGTGGCCACTTTAAAATATTGACATTCTGTTCACGAATCCAATCTTTTACAACCCTTGCAGTGTGTATGGAGGCATTATCCTGTTGTACCTGCCATGGAACAGGTTCAAAGAAAATTGACAAATGTTGAAACGCCTTTTCAAGCACTGTTTTATAGTTATTTGCGTTTATTTTGTAAAAAAGAAACTAAGGCTCAATGGTACCATAATATGAGATCGCTTCTCACACCATCACACTATCCTCACACTAAAGTAACGTTTCTCTTTTTGCAAATCGTGGAAATAATAACTGGTCCTTCTAAATTGAACTGTTTTTTTTTCATCGATAAAAACAACACTTTGTCATTCCTTTTTATAACTCATGTATTTGTGTGCAAACCGAAGTCGTTTTTCTGTGTGATTAGCATTTAGAGGTGTGTTTTTTTAATCGCCTATGTTCTATATTCCACTGCAAAGTGAAACTGAATTAGTTTTGAAGTCCACATAAACAATTTTACGGCGTTCTTGAAAACGAGTAAAACTTATGAAACTACGATGAATCAAACTGAAAATGATATTTTACTTTTTAAATCATTTACACAAAATTTAGAACACAAACTTAATGAAAATTTCACTTTCACTTCATTTTACAAATGTAGGATCCAGGTGAATTTTTAATCTTTTCAAATGCATGGCACTTTGAATGATGCATTTTACTGTGGCTAGCATAGGAGTAGCACTTGTTTTTTCTTTTATCACTGGAATTTGAGGCAGCTCTTATGGTAGCCCTTCTATACACTTCTGTTGTGACTTAACGCGTACGCCCTTGCATGTTTTTTTTTCATAATCTGATTGTTGTCTTATAAAATTAGTCACAACATTTGGGCTTCATCCAATTTTCTTTTTTTGTAATTTTTCTATAGCTTATAGAAATATGGCCAGTATCTAAAAACGTTTTAATTTTGCTTTTTTCTTTTTCATTTAATGACTTGTTGCAGCCCATCTTCCATAAAAAAAAACCTTCAAATAATTTGCAAATACTCACAAACACTAAAATTGAGATTAATATTATCCGCTGCTAAGGGCAAACTGATTATTTGTTAAATGAACCTATTCAAGTGAGCTAAAATTTACATATTCTTTTTCTGATTTTTTCCATAAAAACCACAAATTGCAAAAGTTTTTTATTGTTTTTTTTTTTTTTTTGTATGGAATTATCTCATTCAAAATATCTCTCAATTTGAGCATAAATAATAATATGTTCTCTTAATATTAAGAGAAATTAAATTAAAAATGTAATATGTAATTTGTAAGGCTATACAACTGAGCGGCAGTTACGTCGTCAACTTAATATTCAATAAATAATTATTACTCATACGTTCTGTAATCCCCCTCTGATTTGTATTTAAATTGCAATTAAATAAACCCGCAAACGTATACTTAATATTTAATAATTAAATATTACGCATACACCAAGTAATCCCAATTTTATTTGCATTAAGCTTCGTTTATCTATTTAAGTGGGATATCATTGTAAGAATTATAATATAAATGATTCAAGTATGTATGTCAAACTGGAAGGTTGCCTTATAAGCATACATAAAACCATGGTGTAACTATACAAGGTGAGTGCAAATCGACAACAAATACAACACCATACAGAAACAACAGGCATTTTGTTTGTGTAAAATAATGTACGAATGTCAAAAACACTTGACGAAAGTATTACTTTTGACATACACAAGTAAATTGTAAACAAATTTAGTCAGCTGTGCTACCGCACTCACCTTGTATAGTTACACCATGCATAAAACTAAGTAAAAGAACGTTCGATTTTTATTGGGAAAACAAACAAAAAAGTTGATTTTAATTGTAATAACTTCCTTGTCAGCGTTGTCAACTTGGTGCGTGTCGCACATTTTTGATGCTTTTTTAATTTTTTTTTTTGTGCGAACAATTAATTAGTTGGTGCGCGGTGCGCTTTTCTTTTAATTTCGGTGCGCTTTTTAATTTTTTCGAAAATGTGATGAACTCTTTTTTTTACTAATTTTTTCATTGCAGTTTTGTTTAATAATTCGTTATCATGAAATCTATACGATGAAAAAGAACCCCATTAAATGTATTTGAAATACGAAAGTATGATACTATGTATCAAATTCGTCACATGAAGGTGAATAGGGTGAAAATCTTTGTTTGAAAATATAATTAACATGTTAATTTTGTAAATAAAAATTCTTGTATGGCCTGACGGTTTTGAACTGTAGACGAACAACCAGGATTAGAGTCCCACAGGAACACTCACAAAATTTTATTTCGAAACGAGTCATCGAAAATTGAACTCTATCCCTTGAGTAGCAACGGCCAACATTTGATAGACGTAATCTTCAAAAAATAAATGCCAAAGAATATTCTTTCAAATGATAATAAACATTTCCCATTAAATTTGAATTTTCTGTGGTTTTTTTTTAATTAGGGAACCTCGAAATGGATCACACTTTATTATTTTATGAAATATTAGCATAAACTGCAAAGTTTAAAATGCTTTAAAGACTGTGTCGCATTTTAATTTTCCTGCAGAAGAGGTGTTTATCATACATTTAAGGAAGAATTCTGTTCGAAATTTGTTTTTGTAGTTGAAAATTTGTTTTACTTCATACGGTTGTAGGTGCCATTAAAAATAAACACATAAATAAAATACTTTTACTCAAATACACCGGAAACACATGCTTTTATTCATGCTTTACTGCAAATACATAATTGTATGTTTTACTTACATTATTTTTATAGCCACAAGATAAAGAGAAATTCTGTTCAAGTGTTCTGTGAAAGAATTAAAATTATTGTGGAAAATAATAATGGCTTTTAGGATGCTTAGAAAGAAATGTTTCCTGTGTATTTTTGTGTGTGTTTGAGTGTTTGACTCATCAAGAATGCTTTAAAAACAATTTGACGGAATTCTGGCTGAAACAAACAAAAACGAACAAAAAAAAATGTTTAAATATTTTGTTCTTAATGGTAAAAAAAAACGCTTTTATCTTATTGGAGGTAACAAGAAAGACGTTACAAGCAATAGAAATATTGAATGGACGTTATTTTTCTTTGCAAATAGGGCTCCCCTTCAAATAATATTTCTGATAATAGGGTTTCCTTTTGTAATAATAATTTATATATTATAATTTTAATTTGTAATTTACTTTTTTCAGTTCTGGTCATACAACGATGACACCAAACAGATACGTCATGGTTCATCCGACAAATGTCTGGCCATCAGTGAGAAACGAGACAAGGTGCTGATGGAAGAGTGTAATCGCCAGCATTTAAGACAACACTGGCGTTTGGAAAACTATGATCCCTCGAAATTGTGAGGTTATTTTTTTGGGAATGGCACCCAATTCATACCAACCTCATTGACGCATTACAAGCTTTGGAAATAGCAAAGAATAGTTAAAAATTATAAACATTAGATTTAAGTTTGTTGCTGGCAAAGCTGCACCACTAGCAGGCAAGAGAAAGCTAGAAAGATAATTTCTAGTAAAAACTGAAAAAAAAACACTTTCAACATGTGCAATATTTAAATGAAAAGAAACTGAATTGAAAGCGTAAAGTAAAAAAAAAATTATGCAAAATAAAAGAGACATTATAAATGACTGTTGTAAAATAATACAAAACAATACAAGAAAATTTAAGCAGAAAAACTTTTTACTATACATACATACATATAGTACATTATATAAGTTGTTAATTTAGCTGTTAAGATTTAAAAACAACTAGTTTTAAGTTTTAATAATTTTGAAAATTATTAGAAAACTAAATGTATAATTCAATAGTTTTATTATACAGACAAAAATACATAAATCTTTAAATAGATTATAGTTGAATTTTGATAATTGTTTAGGACCAACTTAATTTTACTAAGCAACATATAAATTGTAGCCTACATTTAGGCTGTTTAGTGTTGTGCCAAAAGTTGAAGGAAGTTGAGCCTGTCCAATATATCTAACTTCTGCCAAACTTTGTTTTTTATTTTAATTGTTTTTAGTTTTATTATTTCAATATTATTGATATTTTATTATTGTAATTGTTAATATAATATGCAAAATTTGTATATAACAAACTTATAATTGTGAAATATACACTCAAAGAAAGAAATTAACAAAGTAATTTAAGCCATAATCGAAAACTATTTGGAAAATGGCAGATTTTCTGTCGAACTGAAAAGTTTTAAAAAATGTTTTCTAGAAAATCATAAAGTTGTCGTTTAACAATAACTTTATAAATTTATAACTTTATAACTTTATAACTTTATAACTTTATAACTTTATAACTTTATAACTTTATAACTTTATAACTTTATAACTTTATAACTTTATAACTTTATAACTTTATAACTTTATAACTTTATAACTTTATAACTTTATAGCTTTATAACTTTATAACTTTATTACCTAATAACTAAGAAAATCTTAAAGTTATCGATAATATAACGACGTTTTCTAGAAATATGGATAACTTCGATAAAATATTAGACAATATCTTGCTGTTATCTGAAATATTCATTTCATTTATTTAATTTACGAGCATTTTATATTTAACTTTAAAGTTGTTTGAGTGTAAGAATTTTGTTTTGTGTTACATACTATTTATGAGATCACTTACTTTATTTTTCAACTTCCTATAATTGTAAATAAAATCTTTTAAAGTTAAGTAAATAATATTAAAAATAAGTAATAAAACCATAATACAATATTTTTTAAAAATAATTGAAAAGTAATAAAACTTATATATTTGTAATATATATATATAGTATATTTAAGAGGTTAGTGATATCCTGTAAGCATTCCTGTAATAATGTAAGTTTATGATAAAAGAAACACACACGACAACAAAAACTAATGATATAAATTATAATTTTTATTAAATTTTATATAAAAAATTTGCTAATACTTCTTTAGGAAAACAACTAAAAGCACAAAATCTTGCCAAAAAACTAAACTAAACAGAAAAATAAATAAAAAAAATGTGAAGAAAAATAATTACAAAACTTCCATTAAATAGTTAAATTTAATATCATTACATATCAATTTAGACAAACACAAAAAAAATATAAAAAAAAAAATCAGACTTATTTAAAAAAAGAAAATGAATGGCAAATTGGCTTAACAATGCTGTTTCAATTTTAATTTTAAGAAAAGTCTCTCCCTCTTTCCTTTGCTCTTTGCAAGACGCCTTTAAATTTAACATTCCATTATCATTAATTTCAAAAAGAAGAGTTTGAGTTTAATTGAAAACTCTATAATTAAACGCTTACAATTTTGCATTTAATTTTGGTTTAAAACTTTTTACTGTATGATAGTAGAGAAATAAATAAATAAACAAACATAACGATAAAAAAAACTTATAATTAAAAATTGCTTTAATCTGACATATCCTGATTACAAATCGCTTTCCAAACAAATATTTGTTTTTGTTATAATAGTTGCATATAAATATTTATATTTAAATACACACACATAAAAAACACTATTCAATAAATGTTATGGTTTTATTTTGAATATTTAAATTAAAGGGATAAAGAAAACAGTCCCATTATTAGCAGGCATCTATCTGAAATTTATTAATAAAGCATCTAATAACTTCTTTTAAAGCATGGGGCCAAATTACCGCATTCGTGATCGAATGAGCTATCCTATCGAAAAATGATTTCGATATCGAAATTATTATAAAATGTACTGAATTTCTTGCTCGATATCGATTGTCATAATTACAAATAAGAAAATTACGATAAATTTTACTCCTGCGTAGCTGGAGTCTTACTAAAAAGAAACGCCTACAACGTTAGGTTTTCTTACAAATATAGTGATTTACTCTAATTCATATATACATACAGTGGGAAGCAAAACTGTGAGGCTGTTTTGCATTAAGGACGTAAGGTAATGAAAATAATACAAATATAGGTATATTACCATATATATGTATTTTTTTTATTTCATTAAACCTTATTCTAAATTATAAACCACAAAAACTCACATAAAGGGTGGAAACGAAAAAAATTTTACAGTTTCCAGCTAAAATTCCTTAAACTGTGTCAATCATATTTGAAAAATCCGTTACTTTTCTACTTTTATCACACAAAATTAGAAAAATAAAAAAAAAATATTTCGGACATATGTATGTATCTATAAATAATCCCAATGCCTCATACGCATATATTGCTAGGATAGGATTCAAGGAGACTAAATCTTTAGATCGTAAACCTGGGTCTGATAGACAACTTAGATTTATGGAGAAAGAAAAGCTGGGATGATGAAGATGGTCACAAATACCAATGCCTCATTAAGAGATTTGGCAAAAAAAATTCCACATGTCTCATACATATGTGCAAAAGCTAAAAATAATATATAAGCTGAGATCATATCGCACCCATTTAGGGTGACACAAAAAACACTCAAAATTTTCCAAAATTTATGTGAAAAGCACTTTGACATCGCGATGTCCTGGGAATAGGACATCTCCTTTTAACTGACTGCTTGGTGTGCTTTATGGGCGGGTGGAATAATTGGTCCGTACTTCTTTAGAAACGTAGTTGACCAGAACGTTACAGTCATGGTGACCGCTATAGAGCCATCATTACTGACTTTCGTTCATCAACTGAACAATCATGATGTGGAGTTGTGGTTTCAACAAAACGGTGCAATATGTCGTGCCACTATTGATTTATTGAAGGCAACGTTTCACGTTTCGGACCCGTGAATTGCCCTTCAAGATTGTGCGATTTAGCGCCGCTTGTCTATTTTCTGTACAAAACGATTGACTACTTGAAGGACAACATTCGCCACGTTATTGCCGATATGGCCACAAATTTTTGTAAAAGTATTCGAAAATTGAACCGCCACATTAGACGGCGTCTGAGCCAGTCATATGCCAAAAGTCGTATTTAAATTATAATGCCAGCAGATTATCTTTCGAATAAAGTAAATTTCATGTCAATTTACAAAAAAAAACATCTTTCAAAGTTCTATACATCTAAAATAAACACCCTATATAAGTAGCAACGGTAGATCATCTCAGTTCTGTAACTTCCTAAGCCTGAATCGGACACATTATCGCCTGATGTGGCGATGAGTTAATATGAGTAAGGGTGACCAGTAGGTGAAGCTTATCAGCGAAAACAACCAAACCAGTGTAAGTTTCTCACTTTGTACCATCAGCTACATAACGTATCTTCCTATTCAAGATCATTGATATTAAGGAAGTCTACTAATAAATAAAAGATCCTTTTCGTGGTTATAATTTAAATGTTCGCCAGCAAAGCGGTACATGTATTAGGCAGCCTATAAGAAATCAGAAGGCAAATCTCATTAGTGTCTAAGTCTGACTTGAATCCATAAACTGATAAGGCGTCATACTGGAGGACAAAACTTGCATTAGTTTACATTAAATATTTGTGATTTGTGATTGAGTTGTATATTTTGACATTTCTAATGTAACGACGTGATCCCTTTTCATAGCTTTCGACCTGGGTTACAGACACATTTTTTTTCTTATTGTCGAGAAACGATTGAATATTTTGTTTTACATCTTTTCGACGCGAGAAGTTTTTACTAAAGTTACAAAACATAGGTACAGTTATCACTTGTCTCTATTCTAATCATAACAATCCTATCCAATGTGAGTGAAGATAAAATCTAGCTGTAGTGAGTCTTAAAGTAGTTTTACATGTATGAAGCAGTGTATATTATATTAGAGTGTAGAGACGAGATTGATGCAAAGAGGTTCACTTAAAAATTAATGATCAAAATTCTTCTTGCTATTGTAAAACATTATAAATATTGAGCAACCTAAGGGAGAAACTAGAAAGCAAAGCTCATCAGCGAAAATACCAAACGAGAGCTGGTTTCCGAGTTTGAACCATAAAACTTGGACTGATACCACATCTTGCCGAAGGACAGAGTTCGCACTCCTTAACAGACCTATTAAATAATAGTGTAGGTACTATATATTCTGTCCTCGTCCTCATAATTAACCTTCCATCGTTTCGACTGATGATGCCATGATCAATACAGTCTTGCTTTAGTTCGCCTGACTCTTTGAGTTCTAATGAAATATTATAAAACTTAACTGCAATGAAAACATTTAAAATTTATAGAAACATATGAAAAGTTTTGAAAGTCGATAGAACTTTGAAGGACAGCTGAATAAATGTTTCGACAAATATTAGAGAGCAATATGATGTTTTTTTAAATAAAATTTCCAAATTTACCAAATAAAGTCACAATTTACACGTAGCAATTATTTAAGCTAAACAGATTACTTTTTAGACATCAGGTTGAGGGGAAGGTAAGACGAGTACACACATGATTGTGCTAGCAATTCGCTTTACATTTATTCGTATTACATATGTGTATACAAATGTGTGTGTGTATACCAGTGATGTCCACACACATACTCACTCATATGTGCTAGTGTTGGAAGCAGCAAAAAACAAACGACCGCAAATAATTGTACACTCAAATAATAATAATAACAAAAACAATATTCATTTAATGCAGACACACGTATACTATAACCTGTTTCGTTTCATTTTCCCATTCTTCATTAAACATGTTGCTTTGAGTGAACACAATTAAATGTGCAGCGAGATCAGACAGCGAAACAGGTTATAGTATACGTGTGTCAACGTCGCGCAGACAGAATTTTGTGCCTATATACGCGTGTATAGGACTGGCCTTCACTGGTGTATACTCACAAATGTGAAAAGAAATTTCAAGTAAAAAATTGTATCAATCTTTTCAATAAAAATTGCTTCGTGTAAATTAGGACAAAGTCATAAAATCACTCAAGCTTTGTACTGACCGTTGTCAGATCTTACAAAGTTGTCCGAAAAATGTTCAGAAAATGTCTAACAATCGTGTGAACTTAAAATTATTGTCTTTCAACGTTGTAAGAAAAACCATTCTCAGTACACTGTAAAACAAACATATTGTCAGACATCTAACAATCGTGTAAACACATGTTTTTGGCATTGTAAGATTGTTTTAAGACATTTGTCAAACACTTTTAGTTGTTACGTGTGCAAAGTTTATGCATTCTAAATGCAACTCTGTATACACATAAATAAATAAACAAACAAAAGTGGAACATTTTGGAAAATTGTTTCAATTGCTCTTTTTTGTTCCATGACAATATTTAAAATTTTTAAATACACACACAATGCCTCACAACGAATTTGACAATTTTTGCCATATAACAATCTGACAGCCGTATGAACTGACAATTTCGGTTGACCGATAAATTCATTGTGTGACAATTGTGTGCCAATGAAATTGTAAGGTTTTCTTACAGTCGTCTGAACTGACAATTTAACTTTTGCTAACATTTGTTCAATGTCAGTACATTGCTAGATCTGACAACATTGTATGATCTGACAACCGTCTACACATAGCTTTACTTTTTACAACAGCCACAGTTTACTTACACATATCGCACCCTAAATACAAAAGGGTCACATCAAAATTTTCCAAAACTGACTTTTTCCATAAATTAATTCAGAGTACACATCTCCAACTACTGCAAAAATTTCTTTCACATCACTATCTTCTTTAACTGGAAAAATACAGTTATGTCTATTTTTATGTTAAGTGTGTTGCTTGTGCCCGATGAAGTTTTTTGCCTCTGCTTAAAATTTTAGTATTTTGAGTTGTGACCTTTTTGTATTTAGGGTGCGATATGTATAATAATGTATGCATACTTTAAGGCTGTTCTTTAATTATTAAACTAACATGTAGCCAACATATTATTAACAACTATTTTAAAAGCATGATGAGTTAAAACAAATATTTCAAACTTGTAATTAAATTAAATAATTGTAGAAAAAATTTAATTAATTAATGAAAAAAAAAATAATAATAATAATTTTAGAATGAGTAAAAAGTAAAGAAAAATATGTGCCTTCTTTGTACGATATAATGTATGTATTATAAAAAAGTAATTGTAATTAATATGTAATAAATAAATTACTTAATTTAAAAATATTAAATAATAAACAAAAAAAAAACAAAAGTAACAATAATAATTTAAATTTTAAACCAGAATTAAAAAATATATATTAATATTATTAAAAAGCAGGGGTGAACAATTTGATGTGCGTAAAGATAAATTTGAAATTAAACTCCCTAGACGTAAACCATTGATGTTAACAGAGTCATGTTAACTATTTAACAGAGACAATATTAAAGTTTCAAAAATCAATATATAAGTTTACTAATGATATATGAACACAAAAACAGTTCGAAAAAATTCAAAAAATCAGCCTCTATGTTTTAGCAAATTTAAGTAAGTCAAAATATTACACTAAAAGCATTTTTTCATAAATATTATTCGAAAAAATAACTTTTGAAATTTGAAAAAGGAATTTGGTACTTTTCTCGCAAAAGTGTTGAGAGCGATTCCTGGTAAGGTCTAGAGCTGTCGTTACAACTGGTTTTAGTAGCCGTTAAAGTTCTTTATTATTACAAAACTAATTATGAATTACAACGAGAAAACGTTCGAAAATATTTCAATAGTTTTTAAGACTCACTGAAATCTGAAAAGCAGTGTAAGAATTGAATATGTTAACAACAACTGTCCTACTCCTACTTCAAAAACCACCCTTTACTTTAGGCTTCATTTAGCTTAAATTTTTTTATTAAAACAAATTATAATGAAATTCTGTACAATTGAGCATTACTAAAAATATATGCAAATTGTTTTATCTGTTAAACAAATTAACATTTCAAGCCCTACAAAACTACACCACACAAACAAAATATTTATACATGCAATATAAGAAAAAAAAAATCAGCCCATAAATATGCTGCAAAAACAAAACAACAACAAAAAAACATTACCTACATTTATTTTTAAAATTAAATTATTATTATTTTTTTGTTTGTATCTTATTTGTATCTTTATTTGTTTATTGTAAAAATAATTATTATTATAATCATTGCAATCGGCATATCGTATAAACAACTACAATTACATTTACACACAAAATAAAATTATTAAAATATAAAAAAATATAAATAAAAATTAAACAAATAACTATTTAAGTTCAATAAAAAAAACACTAAAATAATAAATTTATATTAAATTTTCAATTGGAATGTATTGTATTGAATATAGAAATAAACAATTATAAATAAAACTATTACAAAAAAGCAAAAAAGACAACTTGATGTAGTAATAATATAAAATAATATTGCCTAGTTTAAGGCGTTTCTATTAAGAAACAACAAAGATTTGTAATAAATTGCTTATTTTGTCAGGAATTTATTTATGCAAAAGCAATAATATTAAACAAAATTTCAAGAGAGTTTAAGTTGATTTCGTCAATTCTAATGTATATTAGAGACTATTCTTTTAAATTTCTATTTATATTCGTTTAACAACTTCTATTTTGTTGTCTTTAATATTTGTTAAAATTTTAAGTTTTTTATCTTTAATTTGTTGTGTTCTTTTTCTGTTTTCAATAATTTAACTTTCCATAAATAATTTCACAATTAAATAGCAATCAATCATTGCAATTATTTAAGCTGTAAAAAAGAAACTATTGTAAAAAGAAAAAACACAATTATTATATGAAAAATAAACTAAGTTTTTGAAAAAAACAAAAGAATAAAGAATTTTTTATTAAAACTAAAGGGAAAATCCACAACTAAATTTACAGAAAATTAACTATTTTGATATTTTTCATTTGCTCTATTAAAGAAATTTAACACAGGTTTTCTGCACGAAATCGTAAGCTTTTTCAACGTTCCTACTACAGAAATCGGACTTCTTAAATATTGACAAATTATAGTAAAGGGTAATTTTTAGCAACATTTTTGGCAGCTCAACTGTTTTCGCGTAACATGTACCTGTTAAAACTGTTCGGTATGGTTTATAATTTAAAAATGACTCGTTTTACAATGCTTGTAGATTATTTATATATTATAAAGCGTGATCCATTTCGAGGTTCCCTACTTTTTTTAAGAAAAAAAAACCCAGAAAATTTAAATTTAAAGGGGAAATGTTTATTATCATTTGAAAGAACATTCTTTGGCATTTATTTTTTTAAGATTATGTCTATCAAAGGTTGGCCGTTGCTATGTCGGAGATGGTCTATCCGTTGAGTCCAATTTTCGATGACTCATTCGATTATTTCGACTGGTAACTGGCGAATAACACGCTTGATACCTCCTCCAAGACCTGAATCGAAGCGGGTTTGTCCGCATAAACTTTATACTTTACATATCCCCCACAGGAAAGAGTCTAACGGTGTGATATCATACGATCTTTGTGGCCAATCGTCCGATCCAAAACGTGATTTTATGTGCTCACCGAATTATTCTCTCATTAAATCCATTAATTGATGCGATGTGTGGAAAGTGGCGCCATCTTGCTGAAACCAAATGTCGCCGAGATCACGAGCTTCAATTTGGCACGATAACGAATGCCATTGATGGTTACGTTCGCAAAAGGTCAGAAACGTTTCAGAATTATTTACAGTCACCGAGAGAAATTAAAATTTTACAAAAGAATGTTGAAGAAAGAATAAAAATTAATTTTGAATTGACAAACTAGAACACATTATTTGATGTGCCTACGATTTTTTTTAAATTAGAAGTTTCCATAAAAAAGCTTCAATTGATTTTAAAGCTCAACACAGATGACAGATGAATAATTTCTTTTACCTAAACAAATAGTTGTCAAGTTAAATCCGAAAATCACTTAAATGAACATAAATCTTTTTTTAAAACTGACTATCAAGTTGAAATTCGACAAGTATAATCAAAATATACATCCAAATCGTCGTACCAAATTTCATGATGATCACTCCATCTTTGACCATAGTCCCCATGTAAAGTCCAGTTCCGAAAATCACTTAAATGCGTAAAAATCCCTTACAAAACCTACAATTAAGTTGAAATTCAACACAAATAGTTCGTACATATATACAAATCGTCCATCTCAATATGATGATGTTCGGTTTATATTTGACCGTAGCCCCCATATAAAGCCTACTTCCGAAAATGACTTAAATGCGCATAAATCAATTATAAATCTCCATAATAGGTGACTTGGTTGTGGGTATATAAGATTCGGCACAGCCGAATAAAAACTCTTACTTGTTATTATTAATAAATTGATTTGTTTTAATAAGAAACAACAATAGTGAAATTTCAAAAATCCTCTATTCCGGGACTTGAAAATCTAGTTATAGCTCCCGGGATAACAAATTATTTCAAAAATAAAACGTTTCTAAATCAATGTGAAACGTTAGCTACAGGCTTGTTGAGAGTGAGAAGTAACCGTGAATCATTTTTGAAACTGTGGTGGAGCCATAGGGACTTGGGCTATTAACCCAAGGAACTTTAAATAGCTATTTGACACCGTAATCAAATCAATATTAATGTCTGCTGCAGTGGTTTTGTACCACAAATATTTAATTTTAATTTATTTGATGCTGTTCGATATTGCAAAACTCTTGTAAGAGTAAACAACGTCAAACAAAATTGTGCTAAAGGAACTTTCGAATATATTCTGCGGACTCCTGTGCTGAGGATTATAGATGCACCTATATGTCATCATATCGCACCCTAAATACAAAAGGGTCACAACTCAAATTGTTTCAAAACTAACATTTTTCCATTAATTAATTCAGAGTACACATCTCCAACTACTGCAAAAATTTCTTTCACATCACTATCTTCTTTAAGTTAAGTGTGTTGCTTGTGCCCGATAAAGTTTTTTGTCTCTGCTTAAAATTTTAGTATTTTGAGTTGTGACCTTTTTGTATTCAGGGTGCAATATGTCTTTATGTGCTACAAAGCATTAACAATTATTATTTGTTTTTGCAAACTGGCACTATTCTACTATTTTTTTGTAGCCAGATTTATTTACATTTGTATAGTCAAGCTAGTTTGTATCGATTTACGGCTATAAACCTTTTAATTTAACAGACACTTCAACATTTTATAATTTTAAATTATAACAAACAAAACGTTTTATTTATGTTCAAACATTTTCCCAATTATTGATTTAAATACAGCTTTTATAACCCTGCGGCCTTAAATTTAAGCAAACATTTCAAATTAAAATTTCCAACCAAGTTTCAAATGAGCACATATTTACATATTTGCAAACATAATAATTCATTAAACATAAAATTCATATTAATTTTTATCTTAATTAAAAATCAAATAGATTTTTCTGTAGGCTATAATCTGTAGTGTGTATTTATATTGTTTTTTTTAATTATAAATCATTTATTATTTGCTCTAAATTAATAAATATATGCTCGCATGTACATAACTACAAACAGTGGCAAGCAAAACTGTCCGGATGTTTTGCATTAAGAATGGTGCTTTTGAATGCGCTCATGCGGCCTATGCCAATAGTATTATTTTCCATCAGACTGGTATCGGTTGACTTTCGTTTCGTCGCTCCAAAAAAACCGTTTCCAGTCATCTACTGTCCAATTTTTATGGGTTTTACCGAAATGAAGGCGTTTTTTCACATTACTATCGTAAAGTGCTGGCTTTTTCTTTTTTACACTGGCTACTCTTATTCTGTTTAATGCGCGTCTAACCGTCCAGGAACTTTGCATAATTTTTCGGGGTCTTGATGTTCTTATTATGTAGCAAACGTTCAATCTGCCGGGTATCACCATCAGAAAGCAGTCTTAGTCGACGCCCTTGGTCATTATTGCAAGCTACATTACGTCGTTTTTTTATATCATTTACCGTGGATTTACTTAAATTTAATTTTTCAGCAATTTTACGGCCTGAATAATTATTTTGCTAAAAAAAATTATCATATTGTTTCAATATCAGTTGGCGTTTTTCTCATTTTTAAAGATCTTTTAATTTTTTACTTTAAAATCAAGTTTATCACTTCACAGGTCAATTAATTAAAAAAAATAAAAGAAATTTAATCTTGCAAAAATATCAATATTGATTCTAAGACCAAGTTGTCATGGCCGTTTATATTCCATTAGCTTGTAATTGATAATTATCTTCTAATGTTTAAAATAAATAAATAAATAAACTTTGAGAGGCCCCCCTCGCGCCTACATTGTCAAAAATCTATAAAAGCACTTTAACTCCGACCATGTGAAATTTCGTTACAATAACTGCAAAAGCAACCGAGATACTTTCAAAATAAAACGTTTCTAAATCACTGTGCACTCTGCAACTGTAATAAATCATTAGCGGCGTTCAGTGTTCACTGCAAATGGCATTGTAAAAGTGCAAATGCAAAACATCGTAGCTTTTTATTGCAATCCAACAAAAAAATACACACAATTGCATTTGACAAAACATTGCGTTCATGCAATACTAAAATGGTATGGTTTTTTCATTACTTGTATTGCGTTTGCAACTCTGACATTTAAGGGACATGGTACTTACGATGCGGCACAGTTGAATATAGCAGACTAACTGGTTAATTTTACAGTGTGTAACAAATTAGCGTAAAAAATTATATTAGTAGTATGTAAAATATTGAAGCTAGACTTAAAATTGCTGTTACACTATAGTTATACTGAAGTCGTTGGACATTCAAGTGTTTCTGCGGAAATAAAACTTTTGCTGGTTTTCGAAACTAATTCGGACGTGCAACATTAAGTAGTGAACAAATTTAAATAAATTATTAAAAAAAATTCTAAAGCATTTGCTAAACATACAACTGTTAACATGTATAGAATATAAACGCAGAGAAAAAATATAGATGTGCATTTTTTTTAAACTATTATGGTGACCTTAATTATTTATATGATTTCTGCAACCATAATATGTTTAAGTTACATTTCGCATGATTATATCAATTATATAATGTTTGTGGTGATCAGTTTTATGCAGAAAAATTATACCATATTATGTTATTCTATATCATAATCAAGGAACAACAAATTATGATAAATTGATATATCATAAACATGATTGCCACAAATATATACATAGTTTCTACAATCGTATATATGATTGTAGTAATCATCTGAATCGTAACTTATCAATCATAAAAAAAAAAATTACAGTGACCATAATATTGTTGAAAACTTGTAAAAATATTAGTAAACATGTACAACTATATTTTTTCTCTGTGTGTAGAAAAACGTTAAAAACACAAGAACTGATACTAAAACAAGCAAAGTAAAGAAATTATTATTACTCTTACCTGGGAAGTAATGTTTATTTCATAAAAAGAAATTATTTACAAGAAATAACTTAAAAAATATTACTGTAATTATTATTCAAAAGCCTCAAGTTGTTTAATCTTACAAAAAAATTGCTGAAACTAAAGCTTGAGTTTATTTCCTTAAATATTTGAACAATGCAAATATTTGAATTTAATGGCTTAATGACACACAGAATCAAGCAGAAAATTTCAATTAATTATTTAAAATCCTTAAAACAAATTTAATTTGTTCATAAAACAAAAACTTAAGAATTGAATAGTTCATTGCTAAGCATTATTTATTTAACATATTGCTAAGAACAGAAAATTTAAACAGTTTTAACTTCATTTAAGTTATATTAAACAATTAACTTTTTGATTCCTAGAAAAATACATATACACCACTACCTCACTTTGCGTCGGGGTAATGTTCCAAAAAAAAAATACGAAGGAAATTGAAACGACGCAAAGTGAATTAAGATTTTCTATAGCAAACCATGTAAAGACCGAAGTTAGGTTCTACTAAGTCGTGGAGTTTCTTTCACAAAAAAATTGGTCCAATGTTTGCTGAACAGCTTTTTCCTTGTAAGCAATTGTCTGCTTTACTTTTTATGTCATCAAATTTTGGTTTTTGCCGGAATTACCAAATTACTTAATGGTATTCTGTGCGCAACTTGATTTTCAAACCAAATAGAAAGCAAGGACTCCATTTTGATCACCAAAGCACTTCTTGTACTGGTCATCGTTTTAGCATCTAATTTCAAAAAAATATTAAAGACTCGAATAAAAAACAACAAACGCAGCACAATGGAAATTATTACTAATTAAGCAGCGACGCCACTTCGAAAAAAACGCAAAACGAAACGAGGTATTGGTGTAATTTAATTTTGTACACACAATTCTCCAGCAGACCAGATTTTCCAAAAGAGCAGCAAATTCTCAACAATTGTTATACAAGTTGTTGAGAGAGCTTTAAATAAATTATTCCAAATAATTGGCTATGCTGATGTTGAAACCTTTAGCTACGACAAAAAAAAAGGGACAAATATTAATGAAAAAACAATAATAAAACTAAACAAAATCTTTTACGAAAAGGACAACAAAGCCCGCAAAAAGAGCATAAAATAAAAACATTAACATGTTCTAAAACAAAAAAGGGTAAATTACAAAATAAAATCACAAATTTAGCCAACACAACATAATAAAACTAAATTTCAATTTAAATTAAAACAAATTGTGTTTTAGAGCAAACAAAAAGAAAAGGGAAACAACTAGTGAAAATATAAAACTAAAACAAAAGGAACAGGAAACGGAAATAAAGTTAATGGTTTCATTTTAAAACAAACAATAAACTCTCACACCTAAAGCCTTAAACTAAAAGTTTAAAGAAAAACATCTTAAAAGGATAAGCAAAATCTAATAGCAATTGTAAACAAATTGAAATAAAATTTAATTTTCCTTTAGTCTGTTTTTTCAATAATGACTGGCATATTATGTCGCCGGCAAATCTTAAACATTATTATTTTCATCGTATTGATTTGCTTGGGCACCAATTTTTTAGCATTACACAAAATATTTCTGCCATCACCAGCACATCAAAGGCAAATGCTTAAAGGTAAGTTTTGTTCTAGTTTGTGTAACTGCAAAAACTTTCAGTATGAAGGTTTATTACAATTTTTAAAATTTTAAGGGAGTCATCACTAAAACTATAAATCATTTAAATATTTAACTTACAAAGTTTTAATTATGAAAATGTTTTAAAGATATATTCTATTATTTAGTTTGACCTCGGTTGCCCTTTGCCACAGGTTATATAAGCGGTTAGGTTTTACTAACAGCCTTTGTCATTCATCCTCATCGTCCTTGTCGGTACAGCTTCAATAAATAGTGATTTATTTTAAGAGCTTTCGGATTTGATTAAAAACAAAACATAAAATTTAAAGAAATGTATGAAATCTTTATTCAATGTTTAAAGATATTGGCACACTCTTCCCCACATCAAATTCTCTCCCACACAAATTCTTCAATATTTGCTTCCAGTACGTCAACCATTGCGGGCCCACAAAAAACTAGTCGAAAGGCGTTAAATCGCACAATCTAGGCAGCCAATTAACCGGCCCCAAACGTTAAATAAACTTTTCACCGAACTCGCTTCCCAATTGGGCCATCGTTTCACGTGCTGTGTGGCATGTTTCACCGTCTTGTCATCACGATACTCACGATACGAACTTTTCTGCATTTGTCAACTTTTTCAAAAAAATGTACGGTCCAATGTTGCCACCGGCCCATAATCCACACCAAAAAGTGCATTTTTTGGCTGGCTGTTCTTTACACCAAATACGAAAATTTTGCTTTATTACGAAATGAAATGAGCTTCGTAGCCGAACACAATTTTGCGATAAAAAAAAATGCACGATGCACTTTCTGAAACGATCATGAATATCGATAATAAAACTCAATACGAAAACAGCTGAGTGATAGTGAAATCACTATCACAACACCTAATAATGTCTGTAATAATATGGAATAAAATATTGAATAAGAATTATTTGTTTCGAATGAAAACCACGTTTTTCGTCACCTTCATACATATATTGATAACAAAATTAAATCAGTATTCTCTTTATTATAGATACCTCAATATTTTTAAGAAGCTTTATGGATCGATAATATTTTGTTGCTTTTAACTTAATATAGAAATTAAAGGCGAAATAACATATTATTTTTGCCAATCTAATAATTTAATATAATGTTATTATGTTTTTAAATTATTAATGGTTTATAAACTTTAATCAATTTAAAATGTTTGTTTTAAAACATATTTATATTTAACATAAGTAACTTTTTTGAAATAAATTGTTTTACTTATAAACCAATTTGTTTTAATATGAAACAAAAATCCCGATACCGGGATTTATTTATAAAATCCCGATATCGGCATTCCTTTATAAAATCCCGAATACCGGGATCTGAAAAACCAGTCCCGTTGTTTTGCATCCCTAATTTCAACATATCACTTTTTAAAACTTTATATTAAACAGTTACTGCCCAGTATCCCGGTGATAGGGGCGCGCCCGTTCATTTGCCCACAAAACTGTCAAAAAGAGTTTTACAAGAGATAAACAAAGGATGGGAGAATAATAAATTTAATCAATTTGTCTCCGATATGATACCGTTGAACAGATCTCTTCCAGATGCTCAAGATGAATGGTTAGTAAGGATCTTAGGAAATTTAGTTAACAAAATTATATTTAAAAGTATGCGTCTATCTGTATTTAGGTGCAAACAACCGGGACGATTTTTAAAAGATTTACCAGTTACCGATATTATTATATGTTTTCACAATGAGGCCTGGTCCACTTTGGTGCGCACTGTTATTTCAGTAATAAATCGTTCACCTGAGCTATTAATAGGGCAAATTATTTTGGTAGACGATTTTTCAGATATGGGTAAGTACTTGTTGTTTATAACTTTTATAACTTTATAACTTTATAGCTTTATAACTTTATAACTTTATAACTTTTATAACTTTTATAACTTTTATAACTTTATAGCTTTATAACTTTATAACTTTTATAACTTTATAACTTTATACCTTTATAACTTTATAACTATATAATTTTGTAACTTTATAACTTTATAACTTTTTAAACTTGTTTTACTTTAAATGGTCTGTTTTTCAGTTCACCTTAAAGAACCTCTAAGTAAATTCTTTTCTTCGTACTCAAAGGTGAAAATCGTACGTTCCTCCAAAAGAGAGGGCATAACACGCGCTAGATTGTTGGGTCTAAAACATTCCACGGCAGGAGTATTAACATACTTAGATTCACATTGTGAATGTACTGAAGGTAAAAACTATATAACAAAATGTATGTAAGAATTGCTACATTTACCCTTCTACTTAGGTTGGTTGGAGCCACTGCTGGATCGCATAGCACGCAATTCCACCACCGTTGTTACACCCTTTATCGATGTAATCGATGTGGATACTTTTGAATATATTGTTGCTCCTCTTAAGAATGTTAAATTTCTGGGAGGGT
This sequence comes from Bellardia bayeri, assembly GCA_950370525.1. Taxonomy (NCBI): domain Eukaryota; kingdom Metazoa; phylum Arthropoda; class Insecta; order Diptera; family Calliphoridae; genus Bellardia; species Bellardia bayeri. Next base: position 16,780,248 of record OX493268.1, on the reverse strand, counting down.
TTGAATGGAATTTAGAATACTCGTGGTTTACAGCTTCCCAGCAAAGAATTCAGCAGCACAAGGTGGGTAAAAACTATGAAAATGAATTGCTTTAATAGTTTAATATTTTTGTTTAAAACAAGAACCAAATGGAACCTTATTATACACCCACCATAGCCGGTGGTTTGTTTGCCATAGATCGTAAATTTTTCGAACATTTGGGAACGTATGATCCGGCTTACGAGTACTGGGGTTCTGAGAATCTAGAGTTGAGCTTTAAAACCTGGATGTGTGGCGGTAGTTTGGAAATGGTTTATTGCTCGCGGGTGGGTCATGTATTTAGAAATGATAGTCCTTATAATGTAAGTATTATAATGATATAAAGAGATTTTTGATGTTGCAAATGCTCTTTTAAGTTTTCTCCAGCTTTAGAGGTTGTTATAAAGAATGCGTTGCGTTTGGCCCAGGTTTGGCTAGATGATTATGCTCATATTTATTATAAAATTCTGGAATATAAATTTAATTTAAAAGCAACCTTAGGTGATGTTAGTGAGCGTAAACAATTGCGGTGAGTTGCTTGCTTGGGACTAATGGGAGGAAGTAAGCTTTACTAAAGGATAAATCAAATTAACTCACGTGTAGCCATGATTAAGCCTTAAAGTTAATTTCACAAGCCTAAAGTTACGGTCACACTAGGCAAATATTTGTCGAAAAAGGTGTAACATATATTTGAACTCGTTTATTTATTTTATTTAAAAACACTTTTCTTATTTAAGCCAAAGCACAACAAATATTTAGTTTTAATTTATTTGATGCTGTTTGATCTTGCAAAACTTTTGTAAGAGTAAACAACGTGAAACAAATTTTGTGCTAAAACAAGTGCTTATGCTTTTTTAAGTAAATATTTGCCAAATGTTACCGTACCTTAGGAATATAAAAGAATAAACCTAGAGAAAAAATATACTAGTTATACATGATCACAATTGTATGTTCGCTGTAATAATTTATATGATTGCCACAACAATATGTTAAAGTTATATGATTGCAGAAGTTTAAGGAAATCATTTATATACGAAAATGTGGAAATGATTACAATAATCATGTATGGAATAAATAATTATTCTCTCTGGGTTTATCCTACATTGAAAAAAATTACGTTTATAACAGACTTTATTTAATTTTTATATTTTTAGTAAAAATTTAGGTTGCAAAAGCTTCAAATGGTATTTGGAACATGTTTATCCTGAGAAATTTGTGCCAGTTGCCATGGGTGCGGTAAGAATATACTTTCTAAATCATATTTTTTCTTGGCAAATTTTATTTAACTGAAACATTTGAATTAGTGGAATATATCCTTCTTTTCTTTTGTATACAGATCAGTCAAATGGAAACAAATTTGTGTCTCGATGCTATAGACGCTGCTGGAAAAGTAAACGTTTTTCAATGTGAGAATCAAAATGGTAATCAGGTAACAAGAAGTATTTTTTGTTTGTAATCTTTAAGTTTAATATGAACATAATCCTATTATTCAATTAGTTGTTTTGAAATTGAAATAAAAATTAATTGAATAGGAAACAAATTAAGGCGATTCATTTCTGTTATATTTTTAAAGAGAACTTGAATCAAACGTTGACCTCGACTTTGCTGTAGGTTGTTCTTTCAAAAGATCCAATTTTTAAACACTCTTTACGATGCATTTTTAAATTTGACTTCACATAACCCTAAATCACAGGTCCGGAACTACAAAGCTCAATGATCCAAACCATACGAAACAGTATTATCAAAGCAGAATGATTTCTGTAATACGGCTGACTAATTTGGAGGCGTAGTCTTTCGAATCTCTTCAAAAATCGTTACATAAGAAGGCTGTTTGACAAAAAAAAAAAAAAAACTTTAAATGAATCACGCTTTATTAGTTCCAAAGAAAAACGTGTAAATGTTTCTTATACGGAACCAAATAACAAAAATTTGTTATACAACAATTGGAAATAATTTGTGACTATCAGGAATGAGAATCCGTTGCAGTTAGTTCTTAACCCTCTAATGCCAGTTTCTAAAATAAAGGCCAAAAAGTTTTTAAATAATTTTTTTTCAAAAAAATAATAATTTTATCTGGTAAAAGTTATTTATAATTATTTATTTACATACATATGTAAATGTATTATATTTATAAATCAAAATATTATTTTGACGGGCATCTTAAATGTGACATATTGATTCTACGTGTAAGTCCGTTTAATATCTTGGGACAGACTAACAATCAGATGCACATCGTTATAAATATTTCGCTACAATATTGATCCGTTTTTATTTAGGATTCTGGAATGAGGCTCGTGTTGAAAAATACAAAACGATTGTGGTTTTGATTCGTGTTTGAGTTTTCTATATTTTCCATTACAATCAGAGCTTTTTTGATTGAGCCGATCTATGAATTTATTTGATTTACACAATAAATATTTCATAATATATTTCATTTTTTTCATAATTTAGTTTTGGATGCTTACGGATATCGGGGAGTTACGTAAAGAAGAGTTTTGTTTAACTGCCAATGGAACTGAACTCGTTTTAACAATATGCTTTAATGACAATCCGAAGAGTGTAAGTATTAATATTGAATAAATTGATTACTACAAGACGACTTCGTCAAATTATATCGATCAACTTTTCTGCCTATATAAACCGCAATAGTAACGCCCAGCACCTAAAGTATACCGATCGACTTAGAAGCTCTTTCTGAGTCGGTTTAACAATGTCCGTCTGTCCATCAATTTGGCTGACTGTCCATGTAAACCTTGTGTGCGGAGTAGGTTTATTAGAAGCTATTTTTTTCTATAAAATTTGATACATAATAATTTTTCACTCCCAGGACGGTTGGGATTAAAACTGGTTGAAATCCATCAATAATTTCACCTAGTCCCCATACAAACGTCCTTCCGAAATAGGAGTTTATCCGTCATAAATGTTTGATTTATGCTCGAATCCAAACATTTGGTGCAGAGTGGTCCACCATTGACTATAGCTCCTTTCAATTCAAAACAAATACAGATAACATGACACCTAATTCTATAACGGTAGATCCATAATTAGTCAAAGCTCTCATATAAGTCCGCTTACACACTCTTCAATTCTGACTCTTCAAGGCAATTATTTTTTGTTGAGAAGGGAAAATAGAATAAAAATAGAATGACGGTACTAGTCAATTTTCTTTTTTCTTTCTTTTGTTTTTTTCTTTCATGCATGTTGCTTTGCTTGAAAAAGTACGAAAATTTAATTAACGAGTGTGAATGAAATGGCAAGTTCAAAAGATAATTGAGAACAAGCTGGTCATCTAAAACTGAAGAGTGTAAAACAAGACTAACAGTCAATGCTTGTTTTTCTGTGCTATTTTTACAAATAATAAAGAATAGTTCAAGTTATGCACGAATTCCAAAGGTATACAAATCTGTTGCTCGCTCCAAAGTTTAAAAAACCATTTATTTTTAAAATATCAAGCAAACGCTAAACTAAAGCTCCTTCTTTATGATTTATTATAATTGTTCTAAATATTAATATTTATTTTATCTCGTTTCAGCACTGGCTCTATAACAACGTGACTAATGTGATTTCCAACAAAAACACCCAACAATGTTTGACCCTCAGCTCAAATCGTCAACACGTCTTATTGAAAACCTGTCACAAAGAAACATGGCGTCAACGTTGGACCCTAAAGTAAAATTATTATAATGAAATAAATAATTATTATCAATTGAGTGCATAAAATAAGCTATTACGTAAAAAAACGAGCATTTTTTGTTTATTTAGTTTTAATACAATTAAATTTTTGCCATAAATTATTTTTGCTTGTTGGATTATAACATGTTTTTCTTTAAATGGCACCAATTTTCTTTTTATGAAGCTTTGAAAACAAAAAAATGCGCTGCATAAAAACAGCTGCAAGCCACTGTAATTCTTTTTAATTTAAAATTTATGATTTTTAATACATTTTAGCTTTCCGGGGTTGTAAGGAAAGTTTGGAGATTTTCCTAAATTTGTTTAGGAATTTGGCTGAAACATGTTTGGAGTTCTATTTATTAATTTTCATTGATACTTTAATTTTATATCTCAGAAGATGTGGTTATATTTTAGGGATTTTTCCTAAGTTTAGTTAGTTGAGTTGAGTGCCCCGATAGACTAGGCGATAGATTGCCGGACTATCAGTCAGAGGGTTGCGGGTTCGATTCCCGCCAAAGACTCTGGGTGTTTTCTGCAGATAAGCCAAAAGCTTCGCAGTTTGTGTTTGTTAATTATAAAAAAAAAAAAAAGTTTCCTTTCAAAAAAAAAAGGAATTTCTTTAAAACATGTCCGGAGTTCTAATTAGTGTTTTTTAATAACATTTTTTGATTTTTAATTTAATTTTAGTTTTTCGACGAAGTGCAGGAATTTTTTGAATTATCTTAAATTCAACCAGCCATTCATACTTACATATATATATAATAATTAACTATTGTGAATGACTAAAGGTGGTTGTCTCTAGTAAGCAACCAACCAAGTTCTTTACCCTTATTACAGCAATAGTTACCATCAAACTATAAATGAAAACTAGCAACGAAACAATTCAATTATTAAAATTTATTTTATTTATAAAGCAAAAATTACACAAAGTGTGTATGAAAAAAAGATTTTAAAAGAAATTTTACTAAATTTTGTTAAAGAAGCCACATTTAAATAATTAAGTTCATAAACCGCAACCATGTTCCTCCTATTTCCTTACATTAATATTATTAAACTCCCGAATTTTGCTTGATCCAGGAACGCAAAGCACCGACATAAGTGTACATGGCTGGCTTGCCTTGGGCACCACAACCGAAACCCCAGGATACAACACCGAACAATTTATGGTCCACAGTCAACGGGCCACCACTGTCACCCTGGCAAGAGCTAACCTGACCACTAGGATGGCCAGCACAGATCATACGATCGGTGACACCGGGAATATTTTTGGGATTGCAGAAGTCACGACTCCACAGCTGGACATTGGCAAATTTCAATTTGTTGGGCAACTGCAGATTACCATTAATAGCACCAAAACCGCTAATGGTGGCCAAAGTGTCGGCAGCAAAGTTATCCTCGGCACCAGCCATTTCGATTTTGTCAACAGTGGAGGAACCCAATTGCAAGGATTGGCTGAGTTTAATGAGAGACATATCAAAGTCCTGGGACTGGGGATTGTATTGGGGATGTATGATGAATTGGGCAATATTTAAAGACTGGCCAACGCCAGCCAATAAATCGGTGGTGCCGACAATCACTTTCATTTGCGCAGGATTCTGGCCAATGGTGCAGTGAGCAGCTGTAACTATGAAAGTTTCCGAAATTATAGAACCACCGCAGTGATGACGGCCCTTGAGTTGTAGCGAGACTTGATAGGGAAATTGGCCAGGAGTGGCAAATTGTCCACCAATAATGCGAGGGGCACAGGATATATGACCCAACAATACCGACAGTATGACAAAGAACAACATTTTTTTTTTTAGTTTTTAAGTTTTTACTGCAAATTGTTACTTGTGTTGGTTTAGTTGGTTAAAACTGCTCGAAACTGAACTGATTTTAAGTGCTAAACTAACGTTCTTTTATACCAAAATTTTTTGAATATTCCACCAAGTTCTAAGTCATTAATTTGTTAGGTTCTCCATGGGGCGTCTAAATTTTCAAAGGTTACATTCTAGTGTTAATGATTTTCATGACCTAATTTGTTGTGTTCTATCAAACACGCCTATTCGTTTATTACACTTTTATCGGTGTCACAGTAGTTTGCGGCAAGAACAAATTAGAATTAACTAATTTGTGACATTTCCTCGTGCTGGGTTTTAGTTTAAATACGTTTAACGTGATTATTTGAGTTAATTTATTTAATACAAGAATTTAACTATTTTATGTAGAAGGTAGAAAGAAGGTTTAAGAACTTTGTGGATTTTTTACTTTTGTTTATACAAATTGATGACCATTACTTTTCATCCAAATATTTTTCAGGTTTCACGTTTGTAAATGTTTTTATAATTTTGCACCGAGACCAATAACACCTAAATGTGATCAAAAAAGAGCAAAGCAGCAAAAGTTATGAAAAATAACTAAAAGATTAATAAAGAATGTTTAATTCCTATAGATTAGGCAGAAAGTTAATTAGTTAGTAAATGTTTTCGCTTAAGAGGGCTTGTCTTGGTATTTAGTTTGAATTTCCCTGTTTCCCTTCCATTTACTTGGGAATGATAAATATTTTCTATGAGACGGAGTCGTAGGAAATCTATTCTGCATTAGTGAAATTAACTACGAACTTATTCAAATAAGATGGGGAATTGACGGCATCTACATAATCACAAGATTGATATGACTTGGTTAAACCTGGAACTTACAACATATCTGTTTGTTTTACAATACATTCAACTGAGCAAATTGGTTTGGCTTACTTGGCATCTGGATTACTGGTTTACTGAAAATCCTGCTATTATGCAAGAAGATTTGGATTATCCTACAGTAACTTCTGCAGGAGCTGCCTGCAGACGAGAATTTCTCATTTAATCGCAATAGAATATGAATGCAGTAGACATATGAATCTCCCTGTGGTTAAACTACATGGAGCTAGAAATTGTTTTCATCTTCTAAAACTGCACTTAAGTATGGCATCTAGAGAACTAATTAATTAGCACAGACGTGGTAACGTGTAAACTAATTTAACTTAACAATGTGAATATTCCACAATCTGGCCTTAGCGTACACGTTACTTGATGTCGCCACATAGAAGCACAAATGATCTGTATGAGAATTAAATTTTCGATCTTGAACTGGCTAAGCTCTGACTAATGTAAATTGAGCCTTTATTGCAAAATTAAACTATATAAGACTATTTTCAAACCAATTTGAACATAATAAATTCAATTACTGATAACGTAAAGTTATACCAGTCTCTACAGTGGGCTTAATCCAAAATTATTATATAAGGCTGTGGATAAAAACATACATAGAAATTTAGAAAAAGTTTTGGGAGATACATCTCGAAATTGCAACACCATCTGAAACCACTTGCTATAACTCAAACACAAACATGACTTTTTAAAGCTAGATCTACCAACCTACTAATCTGGAACCCCTTGGTACATAATAGCTCTCCCAATTTGTATTTGATTTAAGTTATAAGATTTGTACACTTCTTGTAAGGCCTAAAAAGTAAAAGCTTATTCAATAAATAAATAGTAAAAAATATTCTCTAAGCTTCTTAAATTTAAATAACACTATCTTCTATATCTGAACTTCCTTCTTCTCTCAGTCTAGTCAACTCCTGTCTCTCTCTCTCTCTCTCTACCTCTGTCTATATTATTAATCTTTTTAAGCAACATAATGGGACCAACTGAATAAATCAAAGTAAGTTGCACGTTTGGACGACCGACTGTCGAACTGTCCAACTACACTAATGTTTTTATCAAACGCAATAACTACAACATTTTCACAACATTTATTTTCAACTGCTTTCCTACAGCATCACTCCGCTTTAACTTTAATTTAGTGCCTGCAGCTTCTGGTGCTGGTAGGGTTATCTAAACGATTCAAAAACCTCCGAAGGATCTATCTCGACCGCCAATCCTAAATCATTCTAAAAGAGCCTTCGCTATAATATAATAATTCAGTTTACTGAAGAACCGGCAATGAGTTCACGGAGCAAGAGACTACTAACTAATACAGCACAGAAACACCAATAAGCTGAGAAGGAAACTCTTCTTGGAATTAAATGTTTTAGCTGCAACCAGATACTACATATAGATGGCCAAGGATCATTTCTTTTAAGTGATCATTTACCACAAATATAGCGATGGCACGTGGCGTTTTTTATATTGGTTTTGCGCGTAAATTGTCGGAGAGTCGCAAATTGTTTCTTTATTGGACGCAGTATTTTATGTACATAAATGAAAAGAGCTTTCAGAACTACAAGATGTAATTAGTTTCATATACTAAACTAAACCAAGTGTTAAAGCCTTATGAAGTTGACCTGAAGCCTCCAAATGAATATTCTATTACCAGTACTCTGCTTTAAAAAGAAACATCCTCTGAGCTTGGTTTATTACATTTTCGACTAAATTACGATTTGTGGCTGAGTGGGTTATAACCAAAAGTTTGTTGCTCTTTATACAAAAACAACACAAAAATTGATGTGGATATTTGAATTGATGACGATGACTACGACGCTAAATGGAATAAGGGTGAATGGTTAAAGTTGCTAAATTTCGATTTGAATTAAAAGTGTCAGCTGTTTGATTAAAACGATCGAAGATTTAGATACAAGAACGCGACAGATACGAGAATATGCTAAAAATTAAATTGAAAATTATATTTTGCTTAATTTCAAATTATTTATAATATAATAAAATAATATCTACATATCTATATAAACCATCATCTGTCAAGGTGAAAGTTTTTTTGGGCATGCCCAGTTTCAAGATTCAATTGTTTAAATTTCCTAGTTTTTTCGTGTAAATTATTCTCTTTATATTTAATTATAAAGTACAAAGCCGATGTTTATGATAGGTATGGAATATCGCATCCCACGGCTTTCTTAGAACATTTGAACACTTTTGTGTCCTAAATATTTTTAAATAATCCCATAAACCTAATTCCAATGGTGTTCAAGTGTTCCAATTCTAATAACCGAAACGAGGAGATATACGACCAGAAATTGTTTCATGCAGTTAATGAACATGCTATTGTACTTTTTCAATTAAATTTTCTATAATATCACTTATTTTCTTTTAAATTACAAAAAATCTCACTTTTAAATTCATTTTTAAACGTTTCTTTCATTTTCTTTTGTTTTTATTTTTCTTGCGCCAAAGCTGCAAAAACACATGGTTGTATAAAATGTATAAAATTTTATAAAAGTATGGTAATATTGTTGAGAGCATTTGTGTTTAAGAGTGAGAACATAAGAAAAAACGCTGTCAAAATAAAATAGATTCTATTTTCACGACCGCATTCTCTGGCATAATTTTGTATCAAACTGTATGGAAAAAAACGTTCAGCCCCAGTTCTGTTTCATCATTTAAGACAAACTTCACTTTAACAGCCCTTTCAACTATTGTGAATGACTAAGGTTGTTGTCTTTAGTATGTAACCAGCCAAGTTCTTTACCCTTATTACAGTAATAGTACCCACCAAACTATAAATGAAAACTACCAATGAAACAATTCAATTATTAAACATTTGTGCATTCAAATTTATTTTATTTATAAAGCAAAAATTACAAAAAGTGTGCTAAAATATTTTAATTATGAAAAAAAGATTTTAAAAGAAATTTTACCAAATTTCGTTAAAGAAGTCATATTTAAACCTTTAAGTCCCTCCTATTTCCTTACACTACTTTCATTAAACTCCCGAATTTTTCCATATCCAGGAACGGAAAGCACCCACATAGGCGTACATGGCTGCCCTGCCATGAACACCACAGCCGTAACCCCAGGATACAACACCGAACAATTTATCGTCCACAGTCAAGGGGCCACCACTGTCACCCTGGCAAGAGTTAATCTGACCACTAGGATGGCCAGCACAGATCATACGATCGGTGACGCCGGGAATATTTTTGGAATTGCAGAAGTCACGACTCCACAGCTGGATAAAGGCAAATTTCAATTTGTTGGACAACTGCAGATTAGCATTGATGGCACCAAAACCGCTAACGGTGGCCATGGTGTCGGCAGCATAGTTTTCCCCGGCAGCAGCCAGTTTGATTTTGTCAACAGTGAAGGAACCCAATTTCAAGCGTTGTCTGAGTCTTATGAGAGACATATCAAAGTCGTGGGAATAGGGATTGTATTGAGGATGTATGATGAATTGGGCAATATTTAAAGACTGGCCAACGCCAGCCAATAAATCGGTGGTGCCCACAATCACTTTCATTTGCGCAGGACTCAGCCCAATGGTGCAGTGAGCAGCTGTAACTATGAAAGTTTCCGAAATTATAGAACCACCGCAGTGATGACGGCCCTTGAGTTGTAGCGAGACTTGATAGGGAAATTGGCCAGGAGTGGCAAATTGTCCGCCAATAACGCGAGGGGCACAGGATATATGACCCAACAATACCGACAGTATGACAAAGAATAACATTTTTTTTAGTTTTTGAGTTTTTACTGCAAATTGTTACTTGTGTTGGTTTAGTTGGTTAAAACTGCTCGAAATTGAAGTGCCAAAATTTTTTCAATGTTCCACAAAGTTCTAAGGCATTAATTTGTTAGGATCTCCATGGGGCGTCTAAATTTTCAAACTTAACATTCTAATGTTAGTGATTTTCATGACCTGATTTGTTGTGTTCTATCAAACAGCCTATTCGTTTTTCACACTTTTATTGGTATCACAGTACATTGCGGCAAGAACAAATTAGCAAATTGGTTTTCAAGTTTAAATACGTTTAACGTGATTATTTGAGTTAATTTAATGAAAGTACAAGAATTTAACTATTTTATGTTGAAGGTTTAAGAATTTTGTGGATTTTTTCACTATTTTTTATGCAAATTGATGACCATTACTTATCATCCAAATATTTTTCCAGGTTTCACGTTTGTAAATGTTTTTATAATTTTGTACCGACACCAAGAATTCCTAATTGTGATCAAAAGAGAGAAAAGTAGCAAAAGTTATTAAAAAGAACTAAAAGATTAATAAAGAGTGTTTAATACCTATTGCCAACCGTTTCTTTTTACATCCAAATAGGCACTGAATTCCTTTTTATTTACAAATCTTAAACTAGCTTAAACAATTATAGAATATCTTTAAAAATAAATTTTAAACTACCTGCACCCATGTGGCATATGCATTAAAACCAATTGCTTGTATATGCATTCTTCACACAAGAATAAGGGTGGGAAATTTATTAATCTCTTGCTGAGATTGTGAGATAAATCTTTTTTATCTTATGTGCTGCACCGCACATGTTTATTTCTAAGTGCATTCCATACATTACAATCTGCGTTAGGAAAAGTATTTTATCTATTTTTAATGTTACTGAGATTAACAACTAACACATTTTACTATACGAAATTATGCTTGTCTCTGTATCTAGTTTATTTATTTAAACGTTTCCCTTCTATTTACTTAGGAATAATAAAATTATTGAGCAGAATAAATTTCCTATGACACGAAGTCATAGAAAATCAATTCAGCATCAGCGAAATTTATTACGAACTTACTTAAATAAGGTGGAGGATTGACGGCACCTACATGACCACAAGATTGATATGACTTGGTTAAACCTGGAACTTACAACATATCTGTTTGTCTTACTTGGCATCTGGATTACTGATTACTGAAAATCCTGCTATTATGCAAGAAGAATGAAGAAACAAATTTCTCTGTTACTTTCTGGCATTAAAAATTAATCGGAATATACTATGATTAGAAATCCCTCAAATTACATGGAGCTCGAAATTATTTTCTTACGTATGGCATCTAGGGAACTGAGTAATTATTACAGACGTGGTAACAAGGAAACATATTTAACTTAACAATGTGAATATTCCACAGTCTGACCTCGGCATTATTAGGTGTGATAATCTGGACACTTGCAGGACCACTAGAATAATATGGCCAGAATATAATGAGAAGTATAGTTTGCCGCTCCTGAATATGAAATGGAAGGACATCTCGAGAATCATAGTGTTTTTACCCGGTTACTAAACGATTGGTAAGTATGCAAGCAGACTCGGACTTCCCTTGAATAATCACTGCCCCAGTTGCTAGGACCGGGAGAAAGAAGAAACAGTGTTTTATCTTCTCTGTGAATATCCGGCTCTTCTAAACTCTAGACCCAAATTTTTCAACAATCATATACTAAACAGTCTAGGGGAGACATCAAGTATCAGATGATGCGATTTCATTGGACACCTGTAGCCAACAGGCTGGATATAATACCCATTACATACTAGCATATCGGAAAGATCTAGTCATATCATTTATTTAATGAATGGTGTTGTCTTCATCAAAACGGAATCAAAAGAATTCACTTGAATGCTTGCAAGCATGTAAACCAAACAACTGACCTTGGTATACACGTGGATATATGCCTTACTTGACGTCGCCACATAGAAGCAATGAGAGACTGCATAAGAATAAAATCTTCGATCTTGTACTGGCTAACCAACGACTTATCTAAATTGAGATTTTATTGCAAATTCATCCTGCATAAGATTGTTTTAAAACCAATTTGAATATAAGGAATTCAGTTATTGATAACGAAAAGTTATACCAGTTTTGATCTTATACAGTGGGCTTAATCCAAATTATTAGATAAGGCTGTGGATGAAAAAAAAACATACATCTCGAAATTGCGACACCATCTGAAACCAGTTGCTATAACTCAAACACAAACATGACTTTTTAAATCTAGATCTACCAACCTACTAATTTGAGAACCCTTTGTTTCTCATAGCTCTCTTAACTGACGCCAATTAGTATTTAGTTTTAGTTTTAAGATTTGTACACTTTTTGCTAGGCCTAGGATGTAAAAGCAGATTCAATAAATAAATCAATAAATAGTAAAAAAATTCTCTAAAGCTTCTTAAATTTAAATACCACTATCTTCTGCATCTAGATTTCTTTCTTCTCTCAGCCTATTCAACTCCTCTCTCTCTCTACCTCTGTCTATATTATTATTATTTATACCAAACCAAACTCTAACAAACCTATGTAATTGTTAAAGCCTATTGAAGTTGGCCTAAAGTCTCCAAAATAATATTCTATTACCAGTACTCTGCTGTAAAAAGAAACATCCCCTGAGAGCCAGTTCAATAAATAATACAGAACTTACCATTCCGAATAAAGTTTGAATCATCACATTTTCGGCAGCCAAATTACGATTTGTGGCTGAGTGGGTTATAACCAAAGGTTTGTTGCTCTTTTTACAAAAACAAGACAAACATTTATTATCTTAAATTGAATAGAAACGAAAAAACGAAACTTTATTACCGGCAATATTGTTCCATCGGTTTCAAAACGTTGACTGGGGTCAACATGTTGACAAAACCAATTTGTATAAGCAGAAGGTATTGATTTGCCGGGACCACAGTTCTGGGAATTTGATAAGGTAAATTTACAGCTTCAAATATATTTACATAGCTACGCAAGGAGTAAACTTTGGCTCTATCACTCACCCTTTTCAAACACAAACCCAATTTCAAATTCAACTCCCCATATTTCTGCGAACTAAATGTGGACGTTATCATAGATGTTAAATCGGCCGACTTTTGTGCACTATACAATAGCAAAGGATCATTACAGGTCTCCACACATTCCAAACGAAATTGCTGACCATATTTCAACAACTCATCTGAGCGTTCCTTATCATCACTACTAACAATACGAAATGAATTGCGTACACAAGGTTTCAGCGAAGGCGCTATTGTCAATTCACACTGATCGTTGATTTTCTGACTGTGCCTAACCACATGTTCATTAATCACCACCGAAAGAGCCGGATGAACATTTGAGTTGTCAGTTGCACAGATCTGCATGCTATAAGGCATTAGTTGTACTATGGCTCCAAAACGTACGTACTCTTTGGGTGCTTCGAGTATGATTTCTTTGTGGAAATTATCGTAAAGTTGTTGTGTCTTCTCGACTAGCAATTCGCCACGATCGCGCAGATCTTTGAAAACACGTATTTTATCTTGTTCCAGGCAAATGTCTTCGTACCAATTGCCCAGACGAACGTTAGGTTGATAACGAGAAGTGGTGACAAAAGACATTGTTGACGACAATTAAATAAAATAAAATAAAATAAAATGTAAAGAAAGGAAACAGCTTGCAAACTAAGTTTTAATTTGAGTAAAAAAGGAAAAATGGTGTAATTATACTAAGTGAGTGCAGTAACCCAGCTGATTGATTTTGTTTACAATTTACTTACATATGTCAAAAGTAAATTGTAAGTCAAGTTTTTTTTGACAGTAGTACATTATTTTACATAAACAAATCGCCTATTGTTTTTGTATTGTGTTGTATTTGTTGTCGATTTGCATTCACCTTGTATAATTACACCATAAAGGGAATGGAGATTTCAAAGTTTATTAATGGAATTAAATTTTTAGTTACTCCAACCCAAGAATGTTAGAAATAAATATTACGCCATTCCGAATATAGAATTGTATACTTCTGCGCAGGTTGCACAAATGACGTCACGCAAAATGCCATCATATTGGCTAATAATTCAAGCTGTCAAAATTAAAAAAAGTTACTGCAAAATAACAGTGGGACAATTTAGATTTTTTGATAATAATTTTTTGTTCTATACATTAATTTATTAAATTTCCTTTTTCTTGTATTAATATTCAGCAAACAACTCTATTAGTGATTTGAAAAAAGTCACTAAAACCGACTAATACTGCAGATATTGGTAACGGTTCTAGTTCTAACACTTTGATAAGATTAGTTGATAATTTGTTAATCAAATTTGTCACAATAGAACAATTTCAGTTGACACAAAAATATCACGCAGTATTGTATTGTACTTGGTTTTGGAAAGCGTTCTAATGGTTGAAAATTTTAAAATGCATAAACAATTTGTAATATTTTGTTCGTAGCTTCTACATAGATACTTATCAGGCCAACTAAAATTTTATTAACATTTTTTAAAGCTGCGAGACAACGATGTAGCAAGATTTCCAATAAATAATGTTATTCCTAAGTGAAAAGAAAAAAAATGAGTCAAGCTTAATAATATGAATTTGGATTTGATGGAGAGGTAAGTGGCAGTGAGGTATTGGATCGCTGGAGACTTCCAAGTATGAAATAGCGACTAGGTTGGGAGGGCATATATAGAGAGACTAACATCTGTATCTAAGAAAATGTGTTGGGTGGTATTGTTTTGTTTTGTTCCAGTGGATGTTGTGTTTACCTTTGTTTTCTTGTTAGGAACACAAAGTTGCTGAGTTAGGGTTGGAACCGCCTGAGAAATCTCAAGAGCTAGTAGGAAACCTCGCCAACACAAAAGTGATTTGTAACAGAAATGGCCTTATACTGTTGAGAGTGTCATTATTTGCTCGCTTCCCATTAATCCTGGAAGGACTTGTACAATATTTTTTAATTAAGGCGTTCCTAAATTAAAGAAATCAGGTAGCGTAATGGCTCTTTTATAAAAGAAAGTATTGAGTTTTTGTATGTTCTTTTTACGAAAGGAGAATTTATTGAAATATATTGTTATATTTGGGTCACACGTAATTATCGAAGAGGTCTATAGTTATCAACTTAGACATTTTCATGTATAGTTCTTGTGGACTCATAAGATTTTGTGAATATTGTGTTGCCCATGAGATCCAACGGGTACTTACGACCGATTTATCTAGATATGTTATTAATCTGTTTTTAAGATAGTCCAGATCTTGATAAAGACTAGCTACCTGAGAGATTTGTCCCAGCTCCACTGTCATAAGAATTCTTTTAAACGTGTTATATATTGAAGTATTAATTTCATAAATTTTACAATAACAGCCATACCTAAATACCGACGGAAAGCGGAACGTATTTTTACGCTGAGCATTAGCGCTGATACTCCATCCCTAAACAAAAGCGGCAACGTTATGTCAAAACGATAATAACAGGACTATCAAACAAATAAATAAAACGACCCTGTTAATTGTAACTGCTGGACATTGTTGTTTTATTTCTCTTTTTTTTTTTTTGTTTTGTTTTGTTTTCTTTTGCAACTAAATTCACTGTGAAACGCCTTGTCAAAATCGGATTTTCCATACAAAATGTATGAGCATGAGAAATTTTGACATTTAAAAAACGCTTGCCGTCGGTATTTAGGTATGGCTGTAAAATTGTTATATGTATGTAGTTTATAGATGAAAAAATTATTTTATTCACAGGCCTGTTGTCATTGCCTCACACACTATCTCTTACCTATAAACCAATTGAAGAAAAACTATTTATTATTGCTATTTTGAAAACACATGACTAGATAATTTACACCACAAATGTTTTAGAACTTTGTTAAACATGTTACTGAAATATGATCTAAATTTAGAGAGATATTTTTAAAAACCTTTGTTTAAAAAAACCTTTAGCACAATTTATTCTTTAAATATACGTAGCTAAAGAACTGTAAATGTTTTTTTTAGAATATTAGGAATGCAGCTGATTTTAATTATTTTCATAGTTTAAGTTTACAGTGCAATGATTTAAAATGACAAGAGACGAACTGTGAGGGGCGCTACAGCAAAAAAGAGAGATTTAGTTTAACACGAAAGCTAAAAACTTTGCAATTTTCCAAAATTTTGTCTCTAATACGAGGGCGGTTCGGAAACTTGTTAGCCTAGAACAGAAAGAGAATAGTTAGTTTTTCAAAAACATTTTTATTTTTCAATATAGTCTTCTAAAACTTCAATACACTTAGTCCAACGCTTATCTAGCAATTCTGTCCCTTGATAAAAATAGTTTTCCTCAAGACCTTCAAAAAGTGGTTACAATTGTAATTGCATCTTAATTTGCTGTAAAACGTTTGCCAGCTAGGAATTTTTTTTAAATTTGGGAACAGGTAAAAGTCACTGGGAGCTAAATCAGAAGAATAAGGTCGGTGTTCAAGCAACTCGTCCTTTAATTCGTTGATTTTAGCCATTGTTAAAACACTCTTGTGCGCTGGTGCGTTGTCTGGATGAAAAATTATTTTTTTGTGTTGTAAGCCAGGACGTTTTTGTCGAATTTTTACATTTAATTGATCCAAAAGGTTGCAATAGTACTCTGAATTTATTGTTTTACCCTTTTGCAGATAGTCAATCAATAAAATACTTTTAAAGTCCGAAAAAACTGTTGCCGATTGAATTGTTTTTGCCTTCTTTGGGGCAATTCCTCCAGCTTTAGTCTATTGTTTGGATTGTACTTTTGTCTCTGGAGTATAGTGGTGGATCCATGTCTCATCAACAGTTATGAAACGACGCTTAAAATTCATTTTATTTTTGTTAAAACGATCCAAACATCTTGCAGAAAGCTTTTTCATCTGTAGTTCTTCATGCAAAATTAAATGGACTCGATCATTTGAGATGCCCATGATAATGGCTATTTGACACACTTTTATTCGTCGATCATTTAATACCATATCATGCACTTTGGCTACAATTTCTGTGGTTTTTGCTGTTTTTGGACGTCCACTTCATCCTCAATGCTTGTACGATCACGTTTAAATTCAGCAACCCAATTTCTTACAGTTGCATATGAAGGAGCACTTTCAACTAACACATTCATCATATCATTATGAATTTCTTGTCCCAATAAACCTTTTTTTATTTAAATATTTAATGACACAACGAATTTCTAATTTTTTTATTGTAAAAAAATCGCGGATGCGTCTTTTTTGAACACCTGTTTCTATATGAAAAAGTTGGCAGATGGAAAAGAAATTTAACATGTGTCAATAGCACAGATGGAAGTTTCCAAAACACTTAACCTTTTTCTGTTTATACTGCGCTTTCTGTTCTAGGCTAAGAAGTTTCCGAACCGCCCTCGTATATAAATATTTAAAACCATTACCCATCTGACAAATAAGTACATATATACATGTTACCAATTTAAGTAGTTAACCGATGGTTTTACAATTAGAAGACCAATTAACAAAAGCTCGCAAGCAAGCTCTCCTGAAGCTTGAATTCAATGCTAATTACTCCAAAAACTCCAAACACATACTTTGCCCAAGTAATGTCCACAAACTCACAACTCTCGTTTTATTACCATTTATACCCCCCTCCCCTCCCACTATTCTACTGAAGCTCACTGGCATACAAATAGAATTAAAATATTAATATAGCACTCGTCGTTTAATACTATTTAGTCTCGTGCTCCCTGTTTAGCACACTCTCTGTCGTTCGCAAAAAAAGGCCAATAATTATAAAACATTTGACGTGAATTTGCAAAAACAAATGATTACTTTGTATGAAAGCAAAAAACACATGTCTTCATTAAATGGAACAGCAACAATTAACTGCATAAACAGCTATACAAACCCACATTTACTCGTATTGTCAACTGTTTTTGCTCTCTGTCTGACATTTCTAGTCGGTTGACATATATAAATTGTGGCGTAATAAAATTTATTAATATTGCCTGTTATCAAGATAAAGTTCTGGAAAATAGAATTAAAAAAAAAAACAATTAGGATATTCAGAGCTGGAGGAGAGTAATTTCAAATAAATACTTATACAAAAAATCTTGACTTTATAAGATGGAATGTATCTAAAGAACAGTCTCAAATTTCAGTGAATATCTGGATAATATTTTCTAAAAAATATAGCAGCCCTTGTTATACTCAGAACTATCCGGTGCATCAGAAAACTTTGATCGAAAACGGGTTCTGGTAGTGTAGGCAACAGAAGGATCCATGATGACGACACCTACTTAAATTATTATATTATAAATTGCCATGTTCTATAAACATTCCTTCCTGGCATTTAGCCTTATTGAGGAGTTCTCAGTTATTTGTGTTGCCATCATGTTTAGTATATAATTCCTGTCCGAAGAATAGAATAAGCCAATTTAGGTCAATGCCCTTTTTAAGAAATTAGTTGAAGAGTATATCAAAGAACCACTAGTCGAAAAGTTGAAAAGTTTTTATTAAAGTAGCAAAATCGCATGTCGACTAGACATTTAAAAAAGTCAAAAAGGACTTTTGTTTCAACTACTGGATACTAGTAAGTCAATATTTGTCTTTCAACCGATTGCTATAGTTCAGATAATCCAAGGATTATTATTGCTCAATTAATTTATTGTTAAACATTCTTCATGGAACTACATATTCTAAAGACTAAAGGCACGGTCACACTTGGCAAATATTTGCCGAAAAAGACGTAACCACTAAATAACATATATTTCAACTCGTTTATTTATATAAAAAAAAACTTTTCTTACAAATATTTATCTTGTTTGATCTTGCAAAACTCTTGTAAAAGTAAACAACGTCGAACAAATTTGTGCTAAAACAAGTGGTTACGCTTTTTTGAGTAACTATTTGCCAAATGTGACCGTACCTAAACAAAGATGCATGTACGTCCGAAGAAGTTTAGGGCAAATGCCCTATTTCAGTTTTTCAAAGTTTGTACAAAAGTAGCAAAATCAAATGTCGACTAGAAATCTAAAAGATTCTAAAAGGTCTTTTTGTTTCAACTACTGGACATTTGTCTTTCAGCCGATCTGAAGATTATGTCTCAAGACAATTCTAGGTGAATTTTGTAATTTCAGTGATCCGAGTTATAGACCAAAATTTTTAGACAACCCCGATATTTTTCAGAGATTTTTTGCTATTTTCTTTGCGCACTTTATTTTTATTATAGAGGGGCAAATTCTTTTAAAAATGGCAAGAATCGGTACACGATTTTAACCCGTAATATGGCACTATGATACATAAATGTAATAATAAGATTCACGTAAAATTAACACAGAGATCAGTATTTTGTTTGAATCGGTGCATATTAAACCGTAGCCCCCTTATAAACTCCACTTCGGAAAATAACTTAAAATCATAAATCTCTTATAAAAATCAGTAGCAATCTACATACATATATACATAAAACAGTGTACCGAATTTTATTATGATGATTCCAAAAAATCCACTAAATCTCTCGAAACATCCTTATCAAGTTGATAATTATATTAACTAGCTTTATGGTGATCGGCCTATAATTGGTCATAGTTTCCATATAGGGACCATTTCTGAAAAACAGATTTAACTACATCTTTATAATATCGATATCGAGCCAAAATGTTTACCTATCAATTATATAAGTATAAGTAAAAAATTTACTATTGAATTTTGTGAAAGTGAGTCCATAATTGGTCACAGTTCCTATATAAACTCCATTTCCAAGAATATCTGGAATACCTGGAAACAAACATTAAAATATAACGTTATTGAGATAAAAATATCGTTATTGCAATATGAAATTCCCCATAAGACTCAAATACAGTAAAATATCGTCTCATAACATGTAATAGATGGGATCTTTAAGAAATTCAAAAAAAAAAGAAAATGCCGCGTATAAACTTCGTTATCGCTACAAGATCACTCTACTGATCTCCATATACCTATAGGTGGGCATATAAGATTCGGTACAGTAGGCTGTAAAAAAACTCCTACTTGTTTAGTGAATAACATTTACTTTCATATTATGTACACCAATACCTCACTTTGCGTCGGCGTTACGTTCCAGAAAAAACACAACGCAAATTGAAACGACGCAAAGTGAATTAAGATTTTCTATAGCTTTTTCTATAGCGAGTCGGCTTTCTTTCGCGAAAAATTGGTCCAATGTTTACTGAACAGTTTTTTTTAACGTAAAATAAATTTCACTGCGAAACTTGATTTTCAATTTAAATAGAAAGCAAGGGCATCATTTCGTTCATCAAGGTACTTCTAGTATGGGTCATCATTTCACCATCTTGATGTTCCAGATTTTGCAAAAATTAAAAAAAAAATTAAAGACTCGAACCCAAAACAACGCAACCTCGAAAATCTAACGACACACAGTGAAACTTACTAATTAAGCAGCGACGCAACTTCGAAAAAAAAACAAAACGAAACAACGCAAAGCGAGTTATTGGTGTATATTCAAAAACTCAGAATTTAAAATATCATCATTTTAAAATTTTAAGCTTTCTGCAACAGGTTTTCCAAGCGACTGTTAAGTACTAATCTAAACAACTAAATAACTATTTAAACTAGTTACTTGACGGCAACATATGTACCAAACCAACAAGATAATTAGAAACTAAATATTTAAGATATTTTAAGACTCTTGAGACAAATTTATGGCAGTTGCTAACGTCAAAGAGTCTAAATAATAAAATCATTTTGCATAAATACCTACATCCATCAATCAGTCTGAATTTTTTACAAGCGTTCTATTTACCTGTCTTGTCTTTTTGCAAAAATGATGTTTGAATTTGTATTAAAATGTTTAACAGGCTGGATTGGAAAGTGGAATCTGACAAAGCAATCTGCGTGCTATTTAAATACAAAAATATTACGATAATAATGTGACAAAATGTTTATTATTTTTGTAAGTAAGTGTGTAAACGATGGCACTGGTTGCATGTTCTGACATTTTATCGCTTAATTTCAGTGTAAATATTGCACGTGTAAAGAAATACTGGCAGAAGTTGCTAAGTCACGTTCGTTATCGGCAGAGTCTCGCGTGATTTAAATTGATTTGTTATTTATTTGTTTTTTTTTTTGCTAGTGTTTTTATTGTTTATATTGGTTGCATGATTGTTGTTTTCTCTTCTACAAATAAACTATTATTAACTTTAATTGTGTTTAAGTTAGATTTGCTTTATTTTTACCTATAATTTTCTTTGTTTGCGTATTTTAGCTATTATTGCTAATTCAAAATTTGTAAAATCTTTATACGCTTTGACTTGTTTTTATCACTTGAATGTTATCAGCACAAAATATTTCTTACATTTTTGCCAAATTTATTAGTTGCGTTATGGAATTTGATTTCACTGAGATTTAAATGGAATTGTTAGTGACTGAATGACAACTTTTTTCGCTTTTAATTAAAAAAAAAACACATGTTTCAGGTACAGTCATGCCAGCTTAAATAATGGGTTGACTCAGCGGAAGTTTTACGAGGGCGGTTCAGAAACGGTACAGGCATTGAGGATGAACCACGTACTACGTCCAAAAACAACACCAATAATAGAAATTGTAGCCAAAGAGCATGATATGGTATCGACGAATAAAAGAGCGTGAAATAGCCAATATCATGGGCATCTTTAATGATCGGGTCCATTTCATTTTGCATGAAGAACTACAGATGAAAAAGCTTCCTGCAAGATGCGTGTCGCATTTTTTAATAGTCGAACAAAAACGCATAAGAATGAAAATTTCTCAAGCTTGTTTGGATCGTTTTAACAAAAATAAAATTAATTTTAAGCATCGTTTCATAACTGTTGATGAGAGATGGATCCACCACTATACTCCAGAGACAAAAGTACAATCCAAACAATAAACTGGAGGAAGTGCCCTGTTCTCAAATTTAAACCACTATTTTGAAGGTCTTGAGGAAAACTATTTTAATCAAGGGACAGAATAGATAAGCGTTGGACTAAGTGTTTTGAAGTTTTAGGAGATTATATTGAAAAATAAAAATGTTTTTGAAAAACTAAATATTCTCTTTCTGTGCTAGGCTAAGAAGTTTCCCAACCCCCTCTCGTAGTTAGTGAGATCATTATTTAATTAATGATTTTTCACTGATTCGCGTGTAAATACGAGCAGATAGGACAGAACCTTGACTTTCAAAATTGAAACAAAGACATTCAGATAAAAGCTTCTCTAAAAAATGTAGACAAGCAATCTTTGTAGATGATGCATTTTTCCAATGATTCAGCTTTTAATGGTGAAAGTTTACAATGTTGCAGTCAACATTTTTGTGAATATGAACAATCCCTGTGGAGAGTTCAAAATATGTGTACAATTAAACCTTTTTATTAAAAACAAAATCCTGCAAGCATTTAGTGTTCAACTAAAGTTGGATTCACCTCCTAAATGAGACTCGTCCCGGTAGATTCACCGACGTATACCTGGGAAACCGAACTTCTCAAACTCAACTCCTGAGTTTAATCGTCTCCATCAATATCCAAAATGAGTTTTGTTTGGTACTCCACCATGACAAACTTATAGGTTATATAACCAAAACACTATAGCGTGTGGTCCATGCAAACTTTGAGAAATCGTAACGCGGTACAGTTATATGAAGCCAAACATTAACCAATGCAAGTGAGTCGCAAGACTACCAAAGGCAGCGAAACAAGGACGGCCTGATTACCCTTAAAAGATAATGGCAATGACGCACGAGTTCTTTCTCCACCCAAAGCTGAATTACGACTTAAAAAAATATTTGTACATAGGTATATTAAATTATTAAAAAATATTGTGTATTCAAAATGTATGAAAAAAGAAAATTTATTTTGCTGCTCAGTTCATTTTTGTCTAGACAAAATATAAAATTGATTCAATTCAAGCTGAGAGTTGTTTATTTGTAAAAAACTTTGTCCGAACAAATATTTTGTTCAGAACGAATGGTTGAATCCACCTTAAAGGTTTTAGATTTACGATCCATGCTTGTTAGCCGGTTCCGCCGGTTCAGATACTGTTGGCTCCTGGACAGAAGATGTATGAATGACATATCAAAAGGAGATTGTTATCTTCTAGCATCTCAGCAATTAAATATTGGCACTCACCTTCACGCTGAAATATTGGCATTTGAGCAAGTTGATCAAATGAAGATTATTTTTTTTAAGAGAAGTTACACTCAGGCAATTAAAAATATAATTGCGTTACTTTCTTTGGAAAGGAGATAGTTGAAAAGTAAAGGTGCTGAAAGAAGAAAGCTTTTTTTTATATCACAACTCTGCAATTGCGCATTAGTGCAGCATTGCAGCGCCTCTGATGGTGAGTAGGCGCATTATTTTTGAAGCTTGTTTTTACAGCCTTTATTTAATTATTTTACTTCGGTGGCGTTTGAATGCTATACCACCGAAGGAGGGCGCTGTGTTAAATATTAGTTATGATAGATAGAAAAAAACTAATAATTATCAGAAACTGATGTTGTTTGAGTGCCAGCGGCTGGGAATCGAACCCGGGCTATAAATACCAACTCATGCTTAATGATCAAATGCGCTAACCAAATATGTTTTGTTATTTGTGACAAAATTCAATGTATCCCCTAAGATATATATGACAGGATGTGACATACCTTATTTTAAAGGGTATTAATCAACTTTTATCCGAGTTAGAGATCATTTACAAAAATTTTGTCTGACTACTTTAAATTTTTTATTGAAAGTTGAAATTTTTTACTACTGCTCCTTTGAAGGATTTTTGAAATATCTGGACAAACTAAGATAGGTGATAGGCTCAGATATAGATATCTCATTTTAAAGACGATTAATCAAGTTTTTATCCAAGTTATAGCTTATTTACCAAAATTTCGTCTGACTATTTTACATTTTTGGCTTAAGACGGTTTTAGTGACTTTTTTCAAATCACTATCAAAATTTTATCACTAATAGAATTTTAAATTCTGATTAAGATAAAAAAAATTGGGGCGGTCAAGCCTATTTTCGAGTGGGCGGCGCTCCAAAGTTTGTAAATGATAAGTAACATGACCTCTTTATATGGATCTATTGATAAATTTCGCAAAATTATTTTTTGATCCGAAATTTTTTTAAAAAATCTAAAAAATCCGGGAAAAAGGTCTATATAAGTAAGTAGATAAATTACAATATTTTCAAGGCAAGAAACTAAGCTTTAATTTAAGGTATAACATGACCATGTAGGTAATATAAATCGAAGATATTAAAGAAAAATTATGACATTTCACCATAAAAAAATACAATCTGTACTATGCGAAGCCGGTGTTCTGTATACCATAGAGGAGAAAATCCGCCGCCCTCGTAAATAGGCGTGACCACCAACAATTTTTTTAGCTGGCATCTCTTCTAAAAGCCTTATTTTATGAAATTTTTTTTTTGAGCAAAGTCACTAAAACCGACTTGTTCCAAATTTTTTATTGAAAGTTGAAATTTACATACATTTCATCCATTTGCGATATGAACATATTTAGCAAAAATTAAATTTAACCAAAAAAAAACTTAAGACCAAAAGATTTTGAATCGTGCTGATTGGAATAAAATCGTGTAAATAATTAAAAATTTGTTTATTTTCAAAACGTATTAAATCAAAACCGTGTGAAAAGAGAATTAGGTGTGTTTGACTTGTTCTTATCAAGACACAATAGAATGATTTCAAGTTGCCGGTGTAGAGACCGGTTCGATTGACTTATTCTAACCTAGTGCAACACAAAAGGACTAGTCATTTGGACCTAAGGGAGCAGTGCACTGCAGGTAAGGTGGCCACCTAAAATGCATAAAGTCCAGGGTTGCTCTAGTAAGGGGTAAATTAAAGTCTTTCTTACACTCTGTGACAGGTGGGTCAACTATTCTTTAGAATTGTTTAAAAGATATTGACAATGTGTACAGATGGTTTTAACACTCTTAGGAATCATAAATATTTATATTTATTACTATTCCTTTACAATTCAAACTAAAATGACATTTCTGCGTTTCAGTTTATGGAAATTTTTCACTTTAAAACAAAACAATTAAACTAATCAGTAACTAAATGCAGCTAAAAGACAAAAAGTAATTTTACTTACATACGAGTACCTACACAAGTTGAAATTCTGTTATAAAATAATTAAAAATTTAACTGTGTTCTTACTTTGTCATAAAAAGGCCAACGTAACGAAAGTTTATGACGGTACTGTCAGTATAAAAAACAAGAACATGGTGTAACTATGGATAGGTATATAATTTAATTTTAAGAATTTATTTCATAGACATTGATGTCAATGTATTTTATTTGTGCCTGTTTTTGGACTCATATTTTATAAAATAAGATAAGACATCTCCTTGATTATTTACAATCGGCCGTATTTAATCCTAAATACATATTTTTATAACGCCGTTATTAGAATGCCGATTTTTTCAAAATATTTGTTCTCTTTAAATTCAGATTTTTAATGAAAATGTTTGGTTATTTGGCCATTTTGACAATTAGCTTTCGTCTTTAGTGTACGCCTTGACTTATAGTTTTTAAAAGTATAATAGGTAAATGGTTTATAAAAGCTTTTTATTAAGGAAAATTCACATAAAAGGCAAATAAAATATTTAAAAACACTCACCTATAATTAGTTTTAAAAAGTTGTAAAAAGATGCTGCATATTCTCCTTCACACGTACATATAATTTTTTCTATTAACACCACTTTTTCCATAGATTTCATTATTTTAGATACCTACACATTCATAAATACCTATTTATGTATGGATCTCTGCTTCATTTCATTATATTTGATTTCTTTTTATTAGCATTTAACCTAAACACTTTACTAATAACAATAACAACAACAACATGCTAATAAACAACTCATTTATATTCTCTCATTTAGAGTACTCTTTTTCTTTCGTACTCTTTACATTATTTTGTGAGACAAACACTCAACCGAACACTAAAAAACACATCTGACAAACAATTACATTAATTTTTTGGCAAACTTCCAAAACTTGTTTCACTTATGTATTTACATATTGAACACTTTTCAAGGATATTTTTATACAAAACTATTAAGCAGCATTTTATTTATAATTTAAAGAAAAAATATTTTATTAAAAACGTTTAATTAAGGCGCTACATTAGTTTTAATATGACAATTAATCACCAAACAACAAACCACTTTACACATTTCTAGAAAACTAAAGAAGAATGCAAATAACTAAAGGAATTGTTGCTGTTGCTAGTAGGAGACCAGCATCTTAAACTGTATGTTGTTGTTGGTATTTGAACAAATAAGGTGTTATTGTTGTTAGAATAAAGAGTGGAAGTGTTTAAAGAGCGATTATTCTTTTTATTTTCTTTTATTAGCATTTAACCTAAACACCATGGCACTATTGCCATATTTGACGATTTATCGTCATTTTGACGATTTTTGGTGTCAAAAATTACCCTTTGACGATCTTTGCCCCTATTTCGACGATTTTTCAGTATAAATGATTTGCAACACTTTTTTCTTATATAATATTTATAATTTGGTTTCGGAAAAAGAAAAGATTTATTGGAATTTCGGAAACACATTTCTGAAATTCAAAGAAAAGATTCAAATCTCTTGTTTCCCATCCTAACCAAATTTATACAAAAAAAATTAGTTTTACCTCATTCTTCGGCAAATGTCAAATGAGTATTTAGTCAGGTAAATTTAAACAAAACAAAAATTAGGAATAGGTTAGGAACGTCTTCTTTGGAAGGGATTTTATTCACTATGGATTTTTTAAAACTAAATAAATGTTGTTGTTTTAATATGAATGCTGTACCTGAGCTTATTTAAAATTTTAATAGGGAAATGTACCTACAAAAATAAATGTACTAAACTTTACAATTTCCATTTATATTTAAAAAATGTTCAATTATATTTTAGAAATTTTCAAATCCATTTGAGAAATTTTTATTTATATTTCAGAATCCAAACATATTTTTAACTTAACTTTTATGAAATACGATAAGAATATTCTGAAAACCAACTAGAAACTACAGAAAATCAATTGAAATTTTTTTAAATATAAAATTAAATAGAAAATTCTGAAATATAATTGAAAAATTCTAAAACGCATAGTGTTATAAAAAGGTGATATTTTGTATTTAGAAGTAGAATTTTTTATGTTTTACATTGTTACTATGAAGAAATTGTTTTGTTTATTTTATATTAAAAATTATATAAATTTTTTAAGAAACATTGATAAATTTTTGTGTTTTGTTTTGTTATTTGTTACTTTTGTTTATTTTAATATTGATATTTAAAACTATTATTTAAACTTTTATCGATCCTTTAAACATATTTTATTTTTTTTTTGTTTTTTTCATATTTTTTGTTTATGTATTAAAAAAATTAATTGACGATTTTGAAAAATGCATTTTGACGATTTGACGATTTGAACCCTTATTTATCTGGCAACTATGCACCATGGTGTAACTATACAAGGTGGGTGCAGTAGCACAGCTGACTAGATTTGTTTACAATTTACTTGTGTATGTCAAAAGTAATACTTTCGTCAAGTGTTTTTGACAGTAGTCATTATTTTACACAAACAAAATGCCTGCTGTTTCTGTATTGTGTTGTATTTGTTGCCGATTTGCACTCACCTGGTATAATTACACCATGAACAGAAACTTACAAAATAATGACAGCATTGCATTTATCAAATGATTAATTTAGCAACTTTTACAGGTGTTGTTTAAAAATGTTAACAAATTATATGATGTTTGTATTTAAAGTGTAAATTTGATATTGATAAAGAAATTCATTTGCAAACAATCATATATGACGTAAATATGATTGTTTACAAATATTTTTTCATATTCATGAAAAAAAAATTTAAATGAAACCAAAGAAATATGCCAGCCAAAGATGTTTGAGATAAATATGGTCATATAATTTGCATACATTTCTTAAAACAAAACAATAATTAAAGAGTAACGTTTAGATTGGGGTTAAAAAAACACTTAAAGAAAAACACTGCCAACTCTTCTGGCATTAAAATACATATGTATGTACGAGGGCGGCTCGGAAACTTCTTAGCCTAGAACAGAAAGCGCAGTATAAATAGAAAAAAGATAACTGTTTGGAAACTTCAATCTGTGCTGTGAACACATGTTAAATTTCTTTTTGATGTGGCAACTCCTGCATATAGAAACAGGTTTTCAAAATAGACGCATCCGCGATTCTTTTACAATGGAAAAATTAGAAACTCGTGGTGTCATTAAATATTTAAAAAAAAACGTTCTATCGGGACAGAAATTCATAATGAGTGAATGTGTTCCTTCATTTAAACGTGGTCGTACAATCATTGAGGATGAAGTGGACGTCCAAAAACAGCAGAAACAACAGAAATTGTAGGCAAAGTGCATGATATGGTATTAATATGGTACTATCGACGAATAAACGACGTGAAATAGCCAATATCATGGGCATCTTAAATGATCGAGTCCATTTAATTTTGCATGAAGAACTACAGATGAAAAAGCTTCCTGCAAGATGCGTGCCGCATTTGTTAATAGTCGACCAAAAACGCATAAGAATGAAAATTTCTTAAGCTTGTTTAGATCGTTTTAACAAAAATAAAATGGATTTTAGGTGCCGTTTCATAACTGTTGATGAGACATGGATCCACCACTGTACTCCAGAGACAAAAGTACAATCCAAACAATAAACTAAAGCTGGAGGAAGTGCCCTGTTCTCAAATTTAAACCACTATTTTGAAGGTCTTCAGGAAAACTATTTTAATCAAGGGTTAGAATTGCTAGATAAGCGTTGGACTAAGTGTATTGAAGTTTTGAGAAATTATATTGAAAAATAAAAATGTTTTTGAAAATCCAACTATTCTATTACTGTGCTAGGCTAAGACGTTTCCGAACCGCCCTCGTATGTATATAAATACGTCAATATTTTTACCACTTTTTCATAGCTGCCATGAAAAACAACACAAACCATTTGCCAGTCTTTACAAACACCACATCAGTGACAAAATTTATAATATTTTGGTGATATTGAAATTGTTGTTGTTTTTGTAACAGCCCAAAAATAAAAACATTCAACAAGAAAAATCAGATAAATTTCAGATAAGAATTTTAACATAACAAGACAAGATGGTAAAGTACAAAATATGAAAGTAAAATAACAAAATAAATTAAATAAATAAAATATTTTGTTTGGTATTAGTTGAGAAACAGCTGAAATTTGTATGTACATATGTACGAGTATATAAGTCAGTCTGCCAGACATACCAGGAACACGTGACGAATGCTTAATATTAATTTATAAAACCATAAACATTTCTGGTTAAATTAAACAATAATAAAAAAGCTAAGAATAGAATATTATAAAGTTGTTAGTTTTGGAGTTTTTAATACCTGACACATTTTAAAATTGTTTGGTTTGAAAGAATTATAATAAGTAAAGACGAAAAGATTAAAGTACATCTTCTTCAACTCTGACTGTTGTACTACACACTGAGAAAAAATATAGTTGTACATGTTTACCACAACAATGTCAATATTTTTACAAGTTTTCAGCAATGTTATGATCACTGTAATTATTTATATGATTACGGTAACCATAATATGGTTAAGTTACGATTCAGGTGATATGATCATTGTAACTATGTATATATTTGCTGCAATGATGTTTATGTTGAGTCCATTTATCATAATTTGTTGCTTTTGGATTATGATAGAGAACAACATAATATGATATAATCTTTCATCATAAAACTGATCACCATAAATACTACATAATTTATATAATCATATAAATGATTGCTATAATCATGTGAATGGCAACTTGATTATATTATGTTTACAGAAATCATATAAATAATTACAGGGACCATAATATTAAAAAAAAAACTGTTTAAAAATGCTGAAATAGTTGTGGCAAACATGCACAACTATATTTTTTCTCTGCTGCGAGTGTCAAAATAAAGTCTACTACTAGATAGCGTCGGCCTTACTCTTACATTAAAGAGTTCATTATGAATTAATTATTTATTTAGTAGTTATTCATATTAATAGAATTCAATTCAAATCAATAACAAAATAGCTTGATAAAAATTATTGAATTATAAATAGGCTTCAATTCATGTTGGAATTTTCTGCTTATATACATAAGTAAGTCCTTCTGGAATCGTAAAGTATTCTTCATCTCAAATCAATTACAAAATAACTTGATAAAATTGATTCAAATTCAAAGATTAAAATATTAAAAACTAACTGAATAAAGAAATATTATTTTTTGATTCGTTTTATAACTTTGTATCATTTATTTATTGAATCTGCTTTAACTTCATAGGCTTTACAATATGTATTTAAATCTTATACCTAAACCTTAAAAACTATTTGCTCTTGAGAATGTTAAAGAGCCATAATGGACAAATGGGCCCTAAATTAGTAGGGTGGTAGATCAGCTCTACGAAGCCTTATTTCTGTTTGAGTTGCAGTAAGCACTCTCGCAAGCGGGTTTGTAAATTTTTGTTTTGCAAATTCATATCTCTCTCGAACCTTTCTGAATTCATCTTTAACCAATGGTACTTCTAAATCTCTTTGGATGTTTTCATTCCTTATGTACCGTCATGGGAGCCGTCCAAAATTGCTAAATTTTGAGCAAAAACAACGTCGCATGGACATCGCTCAGGAGCTGTTGAACATCGTCAACGACGATCCAGATTTCCTCAAAAAGATCATAACTGGTGACGAATCATGGGTGTATGGCTATGACATTGAAACCAAAGCCTAATCATCCCAATGGAAACGTGCACAAGAGCCAAGACTGAAAAATGCACGTCAAGTTCGGTCAAATGTGAAGCTTTTGCTTACTATTTTCTTCGACTGCAATGACGGTCAATAAGGAATACTACCTTGAAGTTATGCGCCGTTTGCGCGAAGCAATTCGTCAGAAACGCAGAGAATTGTGGAAAAACCAACCATGGATTTTCCACCATGATAACGCACCAGCTCACACATCGATGCTTGTGCGTGAGTTTTTGGCCAAAAACAAAACCGTTATCATGCCTCAACCACCGTATTCACCGGACTTGGCCCCCGCTGACTTTTTCCTCTTCCCAAAACTGAAGACACCGATGAAAGGAGAGCGTTTTGCTACGATTGAGGAGATAAAAGAAAAATCAAAACAGGAGCTGTTGGCGATATCAATAGTATGTATGTTAAGTGAAGACGTTTTTATTTGTGTATGCCAAAAAAGATAAAAGATATAAACAATTTTACTTCTGTGGATCTTTAACAAAAATAAATCCTGAAAAATCCCACGATTTTTTAAAACAAATTCCGGGATTTTCGATATCGGGATTTCAGGATTGCAAACCCTAATTGAAACTTGGCAAATCATACTCGACTTACATAGGACATAGAAAAGGTAAATCCCAACTGTACTACATTTAATAAAAAGAAATTAAAGGCAAGTATAACAAACACACTACCGTAGAACATTTGCCTGGTGCAAAACAACCAAACCAAACAACAACCGTCTTCCAAAAACTGATGTAAGAGCTATAGTAAGAGAAGTAAGAGCAAAACCAACATCTAGTGCTATAAAAAAAAACTGAAAATTTTACGAAAACTTCTGAAAAACCTTTGTAAGCGCGAATACAATTAGATAGAATTTCTTAAAAAATATATAAACGAACGGCGCTGAGAATAATGGCCCCAGGAAAAATTGATCCAAAAGAAACGAAAATTAACCCCAAAAAATTACGCGAAACTTTGGAGCATTTTTTATTTTTTTTTTGGTATTCTAAGGCACTTTTTCTTTGGGGTTATTTTGCATTTTAAGAGGAATGAAAAATTATTGGTACTTTTGGGCTAAATTTCATTTGTTAATATTGTTTGGTTTGGTTTGGTTGAAAATATAAAAATTAAAAATTACCCCAATCCATCCTTTCTCTCTCGCTAGACTACATTGAAATGTTTTTTTTTTTTTTTTGTGAATAAAATTTAAATTTAGTACTAAATTTCTGCCCACACTTGTTTAGCACACTTGGTATGCCAATTAAAGCAAATATTTTTTGTTGTTCGTTATAGTCTAAACATCTGTTATTTAGCCAACAGATCTAGAGACTTTGTAGGAGTGGTCCGCAAAACACTCCTTTTCAAAAAATTAAACAAATCATACCATTGTCCATTGAAGTAACATATCATTTAAATTATTATAGATTCAAAAACCATTACTAAATTTTAGTTGATTACTACTATCTATAAACATTTTAATCACTTAGAAGAAAACCTTTTACAAAAACTATAGCTTCCCTATCCATATAATATATTTGTTTCACTAACGCCAACCTTTAAATTAATTTTGCCAAAAACCCATTATCAATGTTATTCCTAATAATTGCTCATACCTGACATAATCGCCGATACAAAATCTTGCATTCAAGTACTAATCACATGATAATATTAAAATCTTTTAGCTGAAAAAACACTTAAATATAAACTGAATTCAATTTAAACTCAATTGAAAACAATTCAAATAAAAATAATATCTCACTACCATGGTGTAATTATACAAGGTGAGTGCAAATCGCCAACAAATACAACACAATACAGAAACAACAGGCATTTTGTTTGTGTAAAATAATGTACTACTCTCAAAACCATTTGAAAAATTATTACTTTTGACATAAGTAAATTGTAAACAATGTGAGTCAGCTGTGCTACTGCACTCACCTTGTATAGTTCTACCATGTCTCAATACTTAAATAATGAAAATTATATTAATGACGTCAGTGTAATCAGTTTAAAAATTTCAATGATGTTTGAGTTTCGGAAAAAAAAACACAAATAAAATTTAAGAAAGACAAACAAATAAATTTAATAAAACCAAAGAAATGTCATGTAGAAGAACTTATACAGAATACTAATGCGATGATGGGCTTTCAAAAGAAATTGTTGTTAGTTAAAAATTGTACTTTTTCGGAGGGGAAAGTACACAAAATTTAGCTGAATATTAAGTAGTTTAAAGAACACATTTACGTACATGAAAGCTGGGCCCTATGCCACAAAATAACTTATCTACTTTTCATTTTTCACTTGTACAATTTTTTGTCAATTTTAAAAACTTTAGGTTCCTCAGAAGTGATCAGCTGTTGCAATTTTTGTTCCATATGCATTCTATTGGACATAGTGCAAAGTTAATATGGAAAAGAGTAATTTGCAAATAATTACACTGTTTCAATCCACAAAAAATGTAAATACTTTTTTTGCAAAGCAAATTTTGATAAGTTTATTTAAAATTTGCAAGGTAAACGATCGCCTTACAAATTCATATTGTTATAATTAGCGAAGCTTTCAAAATATTAACGCATGAATTTTTGAAGAAATTATAAAAACCCAATTAATTTTTCGGTATTGCAAAAGTTTAATTTTAAAGATTGCTTGCATTGCTTTGGAAATGGTCAGTACCTTGAAGTTTCAAGTATGCATGGTGTTACAAAATTAACAGTTTGCAGGACTATCTATAGAGTTGGCAATGTTATAAAAGACGTTTTATTTCCGAGCACATTGTGGTGGCCCGTTGACATCAGTGGTATTGCTGAAAAGTTTTTTATGATGGGCGGAATTCCTTGTGTTTGTTGCTGCCTGGATGGCACAATCATTAAAATTTATACGCCTACATTGTACGAGAAAGGATATGATAACATGGAAACTACAAACACATTGAATGTGATGATCATATGCGGGCCAGACTACATATTTTACAGTCTAAATACAAGGATTACGGAATTCGGTTATTTCGCGGGCGCATATCTCGTTAATTTCAATCGTTGGACCGAAGAAATACCTTTCGATAGTGTTTTAGGTTATATCTCGGGAGGCTGTAATTAACAATGAATGGAGTCCATTTCCAAATGTTTTTTTTATTAAGTAATAGTGGTTAGGGACTGAAAAACTAGTTGATACCACCACCATTACGCCAAAATATCGATAATCCTGCTTTCAATAGTTGCCCCAAAAAACTCGATGCATAATTGAAAATAGTTTTGGCATTCTTAAAGAAAGATTCCTTAGTCTAAATTAAATGAATTGTAAACTTTAAAATGTTAGAAATATTTACAATAATTTTATAAAAAATACCTGCCATGGTGTAATTATAGAAGGTGAGTGCAAATCGGCAACAAATACAACATAATACAAAAACAACAGGCATTTTGTTTGTATCAAATAATGTACTACTGTCAAAAACACTTGACGAAAGTATTACTTTTGACATAAGTAAATTGTAAACAAAGTCAGTCAGCTGTGCTATTGCACTCAACTTGTTTAATTACATCATGATAACTACTTTATTGTTTTTAAAACTAACAAATAAAATATTATTTTTTCTCAAACTTGTTAAAGTTATATTAAGCACTGCAAAGAGAAAAGTCATAAATGCAGAAATGCAAAGATAACTAAATGCTTTATGAAACACTTTGCAGGGGTGTGCAAATACTTTACAAAGAGTGCAAAGTCTGTGCAAAAATTTTCTTTGTGTAAAATGAGATATGCATAGAATATTGTGGAAGAGAAACAATTATCTATTTGCAAAAAAAAAAAATACAAATTGACAAGTGCGAAGTGAAAAGTTGATAAACTGTTTATAAGCTCTTCCTAAGACCCCTTAATATTTTGTATGAAAGACTTTTTCAACAACTTGATAAATGTAACCGATTTAATCATAATTTGTTAAACATCAGCAGGACAAAAGAAGCCGTAACACTGAAATAATACTATAGCAGTTGTTGTAAATTTCTCAAGACTGAAAACAGGGTGATTCTCTTTACTTCTTTACTTCTATCTCGATTTTTTTTAATGCTATAACGCATTTACTACAGTTTCAAACAACACCTTCTAAGTTAATTGTGAAGATATCACGCCGCCTGCCTGCCTCCATCAACAACAACATTCGAACCTTCAATGTACATATGTAGATAAGAAATACGCACATGTAGTCTTTGAAATATTAGTTCAATTATCAAGATATTACCCCTATCGGTTTAATTTTATGATTGTTCATTTCCTTTGCTAATCGCTGTATTAATAGATCTCAAGCCGATTGATTAGATAGGGTAAATTTAAAAATGTGGTACCAGAAACACAAAAGGAATTAACAATCACTAAGTTATGAAGACCTCAGTGCAAAAGCTCTATAAATATTTAGTGCTGTAAACGTGCAAGTATAGAATTAATCATTAATCTCAGGAAAGATCAATACTTTGTTTGGAAATATGTAAGAATTCAAAAGCAATTAATTCTCTGGATCGTCTGTTCGAATAACAGAAACGAAACAGTTTCAAATACATTATAAAGGTACGGTCACACTTGGCAAATATTTGCCCTAAAAGACGTAACCACTAAATAACATATATTTGAACTTGTTTATTTATTTAAATAAAAAAAAAAAAACTTTTCTTATTTAGAACAAAGCACAACAAATATTTATTATTAATTTATTTGATGCTGTTCGATCTTGCAAAACTCTTGTAAGAGTAAACAACGTCAAACAAATTTGTGCTAAAACAAGTGCTTACGCTTTTTTGAGTACATATTTGCCAAATGTGACCGTACCTTAAAACTTATTAAAAATTGAAAATTTTTATTAACAATTATAGATCTCTAGCTATTGAGTCATTGACTAATGCTGCATTTTATTCAAAACTATCACAATTTACAATTTAAACTAATTAACTAATTAAATCATACTGCAAAACAAATATAAATTACAATAATTTTATGTAATATATTTTTCACTCAACTTGATTTTCACGTGCCTGCTAATACTGCCTTCACATTACAAATTGCAAGGCAATAAAGACGATTTACATTTGCAAATTTAAAGCATCTTGCTAGAGAAAAAACAATGTACAGTCATTTAAATAAGACAATGATTTGAAATGAACGTAGCAAGTAAATATTTATAAATGAATTGTAAGAGAGTGACCAGATAGCAGAAATATACAGTTGTAGACACGAGGTTAGCACACTTGATATCTGTTGCCAATTAAATCAAATATTTTTTGTTGTTCGTTATTTTTTAAAACTTTTTAATATTCAAACGAGTTAAATATCATCCTAAGTAGTGGCGTGCTACACTTTTTGGTTTATTAATTTCTTGCATTTCAGTGGTTTTCTTTTTAGAACGCAACTCTCCAAAAAAAAAAACTTTGGACAGTAATTTAGCACTAAATAAAAATTGTATTTTCAAAAGAGAAACAATAAAATAATTAATTTAAATCCTAATATTTACTAGGATATCCTCTGTTTGTAACAGCTGCACATCGCCGGGTCACATTTGGAATTTTCTTTTGGAATTAAGTAACAAGCATTTTGGATTTCATCCAATTCTTGAATCCTACTGTCGTTAGAAAGCGTGATCCATTTCGAGGCGCCCTACTTTTTTAAAGCAAAAAACACAGAAAATATAAATTTAATGGGAAATGTTTATTATCATTTGACAGAACATTCTTTGGCATTTATTTTTTGAAGATTATGTCTATCAAATGTTGGCCGTTGCTACGTCGCGAACTGGCGAATGACACGCGTGATTTTTCCTCCAAGGCCTGAATCGAAGCGCGTGATGTTTTCCACCAAGGCCTAAATCGAAGCGGATTTGTCCCCATAAACTTTAGACTTTACATATCCCCGCAGGAAACCGCTAGACTAGTGTGATATCAGCAATCGACCGGCCCAAAGCGTGATATTATGTGCTCACCGAAGTGTTCTCTTAATAAATCCATTGATTGATGCAATGCTTATGTACGCTTTCAATTTAAGATCTCGACGTAAAATGCGAAAGTATAGTTGATCAAGGCCGACCATATAATACCCTATACCCAGTATATGTATAAAACAGTTTTTCAGAAATGGGCGTTGTATGGGAGATATAACCTATTGTGGACTGATCATCCAAAAATTTAGTGCCATGATTTCTATGAATATAAATATTATATGTGTTATACTTTATCTCGAAAAAATACTTTTAAAGGATCCATGGATGTTAAAGTGAATTACGGAGAGAGTCTTATATGGGAGTTTTGATTAATTATGGACCGACCTTTATAAAATTAGGTGTCATTATTTCTGTATATCAGAAACTTATTTGTGTCGAATTTTATTTGGCTACCAACATTATTAAGAGATTTATGGTCGTTAAAGTGATTTTCAGAAGTAACCTAATATGGGAGCTACGACTAGTTATGGACCGATCATAATAAAATTGTACCGTATTGTTTGTATACATATGAGATATATTTGCATTCAATGTTATTTGGATACCAACATTTTTGAGAGACTTATGATTTTTAAAGTGATTTTCGGAAGTGGGCCTTATATAGGAGCTACAAGTAATTATGGACCGATCTGCACAAAATTTGTAGATGTGATTTGGCTGCATTTACCACTCATTTGTGATAAAATTTGTTTGGATACTTGCATAATTGAAACATTTATGAGCGGTAAACCCCAATTTCGGTTGGACATTTATATGGGGGGCCAGGTGATATAATGAACCGATTTCCACCAGTTTCAATCCCATCCATCGTTGGACCGAAAAAATATCATGTACCAAATTTTATTGAAATACATATCTTTCAAAATTGCGAACTGTACTCTAAGCACAAGCTTTACATGGACAGCCAGCCAGCCAGACGGACGCACGGACGGACGGACGGACATCGTTAAATCGACTCAGGAAGTTATTCTGATACTTTAAGGTGGGTGTTGGACCAATATTTCTGGGCGTTACAAACATTAGCACAAATCCAATATACCCTCCCCACTATGGTGATGTAGGGTATAAAAAGTCATTTTTTGTAATTATTTCCATCTGGCCACCTTTATTTGAATGTCAGATCTGTCAGCTCCTAATGCTTTATATGTACGTACGTATGTATGTATGTATGTATGTATGTAATCTTGTTGCTCGCTGCCAGTTGTTCACAGTTTGATTTCATTTAAACATTTTTACTGAAATGATGACATTAGACGTGAGACATTTATTTACTTGACTGAGTTTTTTTGATAAGTTTTTATTTTGTCGCTGCAGTTTATACTTATTATTTACAGCTCTGCTATTTGTATATCTTCAAAAAAAAAAACAATAAATAAATGAACATTGTTTAAACAAAAGCATTTGTAATACACTGATTTTTAAGTTAATTTTCAGTCATAATTAATATATTGATGTAGTGACCGGGCATAAATATGTACGTGATGTTTTAATTAAAAATTAGTAAAGAAAAAGGTTACAAGATGTTTACTAGTCTGCGATTTGAAATGATTGTCATTAGGAAAGGATAGTTAAAAATAGAGATGAGCAGTCGAGTGTTTATTGGGTCACGTGTTTAAGTCTGTTTCACACTCGTCCGTTTTAGCTGGCCAGTTTTAGTTCAATTCTCTTTTGAACATGTCATTTCATTCACACACGTCAATTCAAGAAAAAAAAAATAAAAAGAAATCAGAAAATTGACTAGTACGTTCAAGTTTTTATCGCTTTTGTTCTCTTTTCCCTTCTCACCCAAAAATACTTGCCTTGATGAGTCAAAATTTAAGAGTGTGAAAGCGGACTAAACGTTACAATAAATGCCTGATATATACATATCAGCTGTTATTATTTGTATTACTAGTGCAAATTTTTGCTTGCTTTTTTTAACTAGCTAGATTTAGTCTAAATATGTCAGATATCTGACCGATTTGTTGTGAATTTGTAGCGCTATTTCATGAATATATATATTTACTCTACTGCAATTTAAATTATTTCTATGCTTATTTCCTTTGGCTTACGTACGAGTATATACATATATTATATTTTCTTTAATAGCAGCTTCAATTCAAATTTAAATTATTATTATTGTTATTTCGCTACCGTTCTAGTATCTGAATAACCCATCATGTGCTCAACTTTAACATTTTATATCAGCCTTAAATTCAAATTGATTTGTTGGCCTTGTCCAAGTAAGCTAAAATATTGTTTATGGTCTCCATCATAAAGATTTCAAATAGAATTATAAAATTTTGAAACGCACATTGGTTTAAATATTGCCTTATGTACACAACATACATATAATAAAAATTATAAATATATTATAAAATTGCTACCGAAATCTTTATGATTGAAAAAGGCCGACGCAAAAAAGAATTTATTAGAAAAGTAGTCAAATCATGGTCAATTATGGCGACATATAGAACAATCTGAATGTTTAAGCTAATCCAAATGGCCAAATGGTAGATACAACTGCAAATAATAGTTAAATTACAATCCTTGGCATTTTGCCATAAGAAAGTCCTTACAACTCTCTATATGTAACCATGTTCTGTAAATTTAGTGAAAACGTCTCGTGTAGGGTGCTGTAGCTTAATTGGTTAGCGCATTTGATCATAAGGCATGAGTATTTGTAGCCCGGGTTCTATTCCTAGCCGCTGCCACTCAAACATTATCAGTTTCTGATAATAATTAGTTTTCTTTCTATACATCATAACTAATATTTATCACAGCGCCCTCCTTCGGTGGTATAGCATTCAAACGCAACCAAAGTAAAATAATTAAATAAAGGCTATAAAATAAAGCTTTAAGATTAATGCGCCTACTCACCACCAGAGGCGCTGCAATGCTGCACTAAACACAATCATAATGCGCAATTGCAGAGTTGTGATATAAAAAGCTGTCTTCTTTCACGACCTTTACTTCTTCAACTATTCCCTTCACAAAAAAGTAAAGTAAGTATATACATATAGGCATATTAATTGCCTGAGTGTTACTTCTCTTAAAAAAAAAAAAAATTCCATAAAAATAAAAGTAGTTTCGTGATGTTAAAAGAATACTTTGTTTTTTAATTGTAAATACTTATTTTAGAATGCATTTATAATGCAGAAGTCTGCATGGTCGAAAAATATTATCATGTAAAACGTAGTCCTGAGTCAAGGCAGCACGCTGTGAAAATTTATGATCGGTAAAAGGTCCAGCCTCCAATATATCGCGTGCTCCTTCCACTTTTTATTTGGTAGATATTTCTATTCATGCCAATACCATATATAGCAAATACTGCCGCTGTTGATCAAAATGGTCAAAAAATTCCCAAGATATGGGCGAGGCCAAGCCCCTTTGTCCACTCACACCTATGTACCAAATATCATCGACGTAGGTCAAAAAATGCCCAAAATATGGCGATTTAATTTTTTGGTTAAATTTAATGACGATCGACGCAGTAGTTAAGACTATATTACGATTTTTAATTTTCCTAAAAAGGAGCCTGGTTCCACCCACTTTTCTTCTGGTATTCCTAATTATGCCATGTACCAAATATCATCGACATAGGTCAAAAAATGCCAAAATATGGCGATTTAAATATTTGGGTTATATGGGTAGTGCCACTACCGTTTGTCTAATAAAAACTTCATATAGCCTATTATTTCTTCCACAGTCACAGTAACATGCTGTGAAAATTTCAGTAAGATCGGTCCAAGGGTTTGATCTCCTATTAAGCACAAACATACAGACAGACAGACATTCATTTTTATATAACGATGGCTTAATATAAAAAAGTCGTAACTCAATTTTGTTTAAAAAAAATCAATGAAAAAAACCTTTTTTTCGATACCTTCATTAAAACAAAAATAAAAAAATGAAATAAGAAATAAAATGTGTTGCTTTTTTTATTAAAATTTTTATTATATCTAAAAATTTACGGATTTTATTAAGTTTTTTGCTTCGTCTGTAAAGTAACAAAAAATCGAGTTAGGCCTTTTTTATATTAAGCCATCGATATATAGATACTTTTTCGCTTGGAACCTTGAACGACTATAGCAAATGGATTTTAACACTTCAAGTCATCATGAAACCTTACAATCAAAATTATCAAAAATTTTACTCTGTGTATTTTTGGTGACTTTTGCTTCTATTATCTAGTATTCAATACACAAGTAATTTCTAGTGATAATGCAATTTTGTTGACACTAAATCGAAACAATTGATAAACTTAAACACTTTAATTGAATTTCTAATCAAACGTTAGTAAAGGGTGATTTTTTTAGAAACCTTCTTTTTGGCCAAAACTGTTTTTCACGGCTCAGCTATTTACTAGTTCCGAAATATTATGTACAGTTAAACATGTTCAGTTTGGTCTATAATTTAACCATTAATTGTCTTACAAACGAACAACGCTTGCAGATTAATGAATTTGATTATCCAAATTCGTGCTCGGTTAAGAAATTGCATCGTGCACTTTGTTTATCTTAAAATTGTGTTTAGCGACTAAGTTCATTTCTGTTGGAATGGGGACATAAACAAGCAATATTGTCGCAATTGGGTGTGAAGAGCAGTCAGAAAAATTGTCAGACTGCCAATGCATCCCAAATAAGTTTGGCATCATTGGACGGTACCTTTTGAAGGACGATAAAGGGAGTAACGTTACTGTGAATGGCGAGAGCTATCGTGCAATGATTACAAATTTTTTGTTGCCCAAAATAGAAGAGCTGGACTTAGCTGACATGTGGTTTCAACAAGACGGTGTAAATGCCATACAGCACGCGAAACAATAACCCAATTGAGAGGCAAATTCGGTGAACAATTTGTTTCACGTTTGGCGCCGGTTAATATGGTAAGGCTCCGATTTAATCTGACAAGGCCGCAACAGTTGACGCACTGAAAGCTAATATTGAAGAATTTATTTCTGAGATAAATACGTTCTCGATATATTGAAGAGAATATGCCAAAATTGGACGCAGCGTCCAGCGAAGCTGCTGTCAACATTTACATGAAATTGTCTTTAAACATTGAATTAAATAAAACGTTTCATCAACTCAAATAAAGATTTCCTATATATATATTTCTCTAAGTTTTATGTTTTCTTTCTAATCAAATCTATTTCTCAATTTCAGACTTACAAAGTTTGAACCATGATTTGAACGCTCATTTTCATAATAAGCCTGAATAACTTTAACGCGTTGCTCGATTGTGTATCTTTCCATGGTTCTAATTGAGTTAGTCTGACATTGAGAAATGTCAAATGGAATGCAGAAAAAAACTTGACGTGTTGTAGCAATACAATAACTGGTAAATCACTAAATCTTGATCGTATTACCTCAAAATGGTGATTTTTTCAAGCTTAGCTTAAATTTTGAAATATATATACAATATAAATTTATTTAAAGTCCAGCTATGACCTTTTTCCCATTTTTTTTGAAGCATATGGATTGCGCCCCAAAAGAACTGCTAAGCTTTTGAGGCCAAGAATAATTCAAATTAATTTTGAATATCATGTTTTGTAGTGAAGCGTAAGCCAGAGAAAGTATTCTCTCACTCGATCTCTCTTTCGATCAAAACAAAGAGTAGCCGGGTGGAGCAAGGTCTGAACTATAAGGCTGGTGAGGCAAAATTTTCCAATCACTTTTTTCTAAATACGAGTAGTTTTTGACAGGTATTGAAACATGTGACCGACTGTTATCATGATGGACTACATATTACGCTTTCATGTCTGCACAGATTCAGCAGAGCATTACCTTTGCGCCATGGATATATTGGTTTGTGTTGATTCGGCTGGTTGGTCGCGCTTCCAATACGACAGAGCGGTCTGCATCGATACAAAGAAATAGTAGTCGGACGGGGCTATAAGCGGGTGAGGAAAATTCAACAATCTCAACCATAGGTTTTAATTCGGTCATGTAGGTCTTTATTCGTTATTTATTCGGTTTTTTATTATTTTCAATCGCGGATCGCTATTAGGTGCATTTAGATGTTTATTCTTTCGAATTTTAGGTCCATTCAGAATGGTGTGTTTATTCGATCATATTCTGACTTACATTTGAGCTCCCATGTGGACTTTTATAGAATGATATTTCAGCTTCAATCATAGGTTTTTAAATAATAAAAATACAAATTCTACTAAAGTTACTGTATTTAACCTGCTGTCCTAATTGATATTATAACTCTAAATAACTGCTAAGAAATGTCACCATTGTCAATTAGTTTTATATAACAATAACTTGGCAAATCCATACGACGGATTTATACAACATACAACATTTTATACCAACCCTTCGGAGTTCCGAAATATTATTACACTATCTTTCTATCTATTTGATATATTTGCCACAATAAATCATGTTGTCATTTTCATCAAACAATATAAAACTAAAAGATGGTTGATAATTTAGAGCACACAGCTCTTTGAAGGGGCAATGGGTGAGTAATACTAACATTCAATTACATTTTATCAGTTGTATTGCAATCACTTAATCGCACATAATAATAATAATAATAATAATAATAATAAAGTGTAATGTACGTACGTACATATGTATGTACTTAGTAGGGTGATAAACTCTTCATAATAGCAATAATACTTAGTTAATAACATGTTATAAACCTGCCACTAGCTGGCATTGTAATATAGTATGGCCCTTAAATGTGATCATAGAATATCACAGTCATAATTGTGAGTAACCGCACATCTTTTCCCTTGACTTTTGGCCAGCATATGGAGAGGAGAACGTTAACATCTGTCTGCTAAATATGTTTTCCCTGCTAAATAAAACAACTTTGTTCCCGTATGTTCAACTTTATCGTTTGTTACCAGCCTCATAGTTACTAGAGTTCAATTTTTTGGCAAGTAACTATATACATATATATATCAAACCAGCCTCGTGTTGACAAAGCCCTGTCCCCGTGTTAAAAACATGACATTTACCCAATGATGAGATAATGCCAAACACTTTGCACGTGTAATGGTTTATGAGGAGATTTTGTTAACATGACTTTTAACGTTAATATTATATAATTAATTTCGCAAGATAACAGATTTCAGTGTTTTGGAAATTTACCAGGTTTATTCATATGTACATAACTCGAAAGTATGTAATAATGTTTGTAACATGTAGTTACAATTCATCAACATAGCATATAGGTATTATATTTTGCAATGCTAGTCACACTAGTTATAATTATTAATTTTTTTGTGATGTAGGGGGAAAGGTTTTTATTTATTGCAAGCGTAGCTATGAAAAAAATTTATTGGCAACACTGATTACAATTTAAATTTACTTTTTTGTGTATGTTTCTTTTATTAAAATAAAATTTGCCTTTGATTCTAAATAAATGTTCAAATTTTTTTTGGGTAGTTGTATTCTGGAAAGAAAACCACCGAATAATAAAAGAAAAACTGGCGAATCGTGATCTTAGAATAACATGTAACACGTTTGAAAATTGAAGGGTTTAAAAAAAATAGCGAACAGAAAATATTTGCATAAATTGGCAACAGTTACCAAGTTTGCTAACCTCGTGTTCACCACTAAACTTCCACTAGTTATCGGTACAAATCCAATGAGATTTTGAGCTGTTCTACTGCAGCGGATTAGGTTTTATAAGCAATTTTAAATAACAAAGTTTACATACATAATATGTATGTATGTATAATAAAACGTTTAATTTCATTATTGTTAACAACAGCTACATTGGCATCACTGCTTAAAATTCATTTACACATACCAAACGTCATAATTATCATTATTGCTGCAATCATCATGATGTATGTATGTATGGATTTTGGTTTCATTTTACACCGCACATGTGTTATTAGCAAGAGTTTGATTGAAAACAAATGAAAAAAAATTGTTTAATATTATTGTTGCTGTTTGTTGTGCTCTTTTTACTCTCCTTACGA
This sequence comes from Bellardia bayeri, assembly GCA_950370525.1. Lineage (NCBI taxonomy): Eukaryota > Metazoa > Arthropoda > Insecta > Diptera > Calliphoridae > Bellardia > Bellardia bayeri. Next base: position 16,735,457 of record OX493268.1, on the reverse strand, counting down.
CACATATATAATTTGTTTCTTTCTCTGTTGTTTTGTTTTTATTACGTTTTCTTTTTATTTTCGTTGTTTTAACTGAAATTGTTTTTATTGTTGTTGCATATTTTTAAAGAATGTGTTTTTTTGTGTGTTTTATTTAACTTATTGAGAAACATCAAATCCTGTAATTGCTTTGACAGGTAGAAATATTCATTGTTTTAGCAGTAGTTGTAGTTCAGTCATCAGTGCGCGGAGTGTGTGAGTGAATGATTGCAGTGTAGTGCAATAATATTTGAGGAGGATTTTTTGTCATTTAATTTGTTTACAATTTGTTCTTCTCATTGCTCCGGTTTTGTGTTTATTGCGATCAAACCAAAACAAGATTAAGAAAACATTTTCAAGTTACAACAAAGTTAATATGTATGTTCAATTTAGTTTATTATACCAACAGCAACAAAAGTGCATTTTACTCGTGTTAAATTAATAACAAAGTTATGTATAACAACATTCCGTTACGTGACATTTCTGCTTAAGTTTTAGTTGCTTGTATTAATTTAAAATAACAATTAAGATTTTATGATTGCAAAAGGAAGATCTTACAGAAATTAAATAAAATAAAACTTAATTGTTAAATGAGCTGTTTTTTTTTTATTGAAGTGTCGCTAAAATCAAGAACTAATATGTACGTGCAATAAACAATACAAAAATAATAAAGCAAAAAAATAAATAAAAAGGTAAGTGAAGTAAAACTTGCAATTTATTTTTGAACATTCATCCATAATTTATAGAGCTTTCAATTGTTTACCCTTTGAATGCAATGCAAACATCCAGAACTCGTTTAACACGCTAATATTATTGGTGTTCTTAAATAACACATAAAACTGATATGTGTTTTTCTGCTTTAAAATTATTATTTTATGATGTATTTTATTATCCCTTGATTAGTTTCTCGGAGTTAGGAACTGGTTCTAGTTGTAATACTTTGGTGCCTTTTAGACACTTTATAAGTAATCAAACTATAAGAATGAGTTCACACGCTGCGACTCGAATTTATAGATGAAATACGTAGTGGAGAGTAGGGGATAGCTAGTGTCGCAGGTTTTGTGAAACGAAATGGTTCTATATATACATACATACATATATATAATTACCCACTTGACTACGGCTGTCGATAATGAAATTACCATCGAAGTTTTCTCAATAATTTTGAAGTTTTCTCAATAAAATCGTGTAAAACATTCGAAAACGGCTATCGAAAGCGACAAGAGAATGTGCTCCTAGAGCTCACCTGTCGCTCAGTTTGTGGCAGCAAGTATCATTAATAAATCATTGGCGTCAATTTAGCGAAGTTTTTTTTTTTGTAAAACGAACCTTCGAGCAATTTTGAACATTTTTGTTTCGAAATTTTAACGAAAAAAACGTATTATCGACAAATTATCGAGGATTCAAATTTTTTCAAATTTTCGATGTTTTCTCGAACATTTTTATTTCGAAATTTCTTCGTTTAAGTGAATAATCTTTATTTTCGAAACTCAGGTGGGGTGGGTAAATTCAACGTGAACGTATTATATTGTGCATAAAAAACTTCCTTCCTTTCAATTTCTATTCCAAATATTCTTCGATTTCGCTTTCCTCTAATTCTATATAACAACGCTAAATAAATAAATAATAATTCTATAATTTCAAGTTCAAGATCACTTTGTGCAGCAATAAAAATTTAATTATTTTTCGTGTCTAAAATAGAAATAAACACGTTGCTCACAATTTAACAATTATTGTAGATGGATAGACAGACTACAAGTCGTACAGTGAATAAATGTATTATGTATTATAGTATTACGTTTTTTGCTTTGCTCTCAAGTTTCAACGTAAATTACATGACATAAAATTTATAGAAATGATTATACCTAATCAGTTAATTGTTTAGGTGTCAGTATTTTAAATGTTTATTACACCATACTATTTGACATTCTGCTAAGTTTGTTCATGTGTTTGAAACATTTGCAAACACATGAGATACGTATTGTGATGGAGATGTCAAAGATGTCGGAGACTATAGTCGCTTCTATAGGCTGCTGTATATTCTGGGACTATATTCTGCTCTATAGTCTGAGACTAAAGTCTGCTCTTTAGTCAACTTTATAGTCTAATGCCCTTATTCAGGTTTATAAAAGGTTATTATAAACCTGTTGTAAGCTTTTATGTATAAGGGGATAAGACTATATTCTGCTCTATAGTCTGTGACTATACTTCGCTGTATAGTTAGCTCCATAATCTGGGAATATACTCTGCTCTATAGTCTGAAACTATACTCTGCTCTATAGTCTGGGACTATGCTCTGTTGTATAGTTAGCTAAATAATCTGTGACTATAATTCGCTATATAGTTAGCTCCATAATCTTGGAATATACTCTGCTCTATAGTCTGGAACTATAGTCTGTTCCATAGTATGTTCTACAGTCTGAGACTATAATCCGCTGCTTCATAGTCAGGTATATGTACATATGTATGTCTTTTAAAATTAAATACATACTTTAAGTAATCACCTCACGTTTGGCATACATCAGTTTTCAAACAATTTCAAAAGAAGGGGATTTTATTTTGAGAAACACAATTGCTGGTTTTATAAAGGGATTTTTTGTTCAGTAGATCATGCATTAAGATATTAATTTATGTAAATTGTTAAAACAACATTTTAAAAAAGTTATTTTAAAACAATAATTTGTTCTGGCATTATCTCAGCGTCACCAACAATCACTTAACACCTGCTTAATCTTTTCAGTTAAACAGTTTAATAAGTTATAATATACTTTCGGACAAGTACTTTTATAAGTTGTATCAAAAAAAAAGTACTTTTCATAATCTAATGTTTAAAATAAAATGATAAGAACAATTTTTGTACAATATTTCTAAAGCCTTTTTGAAAACGTCAATTTTAAACAATTTTTTATTGTTGTGGATTTGTGCGATTGAAATATGTTTGCCAATAATTGTTATTTCGTATTTCTTTCAATTGTTAATTGTCTGTCTTATTTATATAGCGACAATTATTTTATGATATTGCAAACGCAAATCGCTGTTAGCGGAGAGTGTGGCCAGTGTCAAAAATTGTGACAAGGTTAAGAGCAATTATAATTAATGAGTTGCAGGGGAAAATATAGGAAACATCAATTGGTTGTATTTGAAATTTGTTAAGATAGCTACTCAGACATAAAGCAGAATATTGTGTAAAAGTATGGAGCAGACTAGTCTGAAACTCCTATAGGCTCTATAGGATATACAGCAAGACTATAGAGCAGACTCTAGTCTCAGATTGTAGTCTCAGACTATAGAACAGACTGTAGCCTCAGACTATAGAGGAGACTGTAGTCTCAGACTATAGTCTCAGATTGTAGTATCAGACTGTGGTCTCAGACTATAGAGCAGTCTCAGACTATAGTTTTAGATTGTAGTCTCGGACTATAGAACAGACTGTAGTCTCAGACTATAGAACATACTGTAGTCTCAGACTATAGAGCAGACTGTAGTTTCAGTCTATAGAGCAGACTGTAGTCTCAAACTATAGAACATACTGTAGTCTCAGACTATAGAGCAGACTGTAGTCTCAGACCGTCTTGTGCTCTGCCAGTTGCACAGTCTAAGTTAGTACTTATAAGCAGAAGGAGGAAAATAGAAAAAACTAACGATTAAAGAGGGTCAACCGAAATTACATCATCAGAAGCCATAAAGTACTTGGGTATAATGGTTGATAGATGACTCAGCTTCAGACAACAGCTGGAATACGCATGAAAAATCTGCTGGTGTATCACACGCATTGGCGAGAATGATGCCTAATATAGGTGGACCACGCCAAACTCGCCGTTTATTAATACATAACAACAGTCTGTAATGCAGTCCTAATCTACGGGGCACCAATTTGGGATAGTGCACTAAGTAAAACGGCAACAAAATCAATGATATCAATATACAGAAGGGGTTGCCTAAGAGTCTGTAATGGCTTTAGAACCATTTCCAAGGAAGTAGCTAGTTTTGTAGCGGGAACTATCCCCATTGACTTGATCGCTAGAGAATTCACTAATATTCATGAAAAAATTAAAAGGCACCCAGAGGCATCAAGAAAAGACATACACAGACACAATGGAGCAGTGGGAATGAAGATGGGAGAATTCATCTAAAGATCATTGGACCCTTAAATTAATGCCCAATATTGATATGTGGTGCATGGGGAAACCAATTATAACTTGACCCAATTCATTTTAGGACAACATGGATGCTATAGAAGTTATTTGTACCGTTGCGGTCACGATAATTCCCCCAGATGTCCACAATGCCCCGCAGATGACGAACCGACAGTACACGTCACATTTACATGCCCGAGATTTTTTGGACAACGTAGAAGACTACAGACGTAACTTGGAAAAATTTGATACCCAGGTAACATAATCAAAGTTATGCTGCAGTCGGAGGAAAATTGGGTTGTAATAAACACGTATGTATGTTAGCGGCACAAATTGGGCACTTCGCGAAGCAGAGAAAACTCGTAAGTCCAAAGAAAGGAGGTCACTAGAAGACCGATAACCGGGGCAGCGAAAGCTGACACCCCCGCGAAGTAATACCTGACGGCAGTTCCGCGGTGTGGGTGAGCAGATGGGGTGTGGTTTAGCTGAATACATCTGTGAAGATTCCACACCTTCAGCATCTCTCAAAAAAAAAAGACTATAGGCTCAGATGGTACTTTTAGACTATAGAGCAGACTGTAGTCTTAGACTATAAAGCATACCATAGTATCAGAATATTTCCTCAGACTATGAAGCTAAATCTAAATTTATATTATCTAAACAAAAGTGCCTTTTGGTAGCGCATTTTAGAACTGTTTGTGTTTGTTTACTGTCAAAATTTTAAGATGATTCCAAGAAATTTTTCAAATGAATTTTAAGTTACTTTAAGATGTTATTTGTTTATTTTTTTTTTTGAAATTTTGTTTGTTTTTGCCAAAAACAGGTGTGTATTTAAAAAACTGAGACATATTCTTTTTTCTACACTTTCTTCATTCTCTTATTGAATTTTTAAAAATATAAATAATTTTTCTGTCTTTAAAATACGTTATTTAAACAAATGCATTACTTTTAACGAAACCTCTTACAACAGTTTTTTGTTTTTTGTTTTCCTTCTAACATTTATTGTTTTGTTTTCTTAATTCGTTTAAAAATGAAAAAAAATATTGTGTAAATTTTCTGTTTAAAGTGTTTCTATTTTTAGCAAAATAAAAAAAACATGGTGAGAAACAACTTAATTGTTTAAATATTAGAAGTGATTAATTATGAATTGTGTTTTTATGTGACATCCCATACGTCATTCCTCCAAACTGTCAAACTTTTGAAATATTAAAATAATTTGCATACGAAATCAAATTTGAATTGCATACAGTAGGAAGCAAAACTGTGCAGATGTTTTGCATTTAGAATGGTGCTTTTGAATGCGCTCATGCGGCCTATGCCAATAGTATTATTTTCCATCAGACTGGTATCGGTTGACTTTCGTTTCGTCGCACCAAATAACCCGTTTCCAGTCATCTACTGTCCATTTTTTATGGGTTTTACCGAAATGAAGGCGTTTTTTCACATTTCTATCGTAAAGTGTTGGCTTTTTCTTTTTCACACTGGCTACTAAACTAATTCTATTTAATTCGCGTCTAACCGTCCAGGAAATGACATTCTTACCAATACTTTTTGCAGAATTTTCGGGGTCTTGATGTCCTTATTATGTAGTCTTGTCGACCCGGTTATTATTGCAAGCTACATTACGCCGTTTTCACTATACCACCATAGTGGGGAGGATATCTTGGATGTGTGCTGATGTTTGTAACGCCCAGAAATATTGGTCCAACACCCACCTCAAAGTATACCGATCGACTCAAAATCACTTTCTGAGCCGACTTAACGATGTCCGTCCGTTCGTGTGGCTGGCTGTCCATGTAAAGCTTGTGCGCAGGCTACAGGTCGCAATTTTTAAGCTATTTCGACATTTTATCGGCCCAAAGTTGGATGGGATTGAAACTGGTGGAAATCGGCTCATTATTTCATCTGGCCCCCATACGAATTTCCTCCCGAAATTTGGGTTTAAAGATCATAAATGTTTGAATTATGCAAGTATTTAAACAAATTTCATTACAAATGAGTGGTAAATGAAGCCAAATCACATCTACAAATTTTGTGCAGATCGGTTCATAATTGGTCGTAGCCCTCATATTAGGCCCACTTCAGAAAATCACTTTAACGATCATAAATTTCTTAAAAATGTTGCTATTCAAATAAAATTTGACACAAATTTTATAATTGATCGAAACTCCCATATAAGACCCTCTCCGTAATTCAATTTAAGCTCCATAAATATTTTGAAAGTATTTATCAGCCATGTCACAGAATTTAATTCCGTTCGGAAGTGGAATTAATTCCGTATTTTGCTTCTAGAAAAAGTAAAACGAAATTTTTTGGAATGAAACCACTTTAAATTTGCTATGTGGAATTGTAATTTTAAGAATTTCTAGGTGTCATTCAAAAAAATTGTTCAACATACATACATAATATTTATATTCATAGACATCATGACACAAAATGTTTGGATGATCGGTCCACAACAGGTTATATCTCCCATATCACGCCCATTTCTGAAAAACTTTTTTATACATATACTGGGTGTAGGGTTTATATGGTCGGGCTTGACCGACTATACTTTCATACTTGTTTTATATCATTTACCGTGGATTTACTTAAATTTAATTTTTTCAGCAATTTTACGGCATGAAAAATTATTTTGCAACAAATTTGTTACATTGTTTTCAATATCAGTTGGCGTTTTTCTCATTTTTAAAGATCTTTTAATTTTTTTTTTTTAAATCAAGTTAATCACTTCACAGGTCAAACAATAATGCACAAATAGAACAACAGGTCAACTGTCGTAACATTTTAACAGACCAATATCGTGATAATGTTTATTTCTTGTTCTGTGCAAAAGTGTCCAACTAGTGATTTTTTTTTTAATTTTTTCATTTTTTTGAAGCAATTTATGAGTTTTTGTGCTTTATAATTTAGAATAGAGTTCAAGTAAATAAATATATATGATAATATTCCTATATTTGTATTATTTTCATTTCCTTACTTCCTTAATGCAAAACAGCCCGACATTTTTGTTTTCCACTGTATATGTATATTTTTCTTATATATTTTTGGTTAACAAAAACAGGTTAGACAAAAATTAAATATTACGTAAATATTTCGCGGCAATTTATTGGAATACATAATAAATATACATAAATATTTATATAATTTATAATTAATAAATGGGTTAAATCATAAATCTTTGGAGGCTAGCAACTAGTCTCCAAAGGTTTTTTTAATACTATTGAAGAAATCACTTTATGCCCCCAAAAAATTAAATAAAAAATTTGTCTCTATATAAAATATTTTCCCTTTAATTTACAACCTCAACAACGCCACTTTTTTTTTTTTTGATAATTATATACAATACCCCCCCTCCCTATATTTTTATGTTTTTTATATCACTTCAGATCTAAATACCCTCCAAATATTAAACTGATTACCAGTAAATAAATTTAGCCATTATTTAATTGTTGGCTTTTCCTGCAAGAAATTAACAACAAAAAAACCCGCATTAAAACAGATATGAAATTGTTTTTGCAATTAATCAAATAAATAAATAAATAAAAATAATGGGTTTTAATAATTTATTTGGGCGTAGTTAAAGCCTCATAAATTGTGTTATGTTAAATTTTTCTATAATTCATGATAAATCATATTAGACATTTTGGGCCTGGACTTTTTTATTATTTGTTGTTAGATTTTTTGTTTTGATTAAAGTTAAAAAAAAGTGTGATACGTTAAAAGAAATCACATGTGTTAAAAATTATTTATGAAAGAAATTTTATGTTACAAATGTTTTGTGTGATTGTTACCAGGTGGCTGCTTCAATTTAAATATTTAACATGAGCAAACTTTGATTTACTGTGAAAGAATTAGAACTAGAATAGAGCGGAACAGAATAGAACAGAACTAGAACAAAACTAGAGCAGAACTACAACAGAACAGAACTGAACAGAACTAGAACTACAACAGAACTGCAACCAAACTAGAACAAAACTAGAGCAGAACTATAACAGAACAGAGCGGAACAGAATAGAACAGAACTAGAACAAAACTAGATCAGAACTATAACAGAACAGAACTGAACAGAACTAGAACTACAACAGAACTGCAACCAAACTAGAACAAAACTAGAGCAGAACTATAACAGAACAGAACTAGAACTACAACCGAACTAGAACATTGCATTCATTTTCCTTTTTTTTTTATTAACAATTATTGAAAAAAGAATTAAAAGAAAATAATAATTTAATCTTATAATAAAATAATAAATAATTTCTTTGTTCTCCTTGCTCATAATTGTATCTTACTGCTATGAAGGGTGATCATAAAAAATACACACTTTAAATAAATAAACTGGATTTAAATCTGTTCGTTTTATTTAATTATATATATTCCTATATGCCCTAGAATCATCCCAACAACACACACAACTATTTATTCAATCGCGATTTAAATATGTGACCTTAACGTTTTATTAATTTAAGTACCTTAATAGTACATTTATAAATATTATGGGGAAAATACAATTTATTTTTTATTTCTCACAGTTTTTGTCCCCCTCTCATGATAACAATGGAATCACAACTGGTTTATCTTGTCATTAAATCAGGAAAATATTTTTATGAGAATTTACAGCGTGTCATGACATGATGATATTATTCTCCAAAGCGAGAGAATAACGCAGCAGAGCAGAGTTGTAGCTGGCATTGTTGCTGCTATTAAAGTGATAAATTTAATTTCATCAATTGAAGATTTAAATTTAATAATGTTTTTTATTAACTAAGATGTTTTTTGTTATTGCTGTGCGAAATGTTTAAATTGTTTAACAAAACAACATAATTTTACATACATATGTATGTATGTATATGAGAATGAGCGTTACTAAATTTGAAATTAAAAAGAAATTTTTAAAAGAAATCATGTTATTGCGATTATAACGAAGTAGTATTCAAATATAGTAAGTTGCACAGAGCAAGGAATGTGTGGGACCAGTTATGAGAACACTGAATCATTGAAACATATTGGAAGGAAGAATATTTCTACTTCTGTTCTGCTCTGTTCTAGTTCTGTTTAAGTTGTGTTTTAGTTCTGTTCTTTTGTAGTTCTATTCTTTTTTTTTATGTTTTTTTTTTATTAATTCAAAATTACAATTTTACATTATAATGTGGTTCAGCGGCCCTAGGGCATTATTGAGACTTCGTTGGCAAAATGATTACAAGTTATTTATGTTTATTTTAATTATTTCTAAAATTAAAAAAAAACAATAGAACAGTTAAATTATACTACATTAAAAGCTTTTCAATATTATTAAGATAGAAATCTTTTAGCTTTTTCTTAAATAATGATATTGATGAACAATTTTTTAGAAATTGAGGCAAATTATTGTATTCCAAACTACCTACGTACTGTATTCTTTGTTTAGTGATTTCTAGACGATTTAGTGATTTCTATATTTTATTCAAGTTCTAGTTCTGTTTTAGGTCTGTTCTAGTTCTGTTCTTTTGTAGTTCTATTCTAATTCTGTTCTAGTTTTGTTCTTTTGTAGTTGTATTCTAATTCTGTTCTAGTCCTGTTCTAGTTCTGTTCTAGTTCTGTTTTAGTTCGGTTCTAGTTCTGTTCTTTTGTAGTTCTATTCTAATTCTGTACTAGTTCTGTTCCAGTGCTGTTCTAGTTCTGTTTTAGTTCTGTTCTTTTGTAGTTCTATTCTAATTCTGTTCTAGTTCTGTTCTAGTTTTTTTCTTTTGTAGTTCTATTCTAATTCTGTTCTAGTTCTGTTCTAGTTCTGTTCTAATTCTGTTCCAGTTCTGTTCTAATTCTGTTCTTTTGTAGTTCTATTCTAATTCTGTACTAGTTCTGTTCCAGTGCTGTTCTAGTTCTGTTCTAGTTCTGTTCTAGTGTTTTTCTTTTGTAGTTCTATTCTAATTCTGTTCTAGTTCTGTTCTAGTTCTGTTCTAAATCTGTTCTTTTGTAGTTCTATTCTAATTCTGTACTAGTTCTGTTCCAGTTCTGTTCTAATTCTATTCTAGTTCTGTTCTAGTTCTGTTCTAGTTCTATTCTAGTTCTGTTCTAGTTCTGTTCTAGTTCTGTTCTAGTTCTGTTCTAGTTCTGTTCTAGTTCTGTTCTAGTTCTTTTGTAGTTCTATTCTAGTTCTGTTTTAGTTCTGTTCCAGTTCTTTTCTAGTTATGTTCTTTTGTAGTTCTATTCTAGTTCCGTTCTACTTCTGTTTCAGTTCTGTTTTGTCCAAGTTTTAGTTCTGTTCTATTCCAGTAATATTAAAATTATCTCTTTGAAATTCTAAACTCACCTCACATTCCCGCTAGCTGTACACTTCACCAGTTATTCCCCACACTCTGGCTACCAAAATAAAACTTCTATAAATAACATAACAAATGTGACATTTTCTATCACTTACCACCATAAATTAACGAACCCAAATTCCCCATTATAAACACTACAGTTTCGAAGTGTGGTTGCTGGATTTTATTAATACTTATGCTTATGTACCTATAAATACAACAGCATTGTTTGTCTAACAAGATATTTGCAGACTCATTAAACAACTAAAGATTTAATAGAAACTGTATGTACATATACACTAGAGATAATAAATATAACAATTTTCATTTTTAAAATAAATAAGTAATCTGTATACATACATTATAAATGATTGTTAAAATAAATATTGAAGTTGTTAATACTTATAGTTATATAAATAAAATAGACACAAATCAAATGTAGTTTTGATTTCCTTATAACGAAATTAAATTATTAAGAATTTATTAAATAAATAAATCGCCTGCCATTTATTTGTGAGAAATTGAAGACTACAGTTTGTGTCAATTATTTACTTAAGTAATAAACAAATGAAAATTGTTATTGTAAAAAAAAAACAAAATAAATGAAGGCAAAAATTATAGGAAAAATACAGTAGAAATTGATTAAAACAAATTGAAGCAGTTCTTGAGTTGTAAAACAAATATTCACTGGCTTAATATTCCATTCAAATATTTAAATTCATAGTTTAAGTTCGTTTTGTTTAAGTTCTACTGTATTTAATAAAATTTTTTGTTTGTATTAAATCATGCATGTTACACGTTTTATGTGATTAAATTGGCTTTTCATGAATTAATATTGTTGTTTCAATATTGTTTAAATCTAATCTAAAAGTTTAGTAATGGTTTTAGTATTTAGTTAAATAGTTTAGTTACTACTTACATAGATAAAGTCTAACGTAGTGGACTTGAAAATTATTTGTTAAATTAAATATCTACATATGTATAAATTAAATAGAGTTTCTTGGAGGTCTTGAACAGCACGTTTTAAATGATTTAATTGTTAAAAATCTATGTATGTATGTATGTTATGACTGAAATAGCCAGCGGGTAAAATTGCAAGTGCTTCCATTAGCAGGCCTTCTAGAAGACCTGTTTACACATTCTAAAAGATTCGATATTCATTACACTATGCCTTCTCTCAGAAGGCCTTCTAGAAGGCGTTTCATATACATACATTTTAAATTGCATTTCAAAAGAATGTCAACAAATCATGATTTCAATAGCGAACACGAATGGTTTTGTAATTATTCCTGTTTATCGTCATTACAACAACAAACATCATTTTACTCACTTTGTTATAAGAGTAATAAAAATAAAGAGAGCGTCTATAAATTTAGTATATGTGTATGTATTTCATAAAAGTGATTTTTTATTTAATTTATTTAAAATTGATTTAAATTTTAAAACCCTTCTTTTATTTAAAATCCCTTTTTATGCTTTCCAATTGCCCAGTAGCGAGTAGGCAAGGCCTAACAATGACAATGACACGCCATGTACTGCCAAAGAAGGCCTTCTGGAAGGCCTTTTTACAGCGTATTTTTCACGCTGGGTATATGTATGTAAGTATATGTATGTAAGTATATGCATGTACTGTATAGTATGCATATCGCACCCTAAATACAAAACGGTCACAACTCAAAATACTAAAATTTTCAGGAGAGACAAAAAATTGTTCATCGTGCACAAGCAATACACTTAACATAAAAATAGACATACATACATACATACATAACTAAATGTTTCCAGTTAAAGAAGATAGTGATGTGAAAGAAATTTTTCAGTAGTTAGAGATGTGTACTCTGAATAAATTTATGGAAAATTTTGTTTTGTGACCCTTTTGTATTTAGGGTGCGATATGTTAGCTGCAAATTCTTAAGGGTCTTCAAGTTAGTGGGAAATGGTAAAATTAAAAAAAAAGAATGCGACTAAGATTTGAGAGAACTTTGAAAAGCACATGTGAAATTATTAACCAACCCCCCTGGTTAGTTATTGGTTATTGTGTATTTCGCTTGAAAGCAAAAGCTTTCGAAATACAATGTAAAATGTATACAAATTCGAATAATTTTCATTCCGATTCGAAATAATTTCCATTTACTCTCTCTTGCATGCATGTGAGCAAATAGTGTCCAAAATCACACATTAAACACGATTTCCAGCACAGCCTCTAGCACTCTAATAAACGCTAATGCATATGCATGTTTATTTGTTTTGTATTAAAATAACACTGTGCAACACTTGAAAAGCACTTCTGAAATGACCTAGTGTGCGTTAAAGGTGTTGGTGAGCATGTTACGAATCCGGGCTTAAAAGTTTCAATATACCTCCAAATTCCCGAGTTATGGACCAATGAAATCTTTTTGAGGCTACTACTTTTAAACATTTACCTATAACTTTTTTATTATTAACCGATTTTTGAAATTCAAACGGATTTGGAAAGCAAAATAATTGTTCTTTTTAAATATATGTATGTATGTACATATATACTTCTCATACAAATATGAAAATTTTTAATTTTTTTTTTTAAACTTTTAAAATTACGAGACTTTTTTCCGAATTTAGTTTAAAGACAACAAATATATTAAAGACAGTAAAATGAGAGGTCATTTGTTGAAATCGGTTAAGAAAAGTTATAGTACTTTTTACGAACAAAAGAGTGGAAACCTGTTTCGATTAGATTAGCATGATTTAAGAAAATAACTTTAATCTAATAAAACTTAACGAATTTTATATTTGTATCACCAATTTTTACATTAATTTCTTTTTAAATGTTTACTTAATCTATTACGTTTAAAATACAAATCATCAGTTTTTCGATTTAGTGACCAGCAGTAATTAGCTAGCATCCTGATTTGACTTTTTCCTTCAAATCTCTTTTCAATTGTTAATAACTCCTGCTGGAAACGTTCGCCTTGTTCGTCACTAAATTGGCCTAGATTTTAAACGTAAATGACCTCTCATTTTACTCAGAAAAATACTGTCTTTAGTATAGTATTAGTTGTCTTTAAACTAAATTCGGAAAAAAGTATATATATTTAAAAATAACAATTGCTTTCCAAAACTGTTTGAATTTCAAAAATCGGTTAATAAATAAAAAAGTTATAAATGTTTAAAAGTAGCAGCCTCAAAAAAATTTCATTGCTCCATAACTCGGGAACTTGGAGGTATATTGAAACTTTTAAACCCGGTTTTGTAATACACTCATTTAGACCTATAACATACACTAGGCCACTTTGAAAGTGCTTGCAAAAAAGTAAATTTTGTAGCAATAACAGTTTAGCTAATATCTTGTAAAAAACATACTCATTATAATGATAATAATTAAAACAAAAATAAATGTAATTAACAACACTCTGACTGTGCTCTGATTTGGGCTCTCTATTTTCATGATTATGCTTGCATACAGGGATGGAAAATGCGATTTTTTAGTCGTTAAGAAAAACAATATTCAAAAAGTACTTTTTGGAACCTCAAAAATACATCAGAATAATTGTTTAATGGTCTGTTTGTGGCGATCACTGATTTAGACTGGTTTCATTTATGTTTTAGGATTTTAAATATTATGACACAAAAAAAATTGGGCTCTATTTAAAGTAAATAAAGAGACCTGCCCGTTTTCAGAAAGAGTAATAAAACTTGACGGTTTTTAGTTGTTAAAATTGTCTGTCAAAATTATATTTATGTCATATACATAGTTTGTATACATAGTTTTAGCATATATCCCATAATTTTATAGCTATAATATGTTTTTTTTTAGTGATAAGATAAAACAGTTCAGCACTACTTGATTTCCGTTTATTTGAAAATATGAAATCGTTTAATTATACTGTTATACACAAGATATACTATAGACAATACTGTTTCTATAGAAAATTCTGTAATACACTAGATTATTTATAGAAACTACTGTTATACACAAGATTTTCTATAGACAATACTTTTATACACAAGATTTACTATAGAAAATACTGTAATACAAAAGATTTTATATAGAAAATACTGTTGATACAAGATTTTCTATAAAAAATACTGTTATACACTAGACTTTCTATAGAAAATTCTGTTATACACAAGATTTTCTATATAAAATACTGTTATACACAAGATTTTCTGTAGAAAATACTGTTAGATACAAGATTTTCTATAGAAAATATTGTTGTACACAAGATTTTCTATAGAAATACTCTTGTTCACAAGATTTTCTATAGAAAATTCTGTAATACACTAGATTATTTATAGAAAATACTGTTATACACAAGATTTTTTATAGACAATACTGTTATACACAAGATTTTCTATAGAAAATACTGTTAAACACAAGATTTTCTATAGAAAATTCTATTATACGTAAGATTTTCTATAGACAATAATGTTATACACAAGATTTTCTATAGAAAATTCTGTAATACACTAGATTATTTATAGAAAATACTGTTATACACAAGATTTTTTATAGACAATACTGTTATACACAAGATTTTCTATAGAAAATTCTGTAATACACTAGATTATTTATAGAAAATTCTGTAATACACTAGATTATTTATAGAAAATTCTGTAATACACTAGATTATTTATAGACAATACTGTTATACACAAGATTTTCTATAGAAAATTCTGTTATACGTAAGGTTTTCTATAGACAATACTGTTATACACAAGATTTTCTATAGAAAATTCTGTAATACACTAGATTATTTATAGAAAATTCTGTAATACACTAGATTATTTATAGAAAATACTGTTAAACACAAGATTTTCTATAGAAAATACATAACATCGATAAAACTTTTCTACACTGGACAAATTTATATGTATGTATGTAGCCAAGAAATTTTTCGCTGAGTGAACAGATTTATGTTTTCTAATGACAGGGGGTTACGTTTTAAGCTTAAAATGGTAGTCCATTACCCAAACAGTGCCATTTAACGATATAAATAGCACAATTTTCCATCTCCGTTTTGTTTAAATTTTTCCTTTACTTTCGTCCTCCTGCTGATTAGTCATGAGTACAAGTTCGAGTTTAATTTATTTCATTTTTTTTTCTTATTAATTTATTATTATTGTTATTATTACTATTATTGTGTTGTTGCTTTTTTACAGATTAACACACAAAATTAATCTACTCTATAACAAGTAGTAGTCGTCTTCGTTGTTGAATCACAATTAAAGGCAAAATTAACGAAGCTTTTAAATGGCCAATTGCCGAGCTGCCATCAGCAACAGTTTTAACGAGCGAACGCAACAACAATTGGGGAAAAAACGAAAGCAGCCGTACTTGTCTCAACTTGAAGATAAAAGTTTCCAGTCAGCGAAAATTGAGAGTCAACTAGACTAGAGATCATTCGCCTGCCTGACTGCCTTTGTTTTTGTTTCTGTTTTTTTTTTTATTTGCTTGTTTTGTTTTTGGTTTTTATTGAGTTGTGTTTAGTTGCGTTAAGTCGTAACGTATTGTGTTTTTATACATTTATTTGTTTACCTTTTTTTTTGTTGTTGGTCGGTTTCGTTGTGTTTTTGTACCGCTAACGAATGTATTAAAGTTTTTATTTAAATCGCGGTTACGCTGCTCAGGTTTTATCAGAACGTTTTCAACTGCTTAACGGCAAGCAACGCTAACGCGATCCATCAATCACAAGAAACGAAAGAAAAACTAATAATATAAATGATTTAAACTAAAACGAAATATTCATTTTAACGCGTTCTAAGCGAATTAAAAAAATTAAACGAAATTCTAAATAAAAATTTAAGAGTTTTTCTTAAAAACAAAAAACTACTTTTAAACAGTGCAACATGTTATAACAAAAACTGAAAAAAAATATGTATTTCAAATAAAACGTAAAAAATATTGCAATTCTTGGCCGGTATTTAAAATTGTAATAGCTATAATTTTTTTATTTTTTTATTATAAACAAATAAATTAACGATTAAACCTCGTTTTAAATGAATGCAAAACTACCTCGTTAAAAGAAATAAAGATTTTAATTTTGTTTTAAAACAAAAATAAAATTTAAAACAGTATTAACTCAATTTAAAGTTCTAATTTAAAACAAACAAATAAATTAAAAACTAAAAAAAAAAATGACTTCCAAGGAACAAATTATGGCCAGTGAGGAGAAGGAGGTCTATGATAAACCACCAGGTATGTACAGATTTTAACTAACTACTAAAGTAATGTTAAAAGTTTAGTTTTAAAAATGCAACTTTATTTGCTAATTATTTGGAGTGTATATGTAAAGGTGTAAATGGAAATATTTAAGATAACGTGAAACGAAGAATTAAAAAAATGTATAACAATATTTTAATATTCCCGAATTTTATTTCTTAAACTGGCTCCTAAGCTATTCAAATAAAGAAAAACTTGTTATGTTACAAAACTCGTTAAACTTATAAAGATATTTAATGGAAATATTTAAATTTTCTTGAATAAATCGTTCAATTTTTACCAATTTTAAAATGTAAACAAAAATATTACCGAATAATATTTCGCGGAAATATACCCTAAATATGCAGCCATGTCACAGAATTAAATTCCGTTCGGAAGTGGAATTAATTCCGTATTTTGCTTCTATAGAAAAAGTAAAACTAATATTTTTTTCGGAATGAAACCTAGAAGTGCTTAAAGTAACAATTTCACATTATTAAAAATTATTTTTTTTTTCATTCCGAAAAAATGTTTGGTTTTGCTTTTTCTATAGAAGCAAAAAACGGAGTTAATTCCACTTCCGAACGGAATTCTGTGACATGCTACTGGCGGTTATATCAGTTCATAAAATATTTTAAATTATAATTGATAATAAATCTGCTTGAAAGTTATTACAACTAAATTTAATTTCAATGTGTTCAATATTTAGTTTGCTTCTAAACAACTTTTTCGTTATAATTAACGCTCTTAAAACGTGTATTTAAATTTATTTTTAATCTTTATTTTAAAGACTCGTTAAAATTTAAATATTTATATTTGCTTAAATATATCGCGTAATTTTTAACAAATTTAAAATGTAAACAAAAATATTCGCTAATAAAATTTCTCAGAAATATTCTCGAATTTTATTACACAATAATGTAAACTGCTTATAACTGGCCTTAGTTATCATTCTGTAGTTCGAAAATAAAAATATCGGAATAATATTTCACGAAATAAATTCTTAAACAACTGACATCAAGGCGCTGTAAATATTATATTATTAAATATTATATTTTGACAAACTTAGAAATTAGAAAGAAAGCTTAAATCACTTTATTTAGAAATAATATTCGAGAATATTATAATTTTTATTTTCAAATTGTTAAAAATTAAATAATCTTTAGGAAAATTTAAATAATTCATTTAAATATAAAATAATTATAGCGAATCTTTTACGTTGACAAGCTTTTTCTTATTGTAAACAAACTTTTTAAAGGAATATTTCATAAGAAATAATTTAATATTCTTAAATATTGTTAAATTTTAACAAATTTAAAATGTAAATAAAGATTCCCATTTATTGCCACAAATAAAAGACAGCTATTTACACCAGACACCTGCTCCTCTAGTTGCTGATGAATGCTGACGTATAACATAATTTTTCAGAAAAGTATGAGATTTCCAGACTAAAAATAACTGAAGTTTTGAAATTTATATTGGAAAATATTTTTCTTCAAAATTGCTGTTCAAATTAAATAAATTTTGAAGAAATTTTACTGTTTACACGAGTTTGAAGCATTTTGAAGAAAATTTCAATCGTGTAAATCTAGCTTTACTTTAATACTATTTTAAATTTGTAGTTTTTTAGTTTTATGTTTTTGCAATTTAAAGTAGAACGTTTAGATTAACACTTTAAATTGGTTAGTTTATGGTATATTACTAAATGTAAGGTGATTAAAATGAAGATTCCTGAATATGCGAATAAGTAATAGTTTGCAATTGGAATAAAAGCGTTTGGCGGCAGGCAACGGATAATCTTTATAAATTTTCTAATAAATTTTGATGTGATTACAATGATTGTCAACGTATAGATTGATAAATTAGATCCTAAAAATTTCAATTCAATAGAAATTATGTTCAAAATAATTTAAGAAATATTAAAAGTTTTGCAAATGAGAATATTTGTAAAAGAAAACTTTTTAGATATTCATTTGTTTTAAAAATATCAGCAATTTTCTGTGGAAACTTTACATTAGACAATTTTGCAAGACATTTTGAATTCTCAAACTTTTGTTTTTAGACAAATTAGAAGATTGTACTCTAGAGCAAAATACTTTAAATTCCCTGAGTTGCTGCCAAACATGCCGACAATTGTGAACATGCAACACTGTATTGTGTCTTTGCTTTCTAGTTTAGTGTGTCTTAGCTAAAGGTTTTCAATTCAAAATGGCGATTGTTACCAAAGCCTATTCAAGAAAGTGATGTCACCAGCACAGCTGGGGGGTTACTCCGTATTTCGATTCGAAAAGAAAATCATTCGAATTTGTATACTTTTTACATTTTATTTCGAAAGCTTTTGTTTAAAGAATTTAAAATTTAATATTTTTTATCTAAAGAACAGGCAAGAAATAGTGAAATAGAAATAGTCATATCAGCTTATCTAACAGTTTAATATAGCCTTCGTAAACAAGCGTTTTAGCTTGTTTCAGTGGGCATAAAGAATTTTAACTATACACAAACTTTCCTACATTATAATTTATTTTAAAATATCTCCAACTTCTGAAGTACTCATTTACTAACTTAATATTGTAGCAGATTATGGTATCAACTCTTTAAGAAACAAGTTTTAGCTTTCTCACTCGCAAGTTTACGGGTTATTGACTTGTAAAATTCATGTTTCATGGGGTATATTAAAAACCTAGCTGCTCTTATTTATAGTATAACATCACATTCTTTACATATTTTTACCGGCATACTTTTTTATTTTTTACGAAAAACACTTGCGTAGTAAACAGCTGTTGTGTGCATACTTTTACTCTGCAGACTATTTGTATAAGTAATTAATATCGTGACATTTAGCACGGGCAAATAATGTTTATTTTTGCAAATTTATAATTTTTGAATGTCAACAATGAAAACACGTAACATGTTACAAGACTTTATTAAAAGTGACAGCCTTAATATCAAGATAAATTTAATTTTTATAAATTTGTCTCTTTTCATGGCTTAAAAGCTTTAAATGTACTTGTCAAGGCCGGGGTTTATGATGGCATTAAATGGTAGACATATCTGTGCAAATAAATGTTCTGCCAATGTTGTTCAAACATGAACATAACATTTACAACAGTTATACACGGGTGACATGTTCATCTCTTCTGTGTGGGGAAAAATTGCGTTTTTTTTTTTTTTGAAAATGGCATTAAATGGTAGACATATCTGTGCAAATAAATGTTCTGCCAATGTTGTTCAAACATGAACATAACATTTACAACAGTTATACACGGGTGACATGTTCATCTCTTCTGTGTGGGGAAAAATTGCGTTTTTTTTTTGAAAATGGCATTAAATGGTAGACATATCTGTGCAAATAAATGTTCTGCCAATGTTGTTCAAACATGAACATAACATTTACAACAGTTATACACGGGTGACATGTTCATCTCTTCTGTGTGGGGAAAACGTGTTGATGTTCATAGTTTTCTTTGTAATTTTTTAAAAATGGCAGTATTTTCGTTTGAAAATTGCATTAAATGGCAGGCATAACTGAGCAAATAAATGTTCTGCCAATGTTGTTCAAACATGAACATAACATTTACAACAGTTATACACAGGAGACATATTCATCTTCAGAGAAAAACAAGAAATCAAGATGGGTAGTAACACAAATGGTTGTCAATAATGTCACTTATTTTTACACTATTACCTTCATTTGATTTCCAGATGCTGATTTCTCATTCGGTTTTAGATAATTACTATATTTGTTATATTATTTAAAAAAAAAATCCCCTTTGTTGTTAAAACAAATTAATATTAAAAGACGATAGGGAGAAGGTTTATTAATTGATATTTAAACTACTCTGGGTTTCCCCCTTGCCTTTCTGTTTACATTAGATGAAATAAGCATTTTGATGATTTATTATTT
This sequence comes from Bellardia bayeri, assembly GCA_950370525.1. Lineage (NCBI taxonomy): Eukaryota > Metazoa > Arthropoda > Insecta > Diptera > Calliphoridae > Bellardia > Bellardia bayeri. Next base: position 16,714,940 of record OX493268.1, on the reverse strand, counting down.
GTATATTAAAAGCCATTTTAATAACCGTGTTTTTATTTTAAAATTTCAACTAGAATATTTAATATTCACAACAATTTTTTTAAACAAACTTTCTATTCAATTTTGTGTATCTATGTATATATCATGTAAAGTTTATTGCCTAATTTAAATGGTATTTAGCATAGGCAAAAAATAATTCGGTCATAATACTTAGAAGAGTAAAAAAACATGTTGTTTGTTTAAATTAAGGGATTTTTTTTATATACACTAGAGCCCCGACTTGCGTCGTCCCGATTTGCGCCGTTTCTATTTGCGTCGTTTTTTAAAAACTGGAAAAATTCGATATGCGTCGTTGCAATTTCAACTTGCGTCATTTCGATTTGCGTCGCTAAAAACGGATAAATTTTTTACTACAGTATGTATTGTGGTTTACTATTTTTATGCATGCCCTGGATCTAAAGCCGCGAAGGTTCGGCTGACACTTCTTTTGGGCGGAAACGCAAAAGGAGATTTTCTTAAAAGAAAAAAAAACCAGTATACTTAAAATGAAATTAAATTTTTTTGGTTAAAATTTTCTGGTGCTCTTGGTTTAGCGAATATATGTACGAAAACTTAAGTCTCTAACTGTATCTATGCAAATGAATTTAATTTTTATTATTTTGTCTTAATTTATTATTTTGTTATTTCTTTATAATAATTATAAACATTTTGTTGAAGTAAATTAAATAAATAAAAATGTATTCATACTTATTTTTTTTTATCAAAAATACAAAATTTGTTGCTTTGTTTTGAATACTTTATCCAATAAATTAATGAAGAAAGTGATTCGATTTGCGTCGCATTTCTCCGGTCCCCATTAACGACGCAAGTCGAGGCTCTAGTGTACACATATATTGAATATTACTAATTAAAGCAAATAAATAATAAGAAACTTAAGGTACGGCAAATATTCACTGAAAAAAACGTAACCACTTATTTTAGCAAAAATTTGTTTGACGCTGTTTATTCTTACAAATAAATAAATAAAATAATAATAAGACAAAATATTTGTTATGTCTTGTCCTAAATAATTCAAGTTTCTTTTTAATAATTAAACGAGTTCAAATATATGTATTATATTTAGTGGTTACGTCTTTTTCGGCAAATATTTGCCAAGTGTGACCGTACTTTTAGGCAGAGTAAAAACATAACAATAATTTGAATGTTTATTTCAGAAAACTGAAGAAATATAAGCAAACTTTTCTAAATTAAGGCTAAAATTATGTATTTATTTATATGTTCTGTAGAATTTTCCATAATTTTTTTTTTGCTGTATGTTTCTTTAACATTTTTAATTTATTTGGTTTATTCTTCTCGAAATTATTTGATTTGCTTTAAATTATATTACATTCACCTAATTCTGTTTTTACACGCTCTTTTTTTACACGGTTTGAAAATAAACAAATTTTAAGTGTTTTTACACGATTTCATTCCATTTAGCAGGATTCAAATTCTTTTGGGATTATTTTTTTTTTTATTAAATTCAATTAAGTGGAATTTCCTGTTTGTGGATACAAGCAAAGTTTTTGGTCAGAGCAATTTTAAATAGCACAAATTTAGGGAATTCTCTTTTATTGCATACAATAAAATGAATTTGTCATACATTTTTTTACATTACATTTTACATTTCTTTAATAGCTATGCTTGTGTAAAAACACATTGTACCTACATATGTATGTGATTTAATATTATAATCCTGAGTAGTTGTTCTTAAAAAAATCCTTTTTTTTCACTATTTTCAATAGGTTTTAGAGATAAGCATCCAATCACCTATTTCGCATACGATCAATGTCTTTTTTTACGTGGGGTTTTCCTGGAACTAATTACCGTGTAAAAACAGAATTAGGTGTATATATTAAGTATACAACAGTGTTGTGTGTCTTTGCTTAGTGGTTTACGGTGTCTAAGCTAAGTGTGTGCAAAAACAAAATAGCATTTATCAAGCACCGTAAACAAATCGAGCAAAAACAAATAAACAAAATATCGTTGGCTTTGTTTTGTTTAATATTAAAAATTTTTTCCAATTAAAAACCCAGTTTTTAAGAAATATTTTTGTAGAAACTTATGAAACCTTATGTACGATATTATCCTTTCGTTTACAAAGCCTTTTCTTTTAAATTATTAAACATTTTCTTACGTTTGCCATTATCTTTTAAAATACTAACTGCCGTATTCATAAAAAAAATAAAGTAGGTTTGAAGTGTGATTTTAGACAAAATTTTCTTAAAGTACATTTCAAGTCTACTTCAATTTTTTTGAATAAGACTAAACGTTTGCCTAAATTTTGAGCGAATTTATCTTAATTGTTCTATTTATTTCTATTAAATTATTAAACAGGCAAAACAAACCTAAAATGTAGTCTAATTTTCAAATCGAAGACATTTATTTTCTTCAATATATGTACATATTGTTAATTTGTAAACCTTAACCATTTTGCTTTCCTTAAACACGTATTTATTAAAATTGAATATATTTATGCTTTAAATTTACTTGCATAACAATTAGTTAACCATTTTTTTTTAAACCTCATTTACCTAAACTTGCTGCTAATGTCAAAACTCTTTAAGTTTCAAGGTTTTTGTGCCCTATATATGTGCATAGGTCATTAGCTACTTGAAAATGTTTATGAATCTGTTAATTTTAATTTAAATATTATAAATTTATGATTACTCTTTAATTCATTAGAACTAAGCAAAAACAGTTTAAATAACTTTACGCTATTTTTGTAAAGAATGCGGAATTGCATAAAAAAAATTTTTAAATTAAAATTAAACATTTCAAGTGAAATTGACTCTTATTGTTTTATATACACGTTTACACGTTTTTGCCATTTAAGTATAATGTTTTGATTTTACACCTTAAATTGTTTATTTAGTAATGTATTAACAAATTAATGAAAATTATAGACAACCATGGAATAGATTTACAAATATTAAAGAAATTACAATAGAAGCGTTAAAGCGACAGGCGATAAAACGACAATTGTTAGAAGAATTATAAAACCTTTTAAGGGGAAATCTCGTCAATATTCATACAAAGATCTATTTCACACGCTGACCAATTTTTATTCAATTCTTTTTCGAACTTGCCATTTCATTCACACGCGTCACTTCAATTTTCGTACTTTTTCATGCAAATCAACATGCATGAAACAAATACACAAAAGAAAAGAAGACAATTTACTAGTACCGCCAAGTTTGTACCAATTTTAGTCTCTTTTCCCTTCTTACACATAAATACTTACCTTAAAGAATCAGTATTGCAGAGTGTGAAAGCGAATTAACACTCCAGCTTATTAAGCTATCAATATGTTCACTGTGGGATCCCAGAATACTATATTGTTTTGGTTCTTAACACAGTATAAGTATAAACACTTGATTACAACATAGTGGATAATAATTGTTTGATTAATGGCCGAATTCTCGGTCATTAGTTAACCATTGGTAAACTAAAATACTAACTAATGTTTAACTATTACTTGTTATTCTACTAACTAAAACTAAAGACTGTGAATTTAGCCGTAAGTCTTAAGCTCCCCTTCTTTACTATTTGATTTAATGTTGTTATTTAAAAAAAATCCCCTCTTAATAACAAATTAAAGCGACTATGGCATGATTTTTACAAAATCACACACAATTGCATAAAAAGCAACACTTCCTTTTTAAGTGTATTAAGTTTAAGTTTATTCGGTATAAAACCTCTATTAATAAAAATTAGTTTAAATTTCCTAGAATTTGTTGAATAAATAAAACGCATGATGCATTATTGCATTTACATAATTTTGAGTGTGTAAACAAAAAAAAAAAATTCTGCTCACATTTTAAAACTAAACGAAAATGGCATACTAATATATTTTTCTGAAAAGTTTACGTTATGACAAAAGTTATACATATGTACATATTTATGTCCAACAATAAATGTTAAATTTTTAAAATTAAACAAGTTATTACAGCGCAATCAAGATTCATTTACTATAATTTTCATTATGAAACTAAAATGACAGCTTATTTTAAATATTACACATTCCCAGCTTTGCATATTTACCGTAATATACAGATGACACTTGCACACACTTGCGCACACACACAGTGTGTTGCCGCAACATAAACAATTCACACAGGGTTGCTACATGTTTTTCGTCATTGCAAATGGTTACCTTAAGTTAGACTTTCTAAAATATTATTTTTATCTGTGGTTTTTGCTAAAATAATCATTTGTTAATGGCAAATTGATTAGCAAATTAAATAATTATATTAAAAGACATTTCTTAAAGACTTAACTATTAGCAAATTAAATAATTATATGAAATATATTAAATTAAATACGTGTGAAAATAACAATGAAAGAGTGGGAAACAAGGCAAAATTTAATTAAAGTAGTTTTTAAATAAAAAGCTGTTCAATTATGTATAGGTATTATAGGTAACTTAAGTATGTGATAACTACTGTGAGCGTCAATATAAAGTAAACACATTCCTGTACATAGATTAATACCATTCCTGTAGTTCAAATAGCATTATTTGATATTTAACTTTAAATATACATATGAGCTGATTTACACTGTGTAAAATTAAGAAATCATAACAAATGTCTACATAAAATTCACACAAAACATAAATTTATTTTAAGCTTGATGAAGACATACATTAGACACATAATAAAAACTAATAAATAAAGTGGTTTAAATAACAATTGACTAGAAAATTAGCTTCTTTTCTAGAATATACAGCAAATTAAAATAAATTTTGTAGATTTTATAAATTAGCGGAAGTTATTTGTTATGTTAAAAACGTATGTTTTCATGTAGTTATTTATTTAAGTATAAAAACCCGAATTAAACTAATTACTTTAACTAGTTAGAAAAACTAAACACAATTTAAATTTATCAATAATTAAATTATAGAGAATTTAATTTATAAATATGACAAATTTTGGCTTTATTTTTGTTCGTTTAATGTGTCGTTCTGGTTAATAACGCACTCTTAACCTCGTTTACGTTTTTATTAAAAAAAAATGTATGTGTATTATTGTTGTTTTGTTTTAATTTAAATATGTATGTTTATTGAATTTTAAATGTGCTAAAAGTTTTTTCCAACAATCAAACTTTGTTAACTAATAATTGTTTTATTAGTTTGTTTAAAATTTATACCAGTCACACGTTTTTTAATGAGACAATATTTGTATAAAACAATTTGGTGCAAACTAGAAGAAAATGTCGCTAGAATTATGTCTACAAATCTGTTCATGATCTTGTGCGCGGAGAAAACGTGGCGATGTTTATGTTCTTAGTTTTCTTTGTTGGTATTTTTGTGTGAAAAATTCATTGGTTGGCAGACACGGTCGTGTGAACAAAAACATAACATCGATAAGAGTTCTTTACACTAGACAGATTTAAGTATGTACGTTAAAAAAATTGTTGGCCAAGTAAACAAAATGCATGTCTTGCCAGACGTCAATTATTCTAAATGATATTTTGAGAAATTCTTGATAATTATGACTTTATTAAAGTAAATTTTTAAAAACAATATTGAAAACAAGTTAAATAAAATAAAATTGAAGCCTTTATTAATATTTCTTATTTAAAATTTCATAATTTCTTAAACAAATATAAATAGTCAATAAAAAATGTATAAAAATTTGTGTAATAACCTACATACATACATATGTATGTATATTGAAATATTTATAAACACATATACATATATGTATGTCTGTGTTAAAAGTGTTAATTACAAGAAATCATACTAAATTATATTTTAACTAAGCTAAAGCTTGTAAAACTGTGGAAAATTGCTAATGATATTGAAATATATCAGTATTTTTCCTTAGTTGTTTTTGAATTTCTTTTGTATTTAATAATTTTAGCTTTAAAATATTTGATTAGTAACTGGAAATTTTATTAAATTTTTTCGTTAAAATAATAATAATAATGAAAATAAACAACAATAATTTATTACTTTATGCAAATTAGAACCGGTTACCGGCAAACCTAATTAATATTCCGACAAACATTCAACAGTACTGTTAAAATCAAATTAAATATAAAAAGTATCTTCACCTATAAAATAAAAAATTTCTTTTTACGTTTGAATTAAATGCAATTATTTGTTTAAATTGAACCAGATGACTAAAAAACACCCTACACAAGTTGTATACTGCATGTATAAGATACAGTGTTTGATTTCAATTTCACATGACAACTTTGGGTATATTTAAAGAACAATGCTTTGCAAAAAAAAGTAAACAAACAACAGCTGTTTTGGCTAAACCAACACCATGGTGAAATTACTTTACATAATTCCGTTCGGAAGTGGAATTAATTCGAGTTTTTGTTTCTATAGAAGAAGCAAAACTAAATTTTTTTTGGAATGAAACCACTTTTAATTTGCTATGTGAAATTGTAATTTTAAGCATTTCTAGGTTTCATTCCAAAGAAATGTTCGTTTTAATTTTTCTATAGAAGCCAATACGGTATTAATTCCACTTCCGAACGGAATTCTGTGACATGGCTGTAAATATTAAATTTTTGTTCACTTTTTGTTAAAATAAAAATATTTTTAATTTTGTGAGATTGGTACTTAAAGTTCAAATACATACAAAAAATGGAAGATCATAGATGAATTTATGAATATGATGCAAAACCAGTTAAACGGTTTGTTAGAACAGTTCATTATTTTATATTATCCATACCGATGCCATGTTAAATATTTGGTTAAATGATTCATAAATTAACAAATTTATAAATTATTTTTATTGAAAATTTGATGTTGTAAACAAAAACACATGTGTCATCTTGAAATTAAAAAATTGTATGTATACAAGAATGTTTGTAAACAATAGTCAGTTGTTTTTGACATTAAAAACATGAAAGCAAACACAAAAATACAATGTTGTTTTTGTTGCTTTTGCATTGTTGTAATCTTGATATCATTTTGTAAAGTAAAATTACACCATGACCAAAACATAAACAAAAGAAAACAATGAGAGAAAACAAAATGGCGCAACAATGAAATGGAAATAAAGCGTGATCCTTTTCGAGGTTGCCTACTTAAAAGAAAAAAAAAACACAGAAAGTTCAAATTTAATGGGAAATTTTTATTATCATTTGAAAAACATTATTTGGCATTTATTTTTTGAAGATTATGTCTATAAAAGTTTGTCGCAAATAGTCTATCCGTTGAGTCCAATTTTCGATGACTCATTCGATTATTTCGACTGGTAACTGGCGAATAACACGCATGATGTTTTCCTCCAAGACCTGAATCAAAGCGGGTTTGTCCGCATAAGCTTTATACTTTACATATCCCCCACAGGAAAAAGCCTAACGGTGTGATATCATACGATCTTGGTGGCCAATCGACCGGCCCAAAACGTGAAAGTATGTGCTCACCTAAGTGTTCTCTCATTAAATACATTGGTTGATGCGATGTTTGGGAAGTGGTGCCGTTATGCTGAAACCAAATGTAGCCGAGATCACGAGCTTCAATTTCACGCATCAAATAGTCGGTTATAATGGAACGGTCGCCATTTACGGTTACGTTCGCACCGGCATCATTTTTAAAGAAATATGGACCGATGATTCCACCAGCCCACAAACCACACCAAACCGTTGTTTTTTCTAGATGAAGTGGTAGTTCTTGCATCTCTTTAGGTTGCGGCAATTATGTTTTTTTTACATACCCATTGAGCCAGAAATGGGCCTCATCGCTGAACAAATTTTGTCTCAGAACGTGAATTTTTGTAATAAAATTGAACGATTTGTAAACGTTGTTGAGGCGTAAGTGAGTCTTTCCATTATGAAATGCCAAACAATACTAAACAAAAATAACATGACAGCATGACACGACTCACACGTGATCTGTCAAAAAAGGCTATTGAATCACCCTGTACAAAGTAAAGGTACGGTCACAATTGGCAAATATTTGCCGAAAAAGACGTAACCACTAAATAAAATATATTTGAACTGGTTTATTTATTAAAAATACTTCGATTATTTAGTACAAGACACAACAAATACATATTTAGTTTTATTTTATTTGATGCTGTTAAATCTGGCAAAACTCTTGTAAGGGTAAACAACGTCAAACAAATTTGTGCTAAAGTAACTAAAGAAAATTTTGTATATAACACAATTTTCTAAAGAAAATCTTGTGTATAACATAATTTTCTAAACAAAATCTTGTGTTTAACACAATTTTCTATAGAAATCTTTGCTATCGAAAACGTTCAGTATAACAGTATTTTCAAATCCAGTTGTTAACTTATCTGAAGAATTGCTACTTTATCAACTCAACAATTGAGCGATTCTTATTTTGAAAACACTTAATGACTTGTAACCTTGATTTCTGATCCGCTTAACCAGAATAACTGTGATTTGTAAGGAAATCGTTAAAATTTTGCTGCCACAAATTGTATGGTGTCAATAATTTGTCGCATTTAGTTAAACAACTTTATTATGTGTGGTGTAGCTCATTAATAAAATGCATAAATACTTTAGCGACAAGTTCGCCTATTTAAAACACGCACACGAAAAAAAAAATTTCATCTACAACTAAACTACCTGACGTCTTTGAGCCAAATTTATGGCGCCAAAACATGTTTAAACAAACTTGTTCAGTTTAGTTTAACTAAACAAGTTAGTAGTTGTTATTTTTTGCTAATTTTTTTTTGTTGCTGGAAATTCAGTTGCAAGTTCAACATAATTGCTTATAGACCTACATGTTGGCAAAGTCAGGTTTTCAGCACGTGCTTAAGCGAAATGCTACAAATAATAATAAACTAATAAAAAACAAATAATGAACAAACAAGTAATAAGTGTTGCCAATATAATGTTTCAATAAAATGTAAACAAATAATAAAGTTTAAAATTGTACTTATCAGATTAGACCTGTTTCATTTTTAAATGAGAAGGAATAAGATAAAAGATAATTTTCTCTTTCCTTCTCATTGAAAAATAACTTGACTTGACAGTCAGAACTGATGAGTGTGAAACAGGACTTAGTGTTAAAATTTTATTAAACTTATTAGCAACAATTTATTTAATAACCTCAACTAAATATAATTTCCCTAACAAAACCTACGGACTATTTGGTCAAACAACACTTTTCTATTGCCAACCATTAAACTGTTTAAACATCTACACGTTCGATTATTTTCCAACATATAGAGTGTAATGTGCCTGTAGTTTACATCTGATAAGCTTTGCCAATTGTACGTGAGTTTTCAATGTTTGTAAGTTGCCTATCATAAGCAATAATTGCTTCAATATCACTCTTTCATACATGGCAAATGTAGCTTTAAATTTATATAAATTAAAAAATTCTTTATTTAATTGCTTTTTTAGAGGAATTATCTATATTTTATATAATAAAATTCCGCTCAACACTTGTGTTAATACGAGTACGTCGGTTCTTTTTCTACTGCACTTGCTATTGACTACAATGATTTTGACATTAATTGCTGGTTGTTTATATTTTTTTTACTACAATTATAATAGTTTTTTTAGTATATCTTTTTTAGCACTTGTATTTATTTATCTTGTTACTTGAACTACATGACACTTAAAAAAACTATTTGCGTCTTTATTATTAATGAAATTAACAATAAATACAATTACTATAAGTATTTGTGAAAGTTAGAAATAAAATATAAATAACTTTCTTTAATTGTTACCAATTGTATTAGAAATGTGTTAGTTTATTGTCGAGCTTATCATCCCTATTTTATAAAATGACTTATTGTTTAGTTGCCAGAAAAAATCTTAATATTTCCACGGCTAAAACATAGAACCAAAACTTTAATGACACAATTTTCTATAAAAGATCTTCTGTATAACTAATTGCTTCAATCAAATAAAAAATAATAAGTACATATTTATTTATTTAAGAAGAAAAAAATTTATAAATTTACAAAATTTATAAAAATTTAATAAATAATCGATTATTCTTAGCAATAATCGAATAACCGGATAATACAAATAAAAAATAAGCAATTTCTTAATTTTCTACAACACAATTTCTGCAATTTTTACTTAAGTAAGTAGCGATTAATCGACTGGTCGAATCAGTAACCGATTACTCGATTAAGTCAAATGTAAAAAATTAAAAATTTAATAAAATTTTAAAACAAATGAAGTAAATTTTGTACAATTTTCTAGCATAAAAATAATCAATAAGCGATTATTCGTAACAGTAACCGATTAATCGTTAAAAGCAAATATAGAAAAATTAGCAATTTCGTATTTTTTTAAAACAAAAGAACAAAAAAAAGTTTATTTAATTTTTTTAAAATTTTAAACAAATTTAAATCGAATAATCGATTATTCGGTTATTTATTCAAATAATCGATTATATCAAATATAGAAAAACAACATTTATTATTTTCTAAAGCTAAAAAATAAAGAAATTTACAAAATTTAAAAAAAATATTGACGAATAATCGATTATTCGTAACAATAACCTTTTAATCGTTTCGTTCACATGTAAGAAATATGTAATTTCATATTGTTTTAAGGTAAAAGAACTAAATTTAATAAATTTTATGAAATTTTTAAACAAATTTTAAACAAAGCGAATAATCGATTACTCGAGTAAATAACCGAATAATCGATTAAACCAAATATACAAAAAAAAAACAATTATTGTGTTCTAAAACTAGAAAATAAAGTAATTTACAAAATGTATGAAAAAAAATTGGCGAATAATCGATTATTCGTGACAACAACCGATTAATCGTTTAAACCAAATGTTAAAAATAGGCTACTTCTTATCTTGTTAAAACAAAAGAACAAAATTAAATAATTGTTTTAAAAATTTTTAACAAATTAAAAGCGAGTAATCGATTATTCGTAATAATAACCGTTAAACCAAATCTTAAAAATAAGCAATTTCTATTGATTTTAGAACAAAAGAAATGAATTTAGTAAATTTATTAAAAATTTTAAGTATTTATAAGTAGCGATTAATCGATTATTCGTAACAATAACCATTTAAGCAAATGTAAAAATTAAGCAATTTCTATTGATTTTAGAACAAAAGAATTAAATTGAGAAAATTTTTTAAAATTTTTAAACTAAGGAAAGGCGAATAATCGATTATTCGTAACAATAACCGATTAATCGCTTAGGCCAAATATTAAAAATGAGCAATTTCTTATGTTTTTACAATTAATTGAAACAATTTATTTAACATTTGAAGTAAATAAACGTGTAAAACAAATAAAACATTGTAAATTTTTGGCAAAACCTCTAAACTCGCATCTCTTTTTTAAGATTGCTCTTAATTTCTCTTGATCTCTTTGGTCATACTTATTCTCAGCAGACTGAAAAATCTTCTTAATTTGTTTAATTTGAAAATGACACTCAAAATTTATTTGTTCAAATGTGGTGGCTGGTTTAGCAAACAACAGCAAATATAAAATCAAATTAATTTAAACAAAATTAGCTTAAATCCTAAAATTAAAGGCATTTTAAAAATGCGTTTAAAGAAATCTTAAGAAAATAATCAAAATGTTTAAACATTTTTATAAATTTAGATAAAATTATTATTATATTAGAAAAAAAATTACCATTAATAATTTATTTGCACTTTTTATCAATTGCACTACAAACGTAAAAAATCTTTTATAATTTATTTATGTGACGCTTTGGAAAAAACAATTTTATATAAAAACGACATGTGTACATTCGTATGTATGCCGTGTATAAACAGACTAAAATTAAATTAAACGGAAATTCTCAACTAAATGTAACGATTTTATTTATAATTGTTAACCCAGGCGTAACAGACTAGATTTTATTGGTTTAATTTAGTTATTTTTTTTTTCTTGTTAAATTTAATACCATTTTAAATTGCTTTATATTTTGCAAATGGCATACAAATTTATATTACAAAAATAAACATTTTAACAAATTAAAAATAATAATTTCAATTTTTTTTGGCAGTTTTAGCGTAAAAAATTTTATATATGTATTGAAATTCTGAAAACATCAATCGCGAGCTAAATAAATGCTTTTAAAGACAATTTTTTTTGTTGGCAAACAAAAACGATTAAACAAATCAAAGTCAGTGTCAAGGGTAACATTATTTATTATAACAAAATTTTTAAATAAATATTTAGTTAAATGAATATTAGATTTTTATTATTATGTAAAATAATTAAAGTTGTTTAATAAAATTTTATTTAGGTTTTGTTATTTTGAAACATTTTTTATTATGAAACTTAATATACATACATACTTTAACTTTACTTATTATGGTTTAGTTTACTGTTTTAAAATGATAACTTAATTAAAACATCCTAAAAGTATGCTTTACTTTTCGTAGTTTTCATTATTTGTTTTAATAACAGTTACTGTTGCTTGATTTACCATAGCATAATTTCTAGTATTGACATGTTTTCGTAACATAAACTTTAAAGAGCTTAACAGAGCTTGATAAATGTTAGTTATCTTTAGCATTGTTCTTGATTTTGTTGGTTTGATAGAGTGAAGATTTGAGAGCCAGTTAAAATACATATGTAGGGGTTTTCGCCATGTTAAATAAGGGGCTAGTGAGATAAGAAATAAATGTGCTTTTGAACAGAGTTATTGTATGAAACGAGCAATGAAATGAAATACATACCTATAAGAAATATGATTAATTAATAAAAAATATTAAGTTATATCTACATACATACATTTTAAAAATAAACGACACAAATATCCTATTTACGAGTCATTAAAATGTTTGACCAATTTGTGTAATGTTTGAGTATCTACATAAGTATATACAAAATAAAAGCTAAAACTTTTATCAAAATTTTGTGTTTAATAAATAAAACTTAATTGATTATTCGTAACCATAAATGCTTAATCGAATAATCTAAATAGAAAAATTGGTTTTTAAGAAATAAATTTACAAAATTCATTAATATGTATTTTGAAACAAATTAATGCCGAATAATTGATTATTCGTCACAATATGCGATTAATCGTTACAAGTAAATGTGACGAATAATAGTCATTGCTTATATTTTTACAACAAAATAAATAAATTTAGCCAAATTTAAATGGCGAATAAACGTTTATTCGTAACAGTAAACGATTAATAGTTTTTAAAAATTAATAAAAAAAAAACCGTTTCTTAAACTATTTGACACAAATGAAACAAATCTGCCAATTAAAAAAACTCGAAATTAAAAGCGAATAACCGATTACTCGAATCAACAAACTATTAATTTGTGGTTAATTTTGAAATTAAATGATGATAATCGATTAATCGAATAAATAATAAATCAATCGTTTCTAGCAAATATAAAACTAAGCAATTGCTTTTATTTTTAAAATAAATTAAACACTAACTGCTGTATTTATAAAAAATAAAGTAGGCTTGAAGTGTGCTTTAAGACAAAATTGTCTTACAAAATTTTCTTAAAGTACACTTGAAGTGTACTTTAATTTTTTATAAATACGGCAGTAAATCTATACAATTTATACAAAAGTCTTGACATGAATACGAAAAAACTGAAGAAGAAAAGAAAAAAACAACTATGAATAGAAATTAATGAAAAAATGATGATTACAGCAAAAACTTCGAACTACCAGAACTAACACTGGTTAAAGGATTGATGTTTGTCTGTTGACTGGCCGGCACCGCAGTGGTGCATGTGGTAGAACGCAAAGAATTCTGATGAGAGAAAGTGGGATTTCTCGAAACATATGTAAATTCAACAACCCAGGTTCGAATCCCAGTCAAGAAAAATTATCAAAATTTTTAATAATAAAATGTTTCAAGTTGTAATTCCTAACTTCAGTAAAAATAATTTAATGAAAATTAAATTTAATGAACTCAAGCCTGACTAAAAATTATCAAGAAGTAAAATTTATACAAAAATTTAAAACCGTATAATCGATTATACGAATAAATAACCAATAAATCGTTTCTAGCAAATATAAAAATAAAATAATTAAATAATCAATCCTTTCTATTTTTAGACGTAATTAAACAAATCTATACATTTTATACAAAATTTAAAACCGAATAATCGATAATTATAAATTTCATAAACTTTTACAACAAAAGTAATAAATTGCAATAAATGGCGAATAAACGATTATTCGTAACAATAAATGATTAATCGTATAATCTAAGAGTATCGAAAAACAATTTCTTATTATTTTTAAAGTAAAATAACTAAATTGATTCAATTAACTAAAATTTTTAGGCATAATATGTATAAAAAGCAAATAAACGATCTTAATAATTAAACAATTTCGATTAATTGCCAAATGTAGAAATTTGTTAGAAATAATATTTTTGTAATAAAAAAATAAATTTATTAAAATACTGCTTAAATTATCAAGTAAATAAATATAAAAGATATATTAAATAACCTAGTACTCAATTATGAAAATTAAAAATTTCTTATCTTTTCGCTTGTAAAAAAAATAAATGGCAAATTAACGATTATTCGTAACAATAATCGGCTAGGAATAATCGTTTACTCAACTATGTAAATTACAAATTTCTTATACAAAAATAAGAAATAAATCTTTAAAATCTATTATATGTTTGGATAAATAAATAACGAACAATCGATTATTCGAATAAATTATGGAATAAATAAAGGCAATTGTTTTAAAATTAAAATCTAATTTACTGCTATTAGCTGAGGAAAATGATTCATAATTACTAAAATTTCCCATTATTATAACAAATTTAACGCTTTCAACATTTTATAATTTTTTTTTTAATTATTTCCTGTCATTTTTATAGTTTGTTATATTTAAAATGTTTTTTTAATGCAATTTTATCGCTTGAATTTTATAGACATTTTTTACTGACAGTTAAAATTTTATATTTTTACTTCAAGTTGTCATAAAGTGTCACTAGGAAACTTCTTTTAGTTTGATAACAAACCAGCATTAAAAAATTTAAAAGAAATTATTAAAGAAAATTTTAAAGAAATTTAAAAAACAAAATTTCAACATAATATGTTCAAATTAAGAGTTTTCTTAATAAATATAAAGGGTGATTTTTTTAGCTTTTATCTTTTTGGCAACACTGGTTTAAACAGCTGACGCACGTTTCGTGTTTTTTATTTGACTGTCGAACATCTTCAGTTTGGTATATAATCTAACCATGAATCGTTTTACAAACGAACAACGCTTGCAGATTATTGAATTTTATTATGAAAATTCATGTTCGGTGCAGAAAGTGCATTTTGTCGGAAAATTGTGTTCAGCGACGAAGCTCATTTTTGGCTCAATGGGTACCGAAATAAGCAGAATTGTCGATTTTGGAGTGCATATCAGCCAGAAGCATTGCAAGACTTACCAATGCATCCAGAAAAAGTCACAGTTTGGTGTGGTTTATGGGCTTCTTCAAAGATGATGCGAATCGTAATGTAACTGTGAATGGTGAGCGCTACCGTGAGATGATATCCAACATTTTTTTGCCCAAAATGTAAGAGCTTGACTTGCATGATATGTGGTTTCAACAAGACGGTGCCACATGCCACACAGCACGCGCAACAATGGACTTATTGAGAGGGGAGTTCGGTGAACATTTTATATCACGTTCGGGACCGGTCAATTGGCCACCTAGATCGTGCGATTTAACGCCTTTAGACTATTTTTTGTGGGGTTATGTTAAAGCTCATGTCTATACAGGCAAGCCCGCTTCAATTGACGCATTGAAAGACAACATTGAAGCATTTATTCGTGAGATACCGGCCGAAATGTTGGAAAGAGTATGCCAAAATTGGACTAAGCGAATGGACCATTTGAGGCGCAGTCAAGGTCAACATTTGCATGAAATAATCTTCAAACATTAAATTATATGGACCGTACTATCGATTCAAATAAAGATTTCATGCATTTTTCTGAATTTTATGTGCTTTTTTTTTTTGGAAAAACTTTCCTATAGCTTTTAAAAAATCACCCATTATATACTATTGATAAAAAGCGGATTTCCTTATCATGTCATACCTCCATCTGACACCTAAAATTCATAAACAGTGTGTTGAATTATGATTTTCCTAATCTTAGAGTAAAATTCTTAACATTTTTATAAAATGCAGACAAGAATTATCAACATAACTACATAAGTAAAGAAATGTATGTACTCGTACATATAAATAGCAAACTTTAATATATTAAAAATTTGTGATAATAATTATATTTTACTACTAAACAATTTGAGTCATTTTTGCAGTTTTTATTTTTTGCTGTTATCTCCAGGGCGAATAAAAATGAATTATTTATCTATCTTTGCAAATGAATAATTTCTTGAAAATGTGATGTTAAACCAACAATGACTTAACGTGTTTAACTAACACGTTTTCTTTTAACTAACAATCATTATATTTACTTTTTAACGTATGACTAGTCAAATGCTATAGCTATTTAATAAAAATAAAATTCGCATAAAATAATACTCACGAGTTTAAAATGCTTAAGACAACAACAAATTCAGGATTTTTATTTTTATTATCGCTACAAACATCTTGTTAGTAGCATTTTAAAACTCGCATACAAGTATTTCAAAATACTTAAGATTCATTTCATGCCACTGTCACGAGTTTCAATGAGAAATATACTATATTGGTATAATTTTAAATTCCAAATTAGTTATAGGGGGGGTTAGAGAAACCAGGGAATGTTAGAGTATCTTATGAAAGTATTAAACGTGTGAGCAGTAGGAGCCAAAGTACGCACATATAAATTTATTTAATTCAAAAAATGCCGGTAATATTCCGTTGTGTAAAATACCATAACGCATTCATGAAATTCAAGCAATATCTACAGATAGAGTAACAAACACCGCACTAAAAATAAATTCTTAAGATATGAAGATATGAACAAAGGTAGTTGTTAGGGGGATTCGAGGGCGTGTTAGTAGGCTACATGTATGACTATGCAATAATAAGTATTAATAAAACTTATTATTAAATGTTGTTTCTAGATAAAAAAAAAAGTGTTTTGTAATAATGGTGATATAGATAAATAGATATTTATTTACAAATTAAGTTCAAGAGGGTTACCAGATGATGGGTTAGGAGGTGTTAAAGATGGAAAAGAAAACAATATAACAATTTAAGTAGAAAATAAATATTAATTAAAGAAACACAATTGTATATATTACTTACAAAATAAACAGAAATGAGTTTTATACTAAACTTAATGAAATTGGAAATTTAAAAAGTTGATAGAGAGTAAATAACTTATACTTAAATAAAAATAAATGAAAAGTTCTTATTATTTCGCCACAAAAGAAAAAAATTTAAAATTTTATAAAAATTTTATGAAAATCTAAAACAAATAATCGATTATTCGTAACAATACTCCAATAATCGTTTATCACAAATATAAAAAAATAAGTAATTTTTTATAGTTTTACAACAAAAGAATAAATTTAATAAATTTTTATAACAAAAAATAAACATCGAAAGATACCAAGTTGTTGGTGTTATTTCTAGCAATAAACGATTAATCCAATAATTAAAAATTTAATAAATTCCAAATAATTTATTAGGCGACTAGCCATTTATTCCTAACAATAAACGATTAATCGAATAATTTGGAAAAAAGAATTAAATTTACAAAAAATATTAAAATTTTTTAGTAAATTAAGGTAATCGATTCCTCAACTAAAAAAAATTACCAAATTCTTTTTATTTCCTAACACAACCATAAATTTTAAAATTCTTTTAAATTGTTCAAAAAAAAATAAAGGGTCAATAAACGATTATTCGATTGAGTAAACGATTAAACGAATAATATTTAGTTTTAAAACGGACTTTTTTTTTTAATTTTTAAAATAAAAGAAATATTAATCAAATATTTTTAAGCAAATATGAAATAAATGGGAACAATCAATTATTCGTAACACTTAAAATCACCAATTAATCGAATAAACTCCACTCAACTATGAAAATAACTAATTTCTTAGTGCTTTCGAAAAATATTAAATTATTTAAAATTTGTTGAGTAAATAAACAGCGAATAATCGATTATTCATAACCATAATCGATTAATCGTCTCTAATAAATGTAAAAAATTAAGCAATTTTTTATGTAACTGCAATAAAATGTACCAAATTTTGAGAAAATTAAAAAAATAAATAGCGAATAATCGTTTATTCGAATCACTTTTCAATCGAATGTTAATCGATTAATTCAAGTGCAAGAAAACACATTTTCAATTATGTAAGAAATAATTATACAGTATTTAATAATATTTTTAAGTAAATTAATGGCGAATAATCGATTATTCGTAACATTAATCGAATAATCGTTTCTAAAATATGTTAAAAATTAGCAATTTCTTAAATTTTTACAACAAATGAAACAAATCAATTAAGTTTATAAAAAAATAAATATTAAAAAAGCGAGTAAACGATTATTCAAATAAATAAAATATTAATCGAATAATTTAAGTTAAGAATTAAATTTTTTTTTTTTTTTATATTTTTTTGAAAACAAAAGAAAATTTATCAAATTTGTATAAATTGTAATATGATTACATAACGAATAATCGATTCGATATTCGAATCATGAAACGATTAAACGATTAATATTTCTATAATAAAAATATGAAATTTTAAACATTTCTATATAAATAACAATTCAAATTAATAACCGAATAATAGTAAAACTAAAATATAAAAAACATATTAAATTTATTATGTTATACAGTGGTGGACACGTGTATAGTACACTGGAGATCTGTTGTTAATTAAAGCAATTAGTTTATGTTGTTCGTGTTATTAATTTGTTGCATTTCGGTAGTTTTCTTTTTAGAATACAATTACCCAAAAAAAAAACTCTGGACAGTAATTTAGCACTAAATAAAAATTGTATTTTCAAAAGAGAAACAATAAAATTATTAATTCTAATCCTAATATTAAGTAGGATATCCTCTGTTTTTAACTAAGTATAAAATAGCGTGTTAGTTTTAATTTTATTTAATATTGTAACTTTTATTAAATTATGCTATGAATTGTGAATTTATGTTTTTGAATTACAAATAAATTAGCAAATTAATTTTATGTATTCAAACTATTTTTAATAATAATTTATTATTAATACATGGTATTAATTTGTTGGTAATTTTCTTTCTTTTTAGGTAAAAATATGTGAAAATAATGGTAGTAATTAAACATACATATGTATGTATAACTCATGGGGCAGTAAGTATTTAATAATATTCTGAAAAACATAGTCAAGAAGTAGCCTAAATTTAGTAATTTTAAGTTTTTAACAGGTTTGAGAATCTACAACAATTTCAAATTTTTTTACAAAAATTTCTTATTATTATTTATTTGACCTTTTTTATATTAGTAATTGTTCAATCTTAAGGTCTTTTTTAAAAAAATTTAAATTTTTATTTTCAATATTTCGCTACGTCTTCTTGTAAGCTTCTTCAGGAAAAAAATTTTTTAATATTTTTTTTTTTCAGGAAAAATTTTTTAATATTTTTTTTCTTGAAGAAGCTTATAAGAAGACGTAGCGAAATATTGAAAATAAAAATTTAAATTTTTTAAAAATAGACCTTAAGCTTAGTGCTCTTGTTTTTATTTCACGAAATTGTGAACAGTGTTGCCAGAAAATTAATTTCAAAATATGCTAAAACTTGAAAAACTAAATGTTCTATAGAAGAAAAAATAAGTGCTAAATTTTTTCAATGTAACAATACAATTTTTATTTCAAATGTTACAAATATAAATTATAGTTTTTTTTTAATTTTGTTTATAACAATTGTTGACTTGTTTTAATAGATTACATTTCATATATTAATTCAAAAATTTCCGTATTCATTTACTTAGCACACCGAAAGAAATTTAGTTGAAATATTAATAGAAGTTATTTTTTATTTTCCCAGAAGTATTTTTTTGAGTAAAATACTAAAAATTTTTTAGAGAGAAAAAATTTTTTTATCAAGCAAATTATGCTAAAAAGCATTTAGCATAAGTTTTAAAAATTTCAATGCATTTTCGAGAAACAAAATGCTAACTCTATCACTCAAAGTGCTAAAATGGCAACACTGATTGTGAATAACTCATCGCACTCACTCTCTTCCCCACACACCAACACAAGCACAAATATTTATTTTACTTAACACTTGTTGTTGCCTATACATATGTAGGTATTTGTTGTTGTTTTATATGAATTTGTGGTATTTTTTTGCTTTTGCTATCAGCCGATTTACACGTGAGCATTTGCTCGTATCAAATACACTCACACGCGTTTGTTGGTGTTTGCATACATATTTTTTTTATGGATTTTGTGGGGCTACAAAACAAAAACAAAACACTCGTACATACATATATGAAGAATAATACAAAAACCAAAAACAAACACACAAAAATAATATAAAAATAAAACAATTGTGATAATAAAATGTGCACATTTTGTGATTTGGCAAAAACGAAATACTTGTAGAGCAAAACATTTTATCAATTGATCGATGAGATATCGGTAGGGGGAAATCGTTTTAGACTTATGTAGACGTCAATACAAAATAATAGCTGAACTTTTGACTTTGAATAATGCTGAAGTTAAAATGATTACTCATATGTATGTATGTATGTATGTACATACATATGGAAGTAATGAATCAAGGCTAGGGTAGGTATCTTAAATATGGAGGTACAGTGTAGTTAATATTAAAATTATATTTTAGTTTATTGTAAAATTTAAAAAAAAAATAGGTATAAATTTGTTCTGGGTTTTAATGGAACTTTTTATTAGTCTAGATTAAAAATCTTGATTATTGTGTTTTGCTTTATAATTTAAGAAATTTTATTTAAATTTTGTTTTACTTTGTTTACTAAGTATAAAAAAATAATTAATTACTGAGAATGATTTCTTGTGCTCAGAAATATAAAGATTTCTGACGCAAATTAGCATATATTCTAATTTATTTTTATAAATTTGCTCATGTTTTTTTTATTCAAATAAAACAAAAAAATTTTGTTTTAAGTTTTGTTTTATTTTATTTATAAAAACATATAGCAATTAAAATTAACTACATACACTTTACAAAATTTGTTTTAACAACCAAAAAAAATACTACAACTAAAATGTATTTATTTCCGTTTTTATGTGATATTTTTAGGAAAATGTTTCTGTAATTTATTGACATGACACATGATTGAGTTTGGCAACTCAAGGTTGCAAATGTGCATAATTTTCCTTTTTTTTTTGATTTGTTTATGGCTATTTTGAAAATTTACTCAACACTTAAATGATCAATTATTGTTAAAATAAAAAAAAAACATGTAAAGAGTATTACAACCTACCTACAACCTTTATTAAATTTTAATATTTGAAGGTTAAATTTTCGACAGCAAGTTGGCAACACTTGAAAATTGTTATGCAAAGAAAAGTGCTTAATTAAGTTTGTTGTTTATATGTACATACTATGAGC
Source organism: Bellardia bayeri (assembly GCA_950370525.1). Lineage (NCBI taxonomy): Eukaryota > Metazoa > Arthropoda > Insecta > Diptera > Calliphoridae > Bellardia > Bellardia bayeri. The sequence goes on along the minus strand of OX493268.1, from coordinate 16,693,514 downwards.
CTCAAAAGTGAGTAAACACAACAAATTATTTGATTTTTTTAAGATAATGAAAATCCTAATATCTATCCATCGATTGAAATTTAAAAGTTTCGTTTTGTTGGATATTTGGTTGAATAATAGATTCGGTTATGAAAAAAATTTCAGTTGAACTATAATGCTTTTCATAATCTTAAAAAAATCAAAAAATTCACTGGTGCTTACACACTTTTGAAGCTGTGTGTATATTTGTCTAATTTATGTGGTTATAAGAGGCAATTTATCATATGTATATTTAAACTAAAATTTCCCTATGCAGAAAAAGTACCATAACTGTGGCATTTGTTAAGTATTTTTAGATCTAGTTGGTTCATTTTATTTAGAATAAATCGGGCCTTTATAAAATGTTTTAAAATTGAAGGTATTTCAAACAAATATCAAATAATTCAAATATCCCTGTGCAGAAAAAGTACAACAATTTTGCCATTTGTTAAACAATTTTAGAGAAAATTAATTTATTTTATTAAAAATAAATGAGGTTATGTTTTAAAATTATAATTATTGACATTTCAAACAAACTTTTTCAATTTATGGCTTGCGAAGTGAAACATTTTCTACAATATTTATTTCAATTTAAATTTGCTTTCTGCGAAAAAGTACCATTGTAGGGGAAGTTAACTTATTTTATTTACAATAAATCGGGCTTTCATTAAATGTTTTAAAATTTTAGACATTTCAAACAAAATTTTTGAATTCTAGATCGCTGAATTGGAAAAATATTTTTATATATACATTTCAATTTAAATTTCCTCATTTCGAAAAAAGGCCAAATTTTGGGGTAGTTTCAAAATTGGGTATGTAAAATTTTATGCACTTGTAACACAAAATTAACAAAGTTCTATAAAGTTTTAAAAATAAAACTTTAGAATTTTTACTAATTTTTTTTTAATTTCAAAATTTTTTCTTGCTCTCCTAAACGTTACTCAAACACTTAAAATTGGGCTCTAAAAATACAACATTCTACAAAATTTTATAGAAATACCCAACAATTTGTTTCACAGTGGCCCTAAAACAGAAAACATTCACAAACGTTTCTGTCTAAATTTAAACGAGATAGAGAAAATACGTTATATAACTCTGACGTTTTGCCAGGAAGGGTTAGGTCAGATATTAACTTAAGACAAGACAAGACACGATTGAATGAAATTGAGTCATAACAAAAAACGAGCCAGAAATTTTTGAATGAATGATTTTCAAGAAAACACAACGTGATCAAGTTGAAAGAGATTTTTTTTTTGAAGAGATCTTTAAACAAACATTATAAAACAAAAACGTCTACAAACTGTTATCAGCTGATTAGGGCAATGGCGTAAAAATAGCTTAATAGTAATAATAAAAAGAAACTATAGAGAGTGTTGGTTTTTTTAAAGAAAAATCATAAAAGGGAAGGGGCTGGTAAGGGGGGGGGGGGTGGTTTTGCTAGTGGCATTTTCTTTCAATATATTTGTTAGTAAAGACATGTTTTTTAAAATTGTTTGCTTACGTCTTTAGCAAATATCTATAAAATAGTTAAATTTTTTGTATTAAAACTAAAATTTATAATTATACAATAATAATTCTAACTTATTTAAGCTAAAATATTAAATAATTGTTTAGCATTGTAAAAATTTAAAAAAAAACCTACTCATGTCAATGGACTTTCATCTTTAAATACAATAAATTTTGTTGTTTTCTTAAATAAATAATAAAATCTAAACTATACTAAAAAATATCTCGTGACTTTGAACTAAAATATATGTATGTATAAATACCCCTACATATACACACCAATATACATTTCTAACACATCATGTAGCTAGCCCACCATCCATTGATTCATTCCCTCATCTAGCTAGCAATCTCACAGCTTAAGTGCCCATTCGATTATTTAAATTTGAAATCAACCCAAAGCAAAAAAAAAAAAACGCAAACATTAAAAATTTTCAAATAATTTTATGGAATACTAGTTTTTGTTGTTGTTATTTTTATTTTTTTGCTAAATCTGCCCGCCAACAACACATGTTTTAATAAATTAAATCAAAATCATTAAAAATAAAACTTTCTGATTTGATTTTTTTTAATATATACATACATATGTATGTATGTACATATGTGTATAAATTATAATATCAGTAATTGGAAACAGTTGACAAAAAAATTTGCCAAATTCAATCATTAAATTTTGAAAACAAAACTTAATATACTTATGCAAGCAACTGAATAACAAAAACTATTTTAAAATTTTAGTTTTTAACATTTATTTCGCAAACAATATTTGACTTAAAAAAATAGTCTCAAATCTTTAACTGTTTAAAAATTGTTCGGCCTTTAAGTTTATAGTTATGTTTGAAACATACGTTATTTAAGTAATTAATAGAATAGCTAAATTATTTAGAATAAACCAGTGCACATTTCAAATAAAAGTTTTCAAATTCATAAACTTTAAAGTTGTTATTTAAAATTCCCTATTTACTAAAAGTACCACAACTTGGGCATTTCTTAAGCAATTTTATAGAAATTGAACCTAATTTATTTAAAAAAAAAAACCTAAATTCCATAAAATGTTATAAAATTTTACACATTTCCAATAAAAAAAATTCTAAATTATAGCCTTTAACAAGAAAAAATGTCTACCATATACTTTACAATTTAAATTTCCCTATTAAGAACAAGTAAGAAAGTATAGTCGGTCAAGCCCGACCATATAATACCGTACACCCAATATATGTACATATAACAGTTTTTCAGAAATGGGCGTTATATGAGAGATATGACTAATGACCGACCATATAATACCCTACACCCAATATATGTACATATAAAACAGTTTTTCAGAAATGGGCGTTATATGGGAGATATGACTTATTATGGACCGATCATCCAAAAATTTAATGTTATGATTTCTGTGAATATAAATATTATATGTGTTAATCTTTATCTCGATACAAATACTTTTTAAAGATTTATGGGGGTTAAATTGAATTACGGATTGGACCGACCATTATAAAAATAGGTATCATTATTTCTGTATATAAGAAACATATTTGTGCCAAATTTTATTTGGATACCAAAATTTTTAACAAATTTATGATCGTTATAGTGAATTTCGAAAGTGGGCCTTATATGGGAACTAGGACTAATTATGGACCGATCATAATAAAATTGTACCGTATTATTTGCATACATATGAATTATATTTGCGTTAAATATTATTTGGATACCAACATTTTTGAGAGAGTTATGCTCTTTAAAGTGATTTTCGGAAGTGGGCCTACAAGTAATTATGGACCGATCTGCACAAAATTTGTAGATGTGATTTGGCTCATTTACCATTATTTGGATACTTGCATAATTCAAACATTTATGATCGGTAAACCCCAATTTCGGGAGGACATTTGTATGGGGGCCAGGTGAAATAATGTACCGATTTCCACCAGTTTCAATCCCATCCATCCTTGGGACGAAAAAATATCACATACCAAATTTTGTCGAAATATCTTCAAAATTGCAAGCTTTACATGGACAGCCAGCCAGACGGACGGACAGACGGACGGCCATCGTTAAATCGACTCATAAAGTGATTCTGAGTCGATCGGTTGGGCGTTGGACCAATATTTCTGGGCGTTACAAAAATGAGCACAAATCCAATATAAACTACCCACTATTGTGGTGTAGAGTATAAAAACTGCCAGAACTTTGACATTTGTTAAGCAATTTTAGAGCAACTTGACTTAATATATTAAAAAGAAAACAAACATTCAAAAACTGTTTTCAAATTTTACACATTTAAAAAAAAATTCAAAATAATTGCTGTTAAAAATTTGTACAAAAGGCATGTTCATGTATATTTCCCTATTTTGAAAAAGTACCACATATTTCACTTTTGTTAAGCAATTTTAAAGAAAATTAACTTATTTTCTTAAGAAGAAATCAGGCTTGCATAAAATGTTTTAAAATTTTATACCTACATTTAGAACAAAATTATCAAAATTTATGGCCTTTAAAATAGAAAAAATTTTACAATATACATTTCAATTTAGATTTGCTTTTTTAGAAAAAGTACCACAACTTTCACATTTATTAAACAATTTTACACAAATTTAACTTATTTTCATTAAAATTAATCAAGCTTTCAAGAACCGTTTGAAAATTGTTATAGTTTCAAACTAAATTTTCTAATTCATTTAATTTAAAAATTAAAATTTCCCTTTTTAGAAAAAGTACCTCTCTCTGATTAATTTTGGGATAAAAGAGCCGTTTCATATCTATCTATATATATAAAAATTAAATGGTCCATGTATGTAATGCCATCACGTGAGAACGGCTGGAGCGATTTGGCTGATTTTTTATTCGATTCGAAATTCTCGGGAGATGGTTTGTAAAGAAAAAGAAATTCAATAATTTTATGTAAAACTCGGAAATTTTAAGTTTGTAATATATTGCCTCCTTTTCACTTCTCATTTTTCTTAATAAGAGTCATCTTTGAAGAAACTTGAAGAACTGACACCAAAGCCTCCTTTTCATTCATAATTTTTATATTTACAAACATATATTTATTTAATTTTAATGTATTTATTGCAATGCTTTAGGTTTAGTTTGCCCATCAGGAGCATACACATATACACGGGATATTAACCTTGAGCTTTGTTAACAGTCATCGCAAAAGCTAACCGAACAGGAAAAAATTGTTTAAAATCGAATGGTGAATATGTTGGTAGCATTGAATGCGTAGCAAAAGTACATCTGTACTTTTATATTTTCCTGTTATAATGGTCGCTTCTACTAAATTATTTCTCAGTTTTTTTACTGCAAGTCGAGTGCCATTGCAAAGCCGTGGTGATCGATATACGCAGTAAAATAATTGGCACTCCAATTTTAAGTTGTAGCACATGTGGCGGAAAGCCTGGCACATCGAGTGGATTTAAGGACTCAACAGAATAATTAACGGCCTTACGGGTTGTTTGATTGATTTGACGCATTTCAAAGTGATATTCATCTTCTCCATATGGAAAAATAATAGGATACTGAAACGCGTTATATGAGCGATCCATTTCAGTGGGCGAGGCCATGTCCCTTTGTCCACATTTATTATTTCGTAAGAATATCCTATTGTGAAAATTTAATGACGATCGGTCCAGTAGTTAAGACTATATATTTAATTTTCATAAAATGGGGCGTGGTCCAACACACTTTTCTACTAGTACGTATTCCTAATTATGCCAATACCATGTGTACCACATATCATTGACGTAGGTCAAAAAATTCCCAAAATATGTTGATTTAAATTTTTGGATTATCTGGGCGGTGCCAGCCCCGTTTGTACAATCAAAACTTCATATAGCCTATTATTCCTTCCAGAGTCACAGTAACATGCTGTGAAAATTTCATTAAAATCGGCTCAGCCGTTTTGGAGTACATACATTACATACATACATTCATTTTTATATATATTGATAGAAGATAGATAGATATAGATTAAAATATATCTTGTGTTATCGAATGATGTAAATATCTTCGGAACTATATAACCGATTGAAGAATTTGATATCTCGTTTTGAAAACCATGACAACAGCTTTCAAAAAAAAAAATAAAAAATAATGTATGTATATATGTATATGTCATTGGTAATGCAATATGAAAAATAGATTTTTCCACGCCCCTCCGTCCGCAGACCGAAAATCAAAAATCAGAGTTCACAGTGCCAGCCGCCTGAATATTCTGAAGATTCCCTGAAAATTTCATCAAAATCGGCCCAGCCGTTTTGGAGTCCATACGTTACATACATATGTACATACATACATACATACATACATCCTATTTTATTGTATGTATATAGATACAAATCATTATAAATTAAATACCGAGCGAAGCCGGGGCGGCGGTCAGCTACTTTATAATAGAACTTTATTTGTTATTTATTTAAACATTTCTTTTAAAAAAAACTATTTTTATAATAAAAATTTGTTTTTACTCTTTTTTTTTGTCACGAGTTTGCCAAATTTTTAATTTACTTTAATTTAATTTATGAAATAGTTAGGTACGCATTTTCACATTAATTACTCCCAATTGCAAAAGTAGTTAACAATACCTCAAAAGTTTTATTAACAATTTCAATCACACCTTAAAATTTAATAAACATTTTTATTGTTGTGTCATTTTTTAACACAACTACTTACACTTTAGTATAAAAAAAAAACCAAGTACAAACCTCCCCAAAAAATACAGTTTTGTAGAAAACTGCGTCAATGGAAAGAAACCAAAAAAAACGAAAAACGACAATACCAACTTCCCTTTTTACTTTTCACTCAAAAAGCACAACAAAAGCTTTTTCAAAATTACAACAATAATATAACAAACCCTAATAAAAACACACGAAACAGCTAAAAGCAACCGGGCCCCCTTGACTGCCCCTGTGTAAAACGTACTCACATACACACACACACAATACACTTGCTGTACAACAATTGAACTGAAAAACAACAACAACAGATCGTTAAAGAACAACAGCAAAAAAGCGACTAGACGATAAAAACTTTAGCGTAACCGATAGACAAGTGTCAGTTGGTCTATAGAACGCGCGCGCCAAATAGCAAGACAACAAATTGAAAAATTTAAACTTTTCTTTTAAAAACTAATAAATTCAATTTACAAAAATATACAAATTTTTCAACAACAACAAAAAAAATTGCAATCAAGCGAACATTACAAGCAACTACAACAAGTTTCAAAAAAAAAAAAAGCATTTCCGTAAAATTACGACGTAGTGGAGAGGAAACCGACAACTACAATAACAATTTCAGAAGAACAAGCAGCAACAACTAATAATAAAAATAAAAATAACGAAATAACGAAATAACGAAAAAAAAGCAAACAAACAAACACAAAAGTTAAAGAAAAAAAGCACATTTCAGTTTAAAAACTAAAGCATTTTAGAAATTCTTTTGAAAATATTGAAATTAGTTGAAATAAAATCATTTGCGGCGACAGTAGTAAATGACAAAGCGCACAAAGACAATAAAATTTAAATAAATTGAAAACGTAACACCAACAACAACAACAAATAATTTTTATTTTAACAACGACCATTTTGAAAAACTAAATTTTGCTATAAAATAAAAAATGTTGAAATTTTTAAGAACTTTACGGTAGAACATGAAATGGTTTAAACGTGTGCGTAAAAAGTTTTTTTTTAAACAACAACTACAACAACAAAATAAAATTCTCTAAATAAAATTTATAAAATTAGGCGTTTTAATTTCAAACGTCCAAAAATTTTAAATCAAAACGTAAAAAACCGAAATTTCATTTCAAAACTAAAAATACGCTTATTTTTCAAAATACCTTGTGTTAAGTGTTAACTATAAGTTTACACACACATATATATCATAAATTAAATTAAATTATCTTAAATATACAAATTAAATTTACAAAAAATGCCTGCTAGACGTCAACCAGAAAACCGTGAACGTAACGGTCATGTCCTGGTGTGGGATCAAACTAGTTTTAATGAGATCTTCGAGGAAAATCGTCCAAAAGGTGATTTATTTGTTACATATATAATATTTTCTAAGTGTTTTTTTTTATATAAACATAGATTATAAATTAAATTTTTTCACGTGCTTTTTGCTTTAAATTTACAACACAAACATATTTCTATTGTGCAATAGCCAGTCTAACATTCACTTGTGTATCACATACATATAGAAAATTAAAAATTGAGGTTTGTGTGTGTGTGTGTGTGTGTAAAAACTAAACTGAAACGTGAAATGCTTTCAATATCGGTAATAAAAATCAAAATTTTTTAAGAAATTACAGCTAAAACATTTCAAAATGGCAGAGTTTTTGTAAGAAACGAAGTTTATTGCAACTTTATAAAAGTTTAAAAGGAAATTTTTAATTTTTTAAATTAAGAAAAAATGTATTATTTCCAGAACTATCTAGTTCTAGAAGCAAACATACAGTCAGTACTAATTCTTGTTTGGCATTGGGATCAATGATTTTTGCTTAAAATTGTCAACTCGAGAACTGGTTCTAAAAAAGCGTTGCTGAACTAGCATACGTTATTTTAAGTGATTCTTACTCAATGATTATTGCTTGATATTAACAATCTTTTAACTAGTTCTAACATAGTCTGATTCCTAGGAATTGTTCCAGAACTAGTTCTTGTGTCAGTGGTTTTTTGTTTGAAATTGTCACTTGTCAATTAAAACTGATTTAAAGAAGCTAAATATGTATAAAAGTTTTTTCAAGCGATTCGTAAAAGCCGTTCTAGAACTAATAAGGAACTAATAGGTTAGCTGAAACAGGCAGACTTGGTTTCATTTCGCCGGTCCCTTTGTGTTGTTCTGAAAACATAAAAATGAGCTAGACAGAGGTATAGAATTGAAAGCTAGATATAAAAGATGGAGACAAGTAAGAAAAGAAGATTACGGGTCTGTAGAGTTACAAAAATATGGAGTAGGTTGCTGCGAGTCAATTTAAAGAACAAATAATTCCACTGTAAGGGGTTTATGTAGCCGATAGCGGTATCCAATAGCTATTTTTAATTAATCTCTAATTTCATATATGATATTTTTCGAAAGACTATTAAAGGATCGTTGCCCTAAAACATATTATGTAATTATTACTCTTTCGTTATGACAGCTTCTGCAAAAGTCAAGAACCGTTTGAAAATTGTTATAGTTTCAAACTAAATTTTCTAAGTCATGGCCGCTGAAGTGTATAAATTTCTACAATATATTTTAAAATTAAAATTTCCCTTTTTAGAAAAAGTACCACAACTTTGACATTTGTTAAACAATTTTAGAAAAACTTAAGTTATGTTACACAAAATAAATTAAGCTTTCAAAACTGTTTTAAAATTTTACACATTTCAAACAAAAATTTCAAAATAATTAATGCCAATGTCGAAAAAATTCTCCAATATTTATTACAATTTAAATTTCATTATATCGTAAAAGTACCACAACTTTGACATTTGTTAAGCAATTTAAGAGAAATTTAACTCATTTTATTTTAAATAAATCAAGCGCTTAAAAGCTATTTTCAAATTCTACGCATTTCAAGCAAAATTTTCTTAACAAAGCCTTCAATGTATAACAATTTCTAAAAAATACATTACAATTTAAATTTCCCTATTTAGGAAAAGTACCACAAGTTTGACATGCAAAAGTCATTGTAGCGAAGATCTAGCCTTCTTGCGTGGTTGCCAATATCCCTTAATAATGCCATAGAACTGGTACTTTAAAAAAAAAAACTATAAAAGTATTTGAGAATCACAATAGAGTTCACATGAACTAATTCCAGTAGTAATTGCGGCATAACTAGTTCAAAGATGTCTTTAAGGATTCTGAGCTTGATATTTTAGAACAAGTTCCGTAAATCTTTCTGATTGGTTTTAATTTTATTAACTTTCATAAAATTTAAGGCCAAATTTTTTAAACTTTCAATTTAATAAGAAACTGAAAAGTTTCAAAATTAGGATTTTATTTTATCACTATTTTGATAGTTTTTATATTTTTAACTAAAATATATTGAAATATTGTGCAAATGAAAGTAATTTCTGAAATGTTGCAGACTTTGTACAAAACTTTAAAATTTTAAACTTAAAGTTGGCAATGCTTAATTCAAAAATAGCTCAACGTACAAAAATATTCAAGATCTTATTTCTTCTATAACAAAATATTTTTAAAACATTTCTCAGGGACTTTAAAAGTTTGTAGTTGGCAATGTAAATTAAAAAGAGGTAAAATAACAATTTGAACGTAAATACAAATTAAATTTCATTTTGTGATGTTTCAAATTTTAGAAATATCACAATTTTTTAAAACTTCAACGAGTTACCACTTAAAGTTGGCAATGAATAAGTCAAAAATTATCTTAATCCTAAAAAAATTTTCTAGCTCTGGATTTTTCTAATCCAACTTATTCCAGAAAGTAAATTTTTAAACAGATTTTATGGATTTGAATATTTGGAGTTGGCAATGCGACTTAAATATTGGTAAATGTCCCCATTTTTTTTTTATAGTTTTTACTAAATTATAGTTAAATACAATTTATAATTAAAATTTTAATGTTTTAAGCTAAAAATTTAACTCGTGTTCGAAAACTACAAAATTTTCCTCTTCAAGTTGGCAATGCTTAATTTAAAAATTTGCCTAATCTTCAAAAATCATCTAGATTTGCAGTTTACTACACCAATATAGTAAAAAAATTAGATTTTGAAACATTTTCCATGGATTTGAATATTTAAAGTTGGCAATGCGATTTTTTGATTTTGTTAATTTACAAAAATTTGGCCTATTTTTAATAGCTTTAACTAAAATAAACTTAATTATAAATTCAAACCTATACAAATTTTACACATTTTCAAAAACTATAAGATTTTCCTCTTCAAGTTGGCAATGCTAAATTCAAAAATTTGCTTAATCTTCTAAAATCATCTAGATCTGCATTTTACTACTCCAATATAGTCAAAAAATTAAATTTTGAAACACTTTCCAAGGATTTTTATATTTGAAGTTGGCAATGCGAATTTTTCAATCTTGTTAAAAACCAAATATTTTCCTTATTTTTAATAATTTTAACTAAAATTTACAAGGTTTAAAAATGTTTATAAGGAACTTTATGAAAAAATTCACAATTATCTCTGAAAATTTGTATTTTGTGTAAACTGTGATTAGTTTAAAATTAACAAAAATTCTATTTTTATATAAAACTTTGACCTGTTATTATTATCAAATATGTATACCAAAAAAAAACAAATTATGACTGTCTCTCAAAGTTATACAAATTATAAGTGAATATATGGCAATTAAATAAAATGTTTGTGATTATCTAGGGGAAAATTTTTCAATACAAACAAACAAACAAACGTCAGCAGTTGTTTTGCAAAATAAACAATTTTATTAATTATATAAAGAAAACTATTCCATTTTCCAGCCCTACTTCAATAGGCAATAGACGATAATGTTAATTCAACAGTTTATTTAAATAATGTAGAAAAATATATTTCCATTTTATTGAAATGACAGTTTAATTAAAAATTTTTATATCAATGTGACATTTAAACAAAAATATCGTTGACAGTGTTGATGAAATTTATTACACATAAATCATGATAATTTAATTAAAACAAAAAAAAATCGTTTAAAATGTTATTGATCAATAGAAAAAAATAACAGGGTTTTTAAGTTATGTTTATTTAAATTGAGTTGTTAACTTTTAAAAGTTAAGGACTGTTAGCTACACACTTCAAATAAAATCACGTGTCACATATTTTTAGTATTTTAGTTTTGTTAAAAAAATTTTATAACAATTGTATTAAACTGACAATTAAATAAAGAACGTTACGGAGTTTTGAAATTTTTTATTAATTTTATTATAATAAAATATAATAATAATTTTTTATTAATTTCAAGTTATTTTTGATTTAAAAACTTTGCTTACCTCCCAGGTTCACGTGTCTCATGTCTTGTAGTTGGCAACATTTCGTAATTATTTTCTTTATTTAAACGGAAATTGCTAATTTAAATACATGTTTTTTTTCTTTATATAGGTATTTATAACAGCTTGTAATATTTATAAAAATTCTTATTTATTTCAAGCAGACATTTACTGCCGTATATAAAAAAATAAAGCAGGCTTGAAGTGTGCTTTACGACAAAATTTTCATACAAAATTTTCTTAAAGTACACTTGAAGTCTACTTTAATTTTTTATAAATACGGCAGTTAGTCAGCACTATTTGTTATAATAATTGCATTTAGTAACGTATAGTGGTGGACTTATAATTAGAAACGACTTTTCAGCATATATATTTGTTTATAAATTTTAAAAATAAAATTCAATGTAAAGCGTCTTCTTACTGTATTTGTATTTTGTACAAGTGAATTGCACCAAATACCATTTTTCTTTTTTTGAGCAAGAAAACTTTTGTGCCATAGCCGATGTTGAAAGTTTTTCATTTTGGCAACACTGCACAATTAATTGTCTCATTTCTGAAGTACATGACTTGTTTTTGGCCATTTTCAAAATTATTACAAGTTAAGCTACTGTTTAACAAATTATACTCACTTTGTCACTAATATTTAGAAAATATTAAAAGTTTAAGAAAAAAAATTCACGTTTCTAATTATGTGGCCGGCAAAAAAATTAAACAATTGTGAAAATAATATTTTTGTATTTATTATTAGAGAAAATTTATTATTTCGGTTTGAGTTCATTTTAATTAATAATTCAAAGAATACCATTGTAAAGTGATATTTTTAGACAATTGGCACATTGGAATACATTTTCTATCCAAGATCTAATTATAAATATCATCTATTTAACTCACCATTATTGGGAAATAGACTTCGAGAATTAATCACATTTCTTATTATATCAAAGCATCGTTTCTAATTATATGTCCACCACTGTATATAAGTCCCAATTTAAACGAAGCCATTTTTATTGAAAATATTGGAACAGGAATTACTAGTACCATTAAGTGTGTACTCGTCTTATCTTCCTCTCACCCACATGTCTAAAAGGTAATCAGCTTAGCTTAAAAAATTGCTTCGTGTAAATTGGGACTAAAAGCAACTGATTGGCAAAATTTTTGTTTACAAGATTTAGCTCTGTTCCAGTTCTGTTCTAGTTCTGTTTTAGTTCAGTTCTAGTTCTGTTCCAGTTTTGTTTTAGTTCTGTTTTAGTTCTGTTCCAGATCTGTTCTAGTTATGTTATAGTTCTGTTTAAGTTCTGTTCCAGTTCTGTTCTAGTTCTGTTTTAGTTCTGTTCCAGATCTGTTCTAGTTATGTTCTAGTTCTGTTTAAGTTCTGTTCCAGTTCTGTTCTAGTTCTGTTTTAGTTCTGTTCTAGTTCTGTTCTTTTGTAGTTCTATTCTAATTCTGTTCCAGTTCTGTTCTAGTTCTGTTCTTTTGTAGTTCTATTCTAATTGTGTTCTAGTTCTGTTCCAGTTCTGTTCTTTTGTAGTTCTATTCTAATTGTGTTCTAGTTCTGTTCTAATTCTGTTCTAGTTCTGTTCCAGTTTTGTTCTAGTTCTGTTATAGTTTTATTCTAGTTCTGATCCAGTTTTGTTCTAGTTCTGTTTTAGTTCAGTTCTAGTTCTGTTCCAGTTTTGTTTTAGTTCTGTTTTAGTTCTGTTCCAGATCTGTTCTAGTTATGTTATAGTTCTGTTTAAGTTCTGTTCCAGTTCTGTTCTAGTTCTGTTTTAGTTCTGTTCCAGATCTGTTCTAGTTATGTTCTAGTTCTGTTTAAGTTCTGTTCCAGTTCTGTTCTAGTTCTGTTTTAGTTCTGTTCTAGTTCTGTTCTTTTGTAGTTCTATTCTAATTCTGTTCCAGTTCTGTTCTAGTTCTGTTCTTTTGTAGTTCTATTCTAATTGTGTTCTAGTTCTGTTCCAGTTCTGTTCTTTTGTAGTTCTATTCTAATTGTGTTCTAGTTCTGTTCCAGTTCTGTTCTAATTCTAATTTATTACTTAAAAACTTGTAGTAATCTTATTACTAGTCACCTTAGTTTGTAATTTGTTAAATAATACGCAATAGTATTTTCCATTATCTTAAAAAAAGAAACATATGTATGTATATATACATACATGTTATTAGCCCAAAAAATTTTTTTTTCATTATATTTGCTTGTTTAAAATTTGTTTACTGTATTAGTTTTTTTTATGGCTGACTAATATAGTATAGTCAACAAATAAATAATAATATTAATTTAGCATTTAAATATAAATAGCACATTATATAAGAGTAGACTGATTCTTATATAATCATAATGCGACATATGTGTGAAAAATGTTTTATTTTCCCCAAATATCGTTATCACAATTATAACATAATGAAAGACGTAATCTACTGCCCAATCTGGGCTACTAAAAGTTTCATTGAAAAAACCCACATGAAAAATAAAACAATAAAAAATAATACAACTAATCTAGGGAGGGGGCTAACCACAGAGGAGTAAAAATGAATTAAATTAATAAAACTACTTAGCAAAATCGTTAAACATTAAGCAACATGAACAATTGTTCAATAAATTTAAAAGATTTTTAACTTAAATTTGGCCTAAGCTTTTTAAATATTGCAACAATCTTGACATATCCTTAAGTCAATGTATTATTGTTGTATTATTTAATACAATTTCCAAGGTTTTGAAAATTTGTAATTGCTATTCCATTTCATAAACAAGTTAAATAACAGCAAATGTGACTTATTTCTAATAGTTTTTACTTACATATAAATAAAAACATATGCGTATACAGTGGAAAGCAAAACTGTCGCGATGTTTTGCATTAAGGATGGTGCTTTTGAATGCGCTCATGCGGCCTATGCCAATAGTATGCTTTTCCAGCAGACTGGTATCGGTTGACTTTCGTTTCGTCGCTCCCAACAAGCCATTTCCAGTCATCTACTGTCCAATTTTTATGGGTTTTGCCGAAATGAAGGCGTTTTTTCACATTTCTATCGTAAAGTGTTGACTTTTTCTTTTTCACACTGGCTACTAAACCAATTCTATTTAATGCGCGTCTAACCGTCCCGGAACTGACATCCTTTCCAATACTTTTTGCAGCATTTTTTTGGGGGTCTTGATGTTCTTATTATGTAGCAAACGTTCAATCTGCCGGGCATCACCATCGACCCTCTTGGTTATTATTGCAAGCTACATTACGCCGTTTTTTTATATCATTTACCGTTGATTTAATTAAATTTAATTTTTCAGCAATTTCACGGCATGAATAATTATTTTGCAAAAAAATTTATCACATTGTTTCAAATATCAGTTGGCGTTTTTCGCATTTTTAAAGAACTTTTACCCCCTGGCCCACGATGTCGAACGATAACGTTCGCTTAGATAAAACTTAAGACACAAACTTGATTGTGGAATAAACAAACTTGATTGAGTAAAAAATTGATACGATAAAAAGTTTGTGTCTTAGTTTTATCCAAGCGAACGTTATCGTTCGACATCGTGGGCCAGGCGGTTAATTTTTTTATTTTAAAATCAAGTGCACAAATAGAACAATAAAAGCTTGATAACGAGATCGCAACAAACGAAACACACAATGGGTCAAATGTCGTTACATTTTAACAGAGCAATATAGTAATAATATTTATTTCTTGTACCGAGCAAAGGTGTCCGTTGTTACCACAACAACATAACATTGACAAGAGTTATCCACACCAGACAAATTCATGTGCGCGCAAGAACTTGTTTGCTGAATCAACAAATGTGTGTCAGTTGAAGGCCGCAAGGTTAAAAGTTTTGATTTAAAACTTAATTTGATCATTTTTAATTTTATATATGTATGTATGTATGTATGTAAAAAAAACACGTGTTCTATTTTAAAAACTCTAAATATAGAATTGTATTTTTACATATCAGGTCTCATAAAAATGCCGGCTATCCGAACATATTATATTATTAAATACACACATGAATATGAATAATTTTTAATCATTTGCCTGTAGCATCATAAAGTTAAGTAGAAATTTATGTTAGAAAAAATTAAGAAATAAAACATCTACAGCATTCTAAATACATACAAAGAAACCGGCCAAATTTGTTAATTCTAACACGTGAAGTCATGGGTTTATTGTGTATAATTTATTCTCAAATACTTTTTAACTATTTATGTAGCATTTAGCACAATTTAAAAGTATAATGGCCGAATTCACAGTCTTTAGTTAGCTAATGACAAAGGCTTAACTACTGATTCTTTATTCGTAATGCTTAGTTAGCCATAAGAATAACAAGTAATAGTTAAACAATAGTTAGCATTTTAGTTTACCAATGGTTAACTAATGACCGAGAATTCGGCCATAAGATAATTCTGCTAAATAGTGATTAGCATTGTGTTAGCTCCCCTAAATAGCAACTTACTCAAAATATAGTTATAACTAATAGTTTAAAAGATAACAAATTTCTTTATTAGTATATCATAATTAAGATTTGTATTCAAGCGTTTTTTTGTCTACTATTCTAAGAAATTCTAAAATATTGTAGCAGTTTCGTTTAAAGATTATTTAAAAATGAATGAAATTAATTTTAAGACAGACAGACATTTAATCTTTTTTCTTTGTTTAATTAAAAACAAAGCTTTGCTTTTGTTTTTTTTTTTTAATATTGAATTAACTAAAACTGTTGCCGGGTTGTTTGGCAGAACTGAAACGCTTAATTACTATCAAATATTAAATATATAATTTCGAAATGTTTTAAATTATTTTTGTTTTTGTATATTTCAGGTCTCTTCCAAACCCGTTACTTTGTAACATTTATGCTCTTCTTAGGCATGGCTAATGCCTATGTGATGCGTACGAATATGTCGGTGGCTATTGTGGCCATGGTCAATCATACAGCCATTACAGCCGGCAATAGTGAAGATGTTATTGATGATGAATGTCCCGATGCTAACTACACAACAGTGGTAAGTTGAGAGTGCCAGGTAAAGAACTTGGTTTTGTTTTAAAAATTTCCAAGCAATTAGATTAGGTTAAGGAAATATCCTGTAGTGTCTATTGTGATTCCTTTCAAGCATTTAACAAATAAAGAATTTGAAATATATAAAACAAAAGTATAGAGTTTAAAGTAGGAAGAAAATATTAACCAAAAAAGAACTCAATTTTTTTTCTTGTGAACTTTGTGATAGTTTCTAGTTTGCAAACAGTTATTTGTTCATCTCCTCCAAGGAAAGGGAAGCTCGGACAAGTGTACTTATGTCTCTGCATTATAGCACAATAACAAAAGTTACCTTTCATAATTTTCATTTCCTCCAAATTCTCATACAACCTACAAAAATCGAAAGTGCTCTTAAACAATGGCCCGTAATTATTCTCACTAGAATCCTCAGGCTAAACCTATACAATCCTAACAATAACTTGGTAATTTGGTCATGCGAGTTCATCTGCAATCTCATTGCGCTGAACATCACGGTGGCCTGAAACACAGCACTCGCAGGACTTCTCTACAGTTTCTAACTAGTTTTGATCCAAGTACGTAGCTCTTTAAGGCATTCAATGCAACTTGACTATTAACTTATACAGTCATACTTACACCCCTTGTTATGTTGGTAATTTTCATTTCCAAGGCTTTTAAGATCGCCAGGATTAGTGCCTGAAATAAAGCCTTGTTTAAAGCCTTTGATGCAGCTTAACTAACAACATAAACCCCTTGTAATCGTCCAGGATCGACATGATCATCTCTGCCTGAAAAACATTACATTTTTACATTTAGGAAGTCTATAAGTCTAGTTAAACCATCCGTGTCTAGCGCTCTCCCTTTAAATAGCTGATCTGCTTCAAACCACAGTTCCCTATTAGGGAACGAGATCAGCCGTCGCAGAACTTTTTTACAGTCGCTAACTAGTTTAGATCCAACTACTTGGCTCTTTAAAGTCTTATCAACATATTTATTTATATTCATATTTACACGCTTTGCAATGATAATCATTATTCCAAGGCTTTTAGGATCACCAGGATATCTGCCTCAAAGGCATTACATTTGTCGGGAAGTTTGGTTAACCGAGTCTAACGGGGTCTCTGTTATGGTGTCTATGCTTATCTGTAGTTTTGAATCAACTGTAAATACCCCACAACCAATCTTTTGGATTTCTCGTTCCCTTTCAGTGAATCAGATCATTTGTATCCTACCAAAAAGGAGTACCGAAAGCATTAAGTTCATCCTAAGACCACGAACTTATTTAAATAGTTTAAAATCAAAACCTTAATATCAAATCTTAGTTTATTTGTAAATTCCTTAGCACTTTAAAAACGTAATTCCTAAGCATTACAATTATTTTTTACCTTCCAGGATCTCGGACAAGATGGTGAATTCAAATGGGATTCTGCTCTGCAAGGTTACATATTATCCTCATTCTTCTATGGTTATGTTCTTACACAGGTTTGTTCTAAACTTTAAAAATCTCAACCGCAATATCTACAATAATGTCATTTACCTTTGCAGATTCCCTTCGGCATGTTGGCCAAGAAATACGGTTCCCTAAATTTCCTCGGCTGGGGTATGTTTATCAATTCCGTGTTTGCTTTCCTGGTGCCAGTGGCCGCCCGCGAAGGCGGTGTCTGGGGTTTGTGTATAGTGCGTTTTATACAGGGTCTTGGTGAAGGTCCTATTGTGCCCTGTACGCATGCTTTGCTGGCCAAATGGATACCACCCAACGAAAGATCACGTATGGGTGCTGCGGTTTATGCAGGTGCACAATTCGGTACGATTATCTCTATGCCCTTGTCCGGTCTGTTGGCTGAATACGGTTTCGATGGAGGCTGGCCCTCAATTTTCTATGTATTCGGTGCTGTGGGTACCATCTGGTCGATAGCTTTCTTGATCTGGGTATATGAGGATCCCTCTTCACATCCCAAGATTGATGAACGTGAAAAGAAATACATCAATCACGCTCTGTGGGGCACCAATGATATTAAGGTTTGTTGTTATAATACCTAAAGATTTTTGTTTTTTATGTTAAATTTTAATAAAATTTATTTACAAATTGTAGAGTCCTCCAATTCCTTTCAAATCCATTTGCAAATCTTTACCATTCTATGCCATTTTGTTTGCTCACATGGGTCATAATTACGGTTATGAAACCTTGATGACTGAATTGCCCACTTATATGAAACAAGTTTTACGATTCTCTTTGAAATCGAATGGTTTATTGTCCTCGTTGCCCTACTTGGCTATGTGGATATTCTCCATGAGTATTTCGGTGGTGGCCGATTGGATGATCTCTACAAGTCGATTTAATCACACTTCAACTAGGAAAATTATGAACTCCATCGGTAAGATTGAAAATTGTGAAATTTGAAAATTGATTTCTAAATAAATCTTCTTAAAAACAACATTATGAAAGATTCTGGTGTCGAATTATATTATTCGTGAACGATATTTATAAAGAAATCTAATTTTAAAATAAAATAAAATCTAATTTTGATTATTCGTTTCCAAATGCGGTAATTCGTGTTCTGGTTTACTTAAACTGTGTTCAATTAAGAGTGTTTTGAAAGTAAATTTTATTTTATTAATTTAATGGTTTTTCTTGTATTTTTAGGTCAATATGGTCCCGGTATTGCTTTAATAGCTGCCTCTTACACTGGTTGTGATCGTGTCTTAACATTGGCCATTCTCACTGTTGGTGTGGGTCTCAATGGTGGTATTTACTCAGGCTTCAAAATCAATCATTTGGATTTGACACCTCGTTTTGCCGGTTTCCTAATGGCTATAACAAATTGCTCTGCCAATTTGGCCGGTCTATTGGCACCCATTGCCGCCGGCAATTTAATCCACAATCAGGTAAGTTTTAAAACCTCATGAATTAAATTGAAACAAAAGCTAACCTAAATATCTTTCAAACTATACGTACAGCCCACAATTGCTCAATGGCAAAAGGTATTCTTTATAGCAGCCGGTATTTATATTGCTGCTGGTACCTTCTACAACTTGTTTGGCTCTGGTGAACGCCAGCCTTGGGACAATCCTGATAATGATGAGAAAGACTCAAATACTTTGGAGTCACAACATCAAACTACTAGTCCTACCACAATTATAGGGTTACGTCCCCCAGCCATTACAGCCACCCAATAGTATAAAGATTTAAATTAAATTTAAACTAATTATGGTTATAATTATTTTAAAATAATACAAAAAGGCTAAGCTAGATTTTTAGATAATAAGTGTAAAATTAAAAAATAAAAGTAATTATTACCAGAAAGAAAAAAGCAACGTAATAAAAGAATGATCAAAAAAAAAGACATGTTAAATCAGGAATTTCCAGGAACCTAATAAAGAGAATTTTAAATATTAAAGAAACCCTTTGCTGTTAAAGAAAAGTAATTATACTATATAAATTAAAACCATGAAAAAGCACTATTTAAGTTATTTATTAATTTTTAGGATTTGCATAATTAATGCCACAAAAACATTTAAAACAAACAAAAAACAAAGCACGAAATTTTCGTATAATTTAATTATTATGATTATTATTTAAAAAAAAAACGACTAAAAGAAAATGTAATAAAAATTACCTCATGAAAACAAAAATTATAAAAATTGTACAATAAAAAAATATTTGTAACTAATTTCTGTCTGTAAATTAGCTGGTTAAATTTTTTTTGTGTAAAAGCATATATTGCTAAGTTTTAACCATTATTAACTTTATTGTCTAACTACCATGTAGATTTCATTCAATATTATTATAAATTCAATTATAATTTTATATAATTTGTTAATTTTCTGTATATGTGATAGGTAAATGAAAAGAAAAGCTGTTAATTTTTTTATTAATAATATTTAATTTTTGTTTGTTAAAAATTAATTGATTTAAAAACTTCAATAATCTATTTTCTGAATAAGTAAAATGTTTAATTTTATTATGATTAATATTATAATTTTATAATTTGTAAATTTTATTATTATTTGTTTTATTTGCATACATATGCATTGCAACATTATTATTATAATAAAAAAAAACGTTAGAAAAGATTTTTTACAGAAAACAAAAGACAATAATAAATTTGATAATTTTTTTTTAAAGAACAAACAAAAAAATGATTAAACAAAACACTAAAATTTAAAGTAGTTTCATTTTATATTTAAATATTGATTGAAAAGCAATAGACAAAATTATTTCAATAGAAATGATGCAAATTGAATCTTAATTAGAATTATCGTCAGATCACTCACCCACAATTGCCTCCGACTGGTAAAAATTATATTAGTATAAATTGGATTAAATATAGAAAATATCTATGCACACATTGTTCTGAAAACATACCGCTAAAAGTACGGTCACACTTGTCAAATATATCAAAGCTATTCGAGAAGATACTCACGAACAAGTTATTATTTTTCTTAAGGACAACTTTTAAAATTTCGGCCAAACTGCCACTGCTTAAAATTTACTTTAACTTTATTATATCAAACTTTACTTTGATTATTTTCTTTATTTAATAGCTTTAACTTTATGATTATTGCATTTATTTTAATAATTTTTAAAAAACAAACTCTGTTTTCGAAATTTTAATATTAAACAATTTAACACACAGATTTAACATTTACCACTTGTTGCCAGTAACTAAAGAAAAATAAACTGATGTTTACATTATTTTTGGCGGAAGTTCCTTGACAGTTAGTACATTTAGCGCTTTTATATAAATGTCAAAAGCCCAATAATTGCGTTTTTGTCAGTTAAGTTTTTTTTAATAAAACTCGCTAAAATTCTAAAATTCAAAATTATAAATTTTGAATTTCGCTGAGAAAGCAAACTTTAATTTTTATGATTTACCAAAATATTAATTAAAGAGTAAAGGGCGATACTATTCTAGACAACTTTTAACATCAATTTTCAAATCACACTATTTGATACTTTCTTTGATGCAAATTTAAAGTTAAATATCTATATTTTATAATTATGAAAGTCAACCAATTTGGTTGCACCCGTCATGCACTTTAAAGCTCTCTCGTGGCTATTTGGTCGCTTCTTATAAATTCTTGTAAATAGATAACAATAGTATATAGAAAACTATTACCCCCTCTAGAAATAACTTAATTGAAAATGTGTTTCTTTCTATTAGTAAAAGACATTTAACGCGTCTAAATATTGTACCCATCAGAATAGAATCGCCTTAGTCATAAATAACACTAATGGATATCCTAACAAAAAATTTCAACTACGTTATCTAAATGTAAATCAAAGGAGTGTGTGTCTCTACTGGTGGTGTTATAAAACCGTTAAAATTAAAGAAATATATGCGTTTAGTTACACCCTGTAATAAAATAATTTAAAATCACTGCCAGAGTGCTGCCATATTGTGTGGTATTAGTTCTAATGTAAAGACAGCAAATATCAATCCATGTGCCGAAATAGCTCAGTTGGGAGAGCGTTAGACTGAAGATCTAAAGGTCCCCGGTTCGATCCCGGGTTTCGGCATTTCAATTTTTTTTGTTTATTTTAATTTTAAAAATAAATGTGTTGTGGAAGTTATTTTGTATAAACGTCATAATAAAAACGAAGCACTTATTAACCCAAGAGGCTTAATTTTAGAAAATATTGTCCTACCAATCCTAATATGATATTAATTATTCAAATGATTTTCGTTCGACAAGATCATCTCACTTTCACACATATCGTTCTGCCAAGCGTCTTGGTGGAATTATCCCCTCACATGCTGTGGAATATACATATATACGTATCTACATGGCAGCGATCACAAAAACGAACCATGTTTCTTTCATCCCCAATATAAAACACACGAATCGCGTTTCAATATTAATAGAACAAATTGGCCAAAATTTCAAAACTCTTTAGAGAAAGAAATCTCTCTCCCAATTTAAATAAAGAAGCTGCATGGTTACAGAAAACTATAAAATTTGCAGCAAATACCTATTCAATTGAAATAGTTATATTCGATTATATATAAAGCATGGTGTAGTTGGTTACAGGATAGTCCTTATGCTTTTTTTATACACTGTATGTGAAATATAGGTATAAAAGAACTTGTTTTTATTTATTTTTTACTTAACTTTAATCAATTTCTAAATATCAACAAATGTACATAATTCGAAATACATTATCAAAATGCATAAAAAACTGGCAGTCAACTATAATATTAAAACTTCTACTTCTTCAACTTAATAAATTTCGAAGAAAATTCAAAAATTCCGACGGAATTGTTATTTTTTTGATCGAAATCCACCCAGTCATCCTCAGACAGATCAACTTCCTCAAACGTTTCACCATTATCCACCGAATGAACGATCCAACCAATACGAGGAGAAAAATCTACAGGTTCAGCGCCGCGGCAGTCGAATACAACAATGGTCTTAAAATTGCCACTATCCTCCCGAGTGTAAACAGCTAAAAAAAAAACAACAAATTAAACCACTTCAATAAGTTAGTCCTTTTACAAATATAGAATATACCATTCGATTTTTCTACCACATCTATGGAATTCTCACGGCTACACATTTTACATTTCATGTAGAAATTAAAGCCATTCGGATTACGTGAATCCTGCTGTGTGCGCTCCGATTCGGTTATGTCATGCCACTTATCCGACGCTTCACCACAATTTGTACAGATGATTTTGATGAAGAAAGAATAGTCTGGGTGGCAGGTTTTCAATTCTTCTACATTTTCTAAATTTGCAGAAATTTGTAAAGCTACACGTACCATTTTTGCCGAACGCTTTTATCAATTAAGTCTTATTTTATTTTGTCGGTGTTTTTTAGCATATTCTTCTTGCTGTTTGTGTTTTTCTTTAAGTTTGTTGTTTTTTGCTATTCGCCTTGTGGCAGCGTTGTAGTAAAAAGTACTGTGATTAAATAAGCAACTCCTCTAGATAGATGAGTAGAAATGTTTTGTGTTATACAACCGTTAAATTCAAAAAGGCAAGTGTGCTCAATAAGTACTTTGGATTGAAATATAATGTAAAAAACATTGATTTCTAAATTTACATAGAATATTTACAACACTTCGAAGGAGAAAAAAGACTAATTTGTTAAATCAATTGTCAATAACCTAAGTTCTGCAATTTTCGTTTGAGTTGTAAAAAATGTTGCGGGTAGGAAGGAACCAGCTTTATTGAAATTAAAGGTATTATGAGCGCACTCAATTTATAAGTATGACTGAATCCGAATATACACTCAGAATTTTGATAGGACAAAATTTTTTCCGAAATCCCATACAAAATTTGAGTCCTAGGTAATTTCTATATAATATACTACCGTAAAGTATGCTGTACAAATCACTCTCATTTAATTACAAATAAATGAGAGTCTGTGTATGTATAGATGTTTAAAATGAATTTTCTATTAATTAAAGATTTTATGTTTTTTGCATTTTTCTCCTAAATTTGCCGTCCGATTGGGCTGGAAACACCTATTTACCGTGAACCCACACGCTGAATCCGAATATGGACTCAGAATTTTGATAGGACAAAATTTTTTCTGAAATCCCATACAAAATTTGAGTCCTAGGTAATTTCTATATAATATACTACCGTAAAGTATGCTGTACAAATCACTCTCATTTAATTACAAATAAATGAGAGTCTGTGTATGTATAGATGTTTAAAATGAATTTTCTATTAATTAAAGATTTTATGTTTTTTGCATTTTTCTCCTAAATTTGCCGTCCGATTGGGCTGGAAACACCTATTTACCGTGAACCCACACGCTGAATCCGAATATGGACTCAGAATTTTGATAGGACAAAATTTTTTCTGAAATCCCATACAAAATTTGAGTCCTAGGTAATTTCTATATAATATACTACCGTAAAGTATGCTGTACAAATCACTCTCATTTAATTACAAATAAATGAGAGTCTGTGTATGTATAGATGTTTAAAATGAATTTTCTATTAATTAAAGATTTTATGTTTTTTGCATTTTTCTCCTAAATTTGCCGTCCGATTGGGCTGGAAACACCTATTCACCGTGAACCCACACGCTGAATCCGAATATGGACTCAGAATTTTGATAGGACAAAATTTTTTCCGAAATCCCATACAAAATTTGAGTCCTAGGTAATTTCTATATAATATACTACCGTAAAGTATGCTGTACAAATCACTCTCATTTAATTACAAATAAATGAGAGTCTGTGTATGTATAGATGTTTAAAATGAATTTTCTATTAATTAAAGATTTTATGTTTTTTGCATTTTTCTCCTGAATTTGCCGTCCGATTGGGCTGGAAACACCTGTTCACCGTGAACCCACACGCTGAATCCGAATATGGACTCAGAATTTTGATAGGACAAAATTTTTTCCGAAATCCCATACAAAATTTGAGTCCTAGGTAATTTCTATATAATATACTACCGTAAAGTATGCTGTACAAATCACTCTCATTTAATTACAAATAAATGAGAGTCTGTGTATGTATAGATGTTTAAAATGAATTTTCTATTAATTAAAGATTTTATGTTTTTTGCATTTTTCTCCTAAATTTGCCGTCCGATTGGGCTGGAAACACCTATTTACCGTGAACCCACACGCTGAATCCGAATATGGACTCAGAATTTTGATAGGACAAAATTTTTTCCGAAATCCCATACAAAATTTGAGTCCTAGGTAATTTCTATATAATATACTACCGTAAAGTATGCTGTACAAATCACTCTCATTTAATTACAAATAAATGAGAGTCTGTGTATGTATAGATGTTTAAAATGAATTTTCTATTAATTAAAGATTTTATGTTTTTTGCATTTTTCTCCTAAATTTGCCGTCCGATTGGGCTGGAAACACCTATTTACCGTGAACCCACACGCTGAATCCGAATATGGACTCAGAATTTTGATAGGACAAAATTTTTTCCGAAATCCCATACAAAATTTGAGTCCTAGGTAATTTCTATATAATATACTACCGTAAAGTATGCTGTACAAATCACTATCATTTAATTACAAATAAATGAGAGTCTGTGTATGTATAGATGTTTAAAATGAATTTTCTATTAATTAAAGATTTTATGTTTTTTGCATTTTTCTCCTAAATTTGCCGTCCGATTGGGCTGGAAACACCTATTTACCGTGAACCCACACGCTGAATCCGATTATGGACTCAGAATTTTGATAGGACAAAATTTTTTCCGAAATCCCATACAAAATTTGAGTCCTAGGTAATTTCTATATAATATACTACCGTAAAGTATGCTGTACAAATCACTCTCATTTAATTACAAATAAATGAGAGTCTGTGTATGTATAGATGTTTAAAATGAATTTTCTATTAATTAAAGATTTTATGTTTTTTGCATTTTTCTCCTAAATTTTCCGTCCGATTGGGCTGGAAACACCTATTTACCGTGAACCCACACGCTGAATCCGAATATGGACTCAGAATTTTGATAGGACAAAATTTTTTCTAAAATCCCATACAAAATTTGAGTCCTAGGTAATTTCTATATAATATACTACCGTAAAGTATGCTGTACAAATCACTCTCATTTAATTACAAATAAATGAGAGTCTGTGTATGTATAGATGTTTAAAATGAATTTTCTATTAATTAAAGATTTTATGTTTTTTGCATTTTTCTCCTAAATTTGCCGTCCGATTGGGCTGGAAACACCTATTTACCGTGAACCCACACGCTGAATCCGAATATGGACTCAGAATTTTGATAGGACAAAATTTTTTCCGAAATCCCATACAAAATTTGAGTCCTAGGTAATTTCTATATAATATACTACCGTAAAGTATGCTGTACAAATCACTCTCATTTAATTACAAATAAATGAGAGTCTGTGTATGTATAGATGTTTAAAATGAATTTTCTATTAATTAAAGATTTTATGTTTTTTGCATTTTTCTCCTAAATTTGCCGTCCGATTGGGCTGGAAACACCTATTTACCGTGAACCCACACGCTGAATCCGAATATGGACTCAGAATTTTGATAGGACAAAATTTTTTCCGAAATCCCATACAAAATTTGAGTCCTAGGTAATTTCTATATAATATACTACCGTAAAGTATGCTGTACAAATCACTATCATTTAATTACAAATAAATGAGAGTCTGTGTATGTATAGATGTTTAAAATGAATTTTCTATTAATTAAAGATTTTATGTTTTTTGCATTTTTCTCCTAAATTTGCCGTCCGATTGGGCTGGAAACATCTATTTACCGTGAACCCACACGCTGAATCCGAATATGGACTCAGAATTTTGATAGGACAAAATTTTTTCCGAAATCCCATACAAAATTTGAGTCCTAGGTAATTTCTATATAATATACTACCGTAAAGTATGCTGTACAAATCACTCTCATTTAATTACAAATAAATGAGAGTCTGTGTATGTATAGATGTTTAAAATGAATTTTCTATTAATTAAAGATTTTATGTTTTTTGCATTTTTCTCCTAAATTTGCCGTCCGATTGGGCTGGAATCACCTATTTACCGTGAACCCACACGCTGAATCCGAATATGGACTCAGAATTTTGATAGGACAAAATTTTTTCCGAAATCCCATACAAAATTTGAGTCCTAGGTAATTTCTATATAATATACTACCGTAAAGTATGCTGTACAAATCACTCTCATTTAATTACAAATAAATGAGAGTCTGTGTATGTATATATGTTTAAAATGAATTTTCTATTAATTAAAGATTTTATGTTTTTTGCATTTTTCTCCTAAATTTGCCGTCCGATTGGGCTGGAAACACCTATTTACCGTGAACCCACACGCTGAATCCGAATATGGACTCAGAATTTTGATAGGACAAAATTTTTTCCGAAATCCCATACAAAATTTGAGTCCTAGGTAATTTCTATATAATATACTACCGTAAAGTATGCTGTACAAATCACTCTCATTTAATGACAAATAAATGAGAGTCTGTGTATGTATAGATGTTTAAAATTAATTTTCTATTAATTAAAGATTTTATGTTTTTTGCATTTTTCTCCTAAATTTGCCGTCCGATTGGGCTGGAAACACCTATTTACCGTGAACCCACACGCTGAATCCGAATATGGACTCAGAATTTTGATAGGACAAAATTTTTTCCGAAATCCCATACAAAATTTGAGTCCTAGGTAATTTCTATATAATATACTACCGTAAAGTATGCTGTACAAATCACTCTCATTTAATTACAAATAAATGAGAGTCTGTGTATGTATAGATGTTTAAAATGAATTTTCTATTAATTAAAGATTTTATGTTTTTTGCATTTTTCTCCTAAATTTGCCGTCCGATTGGGCTGGAAACACCTATTTACCGTGAACCCACACGCTGAATCCGATTATGGACTCAGAATTTTGATAGGACAAAATTTTTTCCGAAATCCCATACAAAATTTGAGTCCTAGGTAATTTCTATATAATATACTACCGTAAAGTATGCTGTACAAATCACTCTCATTTAATTACAAATAAATGAGAGTCTGTGTATGTATAGATGTTTAAAATGAATTTTCTATTAATTAAAGATTTTATGTTTTTTGCATTTTTCTCCTAAATTTGCCGTCCGATTGGGCTGGAAACACCTATTTACCGTGAACCCACACGCTGAATCCGAATATGGACTCAGAATTTTGATAGGACAAAATTTTTTCCGAAATCCCATACAAAATTTGAGTCCTAGGTAATTTCTATATAATATACTACCGTAAAGTATGCTGTACAAATCACTCTCATTTAATGACAAATAAATGAGAGTCTGTGTATGTATAGATGTTTAAAATTAATTTTCTATTAATTAAAGATTTTATGTTTTTTGCATTTTTCTCCTAAATTTGCCGTCCGATTGGGCTGGAAACACCTATTTACCGTGAACCCACACGCTGAATCCGAATATGGACTCAGAATTTTGATAGGACAAAATTTTTTCCGAAATCCCATACAAAATTTGAGTCCTAGGTAATTTCTATATAATATACTACCGTAAAGTATGCTGTACAAATCACTCTCATTTAATGACAAATAAATGAGAGTCTGTGTATGTATAGATGTTTAAAATTAATTTTCTATTAATTAAAGATTTTATGTTTTTTGCATTTTTCTCCTAAATTTGCCGTCCGATTGGGCTGGAAACACCTATTTACCGTGAACCCACACGCTGAATCCGAATATGGACTCAGAATTTTGATAGGACAAAATTTTTTCCGAAATCCCATACAAAATTTGAGTCCTAGGTAATTTCTATATAATATACTACCGTAAAGTATGCTGTACAAATCACTCTCATTTAATTACAAATAAATGAGAGTCTGTGTATGTATAGATGTTTAAAATGAATTTTCTATTAATTAAAGATTTTATGTTTTTTGCATTTTTCTCCTAAATTTGCCGTCCGATTGGGCTGGAAACACCTATTTACCGTGAACCCACACGCTGAATCCGATTATGGACTCAGAATTTTGATAGGACAAAATTTTTTCCGAAATCCCATACAAAATTTGAGTCCTAGGTAATTTCTATATAATATACTACCGTAAAGTATGCTGTACAAATCACTCTCATTTAATTACAAATAAATGAGAGTCTGTGTATGTATAGATGTTTAAAATGAATTTTCTATTAATTAAAGATTTTATGTTTTTTGCATTTTTCTCCTAAATTTGCCGTCCGATTGGGCTGGAAACACCTATTTACCGTGAACCCACACGCTGAATCCGAATATGGACTCAGAATTTTGATAGGACAAAATTTTTTCCGAAATCCCATACAAAATTTGAGTCCTAGGTAATTTCTATATAATATACTACCGTAAAGTATGCTGTACAAATCACTCTCATTTAATGACAAATAAATGAGAGTCTGTGTATGTATAGATGTTTAAAATTAATTTTCTATTAATTAAAGATTTTATGTTTTTTGCATTTTTCTCCTAAATTTGCCGTCCGATTGGGCTGGAAACACCTATTTACCGTGAACCCACACGCTGAATCCGAATATGGACTCAGAATTTTGATAGGACAAAATTTTTTCCGAAATCCCATACAAAATTTGAGTCCTAGGTAATTTCTATATAATATACTACCGTAAAGTATGCTGTACAAATCACTCTCATTTAATTACAAATAAATGAGAGTCTGTGTATGTATAGATGTTTAAAATGAATTTTCTATTAATTAAAGATTTTATGTTTTTTGCATTTTTCTCCTAAATTTGCCGTCCGATTGGGCTGGAAACACCTATTTACCGTGAACCCACACGCTGAATCCGATTATGGACTCAGAATTTTGATAGGACAAAATTTTTTCCGAAATCCCATACAAAATTTGAGTCCTAGGTAATTTCTATATAATATACTACCGTAAAGTATGCTGTACAAATCACTCTCATTTAATTACAAATAAATGAGAGTCTGTGTATGTATAGATGTTTAAAATGAATTTTCTATTAATTAAAGATTTTATGTTTTTTGCATTTTTCTCCTAAATTTGCCGTCCGATTGGGCTGGAAACACCTATTTACCGTGAACCCACACGCTGAATCCGAATATGGACTCAGAATTTTGATAGGACAAAATTTTTTCCGAAATCCCATACAAAATTTGAGTCCTAGGTAATTTCTATATAATATACTACCGTAAAGTATGCTGTACAAATCACTCTCATTTAATTACAAATAAATGAGAGTCTGTGTATGTATAGATATTTAAAATGAATTTTCTATTAATTAAAGATTTTATGTTTTTTGCATTCTTCTCCTAAATTTGCCGTCCGATTGGGCTGGAAACACCTATTTACCGTGAACCCACACGCTGAATCCGAATATGGACTCAGAATTTTGATAGGACAAAATTTTTTCCGAAATCCCATACAAAATTTGAGTCCTAGGTAATTTCTATATAATATACTACCGTAAAGTATGCTGTACAAATCACTCTCATTTAATTACAAATAAATGAGAGTCTGTGTATGTATAGATGTTTAAAATGAATTTTCTATTAATTAAAGATTTTATGTTTTTTGCATTTTTCTCCTAAATTTGCCGTCCGATTGGGCTGGAAACACCTATTTACCGTGAACCCACACGCTGAATCCGAATATGGACTCAGAATTTTGATAGGACAAAATTTTTTCTGAAATCCCATACAAAATTTGAGTCCTAGGTAATTTCTATATAATATACTACCGTAAAGTATGCTGTACAAATCACTCTCATTTAATTACAAATAAATGAGAGTCTGTGTATGTATAGATGTTTAAAATGAATTTTCTATTAATTAAAGATTTTATGTTTTTTGCATTTTTCTCCTAAATTTGCCGTCCGATTGGGCTGGAAACACCTATTTACCGTGAACCCACACGCTGAATCCGAATATGGACTCAGAATTTTGATAGGACAAAATTTTTTCCGAAATCCCATACAAAATTTGAGTCCTAGGTAATTTCTATATAATATACTACCGTAAAGTATGCTGTACAAATCACTATCATTTAATTACAAATAAATGAGAGTCTGTGTATGTATAGATCAGTGTTGCCAGAAAATGAATTTCAAAATATGCTAAAACTTGTAAAAACTAAGTGCTAAAATGTCCTACAGAAGAAAAAATAAGTGCTAAATTTTTTCAATGTAACAATACAATTTTTATTTCAAATGTTACAAATATAAATTATAGTTTTTTTTAATTTTGTTCATAACAATTGTTGACTTGTTTTAATAGATTACATTTCATATATTAATTCAAAAATGTCCGTGTTCATTTACTTACCACACCGAAAGAAATTTAGTTGAAATATTAATAAAAGTTATTTTTTATTTCTCCAAAAGTATTTTTTGGAGTAAAAAAGTAAAAATTTGATCGAGAAAAAAATTGTTTTTTATCAAGGAAATTATGCTAAAAAGCATTTAGCACCACTGTATATGGAATTTGTGAATTCTTATTAATTAATTTATTATTTATTTAATATAATTTATTTAGTGTTCACATATTTCTTTTTAAATAAAATATTTAATACAAGAAAAAAATGTACATACATTTATTTAACCTAAAAATATTGATATAAAATATTGACTAATAAAATAGCAAAATTAACACTTACAAATACAAATAAATTTGCAAATACTTTATATAATTTAACTTAAAACAGAGAGATTTAAACAAGTTAATTATGTATGTATAACGGCACCATAAGTTTGTGAATTTATGGTGTAATTTTCTAGTTAAGATTTGAAATCAAATTTCAAAAACTATTAAAAGTTTCTAGGTAGGTATAAATAATGTCTATGCACAGCACTTAAATTTTAAAAATAGTCTAAATTAATTTGTTTATATGGTGTGTATTACACAAACTACTTTGTTCAAACAAATTACTACTTTAATTATTAATTATAGTTTTGTATTAACAATTTCTTCCCTGGAAGCAGTGTTATCGAGTTCATTCCATTTTTGGATCTTACCCGAACCAAATATCCAGTAAATAAAGGCGGGTATTATGTAGACAGCAGCTCCAATTATGAAAACATAATGCCACTGTTCGATGGTGTTCTGTAGAAATCAAATAAAACGAATTTAAATTTGAAAATTAATATTTTAATTATAGAAATTTTAAAGTTGTTGAACTTACATTTTCTTTGGTAAAAGCAGCCACTATAATGGGTGAGAAGATGCCAGGTGTAGTGCCTACACAGTTGATTATGCCGTACAAAGTACCCGCATAATTTGGAGCCAAATCCTGTGAATTCTGCAAATTAGAAGCAGTGGCGGCTCCATTGAAACCCAAAGATATAGTCATGATGGCTACGCATACATAAGGATCTTTGCCAAAATAAGCCAAAATAATCAACATAATACCGGGTAAAACATGAGCTATAATATAAAACAATATGTAGATTATTAATAAAGTTTTTTTTAAATAAAAGTGTTTTTTTTTTTGGTAACTTACAAGGAAAACAGAAAACTTTTCTCATTTTGGTGACAGACAGCCAATTTTTGCGTCTTATTAAATCGGCCACAGAACCAAAACCAAAGGCACACACCAAACGTGCCACATGAGGCAAGGAAGAAAGGAAACCTGCAGAAGATAAATTGAAACCCAACACTTCACTTAAGAATTTCGGAGTAGCTGTGATTAAAAAGAATAGACCCCACATGCTGCCATAATGCAACAGCATCAAAGACCAGAAAGGCAGAGACAAAGCCAAAGACTTGTATGGAGGCCAGCGCTAAAATACAAAAAATATAAATATTATTTATTAAATATTATTTTAATTTAGTTTCAGTTTTAAACACAAATTACCTTCTTAGTGGAAACGGTATCACCCAAACTCTTCTCTATCATATCACGTTCCTTTATGCTGATGGTCTTGTGGGCAGCAGGGCTTTCGGCCACAAACATGAACCAAGCTCCGCACACTATAACTACAAATATGCCCACCATATAGAAGGCCCAATCCCAGCCCATATTTTCAATTATAAGACCACTTATGGGCCAGGTTATCACCGTACCAAATGTGCCACCCATTAAAGCGGCCACAAATTTACCCTTTTCATTGGGTGGAGACCATCGGGAAATTAAACTATGACAGCAGGGATAGACAACGCCCTGGAAGTATAGATTTAATAAAATAAGTTTTTAGAAAACAAGGAACAAATTCAAAAGTACCAAATAAATATAAGTCCAAGATGGGGAAATTTGAGATTACAACACGTTTTTTTTTTTTTTTGACAAATTCAGTTTAACTGTTACCAATGCAAAGTAGAAATTTGAGAATAAATAATGATATACATACATATAATATCTTTAATAACGTCTGCTATTTTCATAAAATTTGGAACAAAAATCTATCGTTTATCTCTGTCAATGCTTTCCGATCATCATCTGGATTATCCCCAGAGGAAATAGTCCAGCGACGTTAAATCTCTAGAACAAGGCGGCTAATTGACATCGTCGAAAAGAGAAATTACTCCCACATTTTTTTTTTAACAAATAAGTTTTATTGATAAAGCAGACGAATGGAAATTAAAAATGAAATATAATATTACTTTGCGGCGATATACCCGTGTAGAGTGTCCTTGTTTGAGGGATGGCTTTTTATAAATTCACATACTGTTTGCCAGGATTCTACGGACCTCGACACTGATTGTTACGAGTGTAAATCACACCACACCATTTAAAACAATATTTGCCATGTTAAATTTTCTACCAATTGATATTATCACTAGCGCCGTAGTCCTTAAATCAGACATTATTCGATAATGTTTGCATTATTCGATAGATTATTGCACTCCTAGTTTCCTTCTTTGGCAGGGGTATAAATGATGGCTCAAAATCGGCTGCTGGCATGGAGTGTGAGTTTTATGTCGCACGGATTAGTACACGTCTGTGTACCCAACTAGTGCAGTGTTTTTTATGTAGATATTTTACACGTGGATGCTTTTATTGAGCACATCTTCTGGATATTTGGATTTATACTGAGAGTCAGGACGGTTTTAAAACTCTTTGCGTTGTCTAAAACATTTAAATTTGGTCCTAAAATCCCGGGTAGCTCCAAATGAGATGGTGAAACATTCTTCAGTTTGACTCTTTTGGATATCGATATATTAAAATGATCCAGGAAACTGTAATTTGCATTACATTAATTGTCCAAGACAGCATACTCACTCACAGGGAAAAAGACTGATATAATTATGAAGTCTAGAAGTGTGAAAAAACCAGATGGTCACTTGAGATCATGTGTTGGACTATAAGGGCCATATGGTCCAGGTATGATTGTCGCAACACTGTTAAAGATTCCACGCGATTAATTACGAAGTGTGGTAGCAGTGGTCACATATCATTGCCTGATTAGTGTGCAAGCCAGGAAGTAAATCACCCTTACAATGTCCTATATGGAAGCTGTCATGATTAAAAGATTGATTGAGAGACTGTATATTCCGGGCGAGTTTTTTCTTGCATCAACTGACAGATCTATCACAGAATGACGTCAGAAGACTTGGTTAAATGTAATTAACTTTAAACGGATCAGCTTTTAGGAATTATCTAATTCTCTGACAGTTTATTTCCAGGTATCACCTACATACATACTTATGTCTATTTCCTTGTCAAAATGATTTATTAGCCGGCTGTTAGGCTTGTGCTGACGTCTTGCTAAACCAAAGATACGTAACTGAAGTTAACATTAGTTTGTTGTGGCCTCATCCCTAAATATGATTTTGTTGATAAATGTCCTAAATTCGTTCAGTGCCTTCAAAAGCTACTTCACAAACATTTAAAACAAAAAAGCTTTTAATTTTTGAAATTATCCAAGTTTTTTTTTGAATAAAAAATAGGTTGGCGCGGAATAATATATCCCACAAATTGCCAGTTTATCCCACGTTCGATTTAAGTAAGTCCCAAGTCGACTTATACCTTCATAAGAAAGCTGGAACGCTTAAATCTTGTATTAAAAAATTTATAGCATGTGACCAATACACAACTTCGAAAAACCGTAACGCGGTACAGTTAGACAACGCCATGCATTAACCAATGCATGAATAAGACTCAACTCTCTCGAAGGCAGCGAAAAAAGGACGGCCTGATTGCCCTTAAGCGATAATGACAATGACGCGCAAATTCTTCCTTCATCCAGAGCTGAATTACGCATGATTATCCAAGTTTGTACAAAATAAATGTAAAATTATGACAGCTCAATTCTTGACCTTAAATTTGAGTCGCATATATGTTGGTCCGGAGAGATTAACAATTTGCTCGTTATTGTCATTATTTCGTTATTTTTGCCTTCGACAACTTTGTGTCTCGTTTTGGAGCGTGTGTAATGTGCAGCCTCGTATAACGGTTCCTGTACTACGTCGTTTACACCAACCGCGTGTCTTTTAATTTGTATAAACCCTGGTGGAGATCATAAAAAACTCGACTTTACGACTGGAGCATCATGCAAAACTCGGATTGAATTGATGGAGTATCATTTATAACTCAATACATTACTCTGAATATTAAAGCGTTTTAGCTTCCTATATGATGACATATGTATGTAGGTCGACTAGGAAACTACTTCAATTGATATGGCATACCCAGGCGTTTTGGTTATGTACCTCCGCTAGCCATCTCCTTTAATGAGAACATAGAATACAAAAACAAAAAATAATCTCAAATTTTCCCACTCTTTATAAACTTCTTAATTATTTCCAATTTTTCGTTTAAATTTAACAAACAAACACCGGAAAGCTTTATTTACTTACAGTCAAAAAGCCAATGGCAAATCTTATAGCCCACACTGCCCATTTGTCCCACGATGCTGCCAAAGGTGTCAAAGCTGTTAAGATGCCAGCCGCTAGACAACTGTAACCGGCCACTGGTTTACCGCCTAAATTTTCAGCCAACATACCAGCCGGCAGTGACGTGATCATATAACCGTAGAAGTAGGCACCCAAAAGCATGGCTTGATCACTTTGAGACCAATTGTAGCGGGGACCATACTGCAAGAAAGCAAAAGAAATAAAGTAAATAAATTTATATACAAATACAAAATATATCTATGTATACAAAATTTAAATTATGGAAAACGGAATTGTAGACAAACATATGTATGTATGTACGTATAATAATAATAAATAATAAACATTCCAATATTTTATTTACATTTGAATTTGCACGTAAGTGTTTATTAACAAATAAATAAATAATTTAATAATTAGAAGATACATATAAAGCAGTGGTAGACATAAAGTGTAAAATACATACATACTCGAATGTGTATGAAAACAACATAATCTGTTACGAACTTTCTTTCTCTGTTGTAATCTGACCAGCTATTGATCTGATAATTTAAAGGGTGTTTTTTTCTAGATGTATAGAACTTATTCCATTAGACAAAGATGATTTTTTTTTAAATTGACATGGAACTTATTTTATTCTTTATGTTTTTTTAATATATAATTCACAAACACAAACTTGGCTTATCTGCAGAAACACCCAGAGTCTTTGACGGGAAACGAAACTGCAAACCTCTGAGTGATAGTCTGGCACACTATATAATTTAAATATGACTTCTGATATATGACCGCCACGCCTGGCTAGGACGTAGTCTAATCTGAAGGTTTAATTTTCGACGACTATTTCAAACATTTGTGGCCGTATATCGGCAATAACGCGGCGGTCATGTGGTCAATCATTTCGAGCTTATCGATGTATGTAGACTAGCGACATTACATATCCCCACAGAAAATCTTGGAGGAAAATTCACGGGTCCGAAACGTGAAGTTAGGCGGTTACCAAACATTTCCTGCGATAAATCAATTGTGGCACGAGTTGTATGACATGTTGCATCGTCTTGTTAAAACCGCGACTCCTGCATATCATTGTCCAATTGATGAACAAAAAAGTCACTAATCATGGCTCTATAGCGGTCCTCATTGACTGCAACGTTCTGGCTAGTTTCATTTTTAAAGAAGTACGGACCAATTATTCCACCAGCCAGAACATACAGTTGAGGATTAAGCTATGTAAAGACGGTTGTTAGATCATACAATGTTGTCAGATCTAGCAATGTACTGACATGAAAATTGTTAGCAAGAGGTAAATTGTAAATGCTTTTTCTTACAACGTTGGAAGACAAACAGTATAAGTTCACACGGTTGTTAGACTCTTTCTGAACATTTTTCGGTTAACGTTGTAAGATCTGACAACCGTCTGTACAAAGCTTTATTATCACTCTAAATATGCCAGTTTTGATTATTTAACCAAAATTGCGCTTCATCGCTCAACAAAATTCGCTTATGAAAATCGGGATCAACAGCATACTTGTCTTGGACTCATTTTCAAAATAAATTTGGAATGGCTGTTCTGTCGTCATTCTATTAATGTTAAAATGTTAAACCAAATTAAACATAAATCACTTGATAGTTGACAAAATGGCCGCAACTTAAAGTTCTATAAATCTAAAAAAAAACACGATTTATATTAACTTCGTTGTTTATAGGTGAAAAAACAAACATATTCGGCCCCTGGGGGCTTTGAATGACAACCACAGGTATAAAGTGAAATGTTTATAATTCATTATGGTTTTTTTTTATAAAATTCTTAAATTGAAGGGCAAGTCACTGCTGTATCACATATCAAGTCAAAATTCTCATTTAAATGTTCTACATTTTATTTTCTTAATTAGCAATTAATGTTAAACATATGAAACATTTAACATTAAAAAAAAATAGATGTTAGTGATATTTTTTGTGTCATTATAAGAAAAATAACGTGCAATAAAATAAAATCTTATCAAATAATTAATTTATAATGGGGGTACATGAATTACGTGTTAGTAGTCTATACAAACATACATATTTTATGGCCGAAATGATAAACAAAAAATATAAATAAATGCAAATAATAATAATAGTAAATACAAAATAAATATCACACCAATTGATAACGAATATGAAGAAGGAATTTTACTTACATCTGGCAATACTTCTGTGGAATTTGCATCGGTATTCTCGACCATGGCAATAATATTCATGGATAAATTAACGCGCATCATGTAGCTCATGAGGCAGGCCATGAATAACATGACAGCTACATTGAAACGTTTCGGTATGTTGACTGGAATAATAAAAAAAAATGTAAAGTTTTGGAGATTAATATTATAAAACTTCAAAACATTTTATATACATATTCACTAATCAAAGAGTAGCAGAAAAAAAAATTTTGAAACAAGTCGGTTTTAGTTTTAGTTCATCAAATAGGGATTTTAGGGGAGATGCCAGCAAAAAAAAATTTGTTGACGGTTACGCCTATTTTCGAGAGGGCGGGCTCTTAAAGTTGAAAATATATAGGCCTATATCTCGGGAACTGCTGGGTGTCTGATATTTTGTAATACATTAAATTAAAGCTATTAAAAATACTTTTCCAGCGATATATATCATGATTATAAAATATGAACCGAATATGGGCTAAATCCGAAGAGAATATTTTTTGACCCGAATTTTTTTTTTTAATATCTATAAAAATTAAAAAAAATGTCTATATAAGTAGGTACTATAATCATAGAATTATAAGATGTGATAAATTAAAAAAAAAACACATTTTTCCAAAATTTTGTATGCAGGATAGGATTTTTTCCTCTATGGTATACAGAATACCGGCTTCGCATTATACAAATTTCCTGTATTGACGGCCTACGGCCGGGCGGAAGGATTTTCTCATACGTGGTATACAGAATACCGGCTTCGCATTATACAAATTTCCTGTATTGACGGCCTACGGCCGGGCGGAAAGGTTTTTTCCTCTATGGTATACAGAACATCGGCTTCGCATAGTACAGATTGTATTTTTTATAGTGAAATGTCATTATCTTTCTTTAATATCTTCGGATTTATATTACCTACATGGTCATGTTATACCTTAAATTAAAGCTTAATTTCTTGGCTTGAAAATATTGTATTTTATGTACTTACTCATATAGACGTAATTTATCAATAGGTGGTCCACATAAATAGATCATGTTACATATCGTTGTCTTTCATATATATATTATTATTATTTGCGTCTAAGAAAAAAATGTAGTTTTCAAGATATAGCTAAATATATACAAACTTTGGGGCCCCGCCCACTCGAAAATAGGTGTGACCGCCCCAATTTTTTTTTATTTTAATCAGAATTTAAAATTCTATTAGTGATAAAATTTTGATAGTGATTTGAAAAAAGTCACTAAAACCGACTTAAGCCAAATTTTTAAACCAAAAAAATCAATTCCATTTTAATGACTCTGCCAAAGAAAAAAAATTATTTTGTTTAAAAATAACGGTAAATATGAAAAAACCTGAAATAAAGAGAGACAAAAGTGTGTGAGAATGTTGTAGTGCAGCGTTGGAAAACATGGTACAATTCTACTTTTTTGATACATTTTGGACTCAGTTGGTACCGTGGTACTACCACAAGCCCTTTGGTACAATTTCACAAAATATTGCTGCATCACAAATTGATATTCCAGATGAAATATATAAGTACATATGTATATGATTTAACAATTTGCCATTTGTGTAATAGTGTAAGCCGGAGATGATTCATGAACATGTGGGAACTGATATCCATATGATCTTAAAATACGCATCTAAAAGGTGGCAGTTGTTGGTTGAATTATCAAAAAATTATTAATAATTATTTCACATTAAATTATTTTAAGGCTAAGTCCAAAAAAGAAAGTTTAAAGTTTAGTCAATAAGAATTTCAAAAGCTTTAGAAGTTAAGCTTTCTATTTCTTCAACATATTTTTAAAATAATAAATTTTGTAATTTTTGCAATGCCATCGGTGGGTGCATCATTATAAAATTAAATAAAAATACGAGTGTTTAAGAACTAAAATATTCTTGTGGAACACCGAAGTAATTTTAAGGAAAAGATTGTAACAATGTTTTCAATAAAAATTGTTTCGTGTAAATTGGGACTTATATCGAGTATAAAATTGTTTAAACATTCGTTATATAAGATAATGTTAAACATTTTGTCGTACGTTTTGTTATTATTAAACAAATATTAAAAAGAGTTGCAGTTCAAGTAGTTTACGTGACTGCTGAATTACTTTTTGGCAGTCTATCCGTCAAATAAGTTGTTCTAATTAACAAGATAAGCACGCTTAAAGAAGTTAGTGTCGATGTAAAAAATCTTTTTATTCAAGAACACAAAATAGGAAAACTTACAGCGCAATCTTTTTTAACAAACCTTTTGTTACGGTTCAGTGCATTATAAAAAAGTACAAGAACACTGGCTGTGTAGAAAACAAGCCAGGACGCCCAAAGAAACTCTCCATCTCGGCTGGTCAGTCAGTCAGTCTTATTTTAAGAGACGGAAATTTTCTATCATTTGTTTGTTTTATTAATGTTTTTGTTACCAAATTCTCTCTTTTTGAGACAACAACTATTTTTCTCACCTAATATCATAAATAATAAGAAGAACATGACATATTTCAAAAACAAAACTAAGTAATAGTAGTGTTTTGACTATTGTTAAGTTTAAGTATAATAATTTCAAATAATATTGAGTCAGGACAGTAGAAATTATCTGTAAACATAAAAAGCAATTTTAAATGCTGAATTCCATGAACTAAAATTTTTGGATTAAACAATTTCTAAATTTCAACGGGGAAATTCTAAAAAAAAACTTCTCCTATTTTAACAAAACGTCGAAAGAATATTCAGCCAAAAAAAAATTTAAATAACAAAAATACGAAATTTTTTGAAAATAAGTACCTGTATATGTTGCATGAATTGGATTCTATACTTAAAATGTTATTTAAAACTTAATAAACTAAATTGTTTTGACATTGTAATTTAATCTGAATTTATAAA
This sequence comes from Bellardia bayeri, assembly GCA_950370525.1. NCBI lineage: Eukaryota > Metazoa > Arthropoda > Insecta > Diptera > Calliphoridae > Bellardia > Bellardia bayeri. Next base: position 16,652,739 of record OX493268.1, on the reverse strand, counting down.
ATATGCTAAATTCAGATATTTGTTTATAAAATACTATAAGTCTTGTTTCACATTCTTCAGTTTTAGCTGACCAGTTTTTGTTAAATTCTCTTTCTTAATTTTCGTACTTTTTATTGCAAATGAACATACACAAATGAAAGAAAAAAACAAAAGGAAATAAGAAAATTAACTGGTACCGTCAAGTTTGTACCCCTTTTGTTCTCTTTTCCCTTCTCATACAAAAATACTTGCCCTGACGAGTCAGAATTGAAGAGTGTGAAAGCGGACTAAGATATTATATAAAAAATTACACAAGTTGTGTGTAACATTATATTTTGATATGCATTGTACAAGAGACTATATAAATTTAAATTTTTATGTTTTCATTTAAATAAAAATTTAAAAATACTATTAAAAATAGTGACTTTATTTTTCCGATTTTTTTTTTGACGATTTTTAAAATTCGAAATGATGATTTTTTTCTTTTTTATCGGGATTTTGACGATTTTTTCTGAAAATCATCTGCCAGCCCTGATTACGGGATCAACGTAAGCAAGCCGAATATCCCGCAGAAAATTGTTGATATCTGAAAAGAATCAAGGACTTCGGCTCGAATTTGCAAAAATACATTTAAATAAAGGCATTGATTTTTGGTAACGAGTTTTATTTACTGATTATTCGTAGAATAATTAAAATAGAATTGAATTTTTTGATTTAAACATTTTTTTCTGGTACTCTTTAATTGACGAAAATATGAGATTTTGGGTATGTATGAAGACTTAAGTCCCTAACTGTACATAACATACGAGTAGGTGTTATATATGTATGTTAGTGCTGCAATCAAAAATACCTTCTGTCAGGGTCAAAATTTAGTATACAGAAAAACAGTTACATATTTAACAGTTATCTTTTTATCTTACTAAAAAATATGTTATAAGTCAATATTTACCTATAGTATACAGAACGTTAAAATAAAATAAAATAAGTAAAGTAATGAGTAGATCGTAAGCATTTTTTAATGTACATAATTATAAAGAAAATTAGTGATAATTTTTTTAAGAACAAAGTTAGGAATAGCACGTGGCAAAGATGAAGATTAGAGATTTAATAGAGCTTCAACGAAGCAACGGAATATCTCCCGCATACATATATTGCTAAAATTGTGAACAGTAGCGGGCATGGTATAATTATACAAGGTGAGTGCAGGAGCACAGCTGACTGACTTTGTTTACAATTTACTTACATATGTCAAAAGTAATACTTCTTCAAGTGTTTTTGACAGTAGTAGGTACATTATTTTACACAAACAAAATGCCTGTTGTTTCTGTATTGTGTTGTATTTGTTGCCGATTTGCACCCACCTTGTATAATTACACCGTGGTAATGGGTCAACTATTCAAAAATTGATTGAAAGGAAGTAAAACTCGAGGAAACACCAAAACTGCAAAACATACCCATCGACCACACTCCCTAATTGATAATGTGGTGCGTAAAATAGCCAGAAAGGTCAAGAAAACTACAAAGTCTAGCGCAGTCAAAATAGCTGAAGACAATTCTAAGACACGCGATGACCCAGTAGAAATGTCGTCAATTAGCAGACGGTTTCTAGAAGACCATGGACTTCATAGAAGAGTGCTTAAAAACCCGTGTATTTCTTCAGTAAGCCATACTAATCGCTAAGACTTTGCAAAAGTAATAATGGAATGATGTATTATTTAGCGATGAGAGTAAATTTGAGATTTATTGGTAAAACATCAAGAAGTAAGATCTGGAGAACAAGAAATAGCAAGCTGCTTAAACAGAACCTTAGGGCTACAATTAAACATGGCGGTGGGTCTTTAATGGTTTGGAGTTGTACATATGTCAGCTGCAGGACCAGGTAATCTTGTATACATTGAAAGTACAATTAATAGCCCAGACTGCTTACAAATTTTCAAGGACAATTTTAAAGTAATTTTAAAGTAAGTAGGTCTTGAAACGACATGGGTCTTTCAGCAAGACTACCACACAAAACACACTGCTAGAACTGCCAAGAAGTGGCTATTGTTTTGTACAATGTGCCTAAGCAATTAAATTCACCTCCGAAATCTCCACACCTTAACCCCGTATAGCAACAGTAGGAAATTTTTGACAGGAAAGTAAACATTAAACCTTAAATTAAATTTTAAGTTGATTCGAACTTATATAATTCTTATTATAATAAAAATATTTAGCTTTATAGCTGAATAAGCGTGCTGTATACTAAATTTTAACTCCGACTGTAGTTATTTTAAATACTTATAATGCAAAATATTCAACAATTTCGACACATATGTACATAATTTAAGCTATAAAATTAACATAATCTTCGAACTTATTAGTGTTTATTGATTGTATCTATGTATGTATAGGATATTTTCAAACATATTTCTTTGTTTTTAGAAAATCGTACGGCAACATTGAAAATCGTATTGTTGCAGTTGGCCTACTAAAATGCAACATGGAAAAAGGCGATATCTTTATTTCGACCACTTGCAATCACTTGCAATTTTATGTATTGTGCAATAAAGTCGTTTGAGGCTACTGGTGGAATACGAGACCGTCCGCGCACTGTGAAAACTCAGAAAGCGATCAAAGCCGTGAAGAGACGAATAGACCGAAAACCACTGCGAAAACATGAGGAGATCCTACAAAATTTCAGGTCCAGGTTATTGTAAATTGATAACTGTTGTTTACTAGTTATAGTTATTATTAAGATTTATCTATCTGTATAGGAATATGTTTTATAGTTTTCCAACATACATACATACATATGTACATCAAAAAATTCTCATTTAATTAAATTTTCCTGTTAGTTTTAATAAGACATGCCAAGTATTATTAAAAAAGGTGACACGAAAATAATCAAATTTGTATATAAAATAATTTCTATAAAAAATTTCTCTAAAAAACATGCAACATTTGCTGAAATTATATTATAAAAGATCTTGAAATTAACAATATATGTATGTAGTTTTTTCTAACATTTTAATTAAATACAATTATAGTAATATACAAATTTGTTGATTATTAACTACAATTGCCAAAATCAATTACAATGACAATATGTAGTGTGATTGTCATCTAGGTGTCATGTTAAACTCAAATAATAAATGTCTATATTAAAAAGAATCGTAAATGCTACCGTAAAATTTACACAAGTAGTGAAAATAAAAATAATAAAATTTTACTACCTTTACTACTAATTATTTATTACAAATTTGCCTGTAAAAACAAAAAGTGTTATAAAATTACTATTTATTTAATCATTATTTAAGCGATAAAGTTTAGTAGGGTGGGTTTTTCTGTGTTTTTTTTTTTGCGAACTAAATGAAATAAGTTTTCAATTTAAAAAACATATGGTTGACAAATTAAATGGGGTTTCCCCTAGTTGTACATATGTTTTATGTATAAAACTTTCATTTGTAGCTGACTGTTGTAATTAATATGGTCACTAATATAAATTTAAGTTTTCACTACAAAACTCGCAGTCTCCTGCTAAAAATAGCAGATTTACAAAATATTTGTCATTCTGCTCCACTGTTTGTTTAAATTTGCTTATTTTTTAATATTATATTGCTTATAATTTAAAATAAATATCACATAATCATGTTTAAACTATTTAAAGTCCCTCAACTAGCATTCAATTATAAATACACAATTTTAATATTCACAATACGGTCGTCGTAGCAACAAATATGAGACTATTTATTCTAAATATTGATTTTTGCAATTATACACCTGACACGAAAATTTAATTCACATGTTCCAAAAATATAATTATTCTTTTTTTTCATAGTTTTAAGGTTTTTATATTGTTTAGCTTATTAGCAAAAATTTGCAAACATAGAGAAACTTTAATTTAGCTACAAAATTTAAAATTTATAACACATAACAATTAATCGATTAAAATTATTTGCGAAAAGAAAAAATACCAAAACTTAATTTCTACACATCTGAAAACTTAAATTGTAACATAAAAATTTGTACATTTTAACGAAAAAATATTAATCGAATAAAATTATTCGTCAAAAATGTTAAAAGTTCTTTAAAAAGCACTCTAATTTTATTTCCCATTGCAGAGAAACTTAACCACTCTCAAAATTTAATATTTATAACGAATTAAAATTAATCGAATAAAATTATTCGTAAAAAAATATATAGAACCAGAAAAAATACTAAAATTTTATTTCTAGACATCTGAAAACGTAAAATGATATTTAAACAATTAAAATTTTTAACAAATAAAAATTAATCGAATAAAATTATTCGTGAAAAGTGTTCATAAAACAATAACTTTGTAACGAATAAACACTAATCGATTAAAATTGTTCGTCAAAAATTTCTATAGGTTCAAAAAAAATATTAAAATTTTATATGTAATTATTGAAAAACTCAAATCAGATTTCGAAATTTTGAATTTGTAACGAATAAGAATTAATCGATTAAAATTATTCTTAAAAAACACGAAATTATTCTCAAAATTGTTTATAGATCCCGAAAAAATTCAAACATTTTATTTCTAAACTCAGAAAAACTTGAATACAATCTTAAAATTTTTAATTTGTAACGAATAAAAATTAATCGATTAAAATTATTCGCCAAAAATATCCATAGCTCTGAAAAAAAATACTAAAATTGTAAAAACTAAAATCCGAACTTAAAATTTTGAATTTGTAACAAATATGTAAATGTTAATCGATTAAAATTATTAGAGAAGAAATTGAACAATTTTCCGAAAAATACTCTCTAAAACTTTTATTTTTAGGCATCAAAAAACCAAAAATTTATCATTAAATCTTGAGTTTCTAAGGGATAGAAATTAATCAATTAAAGTTATTCGTCAAAATTATTTAAAATTTTCGGAAATTACCAAAATCAAAAATACTAAACATCAAAAAGCACAAATTAAAATTTAAATTTCTGACGAATAAAATTTAATCGATTAAAATTATTCGTTAGAAAATTTAGCATTTTTCTTCAAAAATACTATCAATACTTAAGTTTGGGTACAAAATTATAAATTCTAACGAATAAAAATTAATCGATTAAAATTATTCATAAACAAAAATTCACAGTTCACGAAAAAATTACTAAAATTAAAGTAAACTTTTATTTTTAAGCATCAGAATACAAAAATCCAGTAATAAAATCTTGAATTTCTAACGAATAAAAATTACTCGATTAAAATTATTCATCAAATTTCGTCAACGCACAAATTATCTTTTAAAAACTTAAATTTCTAAAGAATAAAAATTATTCAATTAAAATTATTCGTCTGAAAATTTAGCAAGTTTTTCGAAAAATGCTACCATTTTATTTCTAAACACTAAAAAAATTAATCGTTTAAAATTATTCGTAAAAAATTCAATAGTTTTCTAAAATAAATATGTATATACTCAAAATAAAGTAAATTTTTAACATTTGTAAGAATGATAATGATGTCGGCCATTGTTGTAAGAACAATTGTTCTGACAATAAAAATACGACAAAAGTTGTCCACATGAGACAAATTTATGTGCAGACAAGAACATGTTTAACGAGATGCGCCACAGTGGGGGAAAATATGGGGAAAAAATCTGTGATTTCTACACGGTAAATCCAATTGCAATAAAATTTCATGGATATAGATAAACTCACCATGGAGAGCAAAATTCAAAACTTAAACTTAAAAACACTTCTTCCTCTATAGGCTATCGTTTAGAAATTACAGATTTATTTTATGTTTTTCCAAATTTCCCCACTGTGCAAGAGTTTAAAAATATGTTTTATAGGTAATTTGTTTATAAACTTTTTATAAAATATCAGTTATTTAATACTTACAACATGGTAGATTTATAAACGTCATTTTGTTTATTCGATTTACAATTAATAAGGGCTGCTTTAATGAGGTATTTGTTAAGGAATCGTCGTTTTAAAGGGAAAAGCAAAGGGGTTTCCAAAAAATAAGTTTCAATCAGAAACAATCATAGCCACGGATTTTGGCTTCAAAGATCTGGAAAAAAAAGAAAAGATGCTATAATAATTAAGGGCATTCGAAAACAAATTTCGTCTAAACTATGAGTATTAATCATAAGTACTAAAAAATAAAATAGGATTTTTAATTTTTTTCAATTAAATTTTGTTATTACTAAACAGAAATCTTCAGCAATAGCATACGTGTCTACACTTGCAATTTTTCCATTGTGGAGTAAATAGAGAAATTGCAAGTTCATATTTCCTTCAATATAAAAATATAAAATAAGAATATATTGTACAATAATATTGCTATATTGTTCCTTAAATTTTTTATTATTTAATCTAAAATTACCCACCATTAAACTGAAACCTAATCTTTTTATAATTGCTTGTATACCATATCTATAATATATTATAATTATTGCTTTCGATTTGGACTGATATTTTGTGAAATTTATGGTCATAATTTTTAATGTTGAAGAGTCGTAATAATTATTATAATTTTGGCTGTTAGTTATAAATATAATAAGTTAATAGATATTTTATATGATGCTTGGAATTGGTTTTTATCGCATTTTAGTGATTTCTTATTTTATTTTACTAATCTAATAACTGGGAATATGGTCACAAAGATAATAGAAGAAAATAAAAGGGCAAGTGCTCTTGAAAATGTTTAACTAAAGAACTAAGCAAATGACTGATTACACCAACGACTAAATAAAATGTAGCTGTAGCTGCCTCCAGCTGTATACAAGCATTTTAATAAGACCTCATCACTCGATGAGATTGGTGAAAAATATATCAAGTTCATATGCTACTGAAAATAACTACTAGATCCGACCTGTTGCATTCAGGTAACTAATTAGATCACTCAGTCTCAGCTAGATCATTTAGTATATGTATGATCAGAAATCTGAATCTCAATAACTGAAGCGTTTGAGATTAAGAGAGGAGTTAAAAAACTATTTATTTATTTCCGCATTTCATAAAGTTGTTGCAGTCAAAGTCTGTTTGCTTGCTTATCGATCGTGCAGAGTCCCGTTTAACATAGCATGGAAATGTCGTTCCGATTCCTATTCAAAAAATATTTATAAAATGTTAAAAGTTCTTTTAAAAGTACGGATATTTTTTTCCAATTGCAGAGAAACTTAAATCCGATCGCAAAATTAAAAATTTATAACAAATAAAAATTAATTGAATAAAATTATTCGTAAAAAAATATACAGAACCCGAAAAAATTCAAAAATTTTATTCCTAGACATCTGAATACTTAAAATGAGATTGAAAAATGTAAATTTTTAACGAATAAAAACTAATCGAATACAATTATTTCTGAACATTTTTCATAGTTTCCGTAAAAATTCAAACATTTTATATCTAAAATCGAGAAAAACTTAAATCCGATCTCAAAACAATAAGTTTGTAACGAATAAAAATTAATCGATTAAAGTTATTCGTCAAAAATTTCCATAGGTCCAAAAAAATACTAAAATTTTATATGTTATTGTTAAAAAACTCAAATCAGATCTCAAAATTTTGAATTTATAACAAACAAAACTTAATCAATTAAAATTATTCACAAAAAAGAAAAAAAAAGAAAAAAAACAAAAAAATTCAAATATTTTATTTCTAAACATAGAAAAACTTAAATACGATCTTAAAAATTTCAATTTGTAAGGAATAAAGATTAATCGATTAAATTTATTCGTCAAAAATTTCCATAGCTCACGAAAAATTAATAAAATTTTGTATGTAATCGTTGAAAAACTAAAATGCGATCTCAAAATTTTCAATTTGTAACAAATAAATGTTAATCGATTAAATTTATTGGACAAGGAATTCAAAAGTTTGCAAAATACTAAAACCCTGCCATAAAATCTAGAGTTTCTAAAGAATAGAAACTAATCGATTAAAATTATTCGTCGAAATTATTTAAAATTTACCAAAATCAAAAATACTACATACCAAAAAGCACAAATTGAATTTGAAAAATTTCAATTTCTGACCAATAAAAATTAATCGATTAAAATTATTCGTTATATATAAACTCTTTTTGCATGAATCCAAAGTGGTATTGCACCGTAGTAGTCTTTAGTAGTTTGTATGCAACCCAAATTAAAGTGATGACAGATAGGCCACCTAGTTTAAAATTTTTCATAGCTTGGGAGTTATTCGTCGTCACGGACACAAATAGTTTATTCAACAAAATTTCCAACTCAGACTTTGCAAAACAGATTGTGCAATTTATTGACAATGCATTACTAGCCATTATATATTCACAGCAGGCCCACATAAGAATTTGAAAATAATCAGGAAACTATCTTACTAAACAAGAATGCGGTTCTTCCGATCGAGAAATAAAGTAATTGAAAAGTCACGAAGCTAATGATCGCATTATGCCCCTTTCGTTAGACAGCTCTACATATAAAATCTGAAGATTAAAATGAGATTGTTCTCACTAATCCGGACGACTTTGTAACAAATTCCATTAGATTTATTCTTTAAGGCAGATCAAATGCATCGGAGTATAAACAAGTTTCCTTTAAGAGCCAAGATTATGTTGTTGTTTATCGGTGCCAGAGAAGGTCAAAGAATTTTGGAGGTTCTACAAATTGTAATTGTAGACCTGAGTTTTGAATTTTTTTTTATTTTTTAATTCCAATTTATCAAACATATTCCATAATGCCACCAATACGGTCACCAAGAAAGAAATGACCCAAGACAGTTGTTGAAAGGATAATAAATTCTTTATGTATAGCCAACTAAATGGTTAAGCTCAGAAAGAGTTTTTATATGTTATCACTGGTCATTGTGGAAGGAGATCATACCTCGCTCCCTTCACTAACTCCCTATCAACTTTTATGATCATAAATCTATCGAATCAGATAACAAATCAAAAGCGTTAGAATATATTTAAGGTTTCTTCTTAAAGTTGCTATATCTATGGTGTTGGATTAAAGAAGGCTTTTCTATTACCAATTGAAGTGAAGTTATTTATAAAGTAGCTTTAGTAGCTTAGCTTTGTTAGTTCTATGTGGTATCAAATTAAATCTCTTATCGTGCTATTTAATCTTTATTTAGACTAACTACACAATCGTAGCTCTTAAATATTGAAGCGCTTCTCTTTAACTTTAATAACATATTTTAATATGCATACATTGTGTTAAACCACTCAAATACTAAAATAAATCAATTTCCTGAAAGTAATAATAAAGTTTATTTAAACATTATGGGTTTAACTAAAACAAAAAAATTGTTGGTGAGGGAATAAATTATAAACTAATAAATTACCAAGGTTTTATATTGAATATATTTAAGCCCCCCCCATAAAATCAATATTGATAAAATATTTAGGCGTGTGTCCAATATAATAACAAGAGTAAATTATGAGTAAATAGCTTTTTTTACCCGGTGCTGCCCGGGATATAATTGATCTTTTATTCCTGGCCGCTGATCATTTAACATTTTGGTAATCTGTTTTAAGAATAGCACACAAACGAAGCACGTTTCGTGTGTAAAATGGCAGTTTATTCTGTAGGAGAAAAAAAAACACATTCATACAACTCAAATTCTTTTATGGGACAGCATTTTTTCGAAACAAATTCATTAACTATTTGACAAAATAAATTTTTGAACAACGCAATGTTGACATTCAGATTTTAAATCTCTGGTTGATGATCTGTTAAACTTGTTTTCTTAATTTTCCCTTTCTAAACGTATATTTGAGCTTGTTAATCGTACATATTTTTAACAAGCCCTCTTCAATTGACGCATTGGAAAACAACATTGAAGAATTTATTTGTGAGATACCGGCCGAAATGTTGGAAAGAGTATGCCAAAATTGGACTAAGCGGATGGACCATTTGAGGCGCCGTCAAGGTCAACATTTGCATGAAATAATCTTCAAACATTATATTATATGGACCGTACTATCGATTCCAATAAAGATTTCATGCATTTTTCTGAATTTTATGTGTTTTTTTTTTTTTTGAAAAACTTTCCTATAGCTTTTAAAAAATCACCCTTTATAAATAAATTTGGGTAACATCAAAAAACATTCATCAATGCTAGTAGACTATTAAACTTTTGATCCCTAAAAAATATAAATATACTTAATTCTTATGTACTTTATAATCCTTAAAGGTTGACTACCGAAAAATACCTTTCCTAATAAATATTTTTCTGATTGCAGAAAGTGACAAAAAATTTTTTTTATCAGTTTACAAAAAGTACCAACTATACAATTTTTCACTTTTTGGTCCTCTAATTTCAGGTTTAACTTATATTTCATTGTAACAATCCATATTTAGAACTGAAAGTCTGTTAGCGTTTCATTTCAAAGAAATGCAAAATTCCCATTTTTAACCGTTATTACAAACAACAGATACAAATGGTACCAAAAAAGTACAAAAATCCAAATCTTTACCCTTTTTTACCCTTTTAGTTTGTATGTTATTAATAAGTTTCTTGTCTTTTAATATATCAATATTTAAAGGTTCGAGTCTGTAGATCACTTATTACGATTAAGCACAAAATTCCACTGAGTACTCGTTTTTATTCCCTTGAAGATAGACTTACAAAGAACTACTCTTCCAATACTCAACTTTGTGACAACAGAAATGTAAAATAAAAATACGGTTTCTTCATAACAAAGACAAACATAATTTTAGAGACAAACCGGTGTTAACGTTATATTAAATTTTACCGGTTTTTACCCAATTTATCACTTTCTACAGTCTACATTTCAATAAAATTAGTTTAGCCGTTTGGCTTTACCGGGTTTCCTTTTTTATCCTGACCTGGTCTAAGTTTTGAAAAAAATATATGGCCTGTTGACGCTTTCAAGTATGAATATACATATTTACGTTTCAAATTTCAATAAAATCGGTTCAGCCGTTTGGTCTTACCGACTTTCCCCCCTTTTTATCCCTTCCAGGTCCAAGTTTAGAAAAATAATATAGCCTAATGACGCTTCCAAGCATAGATCTACATATCTACGTTAACTTACAAAGACATTTATAATATACATATGTATATGGATTAAAGAGCATCTAAGTATTCCCTGATTATTATACAAAAAGTGCTTCGCTACTTCCTTTGAGGTAAAGCCGTTAATAAACGCAGTAAAAAAGTAGTAAAACAGTAGGTGCAGAAGTGTGCATGGTCAAAAAATATTATCATGTAATAAGTATTCCTGAATCAAAGGTGCACGCTGTGAAAATTTAAGATCGATTAACAGGTCCAGCCTCTTGTATTCTGATTGCATAAACAATCCTTTCTCGCACTCTGAAAGAAATAATTATTATTCAATATTATATTCCATAATATTGCAGACATTATTAGGGGTTGTGGGAAGCTTTTACATATTTCAATTACATACATTATTTCATTCTTTGCGCAATCAAAGATTTTAATTCATTTCTAGATAATAAGAAACATTTCTATCTCATTATGAAATTCACTCTTCAATTTTGGGTTTTTTTTTTTTAAAAAAGTTTAAAAATGTTGGAGACATTTCACCAGATTATTTTTTGATATCTCTTTGAGCATAAATAAAAGTGTAACATCCGCAAATATTCATATGACAACTATTTGTTTAAGTAAAATAAATTCTTCATCTTTTGAGGTTTAAGAACTTCTTTGCGTATTGGTGAAAATTTCCATTATAAAGCCTCAGTTAGGCGACTGTAACGGAATGTAACAGCAACAGTAAGAAACAGCTGATGTATATTGTTATGCGTAAAGTAATGCAAATGGTTATGGAGATGTAAAGGTAACGCAACACCGTAATGTATGAATCTGTAAGAAATAGAATTTCCTTACATTTTTACGTCATTACATTACATTCCGTTACAGTCGGCTAACTGAGGCTTAACATTGAATGCATTTTTTCTAACATGATCTAACATTGTATGATAAATTTCATTATATTAAGATTTTTTAACCATTTTTTTTTTTAATTTTATTTTTAATTTGGACATGAATTATATCACCTTGATTTATTTCACCAATAAAGAAAAAATCATGCAAAAAAGGGTTAAATCAATTTAAGGTTTTTATATAACAGGTGGCGCAAAAGTAATCCTCCTATCAGAAAATGCTATAAATTTTGCGATTGGCCCCTAATGTCAGCTCTGTTTTGACATTTGTGTAGTAAACACATGCGAAATACACGTTAATAAACAATGTTACGCTACACTGCTCCAGAACGCGGAATTATTGCTGACTATTTATTTGACCATGACTTTGGCACAACATGAATTTCGTCGCAGATTTCCTGGCCGTCCAACGCCTACTGGTGAAACACTGCGACGTTTAGCCGCTCGCCTCGAACGGCTCAAATGACAATCAACTGTGGCGGCGGCCATTTACATGACATCATATTCTCGACTTGATGTAAAAAAAATTATTTATTATTTATGCATTTTCTATCCGACGTTTCGTTGGTATTTTGCCAACATCTTCAGGGGATGAATTTTTATTAAATATATCTTTTCTTATTCATTTTTACATTTAGTTTTAATTAAAAGATGTTTTTCACGACACAAATAATACGACATATAACATATAATTTGAAATAAATGTAAAAATAATTAATTAGAAATATCACAGTAGATTTTTTAAAACAAATCCTGGGATCCTGGGATATAAAGTACTTAAACAAATCTTTTAATAATAAATAGCATTTAAAGTATATCCATCATATTGTTTTAAACTTCCTTAATTTAATAACTTTTCCGTGTGGACTAAACGTAAAATATTGTCAATATTCAATATTTTAAAAACATTTATTAACTTACTGGATACTTAAATAATCAAATAAACAAAAACAAATAAATTCAAAACGTTTCACATTTAAATAAATATGTATTTGCACGTGCTTTACTGATCAATATGATAATATTAATATTTAAAGTTCTGAGACAGTATAATTCAACAAACATAAATAAATAAATTAATTAAAGAAAAGACAACAAACAACTGTTTAAATATTCTGTTTTGAAATTTTTTACAAATTCTGCATAAATTTCAATGTCAATAAATTTTTTTTTTATTTAGAAATAAAATTAAAACTAACCTCATACTCACTCAAATTATGCATGAAAAATTGTTTAAATGAAATAATTACAGTTTGGCTTGCGAAAGAACAAAGATAGAAGAATAAGAATTAACAAAAAAAAAATTAAAATATGAATAATGATTATTACAAACTTATTACAAAGATGCAGCAACGAACAAAAAAAAAACAAAGAAACGTATTGAAACAAATGCCAACAAATGTTTTACGATGATGTTTTTGTTAGTTTTGAAAATTTGCATGAAAATTCAAAAGAAAAACAAAGTATGAAGAAGGGAAGGATAGCTCATAAGAATTGAATAAAAAAAAGATTTTATTTTATTGCCAAGGCTTAGTGCAAGATCTTATTTCAACTATTCAACTAAAGGTATGGTCACACATGTCAAATATTTACTCAAAAAAGCGTAACCACTTGTTTTAGTACAACTACTCTTTAACTCTTACAAAAGTTTTGCAAGATCAAACAGCATCAAATAAATTAAAACTAAATATTTGTTGTGCTTTGGCCTAAATAAAAACGAACTTTTTTTTTTTAATAAATAAACAAGTTCAAATATATTTTATTTAGTGGTTACGTGTTTTTCGGCATATATTTGCCAAGTATGACCGTACCTTAAGAAAATTTAAAGCAGTGATCGACGTTCTTAGCCACCTGGGGCAGAACGTAAAAGGTTATTTACTTGTAAATACAATGAATATCAACAAAGAAATTGGAAATTAGAAATTATCAAATATCGTTATCGTAAATAACCAAAAATCACAATTCTGATTACAACTAGGTTACATGTTCTCTTTGTGCCAAACACTGGTTTAAAAATAGCTCTGATAAAATCTCGGTATATTCTAGAGATGTCAATCCCGATTTTTTTTAAATAAATCCCGGGATTTGACAAATCCAGATTGGTTTTAAAAAATCTCGAGATTTTTTCGGGATTAATAAATTAGTATTTGTGTAAAAGATAATAATATAATCATTAAAAAAGTATAATAAAAAAAACATTTTCACATAACATAAATCAATGTTTTTTTTTAGCATTTTAAATACATGAGAGAAAATTAAAGACATCTAATGACAGATTCCACATTAAATTACAAATTAAAAAGGTCAATAACATTTCAAAATTATTTACAACGTCACCAACAAAAAAGGTGAAAGAATTAAATTTAATTTTGGATTAACAAACTCGAACGCACTCGAACGTCTGCGATTTTTGGAATTGTAAATTCCTATAAAAAAGCTTTAATTGATTTTAAAGCCCAACAGATGACTGATGAAGAAATTGTTTTACTTAAACAAATAGTTGACATTTTAATCCAGTTAAAGTAACAGTAAAGACGTTTGTCGCAGTGATATGAATCTCTGCCGATGTTGCGCTTTTAGTCCGCTTTCACACTCTTCAATTCACACTTCTCAATTTTCTTTAAGGCAAGTATTTTTGGGTGAGAAGGAAAAATAGAATAAAAGCGCTACAAACTTGACGTTACTAGTTTATTTTCTTATTCCCTTTTGTTTTTTTTCTTTCATGCATGTTTATTTACATGAAAAAGTACAAAAATTGAATTGAAACGTGTGAATGAAGTTCAAAAGAATTTAAAGAGAATTTAACAAAAACTGGTCAGCTAAAACTGAAGCGTGTGAAACAGGACTCAAAGAGAAATAAATAAATTATTCCATATTAAACTATGAACTGTAACTGTGTAACCAGAAATCAAGGATGATTGACTGAAAACTTTTAAACTTTTAGAACAAAAAATCCAAAATTTAAGAGTGAATTTGATAATTAAATAAAAAAATTTGTTATTAGAAATGAATTGAAAATGTTAACTGCGAAACGACTGAAATAATGATCGAAATTGAAACATCTAAAACTGCTAGTAATGTCTGTAATGATATGCAATCAAATATTGAATAAGAAATATTAATAATTATTATTTGTTTCGGAGGGTGAGAAATGCAATCAGCATACAATGATTTGCTAACAATTTTGCCCACAAGCGTTGATTAGGAACAAAATTCAATCAATTAAATTTACTTTCGATGCCTTAATATTTTGAAAACGCTTTTTTGGGATCGAACGATACTATTCTATTGCTTTTAATTAAAATAGAAATTCAAGGCGAAATGACATATTATTTTTCTCTATCTAATTTTCAATATAACGTTATAATCATGGTGCAATTATACAAGGTGAGTGCAAATCGACAACAAATACAACACAATACAAAAACAGCAGGCATTTTGTTTGTGTAAAATAATGTACTACTGTTAAAAATACTTGAAAAATTATTACTTTTGACATAAGTAAATTGTAAACAAAGTCAGTCAGCTGGGCTAGTGCACTCACCTTGTATAGTTGCACCATGGTTATAATGTTTTTAAATTATTAATTTGCTATATAAACTTTTAGTAAATTTAAAAATTATAACTATTAAAACAGACAATTTTTGTTTTCAAACATACACCTAATTCTGGTTTTACACGGTAATTGGTTCCAGAAAACTTCGTGTAAAAAAAAGTTTAAAAAAGACATTAGTCGTATGCAGAATAGTTGATTGGTTCCTTATATTTAAAACCTATTGAAGTTAGTGAAAAACAAAAACAACTATTCAGATTTATAATATTAAATTACATACAAAGGGTGATTTTTTAGCTATTATCTTTTTGGCAACACTGGTTTAAACAGCTGACGCCCGTTTCGTGTTTTGTTTCACTGTCAAACATCTTCAGGTTGGTCTATAATTTAACCATGAATCGTCTTACAAACGAACAACGCTTGCAACTTTATTATCGAAATGCGTGCTTTGTTAAGAAAGTTCATCGCGCGCTTCTTCCATTTTATGGTCAGTTTAATCGACCCACTGAAGCGGCTATTCGGGCTATTGTGACTAAATTTCGGAGTGAAGCATTGCAAGAGCTACCAATGCATCCAGAAAAAGTCACAGTTTGGTGAGGTTTATGGGCTGGTGGCATCATTGGACCGTACTTCTTCAAAGATGATGCGAATCGTAACGTAACTGTGAATGGTGAGCTCTACCGTGAGATGATATCCAACTTTTTTTTACCCAAAATGCAAGAGCTTGACTTGCATGACATGTGGTTTCAACAAAACGGTGCCACATGCCACACAGCACGCGCAACAATGGACTTATTGAGAAGCGAGTTCGGTGAATTTGAGGCGCAGTCAAGGTCAACATTTCCATGAAATAATCTTCAAACATTAAATTATATGGACCGTACTATCGATTCAAATAAAGATGTCATGCATTTTTCTGAATTTTATGGGTTTTTTTTTGAAAAACTTTCCTATAGCTTTTAAAAAAATCACCCTTTACAATGTATTTTTACACAAGCATAGTTATTAAATGAAAAAGATATGCACTCTTAGCTTAAAAGTAATGTAAAAAAAATGAATGTATGACAAGTTCATTTGATTGTATGCAATTCCTTTAAATTTGTGCTATTTACAATTGCTCTGACCAGTAAATTTGATTGTATCTACAAAAAGGGAACATATTTCGCAAAAATTAAATTACCCTCAAAAAAATTAAGCCCAAAAGTTTTGAATCGTGCTAAATGGAATAAAATCGTGTAAAAAATGTAAAATTTGTTTATTTTCAAACCGTGTTATATTAAAATCGTGTAAAAACAGAATTAGGTGTATTTATATTTAATACATATAAGTTACTTATTTTAAATAAATAGTTTTTATTATTAATTAATCAATTTGTTTTAATAAGAAACAATAATCCCAAAAAAATTCCGGGATCCCGAAATTTTCCGGTATTTATATTTTAAACATTCCGAATTCCAGGATTTGCAAATCCAGCTCCGTTTAGCATCCGTAGTATATTTCAAACGATTTATAACTTTGTTCAATTTGTAACAAGCTCTATCTTTACAGATTCCAACTTTTTGTTAATTGAAAATGATTTATAACCATCTGTCGTACTTGGTACACATCCTGCATTTGTTATTGTTATTAAATAAATATTAATAATTTATTGCAAAAACTTATGGTTTTTACTGAGGCGTAACATTAAACTAAATAAATATATGTATCTACTAGTATATAGAATTGTTTATTTTCAACTTAAAATCATTAATGTTTTTTTTTTTTGTCTTTTTTCTAAAGTCCGGGAAAATTAAGGCCGCGATTACCGTTCACAACACTAAAGGTATGTTCATACATGGCAAATATTAACTCAAAAAAGCGTAACCACTTGTTTTAGCACAAATTTGTTTGACGTTGTTTACTCTTACAAGAGTTGTGCAAGTTCAAACAGCATCAATAAAAATAAAATTAAATATTTGTTGTGCTTTGGCCTAAATAAACGAAGTTTTTTTTAAATAAATAAATTAGTTCAAATATATTTTATTTAGTGGTGGCAAGTGTGAGCGTACCTTAAGTATTTTGTTGCTGTATGTTGTAAACTGCGATTACGATTTACAACAGTTATCGGCTTAATCGTAAAAAATGCATGTTCTGTTGTATTCGAGACAACACCAACATTTTAGTGTTGTGAACGATAACCGGGGTCTAAATTTAATTAGAACAAATATATTTCTTAACAGAGAAACAATATAATTAGTTATTTTATTAATTGCTAAGATTAAGCAACATATTTAGAACACAGTTATTAAATTATTTCTAAACATACATAAGTAATGAATGATATTCAACTAAATAATGTTTATTTTGTAATTTCAAAAGTTTAAGAAGCACTAACCTAAAACTTCCCCTGGTTTAAAACAAATTCTTAAGCTGTAAATAATTCCCAATCATTACTTTGAAATATGGTAATCTCAGCACATAATATTTGAATTATTAAAGCCTGTACGGAAAATTTGTTTTTAGTACTAATTTTTGGTATCTACCATTCAGTTGTTCCAAGTGTTTCATTATGTCCACAAAGACTACTCTAAAACTTATCATACTTTTGCGCCAAAATTCACACAACATTCAAATTTGCCATTATTTGTGCAGTAAAGAAGTGTTTTTAAACTATCAGGCATGTGATGGAAATCGAAAACGAAAACGAATGAGTTTTGATTTATTTATGTCGAATTTCAACTTAGTTCAACATGGTGATTTTTATAAGAGATTTGTGAGCATTTAAGCTATTTTCACAAATAAACTCTATAAGAATTCAAGATAAGCAAATTGCATGAAGAGCATATATTTTGGGTCAACCTGGGTTAAATTTGAAATAACAAAACAGAATTTTTTAATGAATTTATTCTGAATTTCTTAAAAGAAGGACTTATATATTATAATACGTGCAATCATTACCAAACTACTTCTATGTAATGAAGACGGATTGGATGGATGGATTTGCATATGTTATCATACTCCAACTGATTTAAAATCGATTCAGAACATTTCCTTAATAAATATCATGCTCATCTTATGGCCAGACCAGACCAATATCTACTACTTCTAAGTAATGAAGATGTTATGAAGTACATAGTCATTGAAAAGTATGCTCATATATTAGCTAATAGCATACTAGAACCGATCTTCTTTATTTTGGTTTCATTCACGTAATACGTTTTATGTTTGTTGCCTCTTGCTAGGGAATTATTTCAATACTTATGTATATACATATATAAGCATCACTTGACAACTAAAACCATTTATTTTAAATAACGCAGGGGAATTTTTTAAATATTTTAAAATTATGTATGTTTCTGTTTATATTCATAACATTGTGTATTGTTTCATAAAAAATTTAAACAAATTAATTAATTAATTTCACGAGCTTGCAAAATAAACAAAACCAAAACTTCAACTTGTCATGGAATATTTTTGCAAAGAAATTTCGTGAACCTCGCAAAATAAACTAGCAAACAAATATCAATAAAAAAAAAAAGAAATGATAAATATAAAAATACAAAAACAAATCTAAGTTAATTGTATGCCAAAATAAAAATAAAAAAGGTTTTTTATTTTATCTTTATCTATATTTTAATTGCTACTGGGCTATTGGCTCACCGTCAAATTTGAAGTATTTATTTGAGTTTGGCCGCTAAAAACCATACAAATAGCCAAGCCCTAGTGTTTGGGTATTCAAGTAAGGTTTATGGTTAGACTAAAAATAACACTAAAGCCTGGTTAAACGCTTTATACGAGCTTGATTAAAAGGCTTTAAAATTTTAACAAATAACAAGATTTTAAATCCACAGGATATTTTTAATTTTATATATGTAATTGTTTAAACTGAACCAAATTAAGCTGGGTTTAACTGTTTGTTTTCTTTGTTATATAATTAAACTTCAAAGTGTGTTTAAAACTTTTTGGTTTTTGTTTATTATTATTTTATGTTTTTGCTTCTAAAAGCCTGCCAAAAAAAAATTGATTTAAAGTTAAACTTCATTAATGGCGTTTTCTTTTCTGGCAAAAATGTTACACTTTTTTCCTTTTTTTATATGGGAAATGGGTAAAAAGTGTAACATATATGTAACATTTTTGCCAGAAAAGAAAACGCCATAAGTGTATTTTTATTTATTACACGCAGAGAAAAAATATAGTTGTGCATGTACCACAAATATTTCAACATTTTTACAATTTTTTTAAATATTATATTCGCTGTAATTATTTACAGACAAACTCTGTAAAGGGTCAAAAATTTTGTAAAAATCAATTATAAGTGGTAAAAATTAGATAAAATATCAAAACTTTTGAAACAGATTATGTTTTTCGTAAAATTGTATTTTAAACAATATATGTAGGTACATTAGGGTGCCCCGTTTGTATGGAGAAAAAATAAGGTATCGATGTTCCTGACTACTATGAAAATTCCATTCATTTTAAGACTACGTTTCTCAATTTTTTTTTTGTCCTGGGGTCACTATTTGGTGAGCTGGATCAAAGCATAAAAATGTCCTTTTTAGAGGTTTTTTGATTTTTTTCACATTTCTTTCAAAGTATTTGGTATCATGAAAGGTCTTTGAGAGGCGCATTGAATGGGTTATCAAAAATTAAAAAAAAAAAACATTTTAATTCAAAAATGTTTATAATTTCAGACAAAATTTTATTTTTTTTTTTATTTTTCCTAGAATTTACTTAAATAAATAGTTGAAATTTCTTGATTATAAACATCATGCATATTAACCCAAATGGTTTTTATCCGTTTTCTAAAATTCTATCTATTAAAATTTTTATTAATTATTTTTAAACCTAAATTCTTCCCTATCTGACGATGTCTGTTAACTCAATTCGTTAATGTAATGGGTTTTTAAATAACGTAAATTTTATAAGCTAAAAACGAGAAAAACTATTGACCCCAGGACAAAAAAAAAATTGAGAAACGTAGTCTTAAAATGAATCAAATTTTCATATTAGTCGGGAACATCCGCAACTTTATTTTGGGGCCACCCTAATGTAAATATGTATATAGGTATAAAATACTACTAAAATTTTTTACAAAGCCTGAATAAAAAACACAGACTAAGGATATTCTAGTCCTATAAACAGGACAGGTCGCAATGTTTAAGATATTTTAATAAAATTTGATACGTGATATTCTTTCGGCCCAAACACGAATGGGATTGAAACTGGTGGAAATCGGTCCCGTACAAATGTCCTCCCGAAATAGGAGTTTAACGATCATAAGTGTTTGAATTATGCAAGTATCCAAATAAATTTTACCACAAATACTTAAGTAGTAAATGAAGCTAAATCTCCTCCTTCCGAAAATAACTTTAAAGAGCATAAGTCTTTTAAAAATGTTGGTCTCAAAATATGTTTCGTATATATTTAAATAGTATGGCAGAATTTTATGATGATCGGTCCATAATTAGTCATAGCTTCCATATAAAGCCCACTTCCGAAAACCACAAATCTCTTAAAAATGTTGGTATCCAAATAAAATTCAACAAAAATAAGTTTCATATATACAGAAATGAGGACACCTAATTAAATAATGTTCGGTCCATAATTGGTCAAACCTCCCATTTATTTAAATTTACTTTAACCTTCATTAATATCTATTTATAGTATTTATATCTAGATAAAATATAACACACATACGCCTATGTTCTATATTCCAATACGAAGTGAAACTAAATCGTTTTCAATTCCATATGGACAATTTCACGGCGTTCTAGAAAACGTAGTGAAACTTTTACACTACGATGAACAAAACTATAAGTGATATTTTACTTTTCAAAACATTTTCACAAAATTTAGAACACAAAACTAATGAAAATTTCACTTCCATTTCATTTTACAAATGTAGAACCCAGGTTATAATATTTATATTTACGAAAATCATGGCTCTAAATTTTTGGATGATCGGTTCATAATAGGTTATATCTTCCATATGGCGCCCATTTCTGAAAAACTATACTTTTTTACATATTTTATTTTATAAATTGTTAAATTACATTCAAGATTGTTATGGTCATCAGACAAACTGTAAAAATTGGTAAGAATTGGTAATTACATGAATTATAAATGGTAAAAATTAGATAAAATTTTAAAGCATTTGAAATAAATTATGTTACTCCTAAAATTTACCTTAAGAATGAATAAGGATATTCTAGTCCTATAAGTCCCAATTTACGACGAAAATATTGCAGAAAAATTCTTTAGACATTGGAGTGAGGGGAAGATAAGACGAGTACACACTCAATTGTACTAGCAATTCTTGCAATGCAACAAATACGAATGAGAAAGTAAAGTTACGGTCACATTTGGCAAATATTTACTTAAAAAAACGTTACCACTTGTTTTAGCACAAACTTGTTTGACGATGTTTACTCTTGCAAGAGTTTTGCAAGATCAAACAGCAACAAATAAATTAAAACTAAATATTTGTTGTGCTTTGGTCTAAATAAAGTTTTTTTTTTAAAATAAACGAGTTCAAATAGTTGTGTTATTTAGTGGTTACGTCTTTGTCGGCAAATGTTTATCAAGTGTGACCGTACCTTAACACATATGTAGGTGTATACAAATGTGTGTCTACTCTAACTCAAATAAAAATACGATTGATTTAAGAAAAAAAATTGTGCTGTGTAAAAATAAAACAAATTTTAAGGAATTATTTTTTTCGTGTAAATCGGGACTCACCAGTGTTTTTGTATTTCTTATTATATTTAGGTGGAGGGTATTTAAAATTCGGCACAGCCGTATACTGCACTCTAACTTGTTTATTTTGTAGAATTTCTGTTTAAATGCCACAAATTTCATAAGTATGCAGTTAAAATGTGTTTTTTTTTACTTTTTAAAATTTGAATTTAATATTTGCTTTTACTAACGTCTGTAAATTGTTGACGTTTTACCGGTATGTGTATGGCTGCTTTCCAAAAAATTTCAAACTTGTTTGTCATTTGCTTTAAAATTTTAGCAAATTTAATGCCAAATTTTAAGATAATAATGTAAAAAGTCAGTGAAATAATTAATATTTATTAAATATTAATTGGAAATTAAATTAAAATTCTGTTAAGAGCAGAGTGGTTTTATGGCAAAAAAAATTTGCAGGTTTAAAAAATTCAATTGTAAAACATGTGGAATTTTTAATTAATTTGTTTACAAGTTTAGGGCAAGTTATAGAATTTTAAGTTACAAATTTTAATTAATCATGTTTAGAATAATACAAATGTTTGTGTAATTTAAGGTCAAACATAGTTAAGCGAAGAAAGGTTGTCCGAATAAGAACATAACATGTATAAGAGTTGTCCACACAGGACAAATTCATAGGACGACAAGAAATTGTTTGTTGTGTAAAGAAATTTATGGCTTGTTACAGCTTATTGATCAAGACTTAATAATTCCTGATTCTAAACTTCTTAATAATCTCAAGTATGAACATATGTACAAACGTTTACTGGAAGCGACAGTTTCGCGTGCAAATGCTACTGACTTAAAAGCGGAAGAAAACATATAAATAAATTTATTTCATTTTAATAATTTTTTTGTCACAGTACATTAACCAACTTTCAACTTCAATTTAAAGTAATCAAACACTCCAGACTAATCAATATAATTTTAGGCACTTACGAGTTGTTGTTATTTGAAATGAAATAATTTTGCAATTTGTCAAAACAATCACGATTTTTATACCCTACACCACCATAGTGAGGAGGGTATATTGGATTTGTGCTGATGTTTGTAACGCCCAGAAATATTGGTCCAACACCCACCTTAAAGTATACTTGAGAATAACTTTCTGAGTCGATTTAACGATGTCCGTCTGGCTGGCTGGCTGTCCATGTAAAGTTTGTGAGCAGAGTACAAGTTGCAGTTTTAAAGATATTTCGATAAAAATGTCAAATGTCCTCCCGAAATAGGGGTTTAGCTATCATAAATGCTTAAATTTTGCAAGTATCCACACAAATTTCACCACAAATGAGTGGTAAATGAAGCCAAATCACATTTATAAATTTTGTGCAGATTGGTTTATAATTGATCATAGCTCCCATATAAGGCCCACTTCCGAAAATCACTTTAAAGAGCATAACTTTCTCCCAAAATATTGCTATCCAAGTAATATTCAACGCAAATATTTTTTGTATATATATACAAATAATACGGTACAATTTTATTGTGATCGGTCCATAATTAGTCGTAGCTCCCATATAAGCTCCACTTTCGAAATTCACTTTAAAGAGCATAAATTTCTTAAGAATGTTGATAATTAAATAAAATACGACACAAATAAGTTTCTTATATACAGAAATGATGACACCTAATTTTATAATAGTCCGTAATTAGTCGAAAATCCCATATAAGACCCTCCCAGTAATCCACTTTAACCTCCTTAAATCTTTTAAAAGTATTTATATCGAGATAAAGTTTAACAGACACAATATTTATATTCACAAAAATCATGACACTAAATTTTTGGATGATCGGTCCATAATAGGTAATATCTCCCATATAGAGCACATTTCTGAAAAACTGTTTTATACATATACTGGGTGTAGGGTATTATATGGTCGGGCTTGACCGGCTATATTTTCTTACTTGTTGATATAAAAATTTTGAGTCTAAAGTGGTAAAGTAGCAAGCGCTTGAGAGTAGGAATAAACAAACGTTTATCAAAGCAAGTGTTTAGAAAATCAACAAAGAAATTAAGTTTTAGATTATGTCAGCTATTGCACATAAATAAACTGTTCAAACAATTAATTAAGTTATAAAAGAAATCAAAGGAAAGCGGTCTTGAGAATTTTATATTTTCCTAGGTGAATTCATTTATAATGTTTCTGTGTTGTTAGCTGGCCTTATTATAAATTTGCTCAATTTCTCTTAAACAAAAATTCTGCTTAAATTACCAAACCAGCTTAATTATTCAGTTTAAAATCTAGTATTTCATAATATTTGTGAATAATTAAAGATTTTGTTAATGCTTTTGTTAATTTGATATGCAGTAGAAAGTTTAAAACTTGTTTACAGAAATTCTAAGATTGACTAAACAAATACATATTTATATACGAGTATATATAATATTTGTATGCATACATACATATGTACATACATACTTAGCCGATTATGAATATGTATTTAGAAGAATATTTAAAACAATATTGTGAGAGAGAGATGGAAAAAGATGGAGGAAATATTAATTTTATAATTCAGTTAATCACATATTGAAATATTGGTTCTAAGCCCAGAATATAATATATATTCTGAGTACTTATATAGGCACAATAGGGCCTATAGGGAAGGACATCTCTAACTTGTTAGAGATCCGCAAACATTTTTTTAATTTAAAAAATCAAAAAGCTACAAACCCACCCGAATCCGCTGGCTAGAACTCTAGCTCAGAGCCAGACGGAGTCAAGGCTTCGTAGAGCTTTACAGTCAAAAGGAAATTAATGCTCTGTTAGAGAGTAATTAGATTTATTTTAGTTTTAAGATTTAAATACTTATTGTTAGGCCTAAGGAAATAAGGCAGATTCAATAAATAATAAAAAGCTATAAAAAAAAAAGAATTTTAATTTTGTTGATCTTTAAAGAACTCCAAAGCTCTTGGCAGTAGCAAAGATATACGAGTATACATAAAAGTGTTTAGGAAATTCTACTTATAGTTTATTTTATCGAACAAATAGTCACCCTTATTTCATTTAGCATCGTCGTCCTTGTCATCAATTTAATATCAACATTAATTTTTATTGACGTCGTCATTAATTCGTTAAAAAAAAACTTATATTCCATTAACAGCAATGTAACGATGTCGATTATTTATGGTTTTTTAAAGCAAATCTCTAATAACTTAGACAGTTGGTTTGTTTTGTTTATAATTTTTATAAAATTTTTGAAAAAAAAACTAAAATCGCAATTGGATAATGTATTGATATGGTTAATAACTTAAATGTCATATTCTATATTAAAATAAAAATATGTTCCATTTAATTTAATATATACACACATATTATATTCCCCTGATGAAGTCAACAAAGAATTGACGAAACGTTGGGGGAAAAAATGGTAATTAAATGTATTTTTAATTTACAATATAATAATTTAGGCCCAAGTAGCTTATACGAAAATAGATACCAAATACAACAAATTACAACATATTGGCCAAAAATAAATAAATAAGATTACTAAAATGTTTTTTGTTCCAGTTTGTACTTCTGATCCGAATGACAAAGAAAAGAAAAACAAATGGTGTTACAAAAAATATTAATAAGGCCAAAAACAAACATATTTCAATTCCAGTTTCTCTAACGTAAATTTTTCATTTCCTTTTAAAGGGCTGCACTTAAATGTGTTTAATTTTCAAGAACCAAATCATTACTTTCAAGAGCTTCTTATTTAAAATTCTCACATTCAATAACTCCCTGAACAGCTCTTCAGAAAGTAATTACTTCTAAAAATGAACCAGGTTTGCCACAGCTTCTTCCAGGGGGCTAAGTATTACTTTTTTATAAATGGACATTGTCTTGTTTGTGATTATTTTTTTCACCTTAAATGTTAAGTCCCACCTAAATTTTAAGAACAATTTCCAATCCTTTTAGCACTATTCATCTTAACTTTTGTCAATTGTCACCTGCTTTTTTCGGTGGCCCAAGGGTATTTAGTATCGTTAAAATTCTTACCCACTGCTCTTTAAAATTACAATGAAGACTGCCTTTTTGAAAAGCTTTGGCAAGTGAATGATGTATAAATAAATAAATATAAATTTTTCTTTTACCATTTTTTTCAATTTAAGATTCTTATGGAAAAAAAATCCAAAAGGAAGACTACTGACGACAAGCGTTAATTTATATCAATGCCGGTGTAACGTTGCGTACGGCATACTTAACATACATTGACGCTTATCGATAAAACTTGATATTGACAATGGACATGACGAATTACAACAATCGACACAAAACGATATCGTTTCGTATTTATGACGCTAAATGGAATAAAGCTGAGTATTAATTAATATTTTTTATATCAATAAGATTTCTAAGACATCTGTGATCCCCAGCGACAGCCATTTCCTTGCAGGGAGATTTGTATTTTCATGTATTGGAAATTACTGTTTGAGTAGCTCTTAAAGCTTTTGTTGGTTATGACAACAATGCTCCCGAAGAAATGCCTGCAATTAATGGTCTTGAAACCAAAATCCGTGTCAAAATCATCACTTCTGAATGGCACAAACCATATCTCGAAACTGATCATAAGCTTCGGTGAGTAACCGGTGTGCTTCAGCGGCACGTTTTTTTATCATGTTTTCTTATACCAAATAGTCATAACCAAGCATAGCTTATTAATTAGCTTGTTTTGAAATCATTTCAACTTGAATTCCATCTTTAAATTCCTGTTTCCAAAACTCAGGAACATGTTGTCAACCATAACGAAAAAACATCTCACAAACTGTTAATGAATGAATTTTAGAAAAACCAAAATAAAATTTCCCAAAAAAAAAAACTACAAGTTCATTAAATTATTTCCCAAAACCGCACAACAGTCAAGTTGGCAACAAACAAATAAAACATTTAAACAAATTTGGTCAAACTACAAGCACCGTTTTAAATTTAAATGAAGCATTGAAAAACTTAAATGCACTACAAAGTCGTATTCATTCGTATACATTTGTTATGTAGTGTCACACGTGACTAGCATAATTGAAATTAGTGACTTACATGCAAATATTTATTTAATTTTATTGATTATAAGTACCTTCAATCAATAGATGAAACTTTTCAGTAAAGTTCTGTGATTTTAATAGTGGTTTTTAGGGCGATATCTGTTTTTCTAGAATAAATTCATTAACTAATCTTAACAACATGTTTTGTATGGAAAATTTTTTGTAACTGTTGGTAAACAAATAAATCTACATACAAATTTTGCGCTTACTGATCGTTTACATCATTTTCAATTAAAAATGTTATCAACTAACAGTAAACAAACAATGTGTCGCTTATTGATCGTTAACAATAAGTTATATGTATAGATATTTACTCGCTTGGTGATCGTTGAAAAGCTTTTCTGGAGAAAATGTCATTCACTGATCGGTTGACAAAATTTTCTAGTGAAATTTCACGTTTCTTGATCGGTTGACACAATTTTCATGAGAAAATCTCGTTCTACGATCGGTTCACAAAATTTTCTGGAGAAAATCTCGATTTCAAATTTGTTCACAAAACGAATGCAACTGATCGTAGCCTAATATTTTCTATTGAAAATTGCTCGTTAACACAATTTTATATAGAAAATATACGCAACTGATCGTTGACAAAATTTTTTATAGAAATTGTCTGCAATTAATCGTTGGCAAAATTTTCTATAGAAAATGTCTGCTACTTATCGTAGACAAAATTTTCTTTAGAAAATATCTTTACTACTGATCGTTGAAAAAATTTTCTATAGATCAATCAATATCAATAGTAAATGTCTGTTTTATTGGTCGTTGAAAATTTTTTCTATAAAAATTGTCTGCTACTGATCGTTGAAGAAATTTTCTGTAGAAAATGTCTTTACTACTGATCGTTGAAAAATTTTTCTATAAAAAATGTCTGAAACTAATGGTTGGCAAAATTTTTTATAAAAAATGTCTGCAACTGATAGTTGACAAAATTTTCTATAGAAAATGTCTGCAACTGATCGTAGACAAAATTATCAATAGTAAATGTCTGTTTTATTGATCGTTGACAAAATGTTCTATAAAAGATATCTTTACTACTGATCGTTGAAATTTTTTCTATAAAAATTGTCTGCTACTGATCGTTGACAAAATTTTCTATAGAAAATGTCTGCAACTGATCGTTGGAAAAATTTTCTATAGAAAATATCGTTGGCAAAAATTTTTATATTTTTGATCGTTGACAAAATTTTTTATAGAAAATTGCTGCAACTGATCGTAGACAAAATTTTAAATAGAAAGTGTCTTTATTATTGATCGTTGACAAAATTTTCTATAGAAAATGTCTTTTTTACTGATCGTTGGCAAAATTTTTTATAGAAAATGTCTGCAAATGATCGTTGACAAAATTTTTTATAGAAATTGTCTGCAACTGATCGTTGACAAAATTTTCTATAGAAAATGTCTGCTACTTATCGTAGACAAAATTTTCTTTAGAAAATATCTTTACTACTGATCGTTGAAAAAATTTTCTATAGATCAATCAATATCAATAGTAAATGTCTGTTTTATTGGTCGTTGAAAATTTTTTCTATAAAAATTGTCTGCTACTGATCGTTGAAGAAATTTTCTGTAGAAAATGTCTTTACTACTGATCGTTGACAAAATTTTCTATAGAAAATGTCTGCAACTGATCGTTGGAAAAATTTTCTATAGAAAATATCGTTGGCAAAAATTTTTATATTTTTGATCGTTGACAAAATTTTTTATAGAAAATTGCTGCAACTGATCGTAGACAAAATTTTAAATAGAAAGTGTCTTTATTATTGATCGTTGACAAAATTTTCTATAGAAAATGTCTTTTTTACTGATCGTTGGCAAAATTTTTTATAGAAAATGTCTGCAAATAATCGTTGACAAAATTTTTTTAATTAAAATTGTCTGCAACTGATCGTTGACAAAATTTTCTTTAGAAAATGTCTGCAACAGTTCGTTGACAAAATTTTCTTTAGAAAATGTCTGCAACAGTTCGTTGACAAAATTTTCAATAGAAAGTGTCTTTATTATTGATCGTTGGCAAACATTTTTATAGAATATGTCTGCAACTAATCGGTGACAAAATGTTTTATATAAAATTGTCTGCAACTGATCGTTGACATAATTTTCTATAGAAAATGTCTGCAACAGTTCGTTGACAAAAATGTCTGTATTACTGATCGTTGACAAAAATTTCTATAGAAAATGTCTTAAAAGTTTTCTATAAAAAATTTCTAAAACTGATGGCTGACAAAATTCTTTGTAGAAAATGACTGCAACTGATCGTTAACAAAGTTTTTTAACGTATTTTCTATACAAAACAGAAATTACAAAGTGATTGTTATTGAAATATTCTGCAATTCATCTTTGACAAAAATTGTCTATACAAAATCTATCGTTCTATAGAAAATTGTGGGCAACTGAGGTATAACTGATCGTTGAAAATGTTATTTATGGTATTTTCTATACAAAACATAAATTACTAAGTGATCGTTATGAAGATAGTCTATAAAAACCATATTCAACTTATTGCTACTGATCTCTTTTAATAATTAGTTTTATTTAATGTTTTATTAATAACTTAAGTAGAAAATATCTTATTAAAATGCAATAGCTTCCTTAAAGATTTTCTTCGAACTTTATAGCAGCTTTCACTGATATGTGTGCTTAAACTTGAATTCTAAAAAAACATTCATACTAATACTTAAATTGCAGATTATTACTAGTGACTTACTAACCTGCTAATAAGTATTAACAAATTAATTAATTAACTAACATTTACTTTCTCATGTATTTAATATGCGTACATAGTAGCCACACAACATGTATAACTCCAAATATGTTGCTTTAATTAGTATTAATTAAATTTGTTAATAAATATCTGTTGGAAAATAAACAACAACTAAACTGTTACGTATATATATATGTATGTACATATATGTATATACATATATATATACATTTGTATAAGTATAGCTCAATATATTTGACAATAATTTCCAATTGAGTGATTTGTCATTTGAAAATAATAAAAACGAAATACACCTTGTCTGTTGACTTCGAATGTTTACAACTTTAGTAGAAACACAGAAAATATCTATCTATAGATATTAGATAAGTGTACGAACGATCGATGTCAACATTTCCTTAAGCTCAAGTTTTTTTTGTTTCTCTGTTAAATAAAATGTAAAATTTATACATCTACATTACATTACAGTATGTACATGTATGTATGTATATTGTTTTGTATGTTTGTACAATTGTAATTGATGGCGTGTTGACATTAAATTACAAATTTTATTTTAATTTGATTGTTACAACAACTACTACAAACAGTTTCAACAGAAACAAAAATAAAACAAGTACAAGGCTTAAAGAGTTGACAAAAACTGTTAGCAATGGTTTGTGTCAAAAACTGTATAAACAAAAGTGTCAGGTATTTAGAATAAATTGAACGTAAAATTCAAATTTAACGGCTATTTATAAAGTTGTCATACAAATACAATACTTTAGTTTAATTATTAAACAGTTATGAAATAAATAGCATTGTTCTTTCTAATCATAACGAATTTGTTTTTTAAACTATTAACCCATTTCGCTCTGCTGTTCGATTTTTCAAACAGTAAAAATCAAATTTTTTCAAAAAAATAAATTTATATATGAAAAAGGTAGAATTTCAAATAAATTTTGGTATGAATGTTAAGTTTCGTATTATAAAAAATAAAAAACTATATCTCTCCGTGATCCCCCTCCCCCTCGTGCTAGGGGTAAAATTCTGCAACCCATCTTTTTAGACACTTTTTTAATAAATTTTTAAGAATAATAAAAAATAAATAAAATTAAAAGAATAATCATGAGTAATTATTGTCAATATTTGTAATTATGTCACAGAACATATAAACCATGATTTGCATGAACATGCATGACTTCATATACAGTAGTTTCCGCTTAATTCACCCTCGCTTTATTGATTTACCCGCTTAATTAATACAACAAATCGCAATATACATTTCCCCATAAAAACTAAATGAATCGGATAAATGAATTTTTGGTTAATTGATCCAAAAGCTTTGCATTTTCGGAAAATCAATTAAGCGGAATTTACTGTATGTGTAAACTTGACTGTTCGAAATTTCGAACGTTGGCACTTATCCTATAGTTACTAACTGACAATGACACTTGAAAGACATTTTAAATTCTTTGTGTTATAAGAAAACATATTTAAGGAAAGAGATTACATTTGTCTTTATTGAGTGTGTATTTTTAAACTTAATCAGATTATCATGCGTAGTGCGGTATTTCCCCGATTTATTTTTATGTATGTAATTTGATGAGATGTTCATAGACAAAATCTAAATTGTGAATACCCTTTTTTATTCTGTTTTATATAATAACTGATGGATGGCAATTAAATATGATGTCAAAGTTAAAATTTAGTATGTTTCAAAATCGCAAGTGACAGAAGCTCTTCTTTTGGCTGAAAGAAGAGAAACTACCGATGATGCTATCAGCGATAAGGAATATAGATCACCTAATCTTCCAAAAATTGAGGGAAAACACGTTATAATCAGAAATCCCAAGGGAAAACATCGTCGTTGTCAATTGAAGGGTTGTGGTAAACCCACAATTTATATGTGCCCACAAAAAGTTTCAAGCAAAACCATAAATAAGAGCATTTTTTCGCAATTTTTAATTCAATATAATTTTAAACAAAATTTAATAACTTTTGTATCATTTGATTCCAAAATATCAAAATAAATCAATAAAACAGCAAATAAATCCAAATGTTTTACTTACATACAAAGTTGACATATAGGCTATACGCCAGTGTTCGAAATTTCGAACAGACTTTTCCGGGAAAACGAAAAATCTGAAATTTTTTTTTGACCAGATTTTTGCAATCAGTGGGTCCTAATTACCCTAAAAAAGTAATTTTTCAAAAAAGAAAAATAAAAACTTAGTCTCGGAGCGAAATGGGTTAATGACATTACTGTGGTTTATCGTTTCAACTATTTATCTGTTTTAAAGAGTGATTTTTTAAGAGCTTTCGCAGTTGATTTAAAAAAAATACCCCTACAATTTAGAGAAATGTATGAAATCTTTATTTAAGTAGATCGTTCTATCCACATACATACATATATAATTAAATTTTTCAATTCACCAGTGATGTTGTATGTTGTATAATACAACTATCTGTTTGTGAACACAATTTTAAGCAAATTCATATGTTTATGTTGTCAAACCTTCAAAATGACAACAGAATAATATTTGAAAAATAAACTAGCTGACCCGGCAAACGTTGCTTTGACTTCAAATTTTATTTTTATTGGAAAGGTTTCATGCCAATCGGTCTATTATAATAAGAAAGGCCACCAGTGCCATTTTTGAAAAGGGGCGTGGCACCCAAACGCATGCAAAAAAAATTATTCAGTGACATACACATGTACAGTAGAAAATTACATACATAAAGAAGATTTGTAGAAGAGGTACCACGCGTCTTTATAAAATTCCGCCCATATTTGCAGCAGCACTTAAAAAATGCACACCAAACCGACGTACCAAATTTTGTTCAAATGCCGTTATCAGGAGCAGAAATAATAGATTTTTAATCTGTGGTTTGTATGGGAGGCGTGGGCCACTTTGTTTAATTGGACCGAATTGTAAATCTAAACCACCCGTGGTGCATATTGTGTTGTAGTCGAGACAACACAACATTTTAGATAATCAAATCAGTTAATGATTTGAGTCTTGAGAAATTTTTATGTTGAGATACATAATCTTTCATGTAACATTCGAAAAACCTATGTAAAAATGTCGTAGGTGTTGTACAAAATAGTTATATAGAAATTACCAACATCATTTGTACAACTATTGTAAATTCAGACGACGTACAACTACTACGACACTACAATATCACTTGTGATAGAACAAATGTTTAAAGACTGCGACTATGCCTCAAATGATTCATACGCTGGGTACAATTTTGGCATATTTTCTGCAACATATTGGCCAGTATTTCACGAATAAAATTTTTAATAGTAGCACCCAGTTCGTCAACTGTTGCGGGCTTTCCCACAAAAAATAGTCTAAAAGCGTTAAATTGCACGATATAGGCGGTCAATTGACCGGCCCTAAACGTGAAATTAACTGTTCACCGAACTTGCATTTTAATTGGGCTATTGTTTTGCGTGATATGTGGCTTGTGGCAGCCAAGTCCAGCTCTTTCAAATTTTTTAATCATCGCACGATAGCGCTCTTTAAAAAAGTACAGTCCAATGATGCCACTAGTTCATAATCCACACCAAACAGTGAATTTTTGGGGATGCATTGGCATATACGACAAATACCAAAAACAAATCAATTCAGCCAGAAATAAACTTCGTCGCTGAATACAACTTTCCCATAAAAAAAAGTGGATCTTCATATTCTTAACTGAGCATGAGTTTTTGATAATAAAATTCAATAATCTGCAAGCGTTGTTTGTTTGTAAGACAATTCATGGTTAAGTATAAAGCTTTGTACAAACGGTTGTCAGATTTTACAACGTTGCCCGAAAAATGTTTAGAAAATGTCTGACAACCGTATGAACTTAAAATTTTTGACTTTCCATGTTGTATGAAAAAGCGTTGGACAAATTACCATTTGCTAACAGTTTTTCAATGTCAGTACATTGCTAGCACATTACTAGATCTGAAAACATTGTATGATCTGACAACCGCCTATACATAGATTTAGACCAAACTGAACATGTTTAACAATAGTAACTGTATGAGTAGTAACACGAAAACACCTGAGTGGCCAAAAACAGTTTTGCCAAAAAGAAAGTTACTAAAAAATCACCCTTTACTAATTTGTTTTGTAAACATTTAAACAGTAACTAATAATTTGCACTTAATTTCTAACACCCAGGTGTTAAAATAACAGTAAACTTTTCAATAATACACATTTAAATACTGAAAAGTGTAACTCATACGCCCCGTATGACACAACTGAATTCACACAAAACGTCAATTTAATATGTAGCGATATAAAAAAATGGTTTAAAATCCCTTGAAATTTGTAGTTTTATATAATTATAGAATATTTTTTTGCCACAATCTACAGCAATAGCATATCTAACTATCTACTATTATTAAAGCTTGATTTTCTGTGTAATTTAATACAATTAACTAAAAATTCTTTGTAGCGTAAAAACGAAAAATATTAGAATTTCATAATTAATATAAATAAACAATTTTCACAAATAAATAATAATGAATTAATACTTGTGCATTATTATTTTTATTATTAACTATAGTATTACTAACAAAGTCTGTAACACGTTTATATTAATTTAAGTAAAATAATTCAACTTCTGACTAGAGCAATCATTTGGAGCAATTTCTAGGCACGTGTGCTTTACACTCAAATTTGCATTGGTTAGAATTAGGAATGTTTTTTCTTTTTTGCTAATTTTTTACACAAGTGTTTGTTATTTCCACTACCAATTGCAAGATTGTGGGAAAGTTGTTGTGAAACAGCAATTATTAAATGAATTTAATAGACTAGGATTCCGTACATATGGTTACACCGACTACCGGTTAATTTCTGTTACTGTATGGGAAGGTGTAACTAACCAGCTAGGGCTTCACTTTATAGGCCTTATACCAAAAACGTGTTTACAAATGCTAAAAGATATGATTAATTTAAAACCTTTCTTAAAAGTCCTATGCTGAATCCATAAAGAATATTTTCCTCAATAAAATTACTAATTTAGCAGAGCTTGAGCCTTACAGACTACCAACATAATACCTTCTGATTATCCTTCTCACTTACGCCTTCTATCAGCAATCTATCCACCGATTCTATGAATCTTTAAAAACGATGCTAACATTGCTACTTTGGTGTTACAAAGGAATTTTTGTGTCCTTATATCTAAAAGGTATCAATAGTCTAATCAAGCCTAATCGCATCCGTTTAATTCACTGCTGACACAGGTGCCGGATTTTGGGCCTAATTTCCCTTTGAAAATATTTAAAGAGGCGTTACCTGGTCACCAATAGGCAAAGTACTTGGCTAATAGAGTTGCCCGTCCCGTTTTCATTGGCCCTGAAGCTATCTTTTGCATACAGCGAAAAAAATTCGTTTCCGAGTAGAATCGGTTTTCTCTCGACATTGGTGCAACTACAATTAACTCAGGCAGGTAAAACCATTACTACTACTCAGTCCAAAAGTAGATCATTAAAATTTTTATCGTGAGAACGATTTGAGAATGGACAGGATTATTTAACGGATATTATAGTTTTCGATACCACAAATATACTTTAAGTAATTTTTGGAACGAAACAATCCAAATTTTTTCCGAGCTGCCCGATGAAACATCGAAGCCCATACTGTGCGACTGTTCAAGGCTATTAACAAGCTGAGTATAATGGCTTGGTAGGGCATTGATGGACCCTGTTGTTGTTTTTCTTCTTCATCTTCATCTGATAGGACTATACCAAAGAAAAAACTCACTATAAATTGAAAGAAGTTACAACTGACACCAAACATAACTCTATTGAATGTCTTGGAATATCCATACCGCTAATTTACTTCTCCTACGAAAGCTTTTCTTAATAAACATGACTGGAGAAGGATCTATTATTGTAGCCAAAATATGACTCGAGAAGGATGTACGATTGAAGCTAAAGTATGACTGAAGAAGGATCTATGATTACAGCTAAAATATGACTGCAGAAGGATCTAAGATTGAATCTAAAATATGACTGAAGAAGAATCTGCTAAAGTATGACTGGAGAAGGATCTACGATTGCAGCTAAACTATGACTGGAAAAGGATCTACGATTAAAGATAATGCAAGACTGTAGAAGAATCTACGATTGACTGAGATAGAGGCTAATTTTTAATCATAGATGGATCTACTATTGAAGGTAATACTTGATTGTAGAAGTATCTACGATTAAAGCTAATATTTTACTGTATATGGATATACGATTAAAGCTAATTTTTAAGTATAGAAGGATGTACTATTCAATCTAATATTTGACTGTAGAAGAATCTACGCTTAGAGCTAATATTTGACTCTTGAAAGATCTGTGATTGAAGCTAATATTTGACTGTAAAAGTATTTACAATTGAAGCAAATATTTTTTTTAATAAATATGTAAATAAATTCTTTATTAAGTTTAAATTTGACTGAAGAATGATCTATGATAGGACCTAAAGGATCTATGAAGCGGGTCTTCTCGAACAGTCAGTCTACCGCAGACTAAGGAATTCACAAGTAATCTGTTTGACGCATAATATTCAACAAGTTGTAAACTTTCCATCTTTTCCATAACATAAGAAAGTTCAGTACTATTGGGCTAAAATTTCAAATTTATTAACCTGTACGTTAATTTTTACTCATATAAAACTTATTTCAGATGAATTTTGCATTAATACCGACATATTATAAACTTTAAACCATTATTCCAAGAGTTTATATGGAGCCAACTTTAACCAATTTCATTAGACTTCGTCCTTGGGCAGTTTTACATTTTAGGAATATCTAACATGTGGAAAACATTTACAAGAAAAAATAAAGATAGTGGCAAATTACTATATCGATCTATAAATTTTGAGTTTGGAACGTTCATATATATTTGATCCATTTTCATTAATATTACAACTGGACAATACAATTTTAATTATTTTTTTTAACGGTTTTCAATAAAAGTCTCAGAGTTTTAAATTTTTATGAAGATGATTCCAACGATATTTTTTATTATTAAAATTAAAGAAATGTTGAAACAAGTAAAGTGAAAAAACGTAAATTTGAATTACTTCTACTTTATACTTTGCTTAAAACACTTATAAAGCTATATATAGACGATTGTCAGATCATACAATGTTGTCAGATCTAGCAATGTGCAAGCAATGTACTTACATTGAAAAATTGTTAGCAAAAGGTAAATTGTCAGTTTAGATGACTGTAAGAAAACCTTACAATTTCATTAGCACACAATTGTCACACAATGAATTTACCTGTCAACCGAAATTTTCAGTTCAAACGGTTATCAGATTGTTGTGTGACAAAGATTTTCACATTCGTCGTGAGGCATTGTGTCTGTGTTTAAAAATTTTTAATATTGTCATGGAACAAAAAGGGGCAAATGCACATGTTCTAGAAAGTAGTCAGAATGAAGACAAAAAAAAAAAAAATTTGGGTGAAGGATTGTGTGCATCAGCGACAGCTTGAATAAGATACGCAGGTTTGCCCTTTGCATTAATTTATATATATTAAAAAAAAAAAAAACAAATTAATTTAATAAAATATCTTTGGGAAGTTTATATTCAACACAACCAGCATCCCATAAACTTCACCGTGTCTCAACTTCCTCGATAAGTTAGATAATACTTTCATGCGACCACACAACATTGATTTTTTGTTGCCTTCAGAACCTAGTGGCGACTGAATAGGACATTTCAATTCAATTGGCTCATAGCTGCACTCTATGAAACAGGATTCATCAATAGATATGTTACTATTCATTTATTATTTTCTTTAATTTAATTCTTTAATTTTCTTCCACTTTTTCCAAAATGTTATTAATGCACAACACTTTTGTTTGTTTATTTGCAGTATTGCATTTAGAATAATTTCTCTGACAATACTGCCATTGACAGATGCAACTTTGCACATATGCCAATTAAAAGTGTTTGACTTCTGTCTTAAAACAATCTTAGAATGGTAAAAAAAATGTGTTTACAAGATTGTTCGATTTCTGACAATATTTTTGTCTT
Organism: Bellardia bayeri; assembly: GCA_950370525.1. Taxonomy (NCBI): domain Eukaryota; kingdom Metazoa; phylum Arthropoda; class Insecta; order Diptera; family Calliphoridae; genus Bellardia; species Bellardia bayeri. Next base: position 16,614,884 of record OX493268.1, on the reverse strand, counting down.
ACAATGTACTGAAAATGCCTTTTTTACAACGTTGGAAGACAAACATTTTATGTTCACACGCTGATTAGACATTTTCTAACCATTTTTCGGACAACCTTGTAAGATCTGACAACCGTCTATACAAAGCTTAACAAATGAGAATATCGTTCAATTCTCACTAATAAAAACAAAGAAAAACTATTAATGCAAATTAATAATCTTGAACTTATCCTCAAATGTTATAATAATCCACAATATGTAGACAGTTTGAGAATTTGTTAAGCCCTTAATCAAAATTAAATTATTAAATAACAAATTATACAGAAACTATTTTATGTGTTAAAGCCGTATTTTTAGGGACTGGCAAATGAACAGAATTCAGAGTAAAATGTATTATGGATTGATATCAGCAATGCTACCACGTTTGATCTAAACTTTTAATTATAAGCAATTTTATGAATGCGTATTTAGAGAAATAAAAAATTTATTTGAGATTAGATGTTGGCAAAACACTTTGATTTGATTTTTTGTATATTAAGTGCTGGCGTTGATAAGAGAAACGCTGTATAGCAGCTGGGTTTTTTTGTAAGATCAAGTGACAAGATCGACAACTCATTTTCAACAAGTGATAATGAATGACGTCAAACTATTCTTTTATTATAGTTTTTAAATACAATCAAATTTTATCTAAAACAAAGTTTGTAGATCATTTTTTGTAAATGTTTTTTGCCACCGTGAAAGAAATTACAACAAAACAACAAAACAAGATTTTTTCGCTGACCAAAAGAAATAAAAAAAAGAGTTAATATAAAAATAGTTTTTGCGAATTTAAAAATAAAAATCGAGAAAACAATTTTCATAAGAAAGAAATAAATGAAATTTGTTCTTTTTGAAATTTTTCCTACTCTGACTTTTGTCTTAAAAAAGTTTGTAGATCATTTTTTGTAGATGTTTTTTTTTGCCACCGAGAAAGAATTGATATAAAAATAGTTTTTGCGAAGTTAAAAATAAAAATAAGAAAAAATTAAATGAAATTTGTTTCGCGAGCGCGAATTTAAGCTACTCTGGTTCCAATGTTCAAGAGACACACTTGGTAACAATAAACCATAACAATTAAAGAATATTTGATTAAACTTTTTTTGCAAGTCCTTGAACAACTATTTTCCACGCACACGTCACATGTTAAAGAGTTCAGCTGTTAAAACTAATTTCCAAAAGTTCGTGTAATCTTTAAATTTATTTCACATTCATGTTCACATATATTTCAAGCAGCAAAATTTCAGAATTTTTTTAATCATCTCAATGGTGGCGTATGTTCAATATTTTTTTATTTCAAACACAAAGGATTTAAAATTACTTATACGTCGCCACAACAAACAAACACTTTAAACGCCGCATTAATTAAAAGAAGATCAAACTTAAACATAAATAATTTATAAATATTTTAAATTTTACCTTTTATAAAACAAAAGATCACTTTGTATTTAAATTTTCTAAAGAAATTTCTTGAAAATTCGCGCACAACACTACAATTTTCTAATTTTTTTTAAATATTGTCGCTAAAAACATTTGTATTTCTTCTAGAAACTTTAACAATTTTTCGTTAAACTACCACTATATTTCTTCGTTTAATTAAAAAACAATTTATTTATTTTTTTTTTTTTTGTTAGCTCAGTTTTACTTTTTTTAAACCAACCGCGCACGTTAAGCGTCTAACAGCGAATGAAGTTAACAGCTTTAAACGCATTAAAGTTTTAAACTGTTTGCCAAAATCTACCAAATAGAAACAATTAAAACTCTTACTTAGCTCTCGAGTATTTGGCCAAACTCAAAATCTATGTGAAATAAAAAAACAGCAATAAACATTTTATACTCTTAAAATGCTTAATCTTGCATTATTAGTGATAAAAGATTTTTCGTTTTATTTCGTCTTTCAATTAGTATAAAAAAGATGCCTCGATAAACCACAAAAGCAAAAAAAACACACACACAACACAATTTTACCAAACCTTAACCAAAGAAATCGTTTGAACGAAGTTGCAAAAATTGTTAAAAAGAGAAAGAGAGTGCTAAAGCAAAATGTAAAGAGCACAACTGTAACTCTTAATAACAGTAATGCATTTGATTAGTACTTTTTAGTGGCACATAAAAAGTACTCTTGCGTTATTTTACTGCAAAATAAACGAAATGTTATTAAAAGTTATTAGTTTATCTTAACTAGTGAGGGTAAATAAAATAAACTTCTAATATTGGGTGCGAATTATTTAAAATTTTACTTGGAAGCATAATTTGAAATTATTCATTCCGTTGCTGCGTTATTTTTCCTTTTTGCAGTATCATCTCTACACAGACAGTATTGCCATATTTTTTATTCCGCTATCTAGATATTTTTTCTCTATTCTGCGGAAAGAACAAAAATGTAAGAAAATGTAAAATGTTGAATAAAAATTGTTTTATTTTGATCTGTTTGGTTTCTTTAAATATATTTTTAGGAGTAAGAGAAAAACATATACAAGTAAATTGCAAATAGAGGCAATGGTTGATTTAATGAAAAAAAAATCAAGACATTGCTTATGGTTTTAGTCAACGTACTTCAGCAGCTGTGAAAAAATTCTGGGAAGATTTAGCACTGACGTTAAATGGTTCCGGCCTCAAAACCTCAAACATGCCAGAGCCTAAAGATTCCAATTCAACCAAAATATATTGAAACATTGCCTTATTTAAATGAAAACTTTTTTGATATCTGTAAAATTGTTCATAAATTGTTCATTGGGAGATTTCTTTGTTTTTTTTTTTCTTTAACTTAAGCTTTATATAGACGGTTGTCAGATCTTACAATGTTGTCCGAAAAATGTTTCGAAAGTATCTGACAACCGTGTGAACTTAAAATTGTGGTCTTCCAACGTTGTAAGAAAATGCATTTTCAGTACATTGTAAGACAAAAATTTTGTCAGACATCTAACAATCTTGTAAACACATTTTCTATCATTGTAAGATTATTTTAAGACAGAAATCAAAAGCTATTTATACACAATCGACAGATATTACAACATTGTCAGATTTAGCAATGTGCTAGCAATGTAATGACATTGAAAAATTTTTAGCAAAAGGTAAATTGTCAGTTTAGACGACTGTAAGAAAACTAACAATTTCATTGGCACACAATAAATTTATCAGTCAACCGAAATTGTCAGTTCAAACGGTTGTCAAATTCGTTTTGCACCGTTGTGTGTGTGTTTAAAAATTTTAAATATTGTCATGGAACAAAAAAGATCAATTGAAACAATTTGATCTGCACTCTATGAAACAGAATTCATTAAAATATATGTCGCTATCCATTTTTTATTTTCTTTAATTTTATTCTTTAATTTTCTTCCACTTTTTTCAAAAATTATATTATATATTTGAAAATAATTCTTTACTTTCAAATTCCCATTATTTGTATATAAACTTCAAGCAGTAATAAAAAGTTTAAAGACTAACCCCCTTATTCAAAAACGATTATTAAATTTAACAAACGTTTATTAAGACAGATTTGCATATAAAAATTTGCTTAATAAACGTTTGTTAAATTTAATAATCGTTTTTGAATAAGGGGTAACTGCCGTATTTATAAAAAATTAAAGTAGACTTCAAGCGTACTTTAAGAAAATTTTGTATGAAAATTTTGTCTTAAAGCACACTTCAAGCCTACTTTATTTTTTATAAATACGGCAGTAATTCTCCAAATATTCGACTATTAACTATTTACCTTGTATTAAAGGTACCAGTACTATTAATTTAATCCCAGGCATATTTTGTTCTAAGTCTATATACGTCTTAAGAAAAGAATCCCAAGGGCCTTACATGAGATATCATAATTCCTTGTTCTGCTTTAAAAGCTAATGGAAAAAACATTATTTATTTGTCATTATAACGATGTGTCCAAGGCCAAATAAGCCAAATCCTCAAGCAAATAGTATCTGAAAATTCGAATGATATACTGTGTGTTGTTTTTGAAGTGTTAATTTCTAGAAGAACAAATAATAAACCTACTTATGTTTATTACAACAATACCAATATTAAAATTTATGGAAATATTTTTATGTCTACAGTTCAAAAACAAAGTCAAATAAAGTAATACAAAAAAATTGTAATAATAATAAAATAATAAAGAAGAATACACACACATTGTAAAACATATCTAAGTAAATTTCGTTCTAACTCATAACATGTAATAAGAAATATGTTTAATTCTTGAACTCTATTTCTCAATAAATGGTGAGTTAAATAGATGATCTTTACAAGTAGATCTTGGACAATAAACATTGCTGATGACGCCCTTGGCAGGGTAGAAAATGCATTCCAGTGTGCCATTTGTCTAGAAAAATATAGTTTCACAATAATATTCTTCGAGTTATTAATTAAAAAAATAAACTCAAGCCGAATGAAAAATTTTCTCTAATAAAAAAGAAAATAAAATCTTTTATATTTATTGTTTATCTATGTAATAAAACGCAGATTTTTTTAAATATTTTCTGCAATAATAATGTTTTGTAATTTACCGACAACATAATCACCCCTATCGTGAATAAAAATTCCCCATGAAATTTGTTCACTTTTCACATTTTTCCTATTAAAATTCAATGTTAAAAAAATAAAAGGGAACAAATTTCATGTGGAATTTTTATTCACGATAGGGGTGAATATGATAAAAACCTTACTATTATGGCTGACAAAAACATATGGTACTTTTTACGTTCTCTTTGGCAGAATATTTGTTTTAGGCCCAAAAGTACTAAACTAAAACTCATTGTATTTGTATACGATTTAAATAATGTTATAAACATTTTATCCATATTGTTTAGATATACTAACAAAAAAAAAAAACATTTTAAAAATTTTGAAAAGAAAACAAATTAAAATTTTTCGCTTCACTATAAAAACTACTTGGTTTTTTCTTGTGGTTGCCAATTAATAAATTAATGCTAATTTTAACGCTAAGAAAATTTATATTTTTTGTAGTAAAATAACTAAAATACAGCTTGATTAAATATAATGTTTTACGCGATGGAAATGAATTGAAATATTATATTTTGGTTAATTTTTAATAAAATATGGAGTAAAAAAACCAAACAAGTCACATGTGGCTTTTACGTTGTTATTAAATAAAATTTTTTTTTATTAAATTAAATTGCTTTAAATTTTTCTTTAATTAACAAGTCGAAAAATATTGTATTAAAACCTGAAATTTATCAAAACTTAGTTACTTTTTTACACCATTAATATGACAAATTGTGAACGTGAAATAATTTAAATATAAAAAATATCAATTAAATATCATAAAGAGTGATTTTTTAAGAGCTTTTGTATATGAAAAAAAAACACCAGAACAAACACTGAACAAAAATTTCCGTTAAAAAAGTGGATCTTCATCCAACTTTCCAACGCCCATTCACCGAAAGTTAGTGGATTAACATAGGCCCAATTGCTGCGAACGGCCACAAATCGATAATTCGCGATCATCAACAACACTGGCGGATACAGCGGTGATATTTTCCTGTCCGCACTCTACGTGTAGATGGTTCCATGGTGCGAAATTAAGCCACAATATTTCGTAAAATGGAAGCAGTTCACGATGCACCTTCTTATCAAGCATGAATTTTGATAATTAAATTATAAATAATCAGCCATGTGACAGAATTTAATTCCGTTCGGAAGTGGAATTGCTGTATTTGTATTTTGCTTCTATAGAAAAGTAAAACGAAAAAAATTTACGGAATGAAACCACTTTTAATTTGCTATATGGAATTGTAATTTTAAGCATTTCTAGTTTTCATTTCGAAAAAATTGTTCGTTTTACTTTTTCTATAGAAGCAAAATACGGAGTTAATTCCACTTCCGAACGGAATTAAATTCTGTGACATGGCTGAATAATCAGCAAGCGTTTGTCGTTTTGTAAATTGATTCATGATTAGGTTACTGAACATGTTTAACAGTTACACGAAAACAGCTGAATTGACAAAAATAGTCTTGCCAGAAAGAAAGTTGCTAAAAAAAACACTCTTTATTAGCAAGTGTTACTATTGTTTTAATTACATTATAATTTTTATGCTTTTGGTTCCACTGTCTGTAGAGTAGAACTAAACTCATGGTGCAACTATACAAGGTGAGTGCAAATCGACAACAAATACAACACAAAACAGAAACAACAGGTATTTTGTGTGTGTAAAATAATGTACTACTGCCAAAAATACTTGAAAAAGTATTACATTTGACATAAGTAAATTGTAAACAAAGTCAGTCAGCTGGGCTACTGCACTCACCTTGTATAGTTGCACCATGACTAAACTGAAGTTGTTTATATTTATATAATATTTATTGAAAGAAACAAGCTAAACAAACACTAAAACCAAACGTTTATTTTGAATTTCAAACTGTTCATAATAAATTTTAGTAAAATATAAAGAAGTCATAACTTTTTTAAAGATTCATAGAAAGTTTCTAGAACATTTTAACACACATATTTTGAAATGTTTCTGATAATGTCAAATACTGTCAGTATAGCTGTTTTTATGATTTTTTATACCCTACACCACCATAGTGGGGAGGGATATTGGATTTGTGCTGAAGTTTGTAACGCCCAGAAATATTTATCCAACACCCACCTTAAAGTATACCGATCGATTTAGAATCACTTTCTGAGTCGATTTAACAATGTCCGTCCGTCTGGCTGGCTGTCCATGTAAAGCTTGTGCGCAGAGTACAGGTCGTAATTTTAAAGATATTTCGATAAAACTTGTAACGATATTTTTTCGGCCCAAGGACAGATGGAATTGAAACTGATAGAAATCGGTCCATTATTTCACCTGACCCCCATACAAATGTCCTCCCGAAATTTGAGTTTACCGATCATAAATGTTTGAATTATGCAAGTATCCAAACAAATTTCATCACAAATGAGTGAGAGAATAACTTTCTCAAAAATGTTGGTATCCAAATAATATTGAACGAAAATATATTTCATATGTCTAAAAATAATACGGTAGTCGAAACTCCCATATAAGACCTTCTCCGTAATTCACTTTAAGCTCCATAAATCGTTTAAAAGTATTTATATCGAGATAAAGTTTAACACATATAATACTTATATTCACAGACATCATGACACTAAATTTTTGGCCCACAATAGCTTATATCTTCCATATAACGGCCATTTATGAAAAACTGTTTTATACATATACTGGGTGTAGGTATTATATGGTCGGGCTTGACCGACTATACTTCCTTACTTGTTTTATTCTCAAAAATCATTGATACATTCTTTGTCCGATCATCATAATGAATAAATATTTCAATATATCGAATTTAAACTTGCTGCTGAGCTAATAAGAGATTTATGCGCATTTAAGTTACTTTCGGAAGTGGACTTTATATGGGGACTACGGTCAAATATGGACCAAGCATCATAAAATTGAACATGACGATTTATATATATATACCTATATTGACCACTCATGTTGAATTTGATAATTAATTTTTACCTCTTGACCACATTACCTTTTGCCCATATATGCACATTTGTCATGGTTTTTAACAAATTTTCCATAACAAAAAAAATAAATAAATATTGTATATATTTTTCATTTGTAGTGCGTAATTTATTATCTTATTTGTAAAAACAAAATATGTAATTATAACCTTATAACAATTACTGGACTTTGTACGAAGTCTGATTAAAAAATAACCGTTATATACATTTTTTTAAAAAGTATATATTTATTCATCAATAACTATCTTGTCCCCTTCAAAGTAATTCCCCTCAGATATAATACACTTATGCCATCGTTTTTTCCAATCCTCGACACAGTTCTGAAACGCGCTTTTTGGTATCGCCAACAGCCCCTGTTTCGATTTTTCTTTTATCTCCTCAATCGTAGCAAAACACTTTCCTTTCATCGGTGTCTTCAGTTTTGGGAAGAGGAAAAATTTAGCGGAGCCCAAGTCCGGTGAACACGGTGGTTGAGGCATGATAACGGTTTTGTTTTTGACCAAAAACTCACGCATTAACATCGATGTGTGAGCTGGTGCGTTATTATGGCGTAAAATCCATGATTGGTTTTTCCACAATTCTGTGCGTTTCTGACGAATTGCTTCGCGCAAACGGCGCATAACTTCAAGGTAGTATTCCTTATTGACTGTACGACCTTGTGGCAAGAATTCATGATGCACCATGCCATTGCAGTCGAAGAAAACAGTTAGCAAAACCTTCACATTTGACCGAACTTGACGTGTTTTTTTTTCGGTCTTGGCTTGGGCTTTGGCTTCTATGTCATAGCCATACACCCATGATTCGTCACCAGTTATGACCTTTTTGAGGAAATCTGGATCGTCGTTGACAATGTTCAACAGCTCCTGAGCGATGTCCATGCTACGTTGTTTTTGCTCAAAATTTAGCAATTTTGGAACTATTTTCGCTGTCGCACATTTCATACCTAAAATACCCGTAAAAATTGCTTGGCATGAGCCGAACGATCATCAACATCATCTACAACCTCTCTGACAGTGATTGGACGATTATCTAAAATAATTTTCTTACTGCTTCATCGCTTGTTGACGTGCTCGGGCGACCAGGACGAGCATCGTCATTGACATCTTCTCGGCCTTCCTTAAACTGGTTATACCACAATTGAACTTGTGTTCTGCTCTTAGTAGACTAGCCAAACGCCACAGTAAACATGTCCTTGCGCATTTAATTTAATTTTTTACACAAAACTTAATACAGTTCCTTTGATCCATTTTTTTTAATTAGTAAAAAAATCAAAGAGCACACCAAAACACGACAAACCTTTTTATCTGTCAAAAACAAACTGACAATCCAACATGGCTGATATTACCAACATATATAACAGACATGTGTAACAAAATAAAAAAAAAATGCGAAAATCGAACATACGTAACTCACGAAATTTGAAAATAACGGTTAATTTTTGATCAGACCTCGTATATAGTATGAACGTATCGGCAAATATTTTTACTATTGTTTATTATAGTTTAAATTTGTATCAAAACTGTAATTTAATAAACGAATTAAAAAAAATTGAATTTGATAGTGATTTTTAAAAGAGATTTGTGCGCATCTAAGTGATTTTTGGAAGTGGGGTTATGGTCAAATAAGGACCGATTGAAACGAAATACCGCTTTATGATTTATCTTTTTGTGAAACTAATATTTGCTGAATTTTGTTCTATACTGGTTTTCTATAGACATTTATGTACCATAAAATCGTATTCCGGGAAGACATTTAGATGGGGCTATGCAAAGTCGTGGAACGATTCTTACTATTTTCAGCGGGACTTGACCTAATAATATTTTAAGATAATAGAAAAAAAAAGTATAAATATCGAGGTTGCCTAAAACTTTGTCCATTTTTAATACCAAATATTTCGGTTTGGGACAAATTTAATTAATCTAAGTCTTTTTTTTCGAAATTCTATCGTGCCTTCAACAGATGGACAGATGAATCATGAAAGGCATGGCTAAATATTTTTAGAATCTTATAAGGACCCAGAATATACAGACTTTTTAATACTACGACCAATGTTTCTATGTGTTACAAACGGAATGACAAACTTAATATACACCAATATTTGTGGTGGTGCTATAAAAATATGTACATAGGTATCAAAATAGCCAAGAATTTAAATTAAAAACATTTCTAACTGCTAAATAGCGTTAATTGTTGTTTTAACTATGCTTTCTAAATTAGACATTGCAAAGATAACATTAATTAACACTATTATATAGAAAAGTTTTAGAAACGGTGGATGGCAAAAATATGATTAAATATGTATGTATGTATATTAAATATATGTGTTGAGATTTTAAAGCAGTGCTCGGCACCCAACACGAATGCTAACGAAGTTCATACAAATTATCAATTAATAATTTTAAATTACATATACATAATAGTAGAGAATGAAAGTGTAAAACATTATAATCAATATCCAACTACTCTTTTAAATTGCTAGTTACTAGTTTCGTCAGATTCCTAATCATATTGGTGTAATAATGTATACAATTCCTAGAAATTCGTATATTTTTACATTCTAATTGTATTACACTGTCTTTTATTATATTAATCTTAATAAAATTGTTTAATTACCTTGTCTTCCAGTTGTACATGGTTTTTAGTTCTTGAATATTCTTGAAATTTGTTTCTGGGTCCATAACTTCTTATTTTTCCTTTACATTTATACTTAAAAATCTTGCTAAATTATCTGGTATTACATTTATAAAACCGTCAATATTTGAAAAGGATCTAGACAAAAAAGTTTTACAAAAGAGATATTATATTAATTATATATTATATTAAAACTTTCTTAATTATGTAGAACATATTTCAGAATCATATCAAAATCAATACTCGTAGTATAATTACAAGAGCGGCAAATACATAAATACATTTTTATCAGATTTTTAACTTACAAATGGTTTTAAAGTTTTTTAAATTTGCTCATGTCTTGTAAATCAGTTGCGAATTTCACTCTCAATAGTAAATTAATTTTCAAAGCTTTCAAGTCTAGCTAAATTGAATCAATTTGTATAAATAGAAGCACAATGATCAATTCACACAAACAGTCAGGGGTGTCATAGAAACCAATATTGTCAGAATTGGTTTTAAAACCGACAAGAAAAAATGCTTTAGTGTCATAGGGTACTGCTACACGTTCAATAATATACACGTTCAATAAATATTTCTAGTATAACGATATTTATTGAACGTGTAGCAGTGCCCTATCACACCAAAGCATTTTTTCTTGTCGGTTTTAAAACCAATTCTGACAATATTGGTTTCTATGACACCCCTGACTGTTTGTGTGCATTGATCAATTATCAAGTAATGTTGTATGTTGAACATTGTATGATACAACTATGAGTGGGTTCACATTCTGCGATTTTTCGTCGCCACACTGCTTGACCCTTCTAAATTCATCGCCTGTTCACATGATGAAACATTTGTTGCACTATTCTTGCGACATTTTGACATTAAATTGTTCATTTCTCCTATTTTGCTCATTCGTAGATGTATTGCCATATAGTACCTAGTTTTTAAATTTATGAAAAATATGTGTAATAATATATTTTTGCATACAGCAGTTTTTATTTTATGGTCTAGGGGCTTTAAAAGGCGAATATGTTTCTACCCCGTACTCTCCACTACGTATTTCATCTATAAACTCGAGTTGCAGGAGAAATGTCGCAGGAAAAAGTCGCTGCGCGTGAAAAACAAAATAATTTCTCCATTGCGTGAAAAATATAATGCAGACATTTTAACAATTGAGTCATGTTAGCAGAAATTATTGATCGTTTTTCATAAATTCAGTAGGTACAATTACATTATATTAAATTTTATTAAATTAAATTTGTTGCTTATTAACAGGTTGTTACTATACAATATTAGTGCAAATTGACAACAAATACAACACAATACAGGGGCCAAATTACCGCATTCGTGATCGAATGAGCTATCGTATCGAAAAATGATTTCGATACCGAAATTATGATAAAATGTACTAAATTTCTTGCTCGATATCGAATGCCATAATCTTAAATAAGAAAATTACGATCAATTTTACTCGATATCGAATGCGGTAATTTGGCCCCAGGCATTGTGTTTGTATAAAATAATGTACTACTGTTAAAAACACTTGCAAAAGTATTAGTTTTGACATAAGTAAATTGTAAACAAAGTCAGTCAGCTGTGCTACTGCACTCACCTTGTTTAGTTACACCATGATTATTAATTTTATTTTCTTGTTTTAGATTTGTCAATCACTTTATGATTTGAGTGTTACCGTTTGTTTATTTTTTAAACTAAAATGAGTAATTTTTTGATTGAGATACATATTTGAACTTTTGGCAACACTTATGGCGTTTTCTTTTCTGGCAAAAATGTTACATATATGTTACACTTTTTATCCATTTCCCATATAAAAAAGGAAAAAAGTGTAACATTTTTGCCAGAAAAGAGAACGCCATTAAACTTTCATACAACATTCGAAAAACACACATACATATGTAAAAATGTCGTAGGTGTTGTACAAAATATTTATATAGAAATTACATTTGTACAACTATTGTAAATTCAGACGACGTACAACTCCTACGATACTACAACATCACTTGTGAATTGGACAAATGTGTAAAACATACAAATTCGAACGATTTTCTTTTCGAAACGAGTTACAAAATAACCCCCTCCCACCATTACTCCACCAGTTCAAGTGTTGAGTTATAAATGGTACGCCATCTGTAACAATGTGTGTTTTTTATGGTCTCCATAAGGGCTTATACAAATTAAAAGACACGTAAACGAATGTTTTCCCTTAAGAAATAATCACAACGATACGCGAGTTGTTAAACAACACAGACCTACTTTGCGCCAGTCGTTTATTTTATTTTACCTTATCAGCTACATATGTATTTGTGTTTTGACTAGAGACCGAAAATAACTCGTCCATATAATCAAAAATCAACATTGTGATTTACAATTTGTTTTTAAAAATAAATTTCTCAAAATAACTGGTTTAAAATGATTTTTGTTTACATGGTTTTTATGACCCTTATTAGTTTTTGTTAGTTTTTAATGCTTTGGTGAGGGACAAACTATGTATTTCAATTGTGGTTGATCTTAATAAATATTAACATTATTTCTAGTTTTGTTTATTTACATATTATAGCCTATTGTTTATGAATTTTTAACAAATTTTAAATTGAATATGAACTAAAGCAGTGCCGATATTAAACAAGAAATAACAAAAAAGCATATTTTATATGCAAGCTTTGATGATTTGCATTGAATGAACTTTTGCCGAAATTTTCCAAAAAAAAAAAATAACTTATCTTGATTATTTCTGTTTCTCCCAACCACTAACTTAAAATGTTCTCTTATAAATCACTCTCTCAGTGATATAAAGGAAAAAACTATTTTTAAATGATAAATGGTGACAATTAACTATTAAAATTAAATTAACCATTAAAATTAAAGTGTTATTTTCGGTCCCTGGTTTTGACATTTTTAACTAAGGTGTAATAGACCAATGATGCTCAGTAAAACCTAGATTATGAATTAAATAAACAATAAGTGAAAAACAAAACATTAAACTTAGGTTTAAACAAAAAAATTAGATTACCTTTATCGCAAAAACTAACTCTAAGTCGATTATAAAATACTTTGAGTTTGTGTTGTTTTACTGCTCTAAGTCCTTCACTAAACACTAAAATAAAAAATCAATTTAAAAGTTTGTGGTTTTAAAAGCTTAGCTGCTGCATCAGAAATTAAAACAAACAGCTATACAATACATAAAAAAAATATCTTCCAAATAAACTGCGTAGTCTTTGGGAAACTTAAACATTTTCTTTCCACACTAACTCCTTTAAAGTATGCTTCATAGTATTTGTAGTTTCTCCAGAATTTCCTTTCATTTAAACGAAATTATTGATTTTAATCATCTTAAAAAATTAAGAACAAAATACATATACTTTACTTTTTAAAATAATTTTGAAGGTTCAAATTAAATCTTTAAGCATTAAATATATATTTATTTATTTATATAACTGCTACGGGGTTTATAAACTATAATCAACTCTTTCTTTTGTCTATATATGTATATGTAGTCAACCAGGAAGTAATTGACACTAACTAACGAAACATAATCAAAATTGTAAAGCTTTGTAAGCGAAACACTACTAATAGATTTAAAAAAAAAAAACATTAATGTGGGAGGGAGGAATAAAACTCAAAACAAAGGAATACTATAAATATTTAAATCTATAAATATTTTTTTAGAATTTCAAATACAGCATGCGATGGGCCAAAGCTTTGCCAACCAGTTGGCTGTATTCAATAATTGAATCAAGGTTGTCGCTGCCTGCCACCTAAAAGAGAGTACGGAACAGAATTGGTTAAAAAATATATTTTGCGAATAAAGTGTGGATGTTAATTAATATGAAATGAAATGCAAAGTAACAAAAAAAAAATAACTTCCCAAAACAAAATAAACGCGAAATAGTATAAAAACATAATAGATTTTATAAGTAGAAATGTTGCAAGTTACGAATGATGTTATGGAATAGAAGAATAGGTATGGTGTGTGCAAGAATATTCGAATTTCTTTAAATTGCTGGCATCAAGTAAATGACATTTGTAGTGACAATTGTAGATGCAAGGAATTTGATTGATTATACAACAATTTTATAATTTTAAACAAATTAAAAAGCAATAGAATTTGAAGGCAATTAACATTTTTTTCAATGCAAATTCGTCTTACCTGCTTATACTGACGATATTTAACATAAGTCTTGGCATTTATTAATAACAATACTGAATCTATGTCACTATCCTTAAACTCATTTGCATCTCCGGCCAGGAGATCATTATTAAAACGCTGATACTTATGAGCATCCAATTTAGAGCGTATTTCTTAAAATAAAACAAAATATTAATAAGCTTTACAAAATTACAACAAATATTTAAACCCACCATCAGTTAACAAATGCCAAGTGTACGTCTCGGGACATAGTAAATACGAAGAGGACAATTTTCCTTTGTAACGCATTTTCGGACAGGAATGTATATAGAAGCCCATATAATAATACTTTAAGGAGGGCACAATGTTGGCAAGTATTTGAACTAATTCAATTTCTCTATAAAATTATAAAAATAATAAATGTTTATGTTGTTTAATAAAAAGAATATAATAATATCTACCTTAAAGAGCTGTAAGTACCCAAGGACAGGAAATTATAATTTGGATCATAAAAGAAATACACTGAACTAATGCAATGTGGTAAAATATCAATAACGGCTACAGCAATTAATTTATCATCTAGCCAATATTGTTGATGAAAAGAACCATAACCAGAAGGTGGACCATCCTCAGGTTTAGAGAGCTACAAATTAAATACATATTTTAATATATTAAAATTGTAGAAAACTATGTAATTATAAGAAGGAATTTTCGATTGAACTCTCAAACTAAAGTAGTAACATTATTCTACCAGGTTAGACAACAAATATACTCCTACCACAAATCGGAATAAGTTGGGGATGACATAGCTAATGTAAGAAAGGTAGACATTAAGTTCTGTGATATCTGAGGTTAATGCTGTGGTAATATATATTCAAAAATTCATGATGTTGAATTGCCGCAATTAAAGTGCAATCATCTGCATATGAAATCATATACAATCCATGTGCAGGTACTAGAAGTTTAGAGATGTAGTTGTTCAACCAGAGTGACGAAAGGTCTCCGTCCTACTTGTTTAACTTTGTTTGTCTATAATCTCTACATACGATTGACGGCTACTCAGATATTCAAGATCCATCTCTTCATATTGGTGGACATTGTGGACTGTGTGAAATGCTTTCGATCGCCATGAGGATCATCAGTTGACAAGACCTCTGGGATCGGAGTTTTAATTGCGTTTAATGCTGTAAGTTTTTTAGAATCCATGTGCTGGTAGATAACTGGTAAGCTGGGGGAGGAGAAGCCCATCAAGTGGCTTCGGCAGCTGAAAAGAGGGATATAGGCCAGTGTGAGGGATATGGATAGGGATGACTTTACCCTTTTCACAGTGTTCAAACATATTTGAAGATATGATTTCATTGTAGTTTTTATGACTTTAATAAATGCACGTGTGCAATGAGTAGTTAATATCATGTCACTTCACGCACGCATTTAAAAAAGATATTTTTATCACTCCTGTATTGTTTACCACACATAGTGATGGGAATATTAAAAAGATAAGATTTGATGTAAACAAGAGTACATGAGGTCTTATCTTTTTACTAGTTTATTTTTAAGATTTGTATCTTAGCTATTAAGAACTTTAATTTATATAAATATTTAAAAATTCACCAAGTGAAGTACAATCACTCGAAACAGAAACGATAATTTTTAATAAATTAATTATTTTCTGTTCAGAGAGGTTAAACCCAGTTGTCAGGTAATCAACTCCCCACCGCTAAGGTTTTTCAACATCACCATGCATATACCATCTAGTCTAATTGCTTTGGTGGTCTGTCTGCGTTGATGGCCCCTGCAATATCAGTTGGTGTAAATAGCTGTGGTGTGTTTGAGAGAGGAAGTTTGCGAAGGTTATTTCGCCTTGTCTCTCGCCGTTCTGTAGGCTAGCCAGCACAGTTAAGAGTCGGAGTCGGTGGTATTTGATTAAGTAATCGAGACCTTAAAATCACCATGCATATACCATCTAGTCTAGATGGTATATGCATGGATACTGAACTGTAAACCACAACTTGAGTTTTAGTTCTCCTTTTTTCCGTTTATCGTTATTTACCAACTTGCTCATCCTTGGATCCTCAGGAATTGATGTCATAACGCTCATCTGCGAGTCCCGTTGCTTCTGTAGCACTACAGATGATCGACCAACTGTGATTTCTTGTCGCTATGTTGGAGAGAGTCCGCCACGACTTATCATCTACAGATCATAAGCTGCAATTCCTCAATTGATCTTAATTTTTTTTTCTGTTGATCCTCATTTACCAACTTGATCATATGACGATTCAGCTTTGCGATCTTTGGATCCTCAGGGATGGATGTCATCATCTGCAAGTCCTGTTGCTTCAGCTGGGTAGTGCGAAATCACAACAGATAATCGACCAGCTGGAATAAAGCATGTGAGCGGCTGCTGATGTGATAGTTTCTCTGAACTTCCTCCCTGCTTGCTGTACGTTGTGAAGTTTCTAAAGCAACAATTTACTAAATTTGACTATTTTACTTCGTTCGTCTTATTGCTCCTAAACATATTGTATTAAGTTTGGACAAATGTAATTTCAAACTTTCTTCGGCCATCATATTCTCTGTATCCTGTTTTACACACTTCAGCTATAGCAGACCAGTTTTTGTTCATTTCTCTTTCGAAATTGCCATTTCATTCACACTCGTCAATTAAATACTCGTACCTTTTCATGAAAATCAACAAACGTGAAAGAAAACACAAAAGAAAAAAACAAAATTGACTAGTAATATCAAATTTGTACCCTTTGTGAAAGCGGACTATTATCGTTATTGTTTCTTCTCTCTTGTTTTTGTTCATGTATGCATTTTGCAAAAATCAACTCCCAGTTTTTTCTTGAGTTTATCACTTTTGTTCACAGTTTTGCATCACAATGGCCTACCTTTGTTCTGTTGCATTATCGCCATTTTCTGCATATCGCTTAACGCTTAACTTTTCATTAACACTGTCGATGTTGCAATTGCTCGTTACGCTAATATAATACTTAGAGAACTAATTGTCTGCGAGTTTTGTGATTTCCTACATTGTCGTTTCATCACGTTGATAAACTATAGCATCTATGAATGTACAACTTCATTTATTAGCTTCCTTTTCCAAGGATGTAGTCGTGCGTAAAGCTTCAGGACATTTATTTTGCGTTTGAATTAGTCTTTAATCTGATTCTGGGTTTGGTTGAGGCTCTTCTTAATGCCACCATCAACTGTTGCTTTAATTGGCTTTAATTGGTGCTAAAAGTCTAATCTTTCTAATATGTGTTTGTGGTTTTGCTTTCTATCTGTCCAACTAAAGATAATATGATTCTGTAGTTATAATACCATCGAAGACATTTTATATATTTACTTTCGTAAATATGTAAAACGACAAAAATTTTCCCCTTTATACTGGAACTAAAACAAACTACATAATTCTCAACACAATTAAACAAAATCAAATATTATCAAAATTTCCACCTGCAATGGTGAACGTTGTAAAAATGTCAAATAATCGTCTTCACCGCCCGGTGGATCATTATGTATAAGCGTTTGATATTTCTTATAGAGAGCATATGTTTGTGGCAGAGTTTTATGGAACTGTTCACTTTTAACATGTATCACTTCTAACTGTAAAGAAATAAAAGTGTAAATAATGAAATTAATTAAAAGAATTTACCTTAAGGGGTGAATTGTAACAGAAACGTAGCAAATTTTTAGGTTGTAGACGTTCGGGATTATCATTATGTACGATTAATTGATATTTGCGATATAAAGCAAATGCCGTTTCAGAGTAAATGTCTTTATTGGAAGCAACTAAGACAATCTGGAAAAAGTGAAAAACCAAAATTGTATGCAAAATGTGTGTGTGTGTGTTTTTTTCTAACAACTACTACATTACAGGTACAAAGGAATAGGTATATACGTCTCTAGCAACCAATAATTTGCAAGTTTTACTTAAATAAATAAGTGCTGGTGTGAACAACTTACCTTAAGTTTATGTTTATCATCGGGTCGTGTATCATTTATTAAATCATTAAGAGTTTTCTCTTGATTTCTGGGGGTTTTGGGTGGTAGTTCTGTAGTTAGACCTTTGGCAGCTTGTTTGGCCATTCTACGTTCCAGACGCATTTGTTTAGCTTTCTTGCAAGGCAGATTAACGCCCTCTAAAGCTGTGAAAGGAAATAATGTTTAACTCAAAAAATTAAAAAAAATTATTAAAATAATTACATTTCTTGCTGTCACTTGAAGATTCTTGATTTGTGTTTTGTTGGCTCTTAATTTCTTTAGCCTGGGATTTGTCGGTTTTTGTTTGTTGTTGTGCGCTATTGGCCTTGGCAAATACCTCTAGATTTATATCTTTAAGTGGAACATTAGGTCCCTGTACTTCTTCCCTTATACCTACTCCACCACCAGCATCATCGCCGACATCTTCATTGTCATTATTTTTAGCATTCTCATTTACATTATTTGTACCCTGACCTTCTTCATGTTTCTCACGTTTGCCATCACGTAGAAAACGATTCATACGTTTAAGTACTTTCTTGTGGGACTTGGATAATTTGAATTCCAAAGCATTGCATCTGTATTATAAATACAACAAAAAGACATTTGCCATTTATTAAGTAAAAACAAATATTAAATTATAAGCTATCTCATAACTTACTTGATGGTATAACAAGGACAACATGTGGTGGTATTTTCTTGCTTATAACAATAATGGCCACTGCGTCGCCAACCACGATCAATTAGGTCCTGATAATCTTGTGGTGACATGGTGTAGGCATGCATTCCTAAAATATTTTCATAAAATAAAATTATAAATTGATTTTAAATGTAATTTTTGATAATCTATAATCGTATAATGGAGTTTATGCTAATGTTATGTTTAGTCATTATTATTTTGTTTTATAAATTTCCTATAAATTTGGGATTCGTTTTTAAAAACCTTAATAATATTATTTATTTATATGTATATAGTAGAGATCCGAAACCACTGTTTTTCATGGCTAAGAAAAACCACCTCACGGTCATTACTATAAATCAATGGAGCAGAAGTTTCTAAAAACTCTGGAGATAGATAGGATAACGAGTCCACGATAAAAAATATTGCATTATTTGGCGTTCAAGGAAGCTGTCAATAGCAAAGACCTCATTGAACATAATCCCACAATTTTCGTTAGTGAGCGGTAATTACCCAGCCAAACTCGAACAACTGTACACCAACCGGTTAATACAGTGTCCTTAACTATTACATCTCTTACGAAAATTATATCTACACTCCGTCAACTCAGCGACAGCTGAGATTGAGGTTAGCACACTTTGTATATGTTGCCAATTAAAGCAAATATTTTCTCTTGTTCGTTTTTTCTTTCCAGAATGCAACTACGCAAAAAAAAACTCTGGACAGTAATTCAGCGCTAAATAGAAATTGTATTCTCATAAGAGAAAGAAAAGATAAAACGACACCGGAACAAAGATATCAAATTCTGAAAGAGGATGCTTTTCACAGATAAAGCCAAAATTAATCTGATTGGACCTGACGGAAAAACGTTTGTACATCGAGAAAAAAACCAAGAATTATATCCCGTTGCACTGCTTAAACAGTAAAGTACGCTTTTTCTCTGCCCATAGCTCTATATATCTTTTATATCCTTCACCTTCATGAGAAGGGTATATATAAGCTTGTCATTCCGTTTTTAATTTTCACAATATAATTTTCCGACCCTTATAGATAGCGGAGTCTATTAAGCCATGTCCGTCTGTCTGTCTGTCTGTTGAAATCAATTTTCTGAAGTCCTCAGATATCTTCGGGATCCAAATCTTCAATAATTCTGTCAGACATGCTTTCGAGAAGTTTGCTATTTAAAATCAGCAAAATCCGTTCATAAATAACGGAGATATGAGCAAAAATCCGAGACAACCTCTGAAAATTTCAACAAAAAAACTATCAAACAAAGTGTATTAATATATATGTATATGTATGTATGGATGTATATAATATAATTATGCATCCACAACAAAGGTGAAGGGTATATAAGATTCGGCATAGCCGACTATAGCACTCTTACTTGTTTTAGAATCCAAAGCATAAATGTAAAATCATACAAAACTAAATTTTGCTAGTGTCTCTTTGTATATTTTTGTATGATTTTCATTTATGCTTTCCAACGGAAAGCTATGTGAAACATATAACAGAAATATACAAAAATAAATTGTAGTGTATACAATTGTTTTCAAACAAATTGTATATTTAACTTGAAGTAAAACTTTGAATAGAAATTTTTTAAAAAATTATTTGTTCTGTTTTGAAAAATAATTAAAGTTTAATGCTTAAAAATACTGCGAAGTCATGATTTTTCTTAAGACTTAATCTGTAGTTCAAAGTCAAGGTCATTAAAAAACAAGTTAAAGTAAATAAAGCAAACGGAAACAAAACGTTGTTTTATAAATATACCAAATGTTAAATACTAATAACAACAAAATACATATTAAACAAACTTAAAATAAAATAAGTTAAATAAGATTTGTTTTAGAATAGAGTTTATTCTAAAACTTGCATTATATAAGTTGAATTTTAGTTGAACATTATTTCTTATTGAAGTTCTATTTGTGCACAATATTAACCAACATTTAATTATAACTACCTATTATTTATTATTAACTATTAGAGAAAATTTCTTATTATTTCGGCTTGAGTTCATTTAACTAATAACTCAAAGAATACCATTGTAAAGTTATATTTTTCTAGACAATTGGCACACTGGAATGCATTTTCTACCCTGCCAAGAGCGTCATCAGCAATGTTTATTGTACAAGATCTACTTGTAAACATCATCTATTTAACTAACCATGATTGAGAAATAGAATTCGGGAATTAAACATATTTCTTATTACATGTTATGAGTTAGAACGAAATTTACTTACGTTTGCAATGTGTGTGTATTCTTCTTTTGTTATTATTATTACAAATTTTGTATTACTAGAAATTTTGTTGTTACTTTTTTGCTGCGTCTACCGTTGGTTGACAATATCAGCAATTTATTATTAACCTTATGGTTGTCCTATTGAAACTTTGTAGCCAAACATTAAATTGTTTTCTTTATATAGAAATGTCTGCTTCATATATTAGCAGATACATTCTAAATTTGACATATTTATACATACATACATACATACATATCTAAACTAAACACTCTTTTGCTTAGCAACTTTTTTTAAGATTACACAATAGTTTAATAGATTTTTTGCTGTTAAGCTGTATCAACTGATTCATAATGATGATTTGCAAGAATTTTCCTGTTCTGAGTAAATCAATTGTTTTGTTTTAGTCACATTTTAAACATAAATCTTTAAATAGTAGCTTAAGATACGTCGATTTTTATATACTCTAAAGCCATGTTTTTAAACAGAAAATCAAGCTTTTCTATAAACTAAAGCAGCTGAATTAATTAAGGTGTCATTTTTGTATTATGTATTTTCACAATGTAAATTTGCGAATAATATTTTGGTATCTTGTGGTTAAAAAATCCGGAAATTAGCTATTGAAACTCAACAAAATTGGTTTATAATTGATAAATTTATTTTATTTAATAATGAATTGAATTATGTATTTGGTTGTAATAATAACTATTAAACTTGGGCTATTAAATAATAATCGGTCCCATTATTGTTGAGATAGTCTTTTAAAACTGGTTGCCATAATTTGTAATACACCAATACCTCACTTTGAGTTACGTTCCAAAAAAACATGACGCAAATTGAAACGACAAAAAGTGAATTAAGATTTTCTATTGCAAACCATATAAATATCGAAGATAGGTTCTAGGGTTACGAAAATACCTACTAAGTTGTCGACTTTCTTTCACAAAAAATTGTTTCAAATTTGCTGAACAGCTTTTTTCAACTTAAAATAAATTTCTTTGTAGCAATTGTCTGTATTACTACCACTAGCATTATCGTTGGAATGCTTTACTTTTTATGTCATTAAATAAGCTTTTTGTCTGAAATACCATTTTACCTTAATGATATTCTCTGCGCAACTTGATTTTCAATCCAAATAAGCACTTCTTGTACGGGCCATCGTTTTAGCATCTAATGATGTTGCAGATTTTGCAAATATTAAAAAATATTAAAGCTCGAACCCAAAACAAGGCAACATCTAAAATCTAACGACGCACAGTGAAAATTAGTAATAATTAACCAGCAATAAAACGCAAAGCGTGGTATTGGTGTACACTATTTTTAGTACTAAAAAAATTGATTAGTTTAAATTAATTAAGAACCTGTTTAAGGTTCACTTTATGGTCTAGTAGATATTTGTACCCGGGAAGTCAATCATTTTTCTCATGTAAACTTTTGTGTTAAAAAGGAATCTTAAATATTTAGAGAAGGTCGTTCATTAACTTTTCTTCATTTTGCACAGATTCTCATCTTTTATATTTTTTTGCTGTCAACAGCTTCGCATTACAAAAATAATAACGAGGCACCTGTCTATTGTTGTTGCCTTTTTCACTTTGGTTATTCATCTCAAATTATTGTATACAATTAATTCGGTTTATTGTTGTTTTTATTTGATTGATTTGTTGAATTTTAATTTATGGTTGTGTTAAAAAAAATACATGATGTGGTTTTTTTGTTAATTATTTAATTAATTTCTTTCTTTATTTAGACCATTAACTTACCATGGCCAATGCTAGATTTGGTGCCCTTACAGTAGCCGCATTTACTTTCATGTTTGCCATAGTATTCTACTATAGTAAATTCCATATTGTTTTATTTATTTTCCTTCTTAATTCACTTCACTAATTTGTTTTAATCCTTTTTTGGTGATTTTGTACAGTTTAATAAAATGCCTTCTTTATTACGTATTTTTTTCTTTTCTATATGAAATTGTTTTTTCTTTGTCTTGTTCTCATGAAAAGTTTTTTATAACTGAATTTGTTTTTTTTACAATGAAAAAAAATCTGACAGCTGTTCTATAGAATTGTTATTGATATCATTGCCGCTTGTTTGGCTGTGTTTAGTTTGTTTAATGAAAAGACATCTCTAACAAACAAAAAATTATAATTCCCATATTCTTTTTTTTTTTAAATTTCGAAAAATAATAAATTCCCATATCCTTTTTTTTTAAATTTCGAAAAATAATAAATTCCCATATTCTTTTTTTTTAAAGTTCGTTAGCTAGTTAAAATTAGCGGAACATTTTTTTTTGCCCGTGTAGTGGTGAGTGAATTTAAATAATATGTGGTGAAAATATCGTGGTGAGTATAAAAATCGTGGTGAGTATTAAAAATCGTCGTGTGTGTAAAAAATCGTGGTGCGTATGAAAAATCGTGGTGAATTTCTAAAAATTCACCACAAATACCGTTATTACAAATATTTCAAGGTCATTGAAATTTTATCCTCCTAAAAGTAGGCAATGTGCTTTTAAAAAGAAAGTTTCTACAGCATAACTTAAGGATGTCAAAAAATATTTGATTCAACCTGTAGCCAAAAAATCAAACAAGGTGATCCAATGTAGTAATATTATGCTTGTTACCTGTGTTGTCAATTCCGAATAGCATATATTAGTATTTTTACTAGTATTCTGTTCAAAATTTCAAGTGGAATGCTGTCAAAATACATGTTAAAAAAAATCACATAAAATTTTCATGAAAGATGTTGCAGAAGTAGTACTTACTCTGTTCATTTTGTGAAAAACATATGAAATGTATCTGGCAACAATATTTTTTCACAGCGAAATAATTAAAGTGGCAATTGTTTCACGTTGAATTTTCAATAACAGTTGACAGTGGCGTTCTGTCGCAACAACAATATCTATTGCTTGTTGTGCACAGTAATATTTGTTTAGTCATTTTTATTTAACTTTTATTTATTTTCGATTTAAATTCACAAAAAAACAAAACATATGTGTTTTGTTTGCAAAAGTACATTAGCTACACGTCAAATTTTCCGTATGAAATAATTATATTGCTCAACATTTTTCCCAAATTTGACAGAGTATTTTAAGTTGATCTCTTGTTAAGTTCTTTTTATTTTTTATAAAAACACTGAACTATTAAAGACTGTTATAATACAAAAATATCATATTTTTTATGTGAAATTATTTCAATAAATTTTTATTAAATAAAAAAGAAATATTGGTGCGATTTTTTTCAAATGGCGCGTTTTTCTCCATGTTGGTGCGTTTTGAAATTTTAAAGTTGACAACACTGATTAGTATTTATTAAAAGCAAAATTGTAGTACTATGTACTATTCATTTATACAAAATCTAACTTTTGTAAACAACTGTGGGTACTAAGCGTTCACTTTCCAGTCGTCTGAATTATTCACTAACATCATCGAGCTTTTTATTTTAATAAACATTTCTACATATGGGTCAGTTTTCAAAATCAATTGTGCCAGTTTGGATGTTTTCCTGTTGTTATTTAACAAAAGTAAAGAAAAATCTATTTTATTTTATAATTTTTATTTTGTTACTCGTATTTTGGCAATGTGTTGTTAATTCCTTCTACCCTCTGTAGTGTCGCAATGTTTTCGTACGTACATTAAATAATAACAACAGTGGAAAGTACAAGAACAAAAACAATTCAATTCATGTGTTTAGAAACGTCATAAAAACAACTGATTTCTTTTAGAGGGTCGCGCGATTTTGCTTAAAAAAACAACAATTATACACAAACAAAAACGAAATAAAATACACAATTATACAAAAAAATAGAAAATAAAATTCAACAAAAGTTAATATTGTGAATGTGCAATGGCAAAGATATTCCCGCAAAAGAACAAATAAACAAAAAGTGATGATGACGACAATAATTAGTCCAAAAAAAGTGAAAATTTCACTAGTTAAATTGTAGGAAATGAAATTAATTGAAAATAATAAGAAACTACTGATTTTCTAAGTGAATCAAACGAAAGTTAATAATAAAAAATCAAAGTGTTTAGGAATATATTGTATAACAGAAAAAAATGTAAAAAAAAAGAAAACGTAAATTAAAAAGGCAACAACAACAATTACATACCTATAAACAATTTAATAAAACAGTTTAATTAAGAAACTTATTAAGGAATTTATATAAAAATTTACATCAATTGAAAACCAATCAAAAAAGATTTATTTTAATTTACAAAAATGTTTTAAAGCAGTTTTTTATGTTTGTCATTGGAATTTTTTCGTGTTTTACGTACTTTTACTGAATTATGCACCCCATCGCACCGGTTCCCTTTAAGAAATTGAACATTGAACTTGAAGTGTGTGTGTGTGTGTGTTTATTTATTTGTCAGTTAATGCGATTGTGCCATAAAATTTATTTTTTTTTGTTTGATAATACATTTTAAATTACGTAGGCAAAGTTATAAAATGTTTATTTCTTTTCACAGAACAGTTTACTGTGTTGGTTTTTTTTAATTTTTTTTTTGAAAAATACCTATTTGCAGTTTAGTAAAAAAATGTCTGCTTCCACTTTATAGGTGTTTCCTCCCTTTATTAGAAAAATGAATTTATAAATTTCCCGCGATTTTTGTTGCAGTATAATAACCAGAGTTAGTACTACTTAAAAGTTCTTTTTAAAAAAGCTGAAAATTAGTTTAAGAGAAAATAGCTAAAACAGTCAGTTAATTTGCAAATCCTAAAATGCGTGAAAATGATTTTCAAGGCGTAATATTTTTAAATGTTCAGTTTATAAACTTTTAAATATTCATCGTAGGCTCCTTAAATTATAAGCTGATTTTGACATGCCAGAATGGATTTAACAAATAAAATTTTTCAACCAACTTGAGATCAACGAAAACATGAGAACATCTTTTCATGCATCTTGCTAAAAATACCATAAACAATATAAAATAATAAGGTGTAAATTAATGGCTTTAATTGCATGCGTTGAGCACAAGATTAGCACACTTGGTATCTGTTGCAAATTAAAGCAAATATTTTCTGTTGTACGTTATTTTTTTAAAACAACAAACAGTAATTTAGCACTCAATTTCATTCTCATAAGGTAAATACTCGTAAAACAAAAAATTCCATTAAAATCCTAACATTTAGTATGATATCCTTTGTTTTTAATAACAGCTGTATATATCCTGGGCATACAGCGCTCTCTTGAAACTGCGTACCAAGCATTTTGGATTTCATTCAGAAATTAGTCAAATTCTTTCATCTTACTGTCGGTATATGTTGCTTCACACCATTCCATATGTTCTTAATTGGATTGAGATTCGGAGATTTGGGCTGGGTAATTCAGCACATTAATTTTAGTCTGCTCCATGCAACTGCTCACAGTGCTTGAGGTGTGTTCAGGATCGTTATTGTGCATAAAACACTACATTAGTGGCATATTGTCCTCAGCGTATGTAATCTTTGTATTTAAACGTATACTTTGATACATATTGATCTTATGTATAGAACCAACAGAACATATTAGGGAAATTATTGGGTTTTCTAAATGCTTATGGGCTAAAAAAATTCTTTTTGATACTTATGGCTTCTGCTGAACAATGTCTCCACACAAGTTTTATCATTAAGTCTTCTTTTTATAGTTCTAGATTGGACATCAAAAACCAATTTTGTTAAAAGAACTCTTTGAATTGCGTTAGAGCTCTTAAATTAAAGAGTCCCTTTTACGGGTTATTTTCCTACGTCTTAGAGCCTGAATAACATTTAAATATGTCCCATAGTTTCGAATATGGCTTGATGCGTAATCGATCACCCGGAATAATTCGACTATTTAGCCTTCGTTGTCTCACATGTGGTCTCAAGCAATTATAAAATTTATCATGGACCCAATATTTATACGAGTGAGCAAAATGTATTTGATCAACCTCACCTTGTGAGAGTTGGGTTCTTATCATGGCTATTGTACTCGCAATGTAATTTACTAGTATATTTTGATATATCGGTATCCAACCGAAGAATAATTGGTATACTTATAAAATTCAGAGATGCGAGGCATTCTGGACCAGATAAGATAAGTAAAACCAGTTTGCGGCCATGTCGAAGAGGGGTATATTAGTCAATATTGTAAGGGAGACCTCTCAGATAGCTAATAATGGTTGCGTGGCCAAAGTTCGTTCGATTCTATAGCCAACGTTATCGTGTCGAATCATGACAAAAACGGTGTTTGTGAATTGCAATTATTATTATAATAATGTAATAATCCTTTCAAACATACAACATGATTATCAGCATTTGCATCAGTTTCTATATAGGTACAAATATTGTTGATAACACCCAGTAGGGCAACATTAAGTTTTAACGGCCATAGAAAGAAACTTTCAATTTTCTTCTCTAGATGCTGCCGGAAATTACTAGAACATGGCGCTAGTGTATAAATGGAACAAGCAGGTTACTCAAAGTTGAGTTTATTGTAAGTCATTGTTAAGTGAACATCAAAGCGTTCTTAAACTGTAATTTAAGTGTGTGTTAAAGTAATCTCTACAAGAGCAGTAAAATACAGAGTGTTTATATAAATTGTTTTTGTTTACATTTGAATAAATAAAGACTCGTTATACAGCCCAATCATGAATAAAAATTCCGTGGGAGTTATTTTCACTTTTCCCATTTTTCCTATTCAAATTCAATGCTAAAAAAATAAAAAGGTAAAAAACTCCCGCGGATTTTTTATTCATGATTTGGCTAATATTTTCTTTATACTCTCAAAAGTCCTAATTCCTAATACATCCTGGTAACTTTAACTTAGTGCTATTTTATTCTTAGGTTCCCATAAGGATTTGGTTAAAATAAGTTTGGATTGAGTTGAATAATTTTTCTTTGAATAATTTGACTGTCTAAGTACATACATATATTGTAGTGTTATTATAGATAAAAGCCTAGTCGGTTTGGAAATCACATACATTTTTGAATGATTCATTGATCTTTGAACTGAGTTGAGTCTGAATTGAGTTATTTGTCCTGGGTTAGGTCAACAAGTAGGTTTGGCTAGCTCTGGGGCATAAATTTGGGACGCCTAAGCGGGACCTGTAGGCATTATGCCTGTTGCTTCATTTCGATCTCTGTTGTTCCGAAAGTAGGTTTGTCTCCTTGTCTGCTATGGGCAGTGGTCAACTTATTCTTAGAACTCAGTTGATTTGTTATTAATGAATACATTTAAATTTTTATGGATAACGTGAGAAAATTAACAATTATGCCAAAAATTCCTTTGACAAATTAAAAACAAAACACGCTTTAAAACAAATTCCTTACAAATCCTTAACAATTTCCTAAATTATACTATAGTAAATTAAAGCTAATGCCAATGTAAGGTTATTATAGTAAAAGAAAAAAATGTGCAGAAATACTCGTACCTGAGCTGGAAGCAAGTAACAACAAAGTGTCCTCACAAAACTACCTAAATCATCTACCTCGCTAATTATCCACATCCTCCTAATATTTATATAGTATATTGTAAACATGTCTAATTTTGATGCCTGGGATTATATGGTGTTGATCACCATCCTGGCCATTTCAGCATCTATAGGCATTTACTATCGCCTGTCGGGCGGCAAACAAAAAACCACCAAAGAATATTTAATGGCTGATCAAAGTATGTCAGCATTACCAGTATCTTTTAGTTTAATGGCCAGTTTCATGTCAGCTATTACCCTGCTGGGTGTCTCCAATGAAAGTTATCAGTTTGGCATAATGTTTTGTGCCATCAATATTGCCTACATCTTGAGTACACCCTTGGCAGCATATGGATTTCTACCGGTGTTCTATCGTATGCGCACCACTAGTGTTTATGAGTATTTGGAGAGGCGTTTT
The DNA here is from genome assembly GCA_950370525.1 of Bellardia bayeri. Taxonomy (NCBI): domain Eukaryota; kingdom Metazoa; phylum Arthropoda; class Insecta; order Diptera; family Calliphoridae; genus Bellardia; species Bellardia bayeri. The sequence goes on along the minus strand of OX493268.1, from coordinate 16,585,870 downwards.
GGTCATAGCATGCGTTTGGTAGCCTCGTTGGCCTATTCTGTGCAAATGATTTTATATATGGGCATTGTGTTGTATGCGCCCGCCTTGGCTCTGGAAGCTGTAACGGGTTTAAGTCATGTGACCGCCATTTTAGCCATTGGTCTAGTGTGTACCTTTTACTCGACACTGGGTGGCATGAAAGCTGTTCTCATCACCGATGTATTTCAGTCTCTACTCATGTTTGCCGGTATTTATTCGGTTATTATTGTATCGGCCATTAAGGCAGGAGGTCTTAAGCCCATTTGGCAGGCCGCCCAGGAAACCGGACGTTTAGATGTTTCCGCTATATCTTTAGATCCTACAATACGTCACACCTGGTGGAGTTTAATTATTGGTGGTATGGTTACGTATCTGTCTTTGTATGGCGTAAATCAAACTCAGGTTCAGCGTTTGCTGAGTGTGAGAGACTTGAAAGGAGCTCAAGCTGCACTGTGGTGGAATCTGCCTATTCTGAGTTGTTTGAGTTTTAGCACGCTATTTACGGGTTTGGCGATATTTTACTATTATCGTAACTGCGATCCTGTTCTGAATGGTCGCATTAAGTCAAGAGATCAATTGATGCCATTATTCGCTATAGATACGATGGGTAAGTGAATTAATATATTATTTTAAGTTACATTTTTAGAAAATAAGGACCAACAACTTCGGTAGATATTGATCAATATTCCAAGCATTTTAGTTTTTAAAAAGAAATTTTATTTCAAGATAGTAAAAAGTAAATTTTTGTTTAAAAACCTCAAAATTTTCTTAGCAACATTTTGTTAGGCATAGCAACATTTTGGATATTGGTCTAAAATTGATAAAATCAAGTTACTTTTTCATAATTTAAATTTAATATACAATTTCAAAATCTTAAAAAAAATTTTGCAAATGATGTTGCGGATGTTAAGCAACATTTCACAGATATTTGTTTTTAAAAGGAATATAAAAAATAAAAATTTGCAAGTTTAGTAACATTTTACGAATATTTATAAGAATTGTTGAAATCAATATTTCAGTAATAAATTAAATTAATAAGATTTTGATTCAAGTAGAGTAAACATTTTCAAATTCTTGGCAACATTTTGGCAAATTCCTACCAGCATCATCAGAGAAGTATTATGTTTTTTTTTAAGGAAATTAAATTTAAAGTTAGTTAATACAAATGTTTTCTTAAAAAAACGTGTTATTTCCTTAGCAACATTTTGCTAAGCTTAGCAACATTTTAGAAAATTGATTTAAAATTAATGAAATCAAGTTATTTTTTCATGAATTAAATTATAAATATAAATATACATTTAATTTTTTGGAATATTTTCAAATTCTTAGCAGCATGTTGTCAAATATGCACTAGCACCTTTTAATAGATGTTGATTTAATTTTAAGTTCGAACATTTAAATTGTTTGTGAAAATTAACATTTTGGCAAATATGTATCAGCAATACGCTTTAAATTTTGAGCAACATTTTCAAAATATATGTTTTTAAAAGGAAATTAAATTTTAAAATAAATTTTAAAAGATTAAGTTTAGCAACATTTTAGGAAATTAGTTTAAAATTACTGAAATCAAGTTATTTTTCAGGAATAAATTAAATTAGGAAAATTAAAATTTGGAAACATTTTCAAATTCTTAGCAACATTTTGGCATATATTTTTTAGCTATAGCTATATACATTATTTATAGATGTTGAGCAACATTTAAAAAATATTTTTTTTAAATCAAATTTAATTTTAAGTACGAATACAACTTTTTGCTAAAATTAGCAAAATCTAAGGAATTTCTTTTAGAAATATTGAAATTATGTTATATTTTCAGTAATAATTTAAATAAAAAAAATTTAGATATAAATTTAGAAAATGTTTTTGATTTTGTAGCAAAATTTTGGCAAATATATTTTAGCAACATTCAACATGTAAATGTTGAGCAACATTTTCAAAAAGATTTGCTTATAAAAAGAAATTTAATTTAAAGCACGAAAACATAAATTTTTTCTTAAAACAAACATGTTATTTCCTTAGCAACATTTTGCTTAGCTTAGCAACATTTAAGGAATTTCTTTTAGATTAAGTTATTTCTTCAGTAATACTTGAAATAAAGAAAATTTAGATATACTCGTATGTCAAATTCAAATCAAATTCTTAGCACTATTTTGGAAAATAAGCAGCTGCCACCTCTGAAGACGTTTTTAAAGGGAAATTTGCATTAGGAACATTAATTTCATTAAATTTTAAGTTTAAAAGCTAAGTCCTTACAAATAACGTGATCATTATTATTTCTTTTACGAATTACATATTATTATTTTAATCTACTCTCATTATAGGTCAATATCCCGGTTTATGTGGCCTCTTTGTTTCCGGTATCTTCTCCGCCAGTCTGTCAACAGTGTCCTCGGCCGTAAGCTCCCTGTCGGCAGTAACACTAGAGGATTATTTAAAACCTTTATATAAGAAGTTCTTCAAGAGAGCCATGTCAGAGACCAGCACCACACTACCTTCCAAAATAATGGCCTGTCTGTATGGTATAGTGTGTATAGCCTTGGCCTTTGGAGCTGGTTCCATGGGCGGTGTATTGCAGGCTTCACTAACAATTTTCGGTGTAGTGGGTGGTCCTCTATTGGCGGTCTTTACGTTGGGCATGTGCACAACCCGGGCCAATCAAAGAGGTGTAATAGCTGGCCTTTTATGTGGTCTAGGTTTTGCCTTTTGGATTGGTTTTGGTGGCCCCAAGCCGCCACCACCATCTTTGCCACTGTCCGATGATGGCTGTAACATCGTCACAAATTCTACTTTAGTAGCAGAATCTTTAAGAGTCATAGAGGAGTTTGTAAATACCACAATAACCACCACCACCGAACAGAGTTTAACTGGGGACCGACAATATTTCTGGCTGTATCGTCTGTCTTACATGTGGTACAGTGTTTTGGGTTTCATTATCACTTTAATTTGTGGCTACTCCTTTAGTTGGCTACTCGAGAGCTTTAATTGGGCAGATAATTCTCAAATATATTTGGATATAGCCTGCAAACAAATCGACTATGATTTATTCGTACCCATTTTATCACGTAAGCTTCAACAACAAGCTGCTGCTTCTGAAGAGTTGGGTAAACTAAATTATTGTATTGCTATGACTTAAATTTACTTAAATTATTTCATTATTTTAATTACATTTTAATGTTTTAGTTTCTATTTTTAAATTCATTAGAGTTTAAGTTTTTCGTATACGGGTTTTAATTTAGCATTAAGTTTAAAAAAGGGGGTTCTAAAAATATTTTAAATGTTCGTCACCTCATTAGAGAATATTTATTTGTACTTTAATTAAAGTTTTAAGTTTTAAATGGTCTACTTTTTGAGAGTTTTACTTATGTTTAAATTTACTTAATTTTTACAAAATTTATTTAATATTCTTTTGATATTAATTGAAATTATTTTTTAAAAGAAATACAATATTGAAATATATATTAAAATATGGACTTTACAAGTTCAAATGTAACACATTTATGTTTTTTAATTAATATTATTATTTGGATTGGCAGCATAATTTCGACGTTAAGAAGACGAGTATTCTTGTTTTAGTATTTATTTTACGTTAAATTAAATTTAATTAAATTATTTTTGTCAAATTTTTAATATTGTTTTATAGAATTTCTTTTTCAAACCTAATTTTTCATATTAATTGTTTAGAAGAATCTTCACGGCATATTTCAACATCTATCCCTAATTGTTCCAAAGAATTATTATGGCTTTTACTTTATTCAATTTCAATCCTAGCATCGTAATAAATAATAGTAGTTATTGCCTGTGTATTTCGCAGAACACTTCATTTCTAATACGTTTCAAATTAAAGCTAGGAACACAACTGGGACGAACGACGAATTTTTAGTCGTTAATATTCTTCGCCAAAAATAAAACACAATGGCGTCGGCTGAATTCGTCGCCGAACTCTTAAATATATTTATTTCTCTTTCTTAAGCCGGCGAACGACGAACAAAAAATATGGGATGACCATGTTTGCTTTTAGTTTTTAATGTTTTAGTAAATATTGTTAATTTTCACTTTAATTATTGTTTTATTTTTTACTTTATATAATTTGAAATAAATAGTTAAGTATAAAAATTGTTTTTACCTGTGTTTTTGTTAATGCTTATTTTTATATATATATTTTTTTTTCATATGGTAACACAGCTGTTTTAATATTTATATGTTATATACTCGTAATATAGCAGCTGTATTTTTTCGTCGTTATTGTTTTTTATACGCAGAATTTACACAGCGAATTGTCACCAACTAATTAGGCGACATTTTGGACGAAACTCGACATTCGTCCCAGTTCTGTTCCTTGCATAAAGAGTATATTCCTGACTATTATAACAATTAAATAAGCTATATTTCTTATAAGATAAGTAAATAATAAATACGCAATTTTTCTTATCAAAAAAGTGTAGAGAATACTTTGGAAATTACACAGACAAAAGTATATAAAACTCAATTCGCACCATTTTTGCTATACAGCGACACTGAGGCTAAAATAAGACTGTATAAAGACCAACGAATGAAGAAGAATGAAATAGTCACATCTTAAAGACCCCCGATTGAAGCTCAAAAGTGACTGTATAAAAACCTACACTTAAAGCTAAAATCTGACTTCGACTGACTGTATCAAGATCAACGATTATTATTAAAATAGGACTGTATAAAGTAATACGGTTGAAGCTAAAATAGAACTGTATGTATAAAGTCATACTGTTGAAGCTATAATGAGACTGTATAAAGTTCTACAATTCAGCTTTAATATGACTGTACCTTAGATTGACTGTATTAAGATCAACGATTGTTGTTGAAATAGGACTGTATATATAATATGACTGTATAAATTCTAGCGTTTAAAGCTAAAATGTAACTACTGTATAAATATGTAATATGCAACTATGTATATGAATCTATAGTATGACTGTATAAAGATCTAAGATTGAAGCTAAAATATGACTATTTAAAGATCTTCGTTTGGCTGTATATTAAGACCAACGATTATTATTAAAATAGTCATACGATTGAAACTAAAATATCATCATTTTCCAGAATATTCATTAAAGAGCGAAGGAACTAACAACCATTCAAACTCATCCCACAAACCAGCAACAGTAATGTGTATTTAGTTAAATTTCAAAATGCACAAAACATTTTGAAATTCAACAAATTATTCGGTCAAAACTATTCAGTATTTATAGAATATATTCTATGAACACATGCATATTTAGCCAACTTGCATGTTCCATTGTATGAAAAAACCAAACAAATTTTAAATTTTCAAAATTTTATATAAAACAGCGTAAAACAAAACCACAATCTATCTGTTAAATAAATAAATATTAAATAAATAAAATAAAAGTCTTCCATTGTAATTGTATTTTGTATTTTTGCAATACTTTTTCAACCAAAACAAAACTGCTTAAATTGTATTTTATAAAAATAATCATGTAATAAATATTTGACTGTAAGTAAATAAAACTACTTATTTTATTAAGACAAAAAAAAAAAGAAATTCTGAACGAATTTTTGTATAAAACGCAAATTGTCTTAAATTACGAGAACACTAAATTTTTTTTGTAAAAATTTATTTTGCTGATAATAATATAAAAGTATGTACATATTTAATTATGAATGCATGTAAATAAATTATTGTTTTCGCAAACAATTTATATTCATATAAAATAAAACCAGAATTAAATATATATGGTAGATAAATAAAATATATAAAGAACAAGTTTATAATGTTTATAAAATCTTAATGATCTTTTATATTATTTAATCTTTATGGCCAACCACCAAGAAAATGCTACTGGAACACGTTGAGGTAAGTTGTAGGTAGAGATAATGAGGTTGGTTCAGAATGATAAGATTTATTAAAGTGTGGGAATATTTAAATTAAAAAAATATGGGAATAAATAAAGAGCAACGATTTAATCAAAATTATGGCTGCATAAAGACCTACGATTGAAGCAAAAATGTGATTGTATAAAGACCATCGATTGAAACTAAAGTAAGACAGTATAAAGACAATCGATTGAAATTAAAGTAAGACTGTATAAAGTCCCTAGGATTAAAGCTTTACTAAGACTGTATAAAGACCGACGATTCAAGTGAAAATATAACTGTTTGCAGAACCTAGAATTAAAGCTTGAATAAGACTGCAGAAGGACCAACAATTGAAGCTAAAGTTTGAAGGTATACATTTGAAGCTATAATAGGACTGTATAAAGACCTACGATTATTAAAATAAAACTTTCTAAAGACCTACGATTAGCTGAAATAAGACCTAAAATAAGACTGCATAAAGGTCATGAAAATTAAACTTAAATAAGACTGTATAAAGACTTAGAATTGAAGCTAAATTAAGACTGTATAAAGACTCACGATGGAAGTTAAAATAAAACTTTATAAAGACACATGGTTAGCTAAAATAAAACTGTGTATAGACCTTAGGATTGTAACTAAAATAAGACTGTATAACGGTCTTAGAATTGAAACTTAAATAAGACTATTTAAAGGCCCTAGAATTGAAATTTAAATAAGACTGTATAAAGACTCAAGATGGAAGTTAAAATAAAATTTTATAATAAAGACATACGGTTAGCTAAAATAATACTGTTTAAAGACCTACGATTGAAGCTATAATAAGACTGTATAAAGACCCACGATTCAAGCTTCTACAAGACTGTATAAAGTCCTACTATTGAAGCTATTATAAGATTATATAAATACCTACAATTGAAGCTGAACTTCCGATTGAAGCTAAAATTAACTATATAAAACTTACGATTGAAGTTACTATAACACTGTATAAAGACCTACAATTGAAGCTAAAGCCAAATTGAATCTAAAAATAACTGTTGAAGCTAAAATGAGACTGTATAAATCAATTGATCACACTGCATATTAATAAAACCTTTTCGTTTAACACATTTTATTAAAACACCATTTATTTTATCTTATCACAAATAATAACATTTAAATTAATCAGTTTATTATAAGACTTTCTGTTAAATATAATTTTATAAATTGTTTAACTAAACCTTAAAATTTTAAACAGTATGACAACACAAATTAATTATATTAATATACATAATTTGTTATTATTACAACCTGTTACACATTTGTTTATAGCTTTCATAAAGATGACTCAACAAATTTAAAAAAAAATTAAATTATAGAATTCTCAATCACCCCTATCGTGAATAAAAATTACACATGAAATTTGTTCCCTTTTCACATTTTTCCTATTAAATTTCAATGTTAAAAAAATGAAAGGGAACAAATTTCATGTGGAATTTTTATTCACGATAGGGGTGAATAAGTTAATGGCCAATTTTAGACTAACTTTTAGAAAATATTTTTGTTATTGTTGTTATTGTTTAGGAAAATTGTATTTTAATTATAGGCTAGAGTGATTATTCTCCTCTAATTATACTTGTAATAACAAGTCAAAAGCTGTTTATTTCTCTATGATGGCATGGTGAGAATAAAAAGCTTTTTACATTTTGTTGATTATAAAAATTGGATAAGAAGACCATGTGAAAAAGTTGATCGTGAGGTATGCAGGATTAGGAAAAACGTTAGAATTTTTTTAATTTGAACACCATTTAAAATTAGGCTACAATTGTATTTTCCCAATTTCGAAGAGCAAATACTTATATAAAATTTGCTCACGTATCCATCTGTGTTTGTTTACCTGTTGCATTCTCAAGTATATATACGAGTATATACATCAGTGTTGCCACTTCGTGAGTAATTACCCGAATTAGGTATAATTTTTATTGTCGTGGGTTGAGCGTGGGTAATTTCTTCTAGGTGTAGATCAGGTGTAGTTCTTTAAAATACTACCTTCATTTAAAATTTTTCGTTTCGTAAGGTAACGTTTTTTCTGACTAACTAAATTACAATTACGAATTTGGTGTTTTTCCCAATTAAGTTGTGTACGTCATCGATTATATTAGAATAAATGTACAATATGAAATACTACACCATTTAAGCACTTTATAAAATTCATAACTGACAAAATATAATCTGTTTTAACTTAGTTTGCTTTAATTTGTGTTTCTACCAGTTCAAGATTTGATTTCAGTGACGACATTTATAACATTTTAAATTATGTTGATCCAAAAAATGCACAGTCTTTTCAACCAAAGTCACTGTTTCTGTTTTAAAAAACATTTGCATCGTTTAATATATTTATGTAAAAGCTTGATAATGAATGAATGGCGGCGCCAGCATGGGTTTTTAGATTTCGATAAATATGATTTAGAACCTGAAGTTTATTGGGCAAAGGTATTCAAACTAAAAAATAATCTGGGATATGTTTCCAATGTTAGAAAAAGTAGTTAATAAATATTTTTATTGTGCCCATTTCAAATGCTTCAGTTAAAAGAATATTTAGCGCCTTTAACATTTGTAAACTGATTTGAGAAACAGACTCTCGTCTGAAGCCATTGCAGGAATTTTATTTACTTAAGAAGGTATACAAAGGAACGGCAATAAACATTTTGAACCCTCCATAAATTCATGCTACCAAATGTGAAGTAGAGTTTTTTATTATTAATTTATTTTAAGTTTCTAATGTTATTTTTGTTAATTTGTTTTAAGTTACTATATAAATATAACATGACTAATTTGATCTGAATTAAATGAATTTTTTGTGTTTTTAAAAAGTTTTCAATAAAATGTAACGTAATTTGCTATGAGGTGTAATTTTATTAAAATCGGGTAATTTTTCTTCATCTTAGGTGTAATTTTGAATGTTGCTGATGGCAACACTCATATAAATACATTTTCGAAGCACGCTCTTATCACTAGTGTAGATTGCATGCTCTCTTGGCGCATAGTAGATAGATGAAGTCATTAAATTATTAGTATTTTTGGGTGGTAATTATTTATCAGTTTACGATTATAATATAATATACTATATACAACAAGGAAAAGTCAGTTAGGTCACAACATACGATATCAAATACATTGCATGTTTGGAAAAATCAAACCGAAAAAATAAATGCAAATCAGATGTATAAAGCTAAAATAGACCAGTAAAAACACTGAAAAAAACTGAAATTTGTATCTTTTACACATTTTAAAAGATTTTCCTTTTTGTTGACACTGTGGATTTATTCAGACCATACTTTTTACACAAATCTTTTACTTGCAAACCTCTCCGATAATCATCGACGATTTTTATTTTACCTTTCAAAAACTAACTAACTATCGTAATTTAACCTTTAACTGTTGAGGTGGTGGTAAATTTTACCCCCTCTTTACATTTTTAGTGAAAAACTCTCTTCCAAAAAAAAAAAGGTTTGTGAAATAAAGTACCTGTTTTATTTAAACAAATAAAAATATTTTTTGTTTTCTTTATTTTTTGTAATCAAAAATGTAGTGGCTTATTTCTAAAAAGCAAATAATTATAAAAAAATATTTTTTTCTCATTAACTACCTATGTCCAAATATTTCACCTCGTCAGTTAAAGGTTAAAGAAAAACACAAAAAAAGAACTTAAAATAACGGTATAGCTTTTACTACCACTGGAGTTTTTTCTACTGCAGTTCTAAAATAAGTAAAATTAGTTTTTTTATATACATACATACATATGTACATACAGCTCAACAATATTTATGTATGTATGTATGCATGTATGTATATAAAATGTTTATTTTATTTGCTCGTTAAACTGAGTACAAAAATAATTTTTGTTCGTTGGAAGCAAAAAAAAAGTTGTTCGTTAAATCGCGAATCTACTGTATATTCGTTTATAAAATTTTTATTATAAGTAATATTTGAACTAATAAATTGTATTGTATGTAAAACTTTTTGTTCAATACGCATACTTAATTTAATTTGTTGCACTTATGTAGATACATATGTATGTATATAAACTAGTAAATAATGGTGAGACAAATTGAATACATATATCAACAAGGTTGAAATCCACATACATATGAATGTACTCGTATGTGTTTATAATAAAACAATACTTTTCAAATTACTTGCTAATAAATATTTTCATTACAAAATGTTTGAAACTTTTCGATTATGTATAGGTATACATACATATATAAAAAATATAGACTGATAAGATTTTTTCTCTGTTTTAGCGGTCACTAAATAATAGAAATTGTCGAAATGAAAGAGATAGAGAGCGAGAGTGTGTCTGTCATTATGAATTAGATAATATAAACAATTTAACGGTATATTAAGTTATTTACACACGAATGTTTACGGCAGAACCGAAATGTTTGTACCCTGATTCTCTTCTTATTTATGACGTTAAAAATGATTTGAAAACAAAACAAGTAAGAGTGATATATTCGGCAATGCCGAATCTTATATACCCTTCACCTTTGTTGTGGATGCATAATTATATTATATACATATATAATATATGTATATTATATTATATTATATACATACATACATACATACCTCACCTTTTAAAAACGGTGGTTTATTTCCTTTAAATAAACCGGATTCTTTTTAATTGCAAAATAAAAGCGTCAAGTAGTTTAAAGAAAATATAACGAGTTTTTATTTATTTAAATGTACACAAACACAAATAAAAATGAACACACTGTCTTTTTACACACTTATATTACGGTTTAAGAACACACTTAAAGTTTTCGAACACTTTGATGTTAAACACGCCATCTGTTGATGAATTTGTTAGTAACAATATTAATACACTTTGTGTGATCAACTTCATCAACTTTGTGTGATGAAATTTTCAGAGGTTGTCTCGGATTTTTGCTAATATCTCCGTTATTTATGGACGGATTTTGCTGATTTTAAATAGCAAACTTCTCGAAAGCATGTCTGACAGAATTATTGAAGATTAAGATCACAAAGATATCTGGAGACGTCAGAAAATTGATTTCAACAGTCAGACAGACAGACGGTCTTGGCTTAATAGACTCCGCTATCTATAAGTATCCAGAATATATATATATATATGTACTTTATAGGGTCGGCAAATTATATTGTGGAAATTACAAACGGAATGACAAACTTACATATATATACCCTTCTCATGAAGGTAAAGGGTATAAAAACATGACAATTTTAAGTGTTATGCAAAAATTATTCGTAAAAGTATGTTGTTTTGCCACGCATGCTATGAATTTTTTTTATAGTTCTTAGATTATTATGCCCAAGTTAAGTCAGTCTATGGGAAACAGTTTAAATTGTTAGTTAAACGTGCTTTCTAGTTCTGAAAAGTAAACAATTTAGGGGAATCTTTAAAACTGTAGACAACATATTTGTCCCTTATAATGTAAAAAAGTTAATTTCATATATCAAAGGTAATTTGAAATAACTAGTTAATTAACTAATCAAGTAAACAGTTAGGGAGTTAATCTAGTACCTGCTTCATTGTAAAGATTTAGTGCTTTAAGATAATTTGACCATGTTTAACCAACTACCATATAGTTTCTTTGTAATATATGCAGAGGTCAATTATCTTCCTCTTAAGACTCACTCATGACAGCTACTAATTTTAGCTTACTCACATTCCGCAAACGACTGGTATGTGCAATAACATACTCTGACTACTTTGGGCCAACTACCGTAGAGACTCTTAGTAATAGGTCAATAGACTTCCTCCTAAGACTGACACATGATATCTACTTACATTCCACAAACCTGCTTTGATAGGTGAATAACTAGTCGCTTAAACTGCTTAACAATAAACTACACATATTACGTACTCGTAGCATGAACTTAACCACAAGTGTAGGGTGCCAAACACTGAAAAAATTATGTGAGAGTAATATACTTATGTATAATTTTCTCTATATTTTCGTTTCAAAATTGTGCGGCGACCTTGACCTGCATCTATCGTTTTGATTTTAAATAAAATTACTGTACAGGTGAAGCAAAACTCTTTAATACGTAATAAAAAAAAGCCAAATACTTTCTTTTGATAAGATTTGTTATCATACTAATTCTTGAAAACCCTTAATTTTAATTTAAAACCTTTAAACACTATCTAAACATAGTGAAATGTTTGAAATATTTTAAATAGATTCCATTGCATCACGTGTTTAACCTAAATACATACAGAAACAATTTGTTTAAACAAATCAATTAAAAATTATGTTTTTTTTTCATATCAAGACAATTAAGAAATTTATTTGTTTCTCCACACAAGCAATTAAATTAATTTGTCGAAACAATTCATAACTTTTTAAATATTTATTAAGATAAACAGTTTTTTTGCTTAGAATATTTGAAACAAATTGATGTCAAAGTGTGTCAGAGATTCCTAAACACAAGAAATTAGTTAAATGTTTGAAATTGAATTCAGGGTGATGTGACAGAGAGGTTCATATTACACCATAATGTTTAAAATGTTTAAAATGTCTCTTAAAATGCCTTTCCTTTAATTGTCTTAAACTCTTGGTTTTTACATGTACATATTATGTATAAAAATTCAATCAGTCAAGTTTCCAACAATCTTATTTTTTATTTATAAATTACTTTATCGAATCAATTCTCAACTATTCAAAATGTTGACTATATTTTATACATTATCGCAAAAAATTGGAAATTATTATATGTCAATATGTAACAGAGAGTTCTAAACTTGAAGAATCAGTTAAATCAGTTTGACATTTAGTCAGTAGTGTTATTAAGACTAATGGCCGAATTCTCGGTCATTAGTTAACCATTGGTAAAATAAAATACTAACTATGTATTGTTTAACTATTACTTGTTATTCTTATGGCAAACTAAGCATTGCGAATAAAGAATCATTAGTTAAGCCTTTGTCATTAGCTAACTAAAGACTGTGAATTCGGCCATTATTCGAAGTGGTCTACTTTGACATACTATAGACAGTGACCTGAGACGACCAAATTTAACGGTGGTTAAATCTAAAGATTGTCGACGGCGGACCAAAATTGGCTGACAGCCAGCTAACGTAAAGGTAATCCGAACTTATTTTTGGCGGCGATGACTATTAAAATGTATTGGCGGCTCGTCTTGGCTCAGTCGGCGCAGGTCTCTGACTATAGATCACCCTGTATTGCAATAAAGTAATTAAGATTTAAATATTATAAAAACTTAGGTAATCGGGAATGCAGTTTAGAAGACACATAATTAACCCTACTTCCTGATACACTATAGCTCACCCTGTATTCCAACAAAATCATTAAAAGTTATATTTTCTGAAAGCTTAAGCCTTTCTCTATGATTCTTCTTTACATTGCACTCGGACTTGTAGTTTAGAAGATACATAATTAAACTTATTTATTTTCACGTTGTAGCGTTAACAGTAAAAATAATTGATTTGACAACACTGTTTCTAATATTATTTCCTATTATCTAACACAACATTATCAATTATTTTAAAAACTGTATCGTGATACATGGTCAATGAAATAAGAAAGAACTTCACATTGACGTCATAATCGTGCAAGGTCATTTCCGTTTTTAAGTAAAATCTTATCTATTTCACAAAAACTGAATATTTTTGAAAACCCAAGATTATTAATTAAAATTTCAAGCTTTTTACAACAAATCACTTTTATTTTATGCAATATTTAATTGAAAGTTTAATATAGCAAAATATCACGTGCTATTTTCGCTATAAACTTATTTTTGCAAGTACATAGTGAATATGAATTATTTTAGACAAACAGAACTTTAAAAATCAAAGTCCAAATTGTGTCTCTTTTATGTAGACGTTCAAACAAAGTGAGTGTAATAAGAACGTGGATGTTGATGACTAATTAGCAAAACTTAGCAGACATAATAATACATAATATAAACGATTTAAATGTTAAATAGAATTAAGACTTTCCGACAATAGCAATAAAACGATCGCTTATTCATGTTTAAAGTGATGATATTTAAACAAACTGATCACCTCATATACGAGAATATTGAATTTTTTAGATATGAAGAGATTTTCAATATGAAAATTATTGCAAATAAAATTATACAAATTCATTATTTAAACTGTCTTCAAACACGTTTGAAATGTCTTTATTATTTATAATTTAGTACACGTAGACCGTCCCAATTAAATTGTAAGGCCATTGTGATTGCCAGTGTTGCCATTTTAGCACTTTCAGTGCTAGATTTAGCATTTTGTTTCTCGAAAATGCTTTGAAATTTTTAAAAATTATGCTAAATGCTTTTTAGCATAATTTGTTTGATAAAAAACATTATTTTCTCAAACAAATTTTTACTTTTTTACTCCAAAAAACACTTTTGGCAAAATAAAAAATAACTTTTATTTATATTTCAACTAAATTTCTTTCGGAAATTTTTGAATCATTATATGAAATGTAATCTATTAAATCAAGTCAACAATTGTTATGAACAAAATTAGAAAAAAATATAATTTATATTGGTAAGATTTGAAATAAAAATTATATTATTAAGCTTTTATTATGAGTTGCCTCTTTAAATCCAATAAAATAAAAAATTACTGTATTTTTTTTACAAATTAGACCAATATATTTCAAACATCTTCTGTTCATCTTCAGGATCTGAATTGATTGAAAAATATAATACAAATGGTCCAAAATAGGTGATATCTCGCAAAGAACGCCAATTTCTGAAAAACTTTTTATATTTACATATACTAGGTGTAGGGTATTATATGGTCGGGCTTGACCGACTATACTTTCTTATATTGTTTTTTTTTATTAAATGGTCGGGCTTGACCAATTTTTCAATCAATTCAGATCCTGAAGATGAACAGAAGATGTTTGAAATATTTTGGTCTAATTTGTAAAAAAATACAATAATTTTTTATTTTATTGGATTTAAAGAGGCAACACAAAATAAAAGCTTAATAATATAATTTGATCCAGCAATACAAAATATTAATCAATAAAAATTGGATTGTTACATTGGAAAAATTTAGCACTTATTTTTTCTTCTGTAGAACATTTTAGCACTTAGTTTTTTAAGTTTTAGCATATTTTCAAATTCATTTTCTGGCAACACTGGTGATTGCACATATTTATAGTATAACTATGAATTTTTTTTTTTCGCTTAACTACAAACTAATTTTATCTTCTTATCACTTTTTGCTGATAATGTGCTAAAACTTAGAGAAAACCTAATTCAAATTCATACAGTTTTTTGTTGTGTTTGCAGTACTAATTGTTTGCGAGGTTACTCACTTGGTTTTTATTTCGCGATCATATTTTCTTTTATAGTTTTATCTATTTCTTTTTTAAATAAATTAACAGATATTAGGTAACAAATTGTGAATTTTTAAAATGTTTGGGTTTTAAATTTCTTTTTCCTTTTTTTTTTTTTTAATTATCTGGCCCTATTTTTAAGTTATTAACCTTTACATTTAATGAACAGTAGGTGTTCAAACATGAACATGAAATTTTAAGTTGTTGATAAGGATATTCCTAAAATGTGTTTATCACACAGTGTGATAACAGCTGGTACGCCTGCGTGCGACCAGTAAATAGATTATTTTGGTTTTAGTTTAAGATTAGTTCTTAAGGTCTTTATGTAAATAAAGAAACATATTTTGTTGATAAGGAAATTCCTACAATGTGTTTATCACACAGTGTGATAACACAAAATACCCCAGCATACCATTCTAGGAGCGCTCCGAAAAAGGGGTCCGAAAAGAGTCCAACAAAAGAGCATTTTCGGAGAGTCGGCACGCAGTATGACTCAGAAATTCCACTTAATTATTTGTGTACCAAAGCGTTGTTGTCCTGTTATTTGTGCTATGAACAAAAAAAAAAAAACATAGCTGCACCACACAAGAATGATCAAAACAAGATTACACAGAGCCCAAAAAAACCTCATAAAATACTCTTTTTTGACATTAACTAAGAGCTCTTTCAGAGCCCAAAAAATCCTCATAAAAGACTCTTTTCTGACTCTTTTCAGGACAGTAACAAGCAAATTTTTCTTTCGCTCCGAAAATGCTCTTTAGTTGGACTCCGGAGCGCTCCTAGAATGGTATGCTGGGTATAGTCTTAACTATTATAATATTGGGTCAATTTTGCTAAACTTAAACTTTTTATAAAGAGAAAAGTAATTTTATTTTCATTGCTGTTCCAAAACCTAAGCTAAAATCTAAAAAATATGTTAGAACTGAACTACAACTGAACTAGAGAACTGAACTGGAGCCGAACTAGAACTGAACTAGAATTGAAATATATATTTTTTTTTTTAGAAAATTTTTTTATTGAATATTTATTTTAATAGAACGTAAACTGTAGCCTGAAATATAACTGAACTATAACCTGAACTTGAACTTGAACTTAAGCATTAGCCTGTACTAGAACTAGAACTGGAGTCTCAACCAGAACCTGAATTAAACTTGAACTAGAAGGTAAACTAGAAGCTTAACTAGAACCTAAACTAAAACCTGAACTAGAACCTGTAGTAAAACCTGATCTAAGAATAAATCCTATCGAATCTTTGAAGTACTCTTGTAATAGTTTTATTAAAGAAAACTTTAATGATTCAATAAGAAATTAATTCAATAAAAATGGATACTCAATGGCATGAACTCAATACGTTTGAAGCACAAAGAAATTGAACTAGAATCTGAATTAGAACTGAACTAATTCAGCTTCTAGTTCCTGAAGTAAAACCAGAAATAGGAATAAAATCTTTCGAAGCTTTAAAGTACTTTTGTAATATATTTTTACTAAAGAAAACTTTAGGGATTCAATATGGAAAATCCTATCGAATCTTTGAAGCACTCTTGTAATAAAGTTTTATTAAAGAAATCTTGAATAATTCAATACGAAATTAATTAATAAAAAATTAATACTGAATGGACTTAACTCAAGACGTTTGAATTTCTAAGGAATTAAGCCTAGGAATATAATAAGGGAAACATAGAATTTGATTTAAAAATTTAATTATGAATTCATTACTTTAAACCTTTGAAATTTTAATTTTGCTAACATATTAACTTTATAATAAAATGTTCGATTTAACTAGAATCGAAAGAAACATGTAGTTGACTGTAAGTTCTGATTCATATTTAGATTGAAATTGTCCATCACTATCATTCTTAAAAGCACAAACTTTGGCCTGGTTAAACTATTTTTTTTGTAATAAATAAAGAAATATTTTCAGCACTTCAATTTTACTTAATTAATGCTTGGGGGTAAAAATAAATAAACTTCTAATTTTAACTCTGCATCTTTAAAGATTAAATGAGTTCATCGGTTTGCAAAATATATTATTTCGCATAGAGAAAGTTACGAGTTTGCCAAACATATGAATCTATTCATAAAATATTATATTATTAATATTTTACCTGTCGTGATATTCTTCTGTTCTTTTAAACATTGCTTTTGTTATTGAAAACATACCACTAACAAGTGCTAATTAATTAATTGATTAATGGTTTCTAGTTTTTTTTTTAAGTTGTCACTAAAAGAAATGGTTAAAGTAGTTGATTATCAATAAATTAAATAAAATAATAAAAATATTCTCTTGATAATGAAAAATTGCCAAACAATTGATGGGAAAATAGTTAAGGATCCACAATCAATTTAATTTATTCATAATTTTTTTCCATTCAGAAAACAAACCCATATGACCAAATGTTTTCGATTTTTTTACACGTTTAAGGCGAAACAATAGTAAAGGAATGGTATGATCTAAAGGGTTATATTAATATTGTATTTGTTTATTTAATATTTAAAATAATAAAAAACAAAAATAATAAAGTGAAATGAATTCATAAAATGATCTTTAGAAATTTCAGTTCTTTTCTCAGTTTTAAAAACATTTCATTGTTAAAATAACTTAGACAATTACGCATTTAAATGCGTAATGTGAGATTGGTTTTTTGGGCTTTAAAAAATTTATTACAAAACATATTTAGAATTTTGATTACACATGTACATATACATATCGAATTTCAATAAATGTTCAATATATTTTAATTTCATATGTAGTTAGTTAGTTACACCACTGTAATAACAAGAATATTGTATTTTAACAGCCCTAAAGTATGCTTTATTGTACTAAGGCAAAATATACTACAGTGCAACTGTTCTGCACAATGTCGTTAAACATCTGCATTGCCAACCTAATTTACTATGAGCAACGATTATTTTAGCGTGGAAATTTTAAGAAAAATTAGTAAATATGAAAAATGTAAATGTTATTTATTATGTTTTTTTTTTTTGGAACAGGAATGTCACAATAAATTAGTTTAGTTTATGTTACATCAAACAAAATATCACTTTTCATTCCAAATTTAATTTAAATTTATACCTATATTACTTTTGGTAATTTTTAAATAATATGATATAATTAGCTCAAAATGTTAGAGCATGTTAAATTTTTGATGAATTTGGTATGGATACTTCTTTGCTCTAGGCATTTATTTACCAGAAAGCCACATTCCGGGAAGAATTTGTATGGGGGCTATGAGAATTCGTCTACCGATTTTTACCATTTTCAACAAGACCTGACCTAGGCAAGTCTTTAAAAATAAAATGTGCAAATGTCATTATATGTGAAAATAGGAAAAAATCTCTGAGAAATATCGATGTTGTCTGAAACTTCGAATCATACTGGACCGATTTTCCCCATTTTCAGTATACAAAATTTTCGGTGAAACAAAGAATATTCGGTAAAGACTTGTTTTCAAAGCTTTATTGCCCTCAACAGACGATCTAGCCGTCTTAGAATCCTTTGAAGACCCAGAATATATATTTTTTTTTGGTTTTACGACCAATATTTAATTAATAAATTTGTATCACATTCGTTGAATACATTATTTGGTATTTGTCACCTGGGATGTACATATTTATTAATTTTTAACATTCTTGTGAAAAATCATACTTGAAATCGAATAAAATTTATTTCAACTCTTTTAAATCGATTTTTTTATTAGAATTTCTAGATTTATATTTTGGAATTAGTATAGGTATTGTGTCCAATAAATGAAAACTGACAGTTTTTAATGAAATTGTTTAATGCGTTCCTATATTTGGCTTTTATAGGTACATTTTTTTTTTTTTTGCGAAATATGTCGTTATCCGATTATAAATGTATTAATAGGTATCTTTGCAAAATTAGTAACAAAGAAGTTTTAAAAATAAAACAAATTTTAAAACATTTGTAACGGTGAAAATTGGTTCAGGTTTTTAACAGTTTTTTTGAATATAGAACTCTTATAATTATTTTTTTTAAACATTCAGCCATGTCAGAGAGCTTAATTCCGTTCGGAAGTGGAATTAATTCCGTATTATGCATCTGTAGAAAAAGTAAAACGAAATTTTTTTTCGGAATGAAAGTACTTTTAATTATAAGTTATTTAATTATTAATGATTTCATTCCAAAACAAAAAAAATGTTTCGTTATACTTTTTCTAGAGAAGTACAATTCATTTGCTTTCGCAATAGAGAGTAACTCCCCAGAAATTTTGTTTCTATCGAGCTGTTTAAATAGCTGGGATCTTGAATACATGTTCGGAATTGTATTCTGTGACAAATGATAAAAATATAAGTATGTACCTACATCGATGTAATATCTCTCACATGCCCTATCTATTAATGTCTGCTTAATTTTCGTGAAACTAAAAAAAACATTTTCAAAAATTATTAGATAAAGATGCTGGGTAAATACAGTTTTATGAAGAAATCGAAGACACAATAATTGTCTAGAAATAATCACATCAAAACCAGATTTTAATGAATCACAATACAAAAACAGCTGCTCAACCATGAAATATTTAGTAAACGGCTTATAAACACGTTAATAAGAGTCTGAGATCTTAATATTTGAAACTAAATTGCCTAATTTTAAGTTTTTACATTCGAAATATTTTTATAATCATAAAACCATAATTTTGTAAAAATTTTCAACTATCCACCGCTTTTTGCTACCATAAAAAAAAAATAAATACATTTGTTTTTATGTATTTTAAATTACCATTTAATTCATTATTTTGTTAAATGTCTCTTTTTTTCTAAACACACACGAATTCAAACAAAAATTGAATTCCAAACCATTTGAGGTGGAGAAATGGAACGACATTGTTTTAAATATAAAAATAATAATTTTACAATAAAAAATAGCAAGTCGGTAAAACACAGAGAAGATAGAGTGTAAACATATTTTACTTCTTCTTGGATACACCGACAGTGCGACCGCGACGACCGGTAGTCTTTGTGTGTTGACCACGTACACGGAGACCCCAGTAGTGACGGAGACCACGGTGAGAGCGGATCTTCTTCAAACGCTCCAAATCGTCACGCAATTTAGAATCCAAATTGGAGGAGGTCAATTGATTATATTTACCATCAATAATGTCCTTTTGTCTGTTTAAAAACCAATTGGGTACCTTGTAATGCAAGGGGTTGGAGATGATTGTGACGATCTTCTCTACCTACAACAACGGCAAATAAACAAAACAAATTAATATTTGTAATATTAGTTAGATTTTTTATGACAAAACTTACCTCCTCTTCGGTGCATTCGCCAGCACGCTTGGTCAAGTCAATATCGGCCTTCTTCAAGACGATGTTGGAGTAACGGCGACCTACACCCTTAATAGCGGTCATAGCGATACCAACTTTGCGTTTACCGTCAATGTTGGTATTCATTATACGGAGAATGTGCTGGAACTTTTCTGGGATAACTAACGACTGTAGATATAAATAACACACAAGAAAAAAAAATTAATAATGTTCAAACACTGTTTATTACACAAGGGCATCATATTTTACAAAACAAATTTCCATCACAAACAATATTAATTAACACAACATATTTTGCAAATTCTTTTATTATCTTAAGAATTTACTTTTTGTGGAAAATTTCTTCATTACTGCAAAGTTTAAACATTGGGCCAGCATATTTTCTTGGGATTTTAACATTTGTTTTATGATGTTTTGTAAAATTTTCGATTTTTTTCACACACATACCATTTTGTCCTTATTGAAGAGACCGTTTTCAAGCCGAAAAAGACGGAAAAACGGATGTTGTCAAAACGTCTCAATTTGACAGTTGACATTTTACACTTAATCAACTAAGCGACCTCTGTATATTGAATTTTTTCAGAGTTGTGTTTAGTTGATTTTATTTAACACATGGCTGTGGCAAATAACATCAAGATGGCGCTGTTGTCAAAAGAAAGTACATTTATTAAAGAATCAAACAATAGAAACGATGTTCACACTCTTATAGACTTTCCGATAGAAAGGGGTTGTTACAGAAAAGTTTTTCAGACTGTGACAGACTTTTCTATGAAAAAGTTGTTCAGACTGTGAAGAATATTTCAATAAAAAAGTTATTTAGACTGTTACAGACTTGTTTAGATAAGTTGTTCAACCGGTAGTAGAACTTTCTAATGCTTGGTTTTCACTGTCATTTTTGTTGTCTAATTGTTGGCAATTGTATGAAAACGGGTTGTCTATGGCGTCTAATGAGATTGCAATCATGATTGCAAACATAGATGACGCCATATGACAACACATTTTCATACAATTACCAACAATTTGGACAATTTGACAACAAAAATGACATAGTGAAAACCAAGCATAAGGAAGAGTTTTTCAGCGACCTCTATATGTGAAATTTGGTTTTGTTTTACACAGGGTTCTTGGCAAATGCAATGCGTGGTAAATTATATCACGTAAATCGGCATCAAATACAACACAATACATTAAGAACAGGCATTTTCATGGCGAAAACAATACAAGGTGACATTGAGATTACAACAATACAAACGCAACAGAAACAACATGGTATTTTTGTTTTTGCTTTCATGTTTGTAATGTCAAAAACAACTGATTATTGTTTACAAACATTCCTATAGAAAAAAAAAATGAATACATACAATTTTTAATTTCAAGATGACGCATGTGTTTTTTATACAGTGGCGAGCACACATGACAGATGTGTTATAACTATGACTTAAAAACCGAATAAACTTTCAAATTTTTAAAAATATTAATAATGGTTTTTATTTAAAATGTTAAATAAATAAAACAAAAATGAAAATAAATTGAAATCCATTAATTATTAAAGCGAATGTGAAGTTTAGGGTAAATTTATGTGAAATGACAATGTATCCACTTTTGCACGTTAAAGTTTATTTAATCTGGCAGCAAGAATAAATAGGCAGTTGCTGCGAATTTATGTACATAAGCATCGTTATTTGATATTTATAAAAATATCAAAGCAACAGTAAATGTAATTTTTCAAATTGTAAAAATTTTTTTTTTTTTAATAAAAATGAGAAAAGTTTCAGACTTTTTAGAAAACCAAGTGGTGGGTATTACAAATAATAATTACTCAGCTCGCGAAATTGCTAAGAAGTTGGGAATCTGTCATCGAACAGTGCAAACAAGTCATAAAAATAAAAAAAAATATTAGTCCACAAACTGTAAAAAAATCACGACCTTGTCTGCTGTCGGAACGAGATGCCAAGAGAATTTAGCGATCATTATCTTCCAGACAGGAAAAAACACCCCAACAGGCTGCAGCTGCTATAACAAATGACAGATTCGCTAAAAATTTGCAAATAAAAAAAAAAATATGAACAATTTGAAAAATTACATTTACTGTTGCTTTGATATTTTTTAAATGGTGGTCTTTTAGCGCGAAAATTACATTTGATGGCAAAACTTCTTGAGCGGACAAATGTTCTGTTGTTCCAACAAGATTATAATATAAACAAGAGCTGTCCACACTGGGCAAATTAATGTGCTGAAGTAAGTCCCAGTTTATACGTAGCAATTGTATTAAAATTGTATTCACACAGCACAATTCTTATTGCTTAACTCGCTCGTATTTTTCTTTGAGAGCATACACATATGTAAGTATGTATGTAATACGAATAAGAGAGGAACACGAATTGTTAGTACATCAAGTGTGCACTCGTCTTATCTTCGCCTCGCTATGATATCTTAAAACAATTCCATTAAAATCGTTTTTCTTTTCAATAAATTTCCTCAAATTGTAAATTGTTTGTTGTTTTAAATAGGAATATATTTCCTAATATTTATTTAGTTATTAGTTATTAATAATATTTATTTAAAAATGAATATGTGTAATGCCATCTGTTAATGTAATGTCTGTTACGTGTTTATTTAATATTCTCCATATGTTAAAGTGTTCTTGTTTTTTTTTTGGCCATAAAAATTCTTATAAAATCTACCACAGCAGGATGTTTATACAGAAATAAAATAAAAGTTATTTTTATACATAAATTCAGGACATTTAGATTTTAGTACATTCAATTAAATTAAATGTTTTACAATTTACGTATGAAATTTTTTTATTGCCAGGAGGTTTCCATCATAGTTTGGAGGAGGTGTTACGCAACACATACTTCACATATTAACATGACAACATTTTGTTGACTCAGCGAACATTCTTGACTGCATATTAATTTGTCTGATCGCTATTATGTTCTTGTTTACACAATTTTGTTAGAATATAATTTCACATAATAAAACAGACTACAATTTAAAAAAATAATAAATTTTAACCTCAACACGTTTTCTCCACACAAAATAATATGAACAAATTTATGATCGTAAGTAAATCTGTCGACGTTTTTTTCAAGTGACATGTTAGAACGTAGATTTACTCAGAATATGGCAATTTGTAACTGAGTTTTACAAAACTACGAACTCATGAATGAACTCATTCGTGAATCTGACTTTAGAACACTATCAGCTAAACAATTCAATGTATGTGATTTAATTTTAACACATTAGCCCAAATGTCCTTCTAGTCTAGGCTTGTCGAAAGGAATTGGTTTATAATTAAGAGTATACTGCAAAACAGACGAGGAATTGGAAGTGTCAAATGAAAAGCATTTCCTACAGAAAAGTTGTTCAGACTGTAATGGACTTTTCTATAGAAAAGTTTGTTAATCTTAGATAGATTTTTTTTGAGAAAAGTTGTTCAGACTGCGATGACTTTTCTAGAGAAAATATGTTCAGACTGCGACAGACTTTTATATAGAAAAGTTTTTCAGACTGTGACAGACTTTTCTATAGAAAAGCTGTTCAGAGTGTGATGAACTTTTATATAGAAAATGTGTTGAGACTGTAATAGACTTTTCTCTAGAAAAATTGTCAGGCTATGGTGGACTTTTATAGAAAAGCTGTTCAGACTATGATGGAATTTTCTATAGAAAGGTTGTTCACACTGTGATGGACTTTTATATAAAAAAGTTGTACAGACTGTGATGAACTTTTATATAGAAAATGTGTTGAGACTGTGACAGACTTTTTTCTAGAAAAATTGTCAGGCTATGGTGGACTTTTATAGAAAAGCTGTTCAGACTATGATGGAATTTTCTATAGAAAGGTTGTTCACACTGTGATGGACTTTTATATAAAAAAGTTGTACAGACTGCAATGGAATTTTTTTTTAGAAAAACTGTTCCGACTGTGATGGACTTTTGTAGAGAAAAGTTGCTCAGAATTTTCTAGAGAAAATTTGTTCAGACTGCGATGACTTTTCTAGAGAAAATATGTTCAGACTGCGACAGACTTTTATATAGAAAAGTTTTTCAGACAATGATGGACTTTTCTACAGAAAAGTTGTTCAGACTGTGATGGAATTTTCTATAAAAAAGCTTTTCAGATTGTAATAGACTTTTATATAGAAAAGTTGTTGAGACTGTGATAGACTTTTCTCTAGAAAAGGCTTATCTATAGAAAAATTGCTCAGACTGTGATATTCTTTTTTTTAATAGAAACGTTGCTCAGAAACGTGACAGACTTTGCTATAGAAAAGCTGTTCAGACTGTGATAGTTTTTTTTTCAATATATGTAACAATTATAAAATTATACAGTTAATGAAGGCAAAATTTTCATAATAAATATCCTCATTTTGAATTAAATATTTGGCCCATTATGAAATCCTTTTTAGGATTTAAATAAAAGTTTATAAGTGAATGATTATATGTATGTCATCTTCTCTTTATATTATATCGTCATATAATAAAGTATTATTATAACATTTTACTGCTACTTATGTATATATAAATAAAACCCAGAAATCCATAAATAATTTCATTCATTTTTTTGCTCATTCTTAAATAAAATAAAACCAAAAAAAAAAAAAGAAACAAGACATGAATATTCATGTATGTATGTATAACCGTAATCAAATAAACACTCACTGGTAGGAAACCAGTATAAAAATGAAAAAAGAAAAAATAGAGTATTTACACATATGTTTGTAGGAGTTTCGCCTCTTTCCCAAAATTTACATTTTACCCCAAATAAAAGCGGTTGACATTAAACCAGGAGCAGGAGTAAAAAAGCCAAACAGCCTGAAAACAATTTAATTTTAAATTTGTAACATTTGAAATTGAACAGTAGTAGCAATAACATGAACATGACACAAAAACAGCGTCAATAATAACAATAACAATATGTATCTGTATTAAAATGTATGTATGTAAGTATATCACATGTAGCTAAAGCTGCTGATATCGTTTTTATAAACATCATTACAAAACTCTATACATATGTATATTTTCTTTACACCGATATATTAAGATTTACGGCAGGGGGGGGGGGTGTGAGTTTGGTAGGATGTGGTAACATAATCATAAGAACTGTTGGTTTAATACTGGTGTATGTTTTCCATTCATCAGCAGCATCAATAGCAAAATAATATTGTGGGGTTTCTTGAGGTTATGTTTTTAGTGATAAAGAAAAATTATTGATGAGGGTAATTATTTATGTGTGACTTAGTAAAATGCGAAATAAATACAAGAAAGAAAAGAAAACACTTGTTTTTGCTGTGTGTTAATTGTTTACTTAAACTTTCCTTAAGATGTTATCAGACGGGATGTATTTTACATATGCATGTATGTACTCGTCACTTTTCTTACCCATATGTAATTCCGTATGTATGTCAAAATTTCCATTTTACACCTATGATTCATAATTTTTGCTATCACATCTGCTGATGTTTTTCCATATGACATAACCTATAAATGTAAACAAAAGCTGTCTTTTTAACGTGTATAAATTTCAAGAGTTGCTTCTTTTGGCCAATGTAAACTGCAATAAATATAATAAACATAATTTAATTTATTAAAAATCGAAAAATACTTACTTTTCCATGTTCATTATCCACTTTCTTTAATTTTATTTTTTCACACAATTTTGTTTCAAAACAAACCAGCTGTTTTGTTTATATTTGCCACAGGAAAATAGAGCGTGTTCTAATCGAAAAAATCACATTCATATGTATTTCCACATGTATGTTACACATGCAGAGTTTTATATGTATCACACGATGTTTACAACTTTTAAAGATGGAACATTTGACAGTACATATGTAAAATACATCCCGTCTGATAGCACCTTAAAGGATGCTATGCGTTGCTTTATTATTGCTTTTTATTGGCCCTTATTTGGGTTTTATTGCATTAAAATTAAAAAAAAAAGTTAAAAAAAAACTTTAAGGGTTTAAAAAATTTATTTAAATATTAAACAAACTTTAAATGTAAAATGACGGTTTAAACTGTTTAACCCTTTAATGTCAAAAAATTGAACGTGCAAGAATTTTTTTTATAAAAAGTGAATTTTATTATAAATAACAGATCAAAATGTTCCAAATGTAAGGTACACTTATATATGTTGTAACCCACAAAAAAAATTGTTTTGTTTCATATCACACATGAAATGTCTAAAAAATTAATAAAAATAATATAAAATATCCATATTCGTTTGTGCTTTAAAAAGTACTACCATGGCGCAATTTTGCTTATAGGCAACATCTTATAACGGTAAAACCAGAAGTGATATCGGTTTGAAATTGATAGCAGTTCATATTCAAGGCTCAACTAATAACCTAATGTATTCAAAATATTTTTAAATACGCCCACTTTAATTGTGACATCAAAGGGTTAAATTCTTAAAACGTATTTGCTGATCTCTAAGACGGAACTACAATGGCCTCGTAATCACCTTAACATTATTCATGAGAACTAAAGAAACTTCCGAGACTGTATAATAGATTCTTTCCCTTGTTTAACCCAGATATGCCCTACCGTATTGAGGAAACTTTTTTTTAACTTAAGCGCAAATGAAACGGCATCCTTGGGATAATATATACTATATAGTCTTACGATGAATGCAAGATTTATGACTGATAAACAGCCATTTCGGGAGGATATTTGTATGGGGGCTAGATAAAATAATTGACCGATTTCAACATATTTCAACCCCAACTGTCCTTCGGCCGCAAAAATATCCTGTACCAAATTTTATTGAAATTTCTTCAAAATTGTGACCTGTACTTTGCGCGCTAGCTTTACTTAATAGACAATTTTTATTCAATTGCCAATAAAAGATGGAGAAAAAAAACTTGCAAAGAAACCACAAAAATCTGGCTCAATGTGGGTATACGTACATACATATATATATAGAATACGATTTGCGGTTTATCTGCTTACATAGAAGATAATTATCATTTTATAGAATCGGTTTTTGGTAAAAGATATTGATGCAGAATATTTCATTCTGTTTGTACAAAACTTTTTTCATTTCAGAAAAAAATTGTATTAGTTTTTTTATTTTAAAATTATTTTGATAAGGAACAAAATTTATTTTTTTTAATATAAATATTGTTGGCGGAGAATTCATTCCTCATCGATAATCCCACGATCGATTCAAGTAAGTGCCAAGTCGACCTATACCTTAATATAAAAAGCTGTAAAGCTTAAAACTTGTTTAAAAAAAATTTATAACGTGTGACTAAAGGTGGATTCACCCATTCGTTCTTAACAAAAAATTTGTTCGAACATTTTTTTATATGAAGTTGACGTCTCTCTTTTTAGGGGAGAGAAAATATTTTTTACGAATTGGTTCAATTCTATATTTTTTCCATGGTAGAACTATACAAGGTGAGTGCAGTAGCACAGCTGACTGCAATTGTTTACAATTTACTTATGTCAAAAGTAATACTTTTTTAACTTTTTTTGACAGTAGTACATTTTTTTTACACAAAGAAAAATGCCTGTTGTTTCTGTATTGTGTTGTATTTGTTGCCGATTTGCACTCACCTTGTATAGTTACACCATGATTTTTTCTTTATAAAAATGAATTGAATTGAATTGAATACACAATATGTACTTTAAAATAATTTAATAGTTGTATTTTGACACTTAACCCTAGATGGTTACTCTTCATTTTTGTACATTAAGGGGACTCTTCGTTGAATCGACGAACAGTTTTTAAAAATAATTTTAGCGGAGCAGTTTTTAAAGTTAAAAATGAACAAAAATATTTTTATTTAAGTATTTTATATAAGAAATAAAAAAAATAAAATTTAATGTAACACAAATTTGTTTTTCTATCTTAAAATTCGATACGAATTTGACTGTTTTTTATGAGTTATATGATACAGAGTAAATGAGCTTCGTCGATACGACGAACAGTAACCATCCAGGGTTAAAACCCAAAACAAAATTATTCAATGGCCGCACCGGTAAAGCTAATAGATTTTGTTTACATATGGCAGCTTTGATTTTTTAGAAAAATCGTTCGAAATGGATGAATCGTGCTGCAAAAAACTCTCAGTAAAAAAATTTTTCTGGAAACAATTTTTCTGGAAAAATTTTTTGTTAACAAAAAATGGTTGAATCCACCTTAAGGAACAAAATGTTAATTTACCATTATTGAAATACTCTGTCTATACATATATGTATATTACTTAAGAGAAAAAACAAAATTAGCTCTTAACTAAAGGTGACCAGATATAATTTCTCCAAATAATGTCATTAAATTAAATAATTAAATTCATTACTCTAAACAAAAGAATTTTTAAACTTTTATACCTATGTATAACATTTATAATTTTATATTAATATTTGTAAATATTAAAGCTGTTTTATAATTTTCTCTTATTTGTTTGCAAAAACTACTCCATTTTTTTTAAACAATAATTTTTATGAATGAGTTTCATGTTGAGAAACCTGCGCACTCAAAATGCCGGCATTTTTATATTGTTGTTGTTAGTTACCGTTATGAGATTTCTCTCTGTGTTTTGGTTTGTTTTGTTTACATTTAGCTACTAGCCATGGTGAAATAACTCTACAAGGTGATGCCAATATTACAACAATACAAAAGCAACAGAAACAATATGGTATTTTTGTTTTTGCTTTCATGTTTGTAATATCAAAAACAACTGGTTATTGTTTACAAACATTTTTGCACGAAAAATAAATCCATACATACATTAAGTACATACAATTTTTTTTAATTTCAAGATGAAAATAAAAATAATTTATAAATTTGTTAACTTATGAAACATTTAATTTATGGACAATTGTTTTTTCACTGTTTTTTTTTTTGTATAACTTGATACGTTTGCTATTTTTTTTAACACAACTTGAGCATACATACATACATATGTATATAAAGTTTGACATAACGAACATGACTATAAAAAAAAACAGCTGGCGTTTCAACACCACCTTGTAGAGTTATTTCACCATGCTACTAGCTGTGTTGTTTTCTTTTGCTGCTTTGCTTTCATCACCATTGCCCATACATACACATACGCACACACACAAACCTTAACATCCCAGCAAGCCATATGAGTCCGAAAAGAGTCTTTTCTGACACTTTTTCGGCGCGTTAACGCTCTTTATGAGCCCAAAAAACAATCATAATTGCTCCGAAAACCTTCAGAAAAGAGAGTCATTACGTTCGAAAATGGTCCGTCAGAAAGAGCTCTTAGATAATGTCAGAAAATAGTCTTTTATGAGGGTTTTTTTTTGGGCTCTTAAAGAGCTCTTAGATAATGTCAGAAAATTGTCTTTTATGAGGTTTTTTTTGGGCTCTGTGTAATCTTGTTTTGATCATTCTTGTGTGGTACAGCTATGTTTTTTTTTTGTTCAAAGCACAAACAGGACAACAACGCTTTGGTACACACATAATTAAGTGGAATTTCTGAGTCATACTGCGTGCCGTCTCAGGACAGTAACAAGCAAATCTTTCTTTCGCTCCGAAAATGCTCCTTAGTTGGACTCTTTTCTGACTCCTTTTTCGGAGCGCTCCGAAAATGCTACTTAGTTGGACTCTTTTCTGACTCCTTCTTCGGAGCGCTCCTAGAATGGTATGCTGGGATGTGATAATGTCATTATTATGATTGTGAACATCATCATGACTTTCGTAATAATTATTATTTTACTCACTCGTTGTTGTGTATTGAATTGTATATACGGTTTTGTCCTCTAATGAATTTAAAATTATTGGGCGCCAAACAGTTGCCATTCGTAGTGCGTGCAACAAACAAGTTGCAAATTTTAAACGCGCATCAGCGTGAAATATTTATTGTCGACAAACAGTTAAAAGAAAATCATAAATATAAATAAATGAAATTTGTGAAAAATTTTTTTGCCCACAGGAAAAACAGACGATTTACGTTTCCGTTTTACGGCTGGAAATTATTAATGAAATGATTGATATACAATAATTACTTTGAAAAATAAAAGGATTTGAAAAGAAATTTTGAAAGATTTTAAATAAATATTAAAATAAAAGTGATGGATTTGTAACATATTGTTTTAGGAAATAGATTTATAAAAAACTGAAAGTATTAAAAGTGCAATTTTAAGAAATAGTTTTAAAATTAAAAATTAAGTTGGAACCAAATAAAGTTTTATGTGTTAAGCAAATGCTAAATTTAAATACGTTAAATAAACTATTTAAACACTTAAAAAGAATATAAAAGAGAAACACAATTTTTTAACAATTCGTTTTAAAAGCCTGTTATTTTAATATATTTATAAAAATAGTTGAATTCAATATAATTTTAAATATACATAATTAGTGATATATGATATGAAAGGGTAAAGGAAATATTGCAAAATATTATTTTTTGAGAAATTTAAAAAATGCTAAACAAACTTCATGAAAAATATCTTAACATATTAAATTTTTAAAAATAAAAAACGTGTCTATAAGTATTTAACATAAAAACATAATTCAAACTGAAATGAATTGTTAACAGAAATAAGTTGTTTAATTAAATTTAACTATAAAATTAACAACTTTTAATAAATATAAAAAAAAAAAATATTGTCAAATGTTGAACAAAAGTAATTAAAAATACTATTTGAAGTGATAGTTTGTGTCAAGTCAACACAAAACTAAAATATAAAATAAAATATTTCTGAAAAATTGTGTATTAATTAAATAAATATTGGATATTCAGAACAATTCACAATTTAAACACCATTTACGACAATGAATTAAGGTATGTGTTAATGTAATTTTTAATAAGGCAATTTATCGGCCATGTCACAGAATTTAATTCCGTTCGGAAGTGGAATTAATTCCGTATTTTGCTTCTATAGAAAAAGCCAAACGAACAATTTTTTCGGAATGAAACCACTTTTAATTTGCTATATGGAATTGTAATTTTAAGAATTTCTAGGTTTCATTCCGAAAAAAAGTTTCGTTTTACATTTTCTAAGAAGCAAAATACGGAATTAATTCCACTTCCGAACGGAAATAAATTCTGTGACATGGCTGTATATCTAGAAAAAATGGTCCGAGTGTAATGTAAAATTAAGGCCCTAAAAATACATATGCTACAAATTTAAAGTTATACCCCCTTATTCAAAAACGATTATTAAATTTAACAAACGTTTATTAATAATCGTTTTTGAATAAGGGGGATAGTCAGTAATTTATATTTTTGATTTTGTTCACTAAATCGCAGTGGTTTAAAGACGTTTTATTTTGAAAATAATTCCGTATCTCACGAGCTATTGCAGATATCGTAACGAAAATACATGTAGTTGGAGCTGAGGTATTTCTGAGTTGATTTACAGTTTTTTTTTTTGGCATTGTAGGCAAAAAAAGGGACAGTGGGTGGCTTCTCAAATTTCGTCACCTTGGGTCTCATATGAAAATAAAAATCGCCAAAAATCGAAGGGGTTAAAATTTAAAATATAAACAGACTTTGAGAACATCTATAAAAAATACACGTTTATGTGTTTGGCTCATAGCTTATTTTATGCAGTGAATTTTTTGCTTGTTTTCAAAGCTCTATAAAAAGAAAACTAACAGAAACCTAAAAAAGAAATTGGTGTCATTGAAAAGAAAAAATTTTGTGGTCTAACAAACAACAATAAATAAACTAAAACTAGAAAACAAAAATTGCTCATTTTTCACGTGACAGCTTCTTTTATGCAGTCAATTTGTATTTTTCCGTTATGCTTGGTTTTCACTAAGTCATTTTTGTTGTCAAATTGTTGGCCATTGTATATAAACGGATTGTCTATGGCGTCTAATGAGATTGCAAACATAGATGACGCCATATGACAACCCGTTTTCATACAATTGCCAACAATTTGGACAATTTGACAACAAAAATGACATAGTGAAAACCAAGCATTAGTTTAATGTATCATTGTTTGATTTTCGCTGTTCTTTTTTCTACTTGTATCAGTATTTTCTTCAGTTGAATTGTTAGTCAGACTCTATAACGTCAAGTGTCAATTTAAAATAGTTTAAATGAGTCCGTGTACCTAGATGTTTTTTTTATGGAGTTTTGAGAACAAAATAAATGCACTGAATAAAATAAGCTGTGAGCCACTTAATTTTTTTTTTACATTTTGTTTGATCGATAAAATTTTCTAAAATATAAGTTATATTTGTGATAAAAATCTAAATAAAATTAAAACAGCTTACAAGCAATTACTTTTTCTCTATAAAAAGTTACACTCATGTAAAAAGTTTCATATTGTTTACGTTTTTTTTCCGAAAAAGTCCCCATATTTTTTCTTTTATAGAAAAAAATAATTTCTTTGAGACTTTTTATAATTCGAATATAATGGCGCAAAGAGAACTTAATGCATAATCAGCAAAAATTTAATTTTACTCATTTAAGCTGACATAGCCCTCCTCAGTTCTAACCAAACTTGGCCAATTTAAAAAAAAATTAAGTTAAAGTAAAAAATTCTAAAAATACAAAGCACCGATCCTCTAAAAAGTTACATATTTGTTGAGCCCTATATGGCAAGTAAATATAAAAGAAAGATTTTTTTACTCTCACATGGTAAATAACAGCACAGTGGGCAGTTTCATAAAAAATTAAAATTTTCAAACACATTTTCCTCGTTTTAGGAATTTCGGTGTTTGAAAACAAAAGAATGGCAAAACTTATAATGCCATTAATTAAGGAACATTTGAATCTTTAATAGTTTTAAGTATTGATATGAAATTTTTAACTGTTAAAATTTCACATTAATTCAAATTTTATATTTTTCTTGAAGAAAAATCTGCATATTATAATTTTTTTTTAGCTTTTAAGGCTAATGACGTCTGACAAATTTATAAAAGTAATTTATTTCACTCAATTAGCAATCTTCAAGTCCTAGGCTTTATACCAATACCAAATACTTATACAAAAAGCTTTCAATTACTCTTCAGAAGCTCCACCAGCCATGAACCCTTTCACAATGTTTTTTTTTTATATTGCATGCAAAATGTACATATGTACACAATGGGGCAGATTCGAAATTTTTTGAAAATAAATCTGTCATTACTAAACCGCTGGACCGATCGAGATAACATTTTACATGAGTGTAGCAAAGAAGTATTTGTGTTTAAATTTTAATGACCAATCCTATTGGGGCGGTGCTGTGAGGGCTAAAAGTGGGACAACTTTGACATGTAATTTGTTTAAATGTGTGTAATTTTTTTGGTTTTCATCCAATTCATCAATTTTCAAAATTTTAAAGACAACTAGTAAAAGTTGTATTTGTTTTAAACTATTAGCCGGAAATTTAAAAATCCCAAATTATTTAATCAAATTACAAGGCAAATTATTGTTGTTGTTGTTGTAACAGCAGTGTTTGCTGAGTTGACAGCCCTTGGCCGAGTGCTCTCGGGTAGAACTGGATGTCGTGGGAATAACGCAAATTATTAGAGATATTCACTGTATTCATTATGTTTTTAATAATTTTAAAAGTTCTTATTAAAATTGCATAGAATAACATTTTTGTAAGAAGCTTGTTCACAAAACTTTCATTAATGTTAAATAAAATTTTGTGTTTCAATGGCAAAGGATAAGGTAGCGGTAATAAGATGAAAGATAATTTAAATAGTTTAATAGTTTTCTTAATCTACTTTTTCAAGTTAATGATGCTAGGAGGAAACTTGTAATGACTTGAATATTTTCCCCCTATTGTTTGTTTTTCATATGTTATTAGAAAGATGATTCCATTAAGATTACTATAACAACCAAAGGTGAAAGGTATTGTTTGCCTTGTTAAAACATATTCAAACATCATTGTTGGATTTAACTTTCATGTTTAGTGTTAAAGTTTCAAACAAATGCAATTTTAAAAATTCAACATAATGTTGGATGTAATGTTTAGCTAAAATTAATGTTAATATTTAAATACTTTTACTACGTTCTACAATAAAAAGTGGATTATAAGTGAAAAGCAATTCGGGTTTAAATTTCAGCATTCCATGGTTAACGCCATACAGAAGCTTACATTCGATATTAATTGGAATTGGCATTAACAATACTGCACAGGAGCATGTCTAATTGATATGGAGAAAGCTTTCGATAGTGTATGGCTTGCTGGCCTAATATATAAATTAACTCAATATAAGCTTCCAACTAATCAAATTATATTAATATGTATATAATATGATAAGTTTATTATCAATATGTAAAAGGCCACAAATCCTTCAAAGTTACAAATGGCTTACAATAAGGAACTGGAAATTCTCCTATTCTATTTAATTTATATATTTTAGATCTATTAGAATAAATAGATAACATAATTTCCTTTGTAGATGTTATAATTATTTACTATTCTGATAACAAAATAGAAAATATTAATTCAAATCCTCAAATGTCTTATAAACTTGTCGAAGAATACGCAATTAATTGGAACATGAAAATAAATACACAAACGTGTGAAAATATTCTTTTTAGACCGCCTGTAAATAAATGTTGTTACAATATTAGAAAGAATTGAAAACAGTTTGAAAATAAATCAGTTTTATATAAATGTACAATTTCCAATAAGTATGTGGTCAAATACTTAGGTGTATATATGGATAAATTTCTATACTTCAATCAGCATATAAAAAAAACACTTACAAAAGCAAGAAACCCCTTTATTATATATAGACCCTTATTTTTTTCAAAATATATAAAGGGTGTCCCAACTAGAACGCAATTTTTAAATTTGGCGCCATTCGAAGTATCATTGTTTGACATTTGAACAAGTGTTATTGTTTGCTAGTAGAAGGTACGAGGTTAGTAAAAATGGAGCGCTACACGAATGAACAATGCATTCTCATTGTGAAATTGTTTTACCAAAATGGTGAAAGTTTTGCGGCTACAGTTCGCAAATTGCAAACAATTTGGGGCCACAATAATGCTCCAAAAGAGTCAACCGTAAAGAGATTAATGGATAAATTTGCCGAAACTGGGGTCTGTTAGTGATGTAAAGACAACAACGCGCCTTCGACCAGGTCGATCAACCGAAAATGTCACAGCTGTACGTGATGATGTCGCTCAAACTCCATCCACTTCAATTCGGTATCGTGAAATGATAACCAGTGTTTTCTTGCCTAGAATTGAAGAAATGAATGTGGAGGACATGTGGTTTCAACAAGACGGCGCCACATGTCATACAGCCAGATAAACAATTCAATTGCTGCATCAGTCATTTCCCGGTCGTGTTATTTCGCGTTTTGGAGACCAGAATTGTCCGCCTAGATCGTGCGACCTTGCAACACCTTTAGATTTTTTTCTTTCGGGTTTTTTGAAGTCGATGGTTTACGCGAATAAGCCGACGACGACTCAAGCCTTAAAAGAGGAAATTGGACGCTGCATTAATGAAATACCGCAGCATTTATGCAAAAAGGTCATTGAAAATTTCATTAAAAGATCGCGTGTATGCCAGCAAAGCCGCGGCGGCCATCTGCACGCTATCTTGTTCCATACATAACCTCATTCTGTCTACTTTGCGATATAATAAAGTTTCATGATTTTTTTTTTAAATATCTGTGTTTTATTTAAATTTTAAAAATTGCGTTCTAGTTGGTACACCCTTTACAAGCAAGGGTTAAGATAATAATGTATCAATCCCTAATAAGACCAATTCTGACATATGCATGCCCAATTTCGTTCAACATATCACCGCCAAACATGAAAAAGATAAGAGTTTTTGAAGGAAAATGTTTAAGAAAACCCACAAAATGGATATTTAAAATACATTTCAAATATTATACGTATAGATAATTTCATAATTAGAAATTATATTTTAAGGTGCTCACAATGTTTAGAAAATAACCTTATAATGGCTGCTTTTTATACAAACGAAGAATTTATAATGAAATCATTAGAAAAATGATTTGTGCGCCCAGGATATCTGGATAGCAAAAGCATAATTCAAGCTGTAAATGACATTCTAGTCTTTTACCACAACCATAGACGTGCTAATATTAAAGGGGTTAACTGCAATTTAGAGCAATCGCATATAAAATACAGTACAAGCAAATCAAACAAAGATTTACGTTTAATACAAAAAAAAAAAAACGAATTCCAAAAAATTTTGGTGGTTATCTAAATAATTGATATTTATATTTTTTTCTTTTCTTTTATCCCTTAACATTACGTTTGCAAAAAGTTTTTTTTCTCTTTTCTTTTCTTTTCTTTTCTTTTCTTTTCTTTTATTTTCATAAAAGCAATGTTTTTAAATATTTTATTGCAATTAATCTTGTAAATATGTATAATATATTATCCTTATTAATTACAAAAAAAAAAATTGTTTTATTCAAATATTGTAAAAAACAAATATAATTAAATTAAGAATACTACAGCGCTCGAATTAGAGACATTGTAAAAAATGTTATTGTTAACTAGTGTTTATTCTAGTATAATTATCTCTTTTTCTAAACAATAAACAAATTAAAAACAAAAAGACAATTGTCTTAAAACAATATTACAATGATAAAAAATGTGTTTACACAATTGTTAGATGTCTGACAATATTTTTGTCTTACAATGTATTGAAAGTGCTTTTTCTTACAACTTTAGAAGACACAAAATTTTAAGTTCACTAGACATTTTCGGAACATTTGTCGGACAACGTTGTAAGATCTGACAACCATCTGTACAAATCTTTAATCTTCTTTTCACATTATTCCCTCGATTCTTTGCAGTGGTCCGACATGACATCATGTAAATCAAACTAATATCGTAAAGTGTTTTATCGTTTCGTTTACATTTTTAAATTCTCTGGTCTGTTCAGAGCCAGCAATATTATTTAGCTTCGAACTGAAAACAATTAAATTTGAAGTGGTCAGACCGAGGCCCTATTTCAAACACAATTTTTTAACTTTTTCACTTCGCATTTATCACCTTGCATTTTTGTGCACAGACATAATTCTGTTCCACAATATTCTTTACAAATCTCATTTAGCACTAAGAATTTTTTTTGCAGCGACTTTGCTCTCTTTGTTAAGACTTTACGCTCTTTGTAAAGTATTTGCGCTCTCCTGCACAGTGACTGTGAAAATTGTGGCACAAAGCATTTCATCATCTTTGTATGTCTGTGCTATCATTTTTCTCTATGCATTGCTAAATACAACTTGTTAAAAACAGCCACAAAATAAAATTGAAAAAAAAACTTGCAGTGTTTTCTGTTATTGAAGAAAAAAAAACAGATATTTTATTTGCTAGTTTTCAAAATAAATTTAAAAAAATAAATTTAAACACGGCAATCTTTCTTTAAGAATACCAAAACTATTTTGAATTATGCGCCGTATTTTTTGTGTCAACGTTTGAAATCCTCTTCAGCAGGGTTATCGGTATTTCGTCGTAATGGTGGTATCAATTAGTTGTTCAGTCCTCAACCACTATCAAAGCCTTTTTGGCTTTTCTGTAGAAAAGAACCAGATCCTTTGACGGAAATCGAATCCGCAGCACTCAAACTGATAGTCTAGCGCACTATAGTCTAGTTTATTGGGGCACCCTCGCCTTATGCACAATATTGTAATAATTTTGTAAGTGTAAAAAAATGTTTAGATAGTTTGAAGAAAGTAATGGTTTTAAAAGAAATTGCTATCAATGTTATTTAAGAAAATTTAATGCGTAGCCTCATATACTTGAGATTTTTGTCAGTTATCGAATCGATAAAATATGAGTACACTAGAGCCCCGATTTGCGGCTATCTTACTTGCGTCGTTTCGATTTGCGTCGTATTTCTTAATGTGGTTTAATCCGCTTTGAGTCGTGTTGATTCCGATTTTCGTCGGCTTTGAAATTTTATATTTTTCAGAAGAGTCCTTCCATTGGCACCCTCGACAGTAAAAACAATTTGCAACAGTGAAAGCGTTAAAATACTTCAATTTGCCACAATTGCTACACCACTCCAATGTAAACAAGTAACCAACATAAGAAATTCTTTAATGGTTAAAATGGAGTCATTTCTTTCTATTTGGATACAAAAATCAAAACAAGCGTAGAATGCCACTGAGAAGGATGTGATTAAAAGCAAGTCACTTGCCATACATAACGACCAAACAAAACATTGCGTTTAAAATGCTTATATTACTCGAACATTTTTTCAGATGATTTGCCCGATTATATCAAAGTTGTTTTTATGCCGGCTAACACAACATTCCTTATACAACCTTTGAATCAAGGCATAATATTCAACTTTAACTTACTTTTCATCAACTTATTAAATCAACCGATTAGAATGATACACACTCCATGAAAGATTTTTGGTAAACTAACAACATTGTGATGGCTATTGAAAACATAAATTTATCTTGGAAAAGAAGTTACAGCATTCTGTATGAAAGGAAGTTGATGGCAGTTATGGCCAGAATGCATTGATAGAGATGTAGACGACGATAATGAAGTTCCAAACAGTTGTAGAGAATTGGTTGGTTTTGCTAGAGAAGCTGAATTCGATGGAATGGAGGAAGATGATACTAATGAACTGTTATTTTGCGAAGAGGAGCTTCAATATGAAAATTTGTTATCAGTTAATGTTCAGCATGCGTTGGAGGAAGAAATTACATTTTTTTTTTTTTTGTATTTGCTTTTTTAATAAAAATATGATTTTGCTTGCTAAATTTTTAAATTTTGGATCCATTCAACAAAAAGTCAGTACATTTGTATAGAAAAAAGTGATTCGATTTGTTAACGCTGCAAATCGGGGCTCTAGTGTACTTCATTCAGTTCATTACAGAAACTTAGACAGAATCAATATATTCTCCTGGTTATATTTCAAATAATTACCTGGTTTATATGTAGGAATCACAATGAAATTGTAACATAAGGTAGACTTTAAAATTTCAACAGAAAGGCCTACCCTGTGTATGAGTGATTTAAAAACAAATATAAATCAATCATACGCCCCATGTCGTTTCATGTGTAACATTCACATTTTTACAGTAATTTTGTATATGAACTAGAAACTAGGAATTTAATTAGTATCTAGCTGTAATGGAATATTGTTCACGTAAAAACCGGTTACAAAAATAATTTATTATTAAATGTAACAAAAAAGCAATTGAATTCTTTTAATCCACAAATTGATACACATTTATTAAAGGTACGGTCACACTTGGCAAATAATTGCCCAAAAAGACGTAACCACTAAATTAAAGATTTTTTTACGCATTTACTTATTAAATAAAACTTCGTTTTTTAGGACAAGACACAACAAATATTAAGTCTTATTTTATTTGGTGTTGTTTGATCTTGCAAAACTTTTGAAAGATTAAACAACGTCAAACAAATTTGTGCTAAAATATTTGTCAAATGTGACCGTACCTTAAGAAATGCCAAAGAAGATATGTGCAATAAAAATTTTGGGCCGATTTAGCTCCCTGGCGACGTAATAGAAGTTATAGTTGCTTCTTTTAGCTTTTCTTAACTAGTATTGGGTGTATAACTTAAAAAAGCGGAAGTTTTGGCTTGGCTGTTTAACCCGTGTAATAACGTGTTATTTTATAAATCGTCTCCTTGGATTGGTGGCGGTGTAAAACAACAGAAAATGCCAATCCTTTGTTGACGATAATTACATTTACTCTCAAGCAGTTGTAATTACTCTCAAGTAATTGTAATTTTAGGGTTTAGCAAAAGAGAATAATAATTAATTATAATTTCTTTTTATGTTTGAGGGAATGAGAATATTGAAGTATGTTGATTTCTTTTTGTAATTTAAGTGGTTTATTGATGTTTACTCCTGGAGTGATTAATTGTAAGTAAGTTATACATTTTATGTTTAACACAGCACAGCTATAGTTTTATTTCAGTACATTTTCTTTTTGACATTTTCTTTTCATTATTATTAAGTACGCAATTTTGCTTCATGTATAATACCTTTACAATTTAAATTTATGGCCCACTTCCGAAAATAACTTTAACGATCATAAATTTCTTAAGAATGTTAGTAGTCAAATAAAATTCGACACAAATGATATACAGAAATGATGACACCTAATTTTATAATGGTCGGTCCGTAATTAGTCGAAACTCCTATATAAGACCCTCCCCGTAATCAACCTTAACCTCCATAAATCGTTTAAAAGTATTTATATTGAGATGAAGTTTAACATACACAATATTTATATTCACAAAAATCATGACACTAAATTTTTGGATGATCGGTCCATAATAGGTCATATCTGCCATATAGCGCACATTTCTGAAAAACTGTTTTATACATATACTGGGTGTAGGGTCAAGCTTGACCGACTATATTTTCTTACTTCTTTTAAATTCATTTTAGTAAAAAATTATTTTAATAAATACAAGTATACAAAACAAAAAACAGAATATAGGTTCTCTTTTCGAACCTTACTTAGTTATAAATCAATTGTCTCTTTAGTGGCTCTAGGTAATCTAGAGTGTAGTCATTCCAATATATTTTTTAATTCACTTTAGGAAAAATTTATATTAGTAGTAAAAAATGTGCAAAAGTATAGAAAATAGGTTTGCTTTTCAAAGCCCAGTTAAACTGACAGTCAATAGTCTATCTTGTGGCTCTGGGTAATCTAAGATGTAACCATTTCAATGGTTTTTTATTTTTACTTTAATAAGTTAGCGGCAAATTAGTTATCTTTGCGATTCCCAGTTAAGATAGCATATAACAAATTGTCTCTTTAGTGGTCCTAGGTAACCAAGAGTGTAGCCATTTCTATATATTTTTAAATACATTTTAGTAAGAAATTATTTTAGTAAATATAAATATACAAGAGAGCGGCATATAGGTTCT
This sequence comes from Bellardia bayeri, assembly GCA_950370525.1. Taxonomy (NCBI): domain Eukaryota; kingdom Metazoa; phylum Arthropoda; class Insecta; order Diptera; family Calliphoridae; genus Bellardia; species Bellardia bayeri. The sequence continues at coordinate 16,544,586 of OX493268.1, read as the reverse complement.
CTTTTCGAACCTCATTTAGTTATATTGTCAATTGTCTCTTTAGTGGTTCTAAGTAATCTAACGTGTAGTCATTTGAATAGACATATTTTTAAATTCACTTTAGAAAAAAGTTATATTACTAGTCAGAAATGTGCAAAAGTGTAGAAAATAGGCTTACTTTTCGAAGTCCAGTTAAACTGACATAGAGTCAATAGTCTCTTTAGTGGCTCTAGGTAATCTAAGCTGTAACCAGTTCAATATTTTACTATTTAATAATAAGTATACAAGATAGTCGCAAATAAGTTATTTTTGCAAGGCCCAGTTACGCTAGCCTAAACACAATTGTCTCTTTAGTGGCTTTAGGTAATCAAGAGTCTAGTCAATTCAATATATTTTTACATTTACTTAAGGAAAAATTCAGTTTACTTAAGTTTAAAGTGTTGAAATATTTATTAAATTAATTTAGCTAATATAAACAAACAAACATAAAAGCAATATTTAGTTTATTTTAACATTTGTTTTAAATCAAATAAATATTTATTTGGTTTTATTTGTGTTTAAACTAATTAGTTTCGGTGTTTCTGATATGTTTAAAAAAAATTTTAATTATTTTGACCAAATCAGTTTCAGTATATTGAGTCCCTGCAGCGCTGGTTTCACGAATACATGTATATTTTTAAAAATATCAACACTATGGCCAGCTGTTCATATCAAAACTGACCGACCATCTGTTCATACATCCATAACTAAAACAAGAAAACCGCCATATATTGAAATTTATTATCGCTAACAGCTGTAAACTGTTTACACAAATAATAAAGATAACAACGATATTAATTTTTCAACAACATTTTTTTTATTTTGTTTATTTTACTAACAGAAATTTAAATTAAACATACTAAAACACCGTCCATTAGCCAGCCAGACAGTGTAGTTTAATTAAAAAGAAAACATAGAATTTTAAAGGAAAAACAAATAAGCATGTTGAATTTGTTTATTGACTAAAAAAGCCAACAAGTTAAGAGAATAAGTCAAAAACAAAAACGTTTATTATGCTAATAAACATTGGATACAATGTGTTTGTTGGTTTAAAAACAATTTATTTCAAGATAGAAAATCATCATGTGTTTAAAATTTAATGTTTTGATTAAATTTGTTGGCCAATACAATGGCCAACAATGGGTTTTATTAAAATTTTTTGTTTAAGAATGTCGTGAGTGAGTTTTACTCGACATTTAATGGGGTACGTAAACAGCACCTACTTGTCACGCTTTTGTATACTACTGTTTAGTAAACTGAATTGACTACACTCTAGATTACCTAGAGTCAATAAAGAGACAATTGTGTCTAGGCTAGCTTAACTACACCTTAAAAAGATAACTTATTTGCCGCTATCTAGACTTACTATTAAATAGTAAAATAAAAATGTATCAAAATGGTTACACCTTAAATTACCTACAGCCTCTAAAGAGACAATTAAACATATGCATAACTATTCACTCTATAGCAGTTTAATTGGACTATTTCTACTCTTTGAAACATTTATGACTAGTAATATAACTTTATTCTAAAGTGAATTTAAAAATACATTGCAATGACTACACTCTAGATTACCTAGGGCCACTAAAGAGACGATTGACTATATAATTAACTGGGGTTTTGAAAAGAGAATCTATATACTGCTCTCTTGTATACATATGTATATATCGAAATATTTTCTTTCTAAAATAAATTTGAAAATATATTGAAGTGGCTACACTCTAGATTACCTAGGGCCTCTAAAGAGACAAATGACTGTATAACTAACTGGGTTTTGAAAATAGTACCTATATACTGCTCTCTTGTATACTTATTATTAAATAGTAAAAAAACTTAAATCTAATATGAAATTAAAAATGGATTGAAGTGGTTACACCTTAAATTACCTAGGGCCTCTAAAGAGACATTTGACTATATGCATTGATTCTACAGCAGTTTAGCTGGACTTTGAAAAGCAAACCTATGACTAGTAATATAACTTTTTCTTAAAGTGAATTTAAAACTACATTGAAATAACTACACTTTAGATTACCTAGGACCACTAAAGAGACATTGATTATATTTTGTTACATATAACTAGTACTATAACTTGTTTCTAAGGTGAATTAAAAAAAAATATTGAAATGACTACACCAGGACAATTGCCTATATTTTAGCATAACTGGGCTATGTTAGGTAAATAATTGACTTATCGTTATCTAACGTAACACTGATAAATGCCAATTCACACAGAAGTTCAAACATAAATTAAAATCAGTTAAGTAACAGGCCATTTGAGTAAAGTGAGGGAGTTCTTCAAACTATCAAAATTTTGATCATCCTGTACTGCTTTGATATTCCAAATATACACAGTGTTGTATAACTATAATTACACTTGATGTTTGCTATTTGTTGTAAAATTACAAACGATTTTTTAAAACTAAATTTGAATATTTGAAAATTTCAATTTAATATTACAATTTTAATGTTAAATTTTAAAATTTTTCATATTTTTTCTCTGCGTGTATGAACCATTTGAAGCTTAGCCGTGGTCAACATTTACACGATTTAGAAACGAATTCAATTATTATTTAATGAATTGAGAAAGACAAAATTTATTTTATGAAACAATTCTTTGTGTTATTAATATCTGTTCTAGCAGCAATTATCTTCAAACTAATTTCACACATCTATCATGAAATATGAATATCATTAATATTGGTGTCAAATATAAGATTTAATTTAGCTTGTTAATAAAACCTGAGGGATTTTAAATATTAATTCATAAATCAGTAACAAGAGATCTAAAATAGCCGATTTGCCGCTACTACAATTACTTGTAAAAGTTAATTAGCTGGGGACAGTAACTTTGCTTTAAAATAACAAAGACACTAAAATGACAAATGATAAGAGAACCTATTTGCAAACAACTACTTGAAAAAGGGAATTAAAAAAATATATTAAAATGACTACCTACTTGATTACCTGGGTAAGTAAAGTGACAATTTAGTTATGTGTTAAATATCCAATTCACTTTGCTCTAAATTACAAAGGCACTAAAGTGGCAAATGATAACAGAAGCTTTTAGCAAACAACTAAATGGAAAAGGGAATTAAAAAAGTATATTAAACTGACTACCTTCTAGATTACCTAGAGAAAGTAAAGTGACAATTGACTCTATGAAAGCTTAACGGAGATGTTTTAAGTTACCAATTGTTTTTGCTTTCTATTCCAAAGACATTCAAGTGACAAATGACCCAATAATTTTAAACTAATTTAAAGACAGCTAAATAACATTAGAGAAAAAGAAATGACTCAAATATGTAACAAAACTAATTAGTTAACGAAACATTCTAATAAGTTGTCACATGTTTGTACATGTCTACTTCCCTACAAATTTATCTAGTCAAAATTTAAGTTTAAAAGTATTAAATTTCAATATGTATGCTCAAAATGATGCTGATGATGAGTTTAAACAACAAAATATACAAATACCAAATTAAACTTAATTTGAAAATTTTATAGATATAATTTCATTTACTAAATAAATTGATTACATTCCTAAGCTAATAAAGGAAAGAACTTAATTTGCATGAATATCTAAATGAAATGTAAATAAGAGCAAATACAAATAAGCTAAACATAAATATATAAATAGATTATTGCTAAAATAGAAACTAAACAGTAAACATATGTTCAATTCACAAGTGATGTTGTATGTTGTACATTGTATGATACAACTATGTATTTGATTGTGAACACAATTTTGAGTAAAGTCGTATGTTTATAATGTCAAACCTTAAAAATTACAAAAGAAAAATATTTTAATAACAAATATAAAATATGAATATTTTCCAAAATTAAAACATACCGTAGAATTTTCAACAATATCCATTAATAAAATTTTTTTGTTTATTAATTTTATTTTCTTGTTTTAAATTTGTCAATTTGTTTTTGATTCAAGTGTTACTGTTTGGTTATTTTTTAAACTAAAAAAAAACAAGTAAGAAAGTATAGTCGGTCAAGCCCGACCATATAATACCCTACACCCAGTATATGTATAAAACAGTTTTTCAGATATGTGCGCCATATGGGAGATATGACCTATTATGGACCGATCGTTCAAAAATTTAGTGTCATGGTTTTTGTGAATATAAATATTGTGTATGTTAAACTTTATCACGATATAAATACTTTTAAAAGATTTATGGAGGTTAAAGTGGATTATGGGGAGGGTCTTATATGGGAGTTTCGACTAATCACGGACCGACCATTATAAAATTAGGTGTCATCATTTCTGTATATAAGAAACTTATTTGTGTCGAATTTTATTTGATTACCAACAATCTTAAGAAGTTTATGATCGTTAAAGTGAATTTCGAAAGTGGGCCATACATGGGAGCTACGACTAATTATGGACCGATCATTATAAAATTGTACCGTATTGTATGTATATATACGAAACATATTTGTGTTCAATTTTATTTGGATACCAACATTTTTACAAGAGTTATGCTCTTTAAAGTGATTTTCGGAAGTGGGCTTTATATGGGAGCTACGACTAATTATGGACCGATCTGCACAGATGTGATTTGGCTTCATTTACAACTCATTTGTGATGAACTTTGTTTGGTTCCTTGCATAATTCAAACATTTCAATCCCATCCGTCCTTAGGCCGGAAAAAATATCACTTACCAAATTTTATCAAAATATCTTCAAAATTGCGACCTGTACTCTGCGCACAAGCTTTACATGGACAGCCAGCCTGCTAGCCAGCCAGGACAGACGGCCGGACGGACATCGTTAAATCGACTCAGAAAGTGATTCTGAGTCGATTGGTATAATTTAAGGTGGGTGTTGGACCAATATTTCTGGCCGTTACAAATATAAACATCATCACAAATCCAATATACCTTCCCCACTATGGTGGTGTAGGTTATAATGAGTAATATTTAAGCTCAGATACATATTTTGACTCCTGGCAACACTTAAACTTTCATACAACATTCGAAAAACATGCGAAATACAAACAGTTCAAAATGCGATCGGTTTTCAAATAAAATCGAAAATTAAAAACGAATGTGATCCAAATCGAACGTTTTTATTTTCTAATTTTTGTTTCTTTTCAAAATGTTTCCAGTAAAAATAACAACTTTTGTTAAAAAACTTGCTTTTAAATAGAAAAGAGCAATTATGTTTTCAATCGTCATTTTTGTTTTATTGTTTTGAAGTGGTTGGTATATCGAGTTCTTTACAATTTTCGATTTTTATGCAATCGGAATTGTTCTCCAGTGAAACATGTGGTATGTTAATCTCCTTCTGAGTTTCACAAGCAAAGCATCCGTCAATGTCACCACCTCAATCTAAAGGCCACATATTTTCCCTATGGCTTCTTCTACATTAGAAATATATAATTGAATTTGTGAACCTCCAGTAGCACGTGCCTCTTTTTTTTATAGAAATTTTTTCTTTATTGAAGATTTTTTATCACTCAATATTTAGGCACAAAAATTCAATAACACTAAATTTAAAAACAAATATTTTGTCTATACATTTTTCCATCCGATACAATCTTTCAAAGGTGGATCAAGCTTATTTCTATTATTTCTACTACTAAAAAAAGTTTGCCAGTTGTGGGTGTTTTTCAATAAAAGTTACCATGAACCCTTTCGGAGAACTATTTGATGCCTGAAATTGAAGCTCGTGATCTCGGCGATATTTCACACATCGCACCAATCAATGGAATTATTGAGAGAATATTTCGGTGAGCACATAATTTCACGTTTTGGGCCGGTCGAGTGGCCACCAAAATTGTGTGATAACACACCGTTATGCTTGGTTTTCACTATGCCATTTTTGTTGTCAAATTGTCCAAATTGTTGGCAATTGTATGAAAACGCGTTGTCATATGGCGTCATCTATATTTGCAATCATGATTGCGGGTTGTCACGACGCCATATGACAACCCGTTTTCATACAATTGCCAACAATTTGGACAATTTGACAACAAAAATGACATAATGAAAACATAGTGTTAGTCTTTTTCCTGTGTGGATATGTAAAGTCTAAAGTTTATGTGAACAAACCTGGTTCGATTCAGGCCTTTGAGGAAAACATCACGCGTGTCATTCGCCAGTTATCAGTCGAAATGCTTGAACGAGTCTGCGAAAATTGAACTCAACGGATAGACCATCTACAACGTAGAAATTTATCAGAACGCATAATAAAGGTTTAATAAAAACATGCACAAACATGTTTCAAGCGAATTTTATTATTATTTAAAAATAATAAACAATACTGGAATAAGTCATATTAACTAACCCACACAGCAATACTCGTATATGTATGTATGTATGATAAAAAGTACACTTTAATCCCTGCCAAAAACACATTTCATTGTAAACAAAAAAATTGTTTGTTATTTTTATTTTTACACTTATTGTAAACTTTTTTTTTTTTCCTTGGCAAGTTTTATTGCACTGACAGCAATATACAAGCAACGGACCAGCATTAGTAATAATGACCTTAAAAAATAGGTGCCAAAAAAATCAAGTGCGTCATTTGGTGGCTTTTTTTTTTGGAAAATGTAGTATGATGTATGGGAATAACTAAGTTACAGAGTACGTACATACATATGTACATACATACATACATATGTATAATTTAGTACATAAATATAAATTAAAAATACTATTTGGAATTTGTAAAAGGTTTTTCCACAAGAACGAATTTATAATAAACAATTAACAGTTTATATACCCCTGTGCCGAATCTTATATAACCACCACCAAATCATCTATTATGGAGATTTATAAGAGATATATGCGCATTTCAGTGACTTTCGAAAGTAGGCTTTATATGGGGGCAACGGTCAAATATGGACCGATTATAATCATACTATGGACGATTTTTATATATGTATGAACTATTTGTGTTGAATTTCAACTTCATAGTGGTTTCTATAACAGATTTATGCCCATTTAAGTGATTTTCGGTACTGGAATTTATATGGGGACTACGGTCAAATATGGACCGATCATCATGAAATTTGGTACTACGATTTGAATGCATATTTTGATTATGCTTATGTTTCAACTTGATAGTAATTTTTACAAAAGATTTATGTTTATTTAAGTGATTTTCGGAAGTGACATTTGTATGGGGGCTATGAAAAATCGGGGACCGATTCCTACCATTTTCAACACGACTTATCCTTCTTGAATAAAAATAAAGTGTGCAAAATTTCATGGTATTATCTGCATTATATTTGAAGAAAACAGCAAAAAATATCTGAAAAATGTCAAGGTGGTATGAAACTTTGATCTATAACTTAGATCGTACTAGACCTATTTTGCGCATTTGAAATACCAAACATTTCGGTGTATCAAAGAATGTTTGGTAAAAATCTTATTGTTCGTTGTCTTTTTTTCGAAGCTCTATCGTGATTTCAACAAACGGACAGACGGAGGAACATGGCTAGATCGTCTTAGAATCTTATAAGGACCCATAATATATAGACTTTTGGCTCTACGACGCATATTTAGATGTTTTAAAAACGGAATGACAAACGTCACCATCTTTTTGGTGGTGGGTATAAAAATCATTCAAATGTTTTTTTGTATAGGTATTGGAAGGAGCAAGGTTTGGCAATTATAAACGAAAAATTAAAACAGAAAGATTATTTTGTCACATTTTGGCAAATTGGCAAATGAAGCAAACATTTTACTGAATACTCGTAAAGACGTAATTTTGAAGTGAAAATTTGACTGTCGATATAATATTGAAGCGAAAATTTGTTTAGAGACCAACGGTTGAAGCTGTATAAAGAACTACGATTGAAACGAGAATATGACTTGCAATTCAAGCTAAAATATGACTGTATAAAGATCTACGATTGTAGCCAAAATATGATTCTATAATTAAGCTAAAATAATTTAAGCTAAAATGTGACCTGCAGACCTAAGATTGAACTCAAATGTGCTTGTATAAAGAACTATGATTGAAACTGGGGCGAAATTACCGCATTCGATATCGAGTAAAATTTATCGTAATTTTCTTATTTGAGATTATGGCATTCGATATCGAGCAAGACATTTAGTACATTTTATCATAATTTCGATATCGTAATCATTTTTCGATACGATAGCTCATTCGATCACGAATGTGGTAATTTGGCCCCTGAATTGCGACTGTGGAAAATCTATGATTGAGACTGACTGTATGAAAACTTACGATTATAGTTAAAATATGACGATTGAAGCTAAAATATTCCGTATAAAGACTTAAGTTTCAAGCTTAAATATGACTATATAAAGACCTAAGATTAAAGTTAAAATATGACTATATAAAAACCTACAATTGGCCCTGAGACTTAAGCCAGAATCTCATTATAAAAAAAAACCCACGATTAAGTCAAAAATATACTGTACATATAAAAATTTGAGTTACAAACTTAAATAAGACCTACTGTTGATGAATGTTTTGAATTTTTATACAGAGTTTTATTTTAATTAAATCTAATTCATTTAAAATTCATTTTTACTAAGAACCACTTTAACCATTTAAATTACTTTAATCGTTTTATATCCTACTTAAAATAAGCTCTTAAAAGTCGACATACTTTACAGCTTGACTAACGAACAAAATTTTACAAATTTAGATTTTTTTTATTATTTAGTTTGCTTATAAAGAATTTCTTTTTTCTTAAATAAAAAATATTAAAATGTATTGAAATTCGTTAACACCAAAATATTGATATTTACATTACAAACATATGCACACAATCACATGCATGTAATTGGCTTTAAGTGTTTTTTTTAAATACCCTTTACTAAAGTTTCCGTTTCGTAATGGCACTGTACAATTTCGTATTGTGTTGTGTAAATTCTGTGCAAATGAACAATTGTAGCATTATTTGCAAAACAACTAAGCGAGAAATCCCCCCAACATCCTGTTTCTTCTACTGCCTACCTCCTCACATTTCTTGCAAAATGTAAATAAATGTATTTTTTTTTCGTAATACTCGGCATCAAAACAAACCGGAAATGTATAAAGATTTATATATAAGTATTTATTGACTTTTACTTGAGAATTTCGAAATTTCGTCTGCTGTTTCCAGTTTTTTTTTCCAGCTTTTACTACAGATTTGTATAATTTTATTTGCTATGTCATCCACATGTCTTTTTCTACGCTTCCTTAGTGTTTTCATTTTGTCTGCATAAAATATTCATGCTAATATAAAACATGAATATTGATTTAAAATAATAAATAATAAATTTTCAAATATTTATAATAGCAACAACAGTGTCATTTGTTTAATCTATTGTTTTCTTAGTCACAAATTTATATCATTTATCATTTTTTTTAGAGCACAAATATTATTTTATGTGAAACATGTACAGTTTTTAACAAAAAAAAAAACATTTAAAGGACACATAACTAAGTTGTTATACGCTTTAAACCAATCTGTAAATAATTACGTTATTAGAACCAGCCAAATTTTAAAACAATACAAACATACTTTTGCCAACGATAAACCTACCTACGATTAATGCTAAAATAAGACTGTTTAAAGAGCTACGATTGAAGCATAAATATGCTTGTTTAAAGACTTATGATTGAAGCAAAAAATATACTATATAAAGACTACTGATTGAAGAAAAAATGTGACTGTATAAAGACTTATGATTGAAACTGAAACATGACTGTATAAAGACCTACGATTGAAGCTAAAATGTGACTGGATAAAGACCTACGAATGAAACTAAAACATGACTGTATAAAGACCTACGATTGAAGCTAAAATGGGACTGTATAAAGACGAACGATTGAAGCTAAAATGCGGCTGTAGAAAGACTAATGATGGAAGTTAAAATAATGACTGTGTAAAGACCTACGATTGAAGCTAAAATGTGACTGTATAAAGACCTACGATAGAAGCAAAAATATGAATGTATAAAAAGCTACGAGTGAAACTAAAATGGGACTGTAGAAAGACCAACGATTGAAGCTATAATGTGACTTATGATTGAAGCTAAAATGTAACTGTATAAAGACCTACGATAGAAGCAAAAATATGAATGTATAAAAAGCTACGAGTGAAACTAAAATGGGACTGTAGAAAGACCAACGATTGAAGCTATAATGTGACTTATGATTGAAGCTAAAATGTAACTGTATAAAGACCTACGATAGAAGCAAAAATATGAATGTATAAAAAGCTACGAGTGAAACTAAAATGGGACTGTAGAAAGACCAACGATTGAAGCTATAATGTGACTTATGATGGAAGCTAAAATGTAACTGTATAAAGACCTACGATAGAAGCAAAAATATGACTGTATAAAAAGCTACGAGTGAAACTAAAATGGGACTGTAGAAAGACCAACGATTGAAGCTACAATGTGACTTATGATTGAAGCTAAAATGTGACTGTATAAAGACCTACGATAGAAGCAAAAATATGACTGTATAAAAAGCTACGAGTGAATCTAAAATGGGACTGTATAAAGACCAACGATTGAAGCTACAATGTGACTGTATAAAGACTTATGATTGAAGGTAAAATGTGACTGTATAAAGACCTACGATTGAAGCTAAAATGCGGCTGTATAAATACCAACGATTGAAGCTAACATGTGACTGTAGAAAGACCTACGTTTGAAACGAAAATGTGACTGTATAAACACCAACGATTGTAGCTAAAAAGTGACTGTATAGACCCTTATGATTAAAGCAAAAATGTGACTGTATAAAGACCTACGGTTGAAGCTAAAATATGACTGTATAAAGACCTACGATTGAAGCTAAAACGCGACTGTATAAAGACTTGTGATTTAAGCAAAAATATGTCTAAGTAAATACATGATTTGTGACTGTGTGAAAACTTAAAATGTCATTGTTTAAAGACCTACAATTATTACTGTAAAAAGTCCTTAAAATATGACTGTATAAATATGTATAAAAACTTACGATAAAGTATAAAATCAGACTTCGAAATGCAATAAAAAATGGCTTTTCTATCAGTTCATTTGTCTTAAACTTCAGTTTACAGTATTATCAGAACAGTATTAAATGTCAAGTATTTTTACAACGTAAACATAATTTATCTTGACACTTGGCTAAAGTCAAGTAACAGAAAAAACTCCCTCACATTGTGAAAACATAATATACTTGTAATAAATACATAAATACATGGGTATTTAAGGTGCTATCAGACGGGATTATTTTACATATGTACTGTCACTTTTCTTACCCATATGTAATTTCGTATGTATGTCAAAATTTCCATTTTTCATACGATTCATAATTTTTGCTATTACACCTGCTTATGTTTTTCCGTATGACATAACCTAAAAATGTAAATAAAATCTGTCTTTTCAACGTGTATAAATTTCAAGAATTGCTTTTTTTGGTCAATCTAAACTGCAATAAATATAATAAACATAATTTAATTTATTAAAAATCGAAAAATAATTACTTTTCTATGTTCATTATCCATTTTCTTTAATCTTATTTTTTCACACAATTTTGTTTCAAAACAAACCAGCTGTTTTCTTTATGTTTGTCACAGGAAACTAGAGCGTGTTCTAATCGAAAAAATTACATATGTATTTCCACATGTATTTTACACATGCAAAGTTTCATATGTATCACACGATGTGTACAACTTTTACAGATGGAAAATTTGACAGTACATATATGTAAAATACATCCCGTCTGATATCACCTTTACTACTAATATTTCTATATGTTTTATTTACCACATTTCAAGTATAATTTTCTTATTTGTTGAAATTTAATCTAATATTTTTCAATTCCTATTCCTTAAACAACCCACTAGAACATTTTTATTTTAAGGGTGTGTGTTATTGCTGCGGCCTCTGTTGCTGATGGTGCTGATTATTCTAGTGTAAACGAAACAGCCCCAAGTGTGACATGCAAGTGTCAATAATACTGATTGACTTGGTATCTTTTAATACATACTATTACACTTGTATCCAATACAGATATATACATATATGTTTTAATACACAAGTGTAGGTATATACGCCTTTATGTATAGTTGGTTATAATTTTCAGAGTGTATTTAATTTTCCTATGAAGAGTATTTTAAAAAGAATATACTCTAGTGAAATAAACATTTCAATAAATGTTTATATTATATGTTTGTTTGTTTTAGAAATAAATAAATAAATTTAAAGTTAAGAATTTTGAAAATTAAGTTAAAGTTGAATGTGTAGTTGACTGTTCAAAAGAATCGATTTGTTGCAAATTGATTGAATTTTGTTATTTTGAAAACGACAGAGATTAAGAAATTTAATTCCTTTAACGTACTTTTAATCCTACTCTTCTATTATGGCTTTAGTATGTTTGAGTATTTTCAAAATGAAGAAAACAGCAAGAAAACATTTGTGAATTTCATTAGCAATTTTTAATAAGCACAAGTAATACTTTTCAAATATCAGGCAGGAATGGAAAACCCTGATACACACAAGAATTTCTATAGATAATTCTGTAAGACAAAAGAAAATTGCGTAAGATAGAAAATTTTCTATACAAAAAATACTGTTATACAGCAGATTTTCGATAAAATAAATTGTTATACAGATGAGTTTCGATAGAAAATATTGTTATACAGAAGATTTTCTTTAGCAAATATTGTTATGCAGAAGATTTTCTAAAGAATAAATTGTTATAGAAGATTTTTAATAGAAAATACTGTTATACAGAAGACTTTGTGTAGAAAATACTGTTATACTGAAGATTTTCTATAGAAAATACTGTTATACAGAAGATTTTCTAAAAATCAATTGTTATACAGAAGATTTTTTATAGAAAATATTGTTATACTGAAGATTTTCTATAAAAATTACTGTTATACAGAAGATTTTCTATAGAAAATACTGTTATACAGAAGATTTTCTAAAGAATAAATTGTTATACAGAAGATTTTCCATAGAAAATATTGTTATATAGAAGATTTTCTATAGCAAATATTGTTATACAGAAGATTTTCTATAGCAAATGTTGTTATACAGAAGATTTTCTAAAGAATAAATTGTTATACAGAAGATTTTCTATAGAAAATATTGTTATGCAGAAGATTTTCTATAGAAAATACTGTTATACAGAATATTTTCTATGGAAAATATTATTATACAGAGGAGTTTCTATAGAAAATACTGTTATACAGAAGATTTTCTATAGAAAATATTATTATACAGAAGATTTTCTATAGAAAATATTATTATACAGAAGATTTTCTATAGAAAATATTGTTATAAAAAAATTGTTGTTTTTATTATGAATTCTATAGAAAATACTGTTATACAGAATATTTTCTATAGAAAATATTATTATACAGAAGATTTTCTATAGAAAATACTGTTATACAGAAGATTTTCTATAGAAAATATTATTATACAGAAGATTTTCTATAGAAAATATTGTTATAAAAAAATTTTTCTATAGAAAAAATTGTTATACCGAAAAGTTTCTATAGAAAATCAATCATTGTTTTTATTATGAATTTAAATCAAACTTTTCCATCCTTGTTCTTAATCATACTTTGTTGAACTTCTTCTCTCTCATTTGTCAATGTGTATTCAACTAATCATGAACTTGCAGTTTTTTTTTTGTTGCTCATTTCATTAATACTTAGACTTTTGAGAATACTATTGTGTCACATTTTCTTCTTAACATATTGTGGGTATATAAATTGAAAGCTTAATTCGCTTTAGCAATTCTTAACCATGGAATTATTGTGAGCTGAAAATGTCCTGTAGAATATTAAAGAATTTTGTTGCAATGTTAAAAGGAATTTTATTTTAAATTCTAGGAATTTTGTATTGTTGAAACAAGCTACTATCGCTTAGCAATTAAATGGAATTGCCAGAATTTATGCCTTTGGTGAACATACTATGGTTAGTACTATCAGAAACTATTAAAAAGTAGCATAGTAGCTCATAATATCCGATATTAACACTTATTTTGGTTTTGTTTGTTTTAACAAGCACAAACTGCGAAGCTTTTAGCTTATCTGCAGAAAACACCCAGAGTCTTTGAAGGGAATCGAACCCGCAACCCTTTGACTAATAGTCCGGCACTCTATCGCCTAGTCTATCGGGGCACTCATGACTATATATGAGAAATTAATCTAAAACAGTTGCTTGTGTTCCGATACAGCTGTGTCAAGTGTAGGGTATTCAGACACTTTATTTAGTTAGTTTCTCTTATACATACTCGTACTCAAGTATAACAGTCTGTGTGTTTTCTGTGAGTACTACCATAGTTTGATATGCTTGTAGCAAAAGAAACTTTGTACACATGTATATAATGTTCTTGTTTTATGTTCTTCTTTATTACAATGACATATTAATGTTGATAGTAAAGTTGTTAATAAATTCTTGAAGTTTGACAATTTCATTTCGAAAGATTACACTTGTAATATTATTATTAGGTAGTAGAGATATTATAGTAGAGTTAATAAAGCTGAGTTTAATATGATGAATTTTTTTTATAACGATTTTTAAGCAAAAATTTGGTGAGTACACAGAAAAAAATAAAAATGAGTTTCAATTAAAATATTTGTGGAATCAATTAAAAATTTAATTGAAATCGGACCAGTAAACAAAATGATAGTATCAATTAAAAGAAATGTGAGATTTAATTGAAAATATCAGAAAAAGTAATTGAATCAATTAAAATTTGAATTGAAAATTATTTTAAAATCAATTAAAGGTTTAATTAAAAAAACAAACATGATTTGTTTTTCTGTATAGGAGTAGAAGAAGGAGTAATGTTGTCTATGTGTAAATTAGTTTAGTTTTGATACTCTCAAAGATTTAGCTTGACATCTATTTCCACATTACATTTAGGAACTGATTCAGAGAACTTGTATGAAAAAATAATTTGAAAAGTGATTAATTTACCTGCTAGAATTGTGTAATGGTTTTCTGGTCATATTTCAGGCCATTAGTTGTGTGATTTATTATATATTAATTAATATGTCAACCTTGTTCTATTCAACAGCGACCATTAAGCCATTTGAGTCCAAAATACGTGAGGGAATCTCTACGGATTCTTATTACATCTTATGCTTTACTCATGCTTCCAAACCGTCTAAATATATGAAAGAACAAAGTTGTTTTTATACTGAAAGTGACAGAAAATTTCCATATTGTGTCCTACATTACATGCATTAGATGCTTTGGAAAGGATTATCAGCTTCAAAATCAGATTTATTGCAAATGAAGTGAAATTAAAGATTGCTCCCAGAAACTCGTAGGTATTTTAGTGACATATATATCGATTATTCTTCTTTGAAGCATTGAACACATTTGCCACAGCAGTCTACCACAATATGAGGGCGGTTCGGAAAGTTCTTAGCCTAGCATGAAAAAGAATAGTTAGTTTTTCAAAAACTTTTTTATTTTTAAATATGATCTGTTGAAACTTCAATACACTTAGTCCAACGCTTATCCAGCAATTCTATCCCTTGATCAAGGCCTTCAAAATAGTGGTTTACAACTGTAATTGCATCTTCCTTTGAGTTAAAACGCTTGCCAGCTAGGAATTTTTTTAGATTTGGGAACTGGTAAAAGTCACTGGGAGCCAAATCAGGAGAATAAGGTGGGTAATCAAGCAACTCGTACTTATATTCGTTGATTGTAGTCATTGTTAAAACACTCTTGTGCGCTGGTGCGTTGTCTTGATGAAAAATTATTTTTTTGTGTTGTAAGCCAGGACGTTTTTCTCGAAATTTTACATTTAACGGATCCAAAATGTTGCAATAGTACTCTGAGTTTATTGTTTTACGCTTTTGCAGATAACTTTACCAGCCGATTGAATTGTTTTCGCCTTCTTTGGGGCACTTCTTCCAGCTTCAGTCTATTGCTTGGTTTGCTCTTATGTCTCTGGAGTATAGTGGGGGAGACATGTCTCATCAACAGTTATGAAACGACGCTTAAAATCCATTTTATTTTTCTTTAAAAGATCCAAACAAGTTGAGAAATTTTCATTCTTATGCGTTTTGAAGGAGTACTTTCACCTAACACATTCACCATATCATTATGAATTTTTTGTCACGAGAAAAGTTTTTCATTTAAATATTTAATGAAAAAATGAATTTCTAATTTTTCCATTGTAAAAAAATCGCAGATGCGTCTTTTTTGAACACCTGTTTCTATATGAAGCAGTTGCCAAAGCGAAAAGAAATTTAATATGTGTCCATAGCACAGATGGAAGTTTCCAAAACACTTAACTTCTATTTATACCGCGCTTTCTGTTCCAGGCTAAGAAGTTTCCGAACCAAGATCGTATGCCAAAAATAAGATACTCGTACACGCTTTTATATGTGAATGATTATTATTGTCGTTAGCCTACTGTGGCGAATGTATTTAATGCTTAATGTCCAAAAAATCTTAACAAAGTTTGATTCTTGATTCAAGATCTACTTGTATTATCGTGGAACAAATTAACAATTTCTTGCGAAAGAGTCATTCTTTGAAGCCATCTAATTGAACATCGGAAATAATCTAAAGGCATTAAATTGCACGATCTGTTCACCGGACTCGGCACACAATTGGGCCATTGGTTTGCGAGCTGCATGACAAATGGCACCGCCTTGTTGAAACCACATGTTAGCTAAATCCAGGTCTTTCATTTTGGGCAAACAAAAATTTTATAATCACCGTGCTGTAGAGCTCGTGATTTATCATCTTCGTCTTTGAAAAAGTCCAATGATGTCACCCTCCCATAATCCATTGGATGCATTGGTAGATGCTTCTGGCTTTGTTAGCGCCCATTCACCAGGCACCCAAGTTAGCCGTAGTGATAGGACGCGTGAACTCAATTCTTGTACTAGCTGTCTTTTAAAAGGTTTTACAGACAAATCCTTCAGCAAAATTTTCCATGTAGTAAAGTAACAGAATCGATAATTCACCGTCATCAACAACACTGGCGGATACAGCTGCATTATTTTCCTTTGTATGGTGTCTACATTCTCGTATGTATGCGTGTTGGTGATTTTATGACTAATAATGTAAATTTGGTGCTAATTTCAGTTACAAGATTCCGAATAGCCGCCTCAGATGGTCGCCCAAACTGACCATAAAATGGAAGAAGTGCACGATGCACTTTCTTAACCGAGCATGAATTTTGATAATAAAATTCAATAATCTGCAAGCATTGTTAAGTTGTAAGTCCTTTCATGGGTAAATTATACACCAAACTGAACATGTTTAACAGTAAGTCCGTTTTCACACTCTTCAATTTTGACTCGTCAAGGCAAGTATTTTTGGATGCGAAGGGAAAAGAGAATAAAAGGGGCACAAACTTGACGTTACTAGTCAATTTTCTTATTTTCATTTCTTTCATGCATGTTGATTTGCATTAAAAAGTACTGAACTAAAATTGATGTGTGTGAATGCAATGGCAAGTTCGAAAGGGAATTGCGCAAAACCTGGTAAATTAAAACTAAAGAGTGTGAAACAAGACTAACATGTTACACGAAAACAGCTGAACTGTCAACAAACCTTTTAAAAGCATCAATTATGGCGTTTTCTTTTCTGGCAAAAATGTTACACGTTTTTCCCATCGCACCTTTTTTAATTTTTTTGTGTTCTTTTCTGAAAAAATGTCAACACTGCTAAAGTGTAGTGTGTTCTTTTCTATAAATGTCACACTATAACTATAAAAAGTGTTGCACCTTTCACACTCTGTATTTTTTGAGAGGGAGAATCGCACGATAAAACAGCTGACATTTGTTTTGTTTATGAATGTATATTTGTGTTAAAAAACAAAAAAATATATACAAAATGGAATATATTACAACTTTTTTATGTGCTGAAAAAAATTTGGATGTCTTGTTGGATTCGTCTTCATCATTTGATGATGATGAAATATTTGATATGATTATGGAAAAAAAGCCACAACCGCGAGTGAAAGGCTTTGTAGAGAACGTAATTAATGAATACTCTGAAATTGATGTATGTCAAATTTCATAGGACAATATCTCCTACTTCTTATATGTATATTTAATGTATATATAATTTGTATAGTTTAAGAAGAAGTCGGGAAGGTGCCGTTGGTCTGCTTCTTCTTTTTAACAAAAAAAAAACAAAAACAGCTGTACATGAAAAAAAGTGTTACACTGTTGTGATTTTATGTTCTATTCTGACCATTAAAAATGCGACATCTTTAAAATGTGGGGTAAACATTATAAAAATGTACATAATAAAGGTGTAACATTTTATTTCAGAAAAGAAAACACCATTAGTATTTATTATATTCATGCATTTTTAATATTGACAGGAGGTCAATGTTTTAATAAATAGAAAAAAATAAATATAAATAAATAAAATATTTATATACATATGTATGTACAATATGATTTTAATTAAAAAAGAATATTATGACACAGACAACAATAAGTTTTTATTAGAATTGATAAAACCTATTTAATTATCAACGACATAAAGTTTTATCATTCTGTTTGCTACATTTTTAATTTGTTGCTTTAAAATTTCCCACTTAACCTAGTCTTAGTGGAAATTATACAACGCTTAAATCAGATCTTGTAAAATCCGGCAAAATCGTAAAATTGTTTATAGTAAAAACTACAGTATCACTCCGCTTTAACTTTGCTTTGACAATTGACCAAAGGAGACAATTGAAGGGATGGTCATATAGTTTTGCTATTATGTGGACCTGATTTCTTCGTTATCAATCCACTGTAGCTTTTAAATAATGATAGATAGCTAAATCGGACTAAAAATTTATTGAACAATGATGACGTCTAATAAGAGAACCCTATGCAGAGCAGGGTGAATAAAATTCAATTCAGTACAAAAATTAATTAGACATTATTGTCATTATCATTTGTTTAATTGTTACACGCAGAGAAAAAATATAGTTGTGGATGTTTAACACAACCAATTCAATATTTTTAAACATTTTATGGTCACTGTAATTATTTATATGATTTCTGCCATCATGATATGGTTATGTTTACCATTCACATGATTATAGCAATCATATATATGTATGATTATAGCAATTATGTAATGTTAATGGTGATCAATTTTATGATGAAAGATTATGCCATGTTATCATAATCAAAGAGCAACAAATTATGATAAATGGATTCATCATAAACATGATTGCAACAAATATATACATTGTTACTATGTAGTAATCATCTCAATCATAACTTAACCATATTATGGATAACACAATCATATAAATAATTACAGTGACCATAACATTGTTGAAAAACTTGTAAAAATTTTGACATTGTTAACATGTACAACTATATTATTTCTCTGTGTGTAGCTACAATCTATGTCATACATTTTTTTCTGTCTTCATTTACTACAAATTAAAATAAAAGTATAAAAATTATATATTATAGTCATGTTTACAACAGCACATGTAATTATATTTTAAAAAATATATATACATATGTACATTAAAATGTCATACACACATGTAAAGCAATTTGAAAATGAGTAATCCTTGGCGTCAACATATGGCAACATGGCTTTAGCCAGCAGCAGAATACAAGTTAAAAACCCAGAGAATTTCATCATCAATTTATTTTAAAGTAACATTTACATTTTTTGTTTACAACCCCTAGTATATGTATGAAGGGTGTTTTTTTTTAGATGTATAGAAGTTTTAACTGGCGGCCATTTTGCCAGCTGTTAAGTGATTTATATTTAAAGTCACTTGTCTACGCCGATAAGCCCAAAACGATTGACCACTTCGAGGATAATATTCGCCGCGTAATTGCTTTATTATTGTTTTATTCCATTTCAAAGTTATAAAGATCTAAAAGAAATCACAGAACCATGATTTTCAACATAAATTTGCAAAATATGGAAGCGTTGTTTAGCCGTTAATCTATTCATGCTGAAATGTCAAACCAAACACAATATAAATCACTTGACAGCTGACAAAATGGCTGCCCATTAAAAAGTGTTGTTAACTTGAAGTTCTATACATCTAAAAAAAACACTCTATACTTTACGCTTTGTAGAAATAAAGTATTTCTAGCGTGTGATTTCAACCCTTTTCAACTCAAAATAATCTTTGCTCAAAATACACCGATACACTCCTTTATATGCATGAACATTCTCATTCCCATTTAACAATTTTAATTGAAATTAACATTTATTCAGCTTGTTTTATGTAAGACAATAAACGTTTGTTATTGTTGTCTTAATAAAATTCATTTAAAACGCTTTCACTCGTTAAATCAACATTGCAAAATGAAAATATGTAAAATATTTGCATCATTAAAATGCAAAGCAAATGCTGCAATAAAAAATTTTACAGTTTTTAGGAACACAATTGGTACGAACGACGAATTTCAACCAACATGACGAATTATTCGGTGACAATTCACTGTGTAAATTTGTCGTATGAATCAGCTGATAGATAGTGTGATCTTATTTAAAAAAATATATGTATATGTATATAAAAAAAAACATTAACAAGAACACAGCTAAGAACTATTTTTATAGTTAACTATTTTATACATATATTTAATATTAAATACAATAAAGTAAATACTAAAGCAATAATTGAAGTAAAAACTAACATTATTTAAAAAATCTTTAAAAACTGCGACGAAACATGGTCACACCGTATTGTCTATTCGTCGTTTGCCGGCGTAAGAAATAGAAATGTTACTACATTTTAGTAAGTGATAAATTAAATTTTGGAATGTTTATAAACAAAACGTTATTAAACAGTGCTTGGTAGTCATTAAGATTATCTATGCTAAAAGGTTTTTTCAGCAGGTACTTTGTTTTTCAAGACAAAACAAATAATTAATACGAAAATCATTCAAATATTAATTGTACAGGGAAAAGTAAAGTTTGACAATTATAAATGAAACAAGTAAAAAAGTATAGTCGGTCAGGCCCGACCATATAATACCCTACACCTAGTATATGTATAAAACAGTTTTTCAGAAATGGGCGTTGTATGGAAGATATCACCTATTTTGGGCCAAAATTTAGTGTCATGATTTCTGTGAATATACGTGTTAAACTTTATCTCGGTATAAATACTTCTAAAAGATTTATGGAGGTTAAAGTGGATTATGGGGAGGGTCTTATATGGGAGTTTCGACTAATTACGGACCGACCATTATAAAATTTGGTGTCATCATTTCTGTGTATAAGAAACTTATTTGTGTCGAATTTTATTTGATTACCAACATTTGTAAGAAATTTATGACCGTTAAATAGATTTTCGGAAGTGGGCCTTATATGGGAGCTACGAGTAATTATGGACCGGTCATAATAAAATTGTACCAAGTACGACAATCATGTGGTAACCTGCTACGGCGGAATTGGTGGCGTCTCTATGAATGTCGTTCAAAGCTGTCAGATACGTTCTGCGATCAAATGGATCCTGCACATACCTCTCTGTATGCTCTCCTCGTATATGTGTGGATTCTGTCTGACATGCCTCGGGGGAGCCTCCAGCTGTACGATAGGATTTGTGTTTAATCTTTGCTGATTTTCTTAGCTGGGCACCTAATGGTTTTTCATTTTCTTAACAGTCTTATTTAACGCAGTAGTATATTTTTTGAATGTATATCAACGTAGTGTTTGCATTACTAAAAGTACGGTCACACTTGGCAAATATTTACCACTAAATAAAATAGATTTGAACTCGTTTATTTATTAAAAAAAAACTTCGTTTATTTAGGACGGAACACAACAAATATTTTAGTTTAATTTTATTTGATGCTGTTTGATCTTGCAAAACTCTTGTAAGAGGAAACAACGTCAAACAAATTGATGCTAAAACAAGTGGTTACAATTTTTTGAGTAAATATTTGACATGTGTGGGTCACACACCTTAATTGAGACAAAAGATTCGTATTTATCACATGTGTTGTGAGACTGTAGATGATTAAAGCCAGCCGTAAATCCATTTATTCTATTCTTCTTGTGGTATTTTCAGTAACAGCAGCCAAGTTGCTCAACCTCGTTATGGTTTCCATACAGGCATTTGTTGACGAAAATTTGGGGCTGAATTGCACACCAAAATCCAGGCTTTTCTGCGATTAACATTTAGTTCATGAATCTGCTTACCTCTAGGATTTATTTGTAGTCGGCGCAATCTGTCTTTTATTATTGAAATGTGTGATGAATTTTCGTTGTTGCTTGGCACTCATAACCACCTGGGATCATTGATATTTATAACATGTTTCATGTCCTCTAACTCTTTTTTTAATGGATAATCTTGTATTGTTTAAGTTAAATTTGTCATTTTCATGGCATCCAAGCAAACGTTTAAATGTTTAACTGCTTATAACTAGGAAACCTTCCCAAATACTTTGCCTTATATTTTTGATGTTCTGCCAAGTAATACACGCACTATTATATTGTACTTTCAATGGTTTTGTCTTTACAGTTGTTCTATATTTTTTTTTTATGGTAAAAATGAATTTAATACCATTTTCATGTTGTTTGCGTTTCGATTTTCAAGATTGTGGGCTTTTTTGTTTTTACTCCAACACTTTTATTTATTTACTTTATGGTAAAAATGAATTAAATACCATTTTCATGTTGTTTGCGTTTCGATTTTCAAGATTGTGGGCTTTTTTGTTTTTACTCCAACACTTTTATTTATTTATCTTGTTTTACAGAATATTCCAATATACGAGTACACTTTGAAAAACATGTGCGGCGTGTGTTAACAGCTCAACGTAACCAAAGAATGTGTTGAATTTTCATTTCCAATTGCAATATCCTCTTCCGTCTATGAATGTTCTGCTTGCATATATTTCGCATGTATATTTACAATAGTATCAATTTGTCAAAAAAAAAAACTGTATTTTGTGTTGTTTTCCGGAATTTTTTGATTGCTTTAAAATGTTTTCTTATGTGTTATTTTTAATGGTGTCCAAATATTATAAGCTAAAAAGTAAATAATTCTTTTGAGTGGTAAAAAGTATTTTTTTTTATTTAAAATTTGTTGATTACAATCAGTGAGATTTATTTTTGTTAAAGTTTAATATTTATTTAATGTTGTAAAGTAAAATGAAAAAAATACTTCTGTTGACATCTCTGAATATTACAAGCATTTGGCCAAATCAATCAATGTTTTGGTACCATCAGTAGGAAATGTACCATTATGTCGGACGTTCTCGTATTCAAACTCTTTTAGAATCAATTGTGTCTAAAGTCTTGCTTCTAAGATCAAATTAGAAGTAAAAAATTACTAAAAGTCTTCCTTTTGCGATTTAAAATTCATTCAAATTAATTAAGTTTCTTTTTTCATGTTCTAACCAAACAATACACAAATCACGCAAGCGCTGCTTGAGATATTATAGATCAAAGTTCACATAAATCAAATAAAGTTTCGGAATTTAATAAGGATCAAGAATATATATATACTTTGTTGGGTCTGATATTCATATTAACAAAGTTTCACACGGAATGACAAACTTAATATACCCTCATTCATCACTTGTGGTGGTGGAGGGTATAAAAATAAATGAATTTTTAGCTGTAGATAGCATTAGGTCATACTTCTTTGAAAATAAGGCTTGTCACTGTTGACTGTTGCTGATGCTCTATAATGCGTCACGATAACAGAGTTGGCTCTGTCTAAATTGCATACTATTGATGTGGACTGTATATGGCTTCAGCTTGTGAAACAAATCAATTACCACAAGAGAGTTTTTGGCAGTTCAAAAACACTTTTATATGCTTAAAACTATACCACTAACATATAATTTAAAAACATGGGATTTCATTTTATGTTGTCATTTCAAAACACAGATCTATGCTAACAAGTCTACAATTACATGAACATGGAAGGGCGAAAGGGAATAAGGAAATTTTTAACTTTAACACAGATTTAAAGAAAAATAATACATACTTTAGTTTAACTAAATTATTTCTATAAATATACTTATTATGAATTAAAATCAATAATTATTTTTATACATTGTAGATTAAAAAAAAAGACAAAAAAGTAAAATTTTAATACAAATTTCTATAATTTAGGGAAATATTATTTTTTGTGGAAAATTTAGTTTTACATTTTTGAAAAATTTAATAAAAACTATTTTCAAGTACAGTACAACCTTGCTTAATGCAACTAATAGAAACTTTGGCTGTTGCGAAAACTAAAGTTGTTACGAAAAACGAGTCACATTTTTAGGGGGCTTTTTCATTTTTTGTGGCGAAAATTAAGATAAAAAGAAATTATAAATTAATTATATTTAAAATAAATTCATTAATTTTATTGAAAAAAAAAAACAACATAAAAACAGTAATGTTCAACGCATACACAAATTTCCATTTGTAAATTTAATCGTAAAAAAATCAATTAAAAATTCGGAAATTTTTGACTGTGTTTTATTATATATTTTTCTGTACTGCAATTTCACGAATATTTTGTAGAAACATGATGTCTTCTAAAGCTACACTATTTTCCTCGGCAAAGGAATTTCTTCTACAGTTAAATTAATATTTATAATTTATTTACTTCAAGATTCCTGGAATAGAGGTAAATCTAAAAGTATTTAGTCTAAAAACAATTTCAATAAATTTTGAAAGCGAGGTGGGTGGCACTGTATGTGTATTAGTTTATATTATACAAAACAAAATATCTACATCGAAAACAAATTTTATAAGAATTCTTAATATTTACAATTTAGGGAAATACAAATTTGAATGTAAAAAAAAAAATTTAAATTTTAAGAAAAAATTAAAACAATTTTTTATTTAAAATATAGTACTAATGAGTACTATTCATAATTAGAAAGAAAATTTAAAAACAAATTAAAAAAACTGAAGTTATGAATTTTTAAAGTTTAGAAAAACAGAACTGGCGGGGTAGTTGTATATAATTATCACTATATGTATATTATAGACATAAAATGTTGAAAGTTAAAATATTCATACAAAATATCAAATAATTTATTTAGCATATGTCTTTAAGATGAAATATAAAATTAAAATTGTCTGTCACAAAACAATAAAAGTTGTATTTAATGGGGAAAATACAAATACAATAATGATGCAAGAACGTGACAACTTGTAAACGTGTGTTAAATGACACTGTTTGCTGTTTTTTTATTTGTCATGTGGTTTAAAATGGTTTTCTTCCATATTGTGTGTATTATTTCATACTTTGAGAATTTTATTTAGCCAATTGTTGTATTTATTTAGGCTGCTTTAGGTTCTGAGTAGGTAGGTCGATGAATTATATTTATCAAAATTGAAATTATGTTATGCAAGGATTTATCTGTATATGGTCAAGAAATCCATAACAAAAGGAGATTTTGCGGAAATTATCGTTAAAGGATAATTAGTTGTTCAGTCATATATCGATATGTCCTTGATCCAGTCTATTTAATTTTAGCTCGGAAGCTAATAGTTGGCAGTCAAATTAGTTTTCCGAAATTTTTTTGTGGTGAGATTGATTGATTGCTCTGTGTAGGGGCATGAAAGGCTATTACAATTTTCATTAAGATGAATTTGTCAGCAAAAAGTTTTTACTGTTTTGCACCCTAAATACAAAAGGGTCACAACTCAAAATACAGGAGAGACAAAAAAAGTTCATCGTGCACAAGCGACACACTGAACATTTGTTGCTGATGGTTCTTTGTCATTATTTAATGTTAGAACAATACTTATGGTGCTTATCTTTATTTGTTTTTGCAGTTTCAAACTGAAAAATAATAAGAAAAACACATACAAGAATAGAAAAATAAAATAATTTAAAAATTATAAAATTTACTTTGGGGCTAAATATTGTATTATTTTTTTTAATAAAAATTTTTTTTTTTTTAATTTTTTTGTATTGTTCATGTAATATAAAATTTTTAATTTAATGATGTTGGCGGATTTTATGGTGTTTTGAAGAATATATAAAACCGTGGTGTCCAGAGTTTTATATATGAAGAAATGGAATTCTTAATTATCAGCCATGCCACAGAACTCAATTGCGATCGAATGTGGTTTTGATTCCGTAAATTGAGTCTTTAGAAAACAAAAAACGATTTTTTTTTCGGAATGAAACCACTTTAGAATTCTAAAGTGGAATTGTTATATTTTATGATTTTATGCTGAAAAAAACTCATACTACTAATTTATAATGACAATTAAATAATTAATTTTATTATTTCATTGTTTTTTTAGTTCTCTAATTTTAAAAATTTCAAAGTTAGTGTCAGCAACAATAAAACTTTTGTCGAAAAATTACAAAAATTAAAAATATTTACACAGAACTGGAATATGACAGAGGAATTTCTTCTTCGTAACTTTTCAAATGCGTTTTGATGTTTGTGTTCATTTTAAACAGCAACAATTGAAATTCTGGACATTTTTTTAAATTTTGTTCACTTTTATTTAAAATTTCTTTGTTAGCGTTTTTTTTGTTCGCTTTTGTTACACTTAAAAATCGAGATTTCAAATTTTTTTTGGTAATAAACAAAATCGATCTGAATCTATAGAATGCAGAGTAAAAACGATCGATTTGCAAATACGGAATTGAAACCATTCCGATTGAATTTTGTCACATGCCTGATAAATTCAAAATGAATGAAAAAAGAAAGCTGCCTTTGCTGATGGCCATGGAAATAAATAAGGCATTGTTATTTGTATCAAAATATGCAACCTATTGGCAACTCAATTCACTTTTGTCCAGAAAAAATATAAAATTAAACCAATTAAATTATCAAAATTTTTAATAATAAATTTTTCAAGTTGTAATTCCTAACTTCAGTAAAAATAATTTAATGAAAATTAAATTTAATGAACTCGAGGCTAACTAAAATTTATCAAGAAGTAAAAATTAACAGTTCGATTATGAAATTAATAATTATTCTATAAAATAGCTAGGGCACAAGCCATAATGTTTACATGTTGTACAAAAGTGTACAAAAAACATAATAAACAAAAACAAATGTATTCAAGGTTTTGAGACGAAGTCTTGACATGAATACGAAAAAACTGAAGAAAAAAGAAAAAAAACAACTATGAATAGAAATTAATAAACAAATGATAATTACAGCAAAAACTTCGAACTACCAGAACTAACACTGGTTAAAGGATTGATGTTTGTCTGTTGGCTGACCGGCACCGCAGTGGTGCAGGTGGTAGAACGCAAAGAATTCTGATGAGAGAAAGTGGGATTTCTCGAAACATATGTAAATTCAACAACCCAGGTTCGATCCCCAGTCAAGAAAAATTATCAAAATTTTTAATAATAAATTTTTCAAGTTGTAATTCCTAACTTCAGTAAAAATAATTTAATGAAAATTAAATTTAATGAACTCGAGCCTAACTAAAATTATCAAGAAGTAAAAATTAACAGTTCGATTATGAAATAATAATTATTCTAAACCAATTCAAGTTTGGAAAAAATATTTTCTCTCTCTCAAAAAGAGAGACGTCAAACTTCATATAAAAAAAATTGTTCGAAGTTCGAAAAAATTTTTTGTTAAGAACGAATGGTTGAATCCACCTTGAGTTTTTGGGCTTTATAATTTGGAATAAGGTTCAATTAAATTAATAAAATACATATATAGGTATATATGATAAGATAGCTATATTTGCATTATTTCCATTACCTTACTTCCTTAGTGCAAAACATCCGCACCCTTTTGCCTCCCACTGTATAACGTCTACATGGTTTATCGTTGTCCAAAAATAACTTCTGTTTCTGCAAATTTCCCCCAAAGCAATAAAAATCATTTAAATTCATACAAATGCACGATAATTAATAATTTATGATGTAGTAATGTTTTAAATCTATTAATTTAGTTTTATTATAAAACAATAAAAACGCGTATGGGATAATAAATTTTTGGCCCAGCAAAATTTTTGCTAATTAATCATAAAACCACTGGCATTAGTATTAAAGATAAGGCGTTAAATTAATTAGGAAAACGTAGAAAAATCCAAGTACACATATGGCTGTGTTATAATTTTCAACTAGGTACCTACAAATAAAATTATAGTATTTTAATATTTTCATACCCACCACCACTAAGAGGGGGGGGGGGAGGTATATTAAGTTTGTCATTCCATTTGTAACATATCGAAATATTGGTCATAGAACCAAAAAGTCTATATATTCCTTATAAGAGTCGAAGACGATTTAGCCAAGTCCGTCCACCTGTCCGTCTTTAGAACAATGAAATTTCTACCAAACATTATTTATTTGATCTAAATATTTGGTATTTAAAATGGGCAAAACCGGTCCATAAGAATCCGATTTATAGATCAAAGTTGCAGACATACTTTTTTTTGCCATTTCCTTTAATTATAGTTAGGA
The DNA here is from genome assembly GCA_950370525.1 of Bellardia bayeri. Taxonomy (NCBI): domain Eukaryota; kingdom Metazoa; phylum Arthropoda; class Insecta; order Diptera; family Calliphoridae; genus Bellardia; species Bellardia bayeri. Next base: position 16,516,268 of record OX493268.1, on the reverse strand, counting down.
GGCTAAGTTCTTTTGAAAATGATAAGAATCGGTCCACGATTTTTTATTGCCCCCTTATAAATGTCTTCCCGAAACATGGCTCTATTATATGTAAACTGCCTTTAGAAATCTCTTATAAAAATCACTATCGAGTTGAAATTCGACAGAAGTTATCCACATAAATCGTTGCACGAAATTTTATAAACTCCACTTTGCCATATAAAGTCCATTTTCTTAATGCACATAAATCTCTTGTAAACATCATTATCGCGTTGAAATTTGCAAAAATAATCGATATATCTAGTCAAGCCATAAATACTGATACACAGAAAAATCGACGCCAAATGAAAACGAATTAATATTCAAAAAAAAACTCCCCACCATATCGGGATGGTGGCCTCTTTGAACCCAGACGATAAGTTGGGATGCTTCTCTGAATGACCAAGTTCTGTTTATTGAACGATTCTTCTGCGGTGAAGATTTTCTCGTCAGTATCATAAGAATTTGTCTGCGAGTGTTCTTCGCGTATCGGCTGAGTAGCGCTGTTGTTTTGAGCATGCCAGTATGTCGCTTGAACGCGTTGAGTCCCAAATCTTCTTTGATAAAGAGAGACACGGATTTTTGCGAAATTTTCATTTTCGCCACAAGATTTTCTGCTTTTGCAGTGATATTCGGTCTATACATCTCTTCACGGCTTTAATCACTTTCAGAGTTTTCACAGTGCGCATAGAACCGGTTTTGAAGGTCTCGTACTCCACCAGAATGATAAACAAAATTGCGAGTGAGTTCAAGTGGTCGCAAAGTCTTAAAGATAACGCCTTTTTCCATGTTGCATTTTAATAGGCCAACTACAACAATATGATTTTAGATTTTGCCTCATTTCGTGATTGTAAACAATTGATGTCAAAAATTTTTTACGTCGCAATGAAGAATATCAACTGTCAAATCGCAATCAATAAGAAATGAATGCGCCTATTGTTGTAATGAGTGTATTCACTTGTGTACAAGTATTTATGACTTGAGTAGGTATATAAAAATCATAGTAACCAACTTTATGGTGATCAGCCCCCATAATTGGTCATAGCCCCCATATAATACATCTACCTTCGCAGATATCTTATAAATATCAAAAATTAGTAATTTTTCAACTTTTTTTTTCAATTTTCACCGATCAGTTACATATATGTAATAAGAAATTTTGCTATTGGATTTTGTAAAGGTCGGACCATAATTGGCCACAGTTCCCATATAAGGTCCATTTTTGAAAATAACTGGAATAGAAAAAAAAACTTTCAAATTTATCGTTATTAAGTTATGAAATTCACCATAAGAGCAAATAATAGATCCCATGTAAAGGATATAAAAATAAAATAACTCTTAGAATCGTTATCGATACAAAATATTACACAAATTTCTTTATTTCTACTGATATATACATAGGTGATAGGGTATATAAGAATCGGCACTGCCGAATATAAACTCTTACTTGTTTTGAGATATCTTTTTCATCATGTTTACCTTTTCAAATGCTCAATAAAATTTTCCCCATTTACTATCTTTAGTATCATATGTACATATATCTATTATTGTGTTACAATCCTATTTGGTGGCGTAATAAAAATGCAATAAATCACAGCTACTAGAGTTGTTAATAAAATTACCAGATAAAAATAAAAACAAGCAACAAATTACTTAATCTTTGCAAATTTATCAGAATTAATCAATCATATAAAACAACATATAAAGTACTAAAGAAAAACCAAATACATTTCGGAGTATTTAATTCATCACAACCATTTTGGTATAAATTTATCACCTGTTGCAGGTATACTTTGAAAACAAAATAAAATGGAATAATATGATTATGAATATGTTAAATTCCTAGTTGGAATCTTATTCAGGGTCTCTATATTTTCTACTTGACACACATTTTCCAGGCTGTAAAGATGTGGCTGCTGGTGAAATGACTTATAGAGAATCAATCTTTGAAATTGATGAAAACATTATCTCTCACGATAGAATTTTGTGAGCGAAAAACTGTGAGACAGTTTAAATTACCAGGATCAGATGGAAAACTGCCGCAGATGCTGCAGAGTGCTAAAGTTTCCATCATCCCATGACTTTGTAGAATATCTGCACTAAACTCTCTCTCTCTCTCAACTACGTTCCGCTTGGTTGGAGAATTATGAAAATTAATTTTATTCCCAAAAATAGTAAAAGAAGTCATGAGATTGAGAAAGTCATCCGCCCAATAAGCCTTTCATGCTGTTGAAAACACTGGAAAGGCTCATTAAATTACATATAAGAGAAAAGTTGGAGAGTTTCTCACTCAAGAGTCCAACACCTCTAGCTAAAGAGTCCGTCAACGGAAACAGCTTCACACCAGGTAGTAAAGACTATTGAGAGATCACTGGAATTCAAGCAATATAGAAGAGCTCTTTAACTGCATGATAACCTCTGCAATTCTCACCTGCTCTATAATATCTAGATATTGAAGTCATATCATCAGCTGGATAAAATCGAGAGACATTTCCAAATGTCTTGGTAACAGCTAAAAGTCAAAGGAAATCGAAGGTAGAACATCTCAAGGTGGGCTGATATCTGCTTTACTTTGGCTAGTTGTTGTTAACTCAATTCTTGTTAAATTGCAAGATAAGGCAATTAGGGCTGTTGCTTATGTGAAAGATGTGGCAATGTTAGTTAGTATCTGGTATGTTTTTGGATGTGATCAATAACATCATGACCAATGTATTGGAATTGCTCAACAACTGAGCCACAGAAGTAGTAAACTCAAGTCAAACAAAGCTGGTATTATTTACCACAAATACCAAGATACCAAGCTTAAGACTACCAAGGCTACTTGACTGTGGATTATCTATATCAGACAATGCGTCTGATAGAAACTATCGTGGAAAATGAATTTATATAGGTGTAGCAAGATGAAGCATCAGCCTTTAACTTGTTCAATGAATGTAGACAGTGTGGTCCATTTCCACAAACATTGCTTTGAGATTATCTGTCTCTGGTTGCTGGAGATCAAGAACTTATGTACATGCAAAGATTTTGAATTTGCCTACCCCATTCATTATACCCAACATTCGACTATGCAACACCCCCCATCGAACTTTCATCAGAAACAGACTATCATCATTCATATCCTAAACAATCTAGCGGAGACACCAAGTATCAGATGATGCGATTTCATCGGATAGCTTAACGCGGCATGCTGGATGTAGTACTTCTTACTTGCTAGCATCTGTATATGATCTAGTCTTATTGCCTATCTCACCGAGCGGTGTAGTCCACTTCAAAACGTAATCAAAAAATTTCACTTGAATGCTTGCACGCAACGGCCAAACACATAAACCAACCAACCAACCAAACTCAAGGCTATACTCAGAAAAGGATAATGAGAGAAACAACCCCACAGATCCAAGTTTTGGCAGGTATGGAGAGCTCGATGAAGACCTGTTACAGGGCCAGTGAATGTCGGCCTCAAATAGGTATTCAACCAAGAGTTAAACTCAAGAGATGTGTATATAGATAGCTTAACGATTTCGTGGTTTCTCTAGTCTAAACATAGGAACTAGTAGACAACACGTCTGTTGAAAACTCCAGAAACCGAGTGAAATCCTGTATACCCGAGCTAAAAGCGTCTTCGGAAGATATTGAGACCAAGCACTGTCACTACGTCACTAGTCACTAATTATGGTATTTCTGGAAAATGAACATGAATTGAGACATCCCCTGGGAACCTTGGTATGCCAAAAGAAAATTTTGCAAAACTGGCTGGCGGTCTAATGTTACAGCCACCGCTTCCAATTTAAATCTGGCAAGTTTTAAAAAACGACATTTGATTGGCGGTGCAGGATCGGAAGTTATATTCCCGATTCTCATGAATTGGGAACAATGAGATCCAAAAAATTCAACAACAACATTAAATGTATATATCCGAGAAAACAAAGAATTTCACCAGACAGAATAGTGAATAGTGAAATAAAGAGGGAAAAATGAACGAAAATTCAGCACAAAAATACACCAAAATTTTTAGATAGTAAAAGAAACTCTAACTTACAGTCCAAAGAACAAAAATATGATTCCTAACAAGGCTACAAATAAGAAAAACAAATTCAGCGTAGAAGCCACCAATATGGATGACGAAAGACTAGTTGAACAAGTCCCGAAAGCGGAATGGAAGGAAGTGCGTCCAAACGCAAAAAAAAAAACAGAGAAAGCAACCAATTAATCCAGATCGGAGACATATAAAATGAGGTTGTTTTAAAGTGTTAAAATCTCACTCATTTGAAATTGTTAGTGGAGTCTTTCGATGACATGGATATAGTTCTTGTCTAGTCTATGTCTATGTGGTGTATATGTATTCCTTTTAATACTGCGAATGTATAATATCTACACAGTCACTGTAGCATACTTTTTGGCAAAATTATTTATAGTAAAAAGCACTTAGCCACTGAGCTACTAGTTTTTTTTATTTATGAGTGATTTTACTCAAGTACATACTTTAGATTTGCTCTCCATTTACATTTCGATAACGTCAGTACTTCAACAAATGTTACCTTTTCTGACAAAGTCATTAATATTTATTTATTTGTGAAAATTCGTTATTTCCACTTTATTTTCTATAAATACAAAATATATGTATGTTAACATACTTTTGTGGGTTTTAGAGGATTTTTTCTTTTTGACTAATCGTTATTAGTTTGTTAGAAAATATAAAAGAATATTTGGTATTCAGTTTGTGCGTAAGGTATTGTAACCGACGCCATGATGTATTTGGTAACGAAGTGTTAATTTGTACAAGGGATGCCAAACAGAACTGGATTTGCAAATACCGGGATTCGGATAAACCCTTAATAATTTAAAAACGTAATAACATTACATTAAAAATTAGATAGAGAAAAATAACACGTGAATTACAGTCTTATTCAGTAAAAATTAAAGTAGACTTTAAATTTACTTTAAGAAAATTTTGTCTAAAAGCACACTTCAAACCTACTTTATTTTTTATGAATACGGCAGTTAGCCTTTAATTTTAAAATTAATTTAAAACCAATAGAATATTATCGTTCGATTTTAAAAAAGCTTCTTAAAAATATTAAGTCATCTAAAGTACACAGAAAAAAAAATCATGTTTCTCTTTCAATTAAACCTTTAATTGATTTTAAAAGAATTTTCAATTAAAATTTTAATTGATTCAATTACTTTTTCTGATATTTTCAATTAAATCTCACATTTTTTTTAATTGATACTATCATTCTGTTTACAGGTCCGATTTCAATTAAATTTTTAATTGATTCCACAAATATTTTAATTGAAACTCATTTTTATTTTTTTCTGTGTAAAGAGAATCTTGATTTAGTTTTGTTACCAATAAATGACGCTGATGAAAAACATTGTTCACAAGCAATGCTTGCGGTCAAAATTGTTAATAAATTATTGTAAGCTGATTGCACTTCTGACCTTCCAAAACATATTTTTTCTTATTCAATTTTTGATTCCATATCATTACAGACATTGTTCATTATTTCATTGGTTTCGCAATCAATGAAACGAATTTCCTTAATTTCTAATAACAAACATTTCTATTTCATTATGTCCGCTTTCACACTCTTCAATTTTGAATCGTCACGGCAAGTATTTTTGGATGACAAGGGAAAAGAGAATAATAGCGGCACAAACTTGACGTTACTAGGCAATTTTCTTATTTTCATTTCTTTCATGCATGTTGATTTGCATTAAAAAGTACTAAACTAAAATTGATATGTGTGAATGAAATGGCAAGTTCAAAAGCGAATTGAAAAAAAACTAGTCAGCTAACATTGAAGAGCGTAAAACAAGACTATTAAATTCACACTTCAATTTTGGATTTTTGTTTTTTTCAAAAAATTTAAAAGTTTTGAGTAAATCATCCTTGATTTTTGGTTACACCATTCGCTTAATACACAATCACTTTTTGATAACTCTTTGAGCTTAAATAAGTTCTGTTTCACACTCTTCAATTTTAGCTGACCAGTTCTTGTTAAATTCTCTTTTCAACTTGCCATTTCATTCACACACGTCAATTCAATTTTCGTACTTTTTCATGTAAATAAACATGCATGAAATAAAAAACAAAAAACAAAGAAAATTGACTGCTAACGTCAAGTTTGTATACCTTTTATGCCTTTTTTCTTTCTCACCTAAAAATATTTGCCTTAAAGAGTCAGAATTGAAGAGTGTGAAAGCGGACTAAAAGTGCAGAGATTCATATCACTGCGACAAAAAACTTCCCTGTTACTTTAAGTTGTCATTTTACAACTTCGTTTAAGTAAAACCAATTCTTCATCTGTCATGTGTTGAGCTTTAAAATTAATTAAAGCTTTTTTATAGGAATTTTCAATTCCAGAAATCGTAGTGCGATCGAGTTTGTCAATGCAAAATTAATTTTTATTTTTCCGCCTTTAACTATCTACGACATACTTTTGTAAATTTTTAATTTCTGTTGGTTACTTTGTAAATAATTTTGAAATGTTTCTGACCTTCTCAATTAGTGATTTAAGCTTGTGGTCCACAACTCTTTTTTTTTAGCGTCAACACGTTTATAGTTTTCTAAAAAGCGTCAAGCATTTCAAGTTACATATAAAGATTTTTCTCGGCAATGTACTTTCGGAGGTGATGTCGCAAGCTCAGCTGATTTTTTTATATGAAGTTTTTTATCGGTTTGTTTGTCAATTTCATATAAAAAATGTTTTTTTCAACTGCCATTTTTTTTATCTTTGAAATAAATTTGCTTTTCATTTGTCGATGTTAGCTGCTCGACGCTTTCAAAAGTAGAAAGTAAACAAACTTTTGGCTTTTTAATCGTCAACGCTTCCTACGCTTTTCAGTGTGTAATTTAAAATATACGATAAAATATTATGCAAAAAAAAAAAAACAGATGAAACCAATTATACTTGTCTGGATCCTTTACACAAATACTAATTATAGGGATTTATTAATCTCTTAAAATCCCGGGATTTTTAGTTAATGGTACTATTTGTTTAAACTTGTTAAAATCCCGGGATTTATGGAATCCCGAAAATTTCGGTTTTCAGAATTGGCATCCCTATTTTGTACATTTTATTTAATGTTACTATTTGTTTAAAAATGGTTTTTAAGTAATTAATAATGATTATGTCTTGCTTAATGTAAAATATAAGAGCATGATGAAATCTGTCAGCTTTAGTAGTCCTTTTTATGTTTTAACACAGCCAACTGTATAGGTGTCATTTCAGTATTAAAAATGTTGATAGAATTGTGTCCCCTGTGGGTCACACAAGTCATATCTAAATATATTTGGCACTTAATAAAAAGTGCATTTATTTTGACAAATATTTTGATCCAATCTTATCACCATTTAGAATTAGCTTTTCTGCCTTTCATGTTTATTTTTTGTTTTCTACCTTTTTTCTCTATGCATACATATTTATTTAGTTTCAGCAGTTAATGCCCATCAATGTTAAATGTCAACAGACATTAAATAAAGTTGGAAAAAAAATCACTGCACGTGTTCACATTATCTTTAGCTACTGGAGCATAGAGAAAAACAATCACAGAGGTAAGAAATTTAATTATTGTGATTTTTAGTTACTTATACGTACAGTGGGAAACAAAACTGTGCGGATGTTTTGCATTAAGGACGTAAGGTAATGAAAACAATACAAATTTGGGTATATTATCATATATATGTATTTTTTTTTACTTAATTGAACCTTATTCTAAATTATTAAGCAGAAAAACTCACATAAATTGCTGCTAAAAACTAAAAGAATTAAAAAAAAAGAAAAACTTCACTATTTGGACATTTTTGCACAGTACAAGAACTAAACATTATCACGATATTGCTCTGTTAAATATGTAACGATATTTGACCAGTGGGTTTTTTTTTGCTTGTTGCGATCTCGTCATAAAGCTTTTATTGCTCTATTTGTGCACAATTGGTTGCCCTGTGAAGTGATTATCTTTAAAAATGAGAAAAACGCCAACTGATATTGAAAACAAGGTGATAACTTGATTGCAAAATAATTATTCATGGCGTAAAATTGCTGAAAAATTAAATTTAAGTAAATCCACGGTAAATGATATAAAAAAAACGGCGTAATGTAGCTTGCAATAATAACCAAGGCCAAATTTTAAACTAAAATTAAATTTATGGTTAAATTTAATTAAATACTTTTCATTTATGGTTTTAATCATGATAAAATTTGTATTTAAAAAAAAAATTTTGTGGAAGCCTTGATAAAATATCCATTTCTGTAGCTTTAAGCTTTTATATTTTAATTGAGCTTCTTTTATATTATTATTAAGTAGTTAAATATTTTATATTTTTCAAATTTTCAGATAATTTCATTGAAAATAATTAAAAGTTTTTGAAATTGTTTTAACTATTGAAAAATTATCAACATCTTGTGTTGTGAAAATTACCAACGAAAAGGATTAATTTATATTATTGTGAGTAAAGGTGGATTCACCTATTTGTGTTTTTTTTTTACATAAAAAAAACTTTGTCCCAAAAAACTGTATCAAAACAAATGGGTGAATCAGAGATGCAAAAGTTATTACAATTGTACTTTTTTTTTTTGGCACTATTTGAGAGTACAATAATTTAGCACTATTTAAAATTGAAAAAAAATGAACTAAATGAACTCATGTTTACTGATATTTCAAGAATTGCTAAAGGAATATTATCCATTCCATATTCATCTGCAAATGTGAAAACATTTCTTTTTATCAAAATAAAATAAAAACCAAAGAGAGAAACAGACTGTCTGTTTAGACTGTCTCCAAAAGGGTGAAATAATAGACCGATTTCCACCAGTTTTAATCCCATTCGTCCTTGGGTCAAACAAATATCATGTGCTAAATTTTATTAAAATATCTTCAAAATTGCGACCTGTACTCTGCGCACAAGCTTTACATGGCAAGCCAGCCAGACAAACGGACGGACATCGTTAAATCGACATCGTGATTTCGAGTCGATGGGTATAATTTAAGGTGGGTGTTGGACCAATATATCTGGATGCTACAAACATCAAATCCAATATACCCTCCCCATTATTGTGGTGTAGGGTTATACCCTACGGACGGACATCGTTAAATCGACATCGTGATTCTGAGTCGATGGGTATAATTTAAGGTGGGTGTTGGACCAATATTTCTGGATGTTACAAACATTAAATCCAATAGGGTATATTGGTGTAGGGTATAAAAATAATATTAATTGTTAAGTTTATCTACATATGTGTATGTAAGTATTTAGTACGAATGAATTTTAATTTGCTTTTTTATTTATTGTGAAGTTTTTTACACATATATACACACATATATGTACAAATAAATTGTTATGTACGGTTTCAGTTAATTTTTATAAAAAAAAATATTAAATAAATAAGACAACAATTTAGTACAATTGAGCTGGAAAAAGTACAATTTTGCTTGAAATTTAGTACAATTTGTAAAATCTTATTTTGCATTCCTGGGGTGAATCCACCTCTAGTCCCAATTTAAACGAAGCAATTTTTATTGACAAGATTGTTACAATTTTTTCCTTGCAATTTCTTCGGTGTTCACACAGTATAATTTTATTGCTTAAAACGCTCGTATATTTATTTGAGACTATACACACATTTGTATAGACATACATATGTAATACAAATAAGAGAGTAACACGAATTGCTAGCACAATCAAGTGTGTACTTGTCTTATCTTCCTCACACCCCCAAGTCTAAAAGCTTAAAGAATTGCTTCGTGTAAACTGTGACTTGTTGTTTTATTCTCATTACATTTTAATTATTGATTTTTCATTAAAAAGTAGTAGCCAGCTAAGTTGTGCCATGGGCTTATTATCTTGCCTATTTAGTGCTTATTTAGCTTTCTTTAGTTTAAGGGTATTTAAGATTCGGCACAAACAAATATAGCACTATAACAAGTTCTATTTAATTTTTAACTTACCTTAATATATGTTCATATAACGCCCAGCAATTAATATTAAACAGCTGTAACAAAAAAAAAATTATTATTGTAAGTAAAAATTACAGTATTATTTAAACAGGACTAACCACACACATTTTCAAACAGTAATTTCTTGTCTCAATAATATATTTTTTTAACCAACACCACCAAAATTTGGGGTATGAGTTTTTAAGTTTATTATTTTGCATGTCATATTGAGAAATATGCATTTAGGAAACCATAAGTATCATACCTATGAAATTCTATAAATTCTATAATTTAACTATTTGGATTGAAAATCAAGTTGCGCAGAGAATACCATTAAGTAAAATGGTATTTCAACCAAAAGCAAAAAGCTTATTTGATGACATAAAAAGTCCAACGATAATGCTAGTGGTAGTAATGCAGCCAATTGCTACACAAGGAAATTTATTTTACGTTGAAAAAAAGCTGTTCAGCAAACATTGGACCCATTTTTTGTGTGGTATACAGAACACCGGCTTCTCATAGTACAGATTCCCTGTATTGCCAGCCTTCGGCCGGGCGGAAGGATTTTCTCCTCTATGGTATACAGAACACCGGCTTCGCATAGTACAGATTCCCTGTAGTTGCAACTACTTGCTTAAGACAGTTTTAAGAACCGTTACAAAACCATCAAAATTCACCAAAATGCAATTTTAAGAGAAATAAAATAACTCCCAATGATAAAATAGTGTTTGCAATCACATGGGACATAAAACCATAATGGCGTTATGTCTCATTTCACTAAAATTCGTATGAGACTTAAGGCCATATCCAAATTATGGCTTATGTCCGTTTCTATTGAGACATAAAGCCATTATGGTTTTTATGTCCCATGGCATTGTGACACCCCACCAAATATATATTACATAATAAACAATTCATTACTTGACTTTTTGCAGATAATTTCAGTGGCATGTAATAAGAATTGAAAAGTATTTTTTGTTTTGGAATTTGTTAAGTTTAAACTCCAGGCATTCAGTAAATTTAAAAGTTAATCCCACTCTGTAAAATGTCAAGCATGTTGTGAGAAACCAAAAACATACATACATACATAAGTAAAAAAAAACTTACAAATGTCAACTAAACAAAAAATTGCACCCTGAACTTTCATAGTTAACCAACAAAAAGAAAAACCAATACAACTACAGAGAATGAATTACAAGAACAGTAAATGTATAGAATAAAGTTTCATTACAAATGATACACGTATTGACATCAATAACTGTAATGTACAGCAGGTCAGTGTAGTAAAGCTATTGAAACTATGCAACAAGTCCATTATACATAAATCCACTTCTTGTCGCAATTTACTAATGTTTAAATTAAATACTTCCTTAATAACAGTTCAGTAAGTTAGTATAAGAATTATGTATCTCTACTTAAGGTCAGTTTAAATCGTCATATGATTTGTCAGTTATTAAAAGAAAATAGTACATAAGAAAATTTTATACTCATAAAATCTTTTTTAAGTCAAGAATGCATAATAAGGAGTGATTTTTTAAAAGCTTTCGGTTTTGATTTAAACAAAAACACAAACAATTTAGAGAAATGTATGAAATTTTCAATGTTTAAGGATCATTTCATGTAAATCGATGTTTAACGCTGGGTCGAATTTTAGCATACTTTAAGAAAGCATTTGGCATACTTCATAATTCCAATCATTTACCTTGCAGCGGACGCCTAACGGACTGACGAGTTTGTCCGCTTATGAGAAGTATCCGTTTATAAGGGAAACACAAAAAGAGTATTCAATAATCTGTAATATTGTACATACATACATACATATGTTTATCTTTAAACACTTTTATTTCCAAAACAAAAACATACATATAAAGATAAGACAAAATAAATAGAATTTTCATTTATGTTCTTGCGAAAAACGAAAAACAATTTAAAAATAAGCCAAAGTAAACAATATATTCATTAATATTTTTGCGAATAAAAAAAAAAAAGCTTGAAAGACCAGACCAGATATTCAACTGGATTTAAAAAAGTCCGAAATTTTAGCTTGGCGAGTTTTTCCTTTAATTTCAATATCTAGGAAACGCATTTGAAGATCAGTCAGCATTTTAACACTTTCAAGGTCGCTGTGATATAAAGAAAACCCTTTAAGTTTTCTTATCACTAAATAAGCCTCTTTATAAGAAGTTAACTTGTCTTCAATTTCATTTGCTAGCTCATCTTCAGACGAGCTTTCCACCATTTCTTCGGAAGCTATTAACATTTCATGCTTTCCACATCTACATCATTAATAACTATATCATTATCTAAATTGATATAATCTTCGACGTCAACTTGTATTTGGCTTTGAACTCGATTAACGATATCGGAGACCTGAGTAAGCGCTGATAGTGGAAGCTCATCTTCTGCAGTCCAACAGCCATCATCATTTGGACTATAATTTTCTTTAAAACCATCTTTTCTAAAGTAATTATTCACTGCCCAACTGTCCAGTTATGGGGAAATAAAATGTCATACATCGTGGAAAAAAGTGTCCGCGTCCTGCTATGCGAGGTTTGTCCGCTTAAGAGAGAAATATTTTTAAAATCCCTTACAATTTTTTTGGTACTGAAAAATGTGTCCATATGTGGGAGGTGTCCGCTTATGGGAGATATCTTTTGGGAGAGAGTATAGGTATATGGAAGATCCATTTGAAAATGACGGTCGAGTGGGATACAAAATGCACAATATGTATATGAGTGGTACTTGAATATTTTCTTGGGATAATATTCGACACATCATTAATAATATGTAGTAGGAATATGTTCTATTTTGGGCATATACCATGCCTCGCCTTTTTTGGTTGTTACTTTGATTTAAATTTTCTAACGATCAACGTAATTCAAAATTTAAGGATAATTTCATGTAAATGTTGACCACGACAACGCCTTAAATGATGCATACGCTAGGTCCAATTTTGGCATATTCTCTCCAATATATTGGCCAGTATCTCACTAATAAATTCTTCAATATTAGCTTCCATTTCGTCAACCGATTCGAACTTGTCCCTATAGCACACCCCCACAAACTATAGTCTAAAGGCATTAAATCGCCCGATCTAAGCGCCCTATTGACTGGCCTCAAATGTGAAATAAACTGCTCACCGAATTCGTCTCTCAATTAGGCCATTGTTTAGCGTGCTGTGCAGTATGTGGCATCCTCTTGTTGAAACCACATGTCGGCCAAGTTCGGCTCTTCCGTTTTGGGCAAAACATAAAATTTGTAATCAGCGCACGGTAGAGCTCGCCATTCACAGTAACGAACCTGACTGCGTTGTCTTTGAAAAAGTACAGTCCAATGATGATGAACAGTGCATTTTTCGAGATGCATTGACTTCTGGCTGCTCTTCACACCAAATACGACAATTTTGCTTGTTTACGTATACATTCAACCAGAAATGAGCCTCTTCATCCAACTTTGCCAGCGCCCATTCACCAAGCACCCAAATTTGGCAGGTCGTGCGACTTCAATTCTTACACCAGCTGTATTTTCAAAGCTTTTACAAATAAATCCTTCCGCAAACTTTTCCATGTAGTGGAGTAACAGAGGCTAAATTGCGAACGGCGCCGAATCGATAATTCACGGTCATCAAAAATACTGGCGGATACAGCTGTGATTTTTTCCTCAGTCCACAGTCTACGTACGCCTGTTGCTGGATTAAGAACTAAACATTATGTTATTAATGAGAAAACTAGTTTTAATGAAAACTAACAAGCTGCTGCGAAAACTGATGGGCAAATTTTTATCATTATCTTTGAAAATCGTGATAACTTCAAGCCCTGCCGATCACTGCGAAAACTGATGGGCAAATTTTTATCATTATCTTTGAAAATCGTGATAACTTCAAGCCCTGCCGATCACTGATTTACAAGGTTAATAATTCTAAGACAGTTCTTTCGTTAGTGAGAAAACGAATTTATATTTGTTTCTAAAAATTGTTTTTATTAGCAGAAAATAATGTGGCGAATATTTCAGTGGCTTTAAATTAAATTTTTGGTTCCGCTCCTCCTATTTTATTTATCAACAAACTAGTTTCGTAGTTTAGAAATACAGCTCGCTTGGGTCCATTTGCAAGTCCCTTTGTGTTGCTTGAAAAGATAATTAAGGGAGAGATAAATATAAAGTATAGTTAGGGGGCGATAAATAAAAAGGAAGTAAGTGTTCGAGAATTATATATAGATGGAGAAAAAAACCCCAAGTCAATGTCCCATAACTTAAATTTTGTGCGAAATTAATAAAAAGATTCCGAATAAGCGCCTCAGATGGTCGCCCAAGCTGAAAATAATATGGAAGAAGTTCAAAATATTAATAATTAAATTCAAATTGCATGGTTAAATTATACACCAAACTGAACATGTTTAAGGCCACTACTGACGCACGGTATGCCAAAAAAAAATCGTGTGTGTTCATAAAGTATGATAGTGTGGCTTAAAAATTTAACATTGCAACGTCACCGAAGTAAAATAATGAAATAAAGGCTACAAATACAAGCTTTAACATTAATGCGCCTACTCACCACCAGAGGCGCTGCAATTCTGCACTAAAAACAAACATAATGCGCAATTGCAGAGTTGTGATATAAAAAAGCTTTCTTCTTTCAACACCTTTACTTCTCCAACCTAACCCCTTTCCAAAGAAAGTAACGCAATTATATATGTTTAGGCATATTAATTTAAAAAGGTTTTTTAGACAAGTCTGTCCGACTTGCAAAAGTTTTTAAAAATGTTCATAAAATGATAGTTTCTATGCGATCAGAGTTGTATTTTCTAATACAGCTGATAGGAAAATAACAATGTCGGCTTCATTGCTTTAAAGCACAAATTATATATGTATATTAACTTTACACATCACAAGCAGTAACGACACTATTTTAACTTTTTCCTGCTTATAGAGAAACATTTTGCTTAGCTTTTACGTTTTTTTTTAACGCAAAATAAATAATTGAACACAAATATTAATTTAAATGGAGGAAAACTGCGTTAGTTTACATTAGCAAAAACATATGTTTTTGCATCTTCTTTGTGTAATAGTGTGGCAACTATGACAGACTGTTGCGATTTTTTTTTTTTTTTGAGTGTGATAGAAATCGGTCAGATTTTCCAGTGAATGAATCGTACGATTGTGTAGGATAGTGTAACATGTTACACGAAAACAGCTGGGCTGCCAAAAAGAAAGTTGCTAAAAAAGAGGGAAGTATTTGTATAGAAACAAAGCAAAAACTACAACTACTACAACTGTTTTGATTTAACTTTTTACGGATTGTGAGTGAAAGAAAAAAGCCTTGCATTTATTTAGTTCTAAAATCCGGGAATATCAACTTCTTTAAATTATCGTGTAGCCAGCATTCTTTTCACTCTCTGCTGCATGAAACTAAAAAACCCCCTGCACAGTAAATCACTTTCCAACAATAATTAATTAAATGAACTGACATGACATGGCACTCTGACATTAATGGAATGTATGCATTTTAAAGAGAACAAATAATATTTTATTTTGTGGAAAACTATAATAAACATCAATTCTATCTTCTTTGTTGGCAAACAAAGATAACTAAAACTGAATGGAAGACAAAACCAAAGCAAATACTCAATATGCATTTGTTAGGATTCATTTACAGTAGTTAACAGCAAATTAAACAAATTGTAGATTATGTCTGGATTTAAGGTCCTATGGTCACCTAATTTTTGTTAAATTATTTAAAATTCTAAAGAGGTATGATGGGCAGGGAGGGTAGAATTATTTCTTTTCTATAAAATTTCCCCTTAACAACATTCTTGTTCTAACAAAATTTTAGAATTTATTTAACAAACGTTGCAAAAACTTGAAAAGATATTGTAATTATTGTGATATTTGACTTGACTACATTAACTTATGCTTTCCAATTCTTAAATTGTGTACAAACTCGTTATAGTTTAACATAAAGACAGCCTTGACCAACTATGGAACATTTCCTTTTCTAAAAGAAAGTAAATACAAAATTCCTAGTTTGTTAAAAACCAATATGTGTGAATTCTCCCAAATCTTTTTAAACATCCTAAAAATTTTAATTTTTCACAGTAATAATAATTTTTGTAATTGCAATACTTACTTGTGTAATTGTTACTATAAAACATTTATTGAAATCTATAGATTTGATTTTAATAGAACAAATATGCTTAACAGAAACCAATAAATTTATTTACACTTTTTTATTACTAGAAAGTGTAGGGTGATATATTTAAGCCTTTTTATGATTTTTTTCACAGATTTCGCGTTACTGATGTTATTACTGTCATCTTATTTTTATTCAGTATTGTTAAAAAATGCCATCTCCAAAATGTGCCTGCCAAAGGGTCTAAGTGTCATTTATAGTAACATAGTTTTTGGACCCTTTAACTTTACTTTATTCATCGCCGACATACCTACATTTGCCAATATATCAACAAATATCTCTACTTATTTTGAAGTTATCACAAATAATTATGTATGTTAAATTTGTTTGGCTCTTCAGAAATGTTGTTTAAAAACACACAGTGTATTTTGCATATAAGAGGACGATTTATGGTAAGGTCACACTTGGCAAATATTTGCCGAAAAAGATGTAACCACTAAAAACATATATTTGAACTCGTTTATTTATTAAAAAAAAAAACTTTCTTATTTAGGCCAAAGCACAACAAATATTTAATTTTATGTTTGATCTTGCAAAACTCTTATAAGAGTAAATAACGTCAAACAAATTTGTGATAAACAAGTGGTAACGCTTTTTTGAGTAAATATTTGCCAAGTATGATCGTACTTTTATAGTTTTAAAGTACTTTTAACACGGCTGCAGCTATATAGCTTGAGAGTTCGGTCTTTATGTTAAACTTACTAGACAGTTACTAATTACTTTACTAATGTAAAGTAATGCAAAGAGTACCACCATGAATATCTCTAGTTCGAAATAACAAAAAAAAAAAAAAAAACAGCAAATAGTTCCAGCAAAAACTTTACACATACCTTCTGCATTACTTAAAAGTAGTAGTATAAGTACTCATTTATTATCTGTTACAAAACTCACTATTACTGATAACGTCTACTGTTATTACTTATAACTAGTTTTATAAGTAGTTACTACTAATAAAACCTTTTAAAATACAGCTGGTGCAAGAATTGAAGCCAGAATGGCTAAGTTTTGGTAAATGGGCGCTGGCAAAGTTGCAAATGTTTAAAAAAGCCACTAAATTATAAAAAATTAATTTCTACATTGAAAATAGTACCTACTTAAAATACTACCTTTTACCAAAACAAAAAACTCTTAAATTTGTGAAAAAAATCAATTTAGAAGTGTAGCAACCTCTTCAATATATTTGTAGAAAATTCTGTATCAAAAACGTTGCGAATTATTAAAAAAAAATATAGTTTTTCCTTAAGAAGTTTATGGTAATGGCGCTGAATGAGCGTTTTAACTATGTTTCAAATTAGTGCTTTCTACCATTTAGAAACTCTAGTTTGACTCACATTTTGGTTGATATTTACTGAAGCAATCTTGCCGATTTTCAATACTAATCTAATTATGATAATGTTTAATATTTTTGACTGAATCTTACTAACTTCAGTAGAGATTTTTGCACATTAGCATGTTTTACACGCACTTATAATTTGTGAGGCCTTAGAAGAACAAAGATTCGAAAGAATCAATTATGAAAGCAATTTTCTATATTAAATATAATTTGATACTTTAACCGAAATTAATTTAAAATCTTCTTCAAATTCAATTTAACATTTCTTAAAAAAACTTTTTAATTATTTTATAAAAAAATATTGGTTTTAATAGTTACATGTATAATAATTCGTAAGAAATTCATTCGTAGCCAGTTCTAAGGAACAATATTCATAAATTAAAATAAATAAATAAAATAATATAAATTAAATAAATAAAATGTATTTTTTTAAACGAATTTTATATGATAAATAAATATGTGTTAATTGAACAATTTTACTTGGGAAATTTGACTTTATTTGAACATAAAATATTCTATTGAA
Organism: Bellardia bayeri; assembly: GCA_950370525.1. Taxonomy (NCBI): domain Eukaryota; kingdom Metazoa; phylum Arthropoda; class Insecta; order Diptera; family Calliphoridae; genus Bellardia; species Bellardia bayeri. Next base: position 16,498,271 of record OX493268.1, on the reverse strand, counting down.
CTGCCTTAAACTTTAAAATAATGAACTTATAATTATTTATACCCTTCACCACCATAGTAGGCAGTAGAGTGGTTCCCCTTATATACAAACAAACAAATTGTGTCAGTAACGCCCTAGGATTATGGATAATGCAAAAACAATTCCAGAAATATTTTTTTTGACACGCCTACAAATACCGTCCTTTTAGTATTTTGTTCACTGTGTCGCTATATTTAGTCCGATCATAATATTTTGTATACCGGTGTTCATGGCTGTGTAAGGGCTACATTTCTGTCCTTAATTATTTTTTACTATCACGTCAAATTATAGTTATTACTTTTAAAAATTCGTACAAAAATATTTAGCATTATTGTGGGTACGAACCGAGTTGATTGGCACAACTTTTCGAACCACTTAGTGGGCAGGGTATATTGGAATGCCATATAAATATCACCTTAAAGTATACCGATAAACTCAAAATCACTTTCTAGTCGAAAAAACAATGTCCGTCTGTCCATCTATCCGTTCTTCCGTCTGGCTGGTTGTTCAAGTAAAACTTGTTAAAAAAAAATTCAAATTTTGAATATATATTGTCCTTCTGTCCATCCATCCGTCTGGCGGGTTGTCCAAGTAAAGCTTGTTAACAAAAAAATTAAAATTTTTAATATATTACGATAAAATTTTTTACATGACATTTTTATAGCACAAGGACAAATTTCACCACAAATGAGCGGTAAATGTAACCAAATCACATCTACAAATTTTGTTCAGATCGGTCCATAATTGATCATAGGTCCCATATAAATCACTTTAAAGAGTACAAATTTCTTAAAAATGTTGGTATCCAAATAATATTCAACACAAATATGTTTCATATATACCTATACAAATAATTTGGTTCAGTCATCATGAAGATCGTTCCACAATTAGTCGTAGCTCCCATATAAGGTATACTTCCGAAAATCATTTTAACGACCATAAATCTCTTAAAAATTTTGGTCTCCAAATAATATTGAACCGAAATTAGTTTCATATATACAGAAATCATGACACCTAATTTTATAATATTCGATACATAATTAATAGAAACTCGCATATGAGACCCAGTACGTAATTCACTTTAATCGCCATAAATCTTTATAAAGTATTTATATCGAGATGAAGTTTAACACACATAATATTTATATGAAAAAGTAATGGCACTAAATTTTTGGATAAACGGTCAATAATAGTTCATATCACACATATTCTGAAACACTGTTTTATACATATACTGGGTGTAGGGTATTATATGGTCGGACTTGACCGACTAGACTTTTTCACTTGTTTTAAACGAATTTTAAAATTTATAAAATACACTTTCTCTTATTTAACGCTTTTAATAATTTCATATAACTGTGTATTATTTCTTTATCTTCTTATAAAATATTAATTAATTTTTATAAATTTATTGCTAAATGGTTATTGTGCTATTATTTTTTTATTGGAAACATTAATCATTTTTATTAAATGGTCATACAGACATTAAATATACATACGTACATATGTATGTATATATCTATTTTTGCCACACGTTGCAACGCGTTGTATATAATATCCATTTATTTTTTTTTTCGTTTTCACAGTTTATAAAATTGATTCGTATTAAAATGAAAATTTATTTATACATATATTTATTACAATATCGCAATATCGTCTGGTCAAAAAGGTCTGAGTCTTATTTAAAGGAACAAATTTATTGGGTCTTTAACTTTACATTACTCATCCCGTTTACAATTGTTAATTTATTACCAAATATCTGTACAGATTCTGGGATTGTCACAAAGAATTTTGTTCAAATATGTTGGATCATCAGAAATGTTGTTAATTGGCATATAAGACGAGGACTTACTGTATTAAAGTTGTTTAAACCCGGCAGTTTTAAATTTATCAATTGTCTACTTGGCTATGGTCAGTATATTTTTACTGCAAACGATCCACCCTCAAAATCTCTAGTGAATTGTATAACTATAAACATATAAAACTTTTCTCAATTTCATAAGTTAAAGAAAAAGTAAAACTGTTTAATCTACATGTATGTAAAACGAACAAAAAACAAGTATTTTTTTAATAAAAACAAATCATTATTTTTATACCCACCACCAAAAAGTTGGGGGATATATTAAGTTTGTGATTTCGTTTGTAACACATCGAAATAATGGTCATAGAGCCAAAAAGTCTATATATTCTGGGTCCTTCTAAGATTCTAAGACGATCTAGCCATGTCCGTCCGTATGTTGAAATCATGATAGAGCTTCGAAAAAAAGACATAGAAAAGTGAAATTCTTACCAAACATTCTGCGATCTACCAAAATGTTTGGTATTGAAAATGGAAAATATCGGTTAAGTAGGATTCGAGTTATAGATCCAAGTTTCAGACTACCTCGATATTTTTCAGATATTTTTTTTTCTATTTTCTTCAAATATAATGCAGCTATACCATGAAATTCTGAAATTTTTATTATAGAACGTTGAAAATGTTGAAAATGGTAAGAATCGGTCCACGATTTCTCATAGCCCCCATACAAATGTCTTCCCGGAATATGGCTTTATAGTAAATAAATGTCTATAGAAAAGTTGTATCCATATAAAATTCTGCAATAATAAGTTTCATACAAAGTGAAACCTTAAAACGATATTTTCTTTGCATCGGTCCATATTTTTACCATACAAAGACCAATTCCCATAATCACTTAAATGCATATAATACTTTTATAAAAATCACTAACAAGTCGAAATTTAACACAAGTAATCCGTAGACACATCTAAATTGTCGTAGTCAATTTCATGATGATCGGTCCATTTTTGACCATAGCCCCCATATAAAGTCCACTTCCGGAAATCACTTAAAAACGCATAAATCTCGTTTTAGCATCAGCAGCAAGTTTAAATTCGACACATATATCTAATACATATATAGAAATATTCACACCCAATTTAATGATGATCGTTCCATATTTGACCCTAGTCGTCATATAAATTTCAATTTGAAAAATCACTTATAAAAATCATTATTTCAATAAAATTCAACAAACACAATTCGAATGTACATATAAATCGTCGTACAGAATTTCATGACGATCGGCCCGTAATAGGTCATAGTTCCCATATGAGGACTACTGCTGAAAACTCATTAACTACATAAACATCCATTTCGAACTGAAATTTTACACAGATCAGTTATAAGTATGTCAAAATTATTCTATTGACTTTTGTGAAAGTGGATCTATAATTGAGCATAGCTCCCGTATAAGCTCCACTTCTAAAAAGAACCATAGAGAATACAGAGTTGAGAATTTTGACGTTTTTTGAAGCCAAAATCAGTTGCCTAGGGTACTTAATTTATAGTTTGTTAAAGTAAATCACTTTATATTACACGCTGCAGAAATTCAAAACAAAGTGTAAATTATTGATTAAAACAAACTAAATTGAGATGAAATTCATTTAAAACAAACCTAAAATAAATACAAATTACGGTACAATATTTTATAAAGTTGGCTCCATAATAGGTGCTTTGGTCGTGGGTATATAAGATTCGGCACAGCCGAATATAAACTCTTACTTGTTTATTTCAACTCTTAAAAAGTTATAAAGAATTTAATTAGTGTTTCATAACTATAAATACACTGAAATTAAATTAACTTAAAATACCAATATTCACAAAAAGAAATTAGACTTTGATAAATGTGTAAGGCCTCTTTTTTTTTGAATCAACTCAAAACTCGATCAGATATACTGGGTGGTATTATTGATTCCGTACGTATGTAAACTGTAATTATTTTTTCCTGCGGCATGACGCAATAATGTTTTTGTAGAGATGATAACGCAAAAAGTGAAAATACCACAGCAACGGAATGAATAATTTCAAATTATGCTTCCGCACAAAATTTCTCTCTTTAAATAATGAAGTGGTCTACCATAATTCAAATAGAAATATTAACCATACTCTTAAAAAATTGTATACGTTGTAAAGAAACTATTTGTTACTTTACAAAAAATTGCAAACATCAATTTGTAATTATAGTAATGCAACACTGTATAGTTGTATAAGGACTCATTTAATATCTGTTATAAAACTGTCATTTCCATGAACTTATTCCAATTTTTATTGCTAAGGGCTTTTATGAGACCTTACTATAAATATATTATTTAAGGCATTACTTGCAACTAGTTTTAGTGATGTTAAAGTAATGATATGTACATAAGCAGTTGCTACTAATTTCATTAGTAAATTGATGCACATATGTAGGTTAACAATTGACACCTCAATCATTTCCTGTCAGTTTAAAGCCTTGCAATTAGTTTAATATCCAATAGGTAACTAGTTGCTACAACTGCAGGGCATATACTACATATTTTATGCATTTTAAGATCGTTTAATACATGTAAACTCAAATGTGTGGATATAATTAAACAGCAGGTTGTGGTAAAGTGAGGCGTAAATATTGGCGCTATTTATTGTTTTAATGCATTTTCGTTTAAATTTGCTATATATTGATGTGTGTGTGTGCGTGATAATTGTAATGTATTTTAAAATGAGGTTACTTGAGCCATAAACACCCTACTGTAGTAACAAGTGAAATTTCGAACTGTTTGATTTGATTTGAGACCTAAGTTAGATATATTTTGATGATTTTCAAACTTTAGTTTAGTTCTTTTTAACAAGCGAAAGATGTTAAAGGAAATAAAGTAAAGTGAAGTCAAATAATTATGTGCTAAATAAGTCACCCTACGTTACCAATATTGAAGGTCAAAAGTCATTAATTTTTATTTATTAATGTTAACATAAAACACTTAGAGCTTATAATAAATTCAAAGAGTTTTTATTTTAGAAACGTCTAAGAAATTACCAATATTTGAGGTGAAAGGTCATACACTATGTTGGCATATATTCCTGTTATTATATAGGTAATACATTCAATGATTTTGTTCATTGTTTTTATGTTTAATAATAAGATATTAATTTTTATATTATTGTTTTCAATTATTGTCATTGAAAAGAAATTAACCGCAAATCAGCTACATGGTGCAACTATACAAGGTGAGTGCAAATCGACAACAAATACAACACAAAACAGAAACAACAGGCATTTTGTTTGTGTAAAATAATGTACTACTGTCAAAAATACTTGAAAAAGTATTACTTTTGACATAAGTAAATTGTAAACAAAGTCAGTCAGCTGGGCTACTGCACTCACCTTGTATTGTTGCACCATGATCAGCTAATTATATTGCATCATATTCGTCATTTCAAATTCAATATTATGTATAAAATAATATTTTTTTTCATTTATTTCACATATTTTTCAATATATGTACTCGTCACAAAATTAGATCGGAATGGTTTCAATTCCGTATTTGTAAATCGATCGTTTTTACTCTGCGTTCTCTAGATTCCCATCGATTTTGTTTATTACCAAAAAAAATTTGAAATCTCGATTTTTAATCTAAAAACAAAAAACATTAGTTTTTTGTAGTAAAAAGTGTAACAAAAGTGAACAAAACAAAAACACTAACAAAGAAATTTTAAATAAAAGTGAACAAAATTTTCTAAAAATGCCCAGAATTTCAATTGTTGCTGTTTAAAATGAACAAAAACATCAAAACGCATTTGAAAACCTACGAAGAAGGAATTCCTCTGTCATATTCCAGTGCTGTATAACTATTTTTAATTTTTGTAATTTTTCGACAAAAGTTTTCTTGTTGCTGACACTAACTTTGAAATTTTTAAAATTTCATCAATGAGCGAACTAGAAAAACAATGAAATAATAAAATTAATTATTTAATTGTCATTATAAATTAGTAGTATGAGTTTTTTTCAGCATAAAATCATAAAAAACAACAATTCCAAAATTACACTTTACAAATCTAAAGTGGTTTTATTCCGAAAAAAAAAATCGTTTTTCGTTTTCTAAAGACTCAATAAATCAATGGCCGCACTTGTAAAACTAATAGATTTTGTTTACATATGACAGCCTTGATTTTTCAGAAAAATCGTTCGAAATGGGTTAATTTACGTAAATCCACAGTAAATGATATAAAAAACAGCGTAATGTAGCTTGCAATAATAACCAAGGGGGTCGACAATGGCTGCTTTCTCATGGTAATGCCCGGCAGATTTGCTACATAATGAGGGCAGCAAGACCCCGAAAATTGCTGCAAAATGTATGTGTAAGGATAACAGTTCTTGGACGTTTAGACGTGCATTACATAGAATTGGTTTAGTAGCCAGTGCGAAAAAGAAAAAGCTAGCACTTTCCAATAGAAATGTAAAAAACGGCTTCATTTCTGTAATATCCACAAAAAGTGGACAGTAGATGACTGGAAACGGATTATTAGGAGCGACGAAACGAAAGTAAATCGATACCAGTCTGCTGGAAAAGAATACTATTGGCAAAGGCCGCATGAACGCATCCAAAAGCACCATACTTAATGCAAACCATCCGTACAGTTTTGCTTCTCACTGTATGTCTACTACTGGATGTTAGAAAATTGTACAAAAATTCAGTTGATTTTTATTTAAATTTATTTATTTCAAGAAATTCCAACACTTTAGCTGTATTCTTAATAAGGGTTTTCTACAATTAACTGCTTAATGAGGGAATTAGTTCTCTGCATTTTAGAATTATCTTTAAATATTTAAAATTCTTAACAAATGTATTGTGAACATTTTCTCTTCCACTAAATATTGCGTTACTTGTTGTTGCTCGATTATTCTAATTACACGTCTTAAATGTATTAAAAATAAACTATGCACATTCCCAGCGGCAAAAATTGCCAGTGATTCCTTTTGCAGGCCTTATAGAAGACCTGTTTACACATTCTAAATGATTCGAAGATGGAAGGAGTCCACTATGTCTTCTCCCAGAATTCGTTCTAGAAGATGTTTCATACACAATAAAATTTGCATTTCAAAAGAATGTCAACAAATCATGATTTCGAAAGCAAACATGAATAGTTTTGCAATTATTCGTCACTACAACAACAAATAATATTTTACTCACTTTGTTATCTATAAGAGTAATAAAAATTAATAAAGGGAGGAGAAAGTTTATTGTGTAAATTACGTTTGAACCAGGACATTATATGTATACGAGTATGTACAAGAGGATTTTTAAATTAATTTAAAATTAATTCAAAATCCTTCTTTTATTTAAAATCCCTTCTTTCACTTTCCTCAATGTAATTATTTAGTTAACAGATGCCTTGTATGAGGCATTAGTTAGTAGACCTTTCAATTGCCCTTCTCAAGTAGGCCTTCTAGCAGGCAATGAACCAGTAGCGAGTAGACAAGGCCTTGACTAACAATGACATGCCTTGTAAAAATGTAATGATTTGGCTATGCGGCTGGAAGTACTTGTGACTGCCAAAGAAGGCCTTTTAGAAGGCCTCTTAACAGCATCTTTTTCCCGCTGGAATTGTTGCCCTTAAAAATAACAATAACATAAAGAGCGTCTAACATTTATTGTTGTGACAATTTTAAATGATTTTAAGCTGTAGCATTTGGTAGCTTACTTCACACCTACGCTGTGGCATTTGTACTACACTTTATTCACTTATAAAATAATTTTAAATAATTCCATTTAAATAGAGCGGGCGACAATTTGTTCTAAGTATTTAGTTCATAAATTAAGTGAGAATTACTTTAGTAGCTGCCGGCGTGAATTATTGCCTTGGTAAGTAAGAATTTAGAGTATTACTTAAATAACAATTACTAATTAGCATTTACATACTCATACTTAGGGTGTAAGAAATTTGAAAGAATTTGCATAATATGTAAATTCAATTTGATTCAGCAGAAACACAGGAAATACTAATGAATAAAATAATATTTTTAATAACAGTATTAAAGAGTGTATTTTATTAACAAGATAACTTATAATGTGGGCGTGCACTAAGACGTATAACTAACTTGTATACTGATCACACATTGGCGATTTTACTGGCTATTTGGGTCACCACTAGTGACTAGTTGTCATATAATCTGCATATTCGGGTTTGAATTACGCAGATTGAGTCAAATAACCGATGCGAAGCAAATGTGGTTTGGAAGACCGACTCCTAATTCCAACACGCAGAGAATAAATATAGTTGTGCATTTTTACCACACCTATTTTAACATTCTTAAACATTTTATGGTCTCTGTAACTATTTATATGATTTCTGTAACCATGATATGGTTAAGTTACCATTCACATGATTATAGCCATCATATATATGATTATAGCAATAATGTAATGTTTATGGTGATCAGTTTTATGATGAAAGATTATACCATATTATGTTGTTCTCTATCATAATCAAAAAGCAACAAATTATGATAATTAGATTCATCAAAAACATGATTGGCAATAAATATATATGTACATAGTTAGTGAATCGTAACTTAACCATATTATGGTTACCGCAATCATATAAATAATTACAGTGATCATTGTTGAAAAACTTGTAAAAATGTTGAAATTCTTGTGCAAACATTTAGAACTATGTAAGTATATTTTTTCTCTGTGTGAATAAGTCTGGATTAGTGCTGGCAAATTCTACTACTTTCCATTACTCAATAATATTCAATACTTTTCATTGGGATACTCAATACTACTCGATACTTTTAACTGATTTTTTGAAATTGTAACGCATAGTTTTTATCTGCAAATTGAAGTAGTTTCTTCAAAAAATAAAAATAGATCTTCAACTATTATTGGTTTTCAATGTCTTTTATTATTAAATCAAAAATAAATGTAAAGCTAACTTTTATTTTTATTTTAACGTTAACAACAACTTAAGAAATAATTTAAAAAAATGTTGTAGCTTACACATTGTTGTCTTTTTCTACAGTGATGTATTTTTATGCACTATTTTACCCACTCAACTTGCTTAAAAATACAACTCAGAAAGTATCGAGTAACTACTTTTGAGTATTGAGTATCCAAAACAAATGGCAAATACTCGATACTCAGTACCCATTACTCAATACTGCACTAGTTTGGATTGGAATTAAAATATGACCTTACTAAGTCTCAGAGATCTGCGTTCTGTCAGTAGCAAAAATATACATACATATGTCGCTCCTTCGGTTAGATAGTCAATTTTCATTTCATGCACAATTTAATGATTGGATCAAAGTTATTTTCGTAATTATTCAATAATTATTCTGAGATGGGTAAACGTAGAACATTAAAATCAGTTATTAATTGACTGGTTTTAAATCAATAGCCTTAAAGACCTTCGTGGTTGTACTAGACTTGTGACAATACCAACTTGAGGTAGCATTGTTCAGCTTGATTGCAAATCTTCTATTTAATCACCATCTGAAGACTAGATCAAGTTCAAGATCATTATGCATTTTTATACCCACCACCAAAAAGAAGGCGGGTATATTACGTTTGTCATTCCGTTTGTAACACATCGAAATAATGGTCGTAGAGCCAAAAAGTCTATATATTCTGGGTGCTTATAAGATTCTAAAACGATTTAGCCATGTTTCTCCGTCTGTCCGTTTCTTGAAATCACGATAGGGCTTCGAAAAAAAAAACATAGAATAATGAAATTTTTACCAAACATTCCTTGATCATTCTTTGAAATGTTTGGTATTGTAAATGGACAAAATCGGTCCAGTAGGATCTGAGTTATAGATCAAAGTTTCAGACTACCTGGATATTTTTAGATATTTTTTGCTGTTTTCTTCAAATATAATGCAGATAATACCATGAAATTTTGTACACTTTATTTTTATTCCAGAAGGATAAGTCCTGTTGAAAATGGTAGGAATCGACCCACGATCTCTCATAGCCCCCATACAAATGTCTTCCCGGAATATGAGTTTATGTTACATAAATGACTAGAGAGAAGTCGTATCTAAAAAAAATTATGCAATAATATGTCTCATGTAAAGAAAAATCTCAAAAAAATATTTTCTTTGCATCGGTCCATAATTTTGTCAAATCACTGCCGAAAATCACTTAAATTCACATAAATCTTTTTTAAAAATTAGTATCATAATATACATTTAAATCGTAGTACCAAATTTCATGATGATATTTGACCGTAGTCCCCATATAAAGTCCAGTTCCCAAAATCACTTAAATGGGCATAAATATCTTATAAATCTCCATAATAGGTGATTTGGTGGTGGGTATATAAGATCTTAATCTTCTAGTCAAATTCCTAGATAAATGCAGGCGACTTGAAAAGGCTACATTCAGATAAGTGCTCTTAAAACGCGTACTTCTCTAAAATACTGTTTGACATGCTCTGTTTAAAAAACAAAATCGTTCGAGTTTGTATACTTTATACATTCACCCGTATCGTGAACAAAAATTCCCCATGAGATTTGTTCCCTTTTCACATTTTTCCTATTAAAATGAAATGTAAAAAAAAATAAAAGGGAACAAATTTCATGTGGAATTTTTATTCACGATAGGGGTGATTATATTTCGAAATTGTTTGCTTTCGAATTGGAATACAAAATATCCCCCCCCCCCCCCCCAGGGAATCAGTATCGGACTACTGAACTTACGAAAACCCTATCAAAAGCTTTTGCAATTGTTAACTGATTATATTGAAATGTTTGTTAAAAAAGAGATGGTACACTGCACTATCTACACTAAAGGACTGTAAAGCTGTTAATTTTTCTTTTTATTCACTAAAGATTTCTTAAAGAAAACCCAAAAATGTTACATTGTACAATATTGTATAAAAATTTACAAACAAATTTATTTGTTCAACCCTTTTGCACTTGAAACAACATCTTAAAAAGAGAAGTTCAATAACGACTTAAATTATTCACAATAATTATTTACAAATACACACACATACTTAAATGGAAGTTCTGAAAAATGTTTCTTTTAGTTATTCTACGAATTCAGTTTCATTGTAATTGTATTAATTCTCAAAATGTTTAGCCCATTCGTAGAGTGAGTGAAATAAATGTTTTTCAAACTAAAACTAAAGCTAATAATTAAACTAATTGTGTGTTTTTGAAAAAGATTTGGCCACATTTAAATTTAATTACAATTTCCATTTTATAAAACGCTGCCGAAGATTTGTAAGCAAATACTTTTAATGTTTCACAAAAAAGTTTTCACAAATGCTAGACAATACGAAGAAGATTTCATAAATTCTAATTTTTCATTTAAGTGTAAGAACCTTCACTAAAAACGCGTTTTAAGAACAATAGTGTACTTAGCAGAGAATCCTTAATTAAATAGTTGAAATTGTTCATTAGTTATGTAAATTTTGTTAATAAATGAAATAAATTAAAAATTGAATTTTAAGTAATTGAATTTGTATAAAAGTTTTGTTTTGTTAGCCAGTAAGTAACTTTTCAGGCGTATGCATGAAGGAACATGCCAAAGAATATGTTTGTAATTAAATTAGAAAGGTTTCAATTTGAGTAGAAATCAACATGTCAAAAGTTTCGTGAAATAGAAGACACGTTGCAGTATCCTTATATTTATGTTTCAATTTTAAAATTAATAATAAAAATTGGTAACGATTGACAGTGACTTAATAAAGACATACGGTTGAAGCTTAAATCAGACTGTATAAAGATCTACGAACGAAGCTTAAATGAGACTGTATAAAGACCTACGATTGAAGCTGAAATGTGATCGTATTAAGACCTACTTTTGCAGCTAAAATATGACTGTATAAAGACCATCGGTTGAAGCTAAAATATGACTGTATAAAGACTATCGGTTGAAGCTGAAATGTGATTGTATAAAGACCATCGGTTGAAGATGAAATATGATTGTATAAAGATCTACTTTTGCAGGTAAAATATGACTGTATAAAGACCATCGGTTGAAGCTAAAATATGACTGTATAAAGCCCATCGGTTGAAGCTGAAATGTGACTGTATAAAGACTATCGGTTGAAGATGAAATGTGATTGTATAAAGATATACTTCTGCAGACAAAATATGACTGTATAAAGACCATTGGTTGAAGCTAAAATATGACTGTATAAAGCCCATCGGTTGAAGCTGAAATGTGACTGTATAAAGACCATCGGTTGAAGATGAAATGTGATTGTATAAAGATCTACTTTTGCAGCTTAAATATGACTGTATCAAGCCCATCGGTTGAAGATGAAATGTGACTGTATAAAGACCTACTATTGCAGCTAAAATATGACTGTATAAAGATCATCGGTTGAAGCTGAAATGTGACTGTATAAAGAAATACTTTTGCAGCTAAAATATGACTGTATAAAGACTATCGGTTGAAGCTAAAATATGACTGTATAAAGACCATCGGTTGAAGCTGAAATGTGACTGTAAAAAGTTCTACTTTTGCAGCTAAAAAATGACTGTATAAAAACTATGGGTTGAATCTAAAATCTGATTGTATGAAGTCCTACAATTGAAGCTGAAATGTGACTCTATAAACCCCAACGAATGAAGTTAAAATTTTACTGTCAAATACCACGATTGAAGCAAAAACATAACTATACAAAATGTCTTTTATGGTTTTTAGTAAATACCAATTAATTTCCACTTCCTGAAAGAGTTTCAACTAAGCATAATTGGCGTATGAGTAATATTTATTAACAAATATTAATTACACCAAACGTTAACTACTGAAAACCTTCAACATATTTTTATACCTTACAAAACTGTTCAAGAATTCCTTAAAGAACTTAATTAAGAACTTTAATTTAGCTTTATAAAAATGCCTGTAATTTTAGGCAAGATTAATTAAATAGTTCAGTTGAAACTTACTAGGAAATTAATTGCTTTCAATTTATCAAATTCATTTTGCTTGTACAAATCACCCACGTTCTCGTTATTAAATGACTTTTTTAATGTTTTTGTCAGGAACGTCATCATTGATTTAATGTTAGTTTCTTTTTTCTTAGTTTGTTTTCGTTGTTGTCATTTCAAAATAATAATGAACAGTAGAAAATATTAGTTTTAACAAGAATTCGTTTTTATTATAGCTGTAATTCTTTATAGAATTGTTTTAAATGCACAAATAACATTGTCATTATTAGTATTACAACAGGATTTTCTTCCATCATATATTTCAACATGATTGGGTAGTTTTATAAAAAAAAAAGAATTTGTGTATTGTTATTACAATGGTGATTTGTTAAAGATTTAAAGAACATTTAGAAAAATTAGCAACGAACAGTGATTTTTATGAATTTGAAAACATTTTCGAATATGATGGTAAATTGTGAAAAAAATGTATTTTAATTTTAAGGTTTCACTGCTTGCAAAGAGGATTAAATATTTGTGTACTATTCGATTATTTGTGTTTCCTTTAAGCATTCAGATGTACGATATGTCATCTCGTATTACTGAAATTGTTAATGGTGGACTTATTACTAGCTAATTAAAGTGCTGTATTTTGTTATAATTTAAAACTTAAACAATACTAAAAGAATTATTAAAAACTAGATACATTTATGAAAAATATTTCTTTATAACTAGAGACTACAGACTTAACTAGACTATGAACTAGACGTTCGATTATAGAATAGACTATGGACTAGACGATGATCTAGACTATGAATTATACTATTATATGGACTGGACTACACTATGGACAGACTATGATCTAGAGTATTAACTAGTCTAGACTGTGCAATCGCCTATGGACTAGACTATGAACTGGACTAGATCTTGAACTATGATCTAGACTATGGACTTGCCTATGGACTAGACTAATGACTAGACTATGGACCCAACTGTGGACATGAATTGTAATTGTTCTTTTAATAAAAATTTAATCATGTGGAATATTTATTCACGATAGGGGTGATTGTTTCCTTTCTGTTGCAAACACTTTACAGTAAAGAGATTTTTGAAATTATTTGAAATAGTTAAAATTTGTAACAAAGTTTCAAAGTTTCAACTTAAATGCAGTTCATAATTATTAACATACATATTTTAATATGTTTGCTGTAATAATGTAAAAGCAAAGTGCACAAAAGTTTCAACATAATTTGTAATGATAATTAAAACAATAGAACAAAGAGTTAGTTGCTTTCAATGTATGTCATTGTACGAACTTTAAGATATCTAAAATTTAATTATAAATCAATTTGTTGTCATTTAATTTTAATTTATATATAAAGGAAAATATGTATGAATATATATTCTCCTGGGGCAGAACAAATTCAATTAAAGGCTTTTGAAAATTAAGAGAAATAAGTGCAAAGTTAGAGTAAATACTTAATATAAATTCCATTATTTTAATTAAGTTTCACAATAGTTATTACAAATAATAAGGAATTTAATTAGAAAATTTTATAGAAATGAGATATTTATAGTTTCTATTTACAGCGAAATTAACTTTTTAATTTACTACGAGGGCGGTTCGAAAACTTCTACGACTAGCACAGAAAGACAATAGTTAGTTTTTCAAAAACATTTCTATTTTTCAATATAAACTCCTGAAACTTCCATACACTTAGTCCAACGCTTCTCTAGCAATTCTATCCATTGATAAAAATAGTTTTCCTCAAGGTCTTCAAAATAGTGGTTTACAACTGTAATGGCATCTTCATTTGAGTTAAAACGCTTGCCAGCTAGAAATTTTTTTAAATTTGGGAACAGGTAAAAGTCACTGGGAGCTAAATCAGGAGAATAAGTGGGTAATCAAACAACTCGTACTTTTAGTCGTTGATTGTAGTCATTGTTCAAACACTCTTGTGCGCTGGTGCGTTGTCTTGATGAAAAATTATTTTTTTGTATTGTAAGCGAGGACGTTTTTGTCGAATTTTTACATTTAATTGCTCCAAAATGTTGCAATAGTGTTACCCTTCTACAGATAGTCGATCAATAAAATACATTTGAAGTCCCAAAAAAAACCGTTGCCATAACCTTAACAGCCGATTGCATTATTTTTGCCTTCTTTGGGGTACTTCCTCCAGCTTCTGTTCATTGTTTGGATTGTTCTTTTGTCTCTGGAGTATAGTGGTGGATCCATGTCTCATCAACAGTTATGAAACCACGCTTAAAATCCATTTTATTTTTCTTTAAAAGATCCAAATAAATTTGAGAAATTGTTTGGTCGACTATTAACAAATGCGGCATCCATCTTGCAGAAAGCTTTCTCATCTGCAGTTCTTCATGCAAAATTAAATGAACTCGATCATTTGAGATGCCCATGAAATTGGCTATTTTACGCACTTTTATTCGTCAATCATATCATGTACTTTGGCTACAATTTCTGTTGTTGTTGCTGTTTTTGGACGTCCAGTACGTGGTTCATCCTCAATGCTACCTAATTTTTTGCTGTTGCATATGAAGGAGCACATTTACCATATCAGTATGAATTTCTTTTCCCGATAAACCTTTTATATTTAAATTTCTAATTTTTCCATTGTAAAAAAATCGCGGATACGTCTTTTTTGAACACCTGTTTCTATGTTTTCATGTGTTCATAGCACAGATGGAAGCTTCCAAAACCCTTAACTTCTTTCTGTTTGTACCGCGTTTTCTGTTCTAGTCTAAGAAGTTTCCGAACTGCCCTCGTAATTTACTTCAAAAGACAATTAATACTAAAACAAATTAAAGTGAGTTTAAAACCTTTGACCAAAACCACTTTTTTTGCTAAACTAACTTAAGCACTTCTTATTCTGAATTGTTCAAAAAAAAAACTTTCATAATTAGATATTTCATAATTTTGCAACGAGATTCCAGTAAAATTACTAAATTATTTTTGTCTTTAATATTCAATCTGACCATAAGCAATATTTAACTGAAAGTTTAGTCAAAATGCTGGCTTTACAAATAGGAAACTTAAAAGTTGCTTCTTAATTTCCTGGAAATTTTCAAAGAAATAAGCAGCCGTGTTTTATTTTTTAAATATCTCTAAGCAATTTCTTTAACCTTAAATAAATATAAATATTTTACGTGTCTTTTTAAGCGCAAACAACATTTTAATCATGCCTCGAGTGTTGTTTGTACACCAACATGCAATTTTAAAACTTCTCTTATTTATCAAATGAAAAATTTCTGAGAAAATTTTAGCTTGTAGATGAAAAAAAGTACAAAAAAGTACCCACAATATGGAAACTTTTAAGAAACTCTTTGAAAGGTCACTAAACTAACTTGAGTTTATATACTATTTTTTTATCTAATAATAATACTGAACATGCAAATAGTTAAAATTCTTAGAAATAAGATTCGAATTTGTTTCTCAGTTGTGTGAAAAATTTCATAGGACTAGTGCTATGAAAACAACTGATACAAAATTTACCTGAGTGATTCATCTGTATTCACAGTTTACCAGTTTTGTTATTTTAAGTGTTGTGGTATGTAAACAAAACATAAATGTTGCATGACTATAAGATTCATTCGTTTTGCCTTAAATTACAGGCAACAGATTTCCTTACAACAATTATTAAAATAAAAACACAAAAACAACATTTATTACGGGCACAAAACATTCTAAGTAAATAAACTGAGAGCAAGCTGTCGCATTGCTGAACAAACGACTGACTGACTGGCTTAACTGAGCACAAAGCTAAAATTATAAACAATATTCGTGCGTAATTTAAGTTGAGGTAAATTGGTTTTAGTTAACAATTCAAAACGGTTTAGGTTGTTGTTTCATTAGTTGTGTAAAGAAGGTATAAACAAAACTATGAATTTTAAATCCTTTTTAATGCCACGGCATTGAAATATAACATTAAAATATGACTGAAAGAACTATAGGTATGATTGAAGCTAAAATGAGACTGCATAAGGACTGAGGATTGGAGATAAATTATGACTGTATAAGGATCCTAGATTGGAGCTAAATTCTGACTGTAAAAGGACTCAGGAATGAAGCTAAAAATTGACTGCATAAGGACTGAGGATTGGAGATAAATTATGACTGTATAAGGATCCTAGATTGGAGCTAAATTCTGACTGTAAAAGGACTCAGGAATGAAGCTAAAAATTGACTGCATAAGGACTCAGGAATGAAGTTAAATTATGACTGTATAAGGACCCACGATTGAAGCTGAATAATGACTGTATAAGGACTCAAGAACGAAGCTAAATTATGATCCACGTTTGAAGCTAAATAATGACTGCATAAGGACTGCGGATTGGAGATAAATTATGAGTGTAATGAAGTTAAATTATGACGTTTGAAGCTGAATAATCACTGTATAAGGACGCAGGAATGATGTTAAATTATGACTGTAAAAGGATCTTCGATCGAAGCTAAATAATAACTGCATAAGAATTCAGGAATGAAGCAAAATTATGATTGTATAAGGATCCGCGATTGTACTCAAAAATGAAGCTAAATTATGACTGTATAAGGATGCACGATTGAAGCTAAATAATGGCTGCATAAGGACTCAAGAACGAAGCTAAAAAATGACTGCATAAGGACTCATTAATGAAGCTAAATTATGACTGCATAAGGACTCAAGAACGAAGCTATATTATGACTCAGGAATGAAGCTAAATTATGACTGTATAAAGATGCACAATTGAAGCTAAATAATGACTGCATAAGGACTCAAGAACGAAGCTAAAAAATTACTGCATAAGGACTCAGGAATGAAGCTAAATTATGACTGCATAAGGACTCAAGAACGAAGCTAAATTATGACTCAGGAATGAAGCTAAATTATGACTGTATAAAGATGCACGATTGAAGCTAAGTAGTGACTGCATAAGAACTCAAGAACGAAGCTAAATAATGAATGCATAAGGACTCAGGAATGAAGCTAAATTATGACTGCATAAGGACTCAAGAACGAAGCTAAACTATGACTGTATAAGGATGCACGAATGATGCTGGATTATGTTTGTATAAAACTTACGAATAAAGTTGTAATGTGGTTTTATATAAACCTAAGAAGTAAGCTTAATTGTGACTGTATAAGGACCAACCAACTGAAGCTAGTTTATGACTGTATAAAACCTACTATGGCTGTATAAAACCTACTATAAAAGTTGAGACCAACTAAAATGTGACTGTATAAATAACTTAAATATAAAGACTTGTAAGTTACAGTATAACTTTAAAACGAGTACGTTTGAAGCCAAACTATGACTGTAGAAATACTTATTACTGTAGCTAAAATGCAACTGTATAAGCCCTTCGATTGAGGCTGAAGTATCACTCACGATTGAAGCTAAATTATGACTGTATAAAGATCTACAAATACAAACTAAAACGTGTGTAAAAATTCATCAAAAATTGATTATTATATACTGGTGAAGGGTTTATAAGATGTGGCACAGACCAATATAGAATTCTCACTTGCTGTTTGTTATTGTTAAACAAAATTAATTCATAACGTATGCACAACTTTATTTGTTTAAATTAAGATTTATCCTCAAGATTTCCTGTTTAATATTTAAGGATTATAAATTTAAAAGGATTATATTTATTTATGTTTTCTTATGCTGTGCTTGAAGGAATTGAATTAAGAAATTAACAACTCTGTAATTTGGTAATATTTATTCGAGCATATAATTAAGTTTCAACAAGGTATATAAGTTGTGTGGGTTTTAGGAATGTTTGCCAAATGTTCAGCTGTTTGTTTTAGAGCTTAAAGACAAACTATATAGAAATCTGCTGGTGGTTGATGTCAAAGTTTTATTACAAACTGTTAAAAACCTAGAAAAGGTTTTACGATACTTATTAACGGTAAACAACTTTAAGCAAACTAAAAATCCTAAGTTTCCTATAAATTCTTATGCCCACAACACTGTGCAGGTGGAGATGTAAAGGAAAATTGATATTAAAAATGTTTAAGTTGACAATAGCGCAATTCACAATATTGTGCAAATAGTATTGCATCATTACACAGCAATAGAAAAACTTTCTGCAAATGCAATGATGCAATACCATTTGCACAAGATTGTGAATTGAACTAATGTGTATTTTTATTTTGTATATATATTCTGATGTAGTACATTTTCAGTAACAAAACTCTTAAAAGTTTTGTAGTTATTTTAAAGTATCATACATATTGGAAAATTGTCAGTGGGCTAAGGGAAATTGATTTTAACTAACAAACTTTAAAAATAATTTCAATATTTTTGAAGCTATTTGGCCAAAATTGTGAATTTTTAAAGTTATTTAGCGTCCTTATATCTTTATATTAATACAATAATATTTATTTATTATTAGTGTCTTCTGTGTAAAAATTATGCTCCCTTTAATAAGTCTCATACTAATTAAGTGAATGAAATAAAAAACAAATTTAACTTTACAAAGTGCCAGAATTATTATCTTACATAAAGGAAAGCAATTCAAACTTCAATTTATATATTTAACGAAATAAAAAATTGTCAAATAAAAGTTTTGTCTGTCATAATTTATCATGTCATCTGCAGTTAATAACGGCTCCAAAGTTGACAAGGTAAATTATAAAAAACACTCGCACAGAAAACAGTTTATTTTTTTTTAAAGAAAACTATAAATTAATAAAACTATAATTAGGAAGAAAATTTTATAAACGTCAAAAATGAAAATACGAAAATTAGAAGAAAATTTTTTACATGCGAAAAATCATGACAGCTGTAAGTGGAAAAGTTAAGAATTTATTTTTGTTTGGGGTGATAAAAGGTCATTAATAATATTAGTTGAAGAAATATAAAAGAAATTTAATTAAGCAATTGGATTTAGGTAGTAACTGAGGTAATTTACAAGTAATAAAAAAAAATTTTAAGTAAAATTAAAATTTTCATTTCGGTAAAACAATTTTTGCAATATTTTTTTGGGAAAAGATAACAATTGAAACAGTTTTTTAGTCCCAAACATGTTGGCTTTTAGTTACACTTTTTAAAATCTTGGAATGATTATTGCCAGAATAGTTATTGCTAAAATTAGATATTTTACATAATAATTAATATTAATCATACGCTCCCTATAAAATAATTAAAAATTAATAGATAACTGCTAAACCTTTACAATAAACAGTACACAACTCGAAAACTGAATAGAATAGGAGTAAAGCATTTTAAACATTTCATTTTATATGATTATGGCCCTGTGGGAAAGCAAAGTTTTAGTTAAAGAAAACCCTAACTATGCATAAGATTTGTAAACCCATATTTTATTATACAAATGAGGCTTTTTTGGCTCTTTCTTGCAATAAAATAATTCAAACGTCACGTGTTTAATGGCCGAATTCGCGGTCATTAGTTAACCATTGGTAAAATAAAATACTAACTATTGTTTAACTATTACTTGTTAATCTTATGGCAAACTAAGCATTGCCAATATCATTAGTTAAGCCTTTGCCATTAGCTAACTAAAGACTGTGAATTTAGCCATAAATGTTTTAAAAGTATACTGTCGTTTAAATTTTATATATTTCTGATTTTAAACCAATTTTATAACCTGGCAGCACTGCCACAAGCCATCAACACCTAAGTGGCCTTATTGGGTTTTGCTGCTGTTTTCTCAGTAATTAAAATCTGTGGTTTCTATAATGGCACCATGTATTTAAGAACATTTTTAAACGCATTAAACAGTCAAATAAAAATGTTTAGTTTTAGTTACTATGCTTTTTGCTAATTCAAATTCTAAAGTTACATTTGGCAAATATTTACTCAGAAAAGCGTAAGTGGTTAGGCACAAATTTGTTTGACCTTGTTTACTCTTACCAGAGTTTTGCAAGATCAAACAGCAACAAATAAATTAAAACTAAAGGTACAGTCACACTTGGCATATATTTGAAATTGTTGAAAACTTTTCTTATTTAGGCCAAAGCACAACAAATATTAAATTTCATTTTACTTGATGCTGTTTGATCTTGCAAAACTTTTGTAAGAGCAAACAAGGTCAAACAAATTTGTGCTAAAATAAGTGGTTACGGTTTTTTAAGTAAATATTTGCCAAATGTGACCGTACCTTAAACATTTTTTGTGCTTTGGCCTAAATAGGAAAAGTTTTTTTTTTAAATAAATAAACGAGTTCAAATATATTTTTTTTAGTGGTTACGTATTTTGCGCAAATATTTGCCAAGTGTGACCGTACGTTATGAAAATGTAGTTGCATAAATGTGAGGAAAAATTCATTTCAAATACAGACAAAAAAGGCTATGACGAACTCGTAAGAGATGCAAATATACAGCGGCTTACAAAGCTTATTTTATGCAGCGTGTCTAAATTAACATAATGAATTATTATTATTGTTATTATTATTATTATTATTATTAATTTTTATTATTTTCCTTTATTATTTTCTTCTAATTACATTTGAATTAACCTTTTGAATTTACTGTTATTATAGAAATGAATTATTAATTATACAAATGAATTATGAAAGATTTTCTTGAAGTGCAAAGTAATTAAAAACAGTTTGGAATTTTATGTAAACATGTTATTTTATAAATATCCCTTATGTACAAAATGTAACGAATAAAAATAACAGTTTTAATGTTGTACTAAAAAAGCCTTAAAGGCAAATATTTAAAATTAATAAACTCACTTGCACTACAGAGGCGAAACACTTATTCCTTTGTGTTTTATTTTATTTTATTTCTTTATCCCTACTACAACTTTATAATTTCTCACACCGATTAATAAAATACATGGTCCTTCGAACCGGATCTGAACCAGTGTCCTATGGATTTACATTCTTAGATTTTAAAGCTGCATAAAAAGAAAACTAACAGCAATTTAAAATAAAAATTGGTGTCAGTTAAAAACAATACCATACAAACAAAAATAATTTATTACAAAAATATTTATTTTAATATATTAGAACTAAAAAAAACCCATTAGAGTGCAATATTCGGCTGTTCCGAATACCCTCCACCTAAACGTAATAATATATACAAAAACTACACTGGTTATAGTAGTGCAAATTTGATTATTATTTTATATAGTGTTTGAAGGACAATTTTACGACCAACATTTATAATTTATATTTTACATGATTAGTCGAAACTCCCATATAAGACCCTCTCCGTAATTCTTCCACAAATTGTTTAAAAGTATTTCTATTGTTTAACATACATAATTTTTATATTCATAGAAGTCATGGCACTAAATTTTTGGATGCCCATATAACGCCCATTTCTGAAAAACTCTTTTATACATATACTGGGTGTAGGGTATTATATAGTCGGGCTTGACCGACTATACTTTCCTACTTGTTTAAATTCCTGGTAGTTTTCTTTTTATGGAGCTTTGAAAACAAAAAAATTCTTTGCATAAAAATCGAGTACAAATAATGCGCTTGTAAAATAGTGTTTTTTTTTAACCGGTGCTTCCTGTAACCGCTTTTGTGGTTATATGTAGTTTTTAGCATAAACAAGTACATGCACATTTCCATTACAGTTATTAGTAGTATAATAGAAACCACAGACAGTGTTAATTTAATGTGGCAAATGCATAAATGTTTATTTTCTTCTTACCCGTAGAAAAGAAACCGCACAAAGAGCACAACTTACTAATTGTATGCAAATTGTCAGTGCGTTCGAGGAAATAAAATACATGAGTGCAATTCACAATCTTGTGCATTTGGTATTGCATCATTGCATTTGTAAAAAGGTTTAGCATATTTTTGCTCTTGCTATGCAGTTTGTTAGTGTTTATCAAAAATATGCTAAATATTTTTGCAAATGCAATGATGCAATACCCTGATAATAGTTTGCGTCGTCGAAAAAGACGCAACCACTAAATAACATATATTTGAACTCGTTCATTTATTTAAAAAAAAAAACTTTTCTTATTTTACAACAAATATTTAGTTTTAATTTATTTGATGCTGTTTGATCTTGCAAAACTCTTGTAAGAGTAAACAATATCAAACAAATTTGTGCTAAAGCAAGTGGTTACGCTTTTTTGAGTCAATATTTGTCATGTGTGACCATAACTTTACATACACATTATTTGCTCACTTTTCGAGAAACGATGGAATATTTTGTTGCACATCTTTAGAACGCGAGAAGTTCTCACTCAGCTATAAACTATTTTGAATTGTGGAAATGGAAAAAATAATCGATTTATGTATTTTTCAATTGAAAATATCATATTTTTGGACATAAAAGCAGCTTATTCGGTCATAAATAGATTTTTAGCGATTTTGACGACGACAAAAAACTGTATATGAACTCAAAACTACCTGAGCTCTAATCTATAATATCTGTAATAACTACCTAGATACCGAATTAATTCCAATAATATATATCTAAACCACTGTTGTACGTTAAGGAAGAGAAAAGAGCCAAAAAAATATTTCGAATTTTTTTCCAAATAATTTTTAACACGATTTCATTATCTATGTGTATTTATAAAAACTATTTAATCCGGCAAATTGTAATTGATTCCCTAAGATATTACTAATGGAAAACAGAAATGTTTTTAACTGCTTGCCGGAACTTCTTCAAGTATGACCATTTCAAAATTTATAGAAAAACTAAACCATTGTCAATTGTATTTCAGAAGTTTCTAATTCAATTTCCGTATTTACAGTCTTAGAATATTTTAATATGTGTTATTTACCCCTGGCAAAGAACTAGTTTAAAAAAACCATTGATTAAAGAGCAGGTCCTAAAACCCTTGCAAGGACAAATACATACGGCCTGCATGGCGATTTCGTACAACTTGTTCAAAGCTGACAATTTCAAATAAAACTTATTACTGAATATATAGATGTGTTTTGGAACGAGCTGTTAACACAGTATTTACTGGTCATTTTGTTTTAATTTATTTGTTTATTTTTTTATGTAAATATTCTTAAAAATTCTCTCATATACAAGTGTTTTGCAAGGTTAAATTATGAAAAATAACCTCAAATGAATTTATTAAATTTAATTATTTCCACAGCATAAAAAAGTATTCATTGCAAATTTATACGTGTGCACAAAAAAAAAATAATATTTTGAAATAACAATAATAATTGTTGTGGTCATGGTTGCATTAGACAGCTGCAGGAAAATAAAGTAAAATTTGGAAATTGCCCTATTTTTATTTAAGAGTTTCTTTTAAGAGTTCAGTGGCTTCCGTTGTCAAGTTATAAACATGAATATTGCTTTTCTATGTCTATGTGAAATATCATGTTTAATATATCAGCCAATTAAAAGAGGTGGATTTATTTTCAAATATTTTTGATTTTGCCCCACTGTAAACTATTTGACATTCAACAACTTGCTACTTCATGATTTGAAATATCAGGATTCTTAATTACAATTATACATGTTTGAACATTAAATTTAACTATTGTGAAAGGAAATATTCAGCCATGTCACAGAACTCAATTTCAATTTGAGTCTTAAGGAAACGAAAAACGAATTTTTTTCGCAATGAAACCACTTTAGATTTCTTAAGTGGAATTGTTTTTTATGATTTTATACTTAAAAAAAAAACTCGTACTACTAATTTATAATGAAAAATTTTATTATTTCATTGTTTTTTTTTTAAATTATCTCATTAATATTTAAATAAAATGTATGAGTTTATATTCGGCTGTGCCGAATCTTATATACCCACCACCAAAGCACCTATTATGGGGCCAACTTCATAAAATATTGTACCGTAATTTCTATTTATTTTAGGTTTGTTTTAGTTGAATTTCATCTCAATAACGACATTTATATCCAGTTTTAATCAATAATTTTGAATTTTTGCAGCGTGTAATACAAAGAGGCAACTGATTTTGGCTTCAAAAAACGTCAAAATTGTCAACTCTGTATTCTCTGTGGTTCTTCTCGCAAGTGGAGCTTGTACAGGAGCTATGCTTAATTATGGACCCACTTTCACAAAAGTCAATAGTATAATTTTGACATGCTTATAACTGATCTGTGTAAAATATCAGTTCGAAATGGATGTTTATGTAGTTAATGAGTTTTCAGCAGTAGTCCTCATATGGGAACTATAACCTATTACGGGCCGATCATCTTGAAATTCTGTACTATGATTTATATGTAAATGCGAATTATTTTTTTGTTGAATTTCAACGTAATAATGATTTTTATAAGAGATTTATGCACATTTTAGTGATTTTTCAAATTGTTCTTTATATGACGACTAGGGTCAAATATGGAACGATCATCATTAAATTGGGTGTGACTATTTCTATATATGTATGGAATATTTGCTTCGAATTTAAAATTGTCGCTTATACTTATAAGAGATTTAGGCGTTTTTAAGTGATTTCTGGAAGTGGACTTTATATGGGGGCTATGGTCAAATATGAACCGATCATCATGAAATTTAGTACGAGAATTTAGTTGTGTCTACGGATTACTTGTGTTAAATTTCGACTTGTTAGTGATTTTTATAAAAGATTTATGTGCATTTAGGTGATTTTAGGAATTGGTCTTTGTATGGTCAAAATATGGACCGATGCGAACAAAATATTGTTTTGAGATTTCACTTTGCATGAAAATTATTATTGCAGAATTTTGTATGGATACGGCTTTTCTATAGACATTTATGTACCATAAAGTCAGATTCCGGGAAGACATTTGTATGGGGTTTATGGGAAATCGTGGACCGATTCTTACCATTTTCAACAGGACTTGTCTTTCTCTAATAAAAACAAAGTTTGCAAAATTTTATGATATTATCTGCATTATATTTAAAGAAAATAGCAGACAAAATGGAGGTAGTCCGAAACTTTGATCTATAACTCGGATCCTACTGGACCGATGTTTCCCATTTGCAATACCAAACATTTTGGTAAGAATTTCATTGTTCTATGTTTTTTTTTTTTCGAAGCTCTATCGTGATTTCAACAGAGGGACAGATCGATGGCTAGATCGATGAATTGTCACATAATTATTTCAAAGAAGTTTTGCTTTGCAACTCAACATTTTGGAGCAGCCTATTGTTTATTCATGCTGCTACATTAAACTTTTGTTGTTTAAACACACACATTCATAATACTCGTAATTGATGATGATGGTTTTAATGCCAAAAATTTTATTTAACTAAAAGCTTCTTAAATAAAAGTATATACAAAACGGGTAATCCAAAAACAGCTAACATTTTAAAAGAGTTAACAAGAGTTATACAATATACTAGTTACTCGTAAACAGTATAAATATTCAGTTGAAATACAGTGACATGTTTTGTTGGGAATTTAATTAAATCCTTTTAATTTGGATCCCATACTTCTGGAAGTAATTATAACGAGCTTTAATGTATTAAGACATTAAGATCCTGAAGAATTGTTTTTAAAACATTGTATACCCCTTTTCACATAGAAATAATAAAATTCACGTTTTAATTAGCGCAAATCGTATTTAAAACTTCTGTCTACTTTTTATATTATCTGCAAAACTAAAAATTTTAATAAACACATTTATTTAAGCGGAAAATTAAAAAAATGTATTTATAATCAAATCACTTTTGCCAGGAGAGTAATTGCTATTTGCATTCCGACAAATTTTAACTTTGTTCAACAAATTATACGTTTATTAATGAAATTTCAGTGACCAGCTAATGGCGGACCGCTTAACTGCCGTGTTAATTTGCCTGAGTTTTACAATTGATTACAGCTAAATTGAGCAGCTAAATTGAATTAAATTTCGTTTATTAAAATTTACTAAAAAAAAAACTAAACAATGGCTTTTAAACATTTAAAGGTATGGTCACACTTTTCAAATATTTGACGAACAAGATGTTATAAAATATTTTTGAACTCATTTATTTACTACAAAAAAACTTCGTTAATTTGGAACAAGACACAACAAATATTTAGTCATATTATACCCTACACCACAATAGTGGCGAGGGTATATTGGATTTGTGCTGATGTTTGTAGCGACCATAAATATTGGTCCAACACCCACCTTAAAATATACCGATCGACTCAGAATCACTTCCTGAGTCGATTTAACGATGCCCGTCCTTCCGTCTGGCTGGCTGTCCATGTACAGATTGTGCTCAGAGTACAGGTCGTAATTTTTAAGATATTTCAATAATAATTGGCACATGTTATTTGTTTGACAAAAGGATGGATGCAATTATTTCACCTGGTCCCCATACAAATGTCCTCCCGAAATAGTAGTTTAACGATCATAAATGTTTAAATTATGCAAGTATCCAAACAAATTTCACCATAAATGAGTAGTAATTGAAGCCAAATCACATTTGAAAATTTTGTGCAGATTGGTCCATAATTGATCATAGCTCCCATATAAGCCCCACTTCCGAAAATCACTTTAAAGTTCAAAACTCTCTTAAAAATATCGGTATCCAAATAATATTGAACACAAATATAATTTGTATATATAAAAATAATATTTTCGAATTTTATGATGATCGGTCCATAATTATTAGTAGCTCCCATATAAGGCTAACATCCGAATATCACTTTAACGACGAGAAATCTCTTAAAAATTTTGGTATTCAAATAAAATTCAACAAAAATAAGTTTCATATATACAGAAAAGATGACACCTAATTTTATAATAATCGGTCCATAATTGGTCAAAACTCCCATATAAACCCGCTCCGTAATTCACTTTAACCTTTATTAATATTTATTTATAGTATTTATATCAAGACAAGATATAACACACATCATATTTATATTCACGGAATTCATGGCACTAAATTTTTGGATGATCGGTCCATAATAGGTAATTTCTGATATATAGCGCCCATATATGAAAAATTGTTTTATATATATACTGGTTGTAGGGTATTAAATGGTCGCGCTTGACCGGCTATACTTTCTTACTTGTTTTATTTGATGCTGGATGATCTTAAAAGACTCTTGCAAGAATAGGCAACATAAAAAAACTTTGTGCTAAAACAAATGGTTACGATTTCTTTGAGTAAATATGTGCCATGTGTGACCATATCCTAACATACCCACAGTCAATTATTTAAATTGAAATAAAATACTTTTTGTGTAAAAAACACACTTTATTGTCTATTTTTATTTTCAATTTTAAAAATATTAGCTTTTTTTTAATACAATTAATAGAGAAAGTTGTATGCATGTATAAAATTAGCAAACAATGCGATTGTTTTTAAAACATTTCCACATATTATGATTTGTGCAGCCCCAACAGTGAATTATTTTGATTATAACAGGAGAAAGGACTCAACTGACAAATATGTATGTATGTTTAAAGATTATCAGTTATCAGTTATCAGTTAACTAATTCAAAATGACATGGCAAACTATCGGCTTTTTATATTTACACCGAAAATGGAAAAACAACAAGTTTTGTTTACCACAGAGCATTGCAAATGTAAACTCAATTTTTATATCTAGCATTTCGCATATCTGATTTTGCATAAATATGCAAACTACCAGCTGTATTAACAAGTGTTCTTGAAAAATTCTAGACTAGATGTGCTTTGAAATGACGTTGCTGCTGCAACGTTCCAAATTTGATGGAATATGCTTAAGAAAATAGAAAAATTGAAAACAATGTTGTCGCTCTACTACAAGTAAAAGTTGGTTTAAAATGGATAAACAATTTTAAATATTGGCCAAAGTAACAGGAATTTAAAGGGAAATTGTCTGTTTGATATTGTTGTGGTAGATTTTTGTTTATATATAAATATATTTATTATTTGTATATTTATTTAACTGATTTATTTATTATACATATCTTAGTACTTAAGTTAGTAAGTACTGGCACTACAAGCTTTGTAAATTGAATTCATATTGAAAAGTGAGTAAATGGATTTAGGAAAAGTAAATGATTTCTATACCACTTTACTTTTTATTACTAGCTGACTTGTTAGACCTTTTAATATTTTGGACTACTTAACAATTCAATTTGTAGTTAAGGAGAAATTTAAATTTAATTTATTGACTTGTTTTTTTAATATATAACTTTCATATTCCTTATTGCTTTTACAAGATTTGTGTGATTTTGTACAAAGTTCTAATATTGCCTTTGACTGAAGGTATGGTCACACATGGCAAATATTTACTGCAAAAAGCGTAACCACTTGTTTTAGCACAAATTTGTTTGACGTTGTTTACTCTTACAAGAGTTTTGCATCAAACAAAATAAGACTAAATATTTGTCGTGTCTTGTTCTCAATAAAAGAAGTTTTTTTAATAACTAAACGAGTTCAAAAATATTTTATTTAGTGGTTACGTCTTTTTCGGAAAATATTTTCCAAGTGTTACCGTACCTTTTTATACCCTTCACCTTTATGAGAAGGGTATATATAAGTTTGTCATTCCGTTTGTAATTTCCACAATATAATTTTCCGACCCTATAAAGTATATATATTCTGGATCCTTATAGATAGCGGAGCCGATTAAGCCATGTCCGTCTGTCTGTTGAAATCAGTTTTCTGAAGTCCCGAAATATCTTCGGGATCCAAATCTGCAATAATTCTGTCAGACATGATTTCGAGAAGTTTGCTATTAAAAATCAGCAAAATCCGTTCATAAATAAGGGAGATATGAGCAAAAACCCGAGAAAACCTCTGAAAATTTCATCAAAAAAACTAAGTGTATTAATATTGTTACGAACAAATTCATCAACAGATGGCGTTGATCAAACAAAGTGTATTAATATTGTTACGAACAAATTCACCAACAGATGGCGTGTTTATCGACATAATTATGCATAATATAATTATGCATTCACAACAAAGGTGAAGCGTATATAAGATTCGGCATAGCCGAATATAGCACTCTTACTTGGTTTATTATTAAAAACATTAAATATTTTTGTGTTTTATTTTAACTAAAAATGTAATAAAAAGGAAAACATACTTACAGGAGTACCCACTCACATAAACAGTTACAAAATTTCATTTTAATGATTTATTTTACAATAAATTAATGTACATATGTATATGTATAGACAGTCCCAGGGAAACAAGAAATGAAAAACAGTTCTAAAATTATACAGTGAGAGTCAAAATAAAGGCAACGCCATATACTAAAAGGAAAGATTAATTATATTAATATACAATTAACAAATCCTTTAATAAAAAATATGTTAGTGCAGATAAATTAGAACTGGTTTACGCGGTAGTTCACTACGTGCGAACACTTAAGTAGAGTCGAAGGGACCCCGTTTAAAAAAAAAAAATTAGAACTAGTCCATAACTGAATTTTCCAACAGGACAATAATCCTAAGCTTATCTCTAAAATTGTGAATTATTGTCTAAAAACTTTAGATCATCCTTTGCAGTACAAATACCTGAATACAATTAATCACCTGTGGGAATATCTAAACAAATAAATATTTTTTGCAAGGATAATGATTTGTAATATTTTTCTTATGTTTCTTTTATGAATTCTGTAATATCTTTTGTTTTAGATTTGTGCTTGTAGTGTCTAAAAAAAACAATGTTAAACAATATAAGGTGTTTACTATATATTGACGCTCACAGTAGTTATATTTATTTACCTGATGGTTTAGTCTAATAAAATTTCCTTGAACGATTTTTATTTATCTCAAGTATTTTCAAAGGGTCACTCTTAGCTGAAATGTTAAGGGTTTGACTGCTTTTAAGAATCATAAAATATTTGTTAAACATTCTTCGGTAATTGTTTATATTTAAACTGTTTTAAAGGTTAAAAAATGAAAACTTCTTTTCACATACAAAGCAAAAGGGGGAAAATGAAAAAAATTTAAAATGATTTAATACCAACATCAAAGACATGACAGCATACGAAAAAAAAACAGTAGTTGATAAACCTCCAGCGGCAGACCATCATAGAACTGCGGCCCTTTTAAAACATAACTAAATTAAGTTAAATAATTTAGACAGACACTTTGCTGCGCGTTATTCTTATAAATCAGCAAATGGTTTAACACATTTTTTTCGTTGTTGCAATTGTAGTAAAAATGAAGTGTAAAATACAAATTTTAGAAATTTTACGCAAAAAAACCAAATGTTTGTTTAAAGTTTGTTTAAAGAATAAATATTTATAATTATATTTTCTAGATCAGGGTGCGTATGATTAATTTTAATTTGTAGCTGGTTTTATTTAAAAAAAAGGAAATAAATCTGTAATTGGTAAACGCTAAATTTAATTGCAATGAAATTTCACATGCCTAGAAAGGAAGTGGTTTCAAGTTTAAGTTATGAATTTGAATTTCAGATATCCAATTGGGGTGGTGCCAGAACTCCCCAAATTGTGGCACCTAGTTAGAAATTAAAAATGATCTCAATTCTTCGTTTGTGATGCGTTTGCAAAGGTTAAACTTTATATAATATATAAATCTACTAGTCGAATTCTAAGTATTATCTCTTATAGTTTACTAGATATGAATTTGCATATGAAAATTAAATTTTTAACTTTTGTTGCCACTTTAGTCTATATACCAATAAGCTTACTTCCTTGCTTATCTAAGCTATTCGAAAAAGTGTTTCAAAAGAAAATCATACCATTTTTAAACGAGAAAAATATAATCCCAGTTCATCAATTTGGTTGCCGAGAATGCCACGGAGCAATTGAACAATTTAATCGTATAATGACAGTAGTACATTATTTTACACAAACAAAATGCCTGTTTTTTCTGTATTATGTAGTATTTGTTGGCGATTTGCACTCATCTTGTATAATTATACCATACTGCCGCCTTTGTATGTATACTATATATTTTGCTGAACATTATATATATGCATGAATGTATACTTAAGATTTATTTGCTAAAAATTTTGTATTTATATTCTTTACCACAACTCGGTGTTTTCTTGTTATTTGTATGCTTGTGTTTGTTCATTTTAATTTGCACACTTGAATAAAATATTAATATTTCATAAAGTTTCTTGTGTAAACTTCTGATGAAGAGTAAAACAATATAACAACATAAACACTGTTGAGTGTTGTTACAATAACTAAATTAAGTTAAAATTATACTACAGAGTTTTTATGGTTTTTAAGGTAATAAAGTAAAGGTGAATTAAGCGTAACATATGAATGTTTCAAATATCAAGAACGTGCTATATAAAAATGAAGCTCTATTGCCTTGTTTTGATAGCATTTTGTAGCACCACGTTCAGTGTGAAAATCAGTTTTTGTTATTTTCAGTATAGAAGCAATAAACTTCTATCTACTATCTACAACTTTGCAAATATAATAATGTTAATTAGAATAATGTTGCTTTCTATTGACAGTTGTCATGTTGAAATATTTGCATTTGTTTAAATGTAAAACCTTTAGTTTGATAAAGCCTGTGCTATTTATTTGATTTTTTTTTCATGTTCAAAAAATTTCTAAAAACAGAGTTATTTCTGCCAGAAATATTTTAGTCACGAACGGACGTATTAGCTGCAAATAAAACCGAAAAATTGTTCAAAGAAAACACAAAAATAAAAACTGTTGTTTTCTTATTTCGGCTTGAGGTTAGATTTAAACAATAAATAAAATTCCGAAAAACTTTTTCCTTATATTTATTTATCTATTATTTAATTTTATTTTTCCAATATTTCGGTCAAAATCTTTGACCATCATCAGGGAACTGGTGTTTATTTAAAAAATAGAAAACAAAAATAACATTAAAAAACATTTTATACAAACAAATTTAATATTTACATTTAAATAAATAAACAAAATTTTTTTTTCTTATTAAAAGCTCCGACACATTCAACACTTCACTTTTAAATCTTTGATTTGTGTTTGTCTATTGCATGTTTATAAATTCTTGCACAATTTTCTGTGTCTCTCTTAAAATTTAATGTCTTTTCTGTCTCTTGATCAACTATATGTAGTATCTCAAGTGAAAATCTCTTCCTATAGTTATTCTCTCCCACCAAAATGTCTGCAGCATTAAAATTTGGTTTGTGTCCAGTTATAGTACAGTGGGCCGCCAGTGCAATTTTTTGCTCTAATGGTTTATTAATAGCCCTTTCATCTGATCTATGTGCTGACAATCTGGTCTTCAATTTGTTTTTTGTCGTGCCAACATATACTTTTCCGCATGCATCAGTTTTGTCTCCATTACAGTGTATTCTGTAAACTAAATGTGATTTTTCTCCCTTTTCAATCCTAGACTTCATATTACTAAAAAGTCTACAATTTTCTGCTTTAAAAGTCAATTCATATCTTTCCCGATTGTAAATGTTGGAATGTTTAATTCTTTCGGAAAAGTCTTTTACATATGTCATAGTCTTATATATTAATAGTGGTCGCTCTTCTCTAGTTGTTCCTTTTGCTATCGTAGTTTTCACCTTGTCAATTAGTTCATTAATGGTTCTATTTGGAAAATCATTTCTACTTAATATGTTCCTTATTTTGCAGATATTTATTGAGTGGAAATCTTCGTCACTTATTCCTAGTACCCTATTAATGAAGTTGTTCGCTGTATTCATAATTATTCTTCTTGGATGTTTTGAGTAGAATCTACCAGACGCCATCGGTTTTTGGTACCAATCTAGTTTAAGTATGTCTCCGTATCTAACTATAACCGAATCTAAACAGATAACAAACTAGCCTATTTAGATTCGGTTATAGTTGATGTGCTGGAGCGACCAGGACGAGCATCGTTATTGACATTTTCGCGGCCTTCCTTAAACCGGTTATTGAATTTGTGTACTGCTCATTGTAGACTTGCCAAACGCCACAGTCAATATGTCCTTGCGCATTTAATTCAATTTTTTACAAAACTTAATGCAGTTTCTTTGATCCATTTTTTCGAATAGTAAAAAAGCGAAGAGCACACCAAAACACGACTAACTTCTTTATCTGTCAAAAAAAAACTGACAATCCAAAATGGCTGATATTACTAACATTTATAACAGACATGTGTACCAACACAACAGAAAAAAATCAAAAATCGAACTCACGAAAGTTAAAAATAACGGTTATTTTTTGATCAGACCTCGTATATTGACTACAAACTATTCAGATTGTTAACATACAATTTAATAGATATATAATGATATTTATATGCTTTATTTTTTTAAATAACTTATCACTGTTCTATAACTCTGTGTCCTTATTAAACGAATACACATGTGTATTTATATGTACGTGTTTCAACGAGTATGAGCATATCTAAAAACCACTTAATTTAAACTATCTTAAAACATAATAAAAACTTTCAAATCCTTAGAGGATATTTTTTGAAGTTAAAGTTTTTAATTTTGCCATTTTCTTTGCAACATTAATTGGAAAATAGCACTAGAAAATACAGTAGAATACGAATGACTTGCTTAATGGTTTAGGAGTTTCTAGCAATTGTATAGAGTACACAGTATATCAAAGCGGATATTTAAGCATTAAAAAACAGATGGTTAACAAAAAGAAAGCAAAAATATTTTACATACAATGTTTGAAAAGCAAATACTTCTATAACAGAATCTGCGTATGTGCAACAATGTTGCCTCACATTTTGCTGAATAACTTTATTTCTACTTAAACGATTTTATTGATTTTCAGTAAAAAATAGCTTAGGGAAACTATAAAGATTTCTGAACGAATTGCATTTATTTTATTTGTGTATTTTTTGTGGCAAATATTTACTTACAAAAGCGTAACCACTTATTTTAGCACAAATTTGTTTGAGGTTGTTTGCTCTTACAAGAGTTTTGCAAGATCAAGCAGCATCAAATAAATTCACACTAAATATTTGTTGTGCTTTAGCGTAAATAAGAAAAGTTTCTTTTAAATAAATAAAACGAGTTAAAATACAAGTATACTCGTATGTTATTTAGTGGTTACGTCTTTTTCGGTCAAGTGTGATCGTATCTTTAGTGTTTTATAATAAACGTATATATGTACTTTGTTGGGTCTCAGATAAATATTCCTTAATGACACTTTCATATACAGTGTTGGACTTATAATTAGAAACGACTTTTCAGCATACATATTTGTTCATATATTTTAAAAATTTTGTTTAACATATTCAAACTAATAACTAGAAATATTAAAGTAACAAATTATTAAGTTTAAAATAAAAAAAGCACAGCCTCAATACTATTTTAAGGAAAATTAACTTAAACCCAATAAAAAACGCTATAGAAATTGGTCACATTATTAGAAACTAAACAAATATATTCAAAAAACCTTACTGAGGTTTAACAAAACAGACTTATCCTTTAATATTTTGTTGGAAACCCCTTGTTTTTACAACATTCGCCAGTCTTTTGTGTAAACTCTTAATTAAACGCTGGCATATTTGCAAAGATATGTTTTTTTCCAGCTTTGTTACACTAACTGAAACAGTTCATTATTATTACGTGCTTTAGATCTCTTTTACAATCGCCCATAAGTTTTCAATTGGGTTAAGATCAGGACTTTGGCCAGTCAAGAGCATAAATTACTTTTAATATACATATGTATTTAATCTAAAAAAGGGTTTCTAATAATTCATTTTCATTTATAACGAATTATTGTTTAAGCATTACTTATGGTCGTGATACACTATCCTACACAATCGTACGATTCCTTCACTGGAAAATCTGACCGATTTCTGTCACATTCAAAAAAAAAAAAAAAAAGCAACAAAGTCTGTCATAGTTGCCACGCTAGTACACAAAAAAGATGCAAAAACATATGTTTTCATAAATGAAGCCGTCATTGTTGTTTTCTTATCAGCTGTATTAGAAAATACAACTCTGATCGCATAGATACTATCATTTTATGAAAATTTTTAAAAACTTTTGTAAGTCAGACAGACTTGTCAAAAAAATCTATCATTTAGTTAAATTTTTAGGCCACACTATCATACTTTATGAACACACACGATTTATAATTAGAAAATATGTGTTGAACGGAAGCGTTACTTGTTGGTACACAAATCAAATTTAAAACTAATTCAGCTTGAGCTTGCTTGGCAATGCAACCAAAAAGAGGGGCGGTTTAATTAATTTGTCATTCCGTTTGTAACACATCTAAATATTGGCCATGGAACCAAAAAGTATATTCTGGTTTCTTATAAAATTCTAAGATGATTTATAGCATCCAAAAAAATACTTAAAACTATGAAAGTTATCCCAACAATATCCGTCCAATAGGATCAGAATTATATAACAAAGTTTCAGACCACCTCCATGTTTTTAGATATTTTTTGCCATTTCTCTTCAAATATAATGTATGTAGATGATATCATGAAATGTTGGACACTTTTTATTTATTATAATAGTCCCCATACAAATGTTTTCCCGGAATATGGCTCTATTGTAAATGAATGCTTATAGAAAAGCAGCATTCATACAAGATTAAGTAGAATTAAGTTTCATGAAAAATTAAATCATAAACCGATATTTTGTTATGAAGTTGAAATTCGACACAAATAATACATGGACATAAAAATTTGTTTGATGTTATGCATAGATTTAAACTGAAACGTCAAATATAATTTGAAAAAAATTAAAATATGATTGTTTTTTATGTGTTATGTAGACCTTTTATATGATGATCAACAAAGTTGGTTGAAATATTGGAATAAAAGGTACCTCAAGCAGAACTAATAAAATAAAAAGATTTTTAAAAATTAAAATATTTAAAATATTTTACTTTTCAAATAATTTGCACAACATTTAGAACACAAACTTAATGAAAATTTTACTTTCACTTCATTTTACAAATGTAGATGATCAACAAAGTTGGTCGAAATATTGGAAATAAAATATAATAAAATGAAAAACGAACAAGAGTTTTGATATTTTTAATAAAAGAGACCTCAAGCAGAACTAATAAAATAAAAAGATTTTTAAAAATTAAAATATTTAAAATATTTTACTTTTCAAATAATTTGCACAACATTTAACGTAATGAAAATTTTACTTCTACTTCATTTTACAAATGTAGAACCCAGGTGATAATGTACAATGCAATTGCAAAGTTTATTTTAGTTAAAAATTTAAACTATTACTACTGCAATTAAATTTTCCTTGAAAAAATAATTTTTTGAAATTGTACTAAACTGTGTAGCCAAGTAATTAATTCATTTCAAAACATTTTTCATTCCCCCAGAAACAAAAAATCTGCATGTAATTCCTATAAATTTATATGGAAAATATAAAAATTTTACCCCTTTAAAAATTCTAAAAGTACCAAAAAGTATTATGATTTAAAAATTGTTTAAAATCCTTAAAAAATTCCAATACATACAAATTATTATTAAAGCAATCACATTGCAGTTAATAGAGAAGTTCCCAGACAGAAGCTCTACTTAATTTAGATTCTAATGTCAGTATAAATAGCTTGGTTTTGTTTTGTATTTGCTACTTCCTTCTTGTGCTGTGGCATGTAACTGTAGGATTTTGTTGCATAACCTAGGGCAGTAAATGGTATTTTATAATTTGCATACTTTCAAGAATTTTGTTAAATAACACACATAATCTGTGAACTGTTTACAAGAACTTTTAATATCTAAATTGTTTTAAAGCAACATTTTATTAGATTCTTTTTTAGGAAAATTATAAATTAATGAGCAGAGATTAAAGCATAAATAAACAAATGTTATTATAATTTTAGGAAAATTATAAATTAATGAGCAGAGATTAAAGCATAAATAAACAAATGTTATTATAGGTATTTTGTGATTTAACAATCATATAAATAATTAAATTTTTTTTTTTGCAAAAATTTGAAATTTGAAAATATGTTAAACTAGCTAAACCCGGTGTGCTTCGCTATCCCCCTTACAAAAATTTATTTATTTAATTTTAATTTATTTATTTCAATGCTTTAGAATATACAATATTTTTAGTTTGCCCATCAGAAGCATACACATATAAATCGATGGGTTTTCCTACACCGGATATTAACGCAACCGCTAACCGAACAGGAAACTGCAATTGTTTAAAATCGAATGGTAAATCTGTTGGTAGCATTGGAATGCGTGGCAAAAGTACATCTGTACCTTTATATTTTCCTGTTATAATGGTCGCTTCTATTTAATTATTTCTCAGTTTTTTTACTGCAAGTCGAGTGTCATTGCAAAGCCGTGGTTACGCAGTAAAAAAAAAAATTGAGACTCCAAGTTTAAGTTGTAGCACATGTGGTGGAAAGCTTGGCACATCGAGTGAATTTAAGACTTTACGGGTTGCTTGATTGATTTGACGCATTTGAAAGTGATATCCATCTTCTCCATATGGAAAAATAATAGTATACTGAAACGCGTCATATGAGCAATGCATTTCAGTGAGCGAGGCCATGCCCTTTTGTCCACTTACAATTTTATATAGTCAAGTATATATTATTTTGCAAGAATATCCTATTGTAAAAATTTAATGACGATCGGTCCTATATTATGATTTTTAGTTTGCCTAAAAAGGGGCGTGGTCCCACCACTTTTCTCCTGGTACGTTTTCCTAATTATGCCAATACCATATGTACCACATATCATTGACATAGGTCAAAAAATTCCCAAAATATGGCGATTTAAATTTTTGGGTTATATGGGCGGTGCCACTCCCGTTTGTCAAATCAAAACATCATATAGCCTATTATTCCTTCCAGAGTCACAGTCATATGCTGTCACAATTTCATGAAGATTGGTCCACGGGTTTGGCCTCCTATTAAGCACAAACATACAGACAGACAACTATTTCAATATCCTCTTATATTTTTTAGAGCAGCTTAAGTACTCAACTCTTTTGAAAATGAAAAAACACATCAAGCCAATATTAATTGTCTCTAGCATATTTATTTATATCAACTAGAAATAATGAACATATTATTTATTTCATATTTTATTTTTTACTTGCAGCTTCTGCTTCCACATAATTCAACAACAAAATGCATAAATAATGTACATAAGTGT
Source organism: Bellardia bayeri (assembly GCA_950370525.1). Taxonomy (NCBI): domain Eukaryota; kingdom Metazoa; phylum Arthropoda; class Insecta; order Diptera; family Calliphoridae; genus Bellardia; species Bellardia bayeri. Next base: position 16,459,672 of record OX493268.1, on the reverse strand, counting down.
ATTTAAAATTATATGTAAGTATCTTTTTGAAACACAACATATTCTAGCATACGAGTATAATACTGAAGTGTAATATAACTATAACAACGAAATGTCAAGAGTCCATAAAATTGCATATAATCCTTTAGATTCTTCAACCGATTATAAAAAATGATATTCTGCATGAAACTTAATATTAAAACATGCATGGCTGTTTTCTGTTTTTTTTACTGTTGTGTCTTTAGTACTATTTAAATTTTTACTGGCATAAATGCAGCATGCAAGTCTATATTTTTTATGAGAAACCAACAATGGATTTCACAAAAAAAGCTAATATGTATATAGTACAGGGAGAGGACAAGATAACGAGGACGTGTTCAGTTTCTAGTTAGGTTTCAAGTTCGGTCTCTAGTTTAGTTTCTAGTTGAGTTGTATGTTCCGTTTTTAGATCATTTCTAGTTCGGGTACTAGTTCAGGTTCTAGTGCAGTTAAAGTTTAATTTCTAGTTAAGTTTCTAGTTCAATTTCTGGTTAAGTTTATGTACGAGGGCGGTTCGGAAACTTCTTAGCCTAGCACATAAAAACATTTTTATTTTTCTATATAATCTCCGGAAACTTCAATACACTTAGTTCAACGCTTATCTAGCAATTCCATGCCTTGATTAAAATAGTTTACCTCAAAATAGTGGTTTACAACTGTAATTGCATCTTCATTTGAGTTAAAACGCTTGCCAACTAGGAATTTTTTTAGATTTTGGAATATGTAAAAGTCACTGGGAGTTAAATCAGGAGAATAAGCAACTCACATTTAAATTCGTTGGTTTTAGCCATTGTTAAAACACTCTTGTGCGCTGGTGCGCTTGGTGTTGTAAACCAGGACGTTTTTCTCGAATTTTTACATTTAATTTATCCAAAATGTTGCAATAGTACTCTGAATTTATTTTTTTTATCCTTCTGCAGATAATCAATCAATAAAATACCTTTGAAGTCCCAAAAAACCGTTGACATAACCTTACCAGCCGATTGAATTATTTTTGCCTTCTTTGGGGCACTTCCTCTAGCTTCAATTGCTTGGATTGATCTTTTGTCTCTGGAGTATAGTGGTGGATCCATGTTTCATCAACATATATTACTGATATTACCAACATATATAACAGATATGTGTACCAACAGAACAGAAAAAAAATGCGAAAATCGAAAATACGTAACTTACGAAATTTGAAAATAACGATAATTTTTTGATCAGACCTCGTACATCCTAATGTAATAAACATTTTAATATTATGCAAATATTAGTTATTTATTATGCAAAGATTTTATTCAAAAAGGATTTTCATGCATACATGCACATTTTACAATGTTAAATTGAATCTAATGCTATAATTTTGAAAGCAAGCAGAAGAATGTTTTACTCCCCGTTTACACATGCGAGTAACTCAATACACTCACATTTTTTACTAATACACTCACATTTGTTTCACTTACGGACAACGTTGCCATATATTTTTTTAAGAAAACTTTTTATTTCTAAAAAAAAACTTTTTTAAGTAGTAAAATTTAGCCCAATTTTATTGAACACAAAACAACTTTTATTTTTACATATTTACTTGAGTACTCCTAACTGCCCAATTCCATATATGTATATCTACTGAGTAGATTCTACTCACTCGTATGTACAAAATAAAGAGTTTATTTGTGTTGTAAACTGTTAACATTTTATAAACATTTATTGTACTTAAGAATTAAAATTAAACATTGTAAATGGATTAAAAAGGTATAATATCGTTAAATTACTAACGCAGTGCACCATAGTAGAAAAACATTCTTTTGTTAATGGTGAAAATAATTTGTTTTATAAACTAAATTAAACTTTTAGAATAAAACTTGAAAACTTTTTTGCATCTCAAAAGACTTGCAAAAAAAAAGGAAAACTTGACAAATGGCAACGCTGCTTGCAGAGCTACTCGCAGCTACATTTGCCTACGAGTGAATGTTTGACACTCTCATGCCAGGAAAAGTCAAATAAAAAAATAATGTTGCCATGTATATTTTCCAATGAATAGAAAGTGGATAATATAATATTTATAATTGAAATTTTAGTTTGTTTTATGAGTGATTGTAAAGAAATTTCTTTCAAATAATATTAATAAACAAATCGTTTTAATTTTGGAGAATAAATATCATTAAAATCATAATCATTATTGTTAGTAAAAATTTTTCCTCATGATGTGATTAACTCGGCAACTCTATTTTTCAATCAAAACAAAAATGGAAGTGAAATTAAATTTAAAAAATATAATAAAATTAATTATTTTATATCCTTCTCATCCTCTTCTGTGGGATATGAGTGATAAAGCATATAGGAGGAACGATTTGAAAAGCAAGGCCTTCGAAGCAATTTCAAATCAAGTGGAGCTGCCGTTTGAGTTAACGCTTTGACAACATTTTGAAAATGAACTCTCACTGTCCTGTGTAAACAGTAGTGCTAATTGCAAATGATTCGCAGCACTCGCATGCGAGTACTAGCATGTGTAATTGCGGGGTAAAACGGTAAATTTGTATGACCTTTTAAATGCCTTAATAAATATCAAAATTTAAGAATTTGATTTTATAAAACATGAGCAGCAAACACAAATCTATATTTAATATGATTATTAGGCAGTAAATTGATACATAAATTATAAATTTTAACAGGCATCTTTATATGTTTTAATAATGAAGGAAATTTCTCTCTTTTTAGCCATAAACAATTACAAATATAGAACCTGCTTTATTGAATTCGGAAAATCTAATTCAATTTTCCTAGTTAGTGACTACGAATCCAGCTGATGTTATTATAAATAAAAGAAATGATATAATTTAATTTTAGGAATTTACTTCATAAACATTGATGCCAATGTACTTTATTTGTGACTGCTTTTTGGACTCATATTGTATAAATTGAGACAATATCTCTGCTTGATTATTTACCTTGATTTATTATTTAACGCCGTTATTAGAATGCCGATTTTTTTTAATATGTTTTCTCAGATTTTTAATGAAAATGTTTGGTTATTTGGCCATTTTGACTATTAGCTTTCGTCTTTAGTCTTATGGTGTTTTCTTTTCTGAAATAAAATGTTACACCTTTATTATGTACATTTTTATAATGTTTACCCCACATTTTAAAGATGTCGCATTTTTAATGGTCAGAATAGAACATAAAATCACAACAGTGTAACACTTTTTTCATGTACAGCTGTTTTTGTTTTTTTATTTGTTAAAAAAAAAGCAGATAGCTCAAAAGTAGAAATACATACATACATATATATTTATTAAAATTTATTTTATTTATTATTATTTTCCATTTTGTATATTTTTTTTTGTTTCTTAACACAAATACACATTCATAAACAAAACAAATGTCAGCTGTTTTATCGTGCGATTCTCCCCCTCTAAAAATACAGAGTGTGAAAGGTGCAACATTTTTTGAATTTATAGTGTGACATTTATTGAAAAGAACACAATACACTTTAGCAGTGTTGACTTTTTTCATAAAAGAACAGAAAAAAATTAAAATGGTGCGAAATGGGAAAAAGTGTAACATTTTTGCCAGAAAAGAAAACGCCATTATAGTTTTTAAAATTATAATACATGATTTATAAAAGCTTTTTATTATTATTTTTTATTTTTATTATTAAATTCACATAAAAGGCAAATAAAATATTTAAAAACACTCACCTATAATTAGTTTTCAAAAGTTGTAAAAAGATGCTGCATATTCTCCTTCACTTATAATTTTTTCTAAAAACACTACTTTTTCCAAAGATTTCATTATTTTATATACACATGCATAAATACAATACATTTACATATGTATGTACGGATCTCTACTTCATTTCATTGTACATATTTGATTTCTTTTTATAACCATTTAACCTAAACACTTTACTAATAACAACAACAACATGCTCATTCATATTCTCACATTTAGAGTACTATTTTTTTTCGTACTCCTGACATTATTTTGTGAGACAAACACTCAACCGATCACTAAAAAACACCAAACGTTTGGCAAACATTTACATTAATTTTATGGAAAACTTCTATTTTTTTAAAAGCGTTTAATTAAGGCGCTACATTATTTTTAATATGACAATTAATCACCAAACAACAGACCACTTTACACATTTCTAGAAAACTAAAGAAGAATGCAAATATGTAACTAAAGGAATCGAATTGCTGCTGTTGCTAGTAGGAGACCATCATACTAAACTGTATGTTGTTGTTGGTATTTGAACAAATAAGGTGTTATTGTTGTTAGAATAAAAAGTGGAAGTGTTTAAAGAGCGATTATTCTTTTTATTTTCGTTTGTTAGCTTTTAACCTAAACACTCTACTTCTTTAATAACAATAACAACAACAACATGCTATTGGACAATACTCTCCCATTTACATTACTTATGCTCTCTTGCACTCCTTACTTTATTAGTGAGACAAACACTCAACCGAACACTAACAAAACATCAAACGCCTGACAAAAAATTTTTTGACCAACTTCTAACACTTTTTTCTTTGAATTATTTAATGTTTTTCACAAATATTTTTATATAAAACTATTAAGCAACATTTTATTTATAAATTAATGCAGACATATTTTATTAAACGCGTTTAGTTAAGGCACTTTGGTAATTTTAATACGACAATTAATCACTAAACAACAGACCACTTTACAAATTTCTAGAAAACTAAAGAAGAATGCAAATAACTAAAGGAATCGACAGTAATTGTTGTTGTTGTAGCTGTTGCTGTAACTAGTGTGAGGCTATCTGTGTATGGAAGTAGTGTATTAACATGTGTTGTTGTTATAGGAAAAAGTAACGTGTTATTTTTGTTATAATAAACAATTAAGTAGTTTAAAGAGACCGATTACCAGCGTTGTCAACTTGGTACGTTTTCTTATTTGGTGCGCAATGCGCTTTTTTTTAATTTCGGTGCGTTTTTTAATTTTTCCGAAAATGTGATGATCTCTTTATTTTCACTAATTTTTAATTGCAGTTTTTTAATAATTCATTATCATAAAATTGATACGATGAAAAAGGATCCCATTGAATGCATTTTATAGACGAATGTATGATAATCAAACATTCGTCACATGAAGTTTATTCCTAAAGCTGAATTGAATAAAAATTTTTGTTTGAAAATAAAATTAATATTTTAAACATGAAAATAAAAATTCTTGTGTAGCCGGATTGGTCTACATACTTGAAGACGAACAACCAGGGTTAGAGTCCCAGTTACCAAATTTTATTGAATATGGTCAACAAAATACTAGAAGTACTTAAAATAGAAAACAAAAATAATAAAAAAATATGTACTGAAATCAGTCCTTTTTTACCAATTAATTCCGAATAGCATATTGTGAGTTAAATTATGAGTGGTTGAATGCTTGTTTTATCTTTATTAACTCGTTAATTAAATTAAAGGTTTTTACTGTTATTATAGCGTAGACAGACAATACAGGTAATTTGCATTAGCAGTCTTAATCCAAATTAACTCGTGAATTATCCCCATCCTATTACTTTACTTTTATTATTAATCGTTGATCTCTTTTTAAAATGTTAAAAAAGAAGAAATTAATTACATATCTCGTACAAAGGAATACAAACAAATTTGTTTAGTTTATTTTTTATTTTTTTCTTAAAACACTGTTAAAGACTGTTTTGTTGTTATATTTATAATACAAAAATATTATATTTTTTATGTAAAAGTAATTCAATAAACATTTTAAATAAAAAAGAAAATCTGAACTTGATGCGATTTTTTTCAAATGGCGCCTTTTTTACCATTTTGGTGCGTTTTAAAATTTCAAAGTTGACAACGCTGCTGATTACCCACTATTAAATGTAAATACAACAAAAACATTGCTATTAAATCAGAGATGAGCGTACCTTAATAAAATATGAAAGGGAGAAGTGAATTATTAAGGACCAAATGCAATAATTAAAGAATATGCAATGGAATGTTGTATTTAATAAAATTATTAAATGTTATACAATATAATTGTTAAACAAGCGACTGAAAAACGTAGACAGGAGAGCAGATTTTGTACCAATAGTCAAGTTTTCAACGACATTTTATTAATTTTTTTTTTTAATTTCTAAAAATATTACACTAACTAACCCCCCGATAACACATGCGACCCAGCAAGCCATATGAGTCCGAAAAGAGTCTTTCTGACACCTTTTTCGGAGCGTTAACGTTCTTTATGAGCCCAAAAAACAATCATAATTGCTCCGAAAACCTTCAGAAAAGAGGGTTATTACATTGGAAAATGGTCCGTCAGAAAGAGCTATTAGATAATGTCAGGAAAAGGTTTTTTTAAAAGTCAAATAAAAAAAAATAATGTTGCCATATATATTTTCCAATGAATAGAAAGTGGATAATATAATATTTATAATTTATAATTGAGTAAACAAATTTCTTTCAAATAATATTGATAAACAAAATGTTTTAATTTTGGAGAATAAATATAATTAAAATCATAATCATTATTGTTAGTAAAAATTTTCCCTCGCGATGTGATCAACTCGGCAACTCTATTTTTCAATCAAAACAAAAATGGAAGTGAAATTAAATTTAAAAAAATATAATAAAGTTAATTAATTAAATTTTGATTTCTTCGACCTTTTTTTGATAAAATAAAAAGTTTTTTTTCGAGCTCGAGGCCTTCGGATATCATTAACAAGGAATGATTTACAATTATATTTTTAAGAAACGTATTATTGTCTCCACATTCAATAATGAAAGAGCTTCTAAATACAAACATAATTTAAAATGGACTCTACAGTAGAAAATGTAATAAAATTTAATACATATCTTTCTTTATAATTATTTACAAGGACCATCAAGTAGAGGGTTTAATGATGTAATATTATCACGTAATTAACAAAAACAAACAAAAAAACACACGCATAATAAAATAAAGAGAACAACCCAGCGGTAAAAATTGCAAGTGCTTCCATTTGCAGGCCTTATAGAAGACCTATTTACAAATTCTAAAAGATTCGAAACTCTAAATGCAATGCCTTCTCCCGGAATTCGTTATTCGTTATACCCACCACCAAAAATATGGGGGGGGGGGTATATTGGGCTTGTCATTCCATTTGTAACACATCGAAATAATGGTCGTAGAACCAAAAAGTATATATGTATGTATGTATATTCTGGGTTCTTATAAGATTCTAAAATGATTTTGTCGTGTCCGTCCGTCTGTTATTGGCACGATAGAGCTTCGAAAACACGATATAAAACAATGAAATTTGTTCAAACATTCTTTGATCCACCGAAATATTTTCTATTGCAAATGAGCAAAATCGGTTCAGTAGGAGCTGAGTTATAGATCAAAGTTTCAGACTACCTCAATATTTTTGGCTGTTTTCTTCAAATATAATGCAGATAATATCATGAAATTTTGCACACTTTATTTTTATTATACAAAGACAAGTCATGTTGAAAATGGTCGGAATCGGTGCTCGATTGCTTATAGCCCCCATACAAATGTCTTCCCGAAATATGGCTTTATGGTAAATAAATGTCTATAGAAAAGCCGTATCTAAACAAACTTCTGCAATAATAAGTTACATGCAAAGTGAAATCTTAAAACAATATTTTGTTTGCATCCGTCGATATTTTGAACATAGCCCCATACAAAGGCCATTTCCGAAAATCACTTAAATGAACATAAATCTTTGTTAAAACTGACTATCAAGTTGAAATTCGACAAGCATAATCAGAATATACATATAAATCGTCGTATTAAATTTCATGATGATCGGTCAACCACTATCAAGTTGGAATTCAACACAAATAGTAAATGATGATCAGATATTATTATATTATGGTATTTTTGACCGTAGCCCCCATATAAAGTCCACTTCTAGAAATCACTTAAATGCGCATAAAGCTCTTATTAGCATCAGCAGCAAGTTTAAATTCGACACAAATAGCTAATACATACATACATATATAAAAATCGTCCACATCAATATGATGATGATCGGTCCATATTTGACCGTTGATATCACTTGAATGCGCATAAATATCTTATAAAACGCCATAATAGGAGATTTGGTGATTCGGCACAGCCGAAAATAAACTATTACTTGTTTAAATTAAAAATTTAAATTAATTTTGGTTTAATTTAAAACCCTTTTTTATTTAAAACCCTTTCATTTACTTTTCTCAATGAAATTATAAATTTAGGAGACCTTAAACCAATTTTCTCCCGGTGTTGCGATATTGGAATAACTTGGAATTGAGAAGTTCAGCGTTTTATGTTTCAAATTACTCTGTTTACAAAATTTTTTTAATTCTTTGTACATAAAGAAGAAAAAATAAAAAAAGTTTTCAATTTTAAGAAAAAAGTTAATTTGGGGCAAAAATCGCTAAATTAAGCCTTGTATGAGGTATTACGAGTAGTTGGTAGACCTTTCTATTGCCCTTCTCAAGTAGGCCTTCTAGTAGGTCTTCTAGGAAATGAACCAGTAGCAAGTAGCCAAGTCCTTGACTAACAATGACATGCCATGTAAAATTGAAACGATTTGGCAATGCGGCTAAAAGTCCTTGTGACTACAAAATAAGGCCTTGAAAAGGCCACTACAGCATCTTTTAACTGCTGGTCAGAAAAAGAATTCAAATAAATTGTGTTTGTGTTGTGTCAATGTTTACAACGTCATCATTGTTATTACCAGGCCCACCACAGTCATCAAACTCGTTATTATTATAATGACTTTTTGTTATTTTTGTACTCCCCCAGGAGTTATTTTAAGGACATTAAAATATCATAAATTTATTTTAAGTGTGTACGAAATATTTTTTTGTAAGACAATTTCATATGTATAGCATCTGGGGATAATTTTTTGTAAGAAATTGTTCGATTGCTTCAAACGATCATTATTGGAATGAGCTTAAGGCTTAGGCGTGAGAAAAGCTTTTTTTTTTTGTCATTACTAAGTGCCCCTGAAGCAATTAATGGGGATACTTTTCAGAAAGACAGCTTAAAGAAAATACTAATATTATTCATTGAAATTGCAGGGGTTTATTTCCAGTTATACCCGTATAAACTGCTCATTTAAAATACTTAGTTCCAGCGATAGTTTATGGCATTTTTTTTTAATCTGAAAACTTAATTGTTTCTTTCATGGCAAACATTTAATACGAATGTTGTGCAGTTTGTCTGATTTAATTCAGTCGTCAAAAAGCAAACATAAAACATTTGCATGACAAAATACAATTGAAATAGAAAGATTTGCTGTTTAAAACATTTAACACAAATTTCCACAACAAACCTGTGTGAAATATTTTTTCCACATGAGTTTTTGCAGTACAACCAGAGCAAACAAACCACGAAATTCATCAAGTACATAATACATAGTAGGATGATAACGTTTCAAATTATTTTTAATTGTCAAATTTAATTCTATTTGAGAATTCAACTAGAATTTTCTGAAAGAACTTAAGGTGGATTCACCCATTTGTTCTTAACAAAAAATTTTTCCCGAAAAAATCGAACGATTTTTTTAAAAAAATCAAAGCTGTCATGGTTTTATTTCGCTTTGGGTTTTAAGTGTCAAAATACAAATATTAAATTATTTTAAAGTATTGTGTATTCCAAATCGCAAATATAAAATCAAAATGAATGAAAAAAGAAAGTTGCTTTTGCTGATGGCCATGGAAATGCATAAGGCATTGTTATTTGTATGACAATATGCAACCCATTGGCAACTCAATTAATATTTGTTAAGAAAAAATATAAAATTAAACCCATGGTGCAACTATACAAGGTGAGTGCAGTAGCCCAGCTGACTGACTTTGGTTGCAATTTACTTATGTCAAAAGTAATACTTTTTAAAGTATTTTTGACAGTATTTGTTGTCGATTTGCACTCACCTTATATAGTTGCACCATGATTAAACCAATTCAAGTTCGTAAAAAATATTTGCTCTCTCTCAAAAAGAGAGACGTCAAACTTCATATAAAAAAAAAAATTAATTTCAAAACATTTTCAAATGAATTTAAAAGAACTCAAACATGGTGTAACTATACAAGGTGAGTGCATATCGGTAACAAATACAATACAATACAAAAATAGCAGGCATTTTGTTTGTGTAAAATAATGTAATACTGCCAAAAACACTTGAAAAATTATTACTTTTGACAAAAGAAATTGTAAGCAAAGTCAGTCAGCTGTGCTGCTGCACTCACCTTGTATAACTACACCATGAATTCAAATGCTTTTTGTTTTAAATACAAAAAGAAATGGTATAGGAACATAAACAAATTTTCCAAAAATAAGTGATATCAACAGTAAGGAAAAAATAGATATTATTTGCTGCAGGGCTAAGGGCAACAATACAACTTGTAAATTGTAAATTCCGCAGAATACATTTCCCTATTCCCTGGCATGCCAAAACATTAAAAAAAAATCCCAGCAAAATCAAAACAAATGATACAGAAAAGTTGTTTTTTTTTTGCAAGCACTTTTTACTGAGTGATGGCCAACAGGAAAACTTGAGTTGACGTCAGCAAACCTACATTGTAAATAGTTAATGGAGCGAAAAAACTGCTATATTGCAGCAAGTGTGGGCTTATATTTTCACAGAGTAGTGTGCGTTTTTAAGAGTTAAGTGCCCCTGAAGCATGAACTGAAGCAAAATGTAATAGAATAATAATAGGGGCAGACTCCTGCCTAATCATTTAAAAGCATAAAGGAAATAAAAGAAAAGTGATTCAATTAAAATTAAACAACTTTTATTTTGTAACATTTGTACAGTATACGAGTACAGTGAGCATTAATATAAAGTAAGCACCTAATATATTTTTTAACAAAATACACTTTTTTTTATTTATTTTTTTTTTTATAAAGAGAAGTAACACTCAGGCAATTAATATGCCTATATATACTTGGGTTACTTTCTTTGGAAAGGGGTTAGGTTGAAGAAGTAAAGGTGGTGAAAGAAGAAAGCTTTTTATATAACAACTCTGCAATTGCGCATTATGTTTGTTTTTAGTGCAGAATTGCAGCGCCTCTGGTGGTGAGTAGGCGCATTAATTTTAAAGTTTGATTTTATAGCCTTTATGTAATTATTTTACTTTGGTGGCGTTTAAATGCTATAATACCACCAAAGGAGATCGCTTTGAGAAATATTAGTTATGATGGATAGAGAGAAAACTAATAATTATCAGAAACTGATTTGTTTTGAGTGGCAGCCGCTGGGAATCGAACCAGGGCTACAAATACCAACTCATGCTTAATGATCAAATATAAATATATACACCTAATTGTGTTTTTACGCGTTTCTAATTTAACACGGCTTGAAAATAAACAAATTTTAAATTTTTTGCAAAGCAAATTTCAAAAAGTTTGTGCTTATCTTTAATTATATATAAAATTAAATCAACTTGCATTTGAACGAAAGCGCTCTTTAAAATTAAGGTTTTTTACTGCCGATAAATTAATTCAGTCTCTAGAATTTCTTCTTATCGTCGAACAAAAATTCACATCTTAACATTTCGAAAGCTTGACTAGTTTTAACAATGGTATTTGCACAAGATTGTGAATTGCGCTAATATGAAATTATAAAACGATCGCTTACCTTGCAAATTATTGACAAACTTATAAAAAATTTGATTTGCAAAAATTGAATTTACAGTTTTTGTGGAACGAAGCAACATAATTATTTTCATAATCTTTGGAAACTATTCTTTCCAAAATTCAATTTAAACTTTGCATAAGAGAAGCAGAAATTGCAAAGAGTAAAAAAAATTCAAAAAGTTTGCAAATTACACTTATCAATTAAGCGTGTGAGTTCGTTCCAAAAATTTAAAAAATGAACTGATAGGTCTTTTACTACTTTAGAATGATAAATAGTTATACTGTTTATATTAATTCATATCCTTTTTAAAATTTTTTTTTTCATATCCTAAAATTGCAGTTCGTAGCAAAACTGCTTCGTTGCAATTAACAGTCATTGTCAAAGCTGTCTCCTAGCATATTTCGTAGCAGAACTCGTTGGTTGCCTGTTTGAAGTGAACCAAAGTACCAGTGTGTGGTGAAATTCCAAATAATTGTACATGTGCATTAATTTTTCCTTATATTACTGTAATTCGGCCGAAAATGGAATACAACTCTCATGTATGGGCCGGTGTTTCGAAGTCTATTTTGGAGTTAGTCGTACAGGAGAGGGCAAAGATTCATTGGAAAAATTGCAAAAGTGCAAAGTGAAAAGTTGATAAGTTGTTTTGTGGAATAGGGCCCAGGAAAATTTGTACAGGCCCAGCTAAAGCGTTTTAATTTGCCAGTGATGACCACTCTTTTATGCATTCTACGGTGTAGTAAGCAACCAGCTGCTGTGAATTGAACAAATCAGTAGTTACTATTCAATTAGTTTACAAACAATTTCCTTTATTTAATATTTACACAACACACACAGTACACAGAGAGGAAACACAAGCAAGGATATTTACAAAATTTTACTCACAATAGAATGTTTGTAGCTCCTGGCAATAAAAACTCAACTTTTAAATCCTTCATTACTCATCTAAAATGTTGCAAAAATAACTAGGAAAATTCAGACATTAAGTCAAAATATGTAATTTTTTTGGCCACAAATTCATTTTCCCCAAGAAATCCGTTTTTTTTTTCATACATATAATTTAATTTGCAATGAAATTTCCATTTCTTATTGAAAAATAAGAAAATAAACATCTCCTTTTCCATTTTATGACACTTGTTTCTTTTTTGGCCGTTTTTATACCCTTCACCACCATAAGTGGTGAACGAGGGTATATATAAGTTTGTCATTCCGTTTGTAACACTGAGAAATACTCATCTCAGACCCAACAAAGTATATATATTCTTGATCCTTACGAAATTCTAAGTCGATTGAGCTACATATGTCCGTCTGTCTGTCTGTCTGTGTAAAACACTCTCACGTCCACAAGACACAACCAAAATCTACAGAGTTTACAAAAACCTGTTTATAATTCTCCTAAACAGTTTGCTATTGAAAATCAGCAAAATCGGTTTTGCACAACCAGAGTTATGGACCAAAATATTTTTAAAGATTTTTCTTACAATTTTTTGAAATGTATTGCAGATATTGCCATGAAATTTTGTACACGTTGCTTTTATGATAAAAGAAGCAAGTGTGAGGGAAAAAGTAAGAATCGGTCCATAATTTCTCATAGCCCCCATACAAAAATCATCCCGAAATATGGCTTAATAATAAATAAATACCAGTAAAATTGGAATATTAATATAAAATTCGCCAAAAATAAGTGTCATGTAAAATGAAATCGCCAAACGAAATTTTGTTTTGTTCGATCCATATTTGACCATAGACCCCATATAAAGTCCACTTCCAAAATTTACTTAAATACGTATAAAACTTTTATAAATATAGTTACCAGGTTAATATTTGACATAAATAATCTTTATAGGTAAATAAATTGTTGTACTAAATTTTATAGTGGTCGGTCCATAATGGGTCATAGCTCCCATACAAGAAGTACATCTGAAAAAGACATTAATCCCTATATATATTGTATAAATATCGGTACCGACTCAAAACCTTGCACAGATCATTTACATATACACAAAAATCATCCCACAAAATTTTTTGAATTTCGGTCTATTTTTAACCGTATTCACCAGATAAAGCCCTCTTCCGAAAATCACTTTAATACTCATAAATCTCTGATAAATAAGGCTACCAATCTCGAAATTTTACACGGATCATTTACATACATGCCTAAATAAAACTCCTGGAGTTTGAGAATATCGGGCCATATTTGACAATGTCCCCCATATAAGGTCCAATTCCGAAATTCACGTTAATACTAATATATATCTTAAATATGCCGTTATTACGTTAAAATTCGAAGTGAAATATCCTCATATGCATGAAAATAAATGTTCCAAAATTTAAGACGAATGGCCCATAATTTGTCATAGCTGCCATATAAGAACCATTTCCGAAAAGCAAATAAACCCACAAAAATGTCTAATAAATATCGATATAGAACCAACTTTTATATAGATCAGTAATTTTATTCTAGAAATCATACTAATATCGGTTATACGGCAATTATGCTACTGGATTTTGTAGCTGTCAAGCAATAATTGGCAATAGCTCCCGAATTAAGTCGACTTCCGAGCATATTAAGCAACCATATAACTCTGGACACTAACCTTATTGAGATGAAATTCAACCAAAATAAACCTCTAATACGTAGAAACCACATCAGTGGATACTGGATTTAGAAGCTATCACTCCATAATTGGTCCATTTCTACTATGCTACCCACAAATCCCTTGTAAATAATATTATTGGGATTAAATTCAAATACAAAAGTTTCACCTTATATCTTAAACTTTTTTATACTGTTTCTTAATATGGAAAAATGTTTTTTTAATTTTATAAATTGTTAAATTACACTCAAGACTACTATGAAAATCAGACACCTCTAAATTACAGTAAGAATCGGTAATTAAATTATAAACGGTCGAAATTAGATAAAATTTCAAAATATTTAACATAAATTATGTTGGTCGTAAAATTGTCTTTCAAACAATATATAAAATAATAAATAAATTTGCACTAAAACTAAATAAAAAATACAGAATAAGAATATTCTAGTCCTATAACCAGTATAGTTTTTATATTTCTTAGTACGTTTAGGTGGAGGGTATTTAAGATTCGGCACAGCCGAATATAGCACTCGAACTTGTTTCCACTTTTATTATTTATTTATATATTTATTTATTTTCACTTTTATTATTTTTCACAATTCTTATTTTTACCATTTTAGTTTTTTGTTTACATTTTATTTTGACAGCTAGTTCAGATAAACTAGCGATAATTTGTTATCAAATTAGAGAAGACAGTAAAATATTCGTGTTTGTGTAGTAGTTTCAAACTGAAACAAGATGTTTCGCTCTCAAAATTTTGTATGGCGAAACAGGTTGAGTCAATCATGATTGGGGTGCGAATCACGAATGAGAGAGCGAAACAGAAATTTCAGTGAGCGTCTAAACATGGTGAAACAATATTTTTTTTTGTCGTTTTAAAATCCAATTCCAATAAGATCGTTTTTTATGACACCCCTGAAGAATAAAATTTTTGACTAAGACAGAATAGAAAACACAGAGCAAGATATTCTAGCCCTAAAACTAGTGTAGTTTTTCTATAATAAATAGATTATTGCGTTTAGCTAGAGGTTGTGCCGAATCTTATGCACTCTATTATGTTTTTTTTTTTTTTTTTTTTTTTTTGGAGTTTATCTTTCTTTCAATTTTTTTATTACGTGAACATGGCCTTTTTATAGCACAAGAGACTGCCAAGCACTTACATGTACGAGTACATACTCCCTACAAATGTCAGTTAAAAAAAACCGTAATAAAAATAATAATCCCTAAAAAAAACTCTTGCATATATTTTTAAGGCTTTAGCATATCCTTCTTTATTTGCTAAAGAAATGTGTAAGAGTGCGTAATACGAAAAATATCCTTCAGGTTTGTTATTTTTTTTTTCCTTTTAACATCATCAGACAATTTGATTTACTCGGCATTAGCATGACTTTCAATATTCAAGGCTTTGTGTGGCATTAACAACTTTTGAAATATGTATATGTACTTGTATATTCAACAAATGTTTTTTCTTGTGAAGTAAGTTTGTTTAAATCACATTTTAATATCTTTTACAATATGTTTGTATTTCAAAGAAAACTCAGTAGATCCGTACACAAAATACTTCAGATAAATTTATTGTAAGCAAAAGCTTTAAAGCGTTAAGCTATGTGTTGACGGTTGTCAGATCATATAATGTTGTCAGTTCTAGCAATGTACTGACATTGAAAATTTGTTAGCAAAAGGTAAATTGTCAATGCTTTTTCTTACAATGTTGGAAGACAAAAAGTTTAAGTTCACACGGTTGTTAGACATTTCCTGAACATTTTTCGGACAACGTTGTAAGATCTGATATTCATCTATATAAAGTTTTAGTTCTGTTTTTAGTTCAGTTTCTACTTCAGGTTTAAGTTCAGGTTAAAGTTCAAGTTCTGGTTAATTTTCAAGTTCAGTTTCGAGTTCAGTTTCTAGTTCAAGTTTTGCTTAAGTTTCAAGTTATTTTTATAGTTTATTAGCGAGTTCTGTTCCTGGTTCATTATCAAGTTAAATTTCTACTCCAGGTTTAAGTTCAGGTTCTGGTTAATTTTCAACTTCAGTTTCTAGTTCATTTTTAAGTTTAGTTTCGAGCTCAGGTTTTAGTTTAGGTTCTAGTTCTGCTTCTGTTTTAGTTTCTTGCTCAGTTCCTAACTTAGTTTCCTGTTTAGGCTCTAGTTCAGTTTCTAGTCTAGTTCTTTTTCTAGTTCAGTTTCGAATTCAGTTTCTAGTTCAGTGTCTGGTTCAGTTTCTACTACAGGTGTTGGTTACTAGTTTTCGAGTTCAGTTTGTAGCTCTAGTTTTAGTTCAGGTTCTAGTTCTACTTCCAGTTGAGTTTCTAGTTCAGTTCCTAAATTAGTTTCTAGCTAATTTTAAGAATTTAATGTTCAGTTTCTATTTCAAAACTATACTTGAGTGCAGCTTGATTTCGTTGCATTATATTATAATTTGTGTTCCTCTACAAAATTGCCTATACTTACAGTGGCTCACAGCTTATTTTATGCTATGGATTTTTGTTTCTCTTCAAAGCTCCATAAAAAGAAAATTAACAGAGACTTAAAAAAGAAATTGGTGTCATTTGAAAGCACAAATATAAGAATCTAAAAAACGTTTATTGCAAAAATGTACTTTTTAATATTTTAAAACTAAAAAACAAAAAAATGCTCGGTTTTTCAGGTCACTGCTTATTTTATGCAGTCAATTTCTAGTGTCTCTATAGCTCAATGCAGCATTGTTGGTTGTTGGTTTTTCGTTTTTCTTAAAAACAGCATCAAATAAAATAAAACTAAATATTTGTTGTGCCGTGTCCTAAATAAACGAAGTTTTTTAAAATAAATAAACGAGTTCAAAAATATTTTATTTAGTAGTTACGCCTTTTATGTCAAATATTTGCCAAGTGTGACCGTAACTAGAGAAATGTGTGAATTGGCTAAAAGCGTAAATAACTAAAAATAAACATATTTAGTGGACTTTTTTAGGCGTTAAAAAAAGTTCTTAAGAAGAAAATTAAGTACATGGTGACATTATACAAACCACAGATTTTAATTATTGAGAAAACAGCAGCAAAAAGCAATAAGGCCACTTAGGTGTTGATGTTTACTTTTAATGTTCCTCAACAATTTTCACGCCATTTTAAGCCACTGTATGTCAAACAGTAGTACAGTAGTACTAATTATGCTCAAGCCGACTCATTAATTTTGTGAATTTAACAATAATTGATTTTTCTCTTTCAACAAATCTAATTAAGCATTGTAAATTAATTGTAATTTTCAATATACTTTTTTTTAATAGTCTGTAAGGATTTAATCCATTGACTTAATAAATAAATAAAGAAATAAATAAATGGCTTTTTTTTTAGTTTAAATATTTTAAAATTTACATTTCTGCAATAAATGTTCTTTGACAACAATTTCTCTTTTGAATTGCTTGGAGTTTTCTTTTTATGGAGTTTTGTTTATGAAAAATGAGATTTGAAAGTGCGGTGGCTCACAGCTTATTTTATTTTAAAAACAAAACTCCATAAATTGAGTTTATATTTTGTTTTGTTTTCAAAACACCATAAACTATATAAAATAAGCTGTGAGCCACTGTACTTTCAAATCTCATTTTTCACAAAAAGTAAATTTAGTTTTCTTTCCACTCTAAACTAACAGCCTGCTTGTATATTGTAATGAGCAAACAGTAGTTGTAATATTTTTATAATTCCTAAAATTGTTGCCTTCAAGAAGTAATCAAGTTGTCTTTAAATATTTTTAGTATATAAACTTTTACTTTTGATTAAATCTACAGTAGGTTTAATGATCTTTCCACTCAGTAATTTACATATTGTCTTGCCTTTAATCAATTGTCTGAAATTACAGAATATTTGCATGTAAATTAGCGCAACTGTAACTAAATATGACAATTTTACTTGACACACACAGAGACTAAAATATAGTTGTGCATGTTTACCACAAGTATTTCAAAATTTTTAAATAATTTTTTTTTTTTAATATTATGGTGACTATTATTATTTATATGATTTCTGCAATCATGATATGGTTAAGTTACCATTCACATGATTATAACAATCATATATATGATTATAGCAGTTATATAATGTTTATGGTGATCAGTTTTATAATGAAAGTTTATGCCATATTATGTTTTTCTCTATCATAATCAAAAAGCAGCAAATTATGATAAATGGATTAAAAATGATTGCCATAAATATATCATATATATGATTGCAGTAATCATCTGAATCGTAAGTTAGCCATATTATGGTTAACGCAATCATATAAATAATTACAGTGACCATAATATAGTTGAAAAACTTGTAAAAGTGTTGGTATTGTTGTGCTAAACATGTACAACTATATTTTTTTCTCTGTGTGCCGGCAAATAATGTTTATGGTGATCAGTTTTATAATGAAAGTTTATGCCATATTATGTTTTTCTCTATCATAATCAAAAAGCTACAAATTATGATAAATGGATTAAAAATGATTGCCATAAATATATCATATATATGATTGTAGTAATCATCTGAACCGTAACTTAACCATATTATGGTTAACGCAATCATATAAATAATTACAGTGACCATAATATAGGTGAAAAACTTGTAAAAGTGTTTTCATTGTTGTGCTAAACATGTACAACTATATTTTTTTCTCTGTGTGCCGGCAATTGTTTTAAAAAAAATATCAATGTATAGGTAGGTAGTTTTATACTCATGACTCTCTTGTAGTTAAAAAAAATGGCAATACTTTTTGTATATGTAGTGGCTTAAATTACTTGACATTTTTATGCCTTTCTTGCCTACTTATAATACGGCCTTGTTGTTAAACTTTTCATTTCATTTCAGCTAAACACTTGATTACAATTAGAAATCTTTATCGTTCTGTTGTAAACTTAAAATGCAGACAAATAAAGGCAGGCTTAGCTAAACAGGCCAGCATAAATATAAGATGGCATAAGTGTTATAAAGTGGAATATAATTGCATAGAATTTACATAAAGTTTTTTTTGTACAAATAAAACATTTGCAAATTTATGTTGCTTATTGTCTGCGTATTTACAAAAAGCCAAAAGTTGTTTGTTTTTATTAACTATGCCTCATTATGAAGCATAGTTTTTACTCATTTAATTTGAATTATTAGACATTAAATCTCATATAACTACATAAACAGTAACGGCCAATGCTAGAGATATTTATTACTCTAGATATATTTTTTGGAATGTTTAGTTTTTTTAGCAGGCCTTTTAATTACTTGCAATTAAATACAAGCTCTTGTGCATCAACATTCCCAAAAAATTTCAGCAACAATAGCAGCAGCATACCCGTACTATTGAAATTTTTAACATAAATTTAGTGGCATAAAGTTGCTACAAATCGTAATAATTAAGTAACAAATTATGTGGGCGGCCATGAGACACAGAGACTTGTTTGGTACACAGAAAAAAATAAAAATGAGTTTCAATTAAAATATTTGTGGAATCAATTAAAAATTTAATTGAAATCGGAGCTGCAAACCAAATGATAGTATCAATTAAAAAAAAATTTGATATTTAATTGAAAATATCAGAAAAATCAGAAAAAGTAATTGAATCAATTAAAATTTTAATTGAAAATTATTTTAAAATCAATTAAAGGTTTAATTGAAAACATGATTTTTTTTCTGTGTAGTTGGATTATTATAAACCAACCAAATGATAAGATGTTCAAGTTGTATGAAACTTTTCTTCCTAAACAGATTTATTTTAATACATATGTAAAACATATAAATAAAACCTTATTAAACACAGAAAAAATTATTGCCCGACAAATTTTAATTAAACTTTTAATTGAGTCTTAATTGATTTTTAATTAAACTTTTAATCATGTCAATTAAATTTTTAATTGAAAAACAAATTTCAATTAAATATTATAATATTTTTTTTAAATTAAAACTACTTTTAATTAAATTTTTACAAAATATTTTAATTGATACTACAAATTCCTTCATCGGTCCACTTTCAATTAAATGTTTATTTAACTATACGAATATTTTAATTGAAAATCAATTTTAATTTTTTAATTTAGTTTAAACTAAATCAGGAAAGACACACATACAATTTTCTTTAACTAAAAGCCTTGTGTTAGATAATTTATGTTGTGAAATCTTTAAATTACATTAAATTTGTATTTTAGTACATATGTTTTTTAAACAACTAACGACATACACTCCGGTTCATTTATTTATAGGCATTAAAAAATCCATATTCAGCAGTAGATATATATCTTTTGCAATTGTTAACCGATTGTAGTATATTTTTTTTTCTAGGCCCAGCACTCAGGGGACGACCCCTACTTATGCAATGCATTGTGTTGTAGCTAGGAAAATAGGTTATGGTAGGGAGTATATGATAGAGAGTAGTGTTTGTGAACATTTGACTTTAATTTTCCTATATTGAAAGTGGCAGGGAACACTTCTGCTGATAGTTTATTTCACATACGGACAGTACTGATAAAGAATGAATTTTCCCTGTAGTGTGTTGTGCGATCAACTGTCCAAGCGATCACAAATGGGTGAGACCTGACCGAAGAATGTGTATTACTTAAAAAACTACGTGTTTCAGGAACAAGTTCCCTGATTTCAGCAGAACACATTCCAATATAGTATCGATAGAACAGTGAAACACAACCCACATTGCGACGATGCTTTAATGAATCAATAGAGTTGGATACCCTACTGTCATCGATAAGCATCTTCGCCCTCTCCTGTACGCGGTCTAGTAACTCCAAAATAGACCAAGAAGCACCGGCTCATACATGAGAGTTGTATTCCATTTTCGGTCGAATATAGGTAGTGTAAATAGTAAAAAGATCAGATGGAGTGAAGTATTAAAACACCAGAATCACTTTTTGAGTCGATTTAACGATGTCCGTCCGTCCATCCGTCTGTCTGCCTGGCTGGCTGTCCATGTAAAGCTTTTTCGCAGAGTACAGGCCGCAATTTTGAAGATATTTCGATAAAATTTGGTACATGATATTTTTTCGGCCCAAGCATGGATGGGATTGCAACTGGTGGAAATCGGTCCATTATTTCACCTGGCCCCCATAAAAAAGTCCTCCCGAAATTGGGGTTTACCGATCACAAATGTTTGAATTATGAAAGGAACCAAACAAATTTCATCACAAATGAGTGGTAAATGAAGCCAAATCACATCAACAAATTTTGTGCATATGGGTCCATAATTACTCGTAGCTCCCATATAAGGCCCACTTTCGAAAATCACTTTAACGGCATAACTCTGTCAAAAATGTTGGTATCCAAATAATATTGAAACAAAATGGCTAATTTAAATACAATAAACGGTATTATGTATTCGCCAAAAAATCCAATATGAAGAATTTTTATTTATCGCGATATTGAGGTTTTAATAGACATCCGATTTGGCAAAAACTTTAAACTCTATTTTCTCAAAACCCACAAAAAATTATACGCTATCGTTATATTGAGGGGACGAATTGATATAATTTTGTGTCGGAAAATTTTCAATAATAATTATGTGATGGAAGGTAACAGTGTTTTAGTCAGACGTTTCTCTGAATATAATTTCAAATGAAAGTAGTGCATAAAAAACACTATTTTTTAAATTTCAAATTCAAATAAAATAGTGTATAATGATTGATCACATCTACTATAATAAATAAAATAGCCTAAGTGATATCGTGGCACTTTGAGTTCCATTTATTTGCAATGAAAGCAGTTTTAAATTAATGAAAAATCATCTGCTAGCAGCCTGATTATTCCAGCAAATACTTAAATGATCACAACTTAAAAACATCAATTATTTTCTAAAGTATTAATGTTTTGCCAGATGTCTAATAAAACAAAAGTTTTGAACTTATACACTATTGTTTTATTAAGGGGACGATATGTAGGTGGGCAACAAAATAAGAGTTCTTAAAATATTTATTCAATTCATTCAATTTCTATATAAGTAATTTTGATTTTTGCCATATGAAAAGTATTGCTAATATTCCTGTCTATATTTCCTTGAAAATCTTGTATTTAAATATTGCCCTTTTTTTGATCCTCACATTAATGCTGTTTAACCCATTTATCGCCGCTGTACTCAATTGAGTACACTCAAACATAAAGCGAAAACTTTAAAATTTTGAACGTTTTGTGTTTTTTTTATGTTTTTAGTTTAAAAGAAACGTGTAAACTAATAAAAAAAATCTGTCTTTATAAATATCAACTGCCACAAAATGGAGTTTTAAACTAATAAAAAAATTTAAGTGCTGAAATAAGTACCAAGAGAGTATTTGTACTGGTCTTACGATGAAGGTGTTGGAACAGAAATGATATCAAAATCAATGTCTAGAAAACGATATCGAGATATAAAAAAGAAACTTCATCTTGTGAAAAATGACGAAACTGCCACTACCAGGAACAAAATGTTTAAAATTCGGCCATAAGCAGATGTTGTAATGAAAAAGTTGCAACTTTTATTCCGACGTTCCAGTGCAAGGTACTACTTACGCCAAAACATGCCAAATAAAGCTCGACTTTCATCGTCATGGATCCCAGGATTACCTCAAGATGGTATATAGGTTACTAACCCGAATAGTTAGAAACACAATTAAGATGTGATGAGTTCGATGGCAATGCAAGAAATGTTTAAAAACATTATGTATTGATAAAAATTGCTTTAAAAATTTTCACATATAAACCGCCGCTTTAGTCAGTTCAATACACCCACCCTACTCCACCCACTTATAATTTTTCTTAAATTTTTTATACTTTTATGTTAATTGTATGTACAATGGATAAAACAAAATTAACTTTAATTGTCACTACTGGTTTTATTTTGGCGGTTAATGGGTTAAGAAGAAATCATTTCAAAGAAAAAGCTTTAATAAAAGGAGATTTAAATAAACTATTTAAAATTGCATCATTACTTTATATGAATAACATATCTACATACATGCATACGTATACTTAATATTGAATTAATTATCACGTATACGCCACATCTTACATTATCTAAACTCAATTTTTGCCTTTAGAAATTCATTTGTAATTAAAAATTCCTTTTATTTACTAGCAATATTTTGCGGTTTCTAACTTAAACAAATATACGTATCAATAATATTAAGCTTAATAATATTTCTATGAATAAACGAATGCCATTTGTTTTTAGTTCCATAAATACTTATGTATTACTAATTCCATATCATTACATTATTTAGCAATCCATCAGCAGCTTTAAGTATTTGCAATATTCGCTTCAACTATTATAGATATTTATTTTAGTTGTATGTCTATTAAGTTAATATCTTTTTGGTATTATGATTATTAGTTTGGTTGCTTTATTTAATACTAACAAATTTTATTTGTACAACTAACAATGAAATACTTCTTCTATTGTAGGCCGAATAGAAAATTCTTTACACCAAGGCCTTTAGACAAATTAAAGAAATCATAGAACTTTACAACTTAATCACACTCAGCTGCTCCGAATTTCTAGGTATTTTGTTTAACACTCAACAGCAGCAGTCATCAGTGTCTAATATCTTGATTTATTTATTTAACAACTGACCAAAAGTTTTATACCAAAAACCAAACAAACAATAAAAACCTATTTTCAAGGTCATATTAAACTGTCAGTCATTCAGTCAATCTCTTTTATCTGTTTGTCCGTCTGTCTATAATTCTTACTGCCATTTGTTTCTTTATTTCACACTATTTTTTTTTTCTTTATTTCTAATACAAAATTTATGGTTTTTCTCTGGTAATTTTGTTTGCTTTGATGGAACTCGTAATCACTCTTGCCTGGACAGCCATGAATGGTATCTGTGTGTGTGTGTGTGTATGTGTGTGTGTGTGTGTGTATGTGTGTGTGTGTGTATATATATTATTATTTGTGTATACACGTTTCACGAATGAGTTTCGCATTAATGTAATTTAATGGTCTTTAACTTAATCAACTGATAATGCCTTTCAACTCCTCTATATTTAAGCCACTAGTCTACACACACTATTCTGTCTAGGAGATGGCATAAAATTTGATGGCTTTTGCGTATTTACGATAGATAAAGAAATGTTACAATACAGGAATAAATGACAAATTAGATGGATGTAGTTATAGAGTGATTAATTTAGAGGTATTTCTTTCATAGATCTTGCCTGTTTGGTGTCATAATATCCACTTATTTTTATACAGTATTGCTTGAATGTCTATTTCCAAAAAAAAAATTTTTTTATTTTGAGTGAATATATAAAACTCCAGAACAAAAAGGACTAAAATCGGTGATCACTTTTATTTTTTTTATTTCAAAAAATTCTTCTATATTTGGCGAGAATATAAAAGTCGATTTTGCTCGGTAAAGTACTAAAATCGCTAATCTTTTTTATTTTCAAATATACTTCTACTTTGAGTGAATATATGTATGAAGATCATTTTTCTCAGTAATTAGAGGCCATCGAGCCAAAAGGATAAAAATTCTTCGATTTTGAATGAAAATTTACGTACGAAAAAAGGAAAATTAAGAAAATATTCTTCTATTTTGAGGGAAATAAAGAGAGACCTTAAGGTCTAATTGACAAAAATCTGCTACTATGTTTATTTCCAAAAATTCTTCTATTTTGAGCGCAAAAGTAATCCTCCTATCAGAAAATGCAATAAATTTTGCGATTGGCCCCTAATGTCAGTTCTGTTTTGACATTTGTGTAGTAAACACTAAACAATAAACAATGTTATGCTACACTGCTCCAGAACGCGGAATATTGCTGACTATTTATTTGACCAATAATCGGTCGGTGACTTTGGCACAACGTGAATTTCGTCGCAGATTTCCTGGCCGTAAAACGCCTACTGCGTGAAACACTGCGACGTTTAGCCGCTCGCCTCAAAGAGACTGGCACAACACCAGCTGCTGCCAGGCGTAGCCGTTCTGCAGAGAATATTGCTGCTGTAGCCGAGGATGTCATGGAAGCGCCGTCGACAGCGACCAGTCTTTACAGCGAATTTTGGTACAAGATTTGAAGATGTTTCCGTACAAAGGCCAGACGGTGCATCAGCTGTTAGCTGCTGACCGCCAATCGCATCTAATATACGCTCAAGCCATCCTTAATCACCACCAAGAGGAAGATGATTTTTCATCAAAAACAATCATGAGTGATGAGGCCCATTCCCATCTTATCGGGTACGTAAATAAGCAAAATTTACGCTTCTGTGGCACTGAAAATCCACGTGTAACCCCCGAAGAGCCATTACACCCGCTCAAAGTCACTGTATGGCGTGCTGTTTTCGCTGGAGGAGTCATCGGACCTTTTTTTCTTCGAAAACGTCGCGGGCCAAACGGTTACTGTGGATGGTGAACGCTACAGAGCAATTATCAACGAGTTCTCCCGTTTTGGCGATTTGCACTGGCCAGCAAGATGGCTTGATTTGACCGCTCCAGATTTCTTTTTGTGGGGCTTTTTGAAGTCGCGGGTTTATGTCAACAAGCCTCAGACTCTTGCAGCTCTAAAAGACAATATCTGTCAAGAATGTGAGGACCTATCGCCGGAAGTTTTGGCCAAAGTGATGGAAAATGCCATAAAAAGGGCTCAAATGGCAATCAACTGTGGCGGCAACCATTTACATGACATCATATTCTCGACTTGATGTAAAAAAAAATTAAAAGACCAAATAAAAATAATCCACAAGAAGAATCAAAGTTTTTCATTTTTTTTTTAATTACAGCCAAAAAACATCGGAAGTTTAGTTTTGCGCCATTTTTCTTAGTAATTGAAGACCGTAGGACCAAAAAGACAAAAATTGGTAATCAATTAATTTTTGTGCTTTGAGCAAAAATATAAAAGTCAATTTTTCTCGGTAAATCGAGGCCGTACGGTCAAAAAAAATTTATCTCATTAATCATTTCTATTTCCAAACATTCTTCTATTTTTAGTGAATATATGAAATCAATTTTTCTCAGTAAATTAAAGCCGTAAACCCAAAAGGTGAAAAATTTTTAATTTTGAGTGGAAATATAAAAATGTATTGTGCTCGATAAATAGAGGCCGTAGGGCCAAAAGAACAAAATTCGGTGTTTACTTTTATTTTTAAAAATTCTTCTATTTTGAGTGGAAATATAAAAGTTAATTTTTCTCTGTAAATGGTGACCGTACGAACTAAAATCGGTGATCATTTTTAGTTCCAAACATTCTTTTATATTGAGTAAATATATGTAAAGATCAGTTTTCTCAGTAATTAGAGGCCACAGGGCCAAAAGGACAAAAATTGTTAATCATTTTGTTTCAAAATATTCTTCTATTTTTAGTGGAAATGTTAATTTTTTTCTCGGTATTTAGAGGCCTTAAGGTGGTTTCACCCATTTGTTCCGAACAAAAATTTTGTCCGGAGAAAAATTTTTTTACTGAGAGTTTTTTACTGCACACTTCGCCTCAGTCGATTTTTCTGGAAAATCAAAGCCGCCATATGTAAATAAAATCTATTATCGCGGAGATCGCGAGTGGAAAACAGCTGTTATTTTTGCCGCTTATACTTTTTGTAGGTGCGCGGCATATTTAAAGCGGCAAATGTCAAAAAATTTTATTGATTTGGTTTTGACATAAATAAATTTCTAAATAAAGGTAAATGTAAAAACAATTTTTTGCATTCTTAACTAAACTCATATGTCACATATTATATAAACGGCAAAGGTCAACAATATTATACTTTGCGCGTGGCCGCTTCGCCAGATTAAGTAAATTGTGATACTACAAAATTTTTGTAGTAATAATTTTGTAAGGAAACAAAAAAAAAATATTCACTGGTAATAATGTTGCCGCCTGGGGACGCATGCCGCTGTAATTGACCTTCCACTATAGTTTTACAAGTGCGGCCATTGATTTATTTTGCTTTCGTTTTTAAGTGTCAAAAAACAAATAAAATGTTGTGTTTATTTTTCAAAAACAATTTACAAAATTTTTAATGAATAAATGAAATGAATAATTTCAGTTCCCAAATACCACAGATGGAAATATGTATAACCTATTGACCACTATGTTAATTTTTGTCCAGACAAACTATAAAATTCAACCAATTCAAGCTGAGAGCTATTCGTAAAAATATTTTCTCTCTCTCACAAAGAGAAACGCCAAACTTCATATAAAAAAAAAAACTTTGTCCTAACAAATATTTGGTGCAGAACGAATGGGTAAATTTTAGGCCTTTAGGCTTTTAGGCCCAATAGACAAAATTCGGTTACCATTATTTATTTTTCAAAAAATTCTTCAATTTTAAGTGAATATATAAATAAAGGCCAGAGGTATAATGACCATAATATGCTTAAGTTACGATTCAGATGATTACTACAATCATATATACGATTGTAGTAACTATGTCTATATTTGTGGTAATCATGTTTATGATGAATCTATTTATCATAATAATCTTGCTCTTTTATTATAACACAATATGGTATAATTTTTCTGCATAAAACTGATTACCATAAACATTAAATAATTTCTATAATCATATATATGATTGTTATAATCATATATATGATTGCTATAATCATGTGAATGGTAAATTACCTATATCCTATTTGCAGAAATCATATAAATATATGATGCACAACTATATTTTTTATCTGCGTCTTAATAACAATTTACAATCTACTACTCTTTAGTTGATAGATATACAAGGTGGCGCAATAGTAATCCTCCTATCAGAAAATGCTATAAATTTTGCGCAACTTGATGAATTGGGATTGGAAAACATGTGGTTCCAACAGGACGGTGCAACCGCCACAACCGATATGCTGAAGGATGTATTTCCCGAGCGCCTAATCTCCCGTTTTGGCGACTTGCACTGGCCAGCAAGATCGGCTGATTGTTAGTTTACTTTTGCGCCACCTTGTAGAAAGTTTTTGTACGGCTTTTGAAACTCAAGAAAAGTAACAATTTGACGATAATCATTTTCATGATTAACAGAAATTTTTTACACCTCTTGAATGGATCCACAAAAAACGAATTTTCACCAACTAACGAAATTATATCATTTACCAAATAAATTTTTGCTGGAGTTTGGCTCTTTCAAGTAAATTATTTTAAATGATATTAATAAAAATTAAAAAAAAAAACAAACTCTAAATGAATCACCTTACATTACATGTTTCATGTTTATTTGTTTTAGTTCATTTTGTTCATTTCTTTAACAACTTGATGTATGATACTCTTAAGATTGAAAGCCAGATGCAGGAACATTAATCAAGTTTTGAAAATAATTTATACTCGTGTAAATTTGATAAAATTTAAGGAAATAATTTTACCAACTTGTAAAACATGAGGGTTTACAATTTTTCTAAGATTTATAAAAACAAAAAGGTCAATAAGAAGGCAATACTGAGTGTTATGCATGGTTGCTAATTGCATAGAAATGAGAAATTGTAAAGTCCTTCTCAAATGTTGTTTAAATCTTTAAATTTGAGAAGGAGGAGGAATCCTTACACGTAGAAAAAAAATATAGTTGTGCATGTTTACCTGCAAGTATTTCAACATTTGTAAATATTTCGTTAAAATATTACGGTCACTGTAGTCATAATATGATTATAGTAATAATATAATATTTGTAGTGATCAGTTTTATGATGAAAGTTTATACTGTATTATGTTGTTCTCTATCATAATCAGAGAGCAACATATTATGATAAATGAATTCAACATAAAAACATGATTGCCATAAATATATACATAATTACTACAATCGTGTATATGATTGTAGTAAACATCTGAATCGCAACTTAATCATATTATGGTTACCGCAATCATATAAATAATTACAGAGATCAAAACGTGGTTAAAAAGCTTGTAAAAATTTTGATATTGTTGTGGTAAACATGTACAACTATATTTTTTTCTCTGTGTATATGTATAGGATATAATATAGGATGGAGAAAATTAATGTTCCGAATGTTAATTTCTCTTCGAAGGATTTGTCACCAATCAATAATGCATTTTGTAAATTATTACAAAATTATCTTGATTTTATTTGAGTATTTTTGTAAAAAAACTGGAGGTAGATCCTATGAGTGCAAAGGCCTTTATATTTATATATGTATAGTATTTTTTTTTATATCGGCCCAATCATGATAAAAAATTCCGTGGTAGTTTTTCCCCTTTTTATTTTTTTAACATTGAATTTGAATAGGAAAGAATTTTTATTCATGATTTCGATGTACATTTTTTTCTATTATCATCAATTAGAAACATTAAAATTTTATTTCAACAAATATAAACTTATTGAGTGGTATCATTGACTCCGCACGGAAAGGAAAACTAAGCGGAAAGAAATATCGATCGATATGTAAAATGTAACTATTCATTCCTGCGGCATGCCGCAATGCTGTCTGTGTAGGAGATAATACCGCAAAAAAGCAAAAATACCGCAGCAACGGAATGAATAATTTCAAATTATGCTTCCGCACAAATTTTTTTCCTTACTCGCGGAACGTTAATATAACGAAGCCCCTTATATTAAAGAACAACCAAACCAAACGTTTAAATTTTAAAAAGAAACACAGTGGCTCACAGCGTATTTTATGCAGTGCAGTTTTTTGTTTTCAAATCTCCATAAAATGAAACCTAACAAAAACTTGAAAAAGAAATTGGTGGCATTTCAAAGAAAAAAAATGTTATAGTCTAAAGACACACTTGGCAAATATTTGACGAAAAAGACGTAACCACTAAATTAAATTTGTTATAATTCTTGTGTTTATCTGGTAAACTTTTTTGGTTTTATATTATTTGAAGATGTTTTCTCTTACAAAACATTTGTAAGGTTAAACATGGTCAAACAGATTTTTGCTGCAAATAGTGATTACGCCTTTTTGAGACAAAAAATGTAGATTTTATAAAAAAAAAATGCTCGTTTTTTCACGTCACAGCTTATATTATGCAGGCAAGTATGGGTTTCGAAAACTAGAAATTAAAACTGGCAATTACAGGTTTTAATATTTGGTGTAATAGCCTTTATTATCTTCAACAGATTTGGCATAGATGCAATCCGTTTTTGTGATAATACAGTAGGGCAATTCATACTCTTGTGCAAATGATATTGCATCATTGCATTTGCAAAAAGCTTTAGCATATTTTTGCTTTTGCTGTATATTTTATTAGTGTAGAGCAAACACATGCTAAACCTTTTTGCAAATGCAATGATGCAATACCATTTGCACAATATTGTGAATTGCAATTTTTTTTTTTTAATATTTCCTGCAATAATATTAAGCAATTGATTGTTTGTTTTATAATTTAACTGTAGCATATATTTTCTTTTTCGCCAAAAACCATTAGTACTTGTATATTGTTTGAGAGTTAAATTAAAACATGTTACAGACCTTTTTTATCCGTATTGATGGCATAAACTAACAAACAAATATTTTTAAAATCGTAAAGCAAAAAATTCATTTAACATTTTCCGTTTCTCTATAAAAACCAATTGTGTTTTTTGTATTTGCCAATTAATAAATTAATGCTATTTTTAACGTTAAAAAAAAAACTTAAATTTGTTGCAGTCAAAAAAACTACAAATAATTGATTTAAGTTGATGTTTTACACAAAAACCCCTTTGAAAATTAATGAATTAAATTTGTAATAAAATAAACAATGTGACTTGTGGCTTTGACGTTGTATTTAAATATGTATTGTTTATTTTATTTAGATGCTTTAAATTTTATTATTCTTTAATTAGGAAATAAAAAAATTTTATTTAAAACTGAAATTTAGCAAAAATTTCGCTACTTTACCATTAAAGTGTAAAATTGTGCAAGAAAACACAAATGTAACCTGTAGTTTTGCTACGATGCAGGAGATAAAAGAAAAATCGAAGCAGGAGCTGTTGGCGATACCAAAAAGTTGGCGTTTCAGAAGTGTTGCGACGATTGGAAAAAAAACGCTGGCAAAAGTGTACTAAATCTGAGGGGGATTACTTTGAAGGGGACAAGCTAGTTATTGATGAATAAGTAAATACTTTTTGAAAAAATTGAAAATAACAGTTATTTTTTGATCAGACCTCGTGTGTATAACATTAAGGAATGTGCATCTAGTAGGCCACAAAATATATTAATTATTGATTCTTATTAGATGTTAGTGTTTCTGTCTGTGTAAATCAGGTTAACATCTTAAATATCCAAACGAAATTAATGAGATTCATATTAAAATATTAAAGAATGTTGTAGGCAGTTTGGTATTAAAAATCACTTAAATTGGTTGAACAACCAAGATGTTATGAAGCAATAATTAAGTAATTTGATTTTCAATTGTGTTACATTTGCTGTGTTGGTTTTTGTAGGAATGACTCTTTGCTCTTTGTTTTTTTTTTCTGTGTTAAAACTTATGTTTTGAAACTGCCATGAATTCCATATTCATTCATTGTGAAAGTTGTTTGTATAATTTCTAATTTATGTGCAAAGTATCTTTGTTTCGGCTCAACCTTTTAACTTAGCCCATATTATCCTATCGCCCTATTTAAAATGCGCTAGTATTTGCCATCCAATGAGCTACTCTTCTTGTATAAATTGTTATTTAAAATTGTTTACTTTCTGTCTGACGACAAGTTTGCAAAAGTAAGACCACTCTGGGACAAAATGACTGAACGATGGCTTAAGTATTTCCCCGTTTGAAAATATCTATCCATAGATGAGTCAATGATGCCTTATTTGGGAAAACACGTAGCTAAGCAACATATCCACGGAAAACCAATTCGTTTTGGATGTAAAATGTGATCACTTTGTACATGCTAAGATTATTTTATATATGGCGAGCCATATCTAGGGGCTAAAACGTGAAACACAAACCCAGCTTTAGGTGTCTGAGGTTCGGTTGTGACAAATCTAATTTCTAAACTTTCAAACGGAGCACGTTATAGCTTTTTCGTGCATAACGTTTTCATTTTTTTTTTGGACAAACCCCATGGGAACCCACTGCTTCATTTAAGGTGCGCTTCCAAAAAACAGCTGAGTATAAAAAAAAATGTTTTTTTTCTTTTTCTCCTGTTTTGATGTGACTTTTTTATAACTTTTTGAAAAAAAAAACAAAATGTCGTTTTTTTAATGTCTTGGGATAATATGGGTTATCCTTCTAGCGGAAATTACAAGCTTTCCAATTTTATGCCAGCCAATTTGCCATTTACATAAAATAATAGTGCAATTCACAATCTTGTGCAAATGATATTGCATTATTGCATTTGCAAAAAGCTTTAGCATATTTTTGCTCTTGCTGTATATTTTGTTAGTGTAGAGCAAACAACACATGCTAAACCTTTTTGCAAATGCAATGATGCAATACCATTTGCACAAGTTTGTGAATTGCGCTAATATTTACTGGCAGTAATTTTTGCCCTCTAAATATTCATTAACAAATTTTTTGTTAATTGTAATTAATAATAAACCATAACAAACAGAATCGAAATGCTGCTGCAAATTTGTTGTGAAATAAAATTTAAATTTTTGCTTGAATTACATGGAAATTTTATTATTGCAAAACACTGATAATAAAGAAACAAATCAAATTTCGTAAAGCATTTGTTTATTAAAGGCGAATAGCAATAACTTGCTTTACAACTTATGCCAAAAATTTATATTTAGAATAATGTTTTGCCTGTTATCATGTGTAAGAAACCACATCACTTAAATATCACTTCATAAAATTGCTGACATCAGTTGTGTTTATCATTTTAAAGTGTAACGCCATATAATACCTAAATAGCATTTAAAATGTAAATTTCTCATAGCATGTTACACATGTTCCCCACAGGTAAAATTTTTTTTAAATTATGTTAAAGTTATGTAATGTTCGGCTAAGCCGAATATTCTAACTTGTTTTTCAAATAAATTTATATACACTGTCGGACAAAATAGAGTGCGGTTTCATATATTTCCAGTTTTTTGTTGAAAATATGTATTTATAATTTTCTACTAATTATAAATTATACTTTTATGTTTAATTCAGTAACTATTTTATCAAACATTCATGTACTTCTTTGCAAAGTCTACACGTTTTTTTTATATTTGCAGCTCCTTGAAGAGACTTTTTCTTAGCAACGTTCTTTTTTACATCGCTTTCGTTAAGACTTCTGTGGGCAGTTCGAGTTGAAATATATAATTGTAGTTCCTCCTTTATTTCTCTGTCTGGCTGTCGTAAAAGAATTTATTTTTGCTAGAATTGCAATATGATCATCGTCTAGTTTCGTGGTCTTACTTTTTCTGCCACATAAGTTCTTTTTGTTTGACTTTCTTATTTTATGCAAAGCAATTATTTTTCTGACCTCAGAATCCGATATCTTATACTTACAATTCATTCCATTTTCCCGATCTAGTACCAACAAATCTTTTTCCTTTTTGTTTAAAGTCCTCATTTCATTTTACAAGTAACTGAACTATACCTAGACCTGAAATAAAACTGAAATATAAACACAACCAGAATCTCAACTAGAGACTGACTCCACTGGAAAATGAACTAAAAGCTAAACTGGAAATTGAAAAAGAAACTCAACTGGGAACTGAACTAGAAAGTCAACTTGAACTCAACTGGAATCTCAACTAGAAACAAAACTGGAAACTCAACTGGTAAATTAACTAAAGGCTAAACTAGAAACTGAATACGAAATTGGAATAGAATCTAAACTGGGAACTGAACTAGAAAGTCAAATGGAACTCAATTGGAATCTCAACTAGAAATTGAACTGTAAACAAAACTGGAAACTCTACTGGAAAATTAACTAAAAGCTGAACTAGAAACTAAACTGGAAATAAAACTGGAAACTCTACTGGAAAATGAACTAAAACCTTAACTAGAAGTCAACTGGAATCTCAACTAGAACTGAACTGTGAACTGAACTGGAATATTAACTAAAAGCTAAACCAGAAACTGAACTAGAAATTGGAATAGAGACTCAACTGGGAACTGATATATTCCAGAGGCATAAAAACCCGCACACATACATTAAAAAGCCGATGCACCCAAAACGAGTCACTGTTTGGTGCGGACTTTTGGTCCAGAGGCATAATTTTTTCGAAAATGAGCCAGGAGTGGCCGTTACAGTCAATGGCGATCGTTATCGTTATCGATCATATTGAACGAATTTTTGTTCACAAAAATTGAAGAGCAGGATATTGGCAACATTTGGTTTCAACAGGACGGCGCTATATGCCACACAGCCAAAGCTACACTCGATGTTTGGCGCCCTGTTTTTGAAGATCGCATTGTCAGCCGCAGAGCTGATGTGGCCGTCTGGCCACATTGGAGCTGCGATTTGACACCGTTGGACTATTATTTGTGGGGTGCCGTCAAAGATAAGTGTTACGCCGACAAGCCAGAAACAATTGACGCTTTAAAGGACAATATTCGTGAAGCCATTGATGAAATCCAGCTGCAAACAATCGATAATGTGCTTAAAAATTGAACCGATTGAGTAGGCTAGTACATGGCCAGCCGAGGCAGCCATTTGAATGAAATTATTTTCCATTATTAACCGAAAGGATTGTACTTTCAAATAAAAACAGAAATTTGAGAAAATCTTCAGTTGTTTTTCTTTATAGCATTTTCAAAAAAAAAAAAAAATGTTATTTGGCGGACCCTTTACATATGACAACTTTTATTATTAATATTCTGCAGTGTGATTGTGAAAGTTTTATTGACCTAAGAATATTGTTGCAATTTTATAAGATTAGGAAATTTGGGAAGCCAGAAAATCTTTCCAACAGATTCAATTTTGAAATGCTTGTTATGTTATGAATAGATCATTTGTCGTGCGAGTTTCTAGACTATGGAACTCTATTTTATCTTATAGAGCACCAACTATTTTGCGCGTTCAATATCGAAACTTTAAACTGTTGTAAATATTTACCACAATCCAAATGACTATGCCAGCAGTAGTTTTACGCCAATGTCTTACGCAATAAGGGTGAATATCTTTTTCTAAAATTGTCCTTAAATTATCCAGCTTTAATTTTGTTGCCTTTGCCACAAACTGTTTTGTAATGGTCTGCGTTTCTGTTTAAATTTTCACAGAATTTTTTTATCACTTAAAACAATTTAGAAATGATTATGTATCATAATACATAATATTAAATATTAAATAATAAAAATAAAAATAAAAATAAATGACAAATTTATGCAAATAAACAATAATGTAGCAAACGAATGTAATTTGTATGGAAATCTAATACTTTTTATGTTGTGCCTAACGCAATTAACCTCGAAAAATATTTATTTTTTTTAATTTGAGCTTTTCCTTTTTGTTGTCTGCTTTGTGACTTTGGTTTATTGTGTTCAATTTTCCGAAGATATCTTGTTTAAAAAGTAATTATTAGGATTTGAGGAGGAGGTGGCAGTAATTTAGCAGGAATTTTTTTAATGCTTAACTTCACTAGCAAGTGGGTTTTATTGGAATTATTAAACCGATTTCATGTTCATAATAATGCAGCAGGAATCATAATAGTTGGCAGTGTCAGATGAAGTTGGCATGAGAAACAAGTAAGAGTTTATATTCGTCTATTACGGAAATTTATTAGTGATTTATGCTTATTTAAGTGATTTCCGGAAGTAGGCTTTATATGGGGGCTACGATCAAATATGCACTGAGCATCGTGAACGACAATTTAAATGTATATTCTGATTATGCTTGTCAAATTTCAACTTGATAGTCATTTTGATTTACGCGAATTTTTCCCCCTGGCCAACGATGTCGAACGATAACGTTCGCTTCGATAAGACTTAAGACACAAACTTGATTGTGGAATAAACAAACTTGATTGAGTAAAAAATAGATACGATAAAAAGTTTGTGTCTTAAGTCTTATCTAAGCGAACGTTATCGTTCGACATTGTGGGCCAGGGAGTTAGTAATTTTCGGAAGTAGGCTTTATATGGGGGTTACGCTTAAATATAGACCTATCATCATCGATTTTTATATGTGTTTGAACTATTTGTGTTAAATTTCAACTTAATAGTGGGTTTTGTAAGGGATTTATGCGCATTTAAGTGATTTTCAGAACTGAACGATAGCCCTCATGGTCAAATTTGCTACGACGATTTGAATGTATATTTTGATTCTGCTTGTCGATTTGCAACTTGATAGTCATTTTTACAAAAGATTTATGTTAATTTAAGTACATTTCGGAGGCGGTCTTTGTATGGGGCCATGTCAAAATTATGGACCGATGCAAACAAAATATTATTTTTAAATATCACTTTGCATGAAACTTATTATTGCTGAAGTTTGTTTAGATGCGGCTTTTCTATAGACATTTATTTACCATACAGCCATATTCCGGGAAGACATTTGTATGGGGGCTATTAGAAATCGTGAATCGATTCCTATTGTTTTTAACACAACTTGTCATTTTATAATAAATATAAAGTGTGCAAAATTTCATGATATTATCTGCAGTATATTTGAAGAAAACAACAAAAAATATCGAGGTAGTCTGAAACTTTGATCTATAACTCAGATCCTACTAGACCGATGTTGCCCATTTGCAATAACAAACACTTCGTTGGATCAATGAATGTTTGCTAAAAACTTCATTGTTCTATGTCTTTTTTTTTCGAAGCTATATCGTGCCTTCAGCAGACAGACAGACGGACGGACATGGTTAGATCGCCTTAGAATCTTATAAGCACCCAGAATAGACTTTTTGGTACTACGACCATTATTCCGATGTGTTACAAACGGAATGACAAAAGCAATATACTACCTTTTGTTTTGGTGGTGGGTATAAAAATTAATCAAGTCTCTTGATTGTTGGGTTGTGCAAACCCTACACTTGAGACGTCAAACAATTAAATAAAAGGAAATTCAAGTCAAAGAAAATACATTTTATTAATTAGAGAAGGATTTGAACTAATATTTATTTTTAAGAGAAAAGTTTTTATTCAGGCTAGTGGTTTAAGAATTTATATTAAAGAATACTATTGTAACGTATTGGAACAATTGGCAAATTGGAATGCATTTTCTACCCGGCCAAGGGCGTCATCAGCAATCTTCATTGTCCATTATCAATCTGTAAATATCATCTATTAAACTCATCGTTTTTTGAGAAATAGAATATGAGAATTATCATATTTCTTTTTTTACGTGTTGTGAGTCAGAACGAAATTTACGTACGTTTACAATGTGTGTGTATTCTTTATATGTCATTCTATTTATAGAATTTGTATTATTACAAATTGTTTTTGCTTTTCTTGCTGCGTCTACTTTTTTGGTAGATCAATAACAAAAAATAACATTTTGTTTTAAAATTAAAAAAAAAGAAAGACTTAAAAAATTAAAATTTATTGTGCACTTAAAATAAAAGCAAAGGGTTTATAATTTTACAATGTTTTAAATTCTTCATAGAACCAATTGTAAAAAAAAAACAAATAAAATATATTTTATTTTATTTATTTATTAAAAAATTTATTATAATTAAAATTACAATAAATCTAGGGCTAAAAGCACCAGCAGCAATGAAACAAAATATAAAACTTTAAATTTACTGAAAATTAAACAATAGCGCAATTCACAAACTTGTGCAAATGGTATTGCATCATTGTATTTGGAAACAGGTTTAGCATATTTGTGCTCTTGCTGTGTATTTTGTTAGTGTAGAGCAAAAATATGCTAAACCTGTTTCCAAATGCAATGATGCAATAACATTTGCACAAGTTTGTGAATTGCGCTAATACTAGTTACAATGAATAAATATCACAACAAACACCAATACAGTTACAACATTAAAAATGCTTTTGTGTTAAACAATTAACAATATGGCAAGTGACCAGAATTGGGGATGAAACATCGAAAAAGCACAAAAGAATTGCACAAAAAAACACAGAGATAATAAAATACTTAATTTGTTTACACACAACAAAAGAAAATTAAACAAAAGTCTTTCAATTATTTGCTTTTAACGACATTCATGTACGAGTAGCTATGTAGTTTTATCACAAACAAAAATAGCAATCACATGTAGTCAGGGCGGATTAGAAAATTACTTGAGTGGCTGGATGAGATAGAGCATCATAAAATCAAAGGAGATTAGCTTAGATTAATGGTCATTAAGTTTGAAATTGAAAGTTTCTTTGAGGTATTGTTGACATTTCATTATACAAAATACTGTACAGCTAATTAATTTGTAACTACGTTTTAGACATATTTTATGTATACAGTACCGGCAAAAATAAATGCTTTTATTTGGTGGAAAAGGTTCTCCATCATATATTAGACATCCCCTAAATGTAGAATACCACAATTGACATCTAAGACGGTAAAGCACATAGAGAAAAATATAGTTGTACATGTTTACCGCAAAAAGTTTTTTTTTAACAATGTTATGGTCACTGTAATTATTTATATTATGGTGGTAACCATAATATGGTTAATTTACTTGCTTGAAAGCCGTTATTTGCAAAATGTAATTTAACGCAACACTTAGAAAATTGTGGCGTTGCGTTTCTATAATGAAAATGAAACTTTACCGGAAATTGTAAATCTTTTCAATAAAAAGTTGCACACATTATTTTTACGCTGAATAAATGTTTGAAATATTCCAATTATGTGTCACGGAAGGCGAAGAAAAATTCATATATACAGTCGCATCCTATCTTCACTGCTAGTTTTTGTTTTTTTTTTTAGCACAACTGTAGGTAAATTGCTTAAACCCAACAAACATGGAGGCTTTATAACAAATTGAGAAAGATTTGAAAACAATCTGCTTATCAAATTACAACTGTTTGATAATGATTTGAAAGTAATTTCAAAATACATAATTGCCATATTTATTTATTTATTTATGTAATATTTATCTAAATGAAAAATCTACAAAGTAGACGAAATTATCTTTAGAATTTAAATTTCTCCTTTCTTATCAAAGAAGCCATTACAAAATAATCTGAAAAGATAATTATTATTTTTCCATAGAATTCCAAACAAAAGTAATAATATTTCAATCTTTACTTTTTGAGACTGAATAGTAACGTCAACATTTTTTAGTCTTATTTGAACATTATAAGAAAAAAAAATATAAAAAGGAAACACTTGAATGTCTTTTATATTGTACACAAACTCTTGATACTCTTATAATTAGTTTTTTTTTTATTGTTCAACCTTTAAGTGCCACAGACTACGCAATATTTAAAAGCTAGAACCAAACCTTATACAAAAAAATAAGTTTAAAACAAATTATCAACAGCTAAATTTGCAGTAATTAATAAAGAAAATATGTGTAAAGAAAAACAATTGTATTTATTTGAACAAAAATTAAGCTGATTTAAAATTTTTTAGATTGAAATGTTTGTGAAACAAAGTAACCTACATCAATTGGATTATAAGATATTCTTATGGCATGTCATGACCTTTATCAAATTTAATACGACTTATGAAAATCTTAAGCAATTAGACAAAAAGTTTTTGTTTTTAGTTTTAGTTTTTAAGGCCTTAC
Source organism: Bellardia bayeri (assembly GCA_950370525.1). NCBI lineage: Eukaryota > Metazoa > Arthropoda > Insecta > Diptera > Calliphoridae > Bellardia > Bellardia bayeri. The sequence continues at coordinate 16,420,044 of OX493268.1, read as the reverse complement.
AAATTGTAGTTTCTCATTATTTCTTTATGTTTGTCTTAAATATACAGTGGGAAGCCAAACTGTCTGGATGTTTTGCATTAAGGAAGTAAGCTAATGATGCGCTCATGCGACTTATGCCAATATTAAACTTTTCCATCAGACTAGTAGCGGTTGACTAATTTTTTGCAAGAGAAGTAACACTCAGGCAATTAATATGGTTATATATAATTATGTTACTTTCTTTGGAAAGGTGGTGAAAGAAGCAAGCTTTTTATATCACAACTCTGCAATTGCGCATTTTGTTTGTTTTAGTGCAGCATTGCAGCGCCTCTGGTGGTGAGTAGGCGCATTAATGTTAAAGCTTGATTTTATAGCCTTTGTTTAATTATTTTACTTCGGTGGCGTTTGTATGCTATGCCACCGAAGGAGGTTGCTGTGATAAATATTAGTTATGATGGATAGAAAAGAAAACTAATAATTAACAGAAACTGCTGCTGTTTGAGTGGCAGCGGCTGGGAATAGAAACCGCCTGCGCTGCAAATACCAACGCATGCTTAATGATCAAATGCGCCAACCAATTAAGCTACAGCACCCTCGAAACTTTCGTTTTGTCGCCCCAAATAACCCGTTTCCAGTCATCTACTGTTTTACCGAAATGAAGGCGTTTTTTTTTCAAATTTCTATCGAAAAGTGCTGGCTTTTTCTTTTTCACACTGGCTACTAAACCAATTCTATGTAATGCACGTCTAAACGTCCAAGAACTGTTATCCTTACCAATATTTATTGCAGCATTTTTCGGTGTCTTGATGTCCCTATTATGTAGCAAACGTTCTATCTGCCGGGCATCACCATGAGAAAGCAGTCTTTGTCGACTCCTGGGTTATTATTGCAAGCTATTTTTATATCATATCATATTTATATCATTTACCGTGGATTTACTTAAATTTAATTTTCCAGCAATTTTAAGGCATGAATAATTATGTTGCAAAAAAATTTATCACATTGTTTTCTCATTTTTATAGATAATTACTTAATCACTTCACAGGTCAAACAATTGGGCACAATTAGAGCAACAAAAGCTTGATAACGAAATCGCAATATCGAGAAATATTGTAATAATCAGGCATATGATGGATATCGAAAACAAAAAGAAATCAGTTTTGGAAATACGTTTTAATGTATTTATAATCTAATTTGTAAAATTTTTGTTTTAAAATTCTCTTTACACAGAAAAAAATCATGTTTTTTTATTCAATTAAACCTTTAATTGATTTTAAAATAATTTTCAAATAAAATTTTAATTGATTCAATTACTTTTTCTGATATTTTCAATTAAATCTCACATTTTTTTTTTTAATTGATACTATTATTTTGTTTACAGGTCCGATTTTAATTAAATTTTTAATTGATTCCACAAATATTTTAATTGAAACTCATTTTTATTTTTTTCTGTGTAGTAGCCCAATATCATAATATTTAATGTGATAAAAGTTTTTCAATAAAGAAATATTACGAAAAAATTGACTTCTAAAACTCATTCGTTTTCGATGTCCATCACATTCCTGAATGTTTATTTCTTGTACTGTGCAAAAGTGTCCGTATAGTGAATTTTTTGTTTTTTTGTTTAAATTTTTATTTTTTGAAGCAATTTATGCGAGTTTTTGTGTTTTATAAATTACAATAAGATTCAATTAAATAAAAAAAAAATAAATATCTGATAACGAAAATAATACAAATATAGCTGTATTATTTTCATTACCTTTACTTCCTTAATGCAAAACAACCGATTAGTTTTGCTTCCCACTGTACCTACCTATATAATATTATATCCGTTTTTGCCACAATCTGCTTTATACAACAGTGTTATTGCATCATACTTACAGGCAGACGAAAATATGTACATACTTGCAAAATTATTTCAATGAACATACGCTACGTATACGTAATATATTTTTAATGCCTTTGGTACATAACTTATGCGAACAGGTGTCTGAAGTTATTAATAAATTTTGAAATTTTGCAAATAAAAGTCACAGAAAAGTTGTAAAATTGTTTGTTATATCTAAATTTAAACAAAAAAAAAAACTGTCATATATTTTATATTTTGTTTTCATTTTCATCTAATTATCTTAACTGGTAAACAGACCTACTTACAATTTTAAAAACTGACACTTGATAATTAATCCCTCAAATTGCCAGGTTATCCCACGCTCAATTCAAGTAGGTCTCAAGTCGACCTATACCTTCATGTCGGTTGCTGGAATGCTTAAATCTTGTATTAAAACAAATTTATAGCAAGTGTGAGACGCCAATCACTCGCAGGCAGTGAAAAAAGAACGGCTTGATTGCTCTTAAGCGATAATGACAATGATGCGCGAATTCTTTCTCCACCCATAGCTGAATTACGACAGGGCAATGTATGCTTGGGCAAATGTATGACAAAACGTGTAGATTACTCATGTGATAGAATTTAGGGAAGTTGTTGGCCACGACACTGTTGCCAAAATTATCTTGTTTCCCGCTTTTGTCGGGATTATTCCATTTTTTGAAAGCTAATCCCGTCTAGATTTTATAAACCCGTTTTTCAAACCAAAAACTATTTCAGTTTTTTTTTTTTTGCTAATTTTAAGGGAAATATGTAAACAATTTAAAACTAAGATAACATTTGAACTTCTTTCAATGTTTGAATTTAATTTGCTTAATATTCCTATCAATGACTCCAGTGCTGTTAAAGTACAAAGAAAATCTCAAAAAAATTAAAAGAAATTCACAAAAATGTTTTCTTTTGGGGGCATTCAAAATAGCATTTCGTTTGTAAACCTGATTTTGACATTTTAGAATATATGGTCTAAAATACATTTACATTTTGACCGGGAAAAAATATTGGTTGCAAATTTCCTGTGTGAAATTTTGCTGTTTAAGTTTAATTTTTTTTATTTTTTTTTAAAGAGAAGTAACACTCAGGCAATTAATATGCGTTACTTTCTTTGCAAAGGGGATAGGCTGAAGAATTAAAGGTGGTGAAAGACGAAAGCTTTTTTTATTACAACTCTGCAGTTGCGCATTTTGTTTGTTTTAGTGCAGCATTACAGCGCCTCTGGTGATGAGTAGGCGCATTAATGTTAAAGCTTGATTTTATAGCCTTTATTTAATTATTTTATTTCGGTGGCGTTTGTATGCTATACCACCGAAGGAGGTTGCTGTGATAAATATTAGTTATGATGGATAGAAAAGAAAACTAATAATTAACAGAAACTGATGTTGTTTGAGTGGCAGCGACTGGGAATCGAACCCGGGCGCTAACCAATTAAGCTATAGCACCCTCATTTAAGGATATTTTAAACCAGACCAGTACTTTGAAATTCTAATTTGCAAATGCATTTAATTAGAAAATTCTAAGAGCATACGCATGCAGGTTTTTTAAAGATCTAGCTGGAGACTTTCAGAATAAACATAACTTTGAAATCGAATGAACTCGAATTTACTTGAAAGGGACTATTTTCAAGCCCAAAAGCCTGGCCTATGTTGGCTAAGCCCATGTAAAAATTTGTTCTGATCGGTATACCCATTTACAAATGATAAATTTATAAAAAAAAAAAAATATTGGTTCCATCCCACTGTTTCTGCTTTCTGAATTATCTTCTCGAATTATTGCATTTTGAAAAATGTTCAGTTCCAATTAATTTTTTAAATCCTGCCTTTTCTTTATAATGACTTTAGAACTGGTTGTGAAATGTTTTATTGACTTTATGGAAATACTGCGAGTGTTTTTTTAAAAAGTTTTTATTTGAAAATTTAAGATATTTCCCCAAATCAATTGTGCAAGCAATTGGTAACTTTGATGAATTTTAAGCCGATAAAATATAAATATACAGCTTGAACTCTTCATTTGAAAAATTCTCTTATTTAATTCCATCACGTAGCCGAATGATTCTAAACTATTTAAGTTTACAATAAGGTTTAATCTGAGACCAACTATTTGTTTGAAATTTATTTATATGCAGTAGATGTACACGCAGAGAAAGATCAGGGTTGGACATGGTTACAACAACTACACTGTGTCTTTGGTAACAATATATTGTTGTGGTACACAAATAATTGTTATCTTAATTTGATTATAACGATAATTTCGTTACTATAAACATTTTCTTGTTTATCTCAATTATAAAATTGAATATGGTTCACTGAAACATAATTATTTTTAAAAAATGTTTACCATAACTATTGAATGATAACTATTTAAACATATTATGTTAGTTACAACTATTTCAACTTACAAATAACCATTAAATGGTAAATTGCTATATTTGTACTCATATTATGTTTAAAATGCAAACTAAATATGTTTAAGTTTAATAATATTTGGTTTTTACCATTTGTAGAATGCTTTTGCAACAGTTCAGTAGTTTGTCTGTGTGATATCGGTTTATTTATTTGAATTTAAATGTTTCAATAACTGAAAAAAAAATAATTCATATGTAAAATATACTAAATATTACTACAAAATACAAACATTTTAAAGAAGTGTAAAAGATCCAAACATAAGCATACATAATAGAAATAACATAGAGTAGTTGCCATAATCATGTCCAACCATGTTTTTTCCCTGCGTGTACTATCTTTTATTAAACAATTTATATTACAGCATTTTCTAGTAAGTAAAAATGCTGTAAATTGTATTCAGAAAAACTAAAATAAGTCTTAATAATATTTTTTAAAAACTACAACAATCTTTTTAATTTAAAGCAATGTTTTTTAATTTAGTATTTCAATTCCTAACTAAAATAGTTGCCATGACCAATTTATTAAATTTATGGTCATTTTCATTTTCATTTCTATTACTTTGTGTTTTACTTATTTTTTTTTTGTTGTGTTGAGTATACACACAGAAAAAAATATAGTTGTACATGTTTACCACAACAATGTCAACATTTTTAAAAGATTTTCAACAATATTATTTTCACTGTAATTATTTTTAGGATTGCGGTAACCATAATATGATTAAGTTACGATTCAGATGATATATATATATATATATATATATATAATTGTATATATTTGCTGCAATCATGTTTATGATGAATCTATTTATCACAATTTGTTGCCCTTTGATTATGATAGAGAACAACAAAATATGGTATAATTTTTCAACATAAAACAGATCACCATACACATTACATAATTGCTATAATCATATATATGATTGCTATAATCATGTGAATCATATTATGGTTGCATAAATCATAAAAATAATTACAGTGACCATAATATTTAAAAAAAATATTTAAAATTATTGAAATAGTTGTGGAAAACATGCACAAATATATTTTTTCTCTGCGTGTATAAAATCTTTCATACCCGTACCCATATATACTGTCTTAAAATTCCTTTCGTTGTTTTTGTCGTATTTTACAGACCTTCACCATAAACAAGTAAAAGCCTGGATAAATAAAATAAGGGCATTGCAGTGTATTACTCTGGATTTTCAATTTGTTTTTTACTTGGTAGTGGGCAACAAAAAAAAAAAAGGTCATGTAAAATGTATAACTTGTTGGGAGAAAAAGATAAAAACAACAACGAATAAATAGTTGCAGTAGAACAGTAACACTGGTAAAAGCGCCATCATAAAAACGAAAAGAAAAGGAAGTGACATGTTTATAGTGGCACAAACACTAAGAAACACAGAGAGACAAAGAAAATAAAACAAAATCCAAAACACAACGACCTGCCACAACTACAGCAGCAAATATGTCAGCTTTACCAACAGACACTTTAACAACAACACTCAGTAGTTTATATAACAGCAACAGCAACAGCCATGACACCAACAGCAGCCTCCTCTCAGCAGCAGCCAACACAGTTGGCACCCTTGCAACAACTTTTCTCAATGATTCATGGTACCAAATTGAAAAAACAGCATCTGCATTAATCGCCTCCAGTATAACAGGTGAACATTGGAATGATAACTGGCTGGCCAGTTACAACACAACAATCAGCAGTTCTAGTGCAGTCATTAACAATAATCCTAGTCTTAGCATCCTTGCAACAGAAGCTACCAACAGTTTTAGCATAGATGGTGGCGGTAGTGACAGCAACATGCCAACCGTTGTTGCCAGTTATTTCGAGAACTTTGTTAATGCCACCACAATGTCCATAGTTAATGCCTCAACTTTGGATGCTGATATAGCGACGGCCACAGAAACCCCTTATGTACCATATGTTATGCGTCCTGAAACGTATATTGTGCCGGTGCTATTTGCCTTTATATTTATTGTTGGAGTGCTGGGCAATGGCACGCTTATTATTGTCTTCTTGACAGTGCGACAAATGCGAAATGTACCAAATACGTAAGTATGATTCTTTAAACAAATATAATATAGAATACACTTGAAGTAATACGTTTAAATTTAAGTGGTTGAAGTAATTGTAACTTAAAAAAAATTTTTCCAAGAGCTTTGAGGAAATTTGGATCGTTGTTGACGATGTTTAACATCATCAGCCCCTCTATGATAGTGATTCGATGATTATCCAAAGCATTTTCTTCACTGATTTAATATTATCATCGGTTGTTGATGTGCTCGGGCGACCAGAATGAGCATCGTCATTGACATCTTCTCGGACTTCCTTAAACCGGTTATACCACAATTTGAGCTTGTGTTCTGCTCATAGTAGACTCGCCAAACGCCACAGTCAACATTTGAAATGCCCTTGCGAATTTAATTACATTTTTTACACAAAACTTAATACAGTTTCTTTGATCCATTTTTTTTTTCGAATAGTAAAAAATCGAAGAACACACCAACACACGACTAACCTTTTTATCTGTCAAAAACAAACTGGCAATCCAAAATGGCTGAAATTACCAACATATATAACAGACATGTGTACCAACATAACAGAAAAAAATGCGATATTCGAATATATGTAACTCACACAATTTGAAAATAACGGTTGTTTTTGGATCAGACCTTGCGGCACAAGTTAACGTCTTTTAATCGAGCTCAATTTTCGGTTGTTCAATTCACAAGTGTTGTTGTATGTTGTACAATGTACATTGTATAATACAACTAACTGATAATGAACACGATTTTAAGCAAAGTCCTTTGTCATATGTTGTCAAACCTTTAAAATGACTAAATACAAATATTTTTAAAACAAATATACAACACATAATGAATATGAATATTTTCCAAAATTAAAATATAACGAAGAATTTTCAACAATATTCATTAATAAAATTTTATTAATTTTATTTTCTTGTTTTAAGGTTGTCAATCAGTTTATGATTTGAGTTGCTCAATTTTTTAAACTATTTAAACATTTTCATACAATATTCGCAAAGCATATGTAAAAATGTCTTATATGTTGTACAAAATATTTAAATAGAAAATACCAACAACATTTGTACAACTATTGTAAATTCATACGACGTACAACTCTTACGACACTACAACATCAGTTGTGAACTGTAAAAATATCTATAAAGGAGCATCATTCTGTGATATTTATGCGAACAAAATTCCGGCATTGATTTTTTGCGTTATATTTTTGAGCGTCAAAATAAAGACAACAGCAGGTACTATTAAAGCTTAATTATATTTATTAATATAAATAATATTAAATTAGAAACGTTTCGAGTAATGAAGGCATTTATTTGTCTTTGCAAGTTATTAAGCGGTGCAAAAGTTATTTTCTTTTGTAGCGTTTAAGCAGCATTTCAAACAAACCAAATCGTCTTTCAAGATCTCTCGGCTTCAAGTTGTATGCTACCAAATTTCCCGGCTACTTAATAAATCTTGCTGCTCGCAAACCCTTTTAAAAATTTCTGTTGAGTAGCTTTCAATGATCTTGCAAGCTCTTGTTGGGAGTCCCAACAATATTCATGGAGTAATGCTTGTGATCTTTGTGTTTCGTTTCAAGAGCACCATCTCTGAACATCAGAAAACATCTCTTGCACATTCAAACTGCACATTCATCAGAAGCTACTGCAGCTTTTCTCTCAATTTAAATTAATTCCGTATTTTCGAACTTTATTGTTTAAACTATAATGATCAATAACTAAGTGAAAATAAATGTCAGAAATGTTGCCTTCAAATTGGCATATAAGTTACTAAATCACTAAACAATCACTTTCAAGAGTTACGCCATCTGTTACACAGAAAAAAATAAAAATGAGTTTCAATTAAAATAATAAAAATTTAATTGAAATTGGACCTGTAAACAAAATGATAGTATCAATTAAAAAAAAATGTGAGATATAATTGAATATATCAGAAAAATCAGAAAAAGTAATTGAATCAATTAAAATTTTAATTGAAAATTATTTTAAAATCAATTAAAGGTTTAATTGAAAAAAAACATGATTTTTTTTTCTGTGTATGAATGCCCAACATAACAGACATCTTGCTGAATTTCCTTGCAATTGTTGTAGTTCCCTTTAAAGGCCAATTTCTATTGTTTTTTTCAGTGTACCTTATAATCAAACAAAATAACTACACAAACAATTGTCAAGCCTTTGATATTCAGTGCATATGTACTCGTATACACGTGCAAAAATTGAATAAGTTCTTCTGTAATTAGCACGAATTTTATTTATTGTCCAACCACTTATATATTTTGTTAGTACCCTGTTAGTTGTTAGTACCCTGTATTTTTTCTGGACAGTAGTTTTCAATAATGACTAATAACTTGGCTTACTAAATACACCTTCAAAAATCTAACTTGGAATTAATTGACACTTTAGTATAGCCAAGTGTAATCTAGAGTAGAGTCTGTTTAAACCAATTCTTTTATCTCACTTTCAAAAGTAGTTATTTCACTTACCACCAGTAGTTTATTGCCGAGTTGATTGTCACCTTCAATTTAAATGCAGGCTTAATTCTTCGATGAATAGTCAGTATTTTTGGGAATTTCATCTGTCTGTTGCTTCATCTGTTTTTATGGACGGTGTATTTATGTATTAATTATTTTTTATATCTGTATATGGGTAAAAAAAAAAATTGAAAGTATAAAGCTTTTTGTAAACAGTTTTGTCTTCTACTGTATACATAGAAAAACAAAATTCTGCAAAAATCTTACAATTGCTAACTACAAATGTGTTAAGTGACTTTAATTTCAATCAACAATATTAGTTGCTTATTGAGCATGTTGCAGTTTTTCATTATTTATAACTAAGGATGCAACAGCAATCTTAAAAGCATTAAACAAATTCTATTTTAACCCTTAAATGGCTGGCTTTTATATTAAGCATAACTGGTTTATAGAAAAAATTCCTCAAAAATTAGCAAATTTTACCAAAAAGCATTAATATTTTGAGCTTCATTCAAAATTACAATATAATTTTAGACAAGTAAAAAAGTATAGCCGATCAAGCCCGACCATATAATACCCTACACATATTATTTGTATAAAATACTTTTTCAGAAATGGGCGTTATATGGAAGATACCACCTGTTTTGGGCCAAAATTTAGAGTCATGATTTCTGTGAATATATACGTGTTAAACTTTATTTAGATATAAATACTTTTAAAAGATTTATGAAGGTTAAAGTGAATTACTGAGAGGTTCTGATATGGGAGTTTTGACTAATTATGGACCGACCATTATAAAATTAAGTGTCATTATTTCTGTATACAAGAAACTTATTTGTGTCGAATTTTATTTGATTACCAATATTTTTAAGAAATTTATGCTCTTTAAAATGATATTCGGAAGTGGGCCTTATATGGGAGCTACGACTAATTATGGACGGATGATAATAAAATTGTACCGTATTATTTGATTATATATTAAATATATTTGTGTTAAATATTATTTGGATACCAACATTTTTGAATGAGTTATGACCTTTAAAGTGATTTTCTGAAGTGGATCTTATATGGGAGCTACGACTAATTATGGACCGATGATAATAAAATTGTACCGTATTATTTGATTATATATTAAATATATTTGTGTTAAATATTATTTGGATACCAACATTTTTGAATGAGTTATGACCTTTAAAGTGATTTTCCGAAGTGGGTCTTATATGGGAGCTACGACTAATTATAGACCGATCTTCAAAAAATTTTTGGATGCGATTTAGCTTCATTTACTACTCATTTGTGGTGAAATTTGTTTGGATACTTGCATAATTCAAATTCAAACATTTATGATCGGTAATCCCCAATTTCGGGAGTATATTTGTATGGGGGCCAGGTGAAATAATGGACCGATTTACACCAGTTTCAATCCCATTCGTCCTTGGGCCGAAAAAATATCACGTACCAAATTTGATCGAAATATCTTCAAAATTGCGACCTGTACTCTGCGCACAAGCTTTACATGAACAGCCAGCCAGCCAGCCAGACGGACGGACGGACATCGTTAAATCGACTCAGAAAGTGATTCTGAGCCGATCGGTATATTTTAAGGTGGTTGTTGGACCAATATTTCTGGGCGTTACAAACATCAGCACAAATCCAATATACCCTTCCCACTATGGTGGTGTAGGGTATAATTAGACAATTTAGTTCTGGAAAGACTTATACCGCCACAAAGATTTAAATTATTCAGCTGTATTATGAAAATGGTGTTCGTGGTTTTTTTAGAAATATTGTCTCTTAATTTCGAGTTACGCACTTGTCAGCTGATCACCTTGATCTTTTGATATCACTCAGCTGGATTTTGTGAAATAAAAAGTCGTTTTACGTGCTAATCTTGACCAACATTTGCCTGAAATTATCTTTATAAAGTAAATGTCTTAGTTTTTGCTTTCAGCTGATAATAAATGTAACGACATGCAATTATATTTTAACTGCCGTATTTATAAAAAATTAAAGTAGACTTCAAGTGTACTTTAAGAAAATTTTGTATGAAAATTTTGTCTTAAAGCACACTTCAAGCCTACTTTATTTTTGATAAATACGGCAGTAAGTGTTTTATTTCAATTCAAAACAAACCTATAAATGAATTAACATTTATTTAATTGTTACAACTAAATGAACTTGTGTTTAAACAAAAAAAAATTACTCAAAACAGCAAATGTATTTCAAATAATGATTTTGCATTGATTTCAAATTTATATTTACAAGTATAAAAAGCACAAATATTGAATGAAACCTTATTTTCTCATTTCAAAACAAGAATTAATTAAAGTATTTTAGTGAATTTTAACAAGGGTTAAACAAAAACTCTCGTTAAATTGTAAAGAAACCCAAAATAAAAACATTTTATGCAACACCTGCACATGTAATCGTTTTATAACTTAAAATTGTTTTATGTTAGGTGGCTGCATTGGTAAGGCAGCACAAACTAATACAACTAAAGTTGTTAAACAAAAACAAGTTAAAGTAGGGTCACACATGGCAAATATATACTAAAAAAATGTAACCACTTGTTTTAGCACAAATATGTTTGACATTGTTTACTCTTACAAGAGTTTTGCAAGATCAAACAGCATCAACTAAAATTAAACTAAATATCTTGTCTTGTCCTAAATAAACAAAGTTTTTTTTTTTAAATAAATCAACGAGTTTAAAAATATTTTATTTAGTGGTTATGTCTTTTTCGGCAAATATTTGCCTAGTGTGAACGTACCTTTAGAAACAGAGTGCTGGTGCTTAAAGATAAGGAAATTTATTTAATAAGTTCTATGACATGTTAGTAGAAATCAACTTTACGTGGGCCACAGTTATTAAAAGTATTTATATCGAGATAAAGTTTAACATACAAAATATTTATATTCACAGACATCATGACACTAAATTTTTGGATGATCGGTCCACAATATGTGATATCTTCCATATAACGCCCATTTCTGAAAAACTGTGGTCGGGCTTTCTTACTTGTTTTACTTTGCAATCCCGCTTTTTCATCCTTAATATTCCGCTTTTTGATAAAAAAAAAAAACTCTCTGATCACGTTATTAATACACTGTGTCCAATTTTTTGGCATACTCTCTCCAACATAATGGCCGGTATCTCACGAATACTTTTTTCAATAGTAGTTACCAGTGCGTCAACCGTGGCGGGCTTGTGCCTATAGCTATGAGCCTTAACAAAGCCAAAGCGTTCAATAGCACGATTTAGTCGGTCAAACGTGACTTGTAGAAATATGAGGCGATTACTAATCGATTGGCTTGAATTATTGTTAGTCAGCTGTTTATTTGCAATTAGGTGTTGCATCCAAAGAGCAAATAAAAACTATGGATTTTAAGTGTTGCATATAAATGTATGTTTAGCATGTATATCTTGTTAGTGTGGAGCAAAAATATGCTAAATCTTTTTGCATATGCCATCATGCAATACCATTTGCACAAGATTGTGAGTTGCGCTATTAAATGCTTATGAAAATACTATTGTAAATTTATATAATCATGCAACATGTTAAAGCAACTTAAACCAATATATAAAGAGAGCATGCAAATCATAAAGCTGTTGTAAGAATTCAACACATTAACCTTTGTGTATTAATATTTATGCAACTTTTGAATTTGTAAATTTACTATTACTTTTATATACTAGAGCTGATGTAGTTTAACAAAATGCACGTGTAAATTTATACAATGAATGCATGTTTTTATATAAGAATGTTTTTATTTAATTTTTGCCAATTTCAATGGCTTTGTATGGTGCTTGGTATTAAACTGCAAGGTTGTGAATTTGATGCACAAGTTCTAAAGTACAATGTTTACAAGGGCGTAAATTTATCTTTTTTTCTCAAGTTTTACAAAAATGTCTTTATTATAACAATGCAGTCGTTACAAATATAGATATATATATATATCGATGGCATAATTTAAAAAAGGCCTAACTCGATTTTTTGTTACTTTACAGACGAAGGAAAAAGCTTAATAAAATCCGTAATATTTTAGATACAACAAATATTTGAATACAATTTTTAATAAAAAAGGCAACACATTTTATTTTTTATTTATTTATTTGTTTTTATTTTTGTTTTAATGAAGGTATCGAAGAAAGGCTTTTTCATGTTTTTTTTTTTTTTTTTTTTTTTTTTTTTTTTTTTTTTTTTTTTTGAAACAAAATTGAGTTAGGCCTTTTTTATATTAAGCCATCGATATATGTGACAGCGTATAGAGAAAGGGACCAAAGGTTAAAAAAATCAATTTTCACTTTTTTTTTTTTTTTGATGTGGACAACATCTGAGCATCGAATGAGACCGATAACATGCCCCAAAAATGTTCCCTCCCAGAGATATGCGCGTTGTATGAAAGTGAAGTCGACGATTCTAAGCGCAAATAGAATGGGACCTAACAGTAAAATTTATTTATTTTTATTTATTTATTTATTTTTTCCTTATAAACAATTTAAAAAAAATTGAAAAATAATTTTAATCGACGGTTCTTGCGAATTGGTTCCTTAGAACTTGACGATACCGGTTCTTTATTTTTGTTTCGATTTCTTCTTAACGTCTGCTGCCTCCACTTTTTGAGGATTGACCACTTCTACCGTATCTTCCTCTTCGTTTACATTTCCAGAGACCAAAGGAAGAGGAGCAACTGAATCTTTTTTTGAATAGTCAAAACATAAACCCCGGATCTATTTATACAAGTACCATTAACGCTTCAGCGATAACCCTGGTGAAGGAATTATAATTGGTTTGTCATCGAAACTAGTATTATTACTTAGGTGTATGTTTTCATTTATGGTGGCTGCATTCGCAAACAGTTTACATTGCACTGGTGACTGAGCAATAAATACAAAGTGATGATACTTTGATATTCCAATTAAAGTTTTATATTTAGTGGAGAAGTATTCGTCCCATTTTCTCCACTCAGCAACAGGCTCACTTGAGATTGTAAGTCGAACAGGTACAGGAACATTAAATCCATTACCAGATGATTTTCTAATAAAATCAACTACATCCATGAAGCAGTTGACATTAGTTTAGGCATATTTTGTTTTGCAAACTCCAAATAAACGATCAGGTGAAAAAATTGATATCAAACTCATGGAAACAGTGCGCTAGGTAGAAAACAGTAAAAACCAACTACACAAAACAAGAGGTAGGGACGACCTACGCGCGTTTTCAAGGTTGACCAACACGTTCCTGACGTCATGAGATGTGTTGCTTTCAAATGAGACCAATACCAACACGCTCAGTGATGGTACACCAAAGATACACGTATTTAAATCTTTAAAATGGCTCTCCTGAACAAAACCGGTTTTTACCCTTAGGTACCTTTCTATTTTGTGCGTCACATATATAGAATTAATTGAACAGAGAAAATTTAATTTTTGAAAAATTTAATTGTTATTTTTTTTATAATTTATTTATTTAGAAACCATGAGCTTTGAACTAAAACTTAGTTTGTCTGGCTTAAAATATCAAAACACCTTTTCTTTACTTTCTTAAATGCCAAACTCATTTATTTCCAGTACATTTTATGTGCTTAACCGCAACATGAAATTTTTTCATGTGTAAGTATAGACAATGTACAAAATACATATTCTTAAAAGAAAATCTTAAAAATTCCAGCAAAAGCAATTTCAAACGTGAACAATTCCTTTGATATTTTACACACACACACACAAACTGACAAATGTGTCACACGCAAATAATATAAATACACCCACTACAAAAACACACACCAACAAACTTACACACATACATATCTACATGTTTAAATATGTCACGATGTTAAAAATCAAAGAAAAATTTTCTTAAAAACGTGTTGACATTTTTGCAAACAAAAAAAAAAAAAAAGATATAAAACTTTTAAGTTTATAAGCTGTTAAATGCCACGAATGATAAGAACAATTTTTATAATAAATTTAAACACCAGGCAACGGAAGCTTAAATAAAAACCGGATGTGATAGCAACACAGGGCTGTGTATGAAAGATGAGAAAGTTTGCAAGCTGTTCTTTGTTTTTGTTTGATGTCATTCAATTACAACTGTCAATATAATTATTCTGCCAGAGGTTAATACACGTAAGGTAGAAAATAGAAGAAGATAGAGCTACTTATGGAATACATATTTAAATATTTGTTAGAAAATTATTTAATGAACTACAGCATAGTTTATGTGACTTTTGAACCATAAATTAATACGCATTTCAAGCAAGCAAAAAAATATAGTCGATCAAGTCGATCGACCAAGTAGATGAGCAAAAACAGTTATGATCTATTATGGGCCGATGACCATACATTTAATTAGCTTGATTTCTGTGCATACTCGAATTATTTGTCCCAATTTATACGAAGCAATTTTTATTGAAAAGATTGTTACAATTTTTTCCTTGAAATTGCTTTGGCGTTCACACAGCACAATATAACCGCTTATATCACTTGTATTTTTTTTTTTTTTTTTTGAGAGTATACACACATTTGTATACACACATGTAATACGTATAAGAGAGTAACAGGAGTTGCTAGTACAATCCAGTGTGTACTCGCCTTATCTTGCCCTCACCCCCATGTCTAAAAGGTAATCAACGAGGCTTAAATAATTATTTTGTATAAATTGGGACTTGTAGCTTAGACTATAGATGAGATTCTAGAAGAGAGTTTAGACAAGATTATACACGAAATTATAGACGCCCTAAAATGGAGAAAAAACGCATCATAAAAAAGACAACAAGCTTAGAATTTCTTTTTTATTGAAAATGTTTATTGAATTAATTTTAATTTTTTTTTATTTCATAAATTCTATATAAAACTGTTTAAAAAGAGATCCACGATTAATAGTTAAAGTAATAATATTAAAAGCCTTATTTTAAATAAACAAGCTAATAAAGATAAAATAAGCAGTTAATCACTCAAAATTTTACTCACAATATGCTATTCGAAACTGAAGTAATAATTGGTTAAAAAGGGCTTATTTCAGTATATATTTGGTACTTTTTTAAGTACTTCTATTTGAACTTTTTCAATAAAGTTTGTTAGGGCTCCACTGGTACTCTAATCCTGGTTGTTCGTCTACAATTCAGTTACCAAAACATCAGGCTATACAGGAATTTTTATTTCCATGTTTAAAATTTTAATTTTATTTCCAAACAAAGATTTTCACCTTATTCACCATTTGCAAATTTGTAAGTGGCTGGTATTATTGATTCCGCATTGAAAGGAAAACTAAGCGGAAAGAAATGTCGATCGATATGTAGAGATGATACCGCAAAAAGGAAAAATACCGCAGCAACAGAAGGAATAATTTCAAATTATGCTTCCGCACAAAAAATTTCTTTGCGCAACAGCGGAACGCAATGAATAACTTGATCCAGTAGTTATGTATTCATTTATCATACGCATTCGTATTTCAAATACATTTCAAATAAATATTTAAAAAACTGCAATTAGCAACAAGTAAGAGTGCTATATTCGGCTATGCCGAATCTTATAT
Source organism: Bellardia bayeri (assembly GCA_950370525.1). Lineage (NCBI taxonomy): Eukaryota > Metazoa > Arthropoda > Insecta > Diptera > Calliphoridae > Bellardia > Bellardia bayeri. The sequence goes on along the minus strand of OX493268.1, from coordinate 16,403,720 downwards.
ACCCTTCACCTTTGATGTGGATGCATAATTATATCATGCATAATTATGTCGATAAACACGCCATCTGTTGATGAATTTGTTCGTAACAATATTAATACACTTTTTGTGATCAACGCCATCTGTTGATGAATTTGTTCGTAACAATATTAAGGAAATTTTTAGAGGTTGTCTCGGATTTTTGCTCATATCTCCGTTATTTATGGACGGATTTTGCTGATTTTAAATAGCAAACTTCTCGAAAGCATGTCTGACAGAATTATTTACGATTTGGATACCGAAGATATCAGGGGACTTCAGAAAATTGATTTCAACAGACAGAGAGACAGACGGACATGGCTAAATAGACTCCGCTATCTATAAGGATCCAGAATATATATACTTTATAGGGTCGGAAAAGTATATTGTGGAAATTACAAACGGAATGACAAACTTATATATACCCTTCTCATGAAGATGAAGGGTATAAAAATTAGTAAAAATAAAGAATTAGTTGATAAACTTTAAAAATTGCATGAAGAACTTAATTTTACGAAAAATTTTTAATACTAATTGAGAATTATTCCTCTTGCGAGAATTTGTAAAATTTTTTAAAAATTTTATTCGAAGTTTTACTTCAAGTTAAATATACAAATTGTTTGAAAACAATTATATACACTACAATTTATTTTTGTATATTTCTTTTATATATTTCACATAGCTTTCCGTTGGAAAACGTAAATGTAAAATCATACAAATATATACAAAGAGACACTAGCAAAATGTAATGCATTTTCTGGCCTGCTAAAGCCGTCATCAGCATTCTTTGTGTCTAATAGTGTTTATTTTCAAACTTCATATATTTAACCTTTTTTATATACTAATTGAGAATTATTCCTCTTGCGAGAATTTGTAAAATTTTTTATTTTATTAAACCTCAGGGACTTTTTTTTAATTTGCACGCACGCGAATAAAAAAATTTTATACGGATTTTAAAAATATATGCTGGAAAAATTTCTAGAAGCGTTTGAGAATACTACTCAAAACAAAAATGTATTACACAGTTGGTTAAACAAGTATCAGGCGTGTTTAAATAATAGTAGTAAAATGTTTCAGTGTCAATAATTTTGATTTTTTAAAAGGCAGTAAAAAGCACTGTGAGAAATTGTAGAAAGCACTATAAAGACGAGCTTTTTCAAAAAGGCTATTTAATAAAATTTCGGGTTTTTTAAAAAGCAAAAAAGCACCAAAAAATATCCGAAAAACGTCAACGTACAACGCTGGAAAACAGTGATGGTATTTTAAATTTCCTTTCATTAGCACTCACAGTTTTTTAAAAAGATTTCTTCTTAATCAGCTTTTATGGTATTAAATTAATAAATTAAATTAATTTTCAAGATAAATAACAACACATATAATAACTATTAATAGTAGCCTTCTTCTGCATGACAGAAACTAAAATTACCAATATGTTTTGCACTGACAGCTTGACTAACAATTTCATAAGAATTGAGTTTTGTGTTTTCTTATATGAATACTTACACAGTATTACACACAAAATGACCCTTATATACATATGTATAGTATATACGTACATATATATCCTCCACACTTGCTTGTGGTTGTCTAGTAACAAATAAATAATTTAAAATCAATCTGGGATTTGTAGTAAAAACTTGCCGCAAATAAACATAAACGAAAGGAGCCAAACATAACAATAGTTAAAGTCATCAGAAAATAACCCAACTGTGTTATTCTGCTGAAATAATAAATGTCAATAAAAATGGCATTTTATTTAATTTTTGCCATTTCTTTAAAACAATAAAGGAGCCAAGAAACTGTTCTTTGCACAATGGGCAAAAATCACAGAGTATTGGAAAAAAAACAATAGTTTTTAAGGTAACAGTTAAAAGTGACATACATACAGAGGCTCACAGCTTATTTTGGGCATCTCTTTGCACAATGGGTAAAAATCGCAGAGTATTGGAAAAAACTATAGTTTCTTAGGTAACAGTTAAAAGCGACATACATACAGTGGCTCACAGCTTATTTTGGGCAGTGTTTTTTTTTTGTGTTTTCAAAGCTTCAAAAAAAAGAAAACCAACAGAAACTTAAAAGGAAAATGTCATTTAAAAGAAAAAATTTAATAGAAAACAACAAACATTCTTTTGGCTTTTGGATCAAAATATTGATGTTCTTGACTGGCCACCCCAAGGTCCTAATCTTAACCCAATTGAAAACTTATGGTCAATTGTAAAAAGAGATATAAAAGACAAAAATCCACGAAATACTGATGAATTGTTTCAGTTGGTGCAACAAAGCTAGAAAAACTTATCTGCGCAAACATGGCAGCGCACTGTGAGTAAAAAGTAGTTTTTTTTTTTTTTTTTGGCATAAAGTCAATTTTTTTTTTTTTTTTTGATGCATATTTTGAAATTTAACTGATTTCCTTAATCTAGCACCCATGTTAGAAAAAAAATTATTAAATATAAATTTGGGTGACAACCCTTTCTTGCTGGCATGCTTTTACAGTCAGCTGATTAAATATCACTTTGTTTTGGCGGTAAACATCAGCTGAGTTCGAGTGCTTGTGAAAGTTGAAGTTGAATAAAATTTAAAAGTGTTGTTATGGAAAATATTAGCGGCGGTATGTGAAATTATTACCTGCTACCAATTTGGTCATTATTATGTGTTGTTGTCCAATTGTGCAATGTTTTATTTATGTATAATATTAGATTGAACATAATAATTATATTTATGTTTCGTGGATTATAGTTTTTGAAGAGCAAACTAGTGCAAAAACTTGCAAATGGCAACTTATTAATTAAATTGTGTAGATTAATGAATAACTAACCATTATTGCTTCAATTTGCTCCATTTAAAATTGATCGCTTTTTTATGACAAAACCTAGATGCATGTCGGCCAGATCGGCTATATAGCAGCTATATAAAATAGTGCATCAAATCATATGAAACTTGGTAGGTCTTCTTGGGAGCATAAAAAATGTACACAAACCAAATTGCATTTCAATAGCTTCATAAACAAAAAAGTTGGGGCAAATCGGCCAGATCGGCTATATAAAAAAATGTACACAAACCAAATTTCAATTAACTAGCTTTAAAATTAGAGTTTATGCCAAAATAAACGGAAAAAACCATAGTGCAGCGTTTAATTAAGAGTTGGCCAAAAAGACTGGCGAATGTTGTCAAAAACAAGGGTTATCCAACAAAATATTAAAGGATAAGTCTGTTTTGTTAAACCTCAATAAAGTTTTTTGCATATATTTTTTTTAGTTTCTAATTATGTGACCAATTTGATATTGCATTTTTGATTGGGTTTACGTTAACTGAGTTAGAAATAGTAAAGTTGTTAAAGTTGTTACTTTACTATTTCTAGTTATTAGTTTTAATATGTTGAACAAAATTTTCAAATATACATATATGCTGAAAAGTCGTTTCTAATTATAAGTCCACCACTGTTTGTTAATTATTTTTTTTTTAATTATCTCTATAAAAAAAGCTAAATCTAAATATACAATTCATTCATTACGATCAGTTACAAATGCCAAATTTATTTACAACATATTTCGTTTTTTCTCCACAGTGCCTTGTGCTCTATTTGTGCATAAAAATATAAGAAAAGGATAAACAGCAATACACCCACAAACAGAAATTGTTAAAAATACTGAACATTGTAGAGGGCACAGTGGGCCGCTTTTAAATTGATGGTAATAAAAACATTTTAAACTATGTAGTCCCATTTATGTATGAAGTGAGAGATTTAAATAGTTGAATAATATATGACTGGTTTGTAAAGATTTTTACTGAACAAGGTTATGAATATATTTCAAAACTCATTTAGGGGATCTGGAAGATCAATTGTGATCACCGGAACAAAAGAATAAACGTGTTTCAGGAGCTAAATGAAATGTGATCTCTCGTAATTTTCAATCATATTTTGTAAGAAACTTTCGAATTGTGTTGGCCAAACTTTTATTATATTTGAAATATTTTTTCACGCTGAAAACAAGTGGTTTGAACGTATCTTGACGCTCATCTTGATGTGAAAATTATATTTGATGTCAGACATAGTTCTATTAACGTTGTCCTAACACGAGCATAACAACGAACAGGGCTGTCCACACGAGACAAATTCCTGTAAATATAATAAATTGTGTACGGTGTGATTTGAAAATTTTAATAAACCCCAAACTGTCAACTGTTACTATTTAGTAGGGAACACTTTACTGTTAAAAAGGAGGCAAATTAAAGTAGATATTCTTTACTTTCAACTCAAAAAATTTCGATTAGTTTCAAACATGGTAAAATAATTTATACCCGGTGGTGTTGAAGACCCGGCTGTCTTTATTCATTTAAAACAGTCAAACAATTGAAATTCCGGGAATTTAAAAAAAAATGTCTTCACTTTTATTAAAAATTTCTTTGTTATCGTTATTGTTTGCGTTCGCTTTTGTTAAACTTTTTATTACAAAAATCATATGTTTTTTTGTTTTGGTTTACACCACGTTACCATATTTAAGTTAAAACCCGAGATTTAATTTTTTTTGGGAATAAACAAAATCAATCAGAATCTAGAGAACTCAAAGTAAACACGATCGATTTGGATATACGGAATTGAAACCCTACCGATCGAATTATGTGATATGCCTGTATGTTTTGTATGTATCTCTTTTTTTCAGCAAGAATGTTCGTAAACAATTGCCAGTTGTTTTGACATTACAAACATTAAAGCAAAAACAAAAATACCCTGTTATTTCTGTTGCCATTTGCATTGTTGTAATCTTGATATTACCTTATGTAAATTATTTCACCATGGTTTGAAATTGTTAGAATAAACGTCTCGATATTTTCTTACATGTAAATATTTGTTCTATCTTCCCACTGTACTTTTACAGAAGGATAAAGAAACTGAGAATTAAAAAAAATATAAGGGACGCACTGATTGTGACTTATTTGTATAAAAATAATAACAATAACGGCAAGCAAACAAAAAAATCAAATAAAACTAGCAGTCAATTTGATTTATGGTTGAATTTATATTCTTGAATCCTTTTTTTTTATTCACTACTCTTTGTCTATATTTGTTTAAGGAAAGAGAACATGGGTATTTATTATAATAATTCAAGGACGTTTTTTGAAAATAAACCAGGAGTTTTTAAGGTAATCATTGTTGACATTAAAGCTGCTACATGACATAGAATGTCATGATCATGGCTGTACTAGTATGATCAAACGATCATATTTCGATCCTTCAGCCCAACGCTTTTATCAACCCATGTTCATTGCCGCCCATCAGATCTGATTCGGTTAATTTTCGTCTCATCTGACCATGTTCCATCCAGTCTTCGTTTGAAAAATGATTGTACTTTTTGGCAAAATAAAGTCGTCTTTTACGGTTCTTCTCACTTAAAAGTGGCGTTTTAGGTTTCGTTCTTGTTACTTATCCACTATCTTTGATGACTTCCATGGAAATCAGCTTGGAGTATCAGCTTTGGAAAGACTCCTACCTAGTCTTGATATATTTGGTCTAGAACCGAGACTAAATAATCTATTCATGCAAGATAAAGACCCAAACTTATACGGCAAAAACAACAAAAGATATTAAAAATTGAATCCGATCACGCAACTTTGGTCCATCTTAAAAAGAAAGATTTTTTTCGAAAAAAGAACTGCTTAAAAAGATAGATGAACTTTGGGAAAGTAACGATCCACATAATCTTGTGAAAAGTATACCAAAGAGCATTAAAGCAGTACAAAAAGTGCACAGTGTACATACCAAATATTAGCAGTCGTAAAAAAGAGAATTTTTGTTCAGTGGACACATAATTGTTCACACTTGGATTCTTATTCAAATACACACAGAGAAAAAATATAGTTGTGAATGTTTACCACAACAATTTCAACAGTTTTAAACATTTCATGATCCTTTTTTTTTTGATATTTTATTTTAATCGGGCTCGAGTTCATTAAATTTAATTTTCATTAAATTATTTTTCTGAAGGTAGGAATTGTTTTACAACTTGAAAAAATTTTTTTATTATTAAAATTTTTTAATGATAATTTTCTTGTCTGGGATTCGAACCTGGGTTGTTGAATTGTAATTATTTATATGGTTTTTGCAACCATAATATGGTTAAGTTATATCAAGATTATATCAATCATATATACATATGATTATAGCAATTATGTAATGTTTATGGTGATCAAATTTATGATGAAACATTATACCATATTATGTTGTTCTCTATCATAATTAAATAGCAACAAATTATGATAAATGGATTCATCATAAACATGATTGCCACAAATATACACATAGTTACTACGATATATGATTGTAGAAATCATCTGAATCTTAACTTAACCATATTATGGTTACCGTAATGGTATAAATAATTACAGTAATCATAACATTGTTGAAAAATTTTTAAACATTTTGACATTGTTGTGGTAAACATGTACAACTATATTTTTTCTCTGTGTGTAGATTTTAAATCACAACGCTTCTTGGTTTACTTGAAGTTTTTTCGATTTTGTTTTAAGAACAAATAATATATTCACCCCTATCGTGAATAAAAATTCCACATGAAATTTGTTCCCTTTTCACATATTTCCTATTAAAATTCAATGTTAAAAAAATAACAGGGGAACAAATTTCATGTGGAATTTTTATTCACGATAGGGGTGATTGAATTTAGTTAAACCTTTTTTTTAAATATGTATGTATGTATAAAGCAAAACAAATTTTAACAAATTTAATTTAATTTCGTGAACAGTTTTGTACCTTACTGTAGCTCCAAGAACTGCAGGGAACTAGCAAATGCCAACAATCACACAGAAAGAATAAATGAATTTAATATTTATTTGCATGACTTTAGCAAATGTTAATTGGTTTTATTTTATTGTGCTAACGATTGTTGTTGATTTTGTCAATCTACAGATACTATTTGTTGAAAACAAACTGACCGCAATTGCGAGTTAGGCTGAGTAGAAAAGGGGTTGGTAGAAAGTTGGTATAAATTGACATGAAGTGCCAGAACTTTGTTTATTGTAGCGTTATTTGTTTTAAAATATTGTTAATTTGAATTGTATAAATCTGTTTGAAACAACAAGAATTACGTGGAAATTTGTTTTAACAAATATTTAAACAAAAAGAAACATTTTCAGTTGAAAGAAAAGTAATTTGCTAACAATTTTGCAATAATTAAATTTTCATTTAATAAAAATTAATTATAAATGAAATACACCTAAAAATTGCAACAAATTCATGTTATTCTTGCTAAATTAAGAGCTTCAAATAATTTCATTATTTATCATCATTGTTTGTATTACCGCCTGGCCCACGATGTCGAAAGATAATGTTCGCTTTGATAAGACTTAAGACACAAACTTGATTGTAGAATAAACAAACTTGATTGAGGAAAAAAATAGATACGATAAAAAGTTTGTGTCTTAAGTCTTATCTAAGCGAACGTTATCGTTCGACATCGTACTTATTTAAATATTAGTTGATAATATAAATATGTAAATTAACAAACAGAATGCTTCATTATGTTTCTCATCTAAGCTGTCTAATTAATTTTAAATTCTTACTTATACTTTATAAATCCAATTAAGCTCTTAAACAAAAATCCAATTAAAATTATTAGGCATCTATCTATGAAATATTTATTATTTAAAATTTAGCCAGCAGGCAATAATTTATGGCAAAAGTTTAATTTGTAACAACACAATGCTGCAAAGTATTAGAAAAAAAATAAACAAACCTTTCAAATAAAACTTTCTAAATCATTTTCAGAAAAAGAGATTACGCACTCTAATCACCGGTTTAATACCACTGCACAAAATCAAAGTGTTTTTAGTAATAAATCTAACATTTTTTATTAATTTTGTTTGTTTTCAAAATAAATAAGAGAAGAATTGGAGGCATAGGTCCATGAAGTTTATTGTCTAATTTAACACAACCTTGCAAAATCGTTGGCTGCTATTCAAGCAGCAATTTCAAAACGTTTGCGAGAGCAGCAGGATTCATCCAAAAGCAGGGAAATTACCTACCATATAAATTGAAGCCGAGAGATCTTGAAAAACGATTTTATCACTAAAATGCTGGGGTTGGTATATTGGATTTGTGCTGATGTTTGTAACGCCCATAAATATTGGTCCATCACCCACCTTAAAGTATACCGATCGACTCAGAATCACTTTCTGAGTCGATTTAACGATATCCGTCCGTCTGGCTGGCTAACTGGCTGTCCATGTAAAGCTTGTGCTTAGAGTACAGGTCGCAATTTTAAAGATATTTTGATAAAATCTGGTAAGTGAAATTTTATCGGCCCAAGGACAGATGGGATTGAAACTGGTGGAAATCAATCCAATATTTCATGTGGCCCCTAAACAAATGTCCTCCCGAAATTATGGTTTAAAAATCATAAATGTTTAAATTATGCAAGTATCCAAACAAATTTCACCACAAATGACTGGTAAATGAAGTCAAATCACATTTACAAATTTTGTGCAGATCGGTCCATTATTTATCATAGCTTCCATCTCCGAAAATCACTTTAAAGGGTGTAACTCACTTAAAAATGTTGGTATCCATATAATATTTAACACATATATGTTTCTTATATATAAAAATAATATGGTACAATTTTATGATCATCGGTCCATAATTAGTCATAGCTCCCATATAAGGCCCACTTCCGAAAATCCCTTTAACGATAATAAATTTCTTAAAAATTTTGATATCCAAATAAAATTTGACACAGATAAGTTTCTTATAAAGGGTGATTTTTTAGCTATTATCTTTTTGGCAACACTGGTTTAAACAGCTCACGCACGTTTCGTGTTTTGTTTCACTATCAAACATCTTCAGCTTGGTCTATAATTAAAACATGAATCGTCTTACAAACGAACAACGATTGCAAAGTATTAAATTTTATTATCAAAATGCGTGCTCTGTTAAGAAAGTTCATCGCGCACCTGTTTACCGAAAAATTGTGTTCAGCGACGAAGCTCATTTTTGGCTCAATGGGTACCGAAATAAGCAGAATTGTCGATTTTGGAGTGAATATCAACCAGAAGCATTGCAAGAGCTACCAATGCATCCAGAAAAATTCACAGTTTGGTGCAGTTTATGGGCTGGTGGCATCATTGGACCGTACTTCTTCAAAGATGATGCGAATCGGAACATAACTGTGAATGGTGAGCGCTACCGTACGATGATATCCAACTTTTTTTTTGCCCAAAATGCAAGAGCTTGAGTTGCATGACATGTGGTTTCAACAAGACAGTGCCACATGCCACACAGCACGCGCAACAATGGACTTATTGAGAGGCGAGTTCGGTGAACATTTTATTTCACGTTCGCAACCGGTCCATTGGCCGCCTAGATCGTGCGATTTAACGCCTTTAGACTATTTTTTTGTGGGGCTATGTTAAAGCTCATGTCTATACAGACAAGCCCGCTTCAATTGACGCATTGGAAAACAACATTGAAGCATTTATTCGTGAGATACCGGCCGAAATGTTGGAAAGAGTATGCCAAATTAGACTAAGCGGATGGACCATTTGAGGCGCAGTCAAGGTCAACATTTGCATGAAATAATCTTCAAACATTAATATGTATGGACCGTACTATCGATTCAAATAAAGAGTTCATGCATTTTTCTGAATTTTATGTGTTTTTTTTAAACTTTCCTATAGCTTTTAACACCCTTTATACAGAAATGATGATACCTAATATAATGGTCGGTCCATAATTAGTCGAAACTCCCATATAAGAGACCGTAATTTACTTTAACCTCCATAAATCTTTTAAAAGTATTTACATCGAGATAAAGTTTAAAATACAAAATATTTATATTCACAGACATCATGACACTAAATTTTTGGATGATCGATCCATAATAGATTATATCAACCATATTCTGAAACACTGTTTTATACATATACTGGGTGTAGGATATTATATGGTCGGGCTTGACCGACTATACTTGTTACTTGTTTTTTAGTAAATATTATAAATGGAAATGTCTGCTCTGAATTTCTATTAAACAAACAGCCCAATCATGAATAAAAATTGCGCGGGAGTTTTTTCCCTTTTCCCATTTTTTCCTATACAAATTCAATGTTAAATAAAAAGGGAAAAAACTCCCGCGGATTTTTTTATTCATGATTGGGTCGATATTATTATTTAGTGTTCCCCAACATTCACTGCGCCTTCATAACAATCCACTTTATGTTAAAACTTTTCAAACAAATTTTGCTATGGCAGATCCGTTTAGGACATTATGGTTTTGTTTTAACCAAGTGTTTAATTTGATGGACTTTTGATTAAATGCAAATACCATAAAACGTAACATCATCTTAAATTTAAATAATTAATTTTATTTAAATGTCATGTTATAAAAAAATATATAATATGTATGTATGTAATTTTGAAAATTGTCTGTAAGGATTTTAACCATAGACTAAATAAACAACTAAATACAAACAATTTTCTTTGCTTTTTTCTTTTATTCCAGTTACATATTTTCCCTGGCCTTGGCAGATTTATTGGTAATAGTGACAACGGTACCCTTGACATCCACCGTTTATACCGTGGATTCATGGCCGTGGGGCAGTTTTCTTTGTACACTATCGGAATTCTTTAAAGATGTATCGATAGGTGTTTCAGTGTTTACACTAACAGCTTTATCGGGTGATCGTTATTTTGCCATAGTGGATCCTTTAAGGAAATTTCATGCCCATGGTAAGTTGTTTAAGCTAGAAATCTGTGCACATTAATTTAAACTTTCTAATTAAATTGTCAAAATCTGTATACTTACTTACTTATACATACCTAGGAGGTGGTAAACGTGCCACCCGCATGACCATAGCCATTGCTGTATCAATTTGGCTATTAGCCATAGTATGCGGTCTGCCAGCCTTAATTGGTACATATATCAAGGTATGTTTCTTACTTGCACATAAATATGTTTTCAATGTCAACTGCAAACCTCTACTACCAAACAAACACTTTAAGCCTCAAAATGTGCATAATTTACTAATTTTGCAATATACTCAAACGTGTGCTAAGATTTAATTTCTGGTTTTTTGTTTCTTTTGTCTCTCTCTCTCTCTCTAATCGCTCATGTCTTATTTAGAAAATTGAAATCAACAGCAGTAAATCGTTTTCATTGTGCTATCCATTTCCGGAAGCCTGGGGTTTGGAGTATGCCAAGATAATGGTGCTGTTGCGGTTTCTTGTCTACTATGCCATACCACTGGTAATTATTGGTGTCTTTTATGCCTTAATAGCCAGACATTTAATGTACGCAGCAAATGTGCCGGGCGAAATGCATGGTGCTGTGAGACAGGTAAGTGAAATTAAATTATTATTAATATTTGCATGTGCTGGGTTAAGCACAGTGGATTGTGAAAATAGTGCATTTCTTGAGGATTTTTTTAAAGATTTTAATGTAAAATTATCACTGCTTTAACATTGTTAAAGTTTAATCTCAAAAGCATGTTAATATGATTTAATGGGCGATAGCTAATCCAGTAGTTACATCTAAAGAGGACGTTTTTTGGCCCTTTTTTAAAGAAAAGTAACACTCAGGCATTTAATATGCCTATATTAATTGTGTTACTTTCTTTGGAAAGGGATAGGTAGGAGAAGAATCGGTGACGAAAGTAGAGAAACGCCTTTCATATGACAACACTGTAATTGCGCGTTATGTTTATTAGTAGCACAGTATTGCAGCGCCTCTGTTGGTGAGTAGGCGCATTGAACAAAACTTGATTTATAGCCAATATTTAATTATTTTACTTCGGTGGCGTTTAAATGCTATATCATCTAAGGAGGGCGCTGTGATAAATATTCGTTATGATAGGATAGAAAAACTAATAATTATCAAAACCTGATGTTATTTTGAGTGGCAGCGGCTGGGAATCGAATCCACAAATACCAACTCTTGCTTAATGATCAAACGTGCTAATGAAAAAAGCTACAGCACCCATGAAGTTTCATTTGTTATTCAGAATTATGAATGACAGAAACAAGATTACGCATTGCGCAGGTCCGTTAGTTTTGTTGCTTGCACTCAGCTGATTTTGTGACGCAGACAGACAGCATTGCGGTTTATTGTGAAAAGTGAAAAGTCATTAAAGTAAAAAAAAAATCGTGTAAATTAAAAACTAATATAATAATAGAAAAAAGCCGTCAGATCCAAGGTTATTAAAGCAATTTATAAGTTTTTGTTGCCGGAAAAATAAAATAAATCCATAGCAGAAAACGCAAAATGTTCATCGTATTCGTGGATTGACCATTTGTCTGAGGGCGGACTATCAAAGCCGACTCAAAAAATTATGGAACACATGCAAGACCTTGAAAATATTTTCGAAGAAAACTATAGACAAGGCTTGCTAATTAAAGACAACTTCATAAAGTCTCACGTACAACAGGCTGGTCATATTGAATGTGACAAAAAAGTAAAAACCCTTTCGAGTTCGAGAAAAAGAAAATATAAAAAAATAATAAATTAAATTTATATTAATAACATAATTATTTAAAAATAAAAACACAGGAAAAAAGTTTATTACAATGTCTCACTCTCAATGTCTCAATCTCAATAATTACAAAATATTCAAAGCATAAAAAATCAACATATCAATTTATAAATAATAAAAAACAAACAAGTATAAAACCATGGTGCAAATATACAAAGTGAGTGCAGTAGCCCAGCTGACTGACTTTATTTACAATTTACTTATGTCAAAAGTAATAATTTTTCAAGTATTTATGACAGTAGTACATTATTTTACACAAACAAAATACCTGTTGTTTCTGTTTTGTATTGTATTTGTTGTCGATTTGAACTCACCTTGTGTAGTTGCACCATGTATAAAACAATAAAGTGTTTTACAAACAGAATAAAATATGTTTATAACAACAAAATTAAATATGAAAAAAGAAAATTCTATGATTTTTCGTTTTGTTTTATTAAAAATAAAAAAAAATAACCATAATATATTTTCATTTCCACCACAAATCTCATACTGTTTTTATAACATACAAACAGTTGTGCGCTCTGATGACGTAGATGCGCAGTAGAAAATTTTTTTGAAGAGAGTAATACGCCATCTGTGTTTTTTGCTTCATGATTCAGAATAACATCTAGATAATTGACTCTGTCAACAGCGTTGTCAATTTTGAAATTTTAAAACGCACCAAAATGGAGAAGAAAAAGCGCCTTTAAAAAAAATGCACCAAATTTGGAATTTCTTTTTTTGTTTAAAATGTTTATTGAATTAATTTGACATTTTTTAATTTCAAAATTTTGTAAAAAACTTTTTAAAAACAGATCAACAATTAATAGTAAAAGTAATAATAGTAAAAGCCTTATTATAAATAAACGAGCTAATAAAGATAAAATAAGCATTTAATCACTCAAAATTTAACTCACAATATGCTTTTTGGTACTGAAGTACTAATTGGTAAAAAAGGGGTAATTTTAGTACATATTTGGTACTTTTTTTAATTAATTTTGTTTTAAATTTTACGTACTTCTATTTGAATTTTTTAAATAAAATTTGTTAGTGCTCCACGGGAACTCCAACCCTGGTTGTTCGTCTACAGTTGAGTAGATCAACTACAGTAGAGCACGCTACACAAGAATTTTTCATGTTTAAAATGTTAATTTTTTTCAAACAAAGATTTTCAACTCATTCGCCTTTAGCAATAAGCTTCATGTGACGAATTTGATAGTATGTATTCATTTATCATACATATATTCATATTTAAAATACATTGAATGGGGTTCTTTTTCATGATAATGAATTATTAAAAAACGGCAATTAAAAATTAGTAAAAACATTTTCGGAAAAATTAAAAAACGCACCGAAATTAAAAAAACGCACCACGTGCCAACTACAACAAATTTAAAAAAGCACCAAAAATTGGGCGAAATGCACCAAGTTGACAACGTTGTCTGTCAATAAGTTTGATATTTCTCTCTCTGGGTTACTCTCTCCACATATGTTAATATTTCAACTCATTCTACATTCAACTATTTGCATATCTTGGTTAACCCAACGAAGTACAAGGTTCACAGGGACCTATTTTTATTTGTATAATTTACTAATAATAATTTACTAATTAAAAATAAATAATGAATGTAAATGAACTTTTTATTTAATTATTTACTTTAATTTTTATTAGGAAAAGGTTCAAAAAGAGACGGAAATTTAATAATTTATATTAGGAAAGGTGCCATAAAATAATCCAAAAAATAATTAAAATTCAATAAACACGTTTCTGATGTATTTAAACAATAAAACAAGCCAAAAGAAAGTATATTTATTAATGATTTCTTGAAATTTCAGTACAAGGGCCCAGCGGATCATTTCACGCGATCCCGTACTAAATATCAATAGAATATAAACTATTGGTCGGATCGCCTTGAGCTTTTCTTTAGACGATTCTAGATAAAATTTCATTGGAATAAATGTCAGGGTCGGGTATACTTCCCATTTATAGTCAAGTAGTAATTTCGGGTTGAAAATGAAAAACTTCCCCAGAAACCTTCTCATCTAACGGAGGATTAAATATGAAGCCAGACAGCTGGCTTCCATTATTTTCTACTTGTTTGAGTCTAGAAATAAATCGAGAGAACTGAATTACAAGGAATGATCACATAAGATTGAATGGTTTAGGAGCATACTTAAGACTTAAATAGGTGAACGAACAAGAAGAACAAATTCCACGCCTAATAGGCAGGCTGGATCACTGACATAGTGAATATGTTAAGCGTTCAAGCATACAATGTTTTATCGCTTAACATGAATGACCTTAGAAAACTAATGAAAGTTTTTGCTACATTTTGTTATTTGAAATGCCACAGTTACGTTTTGAATATAGCTGCGACAAGACTTAGTAGATTATATGAGTTGTTGGGATGAAACCTTGTGGCATATACTTTGTGATTGATTGCATAAAAGTAGCTTCACTCCACTAAAGCCAATTACATATTGTCTTTGGAAAGCACAATAATTGTGTATGACCCAACGTACATTTGTTTAAAATGGAAATTCGCCAGGTCTAAGTGGAAATACACTATATATTTGAACAGCAAGAGTTCGTTAATCATACAACTGTTCACAGACTCATATATCACACAAATCAGGCAGAGTTATATTTTAATTTAAAGATTATGTATCTGAATAATGTTTAATATGAATTTTATGCTGTTCTAGTGGCTTAATGTTTGGCACATGAAACAATAAATAACATAACCCAACATAACATAAATAAAAGTGGCTTAATGTAGATTGCAGACCTGATTAAGTAGTCGTCGCACAGTGGACGAAATGGTCGATCTAGCACGAGCATTATTTTTTCCCCGCATTTTTTACTTAGCTTACTAAAATTAGGTATAAAAACTAAGTTAATTACTTTTAAAATAAAAGAAGCGCATTTATTTGATATTAGTGGTATGTATTAGATAAATTTTATGATGTTTGTTACCTGTGTTTATATGATTAATAAAAATGTATGGTAGAATTTAATCTTTTTATTAATTTTTATTTTCTTTAATAACTTTTTTAACTTTCGTGGAGTATAACTTTTAAAATTCGACGGTATTCGGTCTAGTTTTTTAGTTTTTTTGTAAATATTGTGCTTTGTGATCGTCAAGTGTCCAGAAGCACGTGCCCGTTTTTATGTAATTTAATTTTTCAGGAGCAATGTCCGTTCTCAAGCGTAGCCTCTTTTTAGTGTGGCACGAAGAGTCTGGCCCTTTAAAATAGTTTTCTGCAATGGAGTCGCATATATTTACCAATATAATTGATAGGAACAACTATACAGCGTAACAAAACTTATAAATTGCCAAAAGGTTGAGAAATTTTATCACGAAATTGGTAAAAAGTTAAAAGCGAGTAACAGAACTCTTACAAATTTTGAAACAAAAAACAAAGATTGGCTGAATGGGCCACTCTTATTAGTTGATCCCACAACTAATACTGGACGAAAAATATCCTTGATTTTACATGCCTCCTCCCGTGCATAAAATTTTAATACATGGCGCAGACATAATAGACAGTGTTTTACTTCCGATTGGCATGTTCTCGGAGGAGGCTGTACAATCAAGGAACAAGGCTGCATCATACATGCAAACCTTCGCCACAACACACAATGGAGGACTTAATGCACGCACTATTAGTTTCATCTAATCCTCTGATAACTTATTTATCTTAAAGTGCATCTTTGTTGTTTACGAAAAAAAATATTGTATAAAGAGATGTTAAATCTTCTTTCAGATGCCGATTCTGGAATATTAGATAATAGTAGCTCAGACTCTGAATAATATAACAGTATTAACTTAGTTATCTCTTGAACTGTCTAAAATAATTTTTTAATAAAAAAATTTTCATATTAAAAATAAAATTGTTTTTTGTATATATGGAAAATATACTACATAGTCGCCCGTTTTGTCCGATATTTTGTAAATGACTTTTTCTGAAAGTTTGACTAAGATCGAATAAGAAACAGCCGAGATAATAATTAAATACCGCTAGATTCGCCATTTCGTCCACTGTGCGTCGCCAAAATACTGCATATTTTTAGGAGTATTCTCAAAATGATTTGTTGTATAACTCAACTTTCATTATTAGTTCACTTGAACTACTGTTGTTTGCTTTGTGGCACCGTTTTATTATTTTCCTTCTTCGTGGCATTGCCTTTTATTGTGAAAAATATTTTTTAATATTTATTTCTTGTTTTATCTAAATTGTATTCTATTTATTTAAATGTTTCCAGGTACGTGCCCGCCGTAAAGTTGCTTTGACAGTTTTGGCATTTGTGGTTATTTTTGGCATTTGTTTTCTGCCAATACACGTTTTCATGCTGTGGTTCTATTACTGGTAAGTTGTGCATTTTATTTCAATGTTGTATACACATAAACATTGACACACACAGTTCAATTCACAATTGATGTTGTAGTGTTGTAGCATGCTACAACGGCAGTTGTACGTCGTCTGAATTTACAATAGTTGTATAAATGTTGTTGGTAATTTCTATATAAATATTTTGTTCAACACGTACGACATTTTTACATATGTACGAGTATATATGTTCTTACAATGTTGTATGAAAATCTAAGTGTTGCCAAAAGTTAAAATATATATCTCAATATAAAAATTACTCATTTTAGTTAAAAAAAAATAACCAGACGGTAACACTCAAATCATTTGGGAAGAAGAAAAAGTCAGCGGAGGCCAAATCCGCTGAATATGGGGGTTGAGGCATGATAACGGTTTTGTTTTGGCCAAAAACTTACGCACAAGCATCGATGTGTGAGCTGGTGCGTTATCATGGTGTCTAAAACTTACTAGTAGTTTTATACTACATTAGGAACTAGAGCAAATTAAGTTAATGACTTAAAGAAAAAATAATGCCTATGCTTGTTGGTATTTTTGTAGGTAAAAAAAAAATCTACCTAAAAACTGAAACTGTGCTACAAAAGTTATTTATTTTATGTTTCTTTTTTCAAATAACTAATATGATAAATAAGCCTTAAAAAAACTAATAAAGAGTACCAATTTTCAATAGGGGATCAAAGCAGAAAAACTTCCAATTGTGCGCACTTTTCCCATGCAGTAGTACTAGTTATGAACTGGTTGTAAAGCAACCATTCGGATACAAGTGTACTAGTTCACATCTAGAATATATGGTACTAGTGATTTTCCAAGCACACTCAATGCTAATTTGAAAAATAAAAACGTATAGGAAAATTTACCGTTGAGAATTAGTACTGGTACTTTTTGTACTAGTCAATTTCTAGTGAAGTGCTAGTTTGATCTCCGACAGGGATCTAACCTAACATTCATATTTTATGTATTTTTTTATTTGTTTTCATTTTTAAGGTTTGACAATATAATTAAATAAAATTAAATTAAAATTTGTGTTTACAATCAAATAGTTCTGGCCTACAATGTACAACATACAAGATCACTTGTGAATTGAACAAATAATTCAAACAGCCACATCTACATACAACTGAATTATTTCACACAAACTGCAGTTCACTGAACTAGTTCACTAAGTACTTATTATATTGCAACTCATGCTCATTACTTTTGATAGGGGAATGTAACATGGTACTATTGCACACTTTCTGTGTAATAACTAAGTGGCGCCTTTTTTAGCTTGAAAGTAAAATTTTTAAAATGACATTGTCAAACATAATTTATAATTTTTTTAATCTTAGGCCCCTATTATGAGCTGCATTCGACAATCGATATTGGCTGGCTATTGAAAATCGACTATCGAATATAAAATTTGTATTATGAGTTGGCATCACTGTCGAACATTTCGTTGTTCAACGAATTTTTTATCGAACACAAATTTGCTTTCGACGCTGTATAAAACTGTCAAAAATGTATTTAAAATGTAAGAATTTGTTTGTTTTTTCGGTTTTGGTCAACCAAATACTACTTGTAAATTACTTTTGTTAAAATCCTGCAGGTCGTAAGTAGAAAACAGCAATTGGAAAAGCTCGTTTCTCTCATGTAAGAAGATCCAATTGTGGCAAAAAGTACTTGCTCTAAAGTTCAGGCAGCCAAAAAATGGGAGGGCATTACACAGAAGCTTAATTTTATTCATCAGACGAATCATTAAAACATAATTCCGTGTTTATCATTTCAAATTTAATTTATTTTTCTAAAAGAATTTGTAAACAAATATGGCGCCAGCTGATAGAAATGTACTATTGTGAATAACCCAAAGAGAGTGATTTTCACAATAGCGTTTTTTTTATCGAATGTGCACACCATAATACCAAATGAAAATTCGTTCGATAAGCATTTTCGACTATAGTCGAAAATCGAATTTTGCTCATAATAGGCCACCTTATTATTTTTTACCTCGCAACTTGACCAGATTTAATATTTATACTTTAATATCTCAAGTCTTTTGTACGCTCAGGTAGAAATTATAAAGGCTATTAGCTAAATTCATTCAAATCTTTAACAATTGATAAATTCCAACTTTACTCACAAACTAATAAAACTATTCATATACATACATAAATATGTACACTTACACACAAAAGTAATACCAGACATTATATAGTACATAGATATTTAAACTATTTTATCCATCTTATTGTGCGATGGCTTATGATTCTATGCTGTGTTTTATTATTTGCATTTCTCCAATTATCTTCTCTTTACAGGCCCAGCGCTCAGCAGGACTACAATTATTTTTGGCATGTTCTGCGTATTGTGGGCTTCTGTCTGTCCTTTGCTAACAGTTGTGCCAATCCCGTGGCATTGTATTTTGTTAGTGGAGCATTTCGCAAACATTTTAATAGGTATTTGTTAATACACATAGAAACGGAAATATGATTTTTATTTCTTTTTCTTCTGTTTGGCAAAATAAACTAACAACAATTGATATAACAGCAAAAATATTTAATAATAAACAACACGAATTCATACAGACATACATACATAGTATGTACATAGTAACTGTAGTTTTTGTAATAAAAAGTCTAAGTTTTATTTGACTGACACTAACTTCCACATGTTACAGTTCGGACATTGCAATTAATTTTTACAAACACAGTTGAATATTTTAGAAGAAACATGCACAAACTGTTGGGTATAATAGCTGAATTAGTAACAAGTGTTACACAGAAAAAATTAAAATTGATTTTCAATTAAAATATTCGTATATTTAATTAAACATTTAATTGAAAGTGGACCGATGAAGGAATTTGTAGTCTCAATTAAAAAATTTTGTAAAAATTTAATTAAAAGTAGTTTTAATTAAAAAAATATTATATTATTTAATTGAAAATTGTTTTTCAATTAAAAATTTAATTGATATGATTAAAAGTTTAATTAAAAATCAATTAATACTCAATTAAAAGTTTAATTAAAATTTGTCGGGCAATAATTTTTTCTGTGTTAGTACAAAGAAATTAATGTTAGATCCTTTACTTTAATTAATGAAATTAATATTAAAGTTTAATATAGCGTCTTCTTTTTTTAACTGTCTCATCTTGTATTGACTTCAAACTTTTAGATTTTTATTTCGTAACTAGCTGTACCCTGCGCGCGTTGCTACGTTAACAATTAAAAAAAAAAATTTGAAAGAAAGACAAAAATTGGAAAATCTGTCGGCATTACAGGTTGGTACACAGAAGAAATATAAAAACATTAAATGACAGTTCGTGAAACTGCAGCCGTCGTTTCAATTATGGGCCTGTTTTCTCTGAGAGTCGTTTTTGCTTGAAGTTGCAGTCGTGTTCTGTTTCATCATTAATGCTAGGAACACAGTTGGGACGAACGTCGAATTTCGCTCATTACCACGAATTAGTCGGTGACAAGTCGCTGTGTAAGTTCGTCGTATGAAGCACTATAAAGGCGAAAAATGTTTTTGTTTTCGTATAACAGCTGATAGATAGTGTGACCATATTAAAAAAAAAATATATATATATATATATATATATATATATATGTATATACATTGTCGGACAAAATAGAGGCCGGTTTCTTTTGTTGAAAATATGTATTTTTATCGTTAACTCTTGCGAGAGTAAACAACGTCAAATAAATTTGTGCTAAAACAAGTGGTTACACTTTTTTGAGTAAATTTTTGCCAAGTGTGACCGACCATACCTTTAGGAACATGCTATTTTTTAATGTGTTTCAATTTAGTTAAACCGTCTAATTCATAAAACTTACAACAGAGGTTTATAAAACAAATTTTGTATGGAAATTTGCTTTATAAACCTGTTATAAACCTGTTGTAAGTTTTTATGAATAAGGGGGTTAGTCTTCTTTATGGCTTTACTAAACCCAATTTTAATAACAAATCTGTGCTTTCTAACTGACAGTAGACTTAAACTGTTTAAATAAGCTGCTAGTTTATCCAAGCTTAATGAAATAATTTGCCGCAAACAACTATATTAGGTAATATTAAAATAACTTAATTTCAAAACTTCTTTAATAATATAATTATAAAACAGCTATTAAATATTATACTTTAAACATTTTATAAACACTGCACATTTAATAAATATACACACAGAATTATAAAAGAAAAATAAAAGTTTTGCTTTTTAACTAAATTTTTGGAGCTTTTTTTTACACTACATATTAAATTTTGAAACTTCGTCTATCCTTCACTGCCAACTTATTTTTCCAAACATTTTTTTTCCTTTTTCTCCTTTTACCTTTATCCAATGTGTGTTTCTTTTTTCATCACGATTTTAGGTATTTGTTTTGTGAAGGCTCGCGCACTTTGTGCAAACATCGCGATACATCGTTAACAGCATCTCGACGTTACTATCATTCCAGAAGGTCATGTTTTCATCAAAGCACTATTCGAAGGTAAATGTCTCCCAAAATATGATTGAATGATTTAGTGATTTAGTTTTTCATTTAAGTTAGCACGCACAGTGGGCAGGTCAACAAGTTAGAAATACTTAATGTACCATATTAAAAAAGTGCAATAGGTTATACTAAAATGCTTTGTAATGCCATTTATTTGTTCATTTATTATTATATTCTAAATCCAAAAACTAAGGGCTGTTTTCTCATTAGGCGATTATCTTTTTCCCCAACGAAAAACTACCGATTGAAGAAATTTGGTTTTCTCAGTGTGTCATTTTTTATGTGGCAATACCTTGAGTTTTTGTAAAAAAAAATTAAATAGATTTTAGAAAAAATGTTTAATAAAGGAATAAACATTAATTTAATAGAGGATGAACTCAAAGAACATGAATTCCAAGTGAATGTTGAAAGAGTTTATCATGCCAAACCTAACTACCTGGCAGACATGGCTATTATTTATTTTTTAAAATATTTGTTTTTTTGATTTTATTTTTGTTTAGTTTTTCACATTTGAAAAACAGCTGATTTATGTCAACAACTTGTCATTCGAAGGCAGATTTCCCAATTTTCACATAAATTCTGAAAGGTATTGCCAAATGAAAATAATGTTTCTGTCGGTATATTGAGAAAACCAATATTGTTAACGGACATATTATCAGTCTAATAAATTTATGTCGACATTTAGTAACAGACAGTTTGTCGACACATTGAGAAAACGGGCCTAAGAATTGTTTTACTTTGAACTAAACTAAACATTTACAATTCTCATCTATCATAATCCTCTACACATTTGCAGTCGTCTTCAGGAGACCACAATAACAATGCTAACGAATGCCAATAATCAAAATGGCTGTAACAATGTAGGGGCTGTTGTTGGCTCTGGCAATTGTTCAAACGATGACACAATAGATGTGGCACTCACCAGTGATTATTGTCATCAACATCAACATTCGCATCAGCTCATGTGAGATTACGTGAACCATCATCCTCATCAAAGTCACCATCAACATCATCATAAACCAACTTCAGTTAAAACAACATCTAAGAACAGCTGTCAGCAAGAGTGCTACGAAATGGGCACCATATTAAAAAGTAGACCTTGTCCAGGACGTAGAAAATCTCTTCAGCTACAGTTACCATCATCAACTTTATCATGTCAACGTGTTTTAAAAGGAGCCACACATTTGCAGCACTGTAAGTGTCACACTTACCAAAAATCAAAGTCAACGAATGGACATGGTATAAATGGTCCTTTGGCTTCTATGTGTGAAGGTTTGTAAAGGTTTCGTTACTCTTAAGGTTACGAAACAAATAAAAAAATTATGCAGGGATACCCATGATTTCTATGAAGCTAAATAAATACATATATGGACTTTTGGGAGTTTCAAAAACTCCCGCTCTCACCAATTTCTCTATCATTCTTTTTTTTTAAGTACCGGACTTAAAGTAAGTAATAAGTAAAATACGATGTAATGGTAGGAAAACTAGGCATAAGTTAGTAGGGAAAAAGAGAAAGGTACACAAATTTGGAAAGATTCTTCTTAATACTTGCATAATTACTAGATCTACATATGTGTCAACTACTAAACGTCAAAGATCTAAATAATACTTTACTATTTAAAATGTTGTGTTGATAAGTAAAATTTGTTGCCTTGTCTCGTTCCAAGATCTAAGGGCCAAATATTAGCAAATAATGCAAATTTTATTAGATTTTTCAAAAAAAAAAAACTAAATTAATTTTTACTATTTAAAATTCCCATTAGTAATTACAGTTTTATGTTTAGAGGAAGTTAACACGCTGCGACTTTTACGACTTTTCTCCTGCGACTCGAGTTTATAGATGAAATACGTAGTGGTGAGTACGGGGTAGCTAGTGTCGCAGGTTTTGTGAAACAAAACGACAAATTTGACATTTATTCTTTTCTCTTGTATTATTTTTATTTCATTTACCAGCAGTGTTGCCACATTGAAATTTCATTTTATGGGATTACAGAAAATGTTTGGCAACACTGCGAAAAAATAACTGTAAATTAAAAAGTAAACACATTTAATTTTAAATAAATAAATACTATATGGCCAAAAAATTTAATAGTGAAATATGAGGAATATAAACACCTGTAATGTAACTAGGTCCTATATGGCAACATATCTGCGGATGAGCGCAATAGGAGAAATGAACAACTTAATGTCAAAATATCGCAAGAATGGTGCAACAAATGTTTCATCATATGAACAGACGATGAATTTAGAGGGGACACCAAAAAAGAACGTCAGCAGACGTTTGATTTATATTTTTTCACAAACACAAACAATTTACTGTTTCTTGTCAGTAATTTGTCAAAAATAATCGGTTTTTCACTGGTGTTGCCATATTTTAGAAAAAAAAATATTTTTTTTTTACAAGGCAGTTGTAATAACGAAAAATTTTAAAGGTCACTTTAATTAAAGTTACCTTTTACTATTAAGAACATTGGAGGCAAGTTGTAATAATGGCCCTTAATTTTATTAAAAATAATTGAGAAAAAAATATTTTTTTTATAATTATTTGCTTTTTAGAAATAACCCAGTAAAAAATGTGCTCTAAACGGAGCAGGTTTTATGTATGAATTCATACATACCTCAAATCGCTTCAAACCTGCTGATGGGATGCATGATTTTTGTATGAGGTGTTCCCGGTTTGGAGGACTACTTTCTGCTGACAATAAACGCTTCTTTTAACCTAATCAAACATGCAAATAAAGCACTTTCCTTGTCATACGTAAATCTGTAGGCTATAATTTCATTTTTGTTTTTTCGCTTTAAAACCTTTTTCGTTGTCAGCACTAAAAAAGCATATTTTTTGTATATTTTATTCGTAAGCTTTTATTGAAGCGCTCGATTATGCGCTTTTTCTCTTAAGTGCTTCAAAAAGCACGAATTTTTTTTTTTACTGGCAAGCCACTACATTTTTCATTACAAAAAATAAAGAAAACAAAAAATATTTTTATTTGTTTAAACAAAACAGGTAGGTACTTTATTTCACAAACCTTTTTTTTTGGAAAAGGGTATTTAAACAAAAATGTAAAGAGAGGGTAAAATTTACCACCACCTCAACAGTTAAAGGTTAACCCCCTTATTCAAAAACGATTATTAAATTTAACAAACGTTTATTAAGACAGATTTGCATATAAAAATTTGCTTAATAAACGTTTGCTAAATTTAATAATCGTTTTTGAATAAGGGGGGTGGTAAGATTTCTAACAATCCTGGATCCAAATGCCACATTTAATATGAGACTTTCCCCGTTAAAATATCATTAGCCAAATCGTAGCTTCAGCTAACCAGATCTTCATTAATTAAGATACTAGTTGAACAATAGAGATGTATATATAAAAGCAATAGATGAGCTCAGTATATGAGAACATACGAAAATATTACAATTTAAATAAAATGTTTTAAGCAACATTTTTAAAAACTAACTATGAAACAGAAAAACTACTAGAGACCAATTTTTAAAACATGGTTTTAATAAAAAATTTACTTAAAAAAAAAAAATTACATGTAAAAAACTAATGAACTAAAGTTTGTTTTAATTTAAAATTCAGACCGTATTTTTAATAACACTAGATATAATTAACTGTATTACAAAATAGTTTAAACTAAAGATTAATGCCCTTATTCCTAAAAAAAAAACAAGTAAGAAAGTATAGTCGGTCAAGCCCGACCATATTATACCCTACAACCAGTATATTAATAAAACAGTTTTTCAGATATGGGTGCTATATAGGAGATATTACCTATTATTGACCGATCATCCAAAAATTTAGTGCCATGATTACCGCGAATATATAATTATGGGTGTTAAACTTTATGTCGATATAAATACGTTTAAAAGATTTATGGTGGTTAAAGTGAATTACGAAGAGGGTGTTATATGTGAGTTTTGACTATTTATGAACTGACTATTATCAAATTAGGTGCCATCCTATTTGTATGTACATAAGAAACTCATTTTTGTTAAATTTTATCCGGATAATAAAATTTTTAAGAGATTTATGGTCCTTAAAGTTATTTTCGAAAGTGGTCCTTATAGGGGAGCTACGACTAATTATGGACCGATTGTGATAAAATTCCACCATATTATATGTATATGTACGCAACATATTTTTATTCAATATTATTTTGATACCAACATTTCTAAAAGGGTTATGCTCTTTTAAGTGATTTTCGAAAGTGGGCCTTCTATGGGAGCTACGACTAATTATGGACCGATCGTCAATATATGTACAAAGCATATTTGTGTTCAATATTATTTGGATACAAACATTTTTAAGAGCGTTATGCTCTTTAAAGTGATTTTCGGAAGTGGGCTTATATGGGTGCTACAACTAATTATGGACCGATCTGCACGAAATTTGTAGATGTGATTTATCTTTATTTATTACTTATTTGTCGTGAAATTTGTTTGCATACTTGCATAATTCAAAGATTTATGACTAGTAAACCACAATTTCGGGAGGACATTTGTATGGGGGCCAGGTGAAATAAAGGACCGATTTCCACCAGTTTCAATCCCATCCATCCTTCGACAGAAAAAATACCACGTACCAAATTTTATCGAAATATCTTCAAAATTGCGACCTGTACTCTGCGCACAAGCTTTACATGGACAGCCAGCCAGCCAGACGGACGGACGGACATCGTTAAATCGACTCAGAAAGTGATTCTGAACCGATCGGTATATTTTAAGGTGTTGGACCTATATTTCTGGGCGTTACAAACATCAGCACAAATCCAATATACCCTGCCCACTATTGTGCTGTAGGGTATAATTAAAGTAGACTTCAAATGTACTTTAAGAATATGTTGTATGAAAATTTTGTCTAAAAGCACACTTAAAACCTACTTCATTTTTTATGAATACGGCAGTAAGTTTTTATGAAAATATGTAGTTGTATTATTTTTCTATCAATAAACTATTTTAAATGAAATTCAGTTTTAAGAACATAGCGACATAGACTGTCTTTTTTAAAATTCGCGAATTCTAATTATCAATTGGATCAGCTGAATGTTGTTGAAGCATGCAACTGACAAGTAAAAAACATTATTTGCAGGCTTTAATAAAACTTTTCAAACTTTGCAGACAACATCGATAAATTTAAATGTTAAATTATATTAAATTCTAAAATAAATTATGATAAATTGTAAATAAGAAGAGTATTTTTAAAATAAATAATATTGTTAATAAACTTTACTATAACAAAAAACCAATTAATGTATGTCTGTTTAAAAACAGTAATACATTTTTAAAACATCTATTTTTATTTAGAACTAAATGTAAGTTTTTTCTATGTAAAACCTCTAAATAAATATTTTATGTATTTGTAAGAAATTTATAAAAAATGTTAAGCGTTTTTCTTGTAAAAAAAAACCTAAAAAAAAGATAAACGAAATAAATTTCAAATATTTGCATTAAGAAGCATTAAAAAATTGAAATTTGTTCTCAATAAAAGAAAGTCTTGTTTACATAAAATCCTGTCTCATAAATGTTTTAATATTACCTTTCAATTTAACCCTATCCAGGATCTGAAGTTTCATTTTAAATAATCACCCCTATCGTGAATAAAAATTCCACATGAAATTTGTTCCCTTTTCATATTTTTCCCTATTAAAATTAAATGTTAAAAAAAATAAAAGGGAACAAATTTGATGTGGAATTTTTATTCAACACTCACTGCCAAAACTTTACTAAAGTGTCACCACTCTTATATCTTAAAATATCATAGCAATAGCAGCCGTTACTGCAGGCATTATTGCAATAATTGAAACTGTTAATGTTGCATTTTCAAGGAATTCATGAATGCCTATTTTTCAATTTCCATTGAAACAAATATTTCCAACTAATTAAATTTTTCGAGAGAATGTCAAAAGTATTGCGAACAGTCTGTAGTGGACAATACTTTAAATGATATAGATATATTAAGTCATCTGGATTTGTAGTCTTGCAATGATCTCTACGATATTTAATTCTTTATTTTTAGAGTAAACTGTTTGTTTCCCAGTTTTCTTAACGTTCATATTGTGTTTAATATTTCTCACAGATTTATTACCACAAAATCGCGTATAATAGCCAAAGCATATGTGTTCTTGGATCTCCATAACAAATCCTAATCTTATTGATTACTACTAATAGGATCTTATTAAAATATCACATAATTGAGCAAAGTCTTCAAGTTACGGTCACACTTCGCAAATATTTGTTGCAAAAGATGTAATCACTAAATTAAATATATTTGAACTCGTATATTTATTTCAAAAAACTTCGTTTATTAAGTACAGGACACAACAAATATTTAGTTTTTTTTTTATTATTTGATGCTGCTTAAGCTTTGTACAGACGCTTCTCAGGTCTTACAACGTTGTCAGAAAATGTCTAACAACCGTATGAATTTAAAATGTTTGCCTTCCAGTATTCCAGTACATTGTAAGACTAAAATATTGTCAGACATCTAACAATCGTGTAAACACATTTTTTTTATCATTGTAAGATTTTTTTAAGACAATTGTCAAACACTGTTAATTGTCATATGTGCAAAGCCATCTGTCCATCTGTCAATGACAGCATTGTTAGAGAAACTATTTCTAAATTCAACTCTGTATATACATAAATAAATAAATAATTAAACAAACAAAAGTGTGCATTAATAATATTTTGGAAGAAAGTGGAAGACAATTAAAGAATTAAATTAAAGAAAATAATAAATGAACAGTGACATATCTATTGATGAATGCTGTTTCATAGAGTGCAGCTATGAGCCAATTGAATAACTTTACCCTATTCGGTCACCAACTTGGTCTGAAGGCAACAAACAATCAAGGATGAAACAAAAATCCTACCGCGAAAAGGTAGAATCCGTGTGGTCATATAAAAGTATTACCAAACTTATCGAGGAAGTTGAGGCACGGCGAAGTTTATGGGATGCTGGTTGCGTTGAATATAAATTTCGCATTGTGATATTTTATGGTAACAGATTGCAAATTCCATACTGTGAAATATAAACGATTGCAAAGGAAAATGGGCAAACCTGCGCACCTCATGCAATTTCCAATTTAGAAAAATTGCGAAGAAAAAAGTCCAACCAAGACATGAGCAACCATGAGCAATGTTGGTATCTTGTTGTTTAATTTATTTATTTTTTTTTTTTTTTTTTGGTCGAAGTCCAGTCTCAGAAGCTTTCGATACAACTCCGGCTCGTCAGTTCGTAGTTGGATGAGTAATTTAGCATAAAAATCCTTCTGCTCTCGCTGAAACACCCAATCATTCACCCAAACTTTGCAGCGTTTTTTGTTTCATGACAATATTCAAAATTTTTAAACACACACACAACGAATTTGACAATCTTTGTCACATAACAATCTGATTACCGTGCGCCAATGAAATTGTAAGGTTTTCTTACAGTCGTCTGAACTGACTATTTCGGTTGACAGATAAATTTACTGTGTGCCAATGAAATTGTAAGGTTTTCTTACAGTCGTCTGAACTGACTATTTACCTTTTGCTAACAATTTTTCAATGTCAGTACATTGCTAGCACATTGCTAGAGCTGACAACATTACATGGTCTGACAACCGTCTATACATAGTTTTAATCTTGCAAAACTTTTTTAACAGTAAACAAAGTTGTGCTAAAGCAAGTAACCACTTTTCTAAGTAAATATTTGTCATGTGTGACCATACCTTTAGACTTCAATTATTCTGTTTATAAGATTACGATGACTTCTGCAATCGCCCTTTAAGCTCTTGGCACAACAATAAAATATTATCCACAGCTTGCTGGTATTTAATGGAAAATAAACAAAAATACTTCTTGAATTTCTTCCTCTTAAAAAACACAATAGCGCAATTCACAGTCTTGTGAAAATGGTATTGCATCATTGCATTTGCAAAAGGGTTTAGCATATTTTTGCTCTTGCTGTGTATTTTGTTAGTGTAGAGCAAACACATGCTAAACCTTTTAGCAAATGCAATGATGCAATACCATTTGCACAAGACTGTGAATTGCGCTATTGTATTTTTATTTATTTACTTAAAAAGTAAACCTGTCAGGTAAATACATTTTCACAATGTGTCAAAATCGTTCTCGTTACAATCAATGAAAAAATCTTTCATATTTCTCAAATAATCCTTGTGGGTTAAACTGTTTACAAAAGGGTGTTGCAGAAAGAGAGTTTAATGCGGAATACTTTGTGGTATTTAAGCCAATATGTAAACAATGTAAATAGACGATGAATTTAGAAGGGACACCAAAAGAGAACGTCAATAGAGTCGCGGTGACAAATCGCAACATGTGAAACCACTCTTACAGACAGTTGAATAATTTAACTGAACATTAAATTTACAAACCACTACAATTTATCCGTCTTTAATTTGTTCGTCTGATTTATTTTCCTTTGTCGCCAATCAAAAACTTTTTCACAATGTGTCAAATTTCTACTCGTTAGAATGAATGGCAAAAATATTTCATATTTTGCAAAGACACCCTTATGGAATAAACGTTTTGTTAAAGGGTGAAATATGAAGAGAGTTTATGCCAGTTGGAATGTGGGTTTAGGCAAAGAAACTGAAAGACTCCAACTACATATTAAATATATACATATAGGGTGTTGTTTTTAGATGTATAGAAGTTTGAAATTGAATAAAACAAAAATGATTTTTTTTTTAAATTTAAGATAATCTTCTGGCATTATATTTTAAATATGAAAGGCCAGCTCATTATCATCTAGTCTACCGGGTATTCGCTGGGACTAAGGTTTATGGAAAGGTGGTTTAGTGACTAGGTGACACATACATAGATCTACAGTTGGATATATTACATATTTAACCAATTAAATCACATATTTTTGTATCACCCCGTATCATGCATGATTAAATTCCACTAACACGCCACTCTAACCCAAAAAGCAACAATGAAAATCTTCAAGCTTTTGTTGCTCCACAACACGCAGCAATTACTGCAACCTTTAAGTAAATATGACGTGTTTTAAATAACGCAAGTGCTTTAATACAAAAACAGCTTCTTACTTATGTATACAGCTGCTGAAATAAAGGAATAGTTGTCTTGGTAATATAGTTTGCAAAACAAAAACTAATGGCCAGTCTCCAATGCATATGGATAGCATATTCCCGTTGTCAACTCTCTATCTTAAAACAACTAAAACAAATTCTCTATTCAGTGGTTTGCAAACTTTTTGTTCTATTTTAATTTTGAACAATGAATTAGTAACATGATTATGAAATTGTAGTTCCTATTGCTATAGTTCGTTGTGATGACGACAATATGTCGTATTATTGCTGATTATAAGTGTTGTGCTGTATAATTTTAAATCCAGACAGTGTAACGTGTGAACAAGTCTTTGTGTCATCCAGACAAACGACTGTAATGAATAATTCATGATTCATGATTTGGTAGCTTTGAAATCTTCATCAATAAACTAGATGCGTAGATATACATAATAAAGCCAACTAAAAATGCCAGCATTAGTCAATTGTTTAAGGATACACAAGCGAATTTTGAAATTGCTTGTTTTCCAAATGCAAAATGGTTACAAAATGTTTTTACTGATGAAATTATAACTTTTACTATTTGTTAGAATGTTTGTTATGTCAATTATATAGTTACTAAAACTAACACCTAACAAATCTTTGACTAAGAGTTTCTCTACATCATTTTTCGTCATTTTTCTCTAATTTGGCCATCGGTATTTAGCAATGCAAAGGTAAGGTGTCAAGTGATAAGACATAAATGCACCGATACACTTTGCACACTCACTTTGCAGTAAAGCCCAAAAACTTTGCAAACAGAGCAAAGTCTCTGCTAAAATTTTCTTAGTGCAAAATGAGATTTCCCCAGAATATTGTGGAACAGAAACACTTATTATAATTTTTAAGGAGTTTCCTTCAGGCTAATTTGGTCAAATGTTTGTTTCCAAAAACTTCGATTTATATTTTATTTACCCAACGTTTCATTAGTTTTATTCTAACTTCTTCAGGGGTATCGTCATTGCAAAAAAAAATGCAATTTGGTAAGCGTAAAGTGAAAAGTTGAAAAATTGTTTGTCGAAGAGGGTCCTGGTGCTATTTCTCGGCAAGTTTCTCTCCTTTTTTTGATTAGTCTAGAATTTGATAATCTGGTTCTTCATAGCAAAACCTGTTTGAAATAGTTCCTCTGCAATTTCTGTTTAGCCATTAGGCCATCAGTAAAGCTTGTCTTGGTTTCCTGGACTTTCTGTCGATGTAGTCAAATGTTTGCTCAATGTCTGCTAAAGTGTCTTGGCTACATAAAGGTGTTGAAAGAATTTTTCTTTCCAGAATTACGCCGAAAGAGAATCCCTTTCAAATCTGTTTGGTTTCATCAAAATGGGGCAACTTGTCACATAGCCACGCCCATTGTGACAGAAGTGCGACAAAAATTCCCCAATAAACTGATTTCAAAAAACTGCACATTTCGTTGGCTCCCCAGGTCTCCTGACCACACTCCACCTGATTTTTTTAGGGCTATTGCAAACAAGAAGTTTACAAAAGAAACCCAACAAATTTGGATGATTCAAACGGTAATTGAGGCAATTCCCGCTGCAACACTCCAGGCAGTAATTATGGAGACCATTTGAATTCAATTATTTTGAAAACTTCATGAATTACTTTAATAAAACTGGAATATTTTTCAAATGAACTACTAAAAAATAAATTACATAAACTTTACAAAAAGTTATTTGAGTTTTTTAATGTAGCAAAATTGATCAGCCACCCTGTATATACAAAAATGATGACACCTAATTTTATAATGGTCCCTAAAGTCCTAAAGTCCCTCTCCGTAATTTTTCTTTAACCTCCATAATTCTCTTAAAAGTTTTTATATCTAGATAAAGTTTAACATACATAATATTTATATTCACAGAAGTCATGTTCATTTCCGTTCATTTCTCCACATATAGCGCCCATTCTGAAAAACTGTTTTCTACATATACTGGGTGTAGGATATTATATACAATACAAATTTTTATGTTCCGACCTCTTTATATTTTCTTTAATTCCTAACAACAATTATTACAGAAGTCAATGCTCGTATACAAAACCATTCAATTAAGTAACTTTATTAAAATTCCAAAACAAACGAACTTAAACCCCCAATCAAATGCATCTCCCGCAGACGTTGCGGAAGTTGCATTTAAATTGCAATAAATGGACGTTAAATGAACATTTTCTAAAGAAATCCACGAGAAATGCTGATGAAGTAAAACTAAAATTTCGATTGGTAATAAAATGCCCTTGATAATGGATATTGTGCAACATAATATCAACATGACCTTTCGCATTTGCAACAAATCCCAACGTTTATCTGTGAATGCAGGACAAACAAACAAACTACTTTCAAAAATGTGCAAAACATGAAGGCAAAGAAGAAAGGAAGAGAGAGAAGGAAAACGATTCTATCGAAAGTGTTTTAAAGTACTTCAGAGCAGTAGAAACAAGTTTTATCTTGGCTCGTTTATAGTTGTTTTAACAATGTTGAACTTTATTAAAAAAAAAAAAGCAAAATTAAAAAAATACAGAATTGCAAGAAATTAAACGGTAGAAGTTAAACTGCAGAAACAAAATCCTAAAAAACACACACATTTTAAACTCTTTGGCATGTTTCCTTTTATACACAGACATTCCAGAAGTTGCAGCATGCAGGAAACTAAAAGGTATAACCTGGAAGTGAAAATTAAGGGAACTAAACAATCCCTATACTGCAATATTGTATTCATTTGCTAACATTTTTTGTTGATTAGTTACTAATAAAGATGGAAGCACTTGTAAAGATTTTATTAGAAAATCTTTGGCTTAAATTAGGAAACAGCAAAATAAAGCGCTTGAAATTCCCTTTTCTTTATAATAGAAAACAACATAAAAAAAACTTTAACTACAACATATAACCTACCCCCCCCCCCCCCCTCCCCTCCCCTACCTTTTTACCACGTCTTTAAGAAACTTTATTTGCAATTTGCTTTAACTGCAACTGCAGCAATATTGCACAGCATTAAACAATTTTCAGCTGGACTACTGCATCATTTTAAACATACATACAAAGTACAGAACCTCTGCTGGAGGGATAAATGTTTTTAAATAGCAGCACACGCTGCCAAGACACACTTACTTGTTGTCTGCATTCATGAATGCCAGCCAAAGGCTGTAGAACAGATGCTGTCTGTCCTCAGGCCAATCAATGGGACACAACAAAGCCGCCAGACCAGACCAACTTGTCGCTAGTGAAACGGAGCAACAATCACCAACAGTTGATAATAATGATCTGAAGTCTGCGATTAATAATGTTCTTTTATTTCTTTTCCGTTTATCTTCTTATTTTTTTTTTGTTGTTTGTACTTTTTTTTTTTTTTGTTGTAAAAGGTATTAAACCGGTATTCTTTGTTTAGTTAGATGTTGTCTGAGAAAATTGTTTTGCTGCGAAATGTTTATTAAGAAATGATGCTTATTAAATGATTTGGTTACGCTACATATTAGTCCTTAAGAGGCTATGATTAAATATATTTCATTATTTTTCACTATATCTGCCTTTGGATGCTGCAGATCTGCAGACCCAGACTTAAAGTTTTTAATCCTTCCGGATGAGAATGAACAAGTAACATGTTAAATGGATATTAAAGTGTAATATATCGTCGTCGAGAAACCAAAAGTACGTATCATCAAAAAAATTCAGTTCTTGATTGATTAATATTCGCTAGGTTATCTTACGTGTCTCTACCAATTTTTAAATTTTTGCGTCCCAAAGTAGCCATAAATTTATATTATGTATTAATGGTTGCTATAATTTATCCACTTTTCACTTTACACTTATCAAATTGCAATTTTTACCAAACCGATAAATGTTTCTGTTTCACCATATTGTTTGCAAATCTCATTTTGCCTTAAGAAATTTTTTGCATAGACTTTGCTTACATTGATAAGACTTTGCGCCAGGGATGGAAAATAAAAAAATTGCTTTTGGAAATTCCAAATGTTGATCGTATGCTTCACAAGTTTATATTGCTTTAAAAACACCACATGCCAATTAATAATTGGCAAGAACCTTATAACAAAACGATTTGACCATCACAATTGCAAGTAGGGCTCTTTGAAATATTGACTATAGACAGTAAATTGCAGCAAGTCTTTGGCGAAAAAATTCCCAAGCTCAAAACTGGTTCGAGGTTTTTATAAACAGCTAAAAAAAACTAAAAAAAAAAAAAAAACTTTGTAGTTTTTCTGTTTAATTATTGTTACAGATGTGAAACATTTAAGAACTTTAAACTGGTACATAAATAAATTTTATGAAAAAGAACCACATTTATGGTGCTCTTGAGATCAACACTAACACCCAATACCATGTGAAATATTTGTAATGATGACAAGCATAATAACAATGAGCATGTGGCAGCAGAATCTTGCAACCCTAATTTTTAATTTCAAGAGCAGCCAGTCAGCCGCACACTTTTTACAAAAGTTTGGAAAAACAAAACATCTGTAGGTTACATTTGTATTTGATATGAACCTACATACATATGTATGTATGTTTTTCTGTCACTGGCTAGCAAAAGGGACTGATGGTTCATTAGCAGCAGCTCTTAATGAAACAAATAGTGTTTTTATACCCCTCACCATCATGGGAAGGGTATATATAAGTTTGTCATTCCGTTTGTAATTTCCACATATATATTCTGGATCCTTATAGATAGCGGAGTCTATTAAGCCATGTCCGTCTGTCTGTTGAAATCAATTTTCTGAAGTCCCCAGATATCTTCGGGATCCAAATCTTCAATAATTCTGTCAGACATGCTTTTGAGAAGTTTGCTATTTAAAATCAGCAAAATCCGTCCATAAATAACGAAGATATTAGTAAAAACCCGAGACAACCTCTGAAAATTTCATCAAAAAAACTAAGTGTATTAATATTATTACGAATAATTGCATCAACAGATGGCGTTGATCACACAAAGTGTATTAATATTGTTACGAACAAATTCATCAATAGATGGCGTTGATCACACAAAGTGTATTAATATTGTTACGAACAAATTCATCAACAGATGGCGTTGATCAAACAAAGTGTATTAATATTGTTACGAACAAATTCATCAACAGATGGCGTGTTTATCGACATAATTATGCATAACAAAGGTGAAGGGTATATAAGATTCGGCATAGCCTAATATAGCACTCTAACTTGTTTTATTATTAAGTGGTGTTTTGTTATAATTTTTTTTTTTGGGAAATTAATAAATGAATTTTGTTTGTTAGGGTTGGAAATTGATAAAATTGATGAATATTTTTGTGTATGTTAGTGTGAAATTGAAATCAAATGTGACGTGTGCAGAGTTATTTGAGAATTTCAAAGTGTTTTAATTGAAAAGATTATCTTTTCGAAATGATTAGTTTTTAAAATGCGCCCGTGCGTGCTTCATAAATATGTAATTCGTATTGTGAAGATCTGGCAAACAATTTAATTTTAATTTAATTTTGTTTAAGTAACAGCTGCATATTTTCTTTTTTTTTGTAAAATAATGCGGCTGGTATTGAAATTTGTTAAACATCTAGATGGGTATTATTTTCCTTTGAATCGTAACTTACAACGATAATTGCATCTAACTTTTCATTATATATACATTTGTAAATAAACTTATTTACACATTTTGATCAAACCTTTTATAAAATAAATATTAATATATTATAATATGAATTTTCTACAAAAAAAATTTTAGTTTAAAGTCATCGCTTGTGATTTGCGCTAAATACGATAAAGTATTGTTTTCTCATTTTCTTTTAAACATTTTAATTTCATTATTTTGTTAATTAATACACAAAATTCCATGTTGCACATCACATCCTAGAGATATTGAAAACTTAAAGTGTTGACCTATTTAGCACAAGTTTCATGGCGAAAATATTTTTAATATTATGAAAAATGATGAATGAATGAATGATTATATTGGCAGAATAAGTCTGGAAGTTACAAACCCATATCATGTGGATCAGTGAAAGACTGTAGTTTCTATGTAGTTTTTATAAAAAAAACACACTGTATATGTATAAAAACAGATTTTCAGAAATGGGCTCTGTATAGGAGCTATGACCTATTATGGATCCAAAAATGTAGTGACATGACTTCTCTGCATATAAATATTCTTTGTGTTAAATTTTATCTCTTATAAAAGATTTATACATGTTAAAGTGATTTTCGAAGTAGATCTTATATGGGAGCTGTGACTAATTATGGACCGACCATTATGTAATTAGTTGTCATAATTTTTGTTTATTTTTTTTTTTGATACTAATAGAGATTTATGATTGTTAAAGTGATTTTGGAAAGTGGGCCCTTTATGGGAGCTATGACCAAATGATTTTTATATATGTATATGAAACAGCCTATGTTGAATATGATTTCGATACCAATATTTTTAAAAAAGAGTTATGCTCTTTAGAGGGTGCTGTAGCTCAATTGGTTAGCGCATTTGACCATTAAGCATGAGCTGGTATTTGTAGCCCGGGTTCGATTCCCAGCCGCTGTCACTCAAACAACATCAATTGCTGATAATTATTAGTTTTCTATCATAACATATATTTATCACAGAGCCCTCCGTCGGTGGTATAGCATTGAAACGCCACCAAAGTAAAATAATTAAATAAAGGCCACAAAATCAAGCTTTAACATTAATGCGCCTACTCACCAGCAGAGGCGCTGCAATGCTGCACTAGAAACAAACATAATACGCAATTACAGAGTTGTGATTTAAAAAATTGTTCTTCTTTTACCACCTTTACTTCTCCAACCTATCCTCTTTCCAAAGAAAGTAACGCAATTATATATAGGCATATTAATTGACTGAGAGTTACTTCTCTTAAAAAAAAAAAAAAAAAAAAAAAAAAAAAAAAAACCGATCTGCACAAAATTTGTTGATGACATGTACAACTTAATTCTGGAGAAATTTTTTGGGATACATTCATTAAAAAACATTTATGACCGATAAACCCCTTTTTCGGGAGGACTTTTGTATGGGGGCCAGGTGAAATAAGGGGCCGATTTCAAACAGTTTCAATGCAAAGCGTCTTTGGGCCAAAAAAAAATATTACGTACAAAATTTTATCGAAATATCTTTAAGATTGCGATCTGTACTCTGCCCGCAAAGTTTACATGAACAGCCAGCCAGCCAGGCGGACGGAAGTTGTTGAATCGACTTAGAAAATCATGCTGATTAAAACAGTTTTATGCAGTATAACTTTACAACCAAGGCTTCATTTTATTGATTTATTGTCATATATTTTATTGTCATATGAACCTCCTTGGCTTCTAACTATGTAGTTTCGGTTAATAAATCTTAATGAACATTAACGATTGAGAAAGTTTTTCCAGAATATTGACAGTACTAATGCTAATTTTAGCCTAAAGCAGCTGTTAGTAATAAAAAAAAAATTAAAAAAATTAAGAGCAAATTTGATAGAAATTATTCCAGTAAGGATTTTTAAGCTTGATAAGATTACGGAAGATACCAATGAAAATATATTTAATAAATTTATTTATTCGTTTGTTTTTACATGAATTTGGTTTATGTTTTTCTTACATGCATTTATAGTTATGAAAAACTAAATATTACAATATTCCCCAATACAAATAGAGCCTTGTTAAATTTAATTGAATATTTTAATTTTAATTTAATGTATTTTTGATCTACTTACTTACAACTTATAATGTTTTTATTGGAAATATATTTTTGTAAATTTAGATATGAGCTATTATAATAATGGTGCTTTTATAGTTATGGCACGCACTGTATGAGACTCAAAATTAAAAGTATCAAACTCTAACTGCTCGTTGTATGATCTTCTTATTAATTTGCTTTAATTTTAACAGTTCAAAATCTTTAGGTTTTCCTCAATATTTGACTATTATTGCCCCGTTCTAGTACAACAAAGATTTACACATTATATTCGGAATTGGAAAAATTATAACTCTAGAAGAGAGACAGCCGACACACTACTAGAAGCGTGATTAAGGGGGAAAAAGGGACCTGTTCTAGTTATTTATATTAAAAGGCGCTGTGCAAGTAAAGGTTAGCTTCATATCATTTAGTCCGATGTCTTAGTCAGTTCGAAAAATAACAAATCTAAAAAGAAGAGAATCGACACATGCCAGATCTGCTTGGGAACGAGGTAGGAAGCTGCCATTTTAATATGTAGCTGTCCTAGGAGAGGGGAAATTGTCATCTTTTAGTCACTCTGTGGCGGATCGTGGATCTAACACAAAACCTCTTGTTCTGTTTTGGATACTATTTGTAATACAGCTGGCAAAATTGGAAACCAATTAATTGATTAATTTTAGCCACAATTGGTTATGTAAAGAGATTGTTCATACAAAAAAAACCACCCTAATATTTACATATGTATATTAGCTTAGGAAACCAACAGTGACTTGATGGCTCAACAAGCACCATCACTAAAACTAGTTTTTAAAGTCTTGGGAACGAACTGGTAAGTAACTTCATTCTACACTCTTGCCCCCCTTAAACACTGTACAAAGCTAAATTAAATATTTCAAATTAATTTCGTCTAGAAAGTGAAACTACTTTAAACAGCCAAAATCGTCATGTTCACAGGCAAAAAAATAAAATAAAGAATTTAACTTACTTTTATTGTTTATATTTAATTAACTTTAAAGTCTTCTTGCAACAAAACCAGTTGAGGCTTCCTTACGCATCATTTCTTTTTGACACTACAATTAAAAGGGCAACCAAAAACCCTTAAGCAAAAAAAACAATTATTTTTTTTAACAAAAGACAACAAATACAAATGTAATTTTTACAAACCCACAAAATTCCGGCAAATAATGGTTCAAACGACACAAAAAAAAAACCCCCGACTTTTACCAACAATAAGAGCTTTAAATAATACAAGTAGCCACAAATACACGAAAATTGCAGCTCAACGAACCGTAAAACATTTTTTTATAACATCGTACTCGCAACACAACTCATACGAATACATGCAGCACAAAAGTAAATGAACAAACACGACCAAACAAACAAATACCCAGCATACCATTCTAGGAGCGCTCCGAAAAAGGAATCAGAAAAGAGTCCAACAAAAGAGCATTTTCGGAGCGCTGCGAAAAAAGGAGTCAGAAAATAGTCCAACAAAAGAGCATTTTTGGAAGCGAAAGAAAAATTTACTTGTTACTGTCCTGAGTCGGCACGCAGTATGACTCAGAAATTCCACTTAATTATGTGTGTACCAAAGCGTTGTTGTCCTGTTATTTGTGCTTTGAACAAAAAAAAAACGTAGCTAAACCACACAAGAATGATAAAAAAAAGATTACACAGTATACAAAAAAAACCCTCTGGCATTATCTAAGAGCTCTTTCTGACGGACCATGTAATGACCCTCTTTTCTGAAGGTTTTCGGAGCAATTATGATTGTTTTTTTGGGCTCATAAAGAGCGTTAACGCTCCGAAAAAGGTGTCAGAAGAGACTCTTTTCGCACTCATATGGCTTGTTGGGTAACAACTGAAAAAAAGTCAGGAGATTGTTATACTCTTAGTAGCAGCTTAAACTATAAATTTGACAAGAGTAAATACAAACGCAATAAACTATAATGAAATTGACGCTTTTGGTGGAGGGAATTTAATGAAAATAATTAAGTAGAGTCAACAAGTACTCGATTTGCAGTATTCGTTATATTATTTAAAAAAAATTATTATATTTAAAAGTTTAACTAGACTTAATTTTAGAGACATTTGAACCAATAGGTTGCAGTTGCATTATAGTTGGGTTTTCAAAACAGGCACCTTGTTAAGAGGGAGTTTACACGCTTCGACTTTTACCTGCAACTTTTTTCCTGCACCTCGAGTTTATAGATGAAATACGTAGCTACCCCGTACTCTCCACTACGTATTTCATTTATAAACTCCAGTCCCAGGAGAAAAGTTGCAGAAAAACGTCGCAGCGTGTTAACTCTCTCTATCTAAGCGGGTCATATTGGAATAAGTCCTAATTTACAAGAAGCAATTTTTATTGAAAAGTTTGATACAATTTTTTCCTTGCAATTTCTTCGCTGTTCACACAGCACAATTCGTATTGCTTAAATCGCTCGTATTTTTATTTGAGAGTATACTCATACATACATTCGTCTAAACATACATATGTATGTATATAATACGAATAAGAGAGTAACACGAATTGCTAGTACAATCAAGTGTCTTATCTTCCCCTCACTGCGATGTCTAAAAGGTAATCAGCTTAGCTTAAATATTTGCTTCATGTAAATTGGGACTAAGGAAGTTGTTTGAAATTTGCAATTATTATACCGGGACCTCTGATATCCTGAAAAGAAACCTGTAAAATAACCAGGCTTGGTGGAATCAGGTAACGGATTGAAACAGCCAAATATCCAAACTTAAAAATAAAACTATTCTTTTGAAAATTGAGAGTGTTTAAAGAAAAGCTTAAGGGATTAAATAATTATTGTGATGTAGGATATATTTACATATTCAGCATATACAGAATCAGATTGCTGGGTTGTAACGAAAATACCGGCAGCTAAAATACCTACGTCTTTCATTACTGGACGTTGTGGTCTAATATATCATTAGTTTACCGCTGGGTTGCAGGATACAACGACAGATCTAATCTTAAAAAGCTAAATATACAGCAAACATGTTACATATTTATACGCTAGATGGAAGAAGCGAACTAAGCAATTTGTTCGTCCGCTTTCATACTCTTTAATTCTGACTCCTCAAGGCAACACCTTTTTGGTGAGAGGGAAAAGAGAATAAAAGGGGTACAAACCTTTTGATTTTTCTTTCATGCATGTT
The DNA here is from genome assembly GCA_950370525.1 of Bellardia bayeri. NCBI lineage: Eukaryota > Metazoa > Arthropoda > Insecta > Diptera > Calliphoridae > Bellardia > Bellardia bayeri. Next base: position 16,362,462 of record OX493268.1, on the reverse strand, counting down.
GATTTACATGAAAAAGCACGAAAATTGAATTGACGTGTGTGAATGAAATGGCAAGTTTAAAAGAGAATTGAACAACCGGTCAGCTAAAACAGAAGTGTGTTAAACAGGACTTAATGTTGGGTAAACTTCTTCTATTCACTTCAATAACAATTTTCGCTGAAAATTACAAATGTAAAACAAGTAAGAAAGTATAGTCGTTGCAGCCCGACCATATAATAATATAAATTAAACAGTTTTTCAGAAATGGGCGCTATATGGGAGATATCATCTAAAAATGTAATGGCATGATTTCCGTGAGTATATATATTGTGTATGTTATAATTTATCTCGATATAAATAGTTTTAAAAGATTTATGGATGTTAAAGTGAAATACGAAGAGGGTCTTATATGGGAGTTTTGACTAATTATGGAACAACCATTATAAAATTGGGTGTCATCATTTCTGTACATATGAAATTAAGTTTTATTAAATTTTATTCGGATAACAACATTTTGAAGAGATTTATAGTCGTTAAAGTGATTTTCGGAAGTGGGCCTTATATGGGAGCTGCGACTAATTATGGACCGATCCCCCTATTTCGCAAGAACATTTGTATGGGGCTAGGTGAAATAATGGACCGATTTCCACCAGTTTCCAATCCCATCCGTCCTTGGACCAAAAAAATATCACGTACCAAATTTTATTGAAATATCTTCTAAATTGCGACCTGGGGCCAAATTACCGCATTCGTGATCGAATGAGCTATCGTATCGAAATTTGCGGTAATTTGGCGCACAAGCTTTACATGGACAGCCAGCCAGCCAGACGGAGGGATGGACGGACATTGTTAAATGGATTCAGAAAGTGATTCTGAGCCGGTCGGTATAGTTTAGGGTAGGTGTTGGACCAATATTTCTGGGCGTTACTCTCCACTATTGTGGTGTAGGGTATAATAATATATCTTAAGGTACAGTCACATATGGCAAATATTTTCCCAAAAAGACGTAACCTTTAAATAAAATATATTTGAACTCGTTTATTTATTAAAAAAAAAACTTCTCTTATTTACAACAGGACACAACAAATATTTAGTTTTATTATTGGATGATGTTTGATCTTGCAATTTCAAACAAATTAATGCTTAAACAAGTGGTTACGCTTCTTTGAGCAAATATTTGCCAAATGTGACCATACCTTTAGATTTATGTTAACAAGGTAACATTTTAACTAAATTTTTTAACTAAAGAACTTAAAATTTTATGTTCTATAGCTAATATTAGCCAAGTCATTCGCTTTTTTTTGTCTGATCTGCAGCAAATTCTTTCATTACAATGTCAGTTCTTATTAACAATCACATAAAACTTTGGCACGGTTAATCGCATTCATCAACAATAAATTCCAACAAAACTAAACCAACTTCTCACCAAAAACTGAAAACAAATAAAGATACTACTACCAAACCTTATCAATAGGTAAGTAAGTATGCAAGTAAGCAATGTATGCCATGAGTCTCTCCAGCTGTACACACCAAACCAGAATACTAAGTGAGCGACATAGTTAGACTGAGTCAGTCAGTCTGTCAGTCAGACAGCCATTCAACCCAACCGTGAGTCCGTAAGCAAGCATAATCTTGTTTAGAGGAATACGATCAGTTTAGTTCACATTAGTTCGATACTCATTATTCAGGGTGGGTATTTTTTCTTTTATATATTTAGTTTTTTTGAAATTTCATAAGAAGACTTCTTTAATTTTCACTGCATGTACGTGTATTGGACTTGTTTTATGAAGGCACAACCAACAAAAAAAAATTGTTATGAGTGTATTTGTTTTGTAAAAATAAAAAAAAGAAAACTACATATGTGTACAATGAATAATGATGCGCAAGCGCACAGCACTTTTCTGTTGCTGCTGCTAAAAACTATGTACATGTACGGATAACATGTATTGAATTTAAAATTTAAAACCAACCAAAAAAAAAACAAATATATAACAATTGTTACTTAAGTATGGAAGTTTTATTGTGGTGGAGGTCGAATTGAGATTGTGCTATTTCAAATGGCTGCAAATTGGAAACTTTCCTATCCACTTTACAAGTTAAAGTTATAAATACTTGATGTACTGCTATATTGCTTAAGATCTTGTGGATCAATAGATACTACACTAACATGGAAGTCTCCGGAAAAGTCCACTATTTCGACATTTTATTAATTTTATAGTTAAACACTAGTAAATATCGCATAGATATTGGTAAGATATTTGCACAAATTATATCGCTATTACCTTTTGCGGTGACAATCTATTTGGTTTCAAAAGAAACCCATTAGTTTGGCTTTTTATGATCTTCCGTGTATTATAATGTTATATTCATGGAGTTTTAAAAGACATGTGATTAAATCTTAGTTATTCTTTATGAAATGTTGATATACTTTGTTTATCATTTCTGCTTTTAAAAACAAAAACTCCTTTTAGTTTTAATTGTGTCATATTTTATATAAACTTCCTAAGCAAAATCACATTAAAAACTTCTTTATCTAGCTCTTGCAGATGTCTAAAACCTATAACATTGTAAAAGTACGGTCACACTTTGCCGCAAAAGGCGTCACCATTAAATAAAATAAATTTGAACTCGTTTACCTGTTCAAATATTAAGTTTTATTTTATTTGATGCTGTTTGATCTTGCAAAACTCTTGTAAGAGTAAATAACGTTAAACAAATTTGTGCTAAAACAAGTGGTTACGCTTATTTGAGTAAATATTTGCCAAGTGTGACCATACCTTAAGAGTTTAGCAACTCGTTCATACAAACCGTAAGCTCTGTAAAATCACTGACCACCATTACCCTAACGTAGGGTATGTTAAAACAAGCAAAAAGGCGTAGCAAAAAAGCATTATAAAGGAAATACATACCTATGTATATAAATATGTACGAGTATGCATGTATGTGGGTATGCCTGTAGTATTTTTACATTAAATGCGATGGATGAATATTGATGGCGTACGAGAATACCATGACTTTAAAATTCAGTTACACAAATCTCTCATCATCAGCCAAGAAAATCAGCGTTGTCAACTTTAAAATTACAAAACGCACCAAAATGAAGAAAAAAGCGCACCATTTACAAAAAAAAAAACGCACCAAGTTTAGAATTTCGTTATTGTTTCAAATATTTATTGAATTAATTTGAAATTTTTTAATATCATAAATTCTATAAAAAAAAACTTTTTATCAACGATTATTAGTAAAAGTAATAATAATAATAATAATAGTAATTTTTTAATAAATGAGCTAATAAAGACAAATTAAGCATTTAACCACTTAAAATTTAACTCACAATATGATATTCGGAACTAAAGTACTAATTGGTAAAAAAAAGGTTAATTTCAGTACATATGTACCTATTTGGTACTTTTTTTTTATATATTTTTGTTTTCTAGTTGAAGTACTTCTATTTGATTTTTTTCCAATAAAATTTGTTAGGATTTCACTGGTACTCTAACCCTGGTTGTTCGTCTACAGTTCAGTAGACCAAAACATCAGGTTATACAAGAATTTTTACTTACATGTTTAAAATGTTAATTTGATTTTCAAACAAAGATTTTTGAAGAATTTGATTTCATTTATCACACATTCGTATTTAAAATACATTTTTTTCATCGTATATATTTCATGAGTTATGAATTATTAAAAAAACTGCAATGAAAAATTAGTAAAAATAAAGATTTCATCACATTTTCGAAAAAATTGAAAAAACGCACCGAAATACATAAAAAAAATTTGCAGTGTTTTTCATTCAACAAACAGGTGTATTTTATTGTAGAAAGATTTTTATTCACGCTGAAACAAAACTTGTGTTGAATTTGCTTTGGTGCCACCAAAAATTAAAAAGCGCACCAAAATTTAAAAAAAATAGCGCACCGCGCACCAACTAAAGAATTTGTCGCACCAAAAATTTAAAAAAGCACCAAAAATGGTGCGAAACGCACCAAATTGACAACGCTAAAGAAAATATACATAGATACAAACATGGTGAAATTATGCCAGTGTATGAGAGAAAGAGGGAGAGTAATTGAACGAAAACAACAATAAAAACCAGCAGTTTTAAGCAATACAGTTTTGCACCATAGTAAATATGTAGACCCAATTGGAAATTTTTGTAATATGTATGTATAAGTAATTAATAAAAATACACCTAAGTTATCTCTATCATCGCCACCTGGTCTATAGATTATATTGACATATAGGACTCTTAATTCTATATTACCAATATGACTCGTAAAACCGATGGAGATGTTTTTCTTTTTTAAAGAGAAATAACACTCAGGCAATTAATATTAATTAATTGTGTTACTTGCTTTAGAAAAGGGATAGGTAGGAGAAGAATCGGTGGCGAAAGGCGAGAAAAGCTTTTCATATGACAACACTGTAATTGAGCGTTATGTTTATTAGTAGCACAGTATTTCAGCGCCTCTGTTGGTGAGTAGGCGCATTTATCAATGCTTGATCACCTGAGTACTTCTATTTGATTTCATAATTTCATTTAAAATTTTTTGTAGGATATTTAGTTCGTTTATTTGACTAACTATTAAATATTTTTTGTAGGAAATGGCTTTATTATTCCATCCATTCTTTTGTCTTCTATTAAATAATACATAAATTTACGCAAAAGTTATGTGCTATTTAATTTCTTATTGGATATCTTTAACTCTTGTACATTTTAAATCGTTAACCGATCCCAATGATCTGTGAATCAAAAAATCTCAAAATTGGCATATAAGTAGGATAGATCAGTCTCTATAATAGAATAGTAATTAACTATAACTGCTATACAACTGGCCGATTCCGCAGAAACAGAGCGAACTGTTAGAGTTAAGAGGATCTAGTTACTCTGGAATTACTATTCGACGATATACTGAAAGTTACTACAGACTTGGTAATATTTTCAGTTTCAGGCTCTCAATGGCTCTTATTCTATTCTTTCTAATTTAACATACCATCCAACTAATTCCTGAATTTCCATAAAAACAATTTTTTGGGAATGCTGAAAGAGAAAAGCCTTGCGCAAAGAAACTCAGTAGTATTCTCACTGTTTCTTGTGCATTACTGCATTAAATTAAAAAAACAAATTAATCTTTGATGTTCTTTTAGAATACCTAAATTTCACTTTCTTCCCATCTGGTAAGATAAAAATGATAAAGTTCGCCCATTTTCTTTTACAATTGCTTTGGCAATTTTCAGCAAATTATCAAGTTTGAGTTGAACTTCATATATCACAATAAACGTGTTTCTTTGACATCGAAAACATGGTGTCGTTCCAATTAGCGTATTAGTGAAATTAATGGCTCTAGATATTTCGAAAGCATTCACTAAAGTCTGGCATGGTGCTTTTTTTATTGGATCTTATTGCTTTTGGGGTTGATTATAACTACTTGCGATTTATAAAGAGTTTTCTCAGAGAATCTCATTAGTTGAGTTCAAGGTTGAATCAGAGTTAGGCTTTCTAATTTTTTTTCTACATCAAACTTCCAAACCTAAATATAAAATAGCAGATGATAGCAACTTTTACCATTCATATTCATTCAACTATAGACTATACCTGTCGGGGATTGTACCTGAATGGAGTTGTACGCATAGAGTCATACAAACAAACGCACCAATATCATGTTTGTTCATCTGTTTTTATGGTCGGTGTAAATATTAAGGAATCAGAATGGTGTGGTGTCCCCTGGAAGAAACACTTTTTAAAAGTGTCCAAAGAAGCATTTAAATTGTCTGTTTTTTTTAGTGGTGTAGGAAATATTCCACACCATTTGATCTACTTACTATTTACAGCATGTACGACCGAGAATGGAAAATAACTTTTCTGTTTGGGCCGGTGATTCGAAGTTACTACTCGACTCCATACAGGAGAAAAGTGCTTATCGGTGGCAGTATTCACTACAGCATCACTAAAATGTGGATTGTGTTGCATTGTTCTGCCGATACTACAATGGAATGTGTTCTGCTGAAATTTAAGAACTTCTTACCCAATACTCGTTTTTCAATAAGAGCACATATGTACAATAAGAAAATTGACTAGCACTGTCAGGTTTGTACCCCTTTTATTATCTTCTCAACCAAAAATACTTGCCTTGAATAGTCAGAATTTATCCTCCGCTAACTTTTCTTAAAAATGTCATTAAATAACACAATTTTTACAAGCCAAAAAAAGGAATTTTTTTAAGAAACACAACAATTATTAATTAATTAATTAATTTATGCAATCTGTTTATAATAAACTATTTTTAACGAACAGCACAACTGGCAAAAGATTCCTAACAGGTAGAAAAATAATAAATTCAAAAAACCAAACATAACTACACATAAAAGCCGGTACATATTAATAAGAGCTCAAAGGAGGGAGGAAAACACAGAGCGAGAGAAAGACCAACAACTTAAAAGAGAGAGAGAGAGAGAGCCATATGAAAGCAACAAACAATTTCAGGTCAAACTCGTTCTAGCACAACACAGCGGGCGCATTCGCAAAGGAGTTAGCGTTAAGAAAGGATGTAGGCAAGCGTGTGTAAAAAGAAAAACGGAAAAAGTATTGACCAGAAATTGTAAAGTAAAAATATTAATGCATAATTAGAAAATATAATAAGTGATTTTTAAAGAAATTGTTGAGATTCTTTAAAAAAGTTAAATATTTTCATATTAAAAAAAATATGTATATACATATAAATTTACTAAAACCTCCCCTAAATATTAAATAAACAAAAGAAGTGCAAACAATAATTATTTTAAGTGTATAGGTATAAGTTGAAGAAACAGGCATATGTACATATGCCAGCTAGAAAATATGCCCAGAAACAACAACTAAATTAAATAACAACGAAAAGGTGTGCACAGACGCATACGTACATACATACATATGTATGTATTATTTGTTTGATCGGTAAACAGAACAACAAAACCAACTGTCAATTATTTGCCTCCCTTGTAGACAAAAAACAAAACCGCTGTTCATCGGAAGTTATAAAAACGACAGCTGCTACAAAAATACTCGTTCGTACTGGCAATTATAAAAATAGGTACCAAACAAAAAAACAAAAACAAACGTGTATACACATCACCGTTGTTATTGTTTTTATTTCGTCTTCTTCATTATAAAAAAAATTACAACAGGATTACGCGTGCTATTTTTGGAGTGATCTCTTACGCATACAAACACACATACACAAACATACTAACTTCGTACTCTGCGCAAATTTTATACACAGCAACAATAAATAATAAAGAAATACAACTCTGTTAGCTGTAGCCCAGGATTAACGGCAACACAGTGTTGTTTTATAAATTATAAAACAGTGTGGTGAAGTGTGGTAGAAAGAAAAATAAATGAAAAATTTATTACCAAATAAGAAAAACACAAAATAAAAAGTATAATTAATAAAAAAAAAGTAAAAAGGAAATTAAAATAAAATGTGCTTATGAAAATCCTCATAAAATTAAATAAATAAATTTAAAAAATAAAAAAAAAGAAAGTTTGAAAGAAAAAAATTTAATTTAAAAATACAAAATAAATTTAAAATACCCAATTAAAAGTTGTTCCCTATAGCAAACAATAAAATAACAAAATAAAAATGAAATTCTCTCCCTACTCCCAAAAAAAGTTCACCATTACCTCCACGTTTGTGTGTATGCTAATAACTGTGACATTTGCTTGGCCCCATGAGGCCACCAGTGGTCATCATGGTTTACATCATGCTGAGCACAACATTAATAATAATCACAATGATTCTATAAATAACTCCTTAGCATCAACTCCGGCCGCAGGAGTCCATCACAGCGATTGGCATCGCATGGAGATAATGGATGCCAATGGCTTATATTTACTTGAATGGTGGACGAAAGCCAAGGATATTTATTTTCGTGTAACCGTCAATACTCAGGGTTTTATTGGCTTGGGATTTTCTCGTAAATCCGGCAAAATGTCGGGTGCTGATATGGTTTTGTTGTGGGTCGATGATCGTACGGGAAAACCAAATGCTTTGGTAAGTGAAATAATTTTGTTGTATTTATTATTGTATGTATTTATTATTAAAATTTACAGAAATAAAATTCTTTATAAACATTTTAATGATTTATAAGGTTTTAATTGCGTATAAAATTAATCTAACGTATAAAATTAATCTAAGACAAACGTTTGAATACAATTTTTTTAAGTATATTTTGAGGGTTCTGAGAAACAGCTGTTCCTAATGTATATAAATATAAACATAACCACAGTTTATAATATCCCGAAATTTATTATAAACGATATTTATAGATAATTTATTCATCCTAAAGTTTGTTTAACATGAAAATTAAGGACTAGGTTTTTGTAGTCTCCTATTCCTTTATTCAATTAACCAAGAAAACTCTGAATAGATCTAAGGAATGTTTTCGTTCACTATCTATTTAAGTAAGTAAACTGGATCCAAAACCAAACAAAGATTTATAAAGAAAACTCAGCTGATGATGAGAGTATTCTAATTCTACTTTTTTCGATGTCAAGAGATCATCCATAGTCTCGTGTATAGTTTTTTTTATACGTAGTGATAACTCGCTATCAAGTAGTGACCCTACTATATCTTCCCCGTTCCACCCGACAACACTATTGCATTGCACCGATTTGTAAGATTTGTTTATGGTTATCCTACTCTTCCATCCATAGCTGAATTTAGGGGTTCAGAGTTTCGATGACATCTCTAGTTTATTATGTAATCAATAAAATTATGGCCTTTTCTTTTCTTTAATATTTCTAACACATTGTTTTCAGGAGTCATACCTTTAGAGTTTGCCTCATGTCATCCCATACGATTTAAAATGTCCATGTCCTGATATTATCTATTTTAGGTAGCAAAGCTTTCTATCATGTCTTCTGTTGATCCCGATTCTGATGTCTTCTTCTTCTGTCGAGCTTCTTCTTATACAGTTTCAATATATCCAGTATTCTCTTCAGCTTATAGTCTCTACCATATATATATTCTCGTTCTCGGTGATGGTCTATGGGTGAAATTCTGGACAGAGTTACACCTGTAGATATGGTTCTATATGTTGATAATATTTGTAAGACACTAATTCTCTGTGGTTTTAAGATTTTCGTTATTACACATTTTCTCTTTCCTGCAGCAATATTAAAGCAGCTTACAGCATTTGGGAGTGAATAACTTATTTATGAGTATTCTGGTGAAGCCGTTGTTGCCTTGTATGTTTGGCATAATCCTTTTTCACATGGTTTGTAAATGCACGTTAAAGTTTAGTCGACTATCAAGTTGTACTCGGAGATATCTTTACCCTTTATCCTTATAGCATTTTTAAGCACACTACGATCAGTTATTAAAATTGCGTCTGTTTTATAGTAGCTTGTTGAGAACTATGTCTCGCCTATAGTCTTGCTTTTTATACGCTAGAAGTGTGAAATCTTCATAGATGTATTCAGCTCGTACTGAAAAACATGTACGATTCAACTTATGCACCTACGTAGTAAACCGCTATAGGTGTTCTTCTAGACCTTCTTTCTGTGGACTTACGAATTTCCTCTACTTCACGAAGTGCCTGATTTATGCCACTAACATACGTGTTTATTGCGGTCCAGCTTTCCTCCAACTGCAGCATAATTTTCATTATGTAGTTTCTCTAAGATATGTCCGGAGTCTTCTACGTTGTTCAAAAAATCTGGGGCATGTAAATGTGACATTTTCTGCCGTTTCGTCTTCGTCAGGAAATTGTGGACACCTGGGAGAATTTTCGTAACTGCTTCTATGGAACCCATGTCCTGTAAGGAATTGGGTCAAGTTATAGTTTGCCTTCCCATATTTTCGCTTTAACCACTAATCAATACGGGGGATTAATTTAAAAGTCCAGCGACCTTTAAATGAATTCTCCCATCATGGATATTAGCGAGTTCGCAGGAGTTCGCGATCAAGTCAATGGGTAAAGTTCTCTCTACAACACTAACTGCTTCCATGGAGACGGGAGACAGTGGCTTTTTCATTGTTAGTGCCATTTCCCAAATTGGTGCCCCGTAGAGTAGGACTGCAGTGCAAACTGTTGTTATTAATAAACGGCAACTTTGGCAAGGTACACCTATATTTAGCACCAGCAACTTTTTTGCATTTGTATTCCAGATGTTTTCTAAAGCTAAGTCATCCATGGCTTCTGACGGTTGATTCTACTTGAATCTTTAGTTTTTTTTTTTATTTTTCTCTTTCCGCTTCTTTTCCTTCTCCTGCTCTACCAGTTGCAGGCTGATGGTCATCAATCACTCAATGCTACCTACATTTTTACAAGTTTTTCAACAATATTATGATCACTATTATTACTTATATGATTGCGGTAACCATAATATGGTTAAGTTGCGATTCAGATTCAGATGATTACTTGTAGTAACTATGTATATATTTGCTGCAATCATGTTTATGATGAATTAATTTATCATAAGTTGTTGATCTTTGATTATGATAAAGAACATCATAATATGGTATAAATTTTCATCATAAAACTGATCATTATAAACATTACATAATTGCTATAATCATGTATATGATTGCTATAATCATGTGAATGGTAACTTAATCATATCATGGTTACAGAAATCATATAAATAATTACAGTGATAATAAAATAAAAAAAAAAAATTTTAAAAATGTTGAATGCTCTCTGGGTGTAGATGTTTCTTAAAGATGAGATTATCGTGTTTATTTATGGACGTAGTGATAGCGCGCTATCATCTAGTGGCCCCACGATTTCTCCAATCCACCTTGGGACTGCGTCAACATTTTATCAGGATAGGTTTTTGGCCCCATTATGGTTTCATCCCAACTTATACCTATCGTGCATCTTTCTTTAATAACTGTGGTAATGTTGATCTCATAGTTCTTCTACTCTTCTTTTGACTTAAGCATTGTGTTAATTATATATATTCTTTGTTGTCTCACCTAGATTGATATTTAATAGTCGATAGTATCGTTTCCAGGCTTCTCGTCTATATTCTCTTGTAACTGTTACTCCATGAATAAAATACCATACAATTATATTTCTATTAATATAATTAAGTTCTTCAAAGCACTTTCTACAAAGCATTTAAAACTCAATTAACCACTTACATGTGTAAAAATATATGTACATATGTATGTATTTCCTTTAAAGACAATTTTTATGAATCAGCTTTTTAAATCACGCTTTTTCTCTATCACATATGTATATTGATTATTGGTGGGGCCTACACTTCTGCCGCGCATTAAGTGCTGAAATGTTAATTTATGGTAATATATACATACAACAAAATTTCTGTAATAAATTGTAGCTTTTGTTGTTGTTTTTAATTGTTTACATGTGGCTTGACAATTAAACAGAATTGTGATATAATTTATACATACATACGTATTTGTATTCATAGCATAGCTGTTAATGTCAATGGCTATGCACAATATGTTGTCGACTTTTAGGCATGATTTATTATAACACACTCCTGCAGGTGTGTGTCATTAGCATGTTTTGTTTTAATTTTTGTTTTATACTATATAATTTTGTATGTATTTATTTTTAAGGTGTTATTGACTAGAGTAGTCCGTAAGAAATAACCTTGATAAGCAGACATAAATATTTTTACACAATTAAATAGCCTAGTGACAAGTAACAGGATTAATAAATATATTAAAATGACATTAAATGTTTAAGACATGTTTGATGTTATGGAAAAAATTGACACAGAAAAATTTTAATAATAAAAAGATGAATTAAATAATGCCTAAATCTTTCAAATAATAAATGCTGCAGCTGTCAGTTAATATTATTGTTCACTTGAGATTTTGTAATACTTATTTGAATTCAAACCCTTATTTTTTCAAATAATTGCAAAACAAACTGAGCCTGATTTAAAGTATGTTTTCTTTAATTTAAATTTGTTTATACCCTTTTGTTTATTTGCCGCCTAAATATAGTATTAAATTTCATTAGAGGTCGTAACAATATCTCTGCATTGTTTGGTATAAAAATGTGGTGTTAAAGAAGACCTTTAAATTTACTAAAACCTTACAAGGATGTTTTATAAAGGATTCTTTCTGTTTTTTTTTTTTTTTGAAGAAAATAACGGAAGTTTGTTTTAAAATATTGCAAAAAGTATACAGTTTCAAAATATATGCAAACTTTTTTTATACATCACCATTATGTATTTATATATGTATATAAGCATCATCCTGTTAAAGGAATTCATTCACACTCTCTGTCACATAATGATTTTTATATAATTTTATAGGGGCATAAATGAAATCATTGGTATTAAATTGTCACAATATATTATAGTTTTCTTGTTGGCAATTTTTATTATTATTTTATTTTAATGCTCTTTGAATTGGCCGTAAAGCTGTATACGTAATTCTAAACATTGTTTTCGGTCAAACTTTATGATTTTATTTAATTTAAAAACTTCCAGTTAAAGCATTATTTCGCAGCACTTGTTTGTGCACCAATGAATAATAAGAGAATTGCCGATCAGTAATTTAAATGGCACAAAAACAAAACCTTCTTTTAAGTGCGAACTTTTTTGAGCGCTGCGAAATCTGACGAGTAAAGATATTATGCGAATTTAGGAACAGGTTATCAGGTTATTCCTTTACTCAGCAAATCCCTTTACCGGATTAAAGACAATTCAAAGTAAAACAAGGTAGTTTGTTATATTCGGCTATGCCGAATCTTTAATACCCTCCATCTAAACGTAATAAGAAATACAGAAACTACACTGGTTATAGGACTAGTTTATCCTAATTCTGTGTTTTCTATTCAGTCTTAGTGCAAATTTTTTTAGTAGTTTATATATTGTTTGAAAGACAATATTACCTGTTGGCCGTAATTCACTAATGTGATTTTATTCTAAATGTTTTGAAATTTTATCTAATTTTGATCATTTATAATTGATATCATTACCGATTCTTACTGTAATTTAGAGGTGTCTGATTTTCTTAATCAGAGTGTAATTTAACAATTTATAAAATTAAAAAAACATTTTTCCATATTCACAAGTTAAGAAACAGTATAAAAAAGTTTAAGACATAAGGTGAAACTTTTGTGTTTGAATTTAATCTCAATAATATTATCTACAAGGGATTTGTGGGTAGCATAGTAGAAGTGGGCCAGTTATGGACTGATAGCTTCTAAATCCAGTAACCACTGATGTGGTTTCTACGTATTAGAGGCTTATTTTGGTTGAATTTCATCTAAATAACGTTATTGTCCAGAGTTATATGGTTGTTTAATATGCTCGGAAGTCGACTTAATTCGGGAGCTATTGCCAATTATTGCTTGACAGCTATCCAGTAGCATAATTGCCGTATAACCGATATTAGTATGATTTCTAGAATAAAATTACTGATCTATATAAAAGTTGGTTCTATATCGATATTTATTAAACATTTTTGTGGGTTTATTTGCTTTTCGGAAATGGTTCTTATATGGCAGCTATGACAAATTATCGGGCGATCTTCTTAAATTTTTAAACAGTGATTTTTATGGATATTAAGATACATATATCACGGCGAATTTCAACATAATAACGGTATATTTAAGATATATATTAGTATAACGTAGATTTCGGAAGTGCACCTTATGGACCGATATTCTCAAAATCCAGCAGTTTGATTTAGGCATGTATGTAAATGATCCATGTAAAATTTTACCGTTATTTGTAAGAGATTTATGATTATTAAAAGTGATTTTCGGAAGATGGTTAAAAACTGACCGAAATTCATAAAATTATGCAGAATGTTAATGATCTATACAAAGTTTTGAGTCGGTACCGATATTTATAAGATATATATAAAGATAAATGTCTTTTTCGGATGTGGTCCTCATATGACAGCTATTACCAATTTATTTACCTTTTATCATTATTTATACCAGTATTATACGTATTTAAGTGAATTTTGGAAGTGGACTTTATATGAAGCCTATGGTCAAACATGGACCGAACTAAAAAAAAAAATCGTTTTGCGATTTCTTTTTACATAAAACTTATTTTTGCTGAAGTTTGTATTGATATTCCAATTTTATAGGCATTTTTTGTATGGGGGCTATTAGAAATCATGGACCGATTCTTACTATTTTCCGCAAGCTTTTTTCTTTTATCATAAAAATAACGTATACAAAATTGAATATATTTAAAAAAAAATTGCAATAAAATGGACAAAAAATATCAAATTTTTATGGAGCTTGTCTCACATATTGGTCCATAAGTCTGGGTGACCTAAACAGACTTTGCTGATTTTCAATACCAAAGTTACCTGCAAAATAGGAAATATTTTTCTGGAAATTTCGTTTAGTTAAGTTGTATAGTTTGGACGTGAGAGTGTTTTACACAGACGGGCATGGCTCAATCGACTTAGAATTTCCTAAGGATCAAGAAAATATATACTTTGTTGGGTCTCAGATGAATATTAAAAACGTTTCACACGGAATGACAAACCTAATATAGCTTCATTCACCACTCTTGGTGGTGGAGGATATAAAAATAAATAAATAAAGAATTGAACTTTAATCTAAATATTTTAGGCTATCAGCTGAAGAAAAAATCTCGCCTTTAATCTCGTCTATAGTCTCCTATTGTCTATTATCTCATCTATAGTCTCGTCTATAATCTCGTCTATAGTCTGCTCTATAATTTCGTCTATTATCTCGTCTATAGTCTCGTTTATAGTCGGCTAATCCTTAAAACTTTCTGACAGCCCTAAAATGCTTGTTTCAAGTTTCATTCAATTTAGCAATTGACCCTATAAGAGAACATTTCTGTTTTTTTTTTGGTCCTTCACTACTCATCACATTAAAACATTTGAAAATATATACCTACATGAAGATATTAATATATATGCTAAAATAAATTCAAGGTCTTATATTTTTAAAATCAATATTTTCATTTTATTTGTTTATTTTTTTGTCTGTGTATGCTTTGATTAAATACAAAAGCCATTTTTTATTAAAATTCTGCAACATACATACACATTGCATATTTTTTGTTTTATTTGTTTAACAGCAGGTGCAAATAAATTAAAAAGCAGGATGAATATTTAAAAAAAACATGTGTAAACAGTACAAATTAACCCTTGAAGGGAAAAAGCTGCGAAAACGCCCTTTAGTTGACATTTATAGTAATAAACAGCAGTTTCGTTATATGACAGCCTGGATATTTTAAGAATAATGTAATTTTTGCTAAAGAAAACGATTTGATTCTATAGGTGGTTTTATTTTGCCATTTATGCTAGTGTGCAAACTATAATAATTAAATTACTTTATCTTTATCTTTAGCCCATAAAAATAGAAAATATTAAACCCCAGATGGGTTAACTATACAAAAATTGTGCTGCCAATTAAATCCAATTAAATGATTGTGAGAATAATCTTACATACACAACTAGTCAAATGTTAAATTCTTTTTAGGAAAAAAGGATACAGAAATACTTTTCTCATATTTTTTGCTGTTACAATGTGGCTTGCCAAAACCGGTATAAGGTTGTAATTACTAACTGGTTCAGGGTAGAAAATATATGCTTTAGGGAATAAAAATTTACAGCATACTTGCAGCAAGCATAGATATTTCATGTCTATAACGTATAGTTTACAATGGTAAACACATGTGGCTAGTTGTAGGGATTTCAGTCAATGCTGTTATCTATCGATCAGTATATACTGCATAGTTTAATCTCGTAGTCTTTGTTTCCAAATCCATTCTATATTCTAGTCTACAGTTTTTAATGTAGTCTTGTCTCTAGTCTTGTCTCGACTCTATGCTCGTCTCCAGAGTCGCCACTAGTCTCATCTCTAGTCGCGTCTCTAGTTTCGTCTCTTCTACAGTCTCGTCTATAGTCTTATCTCTAGTCTCGTCTCGTCTTTTCTACAATCTCTTCTCCAGTCTCGTCTCTAGTCTCATCTCTAGTTTTATCTCTTCTACAGTCTCGTCTATAGTCTTATCTCTAGTCTCGTCTCGTCTTTTCTACAATCTCTTCTCCAGTCTCGTCTCTAGTCTCATCTCTAGTTTTGTCTCTTCTACAGTCTCGTCTATAGTCTTGTCTCTAGTCTCGTCTTTAATTTTATTTCTAGTCTAGTCTCGCCTCCAGTCTCGTCTCCAGTCTATTATTATATTAGTTATTACCCACATACGTACAGTTTTAACTGAACAGTTGAAACTGACAGTGAGTGGCTTAAAGTTTAGTCTACAGTTTATCCTTACAGACATTTGCAAAAATTTAAAAACTAACAAACATAAAACATATCAACCAGAACACCATGAGTTTAAATATATTATTAATTAATGTTTTATAAGACTGGGATCTAATGAAAAATTTATAAATCTATATAACTGATTAAATCAGCTTGTTTGATCTCAAACATCTTATTGGCAATGGATAAAAAATTCTGGTAGGACGTTGTGGAACGTTGAAAAGACTTTCATTTATTAGAGAATTAGAGCATGTAACACCATTTAATAACATTTAAAATAAATGATACATTCAGTATAACTCTACGACTTTTTAGTGTTGGCAGCTTAATAAGAGCTAGACGAGCAGGTTATGATGGTAAGTTAAGTGGGTTAAAACGTAATCCTCGAAGGCAAAACAAAAGAAATTGTTTTTGCACTGATGCAATAGCATTGGAATGTGTCTGAAAAATTGGATCCCCCCAAATAACTGACCCATACTCAAGAATCGGACGTACAAGTGACATGTATAATGTTTTTGCAATATACGGATCATTAAATTCTTTAGACCAACGTTTTATATGGCCAAGCATACCCCTGGCTTTATATATTATAGAATTTATATGTGGGGTAAAGTTTAATTTAGGGTCATATAATATACCCAAGTCCAGAAAGCTTTCAACCGAATCCAGTTTATGATTTCCAAAACAGTAATAATTTGTAACTACATATAAAGGTTTGGTTTCCATTTGTTTGAATTTGCTGCAACTGAAACCCTAAGCAACCAGTCAGTCAGCAAACTAAAAAAAAAATGTGATACAAAATTACATAGTTTGCTTTTCATAAGTTGGTATTTCACCTGTACTTTGCCTCTATCCCTTTTTAGTACATTCTTGGGCTCTTTGTGCTTGCAACAAACATTGGTTTATCCTGTGGTAGATTTTTATGTCTTGCATTTATTTTTATTGGTTGACTTGAACAACACAAAAATATCCTTTTTTTACAGCAATAGTGTTTTGAGGTGGCATGCACCAACATGTTCTGTGCTAAGTACATTAATAATAACAGAAATTGCCAGGTCTGTGGTTCATTATTGAAGTTTTTTTTAGATAAGAAACAGTTGAGTATGACAATGTTTTGTTGAGAAAATGAAAAGAGAAATTTCAAGAATTTAGTTGATTAATATGAGACAATGTCTTAGAATTTCTATTAATTTGTTTATATGTAAGTATATAGTTGAAAAAAATTGTTTTGTTTTTAAATTTATGGCTGCTATTAATTTAATTTTTATTTAGCAAATAGTTTTGATATTTTGCTAATAACTATAGGAGTTTTGTAAGTGTTTAAGGCGTAAGCTACATTACTCTTAATACTCGTAAGTGCTTCTTTAACTAACCAAATATGTTTAGCTGTAGTAGTATTAAATGCTATACATACAGTGGCACAGTAAAGTATACATACCCCCTTAAAAAACGATGTTTTGGGTTATCTATGAACAATTTAGCAATAAAGTTCATTTCAAACAAATGCAATCGAACAAAAAACAATAAATTTTGCCCAAACATTTTTTTCCACTTAATATTTATTAATAAAAATATATAACCCCCTGGCCCACGATGTCGAACGATAACGTTCGCTTAGATAAGACTTAAGACACAAACTTGATTGTGGAATAAACAAACTTGATTGAGTAAAAAATAGATACGATAAAAAATTTGTGTCTTAAGTCTTATCTAAGCGAATGTTATCGTTCGACATCGTGGGCCAGGTGGTAAAATTCATTTTTCAAACACAGAAAAGTCTGCATACGGCCATGTGGAAAAGTAAATAAAATAGAACTCCGTACTTAAACAGTGCTACCACACACTTCAGGCATCTTCACGAGACACTGTTATTTAGAAAAAAGTTTAATTGTTGTTAATTTTGCAGTTCATTTTGTTATTTAACGAAAATGAGTAAAGAACTTTGTGTTAAAGTGCGTGAGCTTATTGTAAAATTCCATAAAGAAAAAAATTCTTAATAGAGATTGAAAAACTAGTTAGGCATCCTAAATCATGCATTCAGACAATAATTCGGAAATATAATGAAACAAAAAGTATAGAAAACAAACCAAGAAGTGGTCGCCCACCTAAACTGAATCCACGTGCAAAGCGGCAAATTTTGTTGAATGTTCAAGAAAAGCCTAAAATTACGGCAGTAGAAATTGCAAAGACTTTAGAACGCCAGCATATTGCTTCAGTGCATCCAGAAATGGTGAGACACGTATTAAAAGGCAATGGATTTCACGGCCGTGTGCCCCGAAAGAAGCCGTTTATTAGTAAAATAAATATGCAAAAACGCGGTGAATTTGCTAAAAAAAATACATTGATGCAGATGAGGGTTTTTGTGCTAATACTTTATTTAGCGACGAAAGCAAGTTCAACTTGTTTGGTTAAGACGGAAAATAAAAAGTATGGCGTCGAAATAACGAAGCATTATTGCCTAAAAACTTGCTTCCTACAGTGAAACACGGTGGTGGCTCTATTATGGTATGGGGTTGCATGTCGGCGGCTGGGGTGGGTAATTTAGTATTTATCGATATACTTAAATACATATTCTCAAAGATAATCTGAGGCAATCTGCGAATAAATTGGGTCTTGCAGAAGGTTGGTATTTTCAGCAAGACAACGACCCAAAGCGTACCGCTGGTGTTGTTAAAGAATGACCACTGTAAAACGTGCCTCATCAACTTCATTCGCCACCTCAGTTACCAGATTTAAACCCTATATAGAATTTATGGGATGAATTAGACCGCCAAGTTAGAAAACGGACGATTAAAAATAAACAGGATCTTAAAAACGCTCTACTTGAGCGTTAATTACACACAAGTATTAGCAAATTCAATGAAAAATAGATTAAATGCTGTTCTACAAAGCCAAGGCGGACCCACTAAGTATTAATTTTGTTGTTTTTTTTTATTTACTTCTAGCCCAAATAATTTTTCTATTTAAAGTATGTAGACTTTTCTGTGTTTGAAAAATGAATTTTATATATTTTTGTTAATAAATATTGTGTGGAAAAAAATTTTTGCTCAAAATTTATTGTTTGTTGTACAATTGAATTTGTTTTAAATTAACTTTATTTATTGCTAAATTGTTCATAGATAACCCAAAACCCCGTTTTTCAAGGGGGTATGTATACTTTACTGTGCCACTGTATTTGTAAAAGCTTTACTATGAATTTGTAAAGGCTCTTGAACTAAATGATTTTAATTTTCCAAATATTGTTTTTACAATTAATGTTTAAGATTTTGTCTAAATATTTTATGTTAAAATATACTAGTTTATCTGCACCTAATTTACAAGGTATTAAATGTTTATAATTAAATTTTTTTGTGAAATATATTAAAAACAAGATGATGTTATAAACCTTTTTTAGTGAAAACTAATTAAGTATCATTCATAATATTGTTGCGGAATGTAAAAGATAATCATTCACAATAACATGTAGTGATGGGTAAAGGTTGTTTTAGACGGTATATATTTTACAGTGTGCTTGTCGAATTTTCCACTGCAAAATGCATACACGTCGTGTAGAAGCAAAATAAATGCTTCTGCAAATGTCAGCCTGCAGTTACAGTGTAAAATTTTCAATTTTTTTTATTCACCCCTATCGGCATTATTTTTTCCCTCGAAATGTTTTCCCTTTTCTCAAATTGCAATCGTGAATAATATTTCCCATGAAATGTTTTCCCCTTTTTTAACAATTCACTGAACATTTCATTCCGAACAAGTAATTTCAGACTTTTAATGTTAATGCCAATGAAGGGATCTATCTCCTCATCAGTCAGCGTTGTACCTTTCTTGGCTAGATCATCAGCAATATAGTTACCCTGAATTGAGCTATGTCCAGGGACACATATTAGCGTTATCCTAGAATGTACCGCTATCTCGTTCAGAGATACCCTTCATTGGCATTAACATTAAAAGTCTGAAATTACTTGTTCGTAATGAAACGTTCAGACTTGATCAGGTAAGGTGGTCGAACGAGATCACCTGCTCTATTGCAAGGTCCAGATGGCCCTTATTTGATGTGGGTAGGATGAATTCACTACCTAGTTTTCGTCGCGACCTAATTAGGCTTATTGTCTCTCTATTTACAGGTCAATGTACTTTTGGGATACATGCCAAAAGACTCGGTCTACAACATAACAACTTTTTCAGAAGTTGTCACAACGAGGAGGAAGAGGAAACAATCATCCACTTCCCCTGCGAATGTCCGGCCCTATCAATGAAAAGGGAACGGATACTCGGGGCACTCTTTCTTTCATGTTTGGGTGAACTATCAGGGATAAATCCAAGATACATCAACACCTTTGCCAGGGAATCTGGATGGTGCGATAGGGAAGCAACCAATGCGGAGTGAACCGACAGGTTGTCCATTAACGGGTAACACAATGGAATCAACACGATGGGCCCAAGCAAGTAAGCTATTTTCAAGAACGGCTGCCCATGGAACCTACCTACCTACCTAACAATTCACTGGGGAATAATGTTTATGAAAAATTTTACATTCAAACAAAATTTCCATTATCGTGAAAATATTTTTCCCTCGAAATATTTTTCTTATTCCCTTCATTTTGTTCACTTTATTTTTGCTGGGGAGTTGAATTCATCATGTTGGTATTTATTTGTTTTAATTAGTTTCATACTAGTGTAAAAGTTTAAAAAAAATTACTTTACATCCAGTATATATGAAAAAGCTGCTTGTTGTATAAATCTAATACAAATATTAATTTTAAATAATTTTTTTCATTAAATTAGTCACAAGGCATTGGGTAGCTCCAAGGGATCGCGCAAACGTCGGCGAACCGTTCGTTGATGCCTATTTGCTTGGTTTACGTGGTAGTTCACTACGTGCGAACACTTAGAGTAGAGTTGAAGGGACCCCGTTTTAAAAGACCACACCACTCGTCAGATTTAATGTCTTAAACAACATACTGTAGCTAATATGTGTACAGAAAGTCGTGTCTTGCTATACCCAACCTGTAGCTGTGAGATATCTCAGTAGGTCATTGAGTTTTGACCCGGCTACCTCACCAAGGTTGTTCAATGTATAGTTTCCCATGAATTTATGTCTCTTGACACTCAGGGCTGGGCATTCGCAGAGAAGGTGGAAAATCGTTTCCTCTTTTTCCATATCCTTACAACTACGACAATGGTCGTTAAAAGGGAGTCCCAGGCGATTTCCGTGCTTTCCTAACGTCCAGTGTCCCGTTAATACTGCCAGCAACCTTGATATATCCTTCCTATTCCGGGTTATCAGTTGCGTTTCTCGTTAAAAGATGGCCACATCAACTTGGCTATACTACATGTGTCTAAATTACGCCATCTATACTTAGCCTTTGTAAGAAAATGCCTGAAGATGATAACTTTGATAGTCCCCAGTGGAATTGCTACTGAGACCCCACCGGAGATATCCAAGGCAGATCCCATTCTGACTAGTTCGTCTGCCCGTTCATTGCCGTAGTGGTTCCTATGCTCAGGCACCCAGACCAAGGTAACGTCAGACAGACGATCTAGCCTTGACAGAGAATTCCTACATTGCTTAACTAGTGAAGATGAATTTCGTCTAAAGTTTCGTTTAAAACTTGACTTCATTAATGCTCGTACCTATAGCTTTGTCTATATTCTTCACAATAGTTTCTTCTATAGCCTCGTCTAAAGTCTCACCTAAAAGCTCGTCTATTGTCTATACTAGGGGCGAATTCTATTAAATTTTTATATATGTATAAAGTTACCAGCTACTGGGTGAATATTTTCTTAAGAAACGGTCACACTTGGTAAATATTTACCGAAAAAGATGTAATCACTAAATAAAATATTTATAACCTTGTTTATTTATTAAAAAAAAAGACTTCGTTTATTTAGGACAAGACACAACAAATATTTAGTTGAATTTTATTTGATACTGTTTGTGATCTTGTAAAACTCTTGTCAGAGTAAACAATGTCAAACATATTTGTGCTAAAACAAGTGGTTACGCTTTTTTTAGTAAATATTTGCCATGTGTGACCTACCTTAATATTTATAGTCGCTATTATCATTTACCACCCTACTTTTCTCTTTTATACAACTTTTATTAAATTATATATTCCTCTTAACACTTGTAAACTACATGAAACAGAGAAATCTACATACATGCATACATATACATTAGGGTGGCCCCAAAATAAAGTTATGGATGTTACCGACTAATATGAAAATTTGATTAATTTTAAGACTACGTTTCTCAATTTTTTTGTCCTGTGGTCAATATTTCGTGAGCTGGATCACATTTTTTTCCAAAGTATTTGGTATCATATGAAAGGTCTTTGAGAGGCGCATTCAATGGGTTATCAAAAATTAAAAAAAAAATTTTAATTCAAAAATCATGCAATTTAACCCAAATGGTTTTTTCCGTTTTTAGCTTATAAAATTTACGTTATTTTAAAACTAATTACATTAACAGAGATTGTCAGATAGGGAAGAATTTAGGTTTAAAAAAAATTAATAAAAATTTATAGAATTTAAAAAACGGGAAACCCATTTGGGTTAAATTGCATGATGTTTATGATCAAGAAATTTCAACTATTTATTTAAGTAAATTCTATGGAAAAAATAAAAAAAATAAAATTTTGAAAATTTTTGAATTTAAAAATATTTTTTTTTTAATTTTTGATGACCCATTGTGAAAAAAATCAAAAAACCTCTAAAAAGGACATTTTTATCCTTTGATCCAGCTCACCAAATATTGACCACAGGACAAAAAAAAATTGAGAAACGTAGTCTTAAAATGAATTAAATTTTCATATTAGTCGGGAACATCGATAACTTATTTTTTCTCCATACAAACGGGGCCACCCTAATATACATGCATATACATGAATTGAAAGCTTCTCGTTTTCTATTACTTAAATATTTTTATTACACAAAATATTTTCTATAGAAAATGTTTATTAAGAGCCAAGCAAACAGATTGCTGTATATTGTAGTATGTACTTGTATACAAGAGTAGATGAGGTACTTGTACATAAATAAAATAAATTTATTTCAAAGGATAAAAGATACAAATAAATTTGTTTAGAAATTTAGGTGAGATTTTCTAAAACAAAACCGAACAAGCAAAGTAAAGCTTTTAGTTTTAAAGTAATGGCATTAAAATTGATTTTACAATTTTGATAAAAACTAGGCTGTGTTTTATATGAAATTGTAGTTATAAACAAGAAAAGTATAAAGAATGATTATGACAAAATATCTTATTTTATTATTAACGAATTTTTGTCTTTAGGAAAGTTTAATAACAAGTTAATGTTTGTTAGTATCATTGAAAAGAAAAGATTTGCCAAACAAAAGTTTAAGTACATATTGGGTATATTTAAAGGTCTGTCAACATTTAACCCTTACCTAACTAAAGCTTAACTACAGATTTAATGTCTGTAGTCAAGTTTAAAGGACTAATTGTTACATATAGATTTTAAAATTTGTATATTTTGTCTTTAGGCTGTTTTTTTTTTCAACAAATGCCTTCTAAAAATATTTGTTAATATAATAAAATATCCTGTGCTGTGCTAAAATAAAAACTATATTTATGTATGTTAAAACAATCCTTAGTAATAAATTTAAATATTTGAAATTTCTCTACAATACAGCATTTCTTAAAGAATATTTATATTCAATCTGTTTTTTTATTTTTTTCATATAATGTCATTACTTAAACTTAATCTCCAATAATTTTCTTAAGGCTGAATACATATTTGGGGTCTTCTTTGAAGTCCACATATGGTTTTTTATATTTAACAAAACAATAACAAGAAAAAAAGGATAAAATAAAAATATATAGGGCATTTATACATATGTATATACCAAGTATTAGAATGTGTATAAGGATGCCTGTAAGGCAGTATGAACAGGAATGAGTTCTTCAATGAAAATTCTATACTTAATCTTAATATGATATTTTTTTAGTTCGCCTGTCATGGCAATTTAAACAGATGTATAAATTTGATCCATTTAAAAGAAAATTGTATGACACAAAATGGGTATTTCTTAACTTCTAAACTACTTGAAAGTAACTCTTTTAAATGGGTCATAAAAAAATTGTTCTTCATTTGTGAACTATTCAAAATTTAAACAAATGCGTAACTTTGACCCACTTGAAAGAGAGGGCTGAAACACAAACAAGTAAGATTTTATATTCGGCTGTGTCGAATCTTATATGTCCACCACCAAATCACCTATTTATTATAGAGATTTATAAGAGATTTATGCGCATTTAAGTGATTTCCGGAAGTAGACTTTATATGGGGACTACGATGAAATATGGACCGATCATCATCATATTAAGAATGACGAATTATATATATGTATTAACTATTTGTGTCGAAACTTGCTGCTGATACTAATAAGAGCTTCAAGTGATTTCTAGAAGTGGACTTTATAAGGGGGTTACGGTCAAATATAAACTAATCTTCATAAATCTGAGATCGACGATTTTTATTTATGTATGGCCTATTTGTGTTGAATTCCAACTTGATACTGGTTTTATAAAGGATTTATGTGCATTTAAGAAATTTGCGGAACTCGACTTTATATGGAGGCTATGGTCAAATATAGACCGATCATCATGAAATTTGGTATGACAATTTAAATGTGTATTTTGATTATGCTTGTTAAATTTAAACTTAATAGTCATTTTGATAAGATGCGAATTTTAATGTTTTTCGGAAGTGGACTTGGGGCTATGTCCAAATAAGGATCGATTATAATGAAATCTAGTAGGACGATTTAAATGTATATACGAATTACTTATGTAGAATTTCGACTTCTTAGTGGTTTTTATACGGTCAAATACGGACCGTTCATCATCATACTGAGAGCAACGATTTTTGTATATGAATGGACTACTTATGTTGAATTTCATCTTAACAGTGGGTTTTGTAAGGGATTTATTCGCATTTAAGTTATATTCGGAACTAGACATTATATGGGGACTACGATCAACTATGGACCGATCATCATGAAATATGGTACGATGATTTAGATGTATATTTTGAATAGGCTTGTCGAATTTTATTTAAATTTAAATTTATTTAAAATTTAAATGATTTTCGGAAGTGGTCTTTGTATGGTGTTATGTAAAAATTATGGACCGATGCAAACAAAATATTGTTTTGAGATTTCACTTTGCATGAAACTTATTATTGCAGAATTTTGTTTAGATGTGGCTTTTCTATAGACATTTGTGTACCATAAAGCCATATACCGCGCAGACATTTGTATGAGGGCTATGAGAAATCGTGGACCGATTCCTACCATTTTCAACAGGACTTGTTCTTCTATAATAAAAATTAAGTGTGTAAAATTTCATGATATCATTTGCATTATAAAAGAAGCAAAAAATATCGAGGTAGTCTGAAACTTTGATCGATAACTCAGGTCCTACTGGACCGATTTTTTGCATTATTTAGTTTTTGAATATAACACATATGTATGTGAGATTTTGTACAACTAAATGAATGAATTCATTTGTGGCAGTTGAACTGTTTTTAGCCTTTATAGAGTCCCACTCTTTTTCATTTTAACAATGTAGCAGTATATTACAAATAATGTGTTTTCATGGGTCATGTAAAATACCTGGCCAAATGTATGAGGACACTTGGTGCTTTTTTATTGGAATTAAAGGTTTTTTTACTTTAGCCAACTGTTCCACCGAAAACATATCCTTATTGGATAATGAAGATTATCGTTTGGTTCTTGAGGTTTGGGGTTAAGCCTTGGTATAGACCGGACAAAAGAGTTATTGGTAGAAAAAGTTGATTGCAATTTCCATCAGTTGTACTCACAGACATCCTGTGTACTAACTCTAACAACTTTAAGACTCGTCTAAATCTAAATCGTGATAGTGGCAGGTTAGCTAGACAACTTCAACAACTGCAACTTGAGTTTAGAAATTAGTAGCAAGATGTGGTCTACACTCACATCCCTACCCAACTTGACAAAGAAGGATGATAGGGTCTTAAGCTCCTAAGTTTCCGAACACCACCATTTCCCAAGGGATGTAAGATGACATACGAAGTACCAATTCTGACAACACAAGTATCGCCCATAGGAATCGTTTGCAGGTTTGCCAGATCACTTGAAGATCTGCTACTTGAGTTCAGGAGTTGACAAGTTGTGACCTGACGAAGAAGGATAATAGAGTAAATATTAGGTTTACAGATACCACCATATCCAAACGAGACCAAGCAATAAGAAGTATTTTTCAAGAACTTCAGGATCTTCATTTAATATTGATTTCCCGATATTAATACTCCTTGGCAAGTGGATAGTCTAGTATAGAGAAACGTTGGGAAATTTACAAGTGAGGTGCAATCATACAGCCTGATTCCTACCTTTCAAATACACTCGAAACTCATCTTCTATTTTTAATGGCCCGTTCACTACTCGTTAACATAAGTTTATAAATTTACATTGGATCTACAATTGTATTCTTAATAAACTTTAATAGAAAGTACTACAGGGTAATCTCTAAAAGAGAGACAATCTTTGAATTAGTAATTGAAAAACTCTAGGTGAAATGGAAGTTTTATCTAGTACTAATTTCTTCCTTTTTAGAAAATTCCAACCTTATTATTAAAAACTTCTGACAATATGTAGCAGAGTGGGAATTCTTGATGAAATCATTAAGTGTTTACAATCTTTGTAGGATTATCTTCGTCTATAGTATCCGCCTATAGGCTCATCTAAAGAATCATCTATAGTTTCCTCTTAAGTATCATATTGTAATATTGTATCTCGTGTCATTTCTAGTTTGTTATTAGTTTCGTCTCTAGTACCATCTCTAGTTTTATCAATAGTATCTGTCACGTCTATAATCTAGACTACAGTCTCTTCTATAGTCTCGTTTCTAGTCTCTTTTCTAGTCTCGTGTCAAGTCTCATCTCTAGTCTCGTCTATAGTCCCTTCTCTAGTCTCGTCTATATTAAATACCTGTTTTCTCTTTACAGTTTCCGTTTTTATGATAATCAAACAGTAAGTAAGCTTTACTGTTTATATTACATACTCTTAACGTCTCCATTTCGTTGGCCACCTACTGTGACTAGTAAAGTATATATTTCCCTTAATTTTTATAATATTTTTCAGCCGCACAATGTCATGACAACACCCACAAACTGTCTATCGATAACTTCAAGCTTTATTTTCTTTATTTTTTTTTCTATTTTCCATTTTTTTGTTGTTTATTTTAATAGTTCTTTGTTTCTGGTTTCTTTTCTTGGCCAGTAGGTCTTCAATTACATAGAATCACTATCATAAGTTTTATTATGAGTTACAACCTTAGACGTCTGTTCATACATATGTGGTATTTCTTTATATTTTTACTTGAGATCTTCCACTTGACAGTTGGTTGATAATGTACATAGATATTCGCCTTAAAGAAAAACTAGCTGTTTTATTAATAAACTAAACTATTGAATGAAACGTAGACATATTTCTCATAAAAAAAATTAGCAAAAGGAAAACAAGTTGTTCTTTTTTTATCCTTTGAAGCACCCAAAATGTTTTGGTAAACCTTTTACGACATGTTAACACTTTCTTATGGGGAAACTTAAAACAATTTAGATAAGAATGTTAAACTTTGTATGCAATGAAATTGATACGGGATTAGGAGTATGAGCAGCTGGGCAGTTGGTTAGGGGGAATTGTTACAAATGCAATTGTAACAAATTGGTTTAAAACTTTTTAGATGCAAAAGGGACTTTATTAATGTGTAATGTATTTTTAGGTGTTAAATTAAGTTACTTGAAAAAGATAAAAAATAGCATTTTTTTTTTTTTGCTTTTCCTCAACATTGCAAAAAAATTAATTCAGTACCGTTGAATTAAACATTTTAAAAGTTTCAAAATATTTTAAGAAATTTAAAAAAAAATATGGTAGCAAATTCAATTTAACATTCAATTGTTGCAAATTTTACTACATATTAGAAATTAATTATTACTTTTACACTTTAAATACAAAAGTATTTAATAGCCTTTTCACACTTGCATACATTTTGGAGGAACGCATGGAAGATGTTGAAAATGTGAAACATGCATTCACACTTGCAACATCTAACATCTACCATCATTTAAGTTGACAAAATACACAAAAACCACGCCGTTTTTAAAAATTAAAATGAATTTTGAAAAAGATTTAATAATATGATTGATTATTCGTTTGCAAGAGCAAACCCAGATATTATTACATTGTATAGAGTTATTAATAGAATGTAAACTGGAGGAAGATGATGATGAAGTTGTTTTACTAAATGCTCGCATGCCTATTTCAAGCAATATATGGATGTTCGTAAGTAAACAAGTTATAAAAATTTTATTTTAATATTAACAAATAGTTTTTTAAAGAATCGCTATGGTAATTTCTGGGAAAAAGATATTCCAAATAATAATGAGGATTTCTTCAAGGAAAGCTTCCGCGTCGAGCAAAATATGTTTTTAATGCTTGTACAGAAGTTAGAAGTTATGCGCAAAAAAGACACAAGATTTAGGAAAGCAATAGAGTTAGAAAAGCGCATCGCTATTGCCCTCTACACATTGGGATCTTCATCAGAATATCGAACTATTGGAAGACTCTTTGGCGTTTCAACAAATAGCGTTTGTAATATATTACATGACTTTTGTAAGGCAATAATTGAAAACCTTTCCGAAGATTACCTTCCACCCAATTTCATAACTGAATCCAAAGTTGACGAATGTGTGAGAGGATTTGAGGCTATTGGTTTTCCACAATGTGTGGGAGCAATTGGTTAGCTAATATGTATATCATAATAAATGTTAAAACTAATATTTCTTAAACATTGAATGATTTTTAAAAGATGAATCCCATATTGAAATAAAGCCATCTGCTGCTGAGGCTGTCGATCATTTTAATTACATGCACCACCGCCGCTCATTTTGTTCGTTAAATTTTTTTTTTGTTGACTATAAATGTCACGTTTGTTAGTGATGTAACTTTAATTTCATTTTCAATGTCAGTTTTGCTAGTGATGACACTAAAAATATCGGAAGATGTAAATGGAAACAAAATGATTTAGGAACATCTTGTGAAGATGTTGAAAGATGTTGATTTTCAGCTCTGTACATTTCTTATGGGAAAATTTCAACATCTTCGCAAATTGATGGTAGATGTTAGATGTTGACAAGTGTGAAAAGGCTATAACCCTCATTTAGCAACTGTGTTTGTTTACCTTTATCAACTCTGCTTATATATATAATTTGGCCACACTATTATCATTGCCGTGTAGCCGCCATTTAATCAAAAATCTTTTTAGTATTTTCTCGCCGCAAATTTTAATTTAAATAAAAGCAAAGCTATTTTTTATCTTAACATTGTTCAATTAATACAAAAAAAAGTATTTAAAATAAGCCCTATGTTCATTTGATGTCTATAGCATTTATTAAGTCTATAAATATATAATATTAAACATTAACATTACAAAATAAATTCAATTCATATGATTACAACTCAAGGCCGGGTTTTTAATATAAAGCTAAAACCCTGCCACAAAAACGTCTCACAAAAAAAAGAAAAGGCGCATGGTGAAATTAAATACCAGGTGACAGCATTGCTACAACAATTACAACAAGGCAAGAACAACAGGCATTTTTGCTTGTGTAATACTTTCATTACTGTCAAAAACATCTGGCATAAAATAAAGAAAACAAACATACAAAATGGATAAAAACTGAAAACAATAGTAGTGAATAAATTGTTTACTTTATTTTTTTAAAAAATTTCGAAACTTGTGATGAGTTTGTTCGGGACATTTTAATTAATGAGGAAATTCTACACAGTCGTATCTATGTTTCCCTCTTGCCACGCGAACAGTATGCTCGAAAGGTGAATAATTGGCTGACTTATCAAATTGTCAGCAACGACATCATAAATCGTTGGACGTACCCCTTAGTACCTGATATGGGCATTGTCGAACTGAAAGAGATGTACATATATCTTCCACAAAAATAATATCTACAAAAGCCCTACGTCTAGTTTGGCCAAGGTGTCACTGGGCGAAAATAGTGTGCAACGTTGACTTGTTCTGTGTTGGGACAAAGTTGGACAAAATTGTCGTATTGTTAATGCATTTTTAGCAAAACAACTCAAAAAACAAACACACTATTAAATATAATATAGTTCCTCACTTTTAAACTATTTTACGCAGATAAAACGGCGACAAAAACTCTCTTTTTCAAATACAACTTAATTTTGTAACGTTTTTATATAAGCTGACTATTTGTAAAAAACTTTTTGACATTTTCAATTTCACCATGAATAGAGCAAAAAATAATCAGCTGGCGCTATGCTGTCACCTGGTATAGTTTCACCATGAAAAGGCGTACAAAAAATTTATTTATGATTCATCATGTAGAAATAACATTATATTATTATTAAATAATAGTAATGTGCTGATATACGGCTTTATTTAAGTATTATTTTTCTGTTCTTTTAAGCAGAAATACGATTACATATTTATTTACACACAGACATAGAGTTTATGACAATGCATTTGAAATTATTATTTATATTTTATGCATGAAACCAATATTAGCCTTTAAATTTTACTGTTGTTATTAAACAACTGTTAATTGCTTGCTACTTTAACATGCATTCATCAAAATGGTAGTCTGTTATTTGTTTATTGACTCACATATAGTCTAGATTTTAATATTTAGGTTTTGTTTGTAGTTGTGTCTTATACTTGGGAAAGTGCAAGGAGAGCATTAACCTATTACCTGCCATTGTTCTATTTTTGGGACGCATTTTGAAAAATAAACATTTTAATAACTGCAACGTGTAGGTTACATGTATTTGCTAAAATAGGAAGAAAACAAAGCAGGCTTTTAGAAAATATTTACTTTTTTTGATAATTTGTTACCAATGATTGTCAACTTCAAGCTGAAACTTACTATCTCAATCTGTCATGTGTGCGTTTGTATATTTGCCATTGAAAAATATAAAAAAAGGGAAATAACAACTTATTTTTCTTTAAAACTTGTTTTGTTTGTCTTTTTTTTTATTCAATAAGCAGTTTTGCGTTAAAAGTGTATGAGGTAAGAGTGTTTTTCATACTACCATATGATTTTGACAGTTCTGCAAATTATGAAAATTGCGCATTGAAGTTTTCTTTTATTATTTGACAAAAATATTCAATAAATAAACTCGCCGCGAATAAAAACATTGTGCTTATTATTATCAATATCAACTAATATAAAATAAGACAATGAATATAGATGAAGAGGACATGAATGATGCAGCTTTTGTCCATTTAGTTTACAACAATTTGTAAACTAAATATGAAATCAGCTGTTAAATTAAGTAGTTGTTTATATTTTTTTGTCATTTAATAGTGCTACCATACTTTTATCATAATAAAATGCCAAACTTAATTTGAGACTGAAAAAATGAAACCGTATTTAAATACAACTTAAGTTTAAGGAAAAATTAACTAATTTCGTATTTAAACATCAAGTTAAAAACTGGCCATAAATGTAAAGTCATATTATTGGGGCATTGGCGTAAAGTAGGATTGCCAAACGTACTGCATTTTGAAGTTCGCGTACATTTTTTACTAATTGTACTTCTGTCTGCAGTACGCAAATGTACTTTTTTCAGCCTCTGTACTTCTTTTTGTACATTTTTTATTTTTTTTAAGGAACAATTTCTTATTTTATAGCAAATAGATATACATATTTATATCTTTAAAAACTTTTGCTCAAAATATTCCGGAAGAAAATACTGTTGAAGAAAAATGGAAAACATTCCTAAAAAGTGGATCATATCCCAATTTCGAAAAAATTTGTATGTTTATATTTTCAATTCCTCATTCTAATGCGGCAACCGAGAGAATTTTTAGTTTGATGTTCAATTTTTGGAGAAAGAAACGAAACAAGCTTCTAATTGAAAATGTAGACAGCGAATTAATAATAAAAACAAATTTTGAATACATTTGTAATGAAATTTACAATTTTTTAAAAACGGTAGATGGTAAGTCCAAAAAAGCGATAAATATTTATAATTTTTTTAAGTTGCCAAAAAACAAGTTGTATTAAAACATTTACTATAGAATAGAAAAAAATTATTTTATTTTTTAAAAATATTAAGTAATCATATTAACCCATTAGCTATTTCTCTACTTGATGACTCAGAAGAAGTAAGAAGACTTAAAAAATACCACATTCTGGATCTGCCTTTTCGATTCTAAATCATAAATTTCTACTACAATGTACATATGTAATAAATTTGTAAATATTTTTTAAACTGTCTAAATTATATATTATCCCAAGAATTATATTATGCTGTTGTTCTCAATTTACTTATTATCCTTAAATGGAAAGATTGTAAATAAAAGAATTATAAAAAAAAAATTTAAAAATAAAATCTAATACACCTGACTAATTTTAAGTTATTTTTTATTACACAAAAATATATATGATCTCTTATTTTGTTTTGTTTTTATTATTTGTTATTTTCTTTATTGAATTGTTATTGTACTGAATTTCCTAGTTCTTAGTTACATCAATTATTTCTTTTTTAGCGCAAAAACACCTCAGCTCCAACCATGTTGAATTTCGTACGATATCTCCAATAGCTATCGAGTTTTAAAAAAAAAAAAACTGTATGGATAATTTAACATTACAAATTTCACAAATATTAATTTGCTTGTTTGAATTTTCCTACAAACACATTGTTCCTACACATTCTAGTAAGTTACAAAAATAACATAATTGTTGCTTATTTATCAGTTAAACGATTAAAAAAACTTTTTTATACCAACATAAGCAACACAAAGATTTATAGAATTTGTTTCTTTAAGAAAGTTCAAACTTTCTTATATAATAATAACAACTAATCCTATTGTTTGGTACATCTTGCATTGGAATACACAAATTAAGTATGTGACCAACAGTTTGGAAAATAAAACTAAGAAAACTTTATAAAATAAACAGGAACTCACAACGTAGAAGTATAGGAAGAATAATCAACAAACAAGTAAACAAGTTTACAGACAATGAACAATTAAAATTAAATTTTTAAAATATTTTAATTTATGTGAATTGAGAATAGCAAAAGTAAGATCATTTTTAAATATTCATTGCAAACAAATTAAATATTAATAAAACAAGATCAAAATATTCTTTGCTACATCTTTCCTAACTTTTAGTTTTAGCTTGCTCTAAAAATTATTCCATGAGTATCAGATTATTACCACTGTAAACTTTCTATGGACAAAAAGTACCAAATATTATGCCTTCTTCCCTAATTAAATCATCTCTGCTGATAAAAACAACAATAACAACAACTGCATTTTAATACAAAGCAAATAGGTATGTATCGTTCTGTCAATTTAACCAAATATACTTACCTTAGCAGCTTTCCTAAAATCAGATGCAACTGGCAACAGCATCAACAAGTGCCTAATATTAAACCACTACACACACAACATTCTACATGATTTATCCACACATTTTAACTACCGCACCGTACACACGAACAAACATTAATCGCCATTTTTTTTAACAACAACTTGCTATTTTTCTATAGGTACATACATTTTCTGCATTTTTATTACTTTGATTTCTCGCTTATTTTGAAACTTTCACGCTTGCAATTGCACACAATGAATAACAACACTTTATATTTTAATTATTTACTATTAGATATTAATTTAACACTTTAATATATTTTTAATAAATATTCTAAAACTTCACTGGCAAAACACTTGTAGACGGAACGATTTAATATAGCGAACTAAATTAGAAAAGAAAGAGAAGGAAGGAATCTTAGAAATATAAAAGCTTTAAACAGAACGATACGTTAAGTCTAAATGGCTTTAAGGCTAAAAGTGATGTGTAAAAACAGAGCTTACATTTGAAAAGCAAAGACTACAACCATATTACAAACGGCTTTAAGTAAAGCTTTTATTAGAAAACTTGTAAAGATTTACTGCCGTATTCATAAAAAATAAAGTAGGTTTGAAGTGTGCTTTTAGACAAAATTTTCCTAAAGTACATTTAAAGTCTACTTTAATTTTTTCTGAAAAAGACTGTTACAGTCTTACAGGCAGTTACTGCCGTATTTATAAAAAACAAGTAAGGAAGTATAGTCGGTCAAGCCCGACCATATAATACCCTACACCCAGTATATGTATACAACAGTTTTTAAGAAATGTGCGCTATATGGGAGATATGACCTATTATGGACCGATCATCCAAAAATTTAATGTCATGATTTTTGTAAATATAAATATTGTGTATGTTAAACTTTATCCCGATATAAATACTTTTAAACGATTTATGGAGGTTAAAGTTGATTACGGGTAGGGTCTTATATGGGAGTTTCGACTAATTACGGACCGACCATTATAAAATTAGGTGTCATCATTTCTGTATATTATTTGTGTCGAATTTTATTTGATACCAACATTCTTAAGAAATTTATAATCGTTAAAGTGATTTTCGGAAGTGGGCCGTTTATGGGAGCTACGACTAATTATAGACCGATCATAATAAAATTGTACCGTATTATGTGTATGCATATGAAATATATTTGCGTTCAATATTATTTGGATACCAAGATTTTTGAGAGAGTTATGCTCTTTAAAGCGATTTTCGGAAGTGGGCCGTTTATGGGAGCTACGACTAATTATGAACCGATCTGCACAAGATTTGTAAATGTGATTTGGCTTCATTTACCACTTATTTGTGATGAAATTCGTTTGTATACTTGCATAATTCAAACATTTATGAGCGGTAAACCCCAATTTCGGGAGGACTTTTGTATGGGGACCAGGTGAAATAATAGACCGATTTCCACCAGCTTCAATCCCATTCGTCCTTGGGCCGAAAAAATATCACTTACCAAATTTTATCAAAATTACGACCTGTACTCTGCGCTCAAGCTTTACATGGACAGCCAGCCAGACGAACGCACGGGCGGACATCGTTAAATCGACACAGGGAGTGATTCTAAGTCGATCGGTATATTTTAAGGTGGGTGTTGGACCAAGGTATAATTAAAGTAGACTTCAAATGTACATACTTTAAGAAAATTTTGTATGAAAATTTTGTCTAAAAGCATTCACATTCAACTTTAACTTGCCAATTTTGTTATGTTCTAAAACATAAAGAATTTTAGAACAATTATTATTTTTAGTTGAACTGTTAATTTCTTAAATTTTTTGTATTTCTTTAGTCAGGCTCAAATTCATTAAATTTAATTTTCATTAAATTATTTTTACTGAAGAATTTTATTTGAAAAAAATGGTTTTAAATATTAAATATTTTAGGTTTTTAAAAATTGTCGCCTTGTCGTTTTCTTTATAATTTAGTTTAAAAGAGTTAAAATCATTAATTATTAAAGCGTTTCTTAAATTCCTTGTAAAAAATTATTGGGACTCAAAATTTTTGTACATTTTCAATTTGTCGCTTGTCGCTTTCAATTTATTTTTGAGGTAAACTTGTAAAATTTTATAATAATTGAATGCACAAGTAAATATTGTTTATTTTTGCACTTTTTAGACATAAAATGTCTATATGCTTCAAATTTGTCGCCTGTCGCTTACTTTGATTTTCCTTTTAAACTTGCAAAATTGTGAATATTCCAGTAAATTTACCAAATTCCTGTTAAAAATCGTATGTAGACATGAAATTTATACTCATTTGCAATTTGTCGCTTTCTCATACTTTTCAGCTTAAACGCGCAAATTTCGTAAAGGCACTAGAAAATAGAGAGTTTTTATTAAAAAAAATGGTTTAATATCTTAAATAATTAATAAATTTAGAAATTTGTCGCTTTCACAAAATTTAGTTTAAAACAAACAAAATTATTAATTATTAACTGCCGTATTCATAAAAAATAAAGTAGGTTGGAAGTGAGCTTTTAGAAAAAATGTTCATACAAATTTTTCTTAAAGTAGGTACATTTGAAGTCTACTTTAATTTTTTTTTCTAAATACTGCAGTAACCCCCTTATTCAAAAACGATTATTAAATTTAACAAACGTTTATTAAGCAAATTTGTCTATGCAAAGCTGTCTTAATAAACGTTTGTTAAATTTAATAATCGTTTTTTAATAAGGGGGTAAGACTGTAAATATTTAAAATCAATTAAAATCAAATTTTCTAAAAAAGCTTTACTTAAAGCCGTTTGTAATATGGTTGTAGTCTTTGCTTTTCAAATGTAAGCTCTGTTTTTACACATCACTTTTAGCCTTAAAGCCATTTAGACTTAACGTATCGTTCTGTTTAAAGCTTTTATATTTCTAAGATTCCTTCCTTCTCTTTCTTTTCTAATTTAGTTCGCTATATTAAATCGTTCCGTCTACAAGTGTTTTGCCAGTGAAGTTTTAGAATATTTATTAAAAATATATTAAAGTGTTAAATTAATATCTAATAGTAAATAATTAAAATATAAAGTGTTGTTATTCATTGTGTGCAATTGCAAGCGTGAAAGTTTCAAAATAAGCGAGAAATCAAAGTAATAAAAATGCAGAAAATGTATGTACCTATAGAAAAATAGCAAGTTGTTGTTAAAAAAAATGTCGATTAATGTTTGTTCGTGTGTACGGTGCGGTAGTTAAAATGTGTGGATAAATCATGTAGAATGTTGTGTGTGTAGTGGTTTAATATTAGGCACTTGTTGATGCTGTTGCCAGTTGCATCTGAATGTGTAGAGATTTTAGGAAAGCTGCTAAGGTAAGTTTATTTGGTTAAATTGACAGATGATACATACCTATTTGCTTTGTATTAAAATGCAGTTGTTATTATTGTTGTTTTTATCAGCAGAGATGATTTGATTAGGGAAGAAGGCATAATATTTGGTACTTTTTGTCCATAGAAAGTTTACAGTGGTAATAATCTGATACTCATGGAATAATTTTTAGAGCGATGTAAAGAATATTTTAAATGCTTAGCTCTTGATCTACAAATATTTATTTTATTTGAAATTAATAGTTTTCAAATTTTTTTACTTTTGAACTCTCAATTTACAAAACAATGGTGGCTATATTAAGTTTAACCTACATTTATGTAAAACTGTTTAACTTCTACATAAAACAAGTAAGAAAGTATAGTTGGTCAAGCCCGACCATATAACACCCTACACCCAGTATATAAATAAAATTAGGTGTCATCATTTCTGTACATATGAAATATTTAAATTTTATTTGGATAACAACATTTTAAAGAGGTCGTTAAAGTGATTTTCGAAAGTGGGCATTATATGGGAGCTACAGATAATTATGAAGCGATCATCATAAAATTCTACTTAATTATATGTATATATACGAAACATATTTGTGTTCAATATTATTTGGATAGCAACATTTTTAAAAGAGTTATGCTCTTTAAAGTGATTTTCGGAAATGGGCTTTGTATGGGAACTACGGCTAATTATGGACCGATCATCATAAAATTTTACCATATTATATGTAGGTATATACATATACGCAACATTATTGTGTTCAATATAATTTGGATATCGACTTTTTTAAAAGAGTTATGCTCTATAAAGTGATTTTCGGAAGTGGGCCTTATATGGGAGCTGCGACTAATTATTCATTCATTATTTACTCATTTGTTACTTCATTTATTACTCATTTGTGATGAAATTTGTTTGGATAATTTTATAATTCAAACATTTATAATCGTTAAACTCCTGATCGTTAAATATCACGTACAAAATTTTATTTCAAGATCTTCAAAATTGCCACCTGTACTCTGCGCACAAGCTTTACATGGACAGCCAGCCAGACGAACAGACGGACGGACATCGTTAAATCAACACAGGGAGTGATTCTGAGTCGATCGGTATATATATGTTAGATCTATTGTGATGTAGGGTATAAACACATATTATTCAACAAAAAAAAAATATTATTTTTTATATTTATTACCTTTTAAAAATTTATAAAGAAATTAATTGGTGTTTAATAACTATAAACACACTAGAATTACAATAATTTAAAATAGTAATATTCACAAACAACTATGACGGTAAGCGGAACGTATTTTTACGCTGAGCATTAACGCTGATACCCCATGCCTAAACAAAAGCGTCAACGTTATGTCAAAACGATAAAACCAGAGTTATCAAACAAATAAATAAAACGGCCCTGTTTATTGTAACATTGTCAAATTCGTTTTGCGGATCTCTATGTGTGTTTAAAAATTTTAAATATTGTCATGGAACAAAAAAGAGGAATTGGAACCATTTTATCTGCACTCTATTAAACAGGATTCATCAACAAATCGCTATCCATTTTTTATTTTCTTGACTTTCATTCTTTAATTTTCTTCCACTTTTGTCAAAAATTTTATTACAACCCACACTTGTTTGTTTATTTATGTATATACAAAGTTGCATTTAGAAATAATTTCTATGACAATGCTGCCATTGGCAAATGCAGAACTTTGCACATATGACAATGAAAAGTGTTTGACAATTGTCTTAAAACACTGACAATGTCAAAATTGAGTGTTTACCTGATTGTTGGATGTGTGACAATATTTTTGTCTTCCAATATACGGAAATTACTTTTTCTTACAATGTTGGAAGACAAAAATTTTAAGTTTACACGGTTGTTAGACAATTTCTGCACATTTTTCTGACAACGAGATCAGGTACCACTTTTGCAAACATTTTTACAACATTTGCAAAATATTGTTCGGGTTTTCTGCCCATGTCTTTATTTTTTTTAAGCCATTCATCTCTAATTTTTCTTCGTTTACGTTTATTCTGATAAAATAAGTTAAGAGATAGTATTCGAAAATATTTTAGCATTGTTTTTTAAATTTTCAATATTTGCATTCGTACTTCTTACAATGTATAAGGCGTAGTCTTGGACATAATCGTTCATTTGAGTGATTGTTCATTTTAGTTCAGTTGAAAAAAATGAACTAGGTCGTTCTTACCCATATGTAATTCCGTATTTATGTCAAAATTTCCATTTTACATACGATTCATAATTTTTGTTATCACACCTGCTTATGTTTTTCCGTGTATAAATTTCAAGAATTGCTTCTTTTGGCCAATCTAACTGCAATAAATATAATAAACATAATTTAATTTATTAAAAATCGAAAAATACTTAATTTTCCATGTTCATTATCCATTTTCTTTAATTTTATTTGTTCACACAATTTTGTTTCAAAACAAACCAGCTGTTTTGTTTATATTTGTCACAGGAAAATAGAGCGTATTCTAATCGAAAAAATTACAGATGTATTTCCACATGTATTTTACACATGCAAAGTTTCATATGTATCACACGATGTGTACAACTTTTATAGATGGAAAATTTGACAGTACATATGTAAAATACATCCCGTCTGATAGCACCTTAAGATGCTTTAATATGCCTACATATATAAATATGCAGCAGTTGTCGAATTTTGTACAAGAAGTTTAAAAATCTTAAAATATTAAAATTATCAACACGAAAATAACTAAGTTATAACTATCTATTTTGCTCATTACTAATATAACATATTGACACGAAACTGCTTTGCTCTTTTATAACCTTTTCACACTTGTCAACATCTAAAATCTACTATCAATTTGCGAAGATGTTGAAATTTTCCCATATGAAATGTACAGAGCTAAAAATCAACATCTTCACAAGATGTTCCTAAATCATTTTGTTCCCATTTATACATTCTATTAATAACCCTATACAATGCAATAATATCTGGATTTGTTCTTTCAAACGAATAATCAATTCTATTATTAAATCGTTTTCAAAATTCATTTTAGTTTTTAAAAGCGGCGTGGTTTTTGTTTATTGTGTCTAATTAACTGATGGTAGATGT
Source organism: Bellardia bayeri (assembly GCA_950370525.1). Classification (NCBI taxonomy): domain Eukaryota; kingdom Metazoa; phylum Arthropoda; class Insecta; order Diptera; family Calliphoridae; genus Bellardia; species Bellardia bayeri. The sequence continues at coordinate 16,322,396 of OX493268.1, read as the reverse complement.
TAGATGTTGCAAGTGCGAATGCATGTGTCACATTTTCAACATCTTCGATGCGTACCTCCTAAATGTATGCAAGCATGGTGAAATTAAATACCAGGTGACAGCATTGCTACAACAATTACAACGAGGCAAGCACAACAGCCATTTTTGTTTGTGTAATACTTTCGTTACTGTCAAAAACATCTGGCATAAAATAAAGAAAACAAATATACAAACATGGATAAAGACAGAAAACAATAGTGATTTTTTTTTGTTTTTTTTATTTTTTCAAAGAATTTTTCTTTAAGTTATGCATAATATTTATTTAAATATACAAGTAATACGTAATTTTGCAAAGTAAAACATGCAAAATTCTTTACTTTCAAAATGAATGTACATATGTATAGGTATTGTATAACAACGCATTTTTCTGCAGCAAAAAAAATCACTTTAAAGAGGAATCTTAATACATATTTATCTTACAAAAAAATAACATTTTTAGCAAAACAACTCAAAAAACAAATACACTATTTAATATAATATAGTTTTTTAACACTTTTGAGCTATTTTACGCAGATAAAACGGCGACAAAAACTCAATTTTTCAAAAACAAAATAATTTTGTAACGTTTTTATGTAAACTTTGACAATTTGTAAACAATTTTTTGACATTTTCAATTTCACCATGAATAGAGCAAAAAATAATCAGCTGGCGCTATGCTGTCACCTGTTATATTTTCACCATGTATGCAAGTGTGAAAATGAAGTTCAAAATTATTTAAACTGAAAAATACTTAAAAATCGTCAAATTTTCCTCACCAAAAATCGTCAAAATTTAGCAACCGTGGTTGCTTGGTAGTTCCGAACCTTCCACGATAGGAGGACGTACCCAAAAACAAAATAAACCTAATGAAATGTTGACGCAGCCCCAGGGGGCATTGGAGAAGTTGTGGGGCCACTAGATGATAGCGCGCTATTACTACGTCCATTAAAAAAGTATTTTGAATAGTTTTGTCTTTAGTCTTGTTTCAACATTTTTTTAAAATATTATGGTCACTGTAATTATTTACCATTCACATGATTAAAGCAATCATATATATGATTATAGCAATTATGTAATGTTTATGGTGATCAGTTTTATGTTGAAAATTTATACCATATTATGTTGTTCTCTATCATAATCAAAGAGCAACAAGTTATGATAAATGGGATTCATCATAAACATGATTGCAACAAATATATACATGGTTACCACAAACATATATGTGATTGTAGTAATCATCCTAATCGCATCTTAACCATATTATGGTTACCGAAATCATATAAATAATTATAACAGTGACCATAACATCGTTGAAAACCTTGTAAAAATGCTGACATTGTTGTGGTAAACATGTACAACTATATTTTTTCTCTGTGTGTAGTCTAGTCTCGTACCTCGTCTTGTCTCTAGACTCGTCGCTAGTCTTGTTTCTAGTTTCGTCTATATTTACATCTCTAATTTCGTATCTAGTCATGTATCTAGTCTTGTCTCTAGTTTCATCTCTAGTCTGCTATCTAGTCTCGTCTCTAGTCTCGCCTATAGTACTGTCTCTAGTCTTGTCTATAGTTTCTTCTGTTGGCTTATATCTAGTCTCGTTCCTCGTTTTTATGTCTCCTCTCTGGGACGTTCACTTCATAAAAATACTGTTTTTTTTATTTTTTTTATTCCCTCAAATCAACTTGATTTATAGTCATAATAATTGTTATTTTATTCTTATAAAATAAATTGTATTTTCTATATAATGTGAAACTTACAATGTAAATAATTTTATTTACACACCTTCTCAAACTCAAAAAGAAAACAAAATTCTACTCAACAAACGTTTCATAAAAAAGTATAAATTACACTTAAATATAAATTTTAAAAGTTTTCCTAACGCAGTTAGACACTTACCACAAAACTGCTACAAAACTGGCCCAAAAAAAATATCTAAGTACAAAAGAAACATTTTAGGTATTAAATGTTCTTGAGAATAGCATAAAAAATATTCACATTTTCTAACTAAAAAGAAAAAGTCACACAGAAAATCAACAAAAAGAAAAAAAAACTAGAAAATTTCCACATAATTTGCATACAAAAGAGTTGGTGAATAAACAAATCTCGGCACATAACCACAGAATCGACTTGTATAGTATCGTAAACATGGTATTCTAAAGAAAACTTTTACTTAAATAAATATTAAATCAAGAGTTTATCGACATATTCTTGTTAGAAAGAAATATTCCCTAACAAACAAGTACAGAAAAGAACTTGTGAAATTGTAGAAGAAAAAAGATAGTTAAGTGTTTTTTTTCCTTTATTATTTCTTAAGTTTTTCTGGCAAGGAAACTTATCTAAGCGTTGTTTGTAAGTTGTAGATTTCTGTTTAATATTCAGCAATGAATATGGGTTAAAATTGCGGTTAACCGCTTTAAGTTGTTACAAGTATTTATTTATTTTTTTATATATTTAATTGTGCACAACATAAGTGAGTTTTTTTAAACACATTTTACCATATTTTAATGTAATATAATCAAGGATTATTACAGGATTATATTTAAGTAAAATTACAATTATTTAGATTTGCTTAAAATAAATGATTTCATTAATTCTAGGAACGTCAGTTACACACCTAAAGTTTGTTTAAGCCCCCTTTAGATGGTATCATGGTGAAATACCTCTACAAGGTGATGGCAATATTACAACAATACAAAAGCAACAGAAACAACATGGTATTTTTGTTTTTGCTTTCATGTTTGTAATGTCAAAAACAACTGGTTATTGTTTACAAACATTTTTGCAGAAAAAATAAATACATACATACATACATACAATTTTTTTAATTTCAAAATGAAAATAAAAATAATTTATAAATTTGTTAATTTATGAAACATTTAATTTATGGACAATTGTTTTTTTTCACTTTTTTTGTATAACTTGATACGTTTGCTATTTTTTTAACACAACTTGAGCATACCTACATACATATGTATATAAAGTTTGACATAACGAACATGACTACAAAAAAAAAACAGCTGGCGTTTCAACACCACCTTGTAGAGTTATTTCACCATGGATACATACCATATTTTGCAGTGTGCTTGTCAAATTTTCCTCTGCAAAATACATACGCATCGTGTAAAAGCAAAAAATGCATCTGCAAATGCCAGCCTGCATTTACAGTGTAAAATTTTCAATTAGAACATGTTTATTTTCATCTGACAAAGCAACTGCAACCAGCTGTTTTGCAGGTCTATTGTTTATGGCGCCAAAAACATAGTTTTTGTGATTCAGAAAATTATAGTACATATATTTAAAAAAAAATTGTATTAAACAAAAAAATAAATTTCTATTAAAATATTTATTGAAAAAACGTATTTATACATATTATTTTCTATTTAACTTAAATATAACAATTTTTGGCGCCATATGCTACATTTTCTCTTTAACTCTTACTTAATTTGTTTTATTTTCATATTTTATAGAAGCTATTATTACAATATTTGCAAGAACACAAAACTCCCGCGAAAATCTTCACAACGAAAACAGCTGTTGTCTTCTTTTGTAGATTATATCACATGAAACTAAAAACCGACGTATGAAGCAAAAATTATAAACTGCCTGTAAATTGCCAATTTTGACAGACATGCACAATTACATACTTATGTATCGTACAACTGACAAGTGCACTGCAAAATACATACCGTCTAAAGCTACCTTAAGGCATTGTTCCACTAAAAGCACACATAAACAAAAATAGAGGTATTTTAGTTTTAGTTTTTTAACACTTTTGAGCTATTTTACGCAGATAAAACGGCGACAAAAACTCAATTTTTCAAAAACAAAATAATTTTGTAACGTTTTTATATAAACTTTGACTATTTGTAAACAACTTTTTGACATTTTCAATTTCACCATGAATAGAGCAAAAAATAAGCAGCTGGCGCTATGCTGCCACCTGGTATAATTTCACCATGAGTTCAAATATATTTTATTTAGTGGCATTAAAATTCATTTAATTATTGTTACTCTACACGAACATTCAATATTTAATGCTAAAATAATTAAACTTGCTTAATTTTTTTAAAAATCTTCTTAATATCGACCCAATCATGAATAAAAAATACGAGGAAGTTTGTTTTCATTTTTATTCTTTTAACATTGAATTTGAATAGGAAAAATGGAAAAAGGTAAAAAGGCAAAAAACTCCCGCGGAATTTTTATTCATGATTTGGCTGTATATATGCTTACATATTTATTATTAAGTTGGAAACATAATATTTTAAGGTTCATGATAAAAATATACTTTTTTAACAGAAAAAAATATTTTTTCAAAACAAATCAAATTTACACCCTTAATGCTTAAACATGAAAAAGGGCAAATCCCTCCAGTTGCAAAAATAAAAGTTTTATAACAGAGAGAGTTACACCCCTAAGGAAATTATGCAAACAATTAACACTTGCCTCAAATTTATGTAGAAATTGTATAAACAGCTTACAAAGGAAAGGGACACAATTTTTTTCTGTTTGTATTTAACACCCACAGGAATTTTAAATCAACTGCAAACAATAATTTTTTGTAGTTCGCCCGGACAAAAAACTTAAATAAAAAACTTAAAAAAGACAACTACAATATTTAAATAATGAAAAGAATACTTAAACAAGGTAACAAAAGAAAGGTAAACAAGCAGAAGAAGTAATGCAAGGGAATAAAACGAATCATACACATACGATCATACGAATCATGATGAACTTTTCTATGGAAATCTTGTTCAGATTGTGCTGAACATTTCTATAACAAAATTGTTTATATTGTGATAAACTTTTCTATTAAAACCTTGTTTAGATTATCATCAACTTTTCTATAGAAAACTTGCTCAGCCTGTGATGAACTCTTCATAAGAACAACTGTTCAGAATGTGACGAACTTTTCTATAGAAAAGTTGATCAGATTATGATGAACTTTTCTATAAAATTGTTCAGACTGTGATGAACTTTTCTATGGAAAACTTGTTCAGATTATGATGAACTTTTCAATAGAAAAATTTTTCAGATTATGATGAACTTTTCTACAAAAACGGTGTTCAGACTGTAGCGAACTTTTATATAGAAAAGTTGTTCAGATTGTAATAAAAAGTTGTGCAAACCGTGGTGAACTTTTTATAAGAACAGCTGTTCGAGATGTGATGAACCTTGCTAAAGATAAGTTGATCACAGTGTGGTAAACTTTTCTATAGAAAACTTGTTCAGACTGTGATGAAATTTTCTATAAAAAGGTTTTTCAGACCGTGATGAACTTTTCATACGTACAACTGTTCAGCATGTAATGAACTTTTCTATGGAAAACTTGTTCAGAATGTGATAAACTTTTCAATAGAAAAGTTGTTCAGATTGTAATGAACTTTTCTTTAGAAAAGTTGTGCAGACCGTGACGAACTTTTCTATGCAAAACTTGTTGCGACTGTTATGAACTTTTATATAGAAAATTTGTTTAGACTGTAAAGAACTTTTCTATAGAAAACTCTTTCAGACTGTGATGAACTTTTCTATAAATAATTTGTTTACACTGTGATGAACTTTTCTATGGCAAACTTGTTCAGGCTGTGTTGAACTTTTCTATAGAAAACTTGTTGAAATTGTGATGAACTTTTCTATAAAAAGGTTGTTCAGACTGTGATGAACTTTTCTATAGAAAATTTGTTCAGTTGCTCACACTGTGATGAACTTTTCTAAAGTTTTTCAGACTGTGATTAACTTTTTATAGAAAACACGTTCACACTTTGACGAAATTTGCTACAGAATTCTCCATAATCTCGCCAATAGTTTCGTCTAACTATAGTCCACTCAATAGCTTTTGGTTTAATATATAGTATCATCAATATTTCCGTCTATGATCACGTCTTTTGTCCAGTTTTATGTCGTTTCCAGCTAAATATGTTGTAAAAAGTCTTGTTAACCATAATGTAGTGTCAAACATTGGGAACGTTTAAAAAAAATAGCTGTGCATATAAATTTAACCAAGTCGTTCACTTACAAACATTTATGTTTTAAATCAAAAATATAATAAGAACTTTTTCTTTTAAAGCAGCCCAAGAAACCTCAAATAAAAAAAAGAGAAAATACAACATTAAATTATAATGCACCACGTCTCGTACATATGAAAAAACTCCATATAAAAAGGAATAATAAAAATAATAACTAAAGAAATTTTGGACAATACCCCAAGCATACATACATTTTGGTTAATGAAAACTTTGTTTAATAAAATATGTATAAAACAAAGTGAAAAAAAAATTCAATCATTTTTGATTCTGTTTTGAAGCTATAATTTTGTAATGCTTCAGTAACTAACCCGGGTTTAAGTTTTTTTTATATATATTTTATTTTTTTCCTAAGATTATTTATCTTTTGTTGGGAAAACAAAGACAAGTTTTTTTTGTTTGATAAACTGATAGGTTTTTGATATTGTTTGGCGTTTTTATTTTGTGCTTTATATCCCTTATTTACCCTTTGATTTTGTTTTAGTCTTTGTTTTTATACCCTTCATCTTCATGAAAAGGGTATATATAAGTTTGTCATTCCGTTTGTTATTTACACAAGATAATTTTCCGACCCTATAAAGTATATATATTCTGGATCCTTATAGATAGCGGAGTCTATTAAGCCATGTCCGTCTGTCTCTCTGGCTGTTGAAATCAATTTTCTGAAGTCCGCTGATATCTTCGGTATCCAAATCGTCAATAATTCTGTCAGACATGCTTTCGAGAAGTTTGCTATTTAAAATCAGCAAAATCCGTCCATAAACAACGAAGATATTAGTAAAAATCCGAGACAACCTCTTAAAATTTCATCAAAAAACATAAGTGTATTAATATTATTACGAATAATTGCATCAACAGATGGCGTTGATCACACAAAGTGTATTAATATTGTTACGAACAAATTCATCAACAGATGTCGTAGATCACACAAAGTATATTAATATTGTTACGAACAAATTCATTAACAGATGGCGTGTTTATCGACATAATTATGCATAATATAATTATGCATCCACAACAAAGGTGAAGGGTATATAAGATTCGGCATAGCCGAATATAGCACTCTTACTTGTTTAAATTTAATTTTGTATTTTTTCTAGTCGAAACAATAATGCTTTTTAGACTTTTTTTGTTTTATTTTATAACAAAGTTATGCTAAAACAATTGCCGAAATTGTTAAATTGTCAATTTAAATTATAGACGCAACAGAAATAGTAAATCAATAAGAAAAGGAATTTAATGGAATGGAGTGGAATGAAGTGGAATGGAATGGAGTGACGCTGAAATTAAACAAAAATGGCTTGTCATTACTGGCAGGCAGTAAAGTATAGTTAATTTGAATGGAATGAATAATTTAAATAAATACCTATTAAACAATTTCAAAATGGAATCAAATGATTTCACTTGAATTCTTGCAGGCAGCAGGCAACCACGTGAAACATCCTATTAAACAATATGTACTAAAATGTATACCTTGCCTTCTATACAATCCCTTTAAATTGTTCAGCACGTTTTTTGCTCTTTGTTTGATATCTAGTTGACACTTAAGGTTTGTACATTTCACATTGTTTTAACTAGTAAGCTCTTGTTAATTTTTGTTACATTTTCTGCAAAGTTTCTTTATTTACTACTTTATTATCACACTATTTCAGCAATCATTTAACTTCTGTCATAAATTAAACTTTTGACATTTCTTTAAAAAAAAACCCCTAATCTATGAAATAAACTAAATTTACTAAATCTTCTGGTTTCTTTAACCGGAAAATATTACCCTATTGATAGCGATTTAAAGCACTATATATAAATAAAACAAAATTTCACAAAAGAATCCTTTCAACATAAAAAGAAAAAACAAATATTATAAAAAGAAAAGGTTACCCTTTGTAAAAAGGAAAATTTTGTGTTTGTTATATTGTAAAGGTCACAGAGGTTCCCAAAATAAGGTTTTGAACTAAAAGCAAATGACACGGACCTAGTAAAGATATCCAAAAATTGAAACAAGATTTGCATTTAATGTCATTTGTTGCCAACCAAAAAATACAAAACTCAGTTTGACAACTGACAGTTTAGGGATATACGACCTGACTAATTTGTTTACAGTGATATAAGTTAGTCTATAGAAAAGTTGCTCAGACTGTGATAGATATTCTAGAGAAAAGTTGCTCAGACAGTGATAGACTTTTCTATAGAAAAGTTGTTTAGACTGTGATAGATTTTCTATAGAAAAGTTGCTCAAACTGTGATAGACTTTTCTATAGAAAAGTTGCTCAGACTGTGATAGATTTTTTAGAGAAAAGTTCCTCCGACTGTGTTAGATTTTTCTATAGAAAAGTTGTTTAAACTGTAATAGATTTATTCTATAGAAAAGTTGCTCAGACTGTGATAGGCTTTTCTAAACGAAAAGTTGCTCAGACTGTGAAAGATTTTTCTATAGAAAAAGTTGTTTAGACTCTGATAGACTTTTCTATAGAAAAGTTGCTCAGACTGTGATAGACTTTTCTATAGAAAAGTTGTTTAGACTGTGATAGTCTATTCAGACTGTATTGCAGTCTTCCATAGAAAAGTTGTGATGCAGTTTTCTATACAATAGTCATTTAGACTCATGGCGTTTTCTTTTCTGGCAAAAATGTTACATTTTTTCCGTTTTTTATATGGGAAATGGGTAAAAAGTGTAACATATATGTAACATTTTTGCCAGAAAAGAAAACGCCATCAGTTTTCTATAGAATAGTTATTGGTGATGTACCTTGTCCGATATGCCATTATTTGTACTTTATGATTAAGTACACAATTAATTGCAAAATGCTAAGTGCTTCAACTTGGGGAACCTCTGATTCCATTAGAATGAAGATAACAGCCGACCTCTTGTCAACTTAAGTCAACTTAATTGTATCCCAAAAGTCAACATTATATTTCATGCTGAATGTCAAATATACCTAAAATAACAAATCTGACAAAATTTCACCCCATCCTAAAGTTGCAAAACTTGAAATGTTTAATGCTTAAAATAGCATTTATTACGTAAGCATAAATCACCAACTATATCCTGAAATATTTGATTTTTTTTTCTATTTCCTATAAAAGAAAACCTCTGTATGTGACAAACTTAATGATAAACAGTTGCCATTTGAATGACAAACACGCCACTGTTTTCAAGAGAGGAGAGAGAATGAGTGCATACCATTTGATATTAAATAGACAACACACATATGTATGTATGTACGTATATTGCAAAACAAACATTTCTGACAGTCAACATTAAAATTAATACATTTAGCCAGGCTCATGATGAATAATTAATTATTTTTTGTTTCCTTAATTAGACTTTTTCCTGATGCTGATAATTTGGGTAATTATTTCAAATAAATAAGTTAAATGTATGATCTACTTCTTTCAAATATTTAAGCAAGTTAAATTTTTGCAATTAACTTAATTAGACTTATGTGTCGTGTATATGTTTAAAAAGAAAATATTTTTATAGATTTTCTATTTGTTGTGCTAGCAAACAAAAAGAAAACAAAATAAATATTTTCATTGTCTTTTGTGTCATCAGCTTAAATTACTTTCAAACAATAATTTTCATGCTGCAATTTTCTCAGGGGAAAATCCAATGTAATTATCAAGTGTTTAACAAGTGTTACTGTTGACATTCTTTGGAAAATGAATTAATATGAGTTTTTCCTTTTGCTGTGTTCTGTAAGTATTTTTCATGTAGTATTTATTTTCTTTTAGTAAATTAAATTTGCAGTTTTAAAGACATTATAGTAATAGGTTTAAGTATAAAAAGTATATACATATGTACATATTTTTTATAAGAATAAAAGGAACATCTTGTAGTTAATTTTTGGAAAGTTATGTTGATAATTGTTTATTACAAGCACAAGAAAGTTGATCATGTGTTGTTTACTAAACTTTTCACTAGTGTTTGATGTTATCCATCCCTGGGGGTTTTGTGTAAACAATTTAACAGACAAATGGTAGCCTTGCTTTCATTTACAAAAGGTTGCCACTCTATATTTCTTTTAATAACATAAAGAAAGGGGTAAGGGCATGGTGAAATTAAATACCAGGTGACAGCATTGCTACAACAATTACAACAAGGCAAGAACAACGGGTATTATTGTTTGTGTAATACTTTCGTTACTGTCAAAAACATCTGGCATAAAATAAAGAAAACAAATATACAAACATGGATTAAAACAGAAAACAATAGTGATTTTTTTTGTTTCTTTTATTTTCTCAAAGAATTTTTCTTTAAGTTACGCATAATATTTATTTAAATATACAAGTAATACGTAATTTTGCAAAGTAAAACATGCAAAATTCTTTACTTTCAAAATGAATGTACATATGTATAGGTATTGTATAACAACGCATTTTTCTGCACCAAAAAAATCACTTTAAAGAGGAATCTTAAAACATATTTATCTTACAAAAAAAAACTAACATTTTTAGCAAAACAACTCAAAAAACAAACACACTATTTAATATAATATAGTTTTTTTAAAACACTTTTAAGCTATTTTACGCAGATAAAACGGCGACAAATACTAAATTTTTCAAAAACAAAATAATTTTGTAACGTTTTTATATAAACTTTGACTATTTGTAAACAACTTATTGACATTTTTAATTTCACCATGAACAGAGCAAAAAATAATCAGCTGGCGCTATGCTGTCACCTGGTATAATTTATTGAAATCTCTTAATATTCAATAAAAGTTAATTAATTTTAAGAGCATTTATGTAAATACGAAAGTTTTTTTATATATTAAACATTGAAAATAAATTTGCGGGCTTAAGAAAACAACCTTGTCTTGTTGTATTCCAAAAACAGAAGCAGCAACTGGGCAAAATTGCAACAACATTACATTTACTATGAGCCTCAAAACTGAGTAAACACAACAAATTATTTGATTTTTTTAAGATAATGAAAATCCTAAAATCTATTCATCGATTGAAATTTAAAAGTTTCATTTTGTTGGATATTTGGTTGAATAATAGATTCGGTTATGTAATAATATAATTATAAATTACTATTATAAATTACTATGTATTTAGAATAATGTTGAAAATTATTTGAAATTAATATATTTTACACAATTTTTGCTAAAACATTTCAATTTAAATCCCACATTTTCTACAGTAACATCATTATTTATAATCCCTTACACTATTAATAATACAAAATAAAACATTTCTCCTATAGTATTGTATAAATTTACATTTCTTAATATATACATATATTTTCTATACCTATACTTTTATTATCCTTTTTTTATATTTTCATTTATTTTTGCAGACCATAACAATAAATCATATGAGTATTTTATGCATTTTAAAAAAGAAGAGTTTTTTGACCTTCTTGGGGTTTCCAATGATTTTTAATTTCACAACTCTATTTAAATGTCATTTTTAAAAATTCTCAAGTTATTTCACGTTATGAAAGGTCAAGTAAACTCTGTGATATATGTACTTAAAACAAGAAAAAGTTATAAAAGGTACAACTTTGTAGAATTTTAAGAACAGTGAACATTTATCAACAAGAATTCAACACAGATTTAACAACTTTTCTATATTTAATACAGTCTTGATAACTTTTATATTTAAAAGTTCAACACTGTCTTAAAAAGTTTCTTATAGATATTTAGTTTGAGAAGCAGTTCATCACTATAGAAACTATAGAAAAATTCAAAATTCACAGTTGGATAAAGTTTTCCATAGTCCCGGTTTACATTATGAAATTTTTGTCGCTGCAATTCTTGTCGTATCTTCTTTATAATTGTATTTGCGTCTACATTGTGAAATTTTTGTTGCAGAGATTTTTTGTGGATGTGTGCATGTTTTCATATATTTTGTAGCTAGCACATACATACATATATGTATGAAAATAAAAAAACAACGAATGAGGAACAAATTTGTATCTCACGAGTACATGCATATGTGTACCTTTTTTTATACAACTCACCGCTCTCGCCTACAAAGCTAGAATCGCAGCGACAAAAATTTCATAATGTAAACCGGGACATACATCATTGATCAACTTTTCTATGGGAAAGTTCATCACTGACTGATCAATTTTTCTATGGAAAAGTTCTTAACTGACGGATCAACTTTTCTATGGAAACATACATCAGTGTCTGATCAACTTTTCTATGGAAAGCTTATCACAGTCTGTACAACATTTCTATAGACAATTTCTGCACAGTTAACTATTTATCCTATTCTGCATAAATTTAAAACCTCTTAATTAATTTTGCTCACTCATACTTTACGCACAAACAATTTAAAATTATTTTAACTAGAAGAAATTAACAAAGCATACATTATATTATCTAATACTCGATCTTATTTGTAACGTAATGTAACTTTACATAACAAATGTTAAATATTCTCATAATCCTGACAAAAAATCCCGCCCAAAAAAGGTGCTGAATGATTATACTTTGGAGGTATTAAAATACAATGCCTTTAAGACATGTATTTTTATAGCATTTCATGCATACATATATTTCTTATTTCTATACATTACTCATACATATGTATGTTATGAATGTTAAACATGATTTGTGATGATACTACATATATACATATGTACATATATTGTATAATATATTTTGTAAGAAGCTAGTAAATAAATTCATTAAATTAATTCTAGGCACATGATGATGATGTGTGCTTGTAAGTACATGTCTTTTTACCAACAGAATTTTAACTTCAATCTTTATACGTTTTTGAGAAACAGTTTTTATGTGTGTCGTTTAGTCATTCCATTTTTGCATTTTATTTCTCATTTCTTTACATTTTATTTTGTTTTGGCTTCGTTAGTATAAATAACGTCTTTTGTATTCTTTTGTGTCTCATCAGGTGACATTTTGAATTATCGTGTTATTGTTTTTAGCAACTGACTATAGACCTCAGTTTGGGAACAACACAAATAATGTTTAAGGAAAAATTCCATAATTTTTAGATGTGAATGAAGGATGAAATTAAATTTCAACTGTGATATAACTGTCTTACATACCTAAGTATATGTAGGTATATTTTACTACACTATTCAATATTTATGCTGCTTTAAAATCCATTAATTTGTTTATTAATATAGGTACTTTTTTAAAATCCCTTTCTTATTTATGTGAAATTATATCGCCTTAATTCTCTACATTTCTCTATATTAGGCAACCCTTGGCTTAATAACGGTTAACTAGCTCAGAGGTGTCAAGTAACACTAATGTTTACAAATTGCTTTATACTGTGTTCAGATATGCAACTTTATTGAGTCAAGATTCGGTTAATTGACAATATTATTTTAAGTGTTCAGGCATACGCAATTTTCAGCTTACTCAATAATCATTTGACAGCTGGAAAACAATACAAAAATACTCTAAATGGTTGTTGTGTTTCTACGTAAACAAACTTACCTTCACATTGACTTTTTAAAGATTTCTTTTGTTGATATTTGCCATTTTATACAATTTTCTTCACTAAGCACAGTTGTGAACAATGTTGCATTCGAAATCTTACTCAATATTATAAGAATTTCGTACTTATTGCGCAATAATTAATTAAGATTTTATATGGAATATTGATCTCAATAATGGCGTTTATTGCGATTATCACAATAAAGTTGCATATCTGAACACAGTATTATTTGTAAACACTGTTATCGATATTAAACTTTTCAATTTATATCGATATGCACTTGAAGAAATAATATTATTGACAAATTTATTTAACAGTTATAAATACCTACCAATGATAAGATCTTATTTATTATTGAAAAATAGATTGTAGTATTAACATGTTATTAATTTTATTCTCTATCTTTTCTAGGACTGTCATGGTTCATACTCTCAACATAATGCCGCTCCCATACAAGATGATACACAAAACTATATAGTTTTAAATGGCTTTCAAAATAACACCCACACTCAAGTGCAATTTTATAGACAAATTGAAACATGTGATCCCTACGACATACCACTAGGGGTAAGTAATCTAAAGAAACACGTTTAAATAATATACAAAAAATTATTTTATTAATTTAAAACAAATTTAAACACACATTCAAAAAATTATCAGCTAATAGCCACACAATCGTTATAAAAAACAAAAAATTAACATAAAGAAAAGAGCAAGCCACAAAATAAGCAATAATTTTAAGAATAACAATTATGGTAATAATAATAAAGTATAAAAAGAACACTTAAATATGCATATGTTTTTGGTGGTTACGTTGACAGGCGCCCTTATTGCGTAATTTTAAAAAGCTCATAATGTCCTCGTAATTTAAACCTAAAAAAAAATGGTTAAATAAAGTTATTCAAATAGACATAATATGTTTACACTGGCAAGGAAATTTTTACTAAAATCTAAATCTAGACACAACTTTTCATTCATAATTTTTATTTAATATGTAAAAGTTGATCAGACATGATAAACTTTTCTAGAGAAAAGTTTATTCAAACTGTGATAAACTTTTCCATAGAAAAGTTGATCAAACAGTGATGAGTTTTTCTATAGAAAAGTTGATAAAATAGTGATGAACTTTTCCATAGAAAAGTTGATCAAACAGTAATGAACTTTTCCATAGAAAAGTTGATCAAACAGTGATGAACTTTTCCATAGAAAAGTTGATCAAACAGTGATGAACTTTTCCATAGAAAATTTAATCAAACTACGATGAACTCTTCCATGTAAAAGTTTATCAAACTGTGATAAACTTTTTCATGTAAAAGTTGACCAAGCTGTGATGAACTTTTCAATGGAAAATTAAATTAATCAAACTGCGATGAACTTTTTAATAGAAAAGTTGATCAAACAGTGATGAACTTTTCCATAGAAAAGTTGATCAAACAGTGATGAACTTTTCCATAGAAAAGTTGGTCAAACTGTTGGTCAAATTTTGATGAACTTTTCCATAGAAAATTTATTCAAACTGTGATGAACTTTTCCATGTAAAAGTTTATGAAACTGTGATGAACTTTTCCGTGTAAAAGTTGATCAAACTGTGATAAACTTTTCAATAGAAAAGTTGATCAAACTCTGATAAATTTTTCCATAGAAAAGTTGATGAGTCAGTGATGAACGTTTCTATTTAAAAGTTGATCAAACTATGGTGAACTCTTCCATGTAAAAGTTTATCAAACTGTGATGAACTCTTCCATGTAAAAGTTTATCAAACTGTGATAAACTTTTTCATGTAAAAGTTGAGCAAGCTGTGATGAACTTTTCAATGGAAATTTATATTAATCAAACTGCGATGAACTTTTTCATAGAAAAATTTATCAACCTGTGATAAACTCTTCTACAGAAAAGTTGTTTAAACTTTGATGATCAAACTGTGATAAACTTTCCTGTGGAAATATTCATCGAAATATATCTAACTTTTGAAGTTCATTTCATTTCCAGTGTAATCCATGTTCTTTTAATCTGCTTAAAGTGTAAACATTTATCACAAATACATATTTACCATGTGCTGTTTGTATATCCTCACTGTGGTATTGATCCAACTCCTTGTAAAATTTAACTAATTGCCAATTTTGCCGCAATGTTGCCACACACAGAGCTGGTGTCAAAGTGGTTTTATTAAATTCCTTATAGGTGCAACAGCGTAAAAGTTCACAAATTAATTTTAAATTGCCGCTACAAGTGGCTAAGGTTAAAGCATTTTGACCTTAATTAAAGTTAAGCAAATAGAAAACACAAAACATGTCAAATTTCTTGTGTAGTCTCATTTGTTATTTCATTTACAATATATACCATAATGATTAACGGCTTTGATGTCGGCACCAAATTGCAAAAGAGTTATGACCGCCTCCAATCTACCCAAGTAACAGGCCTTTAACAATGCAGTATTGCCATAGTAGTCGGCCTGCTCCAGTTCATGCTTTTTATCGCGAGACATCGTGCATACAATGCGCAATGAGCAGATATCATTTTGGGTAACACATGTTAAGGCTGTCAAAGGGATAAAGGGGTGGTTAAAACAAATTTTAGTAAAATAAAATTCAATATTTTTGATATAAGAAGATAGTTATTTAGTTTATATGTTTTGTTACCAGTATGTTTTGCCATTTTGTTTTACGAATTTCTTAAAATCTGTCTAAACTTTCTGTATATATTAATATATTAATGGAATGATACTATTTAATATCTCTAATATACGATCATCACTAACACTCTCTGAAAAAACGTTATTATTTTGAAGCCGTAGTTACACTACAAGGCTGCCATATTACAAAGAAAATAACTATTAACCCTTAAACTGGCAATAAACCTAATTCAATGTCTTTTTCCTTCTTTGTTCTAGACCGATACCATTAAAGTTTTATGGTCATTTGGCGATACCGATCCTATACACGGTAATCTGAAAGGTCATGGCAAGAATCGTGGTTCCAAGCCTTTACATTTACTGGGACCAATGTTTCGTAAATCTCATGCATCCGGCAGAAATCATCAGGATATACAAAAATGGGATGTCACCGTGCAAAATGTAATATAAAATTGTAATTAATAGACACTCTTAGAATTAATTTTTATTTGTTATATTGTAAACAGGTCACCATAGATGCCTCCATGGATACATTGTATTGGTGCAAAATTATTAAGGCTCCTGCACTAACAGAAAAACATCATATTACTGGTTATGAAGCTTTGCTGACACGCGAAAGGTGGGTGATCCTTGTTAATCCCTAAAACATTAAACATTTCTTATTTAGTTTTTACACATTTTTTTGAAATCGCTTGCCATATTTTATGACATTATATTGTACTTTTTTCTCTCCGGAAAGAAACTGTCATGTGTGTGCAAAACAGAAACAATCATACATTACCTACGTATATTCATTATCTTAGTGAGCAAACCAGCCAAGTCGCTTTTAATAAATTTTTTCTTATAAATAATTTTTGTTGATACTTAGCACATTCTGATATTTAATTTAAACCTTGTAATATTACTTATTCGAATGTTTTGTAACAAAATCTAAGATTCTATAAAATATGGACTTAAAACATTTGCACACTAAGCTAACAAAACTTCTGTATAAATGTGACGTGTGTCTTTCATCATAAAGTATAATAATGTTACGCGTCTTTCGTAAGCCTTAGTGAATATTACAAGAATTGCTCACTACATTTGTTGATAACAGAGATTCTCAAATGTTGTAGCAATGGCATTTGTAAGGCTGCAAATGTAATTAATCAATGTACATTTCCAAAAATATATTTATTGCAACTGGTTGGCCAGTTTTGAATTCAGATCCATCTAAAATCTATGCATATACAAAGACCAAAACTAATTTCTTCCGCTAAACTTGATTTGAAGAAGTATTTTTACAAAGTTTTCGTGTTTAAAATAACTGCAAAGACATTATCATTATCTTTTAAATGCGCTCAAGATGATTTTTCTCGGACACTGTATCAATGTTGAATAACTGGTTTGACTCAATTGTTAAACATTTATGACAGGAGCTGTCATAGTCAATATACTGCTCTGGCTTACAAAGCGTGATCCATTTCGAGGTTCTCTACTTTTTTAAAGAAAAAAAAAAACAGAAAATTCAAATTTAATGGGGAATATTTATTGTCATTTGAAAGTACATTCTTTGGCATTTATTTTTTGTAGACTATATCTAACAAATGTTGGCCGTTGCTACGTCGCAGATGGTCTATCCGTTGAGTTCAATTTTCGATGACTCGTTCGAGCATTTCGACTGGTAACTGGCGTGATGTTTTCCTCCAAGGCCTGAATCGAAGCGGGTTTGTCCGCATAAACTTTAGACTTTACATATCCTCACAGAAAAAAGTCTAACGGTGTGATATCACACAATCTTGGTGACCAATAGGTCGGCTCAAAACGTGAAATTATGTGCAGTTCTTGAATCTCTTCAGGTTGCTTTTCGTCCCAAATGCGGCAATTTTGTTTGTTTACATACCCATTTGCCTCGAAAACGTCGGATCTTCTTGGAACTTTTCAAGAGCGCATAGAGCGACGCGTTGTCGCTTGTTCAGGCGTAAGTCTTTGCATTATGAAATGCCAAAAACAACATGACAGCATTACACGACTCACACGTGATCTGTCAAAAAATGCTATTGAAAAAACTATATCTACTTGAATTAGCTATTATATAAAGAAACGATTATTAGAAGCTATTATGAATAGAAGAGCTATCAAGGAATGATTTTCGATAAATGTTTTCATTAGAGAATTTAGTTAATTAATAAACTGGATAACATAAATAAATTTATCGATTGTCCATGGAGTTAAGTAAATCGATTATAGATATGCTGTCCATGGAACCTATTGAATTCCATCGCGAGCAGATATTAAAATCAATTCTAACTGGACACTGTATCAATTGCGCTAACGGATTCATTGTAATGTTGAACATCTATGGCAGAAGCTGTCCTAATATATCATGTAAGGATTATTAGGAGCTGTTATGGCTAGAAGAGCTTTCAAGGAAGAATTTTTTGATCCATTCATCTTTTTTTCATTGGAGGATTTAGTTTCATTTCATTTGGTTTAGCATGGTGCAGGCAAATGAGGACTGATTACGAGGAGCGATCGCCAAACACCATTTACAAGACATTACTCACAATAGGGAGAATTTAAAATGTTAGTTCGAGTGAAAAAAAAAACTAGACTGTTGCTAATAAAAATATAATAAATATTTATAAATATATATAAAATATAAACTTAACCAGCTAATTTAAGTTTGATTCCATAGAAGTAAACAAGATCAGTCTTCTCAGTGTTGAACCCAGATTATTGATATCGGTTTTCCTAGAGCATGAGTTCCTATTACTATGTCAAACAGATTGCCTTTGTTAAAAGAAATCAGCAAAGCTGGGGCCTATTCCACAATCAAATGATCAACTTTTCACTTCGCACTTATCAAATTGAATTTTTTTGCAAAGAGATAAGTGTTTTTGTGCCATAATATTCTTCGAAATTCTCATTTTGCACTAAGAAAATTTTTGCAGTGACTTTGCTCTCTTTGTTAAGACTTTGCGCTCTTTGTAAAGTTTATTAAAGTTTTATTGAATTTAGATTTCCATATCTTTCTTTAAGAATACTAAAAACTATTTTCAATTATGCGCCATGTTATATATTTTTTTTTTTGTTTTTTTGTGGAAACGATTAAAATTCTCTTCAGCAGTAAGTATGAACTATTTTTTCAGTCCATAACCGCTATCACCCCAAAAAACAACAACATTTGGAATTGTATTTTGAAATAAAACGTATATTATAACTTCGACGACTCTATGGATGGTCCTGCAAACTGTTGATATTGCAACACCATGGTACTGGCAACCATTTCCGAACCAATGCAAGCACAGTTGCAGTTGATTTTCAG
This sequence comes from Bellardia bayeri, assembly GCA_950370525.1. Taxonomy (NCBI): domain Eukaryota; kingdom Metazoa; phylum Arthropoda; class Insecta; order Diptera; family Calliphoridae; genus Bellardia; species Bellardia bayeri. Next base: position 16,302,997 of record OX493268.1, on the reverse strand, counting down.
CTGACAAATCTTGACTTGTGCGAAAACACTCTTTAAAAAATTAATTCGTTATCTATAATGTCTTGTTATAACCAGGTCTTCACTATCGTCCAACAAAAACTTATGTCTTAACATTTTAAAAGTTTCACTAGTTATAAAAATATGAATTTATAAACTTTGCAAATTTTTGAAAAATTTATCAAAGTTTAGTTTGCAAAAATAGAATTTATAGTTTTTGTGTAATAAAACAGCATTATTATTTGCAAAATCTTTTGCAAATTACTCTTTTCAATATTACCTTTGCACTTTGCACAAGTGAACATACATACATGGAACAGAAATTACAAAGAGAATATAAAAATTTCAAAGGATTGATGTTTGTCTGTTGGCTGACCGGCACCGCAGTGGTGCAGGTGGTAGAATGCAAAGAATTCTGATGAGAGAAAGTGGGATTTCTCGAAACATATGTAAATTCAAAAACCCAGGTTCGATCCCCAGTCAAGAAAAATTATCAAAAAATTTTTAATAATAAATTTTTCAAGTTGTAATTCCTAACTTCAGTAAAAATAATTTAATGAAAATTAAATTTAATGAACTCGAGCCTAACTAAAATTTATCAAGAAATTTCAAAAACTTTGCAAATTACTTTTATCAATTTTAACCTATCACTTATCAAATTGTATAGTTCTGATTAACAAAATGAAAAAATGCTAAGTTGGATTAAATAAATAAGTACTTATAAGTTCAATAAAATTTTAAAATGACTACACTTTAGATTACTTAGGGATACTAAAGTGACAATATACTTTATGCTATATAAACTAACCAGTTGACTTCTCTTTGCATTAAAAACAGCAAAAATACACATATAAATTTAATGCCAGCCATGTAATTAGCAGAAATTATCATCTAAAATATATCCATTGACTTCCTTAGTTATCATTACAGAACTACTGGCAAATATGTATGTATGTTTGATTATATATAACTTGATTATATGTGTAACTACATTAAATACTAAGTATTAATGTTATACATATTAAACTATTGTGAACTAGAAATTTCAAAACCAAAACCATGCAACATTATTACAGCCCTTCAGTAGTATTTTAACAAATATGTCACTGTCGATAATAAATATCCCAGCAGGAGCATTTACATAAAATATACTAGTAGTAATACAACGAATGAAATATTAATAACAATGAAACAATAATATAACAACAAATATCTGTTAACGACATTTTATTATGAAATTTTCAACAAAAATTAAAACAAATTAAGGTATCTAAATAAATATAGTATTTATATTCTTATTTTTTTATTATTACAGTGGCATAACACAACCTTTGGTACATCACATGACTCTATTTGAATGTTCCACTAAATCATATCCTGGCTCTGATCCGGCCTCTTGGGATGTTTGGGTGAAGAGTAGTGGTGCCGTATGTAATAGTAATTTATTAACGCCACGGGATTGGGATGCTTGTATTACACCAGTGGCTGTTTGGTCAATTGGCTCTTCAGGTTGGTAAAAGCAAACTGGAAACATTCTGGTTTTATGTTTGTTTAATGAACACATATATGTATGTACTTGTGTAATTTTACGTACCTACATACATACATACATACTTATAATAATGTTTTGTTTAAAATTTTTTCTTTTTTTGCTACAGGACAATTTTTACCTCCACATGTTGGCATACCAGTGGGTGGCAAAACAGGCCCCAAATATTATATGCTGGAAATACACTATGATAATCCTCATGCTCTTAAATGTAAGTAGTTTACGGTCCTTCATTTACAGGTACGAGTACATACGAATTTGTTGTACCCTCCAATATATTGTATACTCGTATAGTCTTTAGTTGACAGAAAAAAAATATTTGAGCTGCCATCATCATGTTGATGATGATGAGGGTTAAATAAGTTTGTCATACTTTTGGCAACAAAACATTGATTAATATTTATTGGGGTATAAGTAGATACTATATTGAAGACTTATCAAATTACTGCAGGAGTTAACGAACATGTATAATTATATTATGCATACATACATAATTATGTCGATATACACGCCATCTGTTGATGAATTTGTTCGTAGCAATATTAATACACTTTGTTTGCTCAACGCCATCTGTTGATGAATTTGTTCGTAACAATATTAATGGAATTTTCAGAGGTTGTCTCGGATTTTTTGCTCATATCTCCGTTATTTATGGACGGATTTTGCTGATTTTAAATAGCAAACTTCTCGAAAGCATGTCTGACAGAATTATTTACGATTTGGATACCGAAGATATCAGGGGACTTCAGAAAATTGATTTCAACAGACAGAGAGACAGACGGGCATGGCTTAATAGACTCCGCTATCTATAAGGATCCAGAATATATATACTTTATAGGGTCGGAAAATTATATTGTGGAAATTACAAACGGAATGACAAACTTATATATACCCTTCTCATGAAGGTGAAGGGTATAACAAAGATATCTTCCTCTAGAATTAAATAACGAAATCGTATTGCAATTAAATCCATGCATCAAATTGATGCATCTTCACGCAGAGAAAAACATGGTTGTGGTAAACATAACTAAAGAGCAACATATTATGATAAAATTTATGATTGTAGTCAAAACATATTATAATTCATATACGTGTCATGAAATATCATATTATGATCAATTATCATCGTAATACTGTAGACGCTCGGAAATTAGAACCACTTTGTTTTTAGGGCGATTCGAATTTTCGAATTATTCTAATTTCTGGACGGGTTTTTTATACTTAAAGTTAGGTACATTTTGCAATAAAGCTATAAAAAAACTATGTCTTTGTTTTCATTTTAGTTTATTTGACATAAAAAAATAACAATTCAGTTTATTTACACCTTAACATACATATGACTTTAGTGTAATATACTCGTACATATGTATATAGTACATACATACAGGCATGTTCTGAAAATCACTTTTTCGTAAAGTGATTTGAAATCACTGAAAAGGTGTTCTGTGCACAAAAGTTAATGAAATCTCGTGATTTAAAAACGGTCATCTAACAGCCTAATGATTTTAAATCACTTAGAGTTTTTTAGGCATTTTGCATTGAACTCTTGTAATAAAATTATCACATACACTTAAAATCATTTTTTCTTTATTTGTTTTTGAATTAAACTATTTTACACAGAAAAAACTTTTTGCGGACCATTTTTTTAGATTTGTTTACATTTCTCGTGACTTACTTTTACTTTTTAGTAGATATAAGAAAATCAGCTGTTAGCTTGTGAGTTAGAACAATCAGAATCACTACTAAAAATTAAAAATCTCGTGATTTTCAGAACACCAAAATATTCCTCCCATGATTTCAAAATTGTTTGTGATTTAAAATCACCGTGATTTCAGAACATGCCTGATATACATACAATTCAATTTAAAAAATTTAAATGATATGTATTGTGAATTCTCACTCAGCCTTTTTTAATTTCAATTTAATAATAAAATTAAAAAAAAAGTTAAAAATCCCCTTTTTGTTTTCTATTTGGTCAAACTAAATTGTCAAAATTTTAGTGTTTACAATGAAAAAGAAAAACAAGGTCGGAAATTAGAATTTTTAGTTCTAATTTTAGAGCGCTTAATGCAATGAAATGACTAATTCTAATTTCTGGAAATTCTAATTACTGAGAGTTCTAATTCCTGAGCGTCTACTGTATTCCATCATAATATTTTCTTATTAATCATAATTTGATATTATAACATCATATTATAACCCAATATAATCATAAAATTGTCATACATAATCATATTATGACCCAAGGTAACCATACTATAGTTTAAAGTAATCATAATATAATATAAAAAAAAATCATATTATGTTCTAAAATAATCATATTATGATTTAAAGTAATCATAATTTGTCCAAAAAAAAAATGTTGACAGTTGAAACTCAAATTTTCAAACTTTCAAATTTTACACCTAAAAACCAGATTTTGTAACAGATTTAAATTTATTATGAATTACTTGAGCTTAATAGGCATAACTTATTTTGGTATATTTACTTATACAAGTTAATACAATTTAAACCAACAAAATATATTTGCATGTGACACCCGCTGCAAAATTTTTCGACTCTACATTTTTTGCAAGATACAAATTTCCATGCTCTTCATATTTACGTAAATACATACACACATTAAGGGTACTCATAATGTTGCTTAAAATTGCCGTTTGTGCAATTGGGCAAACTTACGAGACTTGTTTCATGAAGCCTCTTTTTAAGTTTTATGCAATCTAGCAACGTCAGTTTGTGAGAAACGTAAATTCAAAAATAAATAAAATAAAATATACTTACATTTTGTTTTGAAAAGGATTTTTATTTTTAAAAATGCCTAAAGAAAGCCAAAAGACTAAATTACTCAGATTATTTGATATGTAAGGCGGAAGAAGAGATTTTGGTAGATTTCACTTATGTTCTTGCAGCTGGAGAATATTTTCGCTATGCAATTTTCTTTTTCAAATGTCTTTTTTCTCAAAAGTAAATAAAAATCAGCTGTTGAGTTAAATGCACAATTGAACATCGCAAGTTTACGAACCAAAATTATTGGGCAAATTTACAAAGTATGTGTAAATAATTGTTCATGTAATTTTTGCTAATTCATTTACGAGGGTGTAAAAATGCACAGTTAGCACAGTTTGCGAGACTTTTTAAACGATATCATGAGGACCCTTATTATTTTTTCGACATGTACATATTTTATAAATATTTTTTGTTATTTTCATTTTTAGCTGCTGACCATTCTGGCTTTCGCGTACATTACAGCAAACATTTGAGAAAACATGATGGTGGTGTTATGATATCTGGTGTTTCCATCTCTGATACACAATTAATACCACCAGGTCAAAAGCTTTATCGCAATGTTGGCATCTGTGGTCCTTCGTGTTCGAATGAGGTGAGTTACATACAAACATATAATGAAAATGTTCACAAATGTCTATGTTACAGTTTTTGCTTATTTTGCATATTTTCTGTTTAATTTTAAAGATGTTTCCTAAGGACGGCATAAAAATAATTTCCGGTACCTTGCACTCACATCGTGCCGGTCGAAAAATGACTTTAAGGCATGTACGCGATGGCAAGGAAATGCAACGTATCATTGAAGATGATAATTATGATTATAACTATCAACAAGTTAGGCAATTGGAAAATGAAACGGTTGTCCTGCCGGGAGATTATATTATAACAGATTGTGCCTATGAGGTAAGTTGTCCTAATAAAGCAAATATTTGTTAATATTTCTAAAAAAAAAATCGATTATTATGTTGTATTTTCAGACATCTGAACGCAAGCGTCCCACATTTGGCGGCTATTCCACTAAGCAGGAAATGTGCTTGTCCTTTATAACCTATTATCCGCGCATAGAATTGGCGGGCTGCTATAGCATGACACCGGTTAGAGAATTTTTCGAAACTTTTGGTGTTTATCAATTCTATTCTCTAAATATGACCGATGTGGAGAATTTATTCTTGTATAATGGCAATGTTTTGGACTATATACCCAATACCATATATGCCAAGACTAAACCGAATCGGGATAACCTAACGGAAGAGGATATATTATATGAGGAGTCTTTATTAAGTAAGTAAACTTTGTAACAAACGCAAAATTTTAATAATTTTTAACTAATTTTTATTTATTTGGAAATTTTCCAGATAAATTAATCATTTCCGATCCAGTGGAGTTCCACGATCGCACTTTTCTATCCCACCTCAACCAATTGCCCTGGTCAGAGCCTCTGTTTACCAAGCGGGTGGAGCAGAGCATGATTAATGGTAAACATATGACCTTCTGCCGGGTCTCCAATGATGCCATTTCTATTGTAAGATTATTTTACTTAATATTTATAAAAATATTCTTTATTAACTAAAATTCGTTTTCTTTTCCAGCCCTCCGAAATTATACGTTATCCGAATTTCACCAACTTTGTTAAGCCGCCCAGCATTTGTCCCTATCAATTGCTAATGGACAGTTCTCCACTTAGTTCCCTGGCTGCAGATTTAAGTTTAAATAGTATATTTGTTTTAAGTATAAGTATAAATTTATTTATATTAAATTATTTTGTTTATTAATTTAAAGAAAAGTTTTGCTCAGCTCAATGAATTTCATAAAGTCCTTTTTGTAAATAGAAATTCACTCAAAGTATTATTATGATTTAGCTGTAAGTTTCAATTAAACAAAAAAAAGGGAAATGTTTTTAAAAATTAACTTAAAAAAATAAGTAATAGTTTTTTAAACAACTTCACTATTTTTGGAAAGAAAGAAATACTGTATAAATCATGATACAAAGTGAATGAGATAGAACCGTTTTATCTATTTGTAGCCATATTAAATTCCAATTTACACGAAACAATTCTTTAAGCTAAGCTAAGCTAAGCTGATTGATTACCTTTTAGACAGCGGGGAGATGGAAAGTTAAGACGAGTACACACTTGATTGTACTAGCAAATTGTGTTACCCCCTTATTCGTTTTACATATGTGTATACAAATGTCTGTATACTCTCATATAAAAATACGAGCGATTTAAGCAATAAGAATTGTGCTGTGTGAACATCAAAGATATACGTTTAAGCGATTTATTATTTTAAGGCCAATATTTGTGCTACCATATATACTTTTAAAAACCGAGTTTTTTGTTTACATTTGTTTTTTGTTAAACAATTTGTGAGATTGATACAAAAGGCAAGAATATCAGAAAATGCCAAACAGTTTTAAGATTATTGTAAATTTTAATTCTATTGTTTTTAAATTATAAAAGCATTTAGGTCCTTATTTTTCCATCCAAACAAGCCGACTTCGTATATTAATATACTAAGTACATAATTTGTACATCCACGTTTGTTTGTATTTCCCTACGATAACTGACCCGATAACTAAATAATGAGAGCTTACAGGCAAAACAAAATAATTACTTCGGGCTAACAATGAGGAATAAAACTTAATAAAATACAATTTCCTTATATAATTGTTTATATTAGTATAAATTACATACATTTGATAATAATAATTCCCCAAAATATTATTTCCCCTTTTCCTTGAGTGGCAACGACTTTTTTATTTGTTTACAAAAAACATATTTCAAAAAATCGCATTTATGTACATAAAATAATTTTATTTTGAGAGAAAACGGTTAAATCTTCTTTTTCCAATCATGATATAACTTCTTAAAAATTTAATTTGAAACAATCCTTAAAGTACGGTCCACTTGGCAAATATTTGGCCGTACCTTTTTTTTTTTGGTATACTCAAATTCCAAAAAATCTGGCGATGTTTCTTAAGTAATATTTTCTTTCGAATCATATTATTTTTCAAGAACCCTAGATTTATGCTCCTGAAATTATTGAGCTTTAGTATTTAAAAGACTTTGTCTAATAACAAATTTATTTAATAATGAATTCTCAAGACCCTCTTTAAACCAAATATTTAACTTTTATAAACATACATACATACATAATTTCCAGAAATAGTGAATTTAGTTTTTAAACTTTAAAATTAATAATGAGTATTGAGTCATACATTTTAAGGTCTTTAAAAGTCATTTAATTTAATATTAAATTTAGTATATTTAAAAATAATAATTTATATATATACATATACATATATATATATGTAAAACAAAAACCATGGTCTAACTATACAAGGTGAGTGCAAATCGGCAACATATATAACACAATAAAGAAACAACAGGCATTTTGTTTGTGTAAAATACTGTACTACTGTCAGCTGCGCTACTGCACTCACCTTGTATAGTTACGCTATGAGAAAAACTCTAGGGTATCACAGTTTAATAGCTTTTCATTATATTAATTAAAAAATTAAAAACTTATTCAAAATTTAAATTTTATTTTCATTAGTATTTTTCAGTTTTGAATATAGTCTTTCAAAATTGTCTTGAAACTGTGAATTCAGTTTTCAATATAGATTTTCAAAATTGTCTAGAAACTGTGAATACCCTAAAGAGTTCTGTACTTATTGTGACATGTTAAGTTTAGAATTTTTTCAATCCAAAGATTTAGTTTTTAAGTTTAGCTTGTACGTTTGAGAATTTTTTAATAAAAATTGTAATTATAAAACTTATTCGAGAATTCTTTTGATTGGAAATTTTAAAACGGTCCAAAGTAACGGAATGATTTAAATTCATTCCTCTTAACTTTGTGTGAAACTAGACAATTGTTAAATACTGGAAATCTCATAATCATGTCCGTAATTCAAACGAATATTCAAATATCTAACAGTGTTACCTTTGGTGTAAAAATATTTAGTTATTTTTATTATAAATGGTGATTTTTTAGCAACTTCCATTTAGGCAAGACTGTTTTTGGCAGCTCAGCTGTTTTCGTGTAACATATTACTGTTAAACATGGTCAGTTTGGTCTATAATTTAACCATGCATCGACATACAAACGATCAATGCTTGCAGAATATTGAATTTTATTATAAAAATTCATGTTCGGTTTATCGGAAAATTGTGTTCAACGACGAAGCTCATATCTGATTGAATGGATGGTACGTAAACAAACAAAATTGTCGTATTTGCTGTGAAGAGCAGCCAGAATCATTACAAGAACTTCCAATGCATTCCGAAAATTCACAGTTTGTTGCGGTTTCAAGTTTCAAAGACAATGAAGGCAGGAACGTTACTGTGAATGTTGAGCGCTACCGTGCCGTGATTATAATTTTTTTTTTTGCCCAAAATGGAAGTACTGGACATGGCTGACATGTGGTTTCAACAAAACGGTGCCACATGCCATATAGCACGCAAAACAATGGACCAATTGAGAAGCGAATTGAACGGTCAATTGACCGCGTAGATCATGCGATTTAGCGCCTTCAGACTATTTTTTGTAGGGCTATATTAAGGCTCATATCTATAGGGACAAGCCCTATAGGGTTGACGCACTGGAAGCTTATATTGAAGAATTTATTATGTATGAAGACAGTATACCAAAATTGGACCCAGCATATGAACATTTTATCTTTTAACATTGAATTATATATACATACATATGTATGCAGATCGTTCAAATTAAGAGAAATTGTATGCGTTTTTTTAATCAAATCCTTTCGGATTTATTTAAAAAATTACTCTTTAGATAAAAGAAAATGATTCTGTATGAGAAATATCTGGTTTTTCAACAAGCGCTTTGTTTTCCAACAGGGTTAGCATGACATGAAATTTCTGACATTTTACTTGTTAAAATATTGTTACGTTTTACATTTGAAAACGGTGGTTTATTTCCTTTAAATAAACCGGATTCCTTTTATTGCAAGCCAAATTTCCCGATCGCATAATTTCACAAGATTGGCTGCCCCGATGTTGGACATTTGTGCGATATCATTTTTCATTTATAATACACTTTCCAGAGCAATACAAACCTAAATGAGTTTCATATATAATCATTGTTTTATTTTGTTTTAAAAACAAAGTTCTTGTTGAAAAAAACATAACTTTGAACTAAAAAATTTTGAATTTAACAGTTTTAGCATTTAGTTCGTTTTAAATTTGACATTTCTAATTTATAGGTTACATTCTGGCAGGAACATGTTACTTTAATTATCTCTTTCTAGCACACACATTTCAAATAAACGAATTGTATTAAAAAAAGCGTAGTTGTATAAAATAGTATTAGGTTATATTGTGCACTTATTCATAATATTGAAACAAACAGTGTTTAAATATACCTATAATTTATAGCAACTATTTTAAAAATAAAATAATTTCAACGAATCCATAAACACTTATCACTACAAAAATGTATTTAACTGCTACTATATTAAATGGTACTAAATTCTTTAGTACTCCTTAATTGCAACCTTCTGCCGCAGTGACGTGGGCTTGTCAGAAAAAGGAAAAAATTAACAACAGAAGAGAAATCTGCCGACTGTCAGTGAAAAATTTAATTTTACGAAAAAATTTAGAATTTTAAGAAAAGTTCTTGTTTTTTTTTTAGTTGTAATAAAATAATTATTGTAATGTTTGCTAAAACTTTTTGTTAATTTATGTTTTTACTGAAAACAAGCAAAATATTGGCACAACAAAGTGAAAACTTATTTGGTTGTGTGTTTTTCCACATTTGCTTTTGAATTTTGTCATATAAATTAAACAAAAGAAAAATATACTGATACAATATTAGAAAAACTATTAGAATAAAAACACAACCAAAAGTAGGCAAAGGCCGCTTTAATGAGCGACGTGCTTTTTCTTTTTTTTTTTCTTCTAGTAGACATGCTTAGCGAAACAGCGGCAGCAGCGAAAAAAAAATAAAGAACATAAATTATAGAAAAAATGAAATAATTAAAGTACGAAAGTCATAAAAAAAACGACGATAACACAAGATAGAAGAAGAAGCGTAAAGAAAAAGTGACGTGTGATTTTCCTTTTTTATTAGCTTTTATTTTTCAATATTTTGTAACAAATTTCTTAAAAAATACAATTAAAATAAACTTTTGCTAAAACTAACCTAAACACCCTTTATTGGGGTTAAAATATACAAAATTAATTCTAGTTACTAGAAATTTTGTAATTAGTAAAGGAGGCTACAACAACAAAAAGAAACTTAAAACAACCTAATTTAGTGGCAGAGAAGGAAGGTCGTAATCATTATTAAATATGATGAACGAGGATACGACGGCGTCAACGTCGTCCAGTGGCGGAGTGAAAAAGTTTTTTCAACGTATATCACAAGTATGTTGTTTGTAATAAAACTTTTTGATGGTACTTATTTAAATTTTTTATTAATTGTATTTTTTTTTATAGATTTATCAATCTGCCTTGGATCGTTCTACGCCCCATTCAAAAGCACGTTGGTCTGGTGCTGCCGTCTTAGTTTTAATCTTCCTGCTACGCATATTTTTAAATCAGGGCTGGTATATTGTTTGCTATGCTCTGGGTATTTATCATTTAAATTTATTTATTGCATTTTTAACACCCAAAATCGATCCTGAATTTGATCCATATGCCAATGAAGGTAAGTTTTTGTTTATTTTTGATTTTATTAACGATTATTATTGTATTTGATTTATTGTGTTAACTTAAACAATATATGAATCATGGTGTGACTATACAAAGTGAGGGCAGTAGCACAGCTGACTGACTTTGTTTACAATTTACTTATGTCAAAAGAAATACTTTTTCAAGTATTTTTGACATTAGTACATTTTTTTATATAAATAAAATGCTTTTATTTTTATATTGTGCTGTATTTGTTGCCGATTTGCACTCACCTTGTATATTTACACCATGATATGTATGGTATGCTATATATTTTTATTATACTTTGCTAATCAGTAGAGTTGTGCCCGGTCGTTGTTTGTGTAAAATAATGTACTACTGTCAGAAATACTTGAAAAACTATTACTTTTGACATAAGTAAATTGTAAATAAAGTCAGTCAACTAGGCTACTGCACTCACCTTGTATATTTGCACCATGGTTCAATCGTTCACTTTGAACAAATGAATACACAGGGAAACATTTAGACGGGAACACTTTTGATTGTTGAGAGGGACGGGTGGGGAGGAGAATATGAAATTTGTTTCCTGTTCTCGGATGCACGCTTTGTGCTTTCATTCTTATTGTTTACATTTCCTTTGCTTTTTGACATTTGCTTCATTTCTTTTTGGCGTGATTTGTTATATATGTTTTATATTTGACTTTGTTTGAATAAAAATAAATAATGTAAAATAAAATAATATGTATATGTATGGAAATGTTTTTAAAAATTTTATTTTTTATAATCTATTCATTTATTTCACAAATCAAATATACATACATACTTCTATTAGCAAATCAAAAACAGTAGAAATTAAAAAAAGCAATGTCAAAAAACAAATATAAACTGGAATGTTTTCGGCAACATGTTTCCCTGTATGACCGCTTAGGAAAATACAAAAGAGAATTCCAGATGTTTCCCTTCCAAATGTATCCCTGTGTAAACGGGGAATTATTGAATGTGATTTTCTTCTTGTCTTTTGATAAACAGCAGCTGAACGAACTTGATCCGTACACTATTGAATATTGCAATAAGAGCGAATCTGACAATCTGTGGTGGCCATGTTGTTTTGACGATGTCTGGATACTGCGTCAATATTTTATATTAAATTTGTTTATATACTATACTAAATCTGTTCTAGTTTACTAGACCTAAAATCTACAACTGGCCTAATTTTAACACTGCTACAGAAATGAATGATATACATATGTACATACCTATTTGTTTACGACATGTGGTGTCATCCGTGAGACACCATTGGTACTTTCTATTATACGGGGAAACATAAAAAGATACAGTTTAGATCTATTAATTATGAATTCGTGTACATCAATCTCAAACGACATGCACAGTGACGGCTTTATTACCGCAGTCGCAGGATAACCATGAATGTCGTATTTAGAGGTCGCAAACGAAACGACAAATAAAACAAAATGCCGAGAACAACAGTCGTTAATTAATACATACTGGTCCTGCATAGACCGTGTAATCCTAAATATATGTCCAGCATGTGATCAGACGCCTCCTGATACAGCTAACCCTCTTGATTTCGTCCAATGGATTCATGAACTAACTCTCTCCTGTGTAGCACAATTCCTTGGATTAGACCTTGTTGCAGAACCTCCGGATTAAAAAATTTTATAGTTGTAGCTGTTGCACTAAAACAGCAACAGCGTAAATTTGCCATATGTGCCATATTTTACATACATACATACATATAGTAAAAAAAAAACATCGACATCATTCAATAACTACCCTGCATATTTGAAAAACGTTTCCACTTTTTTGAATAGTAGACAAATTATTGAGGCCATACTTTAACCTTTTATGGTTAAGTAAATAAAAAAACTCTATTGCTTAATTCGAAACCAATATTTAGACATTGGAATTTGTTTCAACAATTCTTAAACCGATTTATGCAAACAATACAACCTTTCAGCTTTAATAAACGGAAATCAACTTAGCAACAACTTTACAGCTTTAATTTATTAAAAAAAAACAACCCACAATTCGTCCGTTAACACTTTCCACTTAACTTTTAAAAATTATTTTTAATATCATAATTTCCCACTTACTGTTGCAATTTTAAACTAAATTAAAATTATGTTTTTTTCCAGATGATGGTCCAAATTTACCTACACGTAGCAATGAAGAATTTCGACCGTTTATTAGACGTTTACCGGAATTTAAATTTTGGCTAAGTATTACAAAAAGTACATTGATTGCTGTGGTATGTACATTCTTTGAATGCTTTAATATACCCGTATTTTGGCCCATACTGGTCATGTACTTCATAACTTTATTCTGTATAACAATGAAGAGACAAATAAAGGTAAGTAAAAAATTAAAAGCAAATAAATATTTTGAATAGAATATAATAACAAATTTATTATTTTTTAATTTAGCATATGATTAAATACAAATATTTGCCTTTCACCCGCAATAAGCCACGTTATCAACGTGTGCCTGAGCCAACGGAGGCATCAAAGTGACAATTAGCCGCACAGACATTGCCAGCAACAACAATAAGCGATAAAAAAGAGGAAAAGCCAACCGACGCCACCAGCGCCATGTTAGTGGGTTCAGCATCAACAACTGCTATACCAATTTTAGTATCGTCATCATCAAAATCAGCAATAGCAACTAATACAGCAGCAGTAACTAATGTAGCAAAACCACCGCAAATTATAATGATTGATGAATGAATAAATTCGTAAAAAAAAACAACAACCAAAAAATGTTTTGAATTTATTTTTTTTTCATTTGTATAAGAAAATCTTAAAACTTTTTTAAAATTTGTATTTCTTTTATAATTATAATTTTCTGTGTATATTGTGGTATTTTAATAATTAACTGCTCTGTTTAACATATATTCTAAAGTTGTCTTAATTATTATTAATTGTTGTAGTTTTGTGTCGTTGCAAACAATGTCTTGTGCATATAAGAATGTTAGAATAACAAATAATATTGTTGTTTCTATCTTTAAAAACAAATTCAAATTCTATTAATTTGCTTTTATTGTAAAGCTTCTTAAAACTGTTTTAATTACTAGAAAATGTCTTCTTTAATAATTATTATTGTGTTTTTATCTTTAAATGTATAATTTAACAAAAAAAAAATTATCTAAAATTTCTTTGCAAAGAATTTCTCTTAAGAAATTCATTAAATTTTCGTTGTTGCTCTTAAGTTTAACTATAAATATTTTTTTAATTTCGTTTAGTTTTCTAGTATTAAAACTATGTAATAACAAACAAAATTTAGGTTTCCTTCACTTTATATTTTTCTTGGAATTTCTATCTTAAATGATTTTTTTTTTGTAAATTTTTATTTGTTAGTTTCTTTTTATTTCATTTTCACTGTAATATAAACAAAACAACCAACAAAAACATAATTGAAATAAACAATATGGTAAAATAGTATTATGATTTGTAGTTTTTATTTTAATTTTTGTTGTTCAATTTGAACAATTCGCCCTTAAATTAAATGAATGAAATTTTAATATAAACAATTTTATTTTTCGAGATTAAAAATAAAAATAAAAACTGACCTTAATCTCGAAAACTAAAATTGTTTAATTAATAAAAAGGTCGAACAATCAGTTAAATAATCGAAATTTTAATATTTTACGATAAGACTTTTTGGGTTATTTTGGCAATTTGTTTGTATGATTTGTATGCATGTTTGTTTATATTTTTGTTCCTGTACTTTCTAAATTTAGCTGTTTGCTTATTAATTCATTAATGAAGTGTTGTTTGTGATTTGATTGGCTATGTTTACGAGTACGTACTGTGAAAGTGTATTTTTCCAATATAAAAAATAAACTAAAAACTTGATTTATCATTTATTTAGGATCACATGAATGTTTCTAAAATATAATTTGCTCTTATTATGTTGACGGTTTACAACGTACTATAAAAATAAATTTTGATGTTAATCTTGAAAACGAAGCATAGACCTTTTCAGTTAATACCTAGATTCTTTTTTTTTATAAAAATATTTTATATTTAACTTTAAAAAATATTTTAATGTTGCTAAATTTAGAAAATTTACAGCCAAAAGGTTATTGTTATGCATTCAGTAACTCCTTGTTAATGTTGAAAGGAAGCCTAACCTCTGAACACTTATAATTCTAAATAAAAAATTAATATTTTTCTTTGAAATAGGTACCTATATTAAATTCCCCATAATTTTGTAGGTGTTGAGATTATTGGGATATGTACAAAAATTTCTGATACCATATGTATCCAACCATTGCAGGTTTTGAATAATAGCAGCTAAAACAGGCCAAAACTTTCCTGAACTGTGGTCACATCTATTAAGAGGCAACAAACGTTTCTACAGACATTATGTTTTATGTACATACATATGTATGTATGTATTAGTTAAAGAGGTATGAAACATGTGTTAATAGCTAAACTGTAGCATAAAATTTTAGTCTCGGCAGCTGTTCAAGGTCTATATTTACATAGACCTCGTTTTGAAACAACAACATCCTGATTTTACTATGATTTGGATATTTAATAGGCTCAAAAACCATCCACACGTACTTACACTGCTGTTGCTTAAAGTTATACCTACTGACAGTTAAAATAATTTTTGTACCTATGAAAAAATATTTTAACAGAAATTTTTCATACAAAAATTATAGGTATTAAAATAACTAGACTTGGTTCAAATGGGGGCAAATTTTAAATTTATAAATCTAAAAATATATACATAGGTATGTACATCAATATCATATTATATGTATGTTTCCACAACTATTGTTGATTACTTTACCTTTTTTGTACCATCGACATCACTCCGTGCTCTGGTGAATACCCATATTGATTTTATGTACATACCTATGTATGTATTTATTTACGTTGTCGTTGCTTAAGTCACAATAAAAAATAACACAACTCAGATTAATAAAAACTAAAATAAGTGATAAATATGTATTTATATTATAGCTTCCATTATTAAATAATTTCGAGTACAAATGCACTAAACAAAATATAATATGTTCAAAGAATTGAGCTGATAACAAGTACATACATATTGTATAACTAGTGGGTATTATTTACAAAATGAAACACAAATGACTGGTAATTTTCATATACATATGTACATAAGGGACAATCAGTATCGGTTATTTTTTTTTACATAAGTAAGTACATAAGTAAGTATATATCTATGTATATAAGTATATACATACCTACATATAATCAAGAAGTAAACACAAGCACGTGAAAAACTTAATAAACAGTTTAAGAGAATGTGATGAAACGTTCTCTGCTACAAATATAAATGATCTCTCTCTTTAACAGCACCAAACAAACATAAACAATACATGTTGACATACATATGTATGTACAAAAATATGACAATATTGCACCAATGTTGATGTACATTGTTGTTGACAATGACTGTGGAAATATCAGTTAACAACGACTTTGTACATCAACTTGCTATTTATATGTAGATGTTTATGTCGTTAATGTCATAAATATAACATATGTACATACATACGTACGTACGTTTTATTTTGAAAAGTCTACAGCAATGAACCGTTATTTGTTTGCACTTAAAACGTATGTATGTATGTAGCTGCTTAAAAAATTTATGAATCAGCTATAAATTATATAAAATGCGTTAAATTGTACAATACCATACAACACCAAATAAGAAAAACAAAAATAATAATAATAATCAAAACAGTATCAATAATAAAACATTACAATCCATCAAAACCGACCGTGCGATTTGCTCTACATATATTGCATGGGTAGAATTTTAACATGCTTCAGGTTGTTACCCTAAGTATAGTTTACATTTGCAGATTTGCTTAGAGCTGTCGAAAATATCTACATATGTACATACATATAACTAAGTACTTTTTGTTTATTTAAAAATTAACAAGTGTGTTATATTTGACTGTGGCGAATTCATTTTAGCTCTATGTATTGTGTTTCAATTTTTTTTAACGTCGGACGAACGTTTAAATTTGTTTTTAAGTTGGACCTAAGGTTTTAAGGTTTCCTATTTTCAACAAATTAAGCATTTCTGATTTAAAGAGAATGTGTGAGGAACATTCCATATCCTTTCCTGTGTTCAATCCGTCTGTCGATAGCTAAATAGTCTAAGGATTTGATAAGGTTTCAAAATAATTATGCTTTTGTGGATTAACAGCCAATATTTTGATGTGTTTTCATGTGTTGGGTATTAAAAACTGAGAATCTGCTGATCGTAAGTAAATATTTTACATTCCTATTCTATAGTTTGAGAGATACAAATGTTATTTTAAGCGATATTAATACCAAAACCCTTGCTGAAGAACGTGCCTATTTAAATGGTGTAATTATACAAGGTGAGTGCAAATCGGCAACAAATACAACATAATACAGAAACAACAGGCATTTTGTTTGTGTAAAATAATGTAGGTACTACTGTCAAAAACACTTGAAAAAGTATTACTTTTGAGATAAGTAAATTGTAAACAAGGTCAGTCAGCTGTGCTACTGCACTCACCTTGTATAATTACACAATGATTGAGAATATACAAATTGATATTGAGAAAATACAAATTAATATTGAAAACACAAATTAAAATCGAGAAATAAACTGTTTTATTAGATTTGTAACTTAAAATCGTGATATGTATTTTATAAGTAAAATAAAAATATTTGAAAAATTTCATAAAAATTTTAATTTCTGAATTACAATTTTTATTTTCTCAATATCAATTTCAATTTGCATATTCTCAATATCAATTTACATTTTTTAATTTCGATTTGTTATTTTTCAATATCAATTTGGATTTCTGAATTTCAAATTTTAATTTCTAGAGGATATAATATCCGTTCAGATAAATATAATGAAGATGGATTGATGAGCCGCAACAATGTTTTGATGCCTAGATCATGTGATATCACAACTCTGGATCTTCTTTGTGATTATGTAAAATTAAAAATTTTAATCGTGTTTCAAGACTTAAAGCAAGCTTTACTGAAGCAAGCTTAACAACCGAGAATAGTTTTTGTAACCTTTGACTTTTATTACTTCGAATTAAGGACACCTGACTTTTAGCGCTTTATTCAAAAGATAAATACGAAGGCCTGTTTGCGAATTTGTATATCACTATTTTTTATTGGGCAGTAAAATATTTATTAGATTGAACTATGGATATTTTAAATTAAATTTACAAATCTATATTTCGAACCGATATTACCGTTCACTGATTTGTAGTGTTACAAAATGAGTACATATAACAATTTCGTTTTATTTTTCAATTATTACATTACAAAGTGAGAACAAAGTCTACATAATTTAGACTCTTTAACAAAATTATAAAAATACTTAGGTCTTGAAAATGTGTTTTTTTTTTTGTTAATCAGTGCATATTTATGAATACCCAACAAACATAGTGTTAAAAATTATTTTAAATTAAAAAAGTTGTAATAATTGCGCTTAGAAGCTTTAACAGTGGTAATAGAATATATTAAAAGATGCAACGTAATTGTATTTTGAGAGTTTCTATAATTTTAAGAGAGGTTCTCACTATGTATATTATATAGCTTGTCCGCTTATCCATCCAGCTAGTAGAAGAAAACACATATCTGTTCAACATATATACTACAAGATCTGACCGATTTATAACCAACGATTTTATTTGTTCAGAAACTACAGTAGTCATACCTGACAAACCTAATGAATTTTACAACATACATTTTGTAGTTTCTGCGTTTACTATTTCCTGTTGATTACCCTTCTAAATTTAATCCTAGATTTACAAAATGCTTGTTTAATTAAAACTGAGTTTAATTTAAGCTCCGTCTAGTTTCTGGAGAAACCACTATGTAAATCGTAATAATTTGAAAAAACTACATAACTCTAATTTTATTTCACATCCCTAAATGTCTACTTGGTAATCTGTTCTATACTCGTATATTATTGTACTTGGATTAGTTTAATTAAACTCCCTGTACGTTATGGGGGTATACTGTTCTGCTTGCCATCTAATCGTTTACTTTACATTGTACTAACGCTGAGTACAAGTGCGATCAGTTTCATTTTAAATTTCAATGTGAAAACATACACATAAAAGTTTTGTTTTGTTGGTTTTAAACGCAATTTAATAATTAATTAGATAAAAAATATATTAAACAAGGATTGTTTAAAAAATAAACATTTATTAAATAAATTTCAAAATAATATGGTTGAAAAAAAATCGGATAGAAAAATTTCGTCCCCCGAAAAATGTATTCAAAATGGTAAGTGTAAGAAAGCAGTTTATAAAGAGAAAGTGTCTGTTTATTTATTTTGTTGGAAGTGGAAAAATTTGTGTTGTTAAATTTTAAAGAAATGAAATTTTAAAAAGTTTTCAAATTTAATAAGTGACTAAAAAAATTAAAAAGAAATGAAAATCTCAATGATTCATAAATTTAATTGAAGTTCTTAACAACTCCGATTGTCATCAGTACAATTTATTTTCGACCAAACTTAGGATCCTTAAACAAATGACTAAGTATCCTGTTTTCTTAAGATAATAAGTAGGAAAGTTCATGGTGGTTTGTTATTAGTACTTTCTTGGTTTCCACTTTTAATTCCATGTGACCTCTTTTAGTTTGTTGCATGAGAAACTAGTTATTTTAGTTGTTGCATGAGAATTATAAACAAAGAATGGACAAATTTGAGGTTAGAAAGTAAATTGGCTGCCAAATGGTGAAAGTCAAGAATTGGCCTCACATCCTTTGACAATTATTTAGTACACACTTGAAAATTTTAACCATTGAACGCTTTGTACTCAGGGAACGTTTGTGAAATTTGCTTTTACCACCCGGCTGTGTGGCACAAAGTATCTATAAGCATCTATATAAGTATCTACAAGTATCAGAGTACATATATGTATGTATATAAACTGTGTGTATGACATGAGGAATTTCGTCACGTTTTTGGGATTTAACGCCGCTAGAATAATTTCTCCGGGGCCATTTAAAAGGCTAAGTTTTCGTGAGCAGACCACAAATAACTGATGCTATAAAATATAAGAATTAGGCGCTACATTCACGAGATAGTTGAAGCCATTTTGCAAAATGTGGGTTAAAATTTTGTTAAAAAAAGAGGAATTACTAAAGGTGGACATTGGCAGACAACATATTCTTTTATTAATTTTCATATTTCTATTTTACACTGTTAGCAATAATACTGAATTTGTACCAAAACCTTAGGTTTACAAGGGTTGTGTGCAAACGCGTGTACACATCCATTAAGAGACCCCTTACGGCTATTCCCTGCAAGCTTTTAGCCATTTACCTATAGAAATGCCAGACCGGTGGTTTTACCTCATCTAACTTCTCCTGTAAGCTCGTTGCAGAGAACAGTCGGTCGAGTTCATCCGCATATAATTTTTAAACCAAGTTTAAAACACAACTAAAAGTACTTGATCCTTTTCCAAGACATTTCATGTGTAATGTTAGGTACATGATTTAGATATATTTTACTTATTAAAAGCCCTTTAAATTATGGTAATAATTTAGACTAAAAACAAGAACCTAGTACACATGTTTTAGTATTATAAAGTTTAACTATTGATAACCATAAAAATGCTTACTATAAATGGCTTTAATAATACTTATCAGTAGCTTCTTATCGTATAATCAATAATAATAATAATTGTAATAAAATCTATAATATAATTGCCCACAAAACACAATATAATAACAATCATTATAAAATAGTTTATATGCAGAAGTAATTATAGTTTAAATATAAACTTATTATCTATTATAGTATATTGTAAAGAAAGTATTTATAAGAAAGAAATATTGTAAAAAAAAGTTTGCAGTGTTTATAATTATATTAGAAATCTTTTTAATCTTAATAGATAGATAGCCTTAACAATATACTTATATAGTTATATGGATAAATCAGAAGGAAATTGTCTTGAGCTTTAACTAAGGCTACAGATGTCCAGTTATGGTTTAAGAATTATTTTTTATTCAAATAAACTTATAAATATTTAAATAGCTATTCTTCCACCTAAACCCTTAAAATAAATTGACAATATATGTACCTACCTACATTGAAAATACAAACTTGAAGGTGCAACCATAAATAAACCTAATACATAATCCAATATTATTATCAGATATCAAATCGGAGAGAGTTTATTCTATTAGTGAAAAAGACAATCATCATTGCTTAAACCCAATTTAAATTTATTTTAGGTTTAAAGTTCAGCTTACCCAACAATTGAAAACCTAGCTCTTAAACTTACACAGCTGCTTAGTTAAATCTACATTTGTGTAAATAACATAAACTGCGTAGTTATAAATTACTCAACAATTTAAACAAATGCATATGTTTTTAAAATACTAAATAAACAATTATTTCTTACTGCACTCTTCACACAAATAAATTCATAATAATTTCATATTACTCACACTTGTACTTCCTTCTTAGAATCAATCACAATGCTAAACGATCAAACAATAGAATTAAATTTTGTGCGCAACAGATTGGAAACATTTCAAGCCACAGTATTGCGTGACGTTCAGAAACGTATGTCGGGCATGATAGACGAGGTCATGCAAGAACTTCGGCAACATGAACTGCAAACAAATGAATTTCGTAATTTTGCAACGCCACAAATGCTACACAACCACATTAAGTCAAGCACCTGGAATAATCGGATAAGAACAACAGCTGATATACCAAAGACAGGTAGTAATAGCAGTCAAAAGGATGTTGCAGATACGGCAGATAAATGTGATTCACACACAACTCAAGGATTGACTAATCATTCATACAGCGATGTATCAGCTAGTAGCTCAGACAACAAGAGAAAATCACTGAAGAAACATTATGTACTGCCCGATAAGATTTTCGTCATGCGCGAATCGTTTTTGACTGCGCTGCTAGAGGTCGATCATATGAAGACAATTTATCATATATTTTATATAATATTTTTGGTCTTTTTACTGAACAATATCAGCTATGAGTATTTGGTTAAAGGAAGGTAAGTAAGTGTTCAATCATATTTGAAGATTATCAGAATTTAAGGATTTTTACAAGCTAAACCTATAAATTTATATTAATAATAATAATTTTCTACTTTCAGCATGAGCTTTGGCTTGGGCACATTTAAAATAGGCTTTGAAAACATTGATAAAATTGCTGGCATATGGTTACTGCAACATCTTATTGTATTCAGCGTTTACTTTTCCCTCAAAGGCTGGGGACATGTCAGAACAAATTTAGCTAAACACAGTAAGTACTTACCTACATCTTCTCGCCTTAGCTCAACAGTATGAATTTTGTCACTTTATTACAGAAACTCTGCAACATTTATGGTCCATTTCTTGCCTGCTCATCTATATCGCAACCCAATTAGTATTCGCCTATGTGCCCACTAAAATATGTCTTCACTTGAAACTGCCATTTGTTACGGCTTCCGTTTTATTGTTGGAAACTGTAAGATTATTAATGAAAATGCATTCCTTCGTTAGAAGCATAACACCTCGAGTGCTAGAGGGAAAATTAAAAGCTGAGGAGCAATCTGGTTCACATATAAATTTTCCAACTTTCGACAAGTATTTGTATTACTTATTTGCTCCTACACTTTTGTATCGCGATGAATATCCGCGCACCTCTACCATAAGATGGAAATTTGCCTTAGCTCGTTTCTTAGAAGTGGTAGCAGTGGCGTTTCTGTATAGTTATATTTACGAACGGCACATCAAGCATCATTTTGGTAATTTTGGTGTGGAGGAATTAAATGCTCCTGCCATAACCATCAAATTATTTGGCATGTTAATGCCTGGTATTATAATCTTTTTGGCTGGTTTCTATATGATCCTGCATGCTTGGCTTAATTTCACAGCAGAAATGTTGCGTTTTGGTGATCGTATGTTTTACAAGGATTGGTGGACTGCTAGTAATTATGAAGCCTATTATCGCAATTGGAATGTGGTGGTACATGACTGGTTATATGAATATATCTACAAGGATTTCTACAATCATATCTTTAAAGGTTCCAAAGGCCTTTCATCTTTAACAGTCTTCATAATATCCGCTCTCTTCCATGAATATATTTTGGGCTTTGCCTTGCAAGTGGTTTTTCCCGTTATGTTTGTCTTCTTTGGGGTTATAGGTGTGGCCATGATATTTTTGACACGCTATACACCTAAAAACTTGGGCAACATTTTCCTGTGGTTTAGTTTAGTCTATGGCAATTGTATGATGATTTCCTTGTATAGCATGGAATATTTTACACGTCTTAATTGCCCCAAACAGTTTAATAGTTGGTCTGATTACTTAGTGCCCCATTTATGGAGTTGTTATTTTAAGTGAACATTTGCTTTAAGTTAAATTATATAAAAGGACATATTTTTTTTAAATTTTATGGATGTGATAGTTTATATTCAGGCCAATCATGAATAAAAATTCCGCGGGAGTTTTCTCCCTTTTCCCAGTTTTCCTATTCAAATTCAATGTTAAAAAGGAAAAAACCCGCGGAATTTTTATTCATGATTGGTCCGATTATATAAGTTTATATTATATAATATAAGTATAATAATTAAATACATATTAAATTGCAGTAGATTTAAGTTTAACTTTTTATATAATTTTATTAAAATGTGCCATTATGTTAAAATCGAATAAAGTATTTTGAGGCAAAATATTTGGAAATCGTTATTGTTAATTAATAATGGGTATATACCCTACATACAGTAGTATTATTTTAGACTTTAAAAATATCTTTGATAATGCAGTTCAAATAAGTTTTATAAGTTTTCCTTTTAATTGAAATTGATAAGAGTGAATTATAGTTATTACTAGACTATGATTTGAATTATTTATCCATTTACTTAAATCATATGTTTTTTAGTAAATAGATTATTTCCTAAATCTATTTTGGTATCAACTGTATTGAATTGAATGTGCATAAAATTATTTTATCGATCATTTTAATAAAATTTTTAATGGACACTAGTAACTTATTTTCTAACATAAATCTTTTAAAAAAATTAATCGTTTTTGTAATATTGTCTTATTTTAAGATTTCGAAGTTACTTTCGAATTTAAAAATAAAAAAGTACTCCCGTCATTTCATACAACACTTCAGAAACCCTACATAAACTGCCGTTAGTATATACGATTCACCATAGATCACAATAGAACTAAAATTTACTATTGTGACTCCTTGGTCTTTAAATGCTTTCCTAAAAGATTTGCAAGAATTAGATTTTCCAACTAAAATATTTCATTCGATTACATTAAACTTATCTCGAAAATAGACGTAGATTGTTAAAATTCATTTAGGAACATCCTGCTGGTTTTTCTGGAAAACAATTTTTTTTTACGAAGTCCATTTTCATACATATGTATGTCTGGATACGTCAACCAGCTATATTGCCTCATTGAAGCTTCTGAAAATCAGAGAGCTATTTTTGAGAATCCTTTGCAAGTCAAACGTGTCACTGTATCACTGGTGGAGATGTGAATGGGGCCATTATTTTCGTAAAATGTGGAACTTTGTTAAAACAGAGACTACACAAATCCAATCGATTGATAACTAAAAAACCGTGATGTGATTTACGAAGACTTGCACATTTTAATAAAAGAATCGACATCTCTAGTTTTTATTTGTACATACATATACCTATATGTAATTGTAAACCATACTTTTTCCAATATGTATGAAAATGGACTTCGTAAAAAAAAATTGTTTTCCAGAAAAACCAGCAGGTTGTTCCTAAATAAATTTCAAATAAATTCTTAACGAAAATATTATTTTATTTACTTTTGTGTAATTTTAATATACCGTTATATAAAACTACTCACCTTACCAAGGTGCACAATTGCTATTGTGAATAATTATTACGAATTTGTGCTAAAACGTGTGGCAGCACATTTGGCAACAACAATTATTGTTTACATTATTTTCAGTAAATCGCACTTTTTTCTTGTTTGTGCTGGCAGTAATTATAGGAAATTTTAATTGTTTTGTTAAAAGAATAATGTTTTATTAAAGCAATTGAACTTAAAAACATTTTACACAATCATGTCTAACAAAAATATAATATATCGACCACCCTACAGCGATTCAGAAGATGATTATGACGGTTTTTTTTTCGGTGATGATGTGAGTTCATATTTCGTTTTGGGGTTGTATTGTGGTGGCGATTTTTTAGCCCAACCCATACAGAAAAAAAGGGCTTATGAACTTATTCAAGGCTACTCTTACAATTATATTTATGGAGTTATTTTGTTTGTTTTTAGATTATAAAGAAACCGATACGTAACTACTGGCATAAAGATGATGAACAGCAACTGTATGAGGCGATATTGAAAGGAAATTTGGATGAGGTCAGGCAACAAGTGGATTTACAAAATTTCAATGTGAATGCTTCTGTAAAAGGTAAGGGATGGGAGTTTTTGTAAAATTTTTAGAAATATCATAAACAATAAAGTCATTATTAATATTGCAAAAATTTACAGTTTTTTAAATACTGTTCAATTTAAGTCTTAGTAAAGTAGGTACATTCTAATTTTAATAAATTTTTGTTTGGTTATATTAAATACAGGTGTTTAAGGTTGACATTTAAATTTGTTGGACTGTAAGAAATTGCTTTCAAATGCTAAATTTTTTCTACAAAAAGATCCTAAAAGTAACGATTAATCGATTTTCAAGTCATTACATTTCATGTTTTATAAAGTTGTAAATTTTTCTACACAAATTCAATTTAAGCTTACTTTTGTAACCCTTTTCAGATGGCTTTACTTTATTACTATATGCCTGCCAAGAGGGCTTCTTGGACATTGTAGAATATCTGATATTGGAGAAGAAAGCCGATGTAAACAAGCAATTTGATTCCGTTACGCCACTCATGAATGTATGTGACTCCCAGAGTAAAGATTTAAATGTCATATACAAAATGGCTAATTTACTGCTACAACATGGAGCCGTCATAAATGTGGCCGATAAATATGGCACTACACCTTTTATGATGGCCTGTAAAAATGGCCACACCAACATTGTACGCCTTATGATCAACGAAGCTAGTTTCGATGCCTTCGACAATCAGGGTTGTACGCCCATCTTTCATGCCATCGAAAATAATCGTGGTGATATTGTTAAAATACTAGTTGATGCCGGTGTTAATTATAAAATAGCCAATCGTAAGGGTTATACACCCATACAAGTGGCCCAGTTTCATGGTTTCTATGATTTACTCGAATTGCTGCCTAAGGAAAAGGAAGCCTATATAGTGCCCTCACGGTTTTTAGCTTATAACACTTTAAGAGATTATATACCGCGTATTTTTTTGAAATCCGAATGTCCGGAATATTTTCAAGAGATCAGTACAATATTGTTGTCGATAAGTATGGAACAGTTTTTGGAGTACTTTGCCAAAGGAAACATAACATTGGCACAGTTTTTGTGTATGACTGATGATAAACTAAAAGAGTTGGGCATTATGTTTCCTCTAAATCGTATGAAAATATTGAAGGGTTTACTAGAGTAAGTATGAATGTTTGATATTTCTAGAAATTGACTGAGCTTAACTAAACATTTTAAACAGTTTCCAATTGCATCACTGGTCGAAAAAGTCTATTGCCAGAGTTAGCAAAAATTCCTCCGAAAAGTAAGTCTTACTGTACAATATTTTCAATTAAATTTGTTACTTTTGTTTTGCTTTCCAGTTTCTATGAGATACTCATGATAGCCGCCAACCATTTGCAGCATTTGATTATAATAAATTCCTCTTTGAAATTTGTTAAACATCATTTACAAAACGATTTACTAGGTGCTGTTGATTATCACCATATATCAAATATGAAAAAGAATTTACAACATTATAAGCAAACTCTCAAAGAATTGAGGAAGACTGCCAAATATGTAAGTTTTATATATGCCTTCCCTTTAAAACTTTAATATAACAAATTTTCTTACCAGCTGGCCTCATTTAGTCCTCCCAAAAATCCTCTCTACATTGACTATGATGAGTTTTTAACCGAACGTAAACGTTTGAAATTTAAATGCTATTTTAAATATACATTGGCCATTGGTTTATCTGTATTTATATGTTTAAAATTTAAAAGTTTGTTTTAGTCTTGCAAACATTTCGCCACAAATCCAAAATTAGTATTTATTTTTAAGTGCTTTTTAAATGTGTTTTTTTTTTAACAGAATTGTTTGTTAAGTTTTTCTTGTTTAGTGGTCAGCTGCATTTAAAATTTCTTAGAGTTTTACATATTACTATAGTTTTTAAAATCGTTTATGATATTTAGATTAAAGCTTTTGAATATGAATTCCAATAGTTACTATTATATAGTCACGAGTTACATTTGTTTGTTGATTGAATCTAGATGTTGAAATAAAAATTGAATTGAGTTTGAAATAGTAACTGGTATTTTTTATTTTATTAATAGAATTTTGAAGCATATTTAGAAATGAATGTTTCGGTTTTTGTCAGATAATAACTAAATACATAGTTGTAGTATTAGTTGTATAGAAAATCATAAATATCAAAAATATTGATATTCATCATAAATACTGATATTCAGTATTCTTAAGGTACGGCCACACTTGGAAAATATTTACTCAAAAAGCGTAACCACTTGCTTTAGCACAATTATGTTTGACGTTGTTTACGATTACAAGATTTTTGCAAGATCAAACAGCATCAAATAAAATAAGACTAAATATTTGTTTGTCTTGTCCTAAATAAACAAGTTCAAAAATATTTTATTTAGTGGTTACGTTTTATTTGGCAAATATTTGCCAAGTGTGACCGTACCTTAGGGGCAGATACAGAAACTCTAAATTTCTAAAAAAAAAAATAGGTACATTGTTCATAATGAAACAAAGTAAACAATATTTTTAATTGTTCTTAGTGACAAATTGCTTGGTTGACTTAAGTATGTCACAATCAATTTATATTTATAGATGAAGCTGGAACGCTTAAATTGTAAGATTAATATTAAGAGTGATAATGTCGTAAATCAATTACAAATATTGGAAACATTTTCCTCTAATTCTTAGATTTTTATTAATTATTTACCACCAGGCCTAATGGCAAAAAAAGCCTCGAGCATCACAATGAGATTAAATGCCACGAAACATGGCCATGCTAACTTTTTTTAACTATATGAGAAAGATCAATCTTTGACAATGGTCTCCATATTTAAGAGAATGTCATCCAAATATTTACTGACGGATCAAGATCACATGATGAGGTATATTTTTGAAACTGTGGATAACGCCTCGACTACCGAACTGTGATAGCATGATCCAGGCCGAAATAATGGCTATAAAAACTGCCGGAGACCTGTTTCAGTATCAAGAAATATCGAGCAGGGATATCCGTATATTTACTAATAGCAAAGCGGCCATGAGATTCCAGGAAAGGGTGTAAATTCTCTCGAAATTAGCCCAAGAATGCCGGATTCTTGCGAAATCCGGTAATACCATAAATTCAAATGTGATATTGGCATACCCCTCCTTAAGGGAATGGAACTAATTTCTCAACTTAAATGCCAAGGAACGATGGGAGAGAGAACCCACCAGCAAAAACATCATTATGGATATACAAATGACCAGATTTATGATCAATCTGCAAGATAATTGTTATTTTTATAATTATTGCATATTCTTTTCAGGCGACCAAGAAGCATAGTACATGCGGTGCGATAGACACTATGCACCACAACGGGTACTGTATTTGGACTCAAGTAATCTATGCTTCGGGCGGCTACAAAATTTAAGCTAACCTAACCTAGTTCCTTCTAAAAGAATCTATGCAGCATTTGTAGAAAACTCCTTTTTATCAACATCTTGGGTCGAATTATTCATTCCGTTCCGCGATTGCGGAAAGAAATATTTTGTGAGGAAGCCTAATTTAAAATTATTCATTCCGTTGCTGTGGTATTTTTTCTTTTTGCGGTATCATCTCTACACAGACAGTATTGCGGCATGCCGCAGGAATGAATAATTACATTTTACATATCGATCGATATTTCTCCGCTTAGTTTTCCTTTCCGTGCGAAATCCATAATACGACCCCTTATGTTTAGCCACTTTGAGAAGTATTTAATACAATATAAATTATTTTTTAATATTAACTAATCCCTCAAATTGCCAGGTTATCGCACGTCTATTAAAGTAAGTCCTAAAAAAACCTTAATTTCAAAGTATTGACTAGATAAAGTTTAGTTTCATGCTGTTAATCTAAAAATTCTAGAATACTTTATAATATGCATAGTTGGACTTGTGCTGCTTTTAATCCAAATAATTATTTAAATCTTTATTAATAAATATAACAAATAACCATTAAACGACATGCATTTCTAATATAATGCTATTAAAAAATCGATTATTAATTATTTGCCTTGAATGCTCTACTAAACTGGTAATTACAGGGTTAAACACCCACAATAGCACTGGCAACTCCTCCCCAAATAAATAATATGCAATATTCAATCTGGCAACTTATTAGTTTAACTGTCAAACGTGCTTTTGTTTGTTATTGTTTTGAAATTATCCAAAAACACAATAGTGCAATCCGGCAGGCGGCTTTGGAATATTCGTAATCAATTGAGAAAAAAAAAAACAATAATTGATTTGATTTATAAAAGCAAAAATACACATTTAACAAAATGTTAAGACAAATTCTAGTAAGTATAATATTTTATTTTAAAGAATTTACTATAATTGAAGAATTTTTACTGAAAAACTCATTGCATAACAATTTATAAATACTATATAAAAACATCTCCCGATTATAGACAAATGTTTACCAAAAATCCTTAATACCTGCTGTGGCACGTACCCAACGCTTTTCAGCTGCTGCTGGCGGTGATGATGGCAAACAAAAGGATATTATAAATAATGCTGATGTACCCATTATTGATTATGAGGATCCCGATTATTTACCTTTGCCGGAGTATCCTTTCAAGGCCAATGAACCTTTAGAGGTTAAGAAGCAAAGGTATTTGTTGTAAATGTTATAAACGATTTTCTTTGAGTTGGCTTAAAAGTAGCAAAATACGTTGTGTGTAAAAAAACATATATTGAAAAGTTTTCCTTATAATTTGTTTAATCAAAAATCGTTGAAATTTGTCCTTATGTAGATTTTGTCTTCCGGATTTTAATACTTTGGCCAATATATTATCGCATACAGTTGTTGACACCAAGATTTTATATCAAAACTGTCTGTATTTTCCTTATGTGGGTTTTTATCACTAAACTCGTGTTAAGAAAACTGAGCTTAAAATATCTTAAATAACTATGTACTTGTATATACATTTATTATCAATATTACTCCATTTACATTTGTTCTCAGACTTGTATACCAATCCCGCAAACGTGGCATGTTGGAAAATGATTTGCTCTTAAGTACCTTTATCGCTAAATTTCTTAAGGGTATGGATGCCAAATTAACTGATCAATATGACAAACTCATCAATGGCGTCACTAATGATTGGGAAATATTTTATTGGGCAACAGAAACTAAGCCCACACCACCCGAGTATGATAATGAAATCATGAAAATGCTAAAGGAACATGTGGCCAATGCTCAGCGCGAGAAACGTTTAAGGCAACCTAATTTATAAGTTGTTTGTTAGTCAAGTACTGTAATGAATGGTCTAAGATATTATATAAAGGTATTGTAATGTGTTTTTTGTTCAATAAATTATACTATTGAAATTAATTTTAACTCAAAGTGTGTTGAATTTTTAGGTATGATTTTTATAAATACATATGTTTTAAAACTATGTAACCATTTAATATTTATTAAGAACAATATTTGATTGCTTTTGTGATAGAAACTTAACTGAAAAAGTGCTTTTGCAAACAATTTAATTCACATATAAAACTTAACACCTCTCAAATACTTTGTAGAGCGTTGGTAAATTAGTTAATTCATAGAAATATTTCTTCATTTGATTGTTGGGCAATAAATATCTTTTCAAAGCCGGATACAAAACATGTTCCACCTGCCATTTATGCCGCTTGGGATCCGCCTGTAATTCAACTTCCGATACTAACGCATAATAATTGGCGGTTTCACGACAAAATGTTTCAAAACACAACTCTTCTGTATCCCATTCAACCTCAGTGGCTAAACGCAGCATGAATAAAGGCAAAAAAGTTTTACTTGGGCAATGTTGGCGCAATAAGGAAGGTATTGCCTCTAATTCTCCTTCTTCCGTTATATTTAAAGAAAAATATTCACGCATTATGGCCGATTTTTCCAAAAGAATCTCTGCCGCATTTTTCGACAACTCTTCTTTATCACCGTCTTCTTCTATCCAGCCACTTTCCGCAGAATTTAAAGCAATATAAATTATATCTTTGATGGCTAATTTATCGGGTGTTATTTTGATCTGAGGTAAATTTTGAAATTCATACACTATACGCTGATAAAATAATTCTTCACTATAAAGAAAAAATTACTTTAGAGATTAATATATTTTATTAATTTACATATGTAAAATTACCTTAATTTCAAAGTATTTGCCAGATAAAGTTTAGTTTCGTGCTGAAACAGGGCAAAGTTTTTATCCACCACACCCACAAACACCATTCCCTTAAGAATCTTTCTCAAATTAACCGCACAGCCATTTTCAATTTTCTTTTGCATTTTCAAAACACTAGTTAAACGTACTTCCTTCGATTTTCTGGCCGCTACATCACGAAAACTTTCTTCTGCCACGAAGCTACCACTAGAACCACTCAAACTTATGTTAGATGAGGCAGAATCGCTTTTTGAAACTCCCCCTATAAATAAGAACTTATCCAGTTTTTGTTCTTTATTATCAGTTCTAATCATGTCTTTGGCATATAATTTCTCGCCGATAGAATTTTTAAACGATTGATCTGCTTCAATCGGCTCAGTTACGCCTTGAAGTTTAAGTTGCTTGTAAAAAGTACGTGTAGAATTACTGCCCAGCAGTTGTGCTTCTACGTGTGCTTTGATTTTTTCTATAATTTCTTCTTCGTACAGGAAATGAACTTCGTGTTTTGTGGGATGAACATTGACATCAACATTTGAGGGTTCTAATTCTAGGCTCATGTAGATGAATGGATGCATGCCTTTGGGTAAATAAGTACTATAGACTGCATCAACGGCGGTTTTCAGCGCTAGAGGATGAAATTGGAAGATTAAAATTGTATCAAGCCAAAATAAACTTCAGAAATTAAGAAAAATTTTAACACTATCTACAAAGATATTACATACATATGCGATTTCGGTAAACAAACTTTAAAAACCTACCTGGAGAATCAACCAAACGATGATTGATAAACAGCAACATTATACCCTTTTTGGCATTAAAATTAACTTTCGTTATAAAACCCTTCATGCTAAACTTATGAATATCATCTTTCAGCTCTACAGCCATTAATTCCTTGGCAATATTAGCCCCAAATATGGTTTGTATATTTAGCTCTTGCGTACTATTCGCAGACGTTTTTATAGACGGCTGTTCACCATACTTCTTTAAAATGAAACCAACTTTAGAATTATGCACAGCATATTTGGACATAACATCGGAAATTTTCTGAAACTCCTCATTGGGTGATTTTAAAGCTTGTGTACGCTGAGGCATATTATAAAAAAGATCTTCTATGGTAATAATAGTACCTTGATTGCCGGCACAAGGTTTGGGTGGTGCCTTTAGCTTGCCATCTTCATACAAAGCTCTAGGAAATATATTTTCTTAATTATCTTACCAAAAAAGAATATATATTATTAAACTTACTTGTAGCCACATTTGTCTTTGGCCGTTTTGGTTTGTATGGTCAAGTGCGCTACATGACTTATGCTAGACAAAGCCTCGCCACGAAAACCAAACGTGGCTATACTCGTTAAATCTTCAAATTTACTGAGTTTAGAGGTGGTAAAACGTTCACATACTATGGCTAAATCTTCTTTACGTATACCAGTGCCATTATCTTGTATTTGCATAAGTTTTAAGCCACCCGACTTGACGGTCACTTGAATGAAGCTAGATTTGGCATCTAAACTATTTTCCAGCAGCTCTTTTAAAGCATTTGCTGGTCTTTGTATAATTTCACCGGCCGCTATACGGTTGACAACAACCTCGTCTAGTTTTTTGATAATTCCAGGCTCCATTTTCTGTAGAATTTATTTAAATAACTAGTATTTTGAAAAACTAGTATTTTGTTTAATGTAAATAATGGCGCCTAATAATGTAAATAAAAAGCACCGCTAAAATAAAAACAAACATTGCAAAAACAATTTTTTGGTATTGACATGTGGAAGTTGTACTTTAACGGTATTGCCATATTAGGTTCACTTGAGCTATATGTGCTACCAGACTATTAAAAAATGTTAGTGAATAGTGACATTGGATCCCATATTTTTGTTTAAATATTGCGTACATATTTTAAACGTAAAATAGATACCGTTATGGTATGAAATGTTAATAATCGATTTTCGGTTATTTGATCAACCATTTATTATAATCGATTAATCGAACATTAAATTTTATTTTTTAAATCTTATGAGATTTTTTCAGATGCGCTGATTAGGTAGTTGTGCTGCCACAAAAAGCTAACTCTTTCTTGCAAATGCAGCACTTTGCCTTTTTCCATTATACATTTTTTTAAAATATTGTCGTGGCTTGACGTGGCTTGGTGCCATTTTTTTCACTTTTAACTAATGCATGTGATGGAAATCGAAAACGAATCAGTTTTGCAAATACATTTTTAAAAGTTTTGTTTTAAGATTCTCTTTAGTAGCCCAATATCTTTATATTTTTTGTGACAAAAGTTTTTCAATACAGAAATATTACGAATAAATGACTTCTAAAACTCATTCGTCTTCGTTTTCGATTTCC
Organism: Bellardia bayeri; assembly: GCA_950370525.1. NCBI lineage: Eukaryota > Metazoa > Arthropoda > Insecta > Diptera > Calliphoridae > Bellardia > Bellardia bayeri. The sequence continues at coordinate 16,269,121 of OX493268.1, read as the reverse complement.
ATCACATGCCTGTAAATTTTACTTACCCGCGCTTTTAGTTTTACAGGTTGATTCTTCGATTAATCGACACCAAAATTCGATTTCAGTATAAAGTTGGTAGTGTAAAATCGACCACAACATAATCGATTTTTGAAGGCAATAATCGATTAACGACCATAATCGAACTCGATTTAACATTCACTAGTAATGGTTATGCATCGGCTACAGCATTTTCGCTTATTTCAACAACAGTATTTTAATATTTTTTTTAAATGTTATTCTTTCGGCAACTGTAATAGTAGGTATTCCGGTAACAGTAATTTGCTGAAATGTGTCTAAATTATATAATTTTATTAATATGCAGATCTTTTTAGAGACTTTATATAATATATAAATATTATATTATATATGTATATTTATATGTATAAATATTTTAAATACCAATGTTTGATAAAGAATATATGTATGTACTTTGAATTGAACCCAAATAGTTTTACAATCGCGTTCTTTAAACCGTTTAAACTAGATATGAATTAACTATTAAAAAATATAAAATATACGAAACCCGTTGGTATGTCATATAGAAAAACTCGTTTATTTGATTCTAGGTTGCGTTTTTGAATACACTACAAATGTTTTATAACAAAATGTTTCATTAAGTTAAATTTCGAATTTCTTACTATTACATATCGATATAACTAGGATTTAAAAAACGGGTGTATCATTTCAAAATCGTACTACTAAATCCTTGTCTTGCATTTACGAGCACATAACCCCCGGATTCTACTTTATGCTTCAAATATATGTATCTGGCATCACACAATCTTTCATTTCCTTTTTTAATATTCGTAAACAAAAGATTACGTTGTAAACGTAATAATAATGACGCAAGATATTTAATTAACCCACTAAAAGCTAAATATTGGTGTAGGTCTTCAGAGTAAAATACCATAAACCCAAAAATAAAATAACACTAATTTTTGTTTATAGTTCTTATTTATATACATTTTAATTAAATGGCTGCTATGTTTAAAGTTCTTAAGGTAATACATTATGTTTGTTTATGTGTTCTCTCTCTTCGTTACGTAGTTTTCAAAACAAGAAAAAAATCACTGAGGTTACTTTATGTACTCTTTGTTCATTTTGCTTTAGTTGCATCGTGACTTTTGAGAGTGATGGTTTGTTCTAGATGGCGACGCGTGGTTTAATGTTGAACGACGTTTAAGTGTTTGGTGTGTGAATATTATTGTATTATATTACACAAAAATTAAAGCAATTTAATGGAAATATTTATTTTAATACAAAAGAAATATTATAAGAGTGCTAGTGCGTTAATAATTACACTAAATAAAAACTTATAAATTTAGCCATAAAGAAATTTACATAAATGAATACCTTCTTGTGTTTTTCTATTTTACTTTTATGTGAATGTCTCCTTCCGTTCATCATAATGTTTGTTGTTGTTGTGTAGTGCGTAAAAGCAATAATATGTACATACCTACCTATATTAAATAAAAAGTAGAATAAAAATATTTGTTTTGAAAATAAAGGAAGTAATAAGAAAAATTAAAATATAAAAAAAAATTGTTAAACAAAAGCAAGCAGCGAATGAAAAATTACAAACATGTTTCATTTCATTTAATACTCATGTTGGTAACTGCTTAATTTTTTATTAATAAATATATAGGTACCTATTCTTAATACAGAAAATAAAGTAAAGAAAAAAAGTTGAAATTGAAAGAAAATTTTAAAAGAAATCATAAAAATTATCTGTCTCTGAGAGCCAAAGAAGGCAGCTGGCTGTTTGTGTGTGCCGTGTGTGTGTTCGTTATAGAGATGCTAATAAAGTCGTCGGGGTCGTGGGTGCAGTCGACGTCTGCGTCTACGTCGAAAATGCCGGTTTTGTCGTTAACGTCGTTGTCTTCGCGTAATGTTGCCATCACGTTTTCTATGTCAAGTGTTGTAAATTGCAAAATGTTGTTTATTTACATTGTGTTAATATTAACAAATTGTATGAGTTGGAGTGCCGGTGGTCATGGCAGCGGCGGTAGTGTTTTAGCCTCCAGCCTTAGTGAGCCAAAGGCAAAAAATGCTTTTCTGCAAGCCGGTGATATAGCGGAAACGCATAAATTTAGTGCTACTTTAAACAATGGTGCCGATTATAACCCTAACACTACGCCAACTGCAATGTCTGCTGTGCCTGCAAATGCAGCAACATCGGAATCTTCAGTTTCCTCTGTGAAACAGGATTTTGTTTTACATCCTTTGGGCGCTGGCAGTGCTAGTGGGGCTAGTGGTGGTGTAGGTGCTACAGCAACTGGTAGTGCTAGTTCTCGTTTCAATGTGGATTTACGTCGTTCTAGTGTTAGTTCAACTGGTGCCATACAATCACCCACCACTTTCATTGGCAGCAGTGGCGCTGGTGCTGCTCCGGTTGGTGGTAGTGGTGGTCATAATCATCATCAAATACGCCGCAAACCACAACAGTTGTCATCATTATCGTCAGCATCTTTATCCGCAACTAAATCAGCGTTTGATGAAAAAAGTAAGTTTAAGAAAAAATATCTGTAGTTAATTTTTTTGTTTTGTTTTGCTTTGTGCCAGTTAGTGTACGTAATGAATCTTTGCTTTGAGTCTTAAAAGAAGTTGATGTACGTTGAAAGGAAGGAAGTGTGTTAAAAGGGAAGTTCTTATTAGAATCTCTTTTATTCTTATTTAAAGTTGGTGGTGTGAAAAGTTTGCCATATATAAGGAAGTGTAATTAGTTTTGAAAAAATAATTGGCATTTAAAAATTATTTATAACTAGCTGTACCCTGCGCGCGTTGCTACGCTACCAACTAAAATAAATTTGAAAGAAAGATTACACAAATATTCATTTCATTTTGAGTAATTTTATTGATTTTTCTAATTTTGAAAAAAAGTAGGCGGTCGAAAGAAGTATTCTTAGTCATGCCGGAGTCTTAGTTATATTCCATCAAATTTTTAGTAAGATCGGTCCAGCGGTCTGGCCTTCTCGGCCTGGCGCGTGAAAGGGGGCGTGGAGTATGAATCTTAATTTTTAGCTCACCTAGAGTAACATGTGTATTCGATTTGAAGTAAATATATTAAAATTCGAGTAGAATCAATTACACAATTTAAAAAAGTAGAAGGGTCGAAAGAAATAAGAAGCTTTGGCACATAAAATTTTTATTTTTACCTCGCCTTCAGTAAGAATCGGTTTAAACGTGCGAGAAATGATTTGTGCATTTCAAAAGTAGTGATTTTCATTGAATCAAAATTTCAGACAAAGTGTTAAAGGCATTACTCCATGAAGATTGTTGTCCAACTCAGTAACAGCTTGTAAAATTATTGGCAGCTACTCAAATAGCAATTTCAAACGTTTTGCGAGCAGTAGGATTCATCTAAAAGCAAGGAACCCAATTTCCCTTTCCTTATTTTTATGTATTAAAGCGAAATAGATCCACTACGATAACCCGAAGCATAAGAGATCATATGTTGTCAAACTTAGCAAGAGCTTGCACAATTATTGGCAGCTACTCAAGCAGCAATTACAAAACAGAATTTTTCCAAAAACAGGTACATTGGGTACCCAAATGCTGCTTAAACAATATTAAATGAAATAATTTTTACACCGAAATTTTATTTACGATAAAAAAAAAAAACGGACTTTATACGATAACCCGAATCGTATGATCATATGTGAAGCCCAAGCAACAAGCGAATCGACACCAAAGCCAAATATCCGTGGCCCTAAGGCAATGCTCTTATTTTAAGCTGTTGAAATCCAGACCATCACAGGGAACATGTACCGATTAAAAATGACTTGTTTCAAAACATAATTGGCCGTAAAACCGTCCGGTATATGCGGCCTGACATGAAAGCGTAAAACTCCATAATGGCAATGCTCAACAAAATGTTGCAAACTACTGGTAAATACTGTTTCAAAAGAAGTTGGTTTGAAGTTTTGCCTTACCTCTCTATGGTACAAAACTTGATCCGTCCGATTACTATTTGTTTCGGTCGTTGCAGAGCGCTTTCTTTGGAATACGCTTCACTTTAGAAAAATGTATTTAAAATTGAATTGATTGGCTTCTTAAGGTACGGTCACACTTGGCCAATATTTGACGAAAAAGACGTAACCACTAAACAAAATATTTTTAAACTTGTTAATTTATTAAAAAAAAAACTTCATGTATTTAGGTTAAAACACAACAAATATTTAGTTTTATATTATTTGATGCTGTTTGATCTTGCAAAACTCTTGTAAGAGTAAACAACGTCAAACAAATTTGTGCTAAAATACATTTTTTTTTTGAGAAAATATTTTCCAAGTGTGACCTTTAGCCTCAGAAGATGAGCTGTTCTTTTGGCGCGGAATCCAAAACCCCGAAAAATCTACAGCAACAAGGGAAAATCTGTTCTTATCTGAAGGGTCGTTTTATTAATATGTCCCCTTTGAATATCGCTATTATCCTTTAAAATACATATAATTTTCTTTGTTCAGAATCATTAAAATGCATCACCAGTAGTAGTTAGTCGCTTGACTAATTAAATTGCAAAATATTTCACGCCTACGTCACGTAAAGTCGGCATTCGCAACTAATAGTGTTAGCGTAAGCCGCTTAAATCATATAAAATACAACGGCTTTGTTTTAAGTTGTATTCCGCTTTTTGTGAAAATAATGAAAAAAAAGCATATGGAATAAATAAACGAAATTATAAATATATATACTTGTATGTATAGAATTATATTTGCTGTAACCAAAGATGACGTCTAAAATGCAATTTGGTTTTTTTCTTTATTTTTTTTTGTTTTATGCATTTATAAGGAGCGGACTTGTTAGGGATATTCAAAGTATGTGAGTAAACTTATATATGCATGTACATCAAAAGTGTTTGTATCTACGAATAAACATTAGAAAAGTAAATTATTTAAAGATGCCTTTAATGAAATTCTTGAGAAAGGCCTATCGATATGTCATGTGGTATTATCAAAAAAAAAAAAAACAAATATAAACTGGAATGTTTCCGACAACAATGTTTCCCTGTGTGACCACGAAGGGAAATACAAAAGAGAATTCCAGATGTTTCCCTTCCAAATGTTTCCCTGTGTAAACGGGGACAATGTAATTATTATTATTATTTCTTTATTAGTAGTATTTTAAATACTTTTATAATGCTCTTTACATTTTACATTACATTTTAATAATAATATGTAGAAACATTTCCAATAGTGCTAAATTAGTCATTGAGGCGCCATTTTACTTTTGACTCTCCAATAGTGCTAAAAAAAAGTACAATTGTACCAACTTTTGCATCCCTGACTAATATAACGTAAATAATTCCTTGCAAAATGTACTGGAAAATTTATAATAGCACTCAATTTTCCATCCCCGATATAAATAATAATAAGCTAAAAAAAACATTCAATATTTTGTTGTTGTCGTTGTTTTTTCTCTGCTGCTCTCAGAATTTTGCGCAGAGTACAACGTCAGGTTATTGTACTTAATTTAAAATTCTTTTAAGAATTTTTCTTGGAATGTTTTTTATTGTTTTTATTTGTTTGTTGTCGTTATTTATACGCATTTTTATATAAAGATTTTTTTTATGTACATGATGCATATGTATCACTGATGGGATTTGTGGTACAATTGTACCAAATTTGGTACATCAAAACTTTATTGGTACGCTGGTACAGTTCATCCCTTTTTGGTACAATTATTTTTAAGGCGAATTCACTTTTCAGGTGTCGTTGAGAGCACAGCTGTTATACTTTTTTTTCTTACTTAGAGAGAGAAATGTCAAAAGTTGCTTGTGTTTTTGACATATTCAGTGTTGCCAGAAAATGAATTTGAAAATATGCTAAAACTTAAAAAACTAAGTGCTAAAATGTTCTACAGAAGAAAAAATAAGTGCTAAATTTTTTCAATGCAACAATACAATTTTTATTTAAAATTTTACAAATATAAATTATATTTTTTTCTAATTTTGTTCATAACAATTGTTGATTTGATTTAATAGATTACATTTCATATATTAATTCAAAAATTTCCGAAAGAAATTTAGTTGAAATATTAATAAAAGTTATTTTTTATTTCGCCAAAAGTGTTTTTTGGAGTAAAAAAGTAAAAATTTGTTCGAGAAAATAATGTTTTTTATCAAACACATTATGCTAAAAAACGTTTAGCATAATTTTTAAAAATTTCAATGCATTTTCGAGAAACAAAATGCTAAATCTAGCACTGAAAGTGCTAAAATGGCAACACTGGGCATATCGACCAACGAAAGCAACAAACAAAATTTGAAAAATTGTTTTACGTTTTTAAGTTTTCTTTCTGTTATTTTGTTTTTATTGAATAAAAAGTGTTATGAATTCTTACTATATGCTTTTTTATTTAATAGCGAAATTTAGGTACAATTTATGGCAATTTGGTACAATTTTGTCATTGCGACGGTACAATTTAAGAATTGTAAGATCCCAACAGTGATATGTATGTATATGTATTTACATTTGTTTTTCTTTTCTCTTGTTTTTGCAAAAGAGTGCAAAGAATTGTATACAGCGCAAAGATGAAGAAAAGGAAAAAAAAAACAAAAACCAACAAATAAACATTTCATAATTTATTTGACAAGCTTTTAAGTTGCAATATTTTATAAAAAAGAAAAAAAGGATATGTAAAAATAATATGTACATACTTACATATGTATGTGTACTTAAAAGTAAAAGTTCAAAAAGTTGAAAGAAAAAAAGCAACTCGCTATTTTATTACTTTTATTATTTAATAGACAGGTAGGTACTTAAATAAGTAGTATGTACGTATGTAGTGTTTGATTTAAAATTTCTTGTGGTGCAACAAATTTGAAAATTTAAAGCAAAAATTTTTAAAAAAAGTAATAAGGCTGGCTTAGCCCTAATACTTGGTCAAGGATGAAGTGGTGAGTAAAGGGGGTGCTCTTTAGAACACAAGGTGTTTCCCAACATTCTGGCAACATATGGATTCCGCGAAAAAAGAACTGCTCATCTTTTGAGGCTAAGAATTAATCAAGCCAATTTTGAAACACTGTTCTGTAGTAAAGCGTATTCCCTATAGAGCGTTCTGCATCAATCAAAAATAAATAGTAGTCGAACGGGGCCAAAATTTCCTAACTACTTCTTTTTAAATAGTTTGTGAAATGTATTGCAACATGTGGCCTAGCTTGTCATAATTATATATTACGCAAAATGGAATGGAACCCCTTTAGTTTCACCAAATATAGTGCATTATCTTAGCGCCTTGTATATTTGGCTTTGGTCTTGATTTGGCTGAATGGTCAGGCTTAACTTACAATAAAAGCCCATTTTTATACCATACCATACTGCTTTTTACTACGATTTGGATAATTCATTTCAATATAGGTTTGGAAATCAGCATCGGCATCTATTCCTCTAGTGTTTCCAATACTGATGTTGCATTTTTTTGCACGGCCATCGTCGGTTTGACCAGGATTTTTCTTTATTGAACGTAGTATTTTCCTTGTATGTTCCTGGTCTCTGGCTTCAATTTTTTTTAAGCTAGGTGCTAAAACTTTGCTTGCATCGTTTTATTTACATTAGTTTTTGAAAGTTATATGTTTGTTTTTGCAATCAGTGATATCCTCAATGTAGGATTTTCAAGATATTTGCAAACGATTATAATTTCTCTACACAATATGATGAAAACTGAAAGTTCTTATATTACGAGTATGTACAGACATATTGTGGTTATTATTAGTATAAATTGAACTGATTTAATTTCAAAGATTTCACAACATTGGCCGGTTCTTAAATATTTCTTTGGTCAGCATGAAAACATTTTAAAATGCTATAGACGTTACCGAAAATAATTCGTTTTTGCGCCCTGTTTCTGAAGATCGCATTATCAGCCGCAGAGCTGATGTCGTTTGGACACCTCGGAGTTGCGATTTGACACCGTTGGACTATTATTTGTGGGGTGCCGTCAAAGATAAGTGTTACGCCGACAAGCCAGACACAATTGACGCTTCAAAGGACAATATTCGTGAAGCCATTGGTGAAATACAGCTGCACACAATCGATAATGTGCTTAAAAGTTGGACCGATCGTGTAGGCTACTACATTACCAGCCGAGGCAGCCATTTGAATGAAATTATTTTCCATTATTAACCGGAAGGATTGAACTTTCAACTAAAAAAAAGAAATTTGAGAAAATATTCAGTAATTTTTTTCTTAGCATTTTCAAAAAAAAAAGTTATTTGTCGGACCCTTTATTTGTCCCTGTCTTCTACATAAATTGGACTATTTGCACCTTACTCACAATTTTCACGAAGCAATTCTTTAAGCTAAGATAATTACCTTTTAGACATCGGGGTGAGAGGAAGCTAAGACGACTACACACTTGATTCGACTATACGAGTGATTTAAGCAATACAAATTGTGCTGTGTGAACACTGAAGAATAAGTAAGAATTACTTCGTGTAAATTGGGACTTAATTTGCACCTATGTTTTTTGTTGAAATACTCTCTTATGGCCGAATTCTCGGTCATTAGTTAACCATTGGTAAAAATACTAACTATTGTTTAACTATTGCTTGTAATTCTGATGGCAAACTAAGCATTGCGAATTAAGAATCATTAGTTAAGCCTTTGCCATTAGCTAACTAAAGACTGTGAATTTAGCCATTATTAAGCGCTGCCAACCTTAGGTAATATTGCAGCAAAAAACTATTTTTTAAACAATTTAAAGTAATAAACCGCCATACAGACATACATATTACATATAGTGTAAATCTGTTTAACTGTTGAAAAAAACTGTAAAATAAATTTATTTATTTTGTTAAATCATATACGAAGAATTTTAATATTTAAATAAAAACTTATATATGTACATATATGTATGTATCTATATTAATATTCACTTCTTTTTTAATAAACTTATGATTTCCACAAATATTTATGCCTTTAAAAGTCATTCAAAATGATGTATACGTTCACAACACTTATTACATATTTTAAATTAAAAATATTTTTCAGCTGAAACATTCAGGCATATTTGTAAACCTGAAATTGTTTCAGTTTAAGTATGAGTATGTTTTACAAACATAAATATTTTAATTTATTACCAATATGCCTGAAATACAATGCATATACATACATATGTATGTATATAAAATTTTCATTATCCCTACCTGAGTGCCAATCAAACAGAATTTAAAAATAAAACAAAAAAATGTGGTCTCAACACTCATCAATAATATTTGAATATGAAAATAAGCGTAATAAATATTTTCATTAGCCAACAAAAATGGAAACCAAAACGGGAAAAACAAAACAATTGTTTAAATTGATGGTTCTGCTGGCTGGCGCTATTGGACACATGTTTACAGAATAGAAAAAAATCTATTAGAAAATTTAGGGCAAAACATTTTAGAGCAAAAGGTGGCCAACTAAAGCTGGTTTTTAGACAATATGTATTTTGCAGTGTACTTGTCAAATTTTCCACTGCACAATGAATACACGTTGTGTAAAAGCCAAAAAAAAAATGCTTCTGCAAATGTCAGTCTGTATTTACACTGTAAAATTTTTAATTAGAGCATGTTCTATTTTCATCTGACAAAGCACCTGTAACCAGCTGTTTTGCAAGTCAATTGTTTATGGCGCCAAGAACATAGTGTTTGTGATTCAGCAAATTTATATTTAAAAAAAATTTGCATTAAACGAAAAAAAAAAACAAATTTATATTAAAATATTTATTGAAAAAACGTATTTATACATACATTAATTTTTATTTAATTTAAATACTCTTGCTTAATTTTTTTATTTTATAGAATCTATTACTGCAATAATGCTGCAAGTTAAAATTATTTAATTTCTTAATTAATTTTTTCAAACTATGGGCCTGTTCGGAAATGCATCACTGCACTGCATTTGATGCGCATATGTGATTAGTTTGCGGTGCTGATGCGCAGACGAACAATAAATTAATTGTTTACAATTACGAACGCGGGAATATTAAAAATGGAGAAATTAATAATAAATTTATTTCTTGACTTAGATGAAACCAAAAATGTTTCAAAACTGTGCAATCAGCAATATAAATGGCGCTTGAAATATAAAAAACGGCAGGTATTATTAAAACTTTATGTTCCAAAAGCAGACAAATTCCGAAAGTAATTTAATATCTTAATATTATAAAGCAAACGGACTCTCACCAATAGTTTGGAGAATTTTGCATCAGTTTATATTCTAAAAAAAGTATACAAAATCAATTAAAATAAATTTATTAAAAAAATTTTTACAATGCATCAGTAATTTTTGTGATCTGCTTCAGGGATGCATTTTAGAACACAATGCATTTGCAGTGATGCAACCTTTTACTTTTCCGAACGTACTGCGCATCAAATGCAGTGCAGTGATGCATTTTCGAACATGCCCTATATTTGCAAGAACACAAAACTCCCGTGAAAATATTCACAACGAAAATAGCTGCTGTCTTCTATTGTAGATTATATCACATGAAACTAAAAACCGACGTGTGAAATCAAAAATTATAAACTGCCTATAAATTGCCAATTTTGACAGACATGCACAATTACATACTTATGTATCGTACAACTGACAAGTACACTGCAAAATACATACCGTCTAAAGCTACCTTAAAGCATGGTACTCTGTTCATTATTTCGTGCGAAATACTATCAAAAGCCCATATAAAAAAATTGATGCGAAATAAATGCGAACTAATGCTGCTGAAGTTGTACTCTGTTCTTATTGTGAAAAGTTACGAAATGTTTCTGGCAGCATGTTTTTTCAACAAAAAAATGTATATGGCAACATTTTTTTCCAACTGTGAAATAATGTAAGCGGCACTTATTTCGCACGAAATTGAAAAAAAAAAGCCAAAAACATATGGTTTTTGTTTACATAAAAGAAACAATGTTGCATACCTAAGGGCAATAAAAACGACAATTTTGTCAAAATTTTCAAACGAAATAATTGATGTTGCTCAACAAATTTCGCAAATTTGAACAGAGTACCATGCTTAAGGCATTGTTCCACTAAAAGCACACATAAACAAAAATAAAGGTATTTTAGTTTCTTCTTGTAGTTCAAAAGCTTCTTTTGTTAACTATGTAAATATTAAAATATTTATGCGACCGGAGTTTATTTAAACAAAGCTTTATATTTAAAGATGCCTATTTCTAAAGGTATTTCATTCCTATGTAGACTAACTACCACATGACAGCTGTCAGTTTAAAAACTTGCAAAATTCCATTGCAGCATAACAAACCTCAAATTGTGCTCAGTTTTTAAATAAACTTATGGTGTTTTCTTTTCTGAAATAAAATGTTACACCTTTATTATATACATTTTTATAATGTTTACCCCACATTTTAAAGATGTCGCATTTTAATGGTCAAAATATGAACATAAAATCGCAACATTGTAACACTTTTCTTTCATGTACAGTTGTTTTTGTTTTCTTTTGTTAAAAAAGAAGAAGCAGATAGCTCAAAAATAGAAATACATACATACATATATATTTATTAAAATTAATTTTATTCATTAAAATGGTAATGCAAGTGTATATTTTGTATATATTTTTTGTTTCTTAATACAAGTACACATTCATAAACAAAACAAATGTCAGCTGTTTTATAGTGCGATTCTGTCCCTCTAAAAATACAGAGTGTGAAAGGTGCAACATTTTTTAAATTTATAGTGTGACATTTATAGAAAAGAACACACTACACTTTAGCAGTGTTGACATTTTTTCAGAAAAGAACACAAAAAAATTAAAAAAGGTGCTAAATGGGAAAAACGTCTAACATTTTTGCCAGAAAAGAAAACGCCATTATTTAAATTTCTCATTTTTGTACTTTTTAATTAAAATGAAATTCCATTAACTATCATGACATTTCTGCCATGACTACCAAATACACATTTGTTCGTTATTAAAACATTTATTATACCAAAGTGTTTAATATAATTCAATTTCATTATTGAACTAACCAACGAACCATAAGGTGATATTATTAAAAGTATCAATAGCAATATTATACGATATTTTGTATATAAATCTGTATAGAATAAAATAAATATGTATGTACAACAAGATTAACCGTAACAACATACAATGAAGGCAATTTTCTCATTTAAATAAATTAATTTTGCAGCTTAATTTTGCATACATAATAATGCTTCTTGGCAAGAAAAGAATATCAAAAGTTTGAGAGAGAGAGAGACAGAGAGAGAAAAAAAAGAAGAGCAACTAATTGTATGTAAAGACAGGGTACAAAATAATAATTTGTTTAAGCTAGATTTTGTTATTTGGATTTTACTACAGGGATTAGTATTCAAGGTTTTAGTTGTCATTAAGTTTCTAATGACATTGTAAGCTTCTTGGTAAGGAGGGATGCTTATTGTCAGGATTTATATTTTTTTTATACGTGCTGAAGGGAGCTGTACAATATTAGAAGGATGTTACAATCTTCATATACATATACAAATTGTTATACAAAAAGCCATAGATGGAATGGCAGCGCTTAATACATCCTAATTAAGACTATTGACACAATGGTCACCTATGTAGTTATGATATATTTGTCACAATCCTTGCACTAAAATTGTCATTCCTCGTTCACACTTCCCTGACATCCTACCTCTTTGCTTCTCCAAATCACTTTGTTCAAAGCTTAAATTACCAGGGTCGATATAACATAAGCTTGTAAAAAATAGTCTCCAACCACATCCATCCAAAATCTGGGCACTTTTCATTTGGAATTATTCCATTGTACAGTCCTAAATGCATGGTTCATCATACAACAAATCTAAAGGTACAGTCACACTTGGCAAATATTTGCCGAAAAATACGTAACCACTAAATAAAATATTTTTAACTCGTTTATTTAGGACAAGACAAACAAAAAAAAAAAAATACGTTCGGTGGACATAAAAATATCTAATCTCGTCGCAAGTGTAAATATTACGATTCCTAAAGCAGCTTAGAGCCTAAACTTCAGAGATATCATGAGAAAGTGCAGTGTTGATAAATGGAGACACCTTCGTAGACAAACTGGAAACGATACACTGGAAGAAAAAAAAAACATGTTCTGCGAATCTTTAAAAACTGACCATGTATTATGTAAGGAAGGGAGGATAGTATGTAACGAGAAATAGTGAAATTATTTCAGCAGAACCTACCACTAACTTGGGGAGATCTGGGCATACATCTAGAGCTGTAATCTAAACTTGTCAACAATTGAAGGGTTTTTAATGTTGCCGTTCTGCAAGTTCATACTGAAAAGAAGTCGTAACGCTAAATAATGAATGTTTGGTGCTAATTTATTAATTTCTTAGAGAGGAAATGGTTGCAATGTATGTTTTTATACTCTCACTACAGAAGAACTTGAACTTTATTGGAGAACTAATATAATTATATTAAATTTGATTTTTTCTCAGACTGTTCTTTTGATAACAAATTTTTTTTATTATGACGATAGTGAAAGTTCGAAAAAGTTCACTCTTAGCTCTAGCATAGAAGAAGATTTATACAAAAAAAAAAAATGTTCCTGTCAAATTAATTCCATTAAAAATTATTGCTAAAAGTACCTCGAGATGCCATAAGAGATCGTAACTGGCATTTCAAAGTAACTGCTAATATGTTGTCACCATGTCATTAGAGGCACGTATATAGATTTCTTGTTTTTCAAAGGTCTTAGGAGATTTAAGGATAAGCAATCGTCAAAGTTAGTTAACAAGTTTCAAATGATCGATTTCAAACACGCAACTAAACATCAACTTTAATGAGTGAATTACTACATAACAGCATTTCGATTTCTAACCAGATCCAGAAACCTGGGTGTTAATGAAAATCCGATTAGTTGATTGTCTACTAAATTCCGAAATTGTCTTTGTGATCCAAGTTCTCGGTCCTATTCGAAAGTTTGATCAAATTGATACAGATTTTGAATCAATTTGTTGCTTTTTTCATATATCTACCTCTCAGTAATTAAGTTTCCTCGGTTATACTGGTGCATGAGTACAATCTAAAATCTATTATTCATGGGTGGAGTATAATCTAAACGTATCACCAGCAAATACTTCTTGGCATAATGACATGAAGCTAAGTAACTCAATGCAGCGTTCCATGACCAAAATTCGTTCTCCATTTTGAATTTATTAATTGAACTCAATTTTTGAATTGTGTCAGATCACTTCAGTTTGAACTGAACTACAAACTGAAATACAAAATATTTTTTGGCAGAAATATCAAGACATTGGCAGTATTTTGTGGCTGGAAGAGTTATTTAACTTTACAGTGCCAAATGTTTTTTTGAAAAAGAGAATAATTTTTATGATTGTAGAAACAACCTTTATTTTCTAATAATCTCAATTAGTCTTAGCTGCCTAATAATACACCAACAATGTGTATCATTGGATAGCAAATGTTTTGTCTTCTTTTTTTTTTGCGCAATAAACTCAACTTCATTGATTTCTTTTATTAATACACGTTCCAGATTTTATATGTATGCATGTAAATTAAACAATCAATCAATTTTTAACAACAGTAATTAATCAATATGTTATCGACATTTTAAACAATGCCAACAACTTAACAATTGTAGCAACTTCAGCAAAAACTATAAAATAAAAATGGCTCATTGGTTTAAACAATCACGCTACAAATTAAATCAAACGTATTATAATAAATAGTTCAATGCATTTGTGTTCATTCATTCAAATGGAAAAATCATTGAGAAAAAACACTCTTTTTTTAAAAACGATACACATATGCATAATTGGAATGTGGAAGAAGAAAGAAAAAAACAAAAACAAAAACACATGATATACATATGTATAGTATAATTAAATTATTGTGAGGAATTAAGTTTCATAAAGAGTGATTTTTAAGAGCTTTCGGATTGATTTATGAAAAAAGGAACACATACAATTTAGAGAAATGTATAAAGTCAGCTTTATTTGAGTCGTTAAAACGATCATTTGCGGTTATGTCGCAAATGGTTTAGACGCTGGCTTCAATTTAGGCATACTCTCTTCAAGATATTGGCGGGTATCTTAAGTATGAATTCTTTGATATCAGCTTCTAGTATGTCAAACGTTTCGGGCTTGTCTCTATAGGTATGAGCCTAAACATAGCCCCACAAAAATTAATCTAAAGGCGTTATATCAATCTAGTCGGCCTTTAGACGTCTTTCACGTCTTGGCACCGTCTTGTTGAAACCACTTGTCAGCTATTGCATTTTGGATTAGCAAACAAATTAGAAAGTAATTAATTAATTCAGCATGGTAGCGCACGGTATTCACAATCAGCCCAATCATGAATAAAAATTCCGAGGGAGTTTTTTCGCTTTTTATTTTTTTTAACATTGAATTTGAATAGGAAAAATGGAAAAAACTCCCGCGGAATTTTTATTCATGATTGGGCTGAATAACGTTTCTGCCTTCATCATCTTTGAAAAAGTACAGTCCAATAATGCCAACCGGCCCATAATCCACATGTTACAGTGTATGCTTCTGGCTGCTCTTCGCACTAAACACGATAATTTTGTTTGTTTACGTATCCATTCAACCACAAATAGGCTTCGCCGAGGAACACAATTTACCGCTTAAACCTTTCTGGACAACTTTCTTCACCGAGCATAAATTTCGATGATAAAATTTAATAATCTGCAAGCTTTGATCATGTGTAAGACGATTTGTGGTTAAATTATAGACCAAACTGAACATGTTTAACAGTAACATGTTACACGAAAACAACTGAGCGATCAAAAAAGACTTAAAAAAAAAGTTGCTAAAAAAATCACCTTTTATACAATAAACTTATAAAAAAGAAAAAAAATGTAATGTGTGAATAAAATTTTAGTTATTTTACATTTCACGCCGGATTCCCAACTCAAAACTCAGCTTAGCAAGGTTGAAAATCTCCTGCTGAATTTGCTAATATTTTCAGATCATAATATTATGCCGTTTTTCAACTGAATTTGTCAGAACCGATACAATACCAAATTACGAAGTCGAAAGGCTGTAGAATAATCAGTTTTTTCTTACTCCCGGTTTACATTATGAAATTTTTGTCGCTGCGATTCTTGTCATATCTTCTTTAAAATTGTATTTGCGTCTACATTGTGAGATCTTTGTTGCAGAGATTTTTTGTGGATGTATACATGTTTTTATATATTTTGTAGCTAGCATAGACATACATGTATGAAAATAAAAAACAATGAATGAGGGAACAAAGCGTGTCTCACGAGTACATGCATATTTGTACCCCTTTTAATACGACTCACCGCTCTCGCCTACAAAGCAAGAATCGCAGCGACAAAAATTTCATAATGTAAACCGCGACTTAGTTCTTCCTTAAAATATTTTAACACATTAAGTTGAAACTTTAATTAAAGGAAAAAATAAGGTGAAAAGGTAAAATAAGAGAAAGAAATATTTATTAAATTGTTTCATACGTTTCTCCATATTGTTTTTTAACCAACTTTCCCAGCTCATTAACAATGGAAAAACTGTTTAAAAATTACTCTAAATTTAATTTTAGAGATTTGACTCTCATATTTTTTGTTATATTACCAGCAGACAATTTACTAATAATTTTGAAACACCCTATATTTTGGCAACTGCAACCAATTACTTTATTGATTACCTATAAATATTAGGACACAAGTAGCCAATAAATTACAAACAAAACAAAAAAACTAACTAAATACTGACAAAATATTTATACACGAGTTTTTATTGTCAAACATTATGTGAAAATGACAATATAATTTTAACAATTTATTTATGTGACTTTCTAATTGTTGGGTTGTTTTTTTTCCAGCATTTCGTTAATTTTTGTGTAAAATAGCGATTTATATTTGAGATTTATTAAATTGTTTCAAATATTGAGTCATTAAAAATAGCTGAAGTTAAACATTGTTGAATTTTTATTACTTAAAGTTACCAACTTTCGAAACATCTCATTTATACAACCCTGAATAGTAAATGTGAATTTAGCAATAGAACTTTTGCTATTTATTCTTTAATATTTTAAACAAATATTCAAAGAATTGTTATTTAAATTATTATTCATTTATTTTTGCTTTTATGCTTACATCATATTACTGCTTTCAAATTGCCACTAATTTCAAAGTACTTTTAAAAGTTATTAACTCTAAAGTTAAGTCCAATTGATTGGCTACTAAAATGACACTTTCTCTCTGATAAAAAAGTCAATGAATTTAATTTAAGGCCTGAGAAAAATGATATATACTGCAAAAAATGTATCAAATTACTGGTCATAACTTGTTTGGAGTTGAAAATAAATCATAGTTAACCCATCAAAGGCCAACATTAAGTTACAAATCATATTAATTTATCAAATTACACTTGCACAAGTTATCAAGAGTGTCCCAAAACTAAACAGATTTGAATAGACAAGAAAAGCAAATATTTTTATTTTGTGAAGCAAAAAAAAAAAAAACAGCTCCAAAGTTTTACTGGCTCAAACGCACTCTTTTGCTAAAATTTTACATAACTAAATAAATCCAACTTAGTTAAATCACACAATCTAGGAGGGGCCTATACTGAGAACCGAAATGAAAAAGTACACAAGCAAGCTTTTTGGAATTTGGCAACCGAACACCAGTTTAACATTTAAACCACTTGGATGCGTAACCGATCTCTGCTAACTGAAGACAGAATAGAATAAAATCATGTAAAAAAGAATAATAAAAACAATATTGAGACAGTTTTTTGTCAAAAACTCCTTTATATCAAGGTCAATTAGCCCATTCTTTTAAGTTTATAACCTAAAAATGGGGTATTTCTTTCTTCAAATTTTTATATTTTATTTTAAAAGATTTGTACAATATAAATTTATTCAAAGTTACATATGACCATTTCTCTTTTTGGCAACATATAGATTTTGCGCCAAAGCTTATTTTGGATACCCTGTTTAGAAAGGAAGCGTCTCGATCGGAACAAATAGCAGTTGGATAGCGCAAAATCGGAGGAAAAACTTTTCAACCACTTCTTTTGAAATAGTCATGTCATGTCTAGCAAACGAATCAGTTGCATTGAGTACAATTTCCCTGTTATGGTCTGGTGAGATGATCCTACCAAAGAGAATTGCTTTCGTGTCGATTCGGCTGGCTGTCGATTTAAAAAATTATTTTCTTTTGTAACGTTTGAGCAACATTTCGGACATGCAAAATCTTCTTTCAAGATATTTCGGCTTCAATTCAATTCACAATAGTAATATGCGGAGAATTATTTAGATATGCCTGAAACTGTTTATAATTTACCAAAACTCAGATATGCCTCTACATCTGGCATTACCAATGCCTAAAGGATATTTTAGTTATTATTATCTCTTTTTTAAGCTTCATCTGGGAAGTTAATGCAGGATAATTTTTTTTTATACTTTTTTAGTATTTATTGAATCTGCCTTATTTTCCTTATGGCCTGAAAGTCCCCATAATTAAAATTCTAAAAAATATAATTTTTGATGAATTATTAAAAATTAAAAAGAAAAGGATTAGGATTAGAAAAGGACATCCAGTGTGATGTCCGCTGGACCAAAGACATTTTTCAAGTGTCAAAAGAGGCGTTCAAGTGCCTTGGTTTTTTAAAACGGTGTAGGAAATACTTCACTCCATCGGATCTCCATACTATTTACAGCACCTATATTTGATCAAAAATGGAATACAAGTCTCATGTATCGGCCGGTGTTTCGAAGTCTATTTTGGGGGTTACTCGACCGCGTACAGGAGAGGGCGAAGATGCTTATTGGTGACAGTAGGGTATACAACTCTATTGATTCATTGGAGCATTGTCGCAATGTGGGTTGTGTTTCACTGTTCTATCGATACTATAATGGAATGTGTTCTGCTGAAATTACGGGAATTGTTCCCGAAACACGTAGTTTTTTTTACGTAATACACGTTCTTACGTCAGGGCCAATCCATTCATGGTCGACTGGACAGTGGATCGCACAACACACTACAGGGAAAATTCTTGCTTTAGCCGTACTGTCCGTATGTGGAATAAACTACCAGCAGAAATATTCCCTGCCACTTTCAATATAGGAAAATTTAAAGCAAATTTTCACAAACATTACTCCCACTATCTTCCCTCCCATAACCTATTTTAATAGTTCCAACACAATGCATTGCATGAGTAGGGGTCGTCCCCTGACCAAAACAATATCTTTACATAGAAAATGTGTCATGTTGGTGCAATTGTTGTCGAGAGTTCTTTTCTGATGAAACAAATTCGACCTGATTGACATTATTTGAACGAGTGAGACTCTTGACGTTCCGGAACGTAGTTCCGCAGTAGTTTGTAATTGAATGTAATGAATCAAAAATCGGTTATAGCAAATAGAGGAGGAAGTGAGCTGGAAGTGTATAATACCGAAATGCGTTAACATTTTTCAATTTAGGGCTGCTGCAAATTATAACAGTCTTTTGTTACATTGAGCTGTTTTATTTAAAGAATTTAAGGAATCAATCAACACTTCAATATTGTGTTTAAAACAAAAATTTCTTCCTAATAAATTTCCCTAACCAAAGATCATTGAGCCATCCCACGGTCCTTAACAGATCAATTAATGTCTGTGAAGACTTGTAACTGCAAACAGGTTTCTTTGAGTTTATGTTTTTTTTTGTTGGTTTTCTTTGTTTGACAAGATCAACAAGGATTTTGTTGTTGTTGCTGTTATTGCAAAAAACCCTTAAAAGGTGGGCAAGAATTCTACAATTTTGGCAACAGAATTTTGCAATAAAAACAACAACTTGAAAGCAGCAGTGGCAACAGAAACAAACAAGTTTTCCTTATTTTAAGCCAAGTCATTATTGGTTTAAACCAGACATATTGTTGTAAGGAAAACAATAAATGAATTTAAACAAAAGATTAAGCAAAAAAAACTCTCAAGAACAAACACAATACAGAAGAAGAAACTTCTTTAGAGTTGCCTGCTTTTATACTTGACTACACGATAATGATGATGCTGCAATTGTTTTTTTTTTGCCTCTGCAGAACAGCATCATGTTCCTTCATAAAATGGTGAAGGAATAACAATGTTTTCTCAAATCGTCATGCTTGAAAAGTAAGAACAATTATTTAACTTTTTTTCCCAGTAGTTTTTATTGTTGTTTTTGTTCTTGTTATTTCGAAATTTTTTCCGATTTGATGTTTTTTTTTTTTATTTTTTTTTTTGCTAAGTCTTGTTTGTTGTAACTTTTTATTTTGATTTCTTGATGTTGTTGCTGCTATGTTTATGTTGTTATTTGCTTTTTTAGCTCATACACACTTTCAAGTTCAAGAGCAAACGATAACCTCGTTGGCGATTACAAACAAACAAACAAACAAACAAATAAAATAAAAGAAAATGGAAAAAAATAAAAAAAAAACACAACAAAACTACATCAAATAGCAGCAACAACACAACATAAAGTGTGTAAAATATTAAGACACCAATAATGACAACAGCAACATCAACATAAAAAGAGAACCAAATACCACAAAACTTTAAGAAACAAATAATAAACAAAAATAAAAGTAAAAAATTAATTAAAAAAAAAAAATTGCAACGCCAAACAAATATTAGAGAATCTTATACTGTGTTCAGACATGCACTTTTATTGAGTTAATATTCGGTTAATTGACAATATTACTTTATCTGCCGTATTTATAAAAAATAAAGTAGGCTTGAAGTGTGCTTTAAGACAAAATTTTCATACAAAATTTTCTTAAAGTACACTTGAAGTCTACTTTAATTTTTTATAAATACGGCAGTAAGTGTTCAGGCATACGCAATTTTCAGCTTACTCAATAATCATTTGACAGCTGGAAAACAATATTGTTTTTATTTTGGTTGTGAAACTTTGTGTCGAAACGTACAAAAATAAAAATTAAAACACAATTTTTAATAAAAAGTAAAAGCAAGAAATAAATGTGTTCTTTTAATAGCCCAAAACAAACATGCATACAAAAAATACTCTTAACTGGTTGTTGTGTTTCTATGTAAACAAACTTACCTTCACATTGACTTTTTAATGTTTCTTTTGTTGACATTTGCCATTTTATACAATTTTGCTCACTAAACACAGTTGGGAACAGTGTTGCATTCGAAATCTTACTCAATATTATAACGATTTCGTAATTATTGAGCAATAATTAATCGAGATTTTATATGGAATATTGAATATGGAATAATGGCGTTTATTGCGATTATCGCAATAATGATTTCTTTTGTTGACATTGCCATTTTATACAATTTTGCTCACTAAACACAGTTGTGAACAGTGTTGCATTCGAAATCTTACTCAATATTATAACGATTTCGTAATTATTGAGCAATAATTAATCGAGATTTTATATGGAATATTGAATATGGAATAATAGCGTTTATTGCGATTATCGCAATAAAGGTGCATGTCTGAACACAGTATTAGAATAAGAATTTATTGTGAATATGATTTATTTTGTGAATAATTTTTTATAGTTTCTTTTTGTATTACCAAAGATAAACGCCAACGTCTGTCTGAGTGTCGTCTACCAAATCAGTGTGAGTGTTCAACCGGCCGGCTGGCCGGTCGTCAGTGTTGACAATTTTGTAATTTAGTTTCTTAAATAATTTGAATTAATTATTATGTGGTTATTTAAGAAATAAATGCCTATAATAAATAGTGTTTTTTTACGAGCTTTCGGATTTGATAAAAAAAAAACACATACAAATTATTTAAGTCGATAATAGAATTCAATGTTTCAAGATGATTTTATTTAATGTTGACGGCGGCTGCACCTCAAATGGTTCATACGCTGGGTCAAATTTTGGCATACTCTCTTCAAGATATCGGCCGATATATCACGAATAAATTATTTAATATTAGCTTCCAGTGCGTCAACTGTTGCGAGCTTGTCCCTATAGATATGAGCCTTAAAATAGCCCCACACAAAATAGTCTAAAGGTGTTAAATCGCACGATTTAGGCGGCAAAAAAAAATTAATCATTAATCAATGAGCTCGTCATTCACAATAACGTCTTGCTGGCTTCCTGGTATATGCAAAAGTAAGACCCAATTATGCCACCGGCCCATTATCCACTTTAAATTGTACATTTTTCGGGATGCATTGGCAGTTCTTGCCAATCATTTTCATAAAAGTAACACTTTTCAACACAAAAACGCGCTAATTCTTAACCCGTAAATACCCGAAATTGAAAATACGTTGAAATTGCAGAAATAAATTTTTGTTCTGGCATGTATTTCATCTGCATATTACGAATTTCAATTCCAATTCAGAAAAAAAAACTCCTGGAAAGCTCCAGAACAAAAATAAGGAAGACAGTCTGTAGACGGTCTTAGTAGGTAAACGGGAAAAACCCGTCTATAGACGGTCTTAGGCATTAAAGGGTTAAAGTTTTAAAAATGTTGTCAAATATTTGTTTAATATTATAATGCGATTGCACTCTAGATAGTTGGTAAATTTATGCTCAGACTTTTTCTGTGTACGGAGCTTTGTGTGCATACGTTGCAGTGATGGAATTTGGTCCTTTAAAACCAGAAACTGAACACCATTGGATTTATTTTTGTGTGGAAATTTGAAGTCGAGGGTCTATACCAATAAACCCACAACCATCCCATCCGTTTAATTAAAGAGAAAATTTAACGCTACATCGAATATATGCAAAGTGGTCATAAATACATTTTGATAAAAGAGTTCATTTGCCCAAATTAAGCATCAGCTCCAACTTCAGACAATTTGCCTTAGTGCAGTTTCACACGTTTCAGTTTAAGCTGACTAGTTTTTGTTCAATTATCTTCTGAACCTGCCATTTCGTTCAAACTTATATCTTTAATTTTCGTGCTCGTTACTATCAAGTTTCTAATTCTTGACGCAAATCCACCGTCAAGTATGTTAGGAGTACATAATTATTAATATTCTTTTTTCCCTTCTCACCCAAAAATACTTGCCTTGAAGAGTTAGAATTGAAACGCGTGAAAGCAGACTTACCCTCTGGCCCACGATGTCGAACGATAACGTTCGCTTAGATAAGACTTAAGACACAAACTTGATTGTGGAATAAACAAACTTGATTGAGTAAAAAATAGATACGATAAAAAATTTGTGTCTTAAGTCTTATCTAAGCGAACGTTATCGTTCGACATCGTGGGCCAGGCGGTTAAATGCTAACATCGTTAGCATTTTCTAATGTCTTCTTCAATTGATATTATATCAGCAATGCATAGGCCTGAACGATTCTGTCCATGTTGGATAAAATTCATGACTCATTAGAAATTCCCTTTTTAAGATATTTGGCACCTGTTGCTTTTGGAATTACCCGATGCTGCTTTCTATTGTTTACACTTTTTGGAAGATTCAATCTTACGACAGCATCATGACGTTTCTTGTGGTACTCCCTTACGCTACGTTGAGGTCCTTCATCGGTTTCAATAAGTACTCGTGCAAGACACTCTCCCCGTTGAATTAAATATTGTTTTTATTTAACATACAGTATCAAAGTATTATTTGGTTCAATTTGTCAAACTACTGCTTTCAATTGCCTACTTTGCAGTATTTACAACCAATTCAATTGCATCTATTTGTTGAGCATTGTTTTCTAAAGTCAGAAGCAGGATTCATCCAAAAGCAGGGAAATTGGGTAACATATGAATTGAAGCCGAGACACATTAAAAAACTATTTTTATGTCCGAAATGTTGCCTAAACACAATAAAAGTGTAGAATCACTACTTGCCATAAAAAATGGATCCACTGCGATAACCCAATGTGTAAGAGATCGTATGTGAAGCCTGGCCGACCAGCTGAATCAACACCAAAGCCTAGTATCCAGCACGCTAAGGTAATACTCTGTATTTGGTGGGATCAAAAGAATCCTAACTATTATAAGCTGCTAAAATCTGACCAGACAAGCACAGGTCACATGTAACGAATGAAACTGATTCGTTTGACGCGAGTATTGGCCAAAAACGCCCAAAATATATGTCCAGACATGAAATCATAGTATTTTATCATAACAACGCTTGGCCATATGTTGAATGTTCCTCTGGTATAATATTGTTACGGAGTTGTACTTTAATTTAAATTTAAAGGTTTGTAACGCCTGGTATATGTTTCAAATATTTATTGAATTAATTTGAAAATTTTTTAATATCATAAATTCTATAAAAAAAACTTTTTATCAACGATTATTAGTAAAAGTAATAAGTAATAACAATAATAGTAATTTTTTAATAAATGAGCTAATAAAGATAAAATAAGCATTTCACCACTCAAAATTTAACTCACAATATGATATACGGAACTAAAGTACTAAGTGGTAAAAAAGTTAATTTCAGTACATATGTATGTATTTGGTACTTTTTTTAATATATTTTTGTTTTCTAGTTAAAGTACTTCTATTTGATTTTTTCCAATAAAATTTGTTAGGGTTCCACTGGTACTTTAACCCTGGTTGTTCGTCCGTCTACAGTTCAGTAGACCAAACCATCAGGTTATACAAGAATTTTTACTTACATGTTTAAAATGTTAATTTGGTTTTCAAACAAGGATTTTTGAAGAATTTGATTTCATTTATCATACATTCGTATTTAAAATACATTTTTTCATCGTATAGATTTTATGAGTTATGAATTATTAAAAACCTGCAATTAAAAATTAGTAAAAATAAAGATTTCATCACATTTTCGAAAAAATTAAAAAAATACACAAAAAAAATTTTGCAGTGTTGAATGAAATGGTACTCAAACAGGTGTATTTTATTGTAGAAAGATTTTTTCTCACGCTAAAACAAAAAGTTGTGTTGAATTTGCTTTGGTGCCACCAAAAATTAAAAAGCTCACCAAAATTTAAAAAAAGCGCACCAAGCACCAACTAAAGAATTTATCACACCACAAATTTAAAAAAGCACCAAAAATGGTGCGAAACGCACCAAGTTGACAACGCTGGTAGTACATTTTTCGTTTTAAATAAATTTCCTGCATCATTTAGCAACAGCCTGTGCAAGCACTAATCAACTGTTTGATTATTACAAATTGTTTATTAATTGTTTCGTTCTTAATTAATAATCGGATACTACTGTCACATATTTTATAATTCAATAATTAATCGCCTATAATAAATTTAGCGATTTCTACAACATTTCCTCGTTAAAAAACGTTGACAACTCTGAACAAGTTGTCGGCTGGTTGTTTTTTTTTTCGTTTTGCTGTTTTACTATCCACATTTGGCATCGGTAGCGCAGTGACTGCTGCAGCAGCAGCAGCAGCAGAATAATAGACAACAAACCTACAAACAACATGCATAGCTGTTGTTGTATCCATGTTATGTTGCTAAATTTTTTTTTTGTTTTCAATGCTATTGAAGTACACATGAGCAAAACAAAAATAAAACTAAGCATGTTGCTGAAGTTGTTTTAAATATGTTCAAAACATACTACATATATTGAAAAAAAAAAAATAAAACAAAACAAAATCAACAACAAACTTTGTTGTACACAGTAGAGTGTTGCCATTTGGGGTGATTTGCTTAACAATTAGAAGGGAATGTTTATTTTTATAATTTTCAGTTTAGAAATCTGGGAATGTTTTGGTTATAAGTAATATGTTTAAAGGTTCGTTAATGATATGTAATACACATTTGTTAAATTCGAATTTGTATTTATTTTAAATTAAAAATATGTTTAAGTCGTATACTGTGGCTCACAGCTTATTTAACACAGCTCCATAAAAGAAAACAATAAAGATAACAGACTTAAAAAACATATTGGTGTCATTTAAAGAAAAAATGTTATGCTTGGTTTTCACTATGTCATTTTTGTTGTCAAATTGTCCAAATTGTTGGCAATTTTATGAAAACGGGTTGCCATATCATGATGTTCATGATTGATAAACATAGATAACGCCATATAACAACCCGTTTTCATACAATTGCCAACAATTTGGACAATTTGACAGCTAAAATGACATAGTG
This sequence comes from Bellardia bayeri, assembly GCA_950370525.1. Lineage (NCBI taxonomy): Eukaryota > Metazoa > Arthropoda > Insecta > Diptera > Calliphoridae > Bellardia > Bellardia bayeri. Next base: position 16,243,141 of record OX493268.1, on the reverse strand, counting down.
AAAACATAGTGAAAACGCGGCGTTATAGTCTAAAGGTACCGTCACACTTGCAAATATTTGCCGAAAAAGACGTAACCACTAAATAAAATATATTTGAACTCATTTATTTATTTAAAAAAAAACTTTGTTAATTTAGCACAAGATGCAACAAATATAGTTCTATTTTATTTGATGCTATTTGATCTTGCAAAACTCTTGTAAGAGTAAATATTGGCCATGCACACCATAACAAACAAAAACAATTTATTACAAAAATGCACATTGGAATATTTGAAAACTAAAAAAATTCTCTCTTTTTTACGTCTCACAGCTTATTTTATGCAGGCATCTATGGGTTACAAAATCTTGAAATTTAAACTGGCAATTAAACTAACGATTTAATATTTGGTGTGATATATTATCTATAACAGATTAAGGGCGATTTGTCAAAGATGCGACTAGTTTTTGGGCAATACTCGGCGAAATATTCGGCCACTTCGTCAGTAGCGCTTTCTTAGATTGTTTTTGTTAGAAGTTTTGTGTTATGATGATGCTGGGTAAGGTTTGCGGTCTCATCAAATGTGAGCAGTTATATGTTAGCACAATAACCGATCTGTGCTGTAGATCGTTATTATGGTAGAATCGAAAATCTGATCTTATACCCAGGTTATCTGAGCTTTCCAACAAGTTGTCCTTCAGAATATGAAGCTACTTAAACTTGTCCACGATTGTTTTAACAAATGTTTAATTGCCAGTAGCAGCTGACGTCCAGGCTCAAACTCCATGCCATCACCATGCAACACAGTTGCCTTTAGGATTTCTTTGTTGAATTATGCGTTTGGTTTCCGTTGAACATACTTAACACTCTTAACCGAATATGTAAAATTTATATTCATGGAAAAAGATGACCGAATTCCAATTTGCAGATCCCTTGCAAAAATGTTTTTTTTTTTGAGAAATTTAGCCAGTATAGTCTTTTTTTAGGTTTATAAAGGAATTCTAGCGATAAACCCCATAAACCCGAAGATACTTTTATTTTAAAAAATACATAATTAAATAAACTAGAAACTAAAACCCCTTTGTTTTTTCTTGCCAACCCAATTTTAAAAAATATTTCATTTGTTTTACCCCACTCAACCCCAACATTTGCACCTTGGCCATTAAAATAATGTTGGCGAAAGACACGACGTCCAGTCTAAAGCAACTTTGTTTGGCAAGGTCAGTTTTAACTTCGGAGGCCACTTGTGAAGCTGATAGCCTTGGAGTTGGCTTTATTTATCTTAAAATGGGTCGCGTTATCATGCTCTTTGAACATTTTATTTGGTGCCTTTCTGTCTTTGCAGAAAAAATCTGCTCAATGATTTTTTTAGACTATGGAAGCTTTAATGATAAAAATTTCTGCTATTTTTCGCTGTGAGTGGCCATTTTTAAACCAGTTCTCGTTGTTCTATCGTTGTACGTGTTTTTTTTGAACTATTTTAAATTGACACTTGTCGTTTCCAAATCGGACTCACTACTCAATTGAAAATATTTATAGAAGTAGAAAAAAAGAAAAACGAAAAACTATGATATGATAAAAACGATAATTTTTTTTTTTTAGTTTTAATATTTTAAATAATTTTTTTTGTTTGTTAGACTATAATATTTTTTCTTTTAAATGACACCAATTTCTTTTTCATAAAAATGCACTGCATAAAACAAACTGAGAGCCACTGTAATTTGAATTTGACTAAGATGTGGCCAGTTCAAAATAGTTGTAAATTGAGTTTAAATCTATTCATGGGATTTGTTTTTGCTATTATGAATATCAGTTGGCAGCTCTGTCATTACACTGTGTACATAACCTGCAGGCTCCAGGCTGCAGTTGTCAATTATTTACAAATGTTTGGCTGTGTGACGGCAAATTCGACAGCAGATTAAATAAAAAATAAACTACCTACTAAACTCTGCACAACTTTTGACATGTTTGTGTATTTATTTGCTAAATAAATTATTTATACATTTTTTTGTGGTTTGTTTTTAGAATTTCCAAAACAATTTACTATTTTATTTGGTAATTTTTTCCAACTAAATTCTACTAGAAATAAATTTTGTAAAATAAATCTAAATTCCTATTTTTTGCTCAGCCACCACTCTTCACACATTTTTGTATTGTTGGCTGTAATTTCGTTATTTTGAAAAAAAAAAAAATAAAGTTCATTTAGAAATGCAAAACTTACTTTCCAAAAACAAAAATTACATGTTTGTTTATTTATAAATTTTTGTGGTTTTTAGTTTAATTTCTAATGGTAATTTTGAAATAATTTAAAAATACTGAATGTTATCAACGTGCAAGCGATGGTCTGTGTGGTGCAGAGGTAGTGATTTTTATGCGGAAGACATAGATCCTCCAGGCCAGCCGAAAACGGTTGAAGACCATGAATTGAAGGCATTACTACAAGAAGATTGTTGTCAAACTCAGCAAGAGCTTGCAAAATTATTGACAGTTATTCAAGCAGCAATTTTAAAATGTTTGAGAGCAGTAGAATCCATCCAAAAATAGAGAAAGAAATTGAGAGAAAGAAAGACTTAGAGATCGTTTGTGAAGAACCGTCCGAATCGACACCAAAGCGAAATATCTATGGCGCTAAGGCAATGCTCTGTATTTGGTGGCAACAAAAAGGGTCCTATATAATATGAGCTGCTGAAATCTTGCCAGAGCCTCACAAGTAACCTTTGTCGAATGTAACTGATTAGTTTGAAACGACGACCAGAATATACGGTCAGATATGAAAGCATAATATTCCATTATGACAACGCTAGGCTACATGTTGCAATACCTGCTAAAAACTATTTAGAATTTAGTGGTTTTACAGTTTTTATTCAGCTCCTTATAATACAGACCCGTCCGACTATTTGTTTCGTTTGATGCAGAACACTCTCTGGGATACACTTCACTTCATTAATACTTCGTTGATTTAAACAAATTTAGAATTCTCTGCTTATAATATCAATTTCGACTGCCGTTGAAAGTGGTTTCATACTATTTTCTATAAAGTTGTAAAAGACACCCTTCAGAAATATGACATGAGCTCTTTGATTTGATAATTTCAAGCAATATAATCTAATGGATTATAATTTATAAACCATGCCCAGTGATAGACTAACCTTGTTTCAAGGTTTTAAAACCCTGATTTCTGTCAGTGATTGTTTGAAGCATGTAGTCTCCACATTATTTAATGTTCTAAATCAACTTAAACTTAAACACTAGTTTTTCCAAACCGTTTAACCGTTGCAATTATCACCTATGTCGTCGCCCTCCCAATAAAATTTCTTAAATCTTCTGATACAAATAATTTTCTCAACAATTATGAGCAACAACTTCCGGTTAATGCAATATTTTACAATATTTGATCCAGAGATACCCCAATCTTCGTGAGAACGGTAAATGCTGGTTAAATGCAGTGGCTCATTTGTTCAATGTCCTCTCTAGAAAAAGACTATTGCTCGATATTGGTGAACAATTTATAATTGTGGCTCTTTTCGCTACATTAACTGCCTGAGCTGGTGCTTTCCACTGCAATCATAGGCGATCATAATATAAATAACACTTTAGAGCCGGATGCTAACTTTACGTTAATTTTGAAGTGGTGGAAGAAACTTTTTGCAGATATATTATATTTGGTTTGAATATGCAATGACACTGTTTCAATGGGTTATGTTTGCTTTGAGGTCTTACGTCGACTACTGCTTATTGGGAAAATTCCAAGAGAAAGGTCTAACGGGGTCTAATCTTACGATCTTGTTGGCCAATTCACGCCATCTCACTGGCGTTTTCTCAGTGAAATCCTTATGGAACCTGATAGCTTTCACTGCCTTATTCTTCAATTCAGACCAAAATAATATGTTAAGCTTGGCGTTGACGCAGATGATCTCAGCAACATCGGCTTTGTAGAAGTACGGATATATGATGTTAGCGGCTTAAAAGCCACTAAAAACAGTTACTATTCTTGGAGGCATTGCCATCTGCGTAACTTTTGCTGATTTGACATCCTCCCATTTCTGAAAATTTAACTTTTTAACATTTTCATTCATGCAAATTTATTCATTCCAAATACATCAGGAGGGGTCGAATCTGTTTACCTTTACGATACATAAACCCATAAATCGTTTAGCCAGAAAGTAATATGTTCTTTTGAATTCATGTCCACTACCAAATCGTCACTTGTCGTTAAATGGGAGTTCTAAATTGGGATACTCGGATGATCAGTCAGCGAGCAAACTGGTTTCTTTTTGTTTATTAATTTTGAGCTCCTGTTTCTGTCGGAAACTTTTCGGCAAATTTCAGTGTTATTGAGCACAGAGATAATTTAACCTTTTACGATTATTCTGTACTGTAGACTTTGAAGAGTGCCCTTGTTGGCTGTAAAATGTCCTCAATGTTTCCACCAACTAACGCACATTTTGATTACAAAATTCTCTGGAATCTCCTGCACTCGGCCTGATTGTTTACAGAACGGTTTGTCACCAACTTGATTAGCAAACGTTGGAGAGTGAAGAGAGTCTATCATTCGCTATTGAAAGGACCCTGCGTCTGTTGTAAAATGGTCTCCTTGCGAAAACTCACTATATACCTAGAAAAATAAAATTTGATCAATTTATACTTAATCAAACATGACAAGTAAGTTGATTTGGCAACAGATATTACAGATGTCGCCAAAACAATCTGCTCCTCAGAGACTGTTAACATCAAACCTCCTTTATGGCAAAATTCTTAGTTATCAATCTTGCCATATAACCATCTTTAATTGTCAGCTTTTTAATAGCCAACTTATTTTGTTTATTTCTTTCTTTCTAAAACAAATATTTATAACTATTTTCCACAATTAATTTTACTAAGATTCCATTGGTATCTTATTTTGTTTTGCCACTATGTATTTTCAAAATTTAATTACACTTAGTTAAATATTTTCACATTCAAGCCATGCCATCCATATTCAAAGGTTTCAATCTCTGCGTTGTGGTACGAGTATTGTTGACTTGTGTGTTTTATTATTGTGTCCACATTGTGGTCTTTTTGTAATTCCAACACCGAGTACCTGCTCCCAATACAGCAAACGACACACAGCGCATTATGGTCACCAAACATAAAACAAAACAGAAAAAAAGTATTCAATTATTTGTATTTGTCTGATGTTTTTGTTGCTGTTGTTTTTATTGTTGGACATATTTATTTATAATTCTTAAATAAATAATGACAATAACAATGTCATTAGTCAGTCTTTAGTCATTGGAGTTTTTGTTTTGTTTTGTATTGTTATTGTTTTTGATTTCATTGTTGTTGGTTCGTTGTTGTCTTTTGTACTCGTATTGCTGCTTGTTGGTTTTTCGTTTTCATTTATTATCTTGTACAGAGATATAAATAGATATTTGCATTTCTGTATATTTTTTTGTTGCAATTATTGTTTTTGTGGCCACAACTTTTTATGGTTCCGTATATGGGGAGATACGTTTGATTGTTTTGTTTACACAATGCGCCTGCGCCACTTGTATAAACAGTAAAATCTTGCCATATTGGAGACAGTTGTAAATAGTTTTCCTTCTGTATTTCTCACACATTTTGTAATGTGTTAGAAATTTATATTCATTTATAGTATATTAAAATTTATTGGTAGCATTATTTTTTGTTTATTTAATTGAGAAGCCCTTTTGAATGAGCATTTACTATGGATTTGTTTAAGTATATTTGTTACTGTTTTGTAATGTACACTTGAAAAAAAGCATTTTCATTGAATTTTAGAGCTTCTAAGGACTTCCTGCCAACTATCCTAGATCTTGTTGAGGTTTATCTTGGTTAGGTTATTTCTTTCGTTTGGTTTAAATGACATTCTCTTAAAGGTCTGCTTTAATTCTAGACTAACCGCACATCACTGATCTTTTAAGTCAGACCTTAAAATCACATACAATGCTGATGCAAAGAGCTCAATCGACGTAATCTTCTAAAGTGGATGGGAATATGTGATGAAAAATCGTTTAGCTCACTATATTAACAAAGCGCGTGCTTTTAAAATGTTCTTATCCAACCAATTTTATTTAGCAACACCCTCGTTTTAAAATTCTAACTACTATTCTTAGACTTAAAAGCATTTAAAGTTTATCTGTTAAAGTGTAGCCGAACTCAACCGGTGGCTAAAGTTAACCCTTTGCCTCAATTATTTCTGAGTTTTTCAAAATTGACCGAAATTGATGGCTAAGCTAGGGCTTTTACTATGATTCTAGATGATTTAGATCAGTGATGTTTAGCCCATACCACAATTGTGCAAAAATTTTACACACATTTGTTATGCTCTTTTAAAAACATGTGTTTATATCTGGCTAAAACTCTTTCTTTTTTTTTCTTAATTTAAGCCTTTGACAATATGTTTGCTGGGAAAAATCTCTCACCAATACATCTTCATTTTTATTTTTGTACACCACTAGATTCTAAACTGTGTTTGATGGTAAATCGTTTGAAAATATTCGTTATTTCGAATAAAACAATAATATAAATATAAATGTTCGCACGGTAGCCATTTAACAGGTATAATTTCCAATGACTTTGCCGTATAAATCCTGCTGAAGTTAATATTGTTCTAATTTATGTATTGAATACTCTTTTATCGCATGCTATATTTTTTCAAAAACATATTTAACTAGGCATATTTATCTTCACACACATCAATCCAGGCAGCCTTCGCGAGAAATAATCAAATCCTCAAAGCTTTTATTGTTTTCATTGTGGAGTCCACTGTGTGGCACATAACGCCGTTCTACTGGAACTACATAGTTGACTACATAGGTCAAAAAAAAAATTATTAACAATGATCTGTAGTGCTAGGCATTGATGGCGATGGTCTCAATATTGTCGTTTTCTACGGACTATATGCCAATGATGCCGCCAGCTCAACGTCCTTTTGTAGATGTCATTCATTCAAGAGAGCATCTCTTCGCTGAAGTTTAATGTTCTTCACAAAATTGCAATCCTCTTCCAAATGCTTCGAATTTTATGTAACATACAACTTCTAGGTCGGCACACAGCGGAAGAACACTCTGAAAAAAGTGAATGTGGTCAGGCATTCACTGTCAAAATGCTTTCTCGTTCTTCGTCAATTAAAATTTAAATTTTTGACAAATCCCGGTTGATTTCTTCAAATCAGTCAAAATCATGAAACAAATTCAAACCACTTTGTATCAGTTCGCGATCCTGTAGAGCTAGACAGTTCAATAAAATATGTAATGTGCAGTCTGGATGTGCAAGAGGTTCTGTCCTGGTTCTTTTCTTATGTCTAGAGTGGTTTAGGTTAGTGTTATGCATTCATATTAGCCAAATCTAACGTGCTCCTAAAGAGCTAACCAGTCCTATGAACGATATTGTGTCGGTTCCAATACATACAGTGTCCAGTTAAGTTTAGAACTTCAAAGAATACTTGGTTATTTTTTTATGTTCTGACCAGTTTACAATCAAATGTGGCCGAAACTTAATCAAAATAACTATTTGAAAGACAAAAAGTTTACAACAGTTGTTTGTTGCTAAGACATCTGATCATCTACTCAAGTTTATATAACCAAGCATATGAATGCTCTAGTCCGCTTGCACACTCTTCAATTCTGACTCGTCAGGGCAAGTATTTTTGGATGAGTAGGGAAAAGAGAAGAAAAGGGGTACAAACTTGACAGTTCTAGTCAGTTTTCATATTTCTATTTGTTTTTTTCTTTCATGCATGTTGATTTGCACGAAAAAGTAGGAACATTTAATTGACGTGTGTGAATGAAATGGCAAGTTCAAAAATAAGTGTGAAACAAAACTTACAGCCTGTAACAGGAAGTTGTAAACTATATTGAAATTATCGGAATAAACTACAGGAACTGCTGAGTTTCTAAACATAACTAAATTCCCTAATATGGTGTTCAGACACGCATTTTTAATTGAGTCAATTATTGGTTAATTAAAAAGTGTTCACATATGCTCAATATTGCTAATTGAATTAGCGTTTGACAGCAGCTGACAAAAAAGATTCATTTACAGTGCACTCGGGAAAACGTCAACGCTGGTTTACGTCAACATCCCAAAACCTCAACCCTTTTTTTTTACATTACCTACTCTAAAATTTTATGAAATAAAGAGAGAGAAGTCTCACTTCCAAGTGTTGGAAAGAAAAAAAACAGCAGAAAAAAATAACAGATTTTATTTAAAACGTCAACAATTTGTTAAACGTCAACACCCGCGGTTTTAATTAGTTGACGTTTTCCCGAGTGCACTGTATTTCGTTCTAATATTATAATTTTCAGCCTAAAAATATTCTTTATTAATTTAAAAGCGAAACAACTGCCATTTTAGTTATTACTAGTCACAGAGTTGTATTTTTAATTTTAACAATTATTAGAACAATTAACTCTTAATGAAGCAATTATCTTATTGAAATTTTGTATGGATAATTGAATTCAATTAGGCGTTAATTAAAAAATGTCAATTAAAATGCATGTGTGAACACCATATAAAGTTAGTGTTTGTATTTGCTAGATATATTTATATTCTCCCCCAATATTTTTCTGAGTGCATTTTATGTTTGTTTATATTTGTCTACTACATGGTTTATTTTGTTAAAGCTGTTTTACACTTTTTATTTATTTATTACAAAGTCATATTTAATTGCTTATAAGGTGTCATTCAACTATTTGTTATGGTTATTTTATTCTCCACTTGAAAGTTATTGCTGTTTGTTTCTCGTTTTTATTTTCTTATTTATGGTTTAATAATCATGTAAATAATGATGTGATAAGCATGCTAAAGTAAGGGAATGAGAATATGCAAATATAGCAAATTGATTTTATAGGTAGGAAAAGGTGGGAAAGGAATAAAATAATGGCTTAATTATTATAATAAAGACTTAATGGTGGATGTTTCAAAGGAGTAGAGAATACAAATCGTTTGATTAAGTAGTAAAATATTGAAATATTAGATAAATTTGATTCATTTAACATGATCCAACTATTTATTAACATACTGAGATCCTTAAACGCAAATGAAGCCGCATGGGTCACAATTAGAAATTGCATAGTGATTAGTTGGACACTCATTACAAATCTGAAGAGAATATCATGAAGATGAAGTCTCCCTGCTCATTTTAAAAGGTCTGCAGACGTCAAAAGTTCTTTGCTATTAGAAAACAAGAAATTTTAAATTTGATCCAAATCATCCGGAAAAGAGATTCTTTTAGTCATAGTGATGACAACTTGAATTGACCATACTTGGCCCAAAGAGTCTCGGATCGTTGTAAAGAGTAAATCCAATTTTCGTGAGACTATTTGATCCGTAGCTTTTTTCGGTTGCAGATGATTGGACATCACACACCTGTTGACATCAATTTGATGCCATTTTATTTTCCGAAACAGCTGTCGCTAAATTGGCTATCTTTGGCACAAAGAAACTCATGTCATACCGGATTATAGATTAAAATGTCGTGGAAACAGTAGAGAGTTCGTTAAAGCCCTAGTGATGACAACTTAAAACCGCTATCGCTGAATTAACAACGATTGGCCCAAACAGATTCGGATCGTTCCGAATTTGAGTTTTTGTGTTCCGTTGCGTTCATCTTATTGTAGTTGAAACTTAAAACAGCTATCGCTGAATTAACAACCATTGGCCCAAAGAGACTTGGATCGTTCCGAAGCTTGGATCCAATTACCCTGAGAATTTGAGTGTTTGTGTTCCGCTGCTTTCTTCTTGTTATAGTTGGTTGTACTTCACACACCTGGCGACATTAATTAAAGGTTATTTAATTTGCAAAAACAGCTGAGTCGCTGAGTTGGATATCTTTGGCTCAAAGAGACTGGGATCATTCTAAAGCGGATTTAATAGAATTGGAAATTGTTTATTCCTGCACTTTGTTTCTGTTATAGAATCGTATCACGATGAATTCCTAAACTTGATTAGAAATATTCTTTATTAATCAATGACTGTTGTTTTAAAAAAACTTTAATTTCTATATTAACACACGTTGGACTTTGGTAAATGGGATTTATAAATAATCCTTACAGAAAGGGCAGCAAATTAAACTTTTACAATAGACACGCTAACAAATGCTCACACAATTGGAAATCTGGAAACCATTGTACTGAGTTTTTTTTTTAACAAGCCAAACACCTTCATCATTTATATAGTTTTATACGAGTCCTGCCTGCACATTTAGGTTTCGTGAATCCTTGGAGATTTTCATAAAAGGGTTTTTGTTTTTAATTTTTTTTGTTGGCTTTTGCTGATGCCTAATTAGTTTTGCTTAAAAGAAGGGTGGTTTATTGTCCTTGCAGTAGAATGCTGTGTGGTATTGGAAGTAGTTTGTGGCAGGACATTGGCAGAGAATTTCAGATCTTTAAACCGTTTAGTTTTCTGGCTTACATTGTTGTTATTAATAATAATAATGGAACCCCTATTTATTTGTTACGAGCTCATAAAAGTATTTCTTTTCAACCAAAAAACTGAAAGAAAGACAAAACAATTGACAAAAAAACAAATTTTGTGAAAAAACGTTCAAGAAAATGTAAAAATAATAATGTAAAGTAATAATACAAGATTTGTAAATAATAATAAAGAATACACACACATTGTAAACGTACGTAAATTTCGTTCTAACTTACAACACGTAAGAAATCTGATAATTCTCGGATTCTATTTCTCAAAAAACCGTGAGTTAAATAGATGATGTTTACAGATTGATCGTGGACAATGAAGATTGCTGATGACGTCCTTGGTAGGGTAGAAAATGCATTCCAATTTTCCAATTGTTACAGTACTTTACAATAGTATTCTTGAAAATTCGAACTATTAGCCTGAATAAAATAATTTTTCTTTTAAAAAGTAAAAAGGTTTTTTTTTTTAATTTTTATTTATCTTGTTGTAGTTTTGTTGTTGCTGCTGAGTTTTAATTACTCAATGTTGCTCTTCTTAATAATTTTTTTTTACAATTTCCTTTTGTTACACCCACACAATTCATTTTATTAGTCTAAAAACAAAAGTTTTTGGCCTAATTTTACGTACTTTTTTTTGTCAGCGTGTGTGTCTGTGTTCTTCTATTCTTGTAGAGCTAAGCATTGTTAACGCCTTTTCATTTCGTATTTTGTATTTGGAGTAAAGTTGAGGTAAAGGTATTAATTCTTTTGTCAAATAAACATTTGACAATATTCCTTACGGAGCAGAGTGTTGTCGAAAATTAAAACTTTCATTTTAAGGAAACACACTCAACGAATTAATACCTTTAAACCTTTCCCTTGTTGCCTTTAGATGATATTTTACATTTTGTTGCTGTTGCTGATTTTATCTATGTCTGTTGCAAATTGTTGCGGTTTGGTTACAATGTATGTTGTGGTAATATTTGTTGGCAACATCCTGTTTTGACCTCAAATTACAAAAAAAAAAAAAGAAAAATAACGAAAAATACATACAAAACGAAAAAAACCTATTATACTCCCAACATTAAATGGAGGGGAAGCGCACACACAAAATGTATGGCTCTGCTATTACACTGTTGTGTGAAATTAACACCTTACAGTTTAAGAATTTGCCACAGCCACACAAGATGAGGTTCCATAAGCCAACTGTAGAGAGAAAGATAGAGAGAGAGAGAGATACAGCAGTAGCAGCAGATTAAAAACGTTAAGCAACACAAAAAGCTAATCATTTGTATGAACTTATGTAGGACATTTGCCAGGGATTATGAAAATAAATGAAAAGGATTTTTTAATTAAAAGTTCAATGCAATAAAACCAACAAAAACATATGTTGCCAGTAATAAATGTTCACAATCATACCAAACATGACTGCTGTTGTTGTCGGTATTTAACTCTACTACTATACACATACTCGTACATACACATATACACAAACAAGAGGAAATTTTTGTGAGTGTTTGTGTGTAGGTTCAGCATGTCAGTTGAAATGTGTCATTGCACTAGTAATTTAAATTTTTGCTGCTGTTGCATGCAGCCCATAATGAGTGGGTTGGGACGAGTCATGTGATCATTCGTTGGAGACTCTTTTGTGTGTAATATTTTTACTTAGAATGTTACGACATATTTAGAATGCGTGTGTGTTTTTAAGAGTACTTTACGATATGCGTTGCGTGGTGTTGTTAAAAATGTGATAAAAATAGCAATATATTTTTTTTTAAATGAACCACGCAGCAAGTTGTAAATTTTAGCATAAATTCTATTTTTAGAATTAATGTCCTAAACAAATTTCATGTGATAAGAACAACTGCGTTTAGGAAATTAGTCCCAGTAGAAAATTTTAAATCCAGGAAATTTTAAAATCAAGTTATATGAGACTTGAGTTTAAAGAATCTGAAAAGGTATTATTAGTTGAAATCAGTAGCTTGGAGAGATGAGGAGTTTCACGAACTAGTGATTTATAGGTACTTTATCCGGTCTGTTTATTTGAAGGAGTATCATGAGATAGCCAATGTTTAAAACAGAAATACAAACAAAGATCTGTGAAACCTTTTGGTGAACATGATGATAACTTCAACGATGTTTAAATGGTTGGGAAATTCCTATTGAAGTCTTTCACGCAGCAGATCCAAATACCTTAGTTCTCATGCAAAACAGACAATTTTGATCAGATAAAGATATCTTGTACATCCTTGCAAACAGTACATGTTTAGTTTTGTTACTCGGATTCGTACTCAGTCAAATCTGAATCCAATTAGTGTTTTGAGTAAACTCTCCTATCGCCGTGATATCCACAACCACATTGCCACATAGACGTCCAAAATTGGACAGAATTTCTTTAGACTGTGAGGCTGGAATGGTAGTAGTAGCAATGACTTATACAACTTTTTTTCAAATATGTATATCTGCAGTTTCGAACACACTTTCTCTCCTTCTCTTAATCATCTTAGCAAATTGACTTAATCTCTTCACTAATACTCAATAACAAGAACAATGACAGCCCATTAAAAGGTAATGACATTTATAACACATTCAAATGGACTTGTCTGCACTTTACTGTACGCAAAACTTCTCTTACACTCTTATACAGAATACACACACACATTCTAACCCCATCGACAATTATAGTGTAAACATGATTGCGGTTTATTGTAGTGTGTACCGACAATTATTACATATATTCCTACATACATGCATACTTACATACATATACATAACTTGCAATGTCCTGTCTACAGGTGCATGAGCTTAAATGTGCATGTATGTATATGTATTTGTTTTTATACATGACTACTTACAAGTATGTAAATAAAAAGTGTGTACATATAAACTACAGTTTTATAAGTAGGCAAGCTTTATACATATATTTATTATGTTGCAAGCAATATAACAAATTTACAACATAAGGACTTTAACAAGCTTTTTTTTTTGTATATTGTTGTCGTTATTGCGTTTAAACTACAGTAGGGGGAAAACTAAAGTACAGGTTAGTAGTAGCACTAACTGCGACACACTTAAGTGGCACTTAAAAAAATATATGTTTAAACAAAAACTTAACTAAATATTAAACATAAGTAAAATATAAAATTTATATAGACACCAACGATAAATACTTATAAAATACCTGCAACAGAAAAAATAACATATACAACTAACAACAACTATGATAACAAAAACATAATGTTACTTAGGGTATAACAAAAACATTCAGAAAACATTAAACTAGAAACTATTGTACAGGACAATAAGATAAGGTAATTACAGTTAAGGTTATAAATGTAGCACTTGATTAAAAAATGTTTGAACAAAGTTTTAAAACTGTTTAATTCGTCTACTCGCTTAACACGCTAACGATAAAAAATATTATAAAGTCTATACCAAAATCTCTAAAGCCTTTATATTATAGTAAAGAATCTAAAGTCTTTATAGTAACGACTGTAAAGTCTTTCTAGTAAGCACTGTAAAGTCTGTGAACTAAAGTCTTTATTCTAAAGACTTTATACTAAAGTCTTTATACTAAGTCTTTATACTAAATACTTTAGACTAAAGTCTTTATACTAAAGACTATACTAAAGTCTTTATTCTAAAGACCTTATAAAAAAGACTTCATACTTTATACTAAAGTCTTTATAGTAAAAGCCTTAAAATAAAGCCTTTATACTTTATACTAATGTTTTTATACTAAAGAATTTATACTAAAGACTTTATACTAAACACTATACTAAAGTCTTTATACTAAAGACTTTATAGTAAAAACCTTATAATAAAGACTTTATACTAAAGTGTTTATACTAAAGTTTTTATACTAAAGTCTTTATACTAAAGTCTTTATACTAAAGTCTTTATACTAAATACTTAACTTTATACTAAAGACTACTAAAGTCTTTATACTAAATACTTTATATTTTATAGACTTTATACTAAATACTTTATACTAAATGCTTTATACTAAATTCTTCATCCTAAATATTTTATACTAAAGTTTTTATCCTACAGACTTTACACTAAAGTCTTTATACTAAAGACTTTATATTTCTTAGTATAAATACTTTATACTAAATTCTTTTGTATAACGACTTTATACTAAATACTTTATACTAAAGTCTTTATACTAAAGATTTTATATTAAAGTCTTTATACTAAAGTCTTTATACTTTAGAGTTTATACTAAAAACCTTATAATAAAGACTTTATACTAAAGTCTTCGTACTAAATACTTAACTTTAAACTAAAGATTTTATACTAAATACTTTATACTTACGTCTTTATAGTAAAGACTTTATACTTTATAGACTTTATACTAAATACTTTATATTAAAGTCTTTATAGTAAAGACTTTATACTAAAGTCATTATCCTTGGAGGTATTTCGGATGAAGCAAAAATTAATAGGTTCTCCCCAGATGGCAAAAAATATGTTCGCCGACCAAAGTTGAAAGAATTTGATCCAAAGTTGACCCGCGCCACTTTGAAACTTGTAGGATGTTCTATAGTGCTTATACTAAAGACTTTATATTTTATAGACTTTATACTAAAGACTTCTTCCTAAATACTTTATACTGAAGTCTTTATACTAAATACTTTATACTAAATGTTTATAGTAAAGACTTTATCCTAAAGACTTCATACTAAAGTCTTTTCACTAAATACTTTAGACTTAATAGACTTTATACTAAAGTGTTTATACTAAAGACTTTATACTAAAGACTTTAACCTCTATACTTTATAGACTTTATACTGTAGTATAAACACTTTACAGACTTTATACTAAAGACTTTATACTAAACTTTATACACAAGCCTGAAAAGTCTTTATATTAACGACTGTATGTCTTGTGTATTGTGTTTGGATTTTATGTGAACATTTCTTTAAGCTAACAACCTGCCAATATTCATTTTTCATTTCCCTGACAGCTTAATAAACTTTTGTTTCTGATAGAGTTATGAAAACTTATTTCATATTTACGTAATTTTATTTATTACCACAACACTTTCGATTTTGTGTCAACCAATACAAAACATAAAAGCCTTGAAATAATAAACTTGTTCAATCGCATCACAAAATCTTTCCTTTACTCTCTATCGTGTTACTCTTTCTTTTTCTGCTGCTTCTTGTCGTTCGTAATATCTTTACATTTTTGTGTCATAAAAATCAACCTTAAATTGCCAATACCCATTATTGTGAATATCCTTTAAGGGGTTTAAAGAAACAGAGAGAGAGAGAGAGGGAGAGAATAACACAAAACCCCTTTATATCATTGTTTGGTTGAGTGAAATAAAAAAGTCAAATAAATAACAACAAATTTACAGCAATGGCTACAACTACGAGTACAGGACTAGAATATCAACATTATGTTTTTATGTGTAAAAATCAGTACCACAACAACAACGAAACGAAAAATCTTTATAAGAATATAATAAAACATTTGAGAGAGATAAATATGTACGTATACAACATACTGTCAAACTGTCCCCGTATTACGTATGAGTATTAAATGTATAAAACGTGTTTCAACACCATCATAGATAGACACACTCTCTTGCCTGCCTGACTGCATGCACACTAATGCTTTGCTTATAACTAAAGTAAATAATCGTAATCATAACTTGAACTAGATTTTTAGAAGTTTGTAGATGGGTGTCTCCATCCGTCCGTCCGTCCGTCAGTCCGCCTGTCTGTTGGTTTGTTTGTGTCTCTTTCAATACGGTCGTTAAATAATAGTAGTAGTATTACAAGAGGGATTTTTATAGTAATTTTGTGTTACTTTTCATTTCATATTTTTATTTTCCTGTTTTTTTTTTTTTTTGTGTAACGTTGTTTGTGTTGTCAAATCTTTAGTGGCGTAAATACTGTTGGCAGATTTGGTGATTTTTAATGGCAAATTTAGAATGACACATGGTAGGGATGATTTTAGTCTTAAATTAGATTAGTTTTAAAATTTAATGTAGACAAGTACGTTGTCAGTTATTATGACAAGGTTTTGACTTTATATGCATGCATGGTTTAGATTTTACACTATAAAGATTCCACTTTTCCACTCATGCGATATTAAGATGGACATCTTATATGCAAAAATTAAATGCAGATCACGGCTGCTCATTCCCTGCTCGGAAATCTAAAGATCCATTGTGAATTTTTTCAACAATAACAAATTTCACGGAAGTATGCCTCAACCATAAATAAACGACAAAACTACTCTCTTAATATATGTATGTATATTTATTGCCCTGGCTTACAATGAACGATTACTTCTAGTACTTCTTGGAATTACTGACCCATTCTAATTTCTTATTCATACATGTCCTAAAATTGTCAGGATAACTGTTATCCCATTTGCTAATTTTAGCCCTAATTATATGAAACTTAACACTATACCCTTGATTACCTTGATACAACTGCTCTTTAGGTTCGGTGGCAGTCTTGTACCTGCCATCATCTTCAGTCTTGGTTTCAAGGTCCTTGAGACTTTGCTGTCTAATATGTTCATCATGGTTTGGCATTGACATCCAATTAAAAACAAGTAAGAAAGTAAAGTCGGTCAAGCCCGACCATATAATACCCTACACCCAGAATATTAATAAAACAGTTTTTTAGATATGGGCGCTATATGGGAGATATTACCTATTATTGACTGATCATCCAAAAATTTAGTGCCATGACTTCCGTCAATATATAATTATGTGTGTTAAACTTTAGCTCGATATAAATACGTTTAAAATTTTTGTGGAGGTTAAAGTGAATAACGAAGAGAGTTTTGACTATTTACGAACTGACTATTATTAAATTAGGTGTCATCCTATTTGTACATAAGAAACTCATTTTTGTTAAATTTTATTCGGATAACAAAATTTTTAAGAGATTTATGGTCCTTAAAGTGATTTTCGGAAGTGGGCCATATATGGGAGCTACGACTAATTATGGACCGATCATCATAAACTTCTACCATATTATATGTATATGTACGAAACATATTTTTGTTCAATATTATTTTGATACCAACATTTCTAAAAGAGTTAAGCTCTTTTAAGTGATTTTCGGAAGTGGGCTTTATATGGGAGCTACGACTAATTATGGACCGATCTTTACGAAATTTGTAGATGTGATTTACCTTCATTTATTACTTATTTGTCGTTAAATTTGTTTGGATACTTGCATAATTCAAACATTTACGATTTGCTATTTTGAAACATAAAATCGTCAAATGTGGCAGCTATGACTAGGATATATTATAATTATAATTATTACTAAACAGCTAAATTGACAACACTGTTTGTCAAATTTGATGCCTAGTGAAGAGTGAGAGACACACTTATTTTTAAATAAACAATAATCTACATCCACACATGCATACTATTTGGATAATGCCGCCTATTGAACCTGCCTCAACTGCAAACTAAAAAAAAATCTGAAATATATTTTATTTATAACAGTAACTTTAACTATGACAATGTTGCTGCTATAATTTTAGTGTTTGCTTTCATTAAATCTAAATGACATGGTTTTGTTGATGTTGTTGACAGTTAACTAGAGCTGCCAATGTGTTTTTCGTTTCTTTGTTTCTATCTAACACACTTAAAACCAAACTTTGAGTCCAAAAACTAACAAGTTCTTTACCAGAATGTTTAATACATCTAGGTTTGTGCATTTTGTACATTAGGGTGGCCCCAAAATTAAGTTGCGGATGTTCCCGACTAATATGAAAATTTGATTAATTTTAAGACTACGTTTCTCAATTTTTTTGTCCTGGGTAAGCTGGATCAAATGGGTGATAACCCATTGAATGCACCTCTCAAAGACCTTTCATATGATACCATATTTACATATAGTTCCTTTGGAAGAAATGTGAAAAAAATCAAAAAGCCTTTAAAAAGGACATTTTTATCCTTTGATCCAGCTCACCAAATATTGACCACAGGACAAAAAAAAAATTGAGAAACGTAGTCTTAAAACGAATCAAATTTTCATATTAGTCGGGAACATCGATACCTTATTTTTTTCTCCATACAAACGGGGCCACCCTAATGTACATACATATGTACATACAAACACCGTAAGATAAGAGGTTTTGCCGTTAGTTTGTTATAACTTTTTGCTATATTTTTTCTTCTTTTTGTTGGTATTTCTAAATTCTTTTTCTTTTTTTTTAAGGACATTGGGAAAATAACTTTATAAAATCATAATCTTCATATAGTTTGTCATGTTTCAAAAATAAAACATAGAAATCCTTTGCCATACTCGTATAACAAGGTATAAAATAAAAATATTTATTATTTGCCAAAGAAATATGTACTTCTTTTTACAATTAGTTTAATAGAATTTTAATTTTTCTTCTACGTTTTATTTTATATTTTTGTATTGGTGTTCTAATTTTTTGTTAGTTTGTTGCTGCAAAATTCTGTGTTTGAATATGTAAATGTCTTTGCTGAATTCTTTATTTATTTACGAAGTGGTTTGTTTTCCATTTTTTAAGGAAACTCATTTAGTTTAGATTTGAACTACCATCCAAGTGGGAATATTTGGGTTAAGACATATAGTTTTTTTTTTGTAATAAATATAAACTTGGAAAGATTTGCTTTTATAAAAGAACTTTGCTTATTTCTTGATTATTTCTAAATCATTTGAAAAAAAGTAATTAAATATGAATTTCCATTTTTTTCTTTTTAGGTGAGTACAAAATTCAAGAGGTTTCTTTTGACATATTTTTATGAAATTATAATAAATACGCACTGGTTTCAAATGTAAGTCATTCTTAATGTCATTAATTAAAGTTATTATAATATTTTGGTACAACTATGTCAGACAGACTGACAGAAATATTTTCTTAAAGAAAATTCTATTAGACAGTCTGACATGAACTTTTTCTGAAAGAAAATTATATCAGACAGACTGACATGCACATATTTTGAAAGGAATTTATATCAGACAGTATGACATACAAATTTTCTGAAAGAAAATTATATCAGACATATATAAAGATTTTGTGTCATAAAATTATGTAGGACAGACTGGTTGAAGATTTTCTTAAAAAAACTTATATCATAAAGATTTTCTAAAAGAAAATTATGTCAGACAGACTGACATAAAGATTTTGTGAATGAAAATTATATTACACACTCTGAAATAAACATTTTCTGAAAGAAATTTATATCAGCCAGACTGACAGAAAGATTTTCTGGAACAAAATTATATCAAACACTCTGACATGAACATAGTCTAGAACAAAATTATATCAGACAGTCTTACATGAACATATTCTGAAAGAAAATTGTATCAGACAGTAAATTATATCAGACAGTCTGACATCAAGTTTTTGTGAAAGAACATATTCTGAAAGACAGTATCAGACAGTATCATTAAGATTTTCTGAAAGAAAATTATATCAGACAGTCTGACATCAAGACTTTGTGAAAGAAAATTATATCAGACAGTCTGACATAAAGTTTTTGTGAAAGACAATTTTATCAGACAGTCTGACATTAAGATTTTCTGCAAGAAAATTATGTCATAATTCTGACATAATGATTTTCTGAAAAGATAGTTTGACATATTTTATTAGAAAATTACATCAGACGGTTTGACAAACATTTTCTGATAGAAAAGAAAACTTATGTCAGACAGAAAGAAAGTCTGAAAGAAGATTTATGTCAGACAGACAGACAGAAAATCTGAAATGAAAATTTTCTATAAGAAAAGAAAATTTATGTCAGACAGACAAAAAGAAAGTCTCAGCTGCAAATTTGCTATAAGAAAAGAAAATTTATGTCACACAGAAAGAAAGTATAACACGAAAATTTTCTATAAGAAAATTTATGTCACACAAAAAGAAAGTCTGACACGAAAATTTTCTATAAGAAAATTTATGTCAGGCAGACAGACAGAAAATCTGAAATGAAAATTTTCTATAAGAAAAGAAAATATATGTCAGACAGAAAGAAAGTCTGACATGAAAATTTTTCTATATGAAAATTTATGTCAGACAGATATAGTCTGTCATAGAAATTATCTATAAGAAAATTTATGCCAGACAGACAGCAAATCTGAAATGAAAATTTTCTAAAATAAAATTTTTGTCAGACTGTTTTTTGTTTGTTGTTTATAACTAAAAACCCTGTATATTATCTTTTACTTTTAAGCAATTAAACAATATTTGCCCCTTAAACTCAAAACGTTTTTAATTTTTAATTTAATTAAACAATTAATAAAACATATGTTATTTTTCCCCCAAAAATTCATTTAAACGCGTTTCCTGCATATTAAAATTTCGGTGTTGTAACATCATTAACTATTTAGCTAAATTGTGCATATGCAACATCTACAATATTCCCCTACTCAACTAAAATATTTAAATACTGTAGTTTTTTCCTTTTCCTACAATTTCTCTTTCTTTTTTTTTTTGCTACTTATTTAACACACATATATTAAAAAAAAAATTAAAATCAAAAGAGTAAGATAAAATATAAAAAATGTACCCAGTATTTTTGTGAGTGGCATAAATGTGTCGAGATCCGGGATGGTTCTTCGCTGAATGGCTGCACAAACAAACAAACAATCAAGCAAACAAGCAAACAACGTGTGTTCCCGCATAATTTTGCACATGTGCTTAAATTTACACAATGTTTTATGAATTGTGTACATGATTTAACTGATGATGGTGGCTCTATGTTTAAAGGGAGTAAGAAGAGCTCAAAGTGAAGGGCTGCAGTAAAGTCAGGGGGTTGACATAATAGCTGGGTAGTAAATGTGTAGGTTTATATTGTTGGTGTTAGTGTTACGAATATGGGTATAATGCCACTCTTAAGTGTAGATTTCTTACCCCTTCTCTTTACACTTTGTTAAAAGGGAGAATTACTAACAAAAAGGGTCAATAACCACACACCACATGCAATATATACTCGTAATCGTATGTATAGAAAATATGTATGTTTTTTTTTACTTTATTTTATTTTACTATAAAAATATAAGTGTGTAAGTATTCTGCTATAAGTATTTATAAACATAGTGTAGCGGAGAATAGTAAATACAAATATGTATATGAAAAAAAAAAAATAAAACTGGGGTGTTATTAATCCCTAGGATTTAGAGTGTGAGAGGATTATTATATAGCTTCTCAATAAATTAATGATATCTTGATTTAAAGTACCTACAACCTTATAGATTCCAGCAGATATTATTCTACAATATGAAAGAACAGACCGTTCAGGTTGAGTAGAAGGGAGTGTTCCATGATCAATACGTAAATGTTAGTACTGTTCCTATTCAACTTAAGTCTTATTCAAAGTAGTTGACAAGAAAAGTGTACAACGTTCTGTAGATTTTTCTATTTTTTCTGTACAGCTTAGCATGACTAATCTCGAAACATCACCAAAGTTATCCTTGTTAAACAGTGATTAGTGTAAATTTTCGCATGGATAATATCTGAAACCAAAGATTTCTCCAAGAGTTTTCGATATGAGTATGAAAACATCCATTGTAAAAATTTGTACAGAAACTCACCGGTTGCTTTCAACACTTGTGCGCACGTTGTTGTGAGAAGAAGACAACAATAGGAAACGCTTCCCTGTTTCTCTTAGCTCTGCTCTCGAGTCATTTCTTCTCTAATTTATCCTGTATTAACACAAATCTTAACTTGGTAGCCATGTTCAAAAATCAGCATCAATCATAGAATTTGTGATCTAATTAATTATATGACAAGACCAAATGTTATAGCCTTGACAAATTCGCATCGAAACAGTTCCTTTAGCAATTGTTATGTCGTAACTATTTAGTTTTCATTAAACGGCAAAGGAGAGTAGCTGCCTGGAGCCCTACTGAAGCTGTTGCATTTATGTGGGAACCCGATTTAATAATTTAAGTAGAATGTGTTTGTTTACTCGACCTTGTTAAACGGCAAGCTATTATTTTAAAGGCACACTAAGAACCAAATGCTCTTTTCTACAGCCTTACAATTTACCATACAAGGTTGGGTTCACAAATAAAGGTCAGAGTGGAACATATGAGTTTTCTTCAGTAATACTCAATCTACAATTATCTATAAGTTCGAACTTAACATACGGACTTATCTAATGAATTGACATTGTGTTCTTACATAGTACGCTTTCACAGTCTTTAATTCTGACTCCTCAAGGCAAGCAAGTATTTTTGGGTAAGAAGGGAAATGGTATAAATGGGATACAAACTTGATGGTACTAGTCACTTTTTTTTATTTCCTTTTGTTTTTTTTTTCTTTCATGCATGTTGATTTGCATAAAAAAGTACGTAAAGTAAAAGAGAATTGAACAAAAACTGGTCAGCTAAAACTGAAGAGTGTGAAACAGGACGTACCTTCAGTTTACTCTGGATAATGTTGCCATGGTTCTGTGAAGACCTGCATTTACTACTGGATAGCGAGATAAATCGCTTAGCGTATAAACTGCGATATAAACCAGGATCCAGTCTTTTCACTTGTTCGTTAGGAATTCTAAACAAAATTTTCAGTACCATAAAAGTTTGTTTGTTGCTATTGCGTTCGAAGATGTTATACATATATACCATGACAACTCCGTACCTTATTTCATACGATAACAAGATCATTCGACATTAAAACTCCCTCCTTAAGTTTTTTTTTTAATTCAAATTCTCAATTCTAGCAATTTTCCCCATTTTAATTTCCTTTTTGTAGATTTCATCCACAAATACCTACACCGGTTTCAGTATTTATCTGGTTGAATCGGTATGTGAACAATATTAGCTCAGCCACTTTTTGTCACCAATTGCAGTTCTCTCGCTGGTCCCTATTGGGCTGTATTTTTTTAAGAGAAATAACACTCAAGCAATTAATATGCCTACATACGATTTGCGTTACTTTCTTTGGAGAGAGGATATGTTGAAGAAGTAAAGGTGGTAAAAGTAGATTTTATATCACAACTCTGCAATTTCGCGTTATGTTTTAATAGTGAATAGGCGCATCGTTTTAAAGCTTGATTTATAGCTTTTTTTTAATATTTTACTTCGGTGACGTTTCAATGCTATACCACCGAAGGAGGGCGCTGTGATAAATATTACTTCTGACATATAGAAAACTAATAATTATCAGAAACTGATTTTGTTTGAGTGGCAGGAGCTGGGAATAGAAACCGCGCTACAAATACCAACTTATGCGCTAACGGATTAAGCCACAGCAGCCTAAAAGCAATACGTAGTGTGCAATACGAAAAAAAATAGTCTGCTGTGAGACAGGTCCTCCTGGCCCCAATGTTAAGATATACACATAAGGCAATAATGCACCTTATCCACTGAATACTTAGCAGGGGCTTGTTGCAGCTTTTGCTACCATAAAAAGTCGACGTAGATCAGTGTAATCTTTCCGGGTCATGTCCTACCAAAGAAGCGTCAACATGCATGTTGCAGATTGTATTTAGGTTTTCAAGTTTCGGGTTTTGTATAGAACAACGCCTAAGATATATAACTCCCACAGCAAAGGAAGTATTCGTTGATCTTTTTATTACCGCCATGCTCGTAGGTACTGAAGAATTTATCCTAACCGCTCCATAGATTGTGTTTGAACCAGAGAACTCTCACGTATTCACTATCAATAAAATTAAAGAATCAATCCGTGTATGTGAAAGCAATGTTTGATTGAGAACCGCTGGAGAATGCTGGATAAATACGAAATTGCTAAAAGATTAGTGAAATTAATCAACATAAGACTTCTCCAAAATTATTGACGTTTTCTTCATTATTCAAGTAGTTGCAGTTTCAGCATATTTTATGACGACCGGCTTCTAGATAACGTTTAAATTTCTCATACGAAAGTGTGTGAGAAATAGAGTAGTTTTAACCAGAGATGGTATTCACCTAAGTGGAACATGGTAATTGCGTCCAATTATGACTGTCGAAGAACTGCAACACTAATAGATATTTGACGTGGTCGAATACAGAATGTAGTAGCAATGATCACAGGTCACTGTCTGATCGGTTTCAGTCTAGGAGAATAATACTCCTTTACAATGACTTCTATATAAGTTGTTAAGATGAAACAGCAGATGAGTCTGTACGGTATCTGCTCTGTCAATGCTCGGACCTTGCAAACCAAAGATTGTATAGTATGGGCAAATTTTACTTGCATCACTTGACGGTTGTATTGGAAATGGATGCCAGCAGGCTAGATTTACGAGCATCAGGATGTTTTGGTTAAATACTTTTTGAGTTAAAGTTTACTAGTTTTTGAGTTTAATCCTGCTCACCGACCATCTTTTCCCATGGAGGAGTCACATGTGGCAATTTAACTTTCAGATTGACTTCTTATTTATCCTGTTTTAAAAAGACATCCGCTCTAATATTTCCAAGATCATTTATGTTAATTTATACTTATTTCTCTATAGTAGTTCAAATTTGATCTTTCTTAGATCGTTCTTAGACTGAACTTAATAAAATTTATGTATTTTAGCAAATTCATTCCCCTCTGCTCCACTAGATTTTGAAAGAAAGATTCAAAATATTTGAATTTTAATGATATAAACTGATTGTGCGAACTATTTTACAACTCCCTGTCCTTACAATATGTTTATTTTCATACATCCAATGGAAAAAAATGATGACTTTGCTGGATTGTAGCTGAGTTTGAAAATAAAATAACATGATATAAAGTATAAGACCAAAAAACAAAATTACAGAATAACAAGAATTTATTATAAAATATATATAAAAGGAAATGTATGAATGAAAAGTCCTTAAAGCTTTTACATTATTTTATAAAAGAGGGAAAATTCCCTACAAATGTCAAATACTTGTACAACATCCACCAAATTTGTAAGCAGCAGCAGCAGAGTAATATACTCGTAATAATAATAATAAAATAAAAACAGAATTAATTTAATTAAGTGGCTTGAGTGAATTTTAGCTGGTTAAAGGGAAATGTTCTTTCCACACGTCATTCGATTTAAACTCCATTTGTTGTAACATGATACACGAGTGTTGAATATTAAAACAAAAGATGAGGAGTAACAAAAACAAAAAATCATGTGATTAAAAACAGGAAAGGGGGACGAAATGAAGAAAAATTATTGTAATTATATGCGGGTTGAAATAAACGTACTTTATTAAAATTCTGTTGAAGCAATTAAACAATTTGTTGACGAAAATGTTTAATTTTGTTTAATAAAGTTGAATGTTGTATAATTGGTTGTACAAAGGGGAACAAATTTAATATTCTAGAGGAATAGAAATTGGGTTTCTTGGCAGATGGTTTTTTTTTGTTACATGAACCTAAGAACGACTTTTGTGGTTAGTCTTTCTCCTATAATTCTGGTTTCTAATGTTTTGTAAGGTATTGTAGTTTTTCCTTGTTTGATTTATCATACCCAACACTCTAAAGGATCTCAGATGCTTACAAAGTAAAATAAATTATGCCTTATTGCTAGGCAACATTTGCTTTATGACCAGGGGCCAAATTACCGCATTCGTGATCGAATTAGCTATCGTATCGAAAACTGATTTCGATATCGAAATTATGATAAAATGTACTAAATTTCTTGCTCGATATCGAATGCCATAATCTCAAATAAGAAAAGTACGATAAATTTTACTCGCTATCGAATGCGGTAATTTGGCCCTAGGTAATTAATGACGATAAAAACTATTCTGCCTTTTTTGTTTTGCTCAACCCTTTCTCACTCTTCAGCAACATATTTTGGTATAAAATAACAAAATTTACATAAACTACAAGCATTTAGTGTAATAAATTAGTTGTAAACATAAATTATCAACCAAAAAACATATTTTATATCAACACCTACTCAAAAAAAAAAAAAAAAAAACCAAACCCAATTAGACACACACACACAGGTGAACTCTTAGACAGCCAACAAACATTAATAGCAACAACAACAACAAAAGGCAGGTGTTAAACATGAAAAAAAACGCGGACGCACGCATAAAATAATGCGAAACGGAAATACGCGTACCACAGCTATTAACCGTGGCCAGGAAAACAACATTACCATATTTTATTTATACATATTATTTTATGCATATAAATATAATAAACAACAAAATAATAGCAATAATATTCAAAATATGAGCAAAGATAGTGTGAATTTCAATAGTAGCTGCAGCAGTAGCCATGTTTTGTTATTGTTTTGCTTTATTGTATAATGCCTTGTTATTGTTGTTATCTTCATGCTCTATTGTGAATTGTTGCCTGACTGCCTGTGCATACAAACATTTGATGTTGCCAAACAATAACAAGCATACAACCAGTGCTGCCAACTTTTTTTTTTTGGAGAAATCGTCAATTTAAAAAAAAATCGTCAAAATCGTAAAGTTAAAAAGAAAAAAAATCGTCAAGACAAAAAATACGTTAAAAATACCAACAACATTTTTTTTATTTAATAGTTTCTTCTTCTTTCAAGCAATAAGGTCACTTGAATTTTATATAAAAATATTTAATTTATTTATATATATTTATTTCCAATATTTCGCTATCACAATGGATAGCTTCTTCAGGGATAATATAAGTTTTGAATTACAATAAAATAATAATTGAAGTATTTAATAGTTTCTTCTTCTTTCAAGCAATAAGGTCAATTGCATTTTATATACAAATATTTTATTTTATTTATATATATTAATTTCCAAGAAGAAGAAACTATTAAATATTAAAAAAGGTCAAATAAACGAACTAAATAATTGAAGTATATTATTATTATATTATCCCTGAAGAAGCTATCCATTGTGATAGCGAAATATTGGAAATAAATATATATAAATAAATTAAATATTTTTATATAAAATTCAAGTGACCTTATTGCTTCAAAGAAGAAGAAACTATTAAATATTAAAAAAAGGTCAAATAAACGAACTAAACATTTTTTTTATTAACTTTTTATATATTTTTATTTTAGTTACATGTAAATAAAGTTATTTAATAAAAAAATAATTAATTTAATTTTGGTATTATGTGACTTTACTCTGGTACATTTTTGTTTGATATTTTTTAATAAGTCATTTTTAATTGTTAAGCCTAGTACTCTGTTCAAATTTGGGAAAAATGTTGAGCAACATTAATTATTTCATACGGAAAATTTGACGTGTAGCCAATGTTGCCTATCACGCGAATTTACATAATTCGACGTTTTTTTATTGAAAGTACGCCACATTGTTTTACTTATGTAAACAAAACACATATGTATGTTTTGCTTTTTTGTAAATTTAAATCGAAACTAAATAAAAGTTAAAATATTTAAAAATCTGTGTTGAACCGAAATAGTTAAATAAAAATGAATAAACAAATATTACTGGCCGCTTGTGCAGCAGCACAACAAGTAATAGATATTGTTGTTGCGACAGAAGAACTTTTGGATGAAAATTCCACGTGAAACAATTGCTACTTTAATTATTTCGCTGTGAAAAAATAATGTTGCCAGATACATTTCACATGTTTTTCACAAAATGAACAGAGTACTACTTCTGTAACATTTTTTCATGAATATTTCATGTGAATTTTTTTATCATGTATTTTGACAGCATTCCACTTGAAATTTTGAACAGAGTACTATGCTTTATATTAAAACACTGAGCATTATTTAAATTAAGATAATCTTTTGAAAACAATATTCCTTGTAATGTTGAAGAATCCAAAGCATTTCTGGTTTTTGTTTTATTTAAATTTACAATATTAAAAATTCTTTCAACGTTGGCCAACGAATGTGATATGTAGTGCCATTAAACTCGAAACAAATTGTGTTAAAATTGGGAAGGCCTTTGCATTATTGACTCTCTTTAAATTAGGGAAATTTTTCCAAAACGCCAATGTTTCGAGTTCGATGAATTTCATATTACGTAAATTCTCGAACTTCATTAACAAGTTCTTGATATTCTTTTCCATTTAATAAATTTGGAAAAAGTTTGGCCAATTGTACAATTGAATAATTTTTTTGTTTAAAGCTACGCTTGGTTCAATGGAGTTTAATCCTTCTAAAAGTTTATCGCCAAAATCAAAACATTTTAAAATTTGTAAAACCAATTCAATATAAAATTGGACGCAGAATTTAACAAATATATTATATTGACTATATTAAATGCCAAGATACACTTCATATTTATTTAAAAATATGTCTTCGTTATTAAAACCTTGAATTTCAAAATTAACCAAAACTCTTCTACAAAAAAATGTCCAGTACAGATATACGTTTACTACACACTCTACCTCTTCAACCCCTCGCCAACAAACTTCGTCTGTCTGCCTTTCAATTTCTACATTGCAAAAGGGGACTTACAAAATTTGAATTTTAGGAAAAAAGGTTACCATATGTTTTGCTTGAAAAAAATCGTCATTTTTATTCACGGGAAAAATTAAAAATCGTCAATCGTCATTTTAATATATTTGACTTAAAAAATCGTCAAAGTTGGCAGCGCTGCATACAACCTCTCTCTCTCTCTCTCTCTTACACGTATGTATGTATCAGCGTTGCCATTGTCGGACATTATTTGTTTGGTCGGCTGGTCGTCTAAACCAGAGGTAGGCAAAGCGTAAAATGAGATTGTGTGTGTGAGCGAACTACCCAACAAACATAAACATAATTATATAAATCATACAAAACAATTTAGATTGGAAACATACACTCACAATATAGATGGTTTAAATATTTAATGATTGATAATGCACTTGGTAACATGCATGTAATCAGCTTTTGATTGATCTTTTCGGAAGAATTTCGGTAGGTTTTAGAGCCAAGTTTGGTCGGATAGAAAATTTTTTGGTGGCAACCCTGGTATGTATGTATGTCTATACAAACTGCGTACTTTTTTTATTTGCAATGTACTGGTAGAAAGAATCATGTTGCTGATTTATAAGGTTTTGTTTTTTACGCACTAAAACAAAATAATTAAAAAATGTTTTTATTTTTAAAAATGCTGGAATATCCTGTATAATTTTTGTGTATTGTTTTATTTTTAATATCACTATTTGTCTTTTACAAATACATACAAACAGAAATCTGTCACATCAGCTATATTCCTTTGGGACAGCACCACCAAAATCTGCATTTGTTTGTTGTCATATAGACAAAGGTGGTTTGTATGAACAATGACTTGAGGTCTTTCTCAAAGGATAAAGGAAATTTAATACTTTTTTTTTGAAAGTGGTTTAAATTAATTTTTGCTTTTTTGTGAAATCAGCTGTTTGTAAGGTTTTTAATTTTTGTAACTAAAAAGAAAGGAGTTTGATTTTACACAATTAGTTTTTATAAAGTGAACTGAGTCTGATTGACATAATTTTAGTAATAAATATAAATTATTGGTGTTTAATTTTACGTATTTCCAAATGTTTGGTTTAGAACTAGAATTAAAACAGAACTAGAACAGAACTAGAACAGAACTAGAACAGAACTAGAACATAACTAGAACAGAACTAGAACAGAACTAGAACAAAACTAGAACAGAACTAGAACAGAGCTAGAACAGAACTAGAACATAACTAGAACATAACTAGAACAGAACTAGAACAGAACTAGAACATAACTAGAACAAAACTAGAAGAAAACTAGAACAGAACTAGAACAGAACTAGAACAGAACTAGGACAGAACTAGAACATAACTAGAACAGAACTAGAACAGAACTAGAACAGAACTAGAACAGAATTAGAACATAACTAAAACAGAACTAGAACAGAACTAGAACAGAACTAGAGCAGACCTAGAACAGAACTAGAACAGAACTAGAACAGAGCTAGAACAGAACTAGAACATAACTAGAACAGAACTAGAACAGAACTAGAAGAGAACTAGAACAGAACAGAACTAGAACATGAACTCGAACTCTGATGGTTTTAAAATTAAAATCTGTTTGTCTGCTTTACCTTTTTTTCCTCTTTGCAAATATATTTAGTTCAACAAAGAGCTCTTGCCTAACTCTTCCCTACGAACTACTGCAATTTTAGTTTTTGCGCAAAATAAACAAAAGATTGATTCTATTCTAGTGCCCATATACAAACAGTTTTTTTTTGCCTCCGCCTTCGTAAACTTCCAGCTAAATTGAAGTTGTGTGTTTGTAGTAAAGCTGTCTTTTTATGCAGAGTATTTTTTCATAATGTATTTAGTAACTTTTAGTTTTCTATTTAACATTTTTTACCTGTTTGCATTCGTTGTCTTTTTTATTTAATAAATTTTGTTCTTGAGTTGAGCACAACCATGAAATGTCAACCATTCAAGCGACTCTTGCTTGTTGCGAATGCTATGAGTGGACTCAAAATGGTTGGTGCAACTGATGTAAATATATGATAAACAGTGGTAGTGTTTCGAAAATAAATGGATTAGAATAAATAATATAAGTTATTGTTTTCTATATAGATATATATTGTATATTTAAAAATCAAAAGAATCTAATTAACGATTGTTAAAGAGAAGTAAGTTTTTAAACAGCTTAATAATTATTACCATTTTTTTTTTACGGACCCACTGTGCCCTTAAAAAGTTATCGTTTTAGTCTCCGGCCTGTTCTGGTAGCACTTGTAGTTGTTGTCATTGTCATGTTTTAGTTTGTACTGCTGTTGTTGTCTTTGTTGTTGTCTAACAAAATAAATATTTACTTTTTAACTTCATCACAGTTTACGCATTGAATTTTGCAATCACTTTTTTTTTTGTTTGCTGCACTGCACTGCACTTTGCCACACCTCTGCCAACCATCGTCTCCTCCTTTTTTTGCTTGCTGCCTTGCTGGTGGTCACACTGTAGACGGTGGAACAATATTTTAATGCTAAATTTTGCATGCAATATTAAAATTGTTTAAACAAAAATAAATAGCTAAAATTTATTGTTATTAGCAGTTTTTCCTGAGTTGTTTTAAATGATTAACGGAAAAATTCAATAAATGTTGTTATTAGTTTGTTTAATCAATTGGAACCAACCAAATGATAAATTAAATAAATATTTGTCTATAATCATGGGATTTATTATTGTTCAATCAAATGATTTTTGGCGGCATATTATTATTAAAATACTTAATTATACGTTAAAATAAAAAAATGATATTTGGAAAACATTTGAACTGCTATAAAACAAAATTAGTTTAATATGTTTCTTTGCAAACATTTTAAAATCTATTTTCAGGTTTTAGATAAATTCGGATTTCAACTACAATTTTGAAAAAATCTTTTATTACATAGATTTGCAACTGCATAAGTGTTCGTTTCCGTTTCTGTTTCTTTGCATTAATTATTAAATTTAAATGGTTTTTTGTAAATTATTTCAGCTGTCAACAAATATTATAATATCAACACTGTCAGTACAGAAAAACATTTAAACAGGCTTATACAAATCATTTAAAATACACTGTTAAAAACTCGAATAGAAAACTGTAGATTTGAAATTTAATAGACAAATATAATAGAAAAATTTCAGTTCAATTTCAGGTTTCAGTTCACGTTATAGTTAGTTTTTAGTTTATTTTTGGGCCCATTTCTTTTATCTCTTTTTTGATTACTTTATATATTTTTCATCCATCTACTCCCATTGGTTTAACTAATTCAGAGAGAGTGTAGTTGTAATTTAAGCAGTGTGACCATTTTAGCATTTTTTCAGCTAAATTTAGCTTATTATACCCTTCAACTTCATGAGAGGGGGATATATAGAAGTTTGTCATTCCGTTTTGTAATTTCCACAATATATTTTTCCGACCCTATAAATTATATATATTCTGGATCCTTTTAGATAGCGGAGTCTATTAAGCCATGTCCGTCTGTCTGTCTGTCTGTTGAAATCATTTTTCTAAAGTCCCCAGATATCTTCGGGATCCAAATCTTCAATAATTCTGTCAGATATGCTTTCGAGAAGTTTGCTATTTAAAATCAGCAAAATCCGTCCATAATAAATAACGGAGATATGAGCAAAAATCGGAGACAACCTCAGAAAATTTCATCAAAAAAACTATCAAACAAAGTGTATTAATATTGTTACGAACAAATTCATCAACAGATGGCGTGTTTATCGACATACAACTTGTTTAGCATTTGTAGTAGTTTTGATTTATAAACATTATTGTTATAAACATAGCAATATGGCAACATTTAGTTTTAACGACTTTAGCTGAATATTCTAGACTATAGGTCGGCATCCTATAGCACTATTGTGCAGAGACCATGGTGAAATTAAATACAAGGTGACAGCATAGCGCCAGCTGATTATTTTTTGCTCTGTTCATGGTGAAATTGAAAATGTGAAAAAGTTGTTTACAAATAGTCAAAGTTTATATAAAAACGTTACAAAATTATTTTGTTTTTGAAAAATTGAGTTTTTTCGCCGTTTTATCTGCGTAAAATAGCTTAAAAGTGTTAAAAAAAACTATATTATATTAAATAGTGTGTTTGTTTTTTGAGTTGTTTTACTAAAAGTGTTAGTTTTTTTCTGTAAGATAAATGTTAAGATTCCTCTTTAAAAATGATTTTTTTTTTGCTGCAGAAAAATGCGTTGTTGCATCTTATGCCGTAAAAAAGGAGTAGCTGGAAGTGGTACTTTCCGACATTATATCTGCGGGAATTCGTTGTTTGTTAATGCCCAACGCTATGCCAATAGTGTAGCAGCAAAACAAAACAACAATGCATAGTGTTGTGCCTTTAGGGCTATCATGCCCAACAGAATTTCGAATGTCATCCGAAGTTAATCCATAAGAGAAACCTTCACATGGCTTACATTTATTTTCCATGGAAGAATTTTCGAATACTGCAGCTTCAAAGTGTCATGGGCAAATTCACAGAGAAAAATAATCTCAAACTGAGAAGTGATTAAAATTATCACTAATTTCATTAATGTACTTATTTCTTTTTTGTGCCTTTTATATATATACACAATTAAATTATATAATAATATAATTAATTATATTAATAAATTATCTATTTTATTATTTTTTGAAGAGCTTCTAATATTGCTTTTGCTGTTTCACTTTTAGTCCTTCAATTTTTGATACAGTATCAACAAATTATCAAGAAAAAATTCGCCAATTGGAATCTGAAAATAAAGATTTAAAATGTAAGCTCCTTCAAGCAAATTTAGCGCTTGATTCTATGCGGAAAATATTTACAGAAGGTCAAATGCGAAGAAGGTCAACGTTGAACACTATTTTTATGTACCACCACATTTTCGCCCAGTGACACCTTGACCAAACTAGACGTAGGGCTTTTATAGATACATATTATTTTTGTGGAAGATATACATCTGTTTCAGTTCGACAATGCTCATATCAGGTACTAAGGGGTATGTCCAACGATTTATGATGTCATTGCTGACAATTTGATAAGTCAGCCAATTGTTCACCATTCGAGCATACTGTTCGCGTGGCAAGAGGGAAACACAGATACGACTGTCTAGAATTTCCTCATTAATCAAAATGCCCCGAACAAAATCATCACAAGTTTCGAAATTGTTTAAGAAAATAAAATAAACAATTTTTCACTACTATTGTTTTCTGTTTTTATCCATGAAAACAAACATACAAAGTTTTCTTTATTTTATGTCAGATGTTTTTGACAGTAACGAAAGTATTACACAAACAAAAATGCCTGTTGTTCTTGCCTTGTTGTAATTGTTGTAGCAATGCTGTCACCTTGTATTTAATTTCACCATGGCAGAGACCACTTCTTCTCTTTCATTCAGTCGTCATTGAGACAGCAATGTGTGCACATGCGGCGGATGCTTTTATATTTTTTTCAGCAATACTTCCCAACAAACATTTCAAATTAATAATGAATTACGAAAAATATTTTATGATTGATAATGCATTTGGTAACATGCATGTAATCAGCTTTTGAAGTAGTAGAAGTTCCGTTTGTATATCGATATCGTTGTTAATTTCTTATGTTACGGAAAATATATTGTGAGTGGATGTTTCCAATCTAAATTGTTTTGTATAATTTATATAATTATGTTTATGTTTGTTGGGTAGTTCCCTCACACACACAATCTCATTATACGCTTTGCCGACCTCTGTTCTAGACACGAACATTCTAGACTTGCAGTCACGAACGTTCTAGTATCTTAGTTTCGAACCATCCAGAAATTATGATTGCTGTATAAATAGACTAACACGGCCAACCAACTGAAAACTTTAAGTATGTTCTTAAACCGTAATATAAGTGTGTAAAAAGACAGTGTTCATTTTAGTTGTGTTTGTGTACATTTAAATAAATAAAGACTCGTTATATTTTCTTCAAACTACTTGACGCTTTTATTTAGCAATTAAAAAAAATCCGGTTTATTTAAAGGAAATAAACCACCGATTTTCAAAGTTAAAAACGTAACTATGTAATCCACAACAAAGGTGAAGGTTATTTAAGATTCGGCACAGCCGAATATTGCACTCTTACTTGTTTTATTTTAATTTAGCTGCAAAATTTTACATTTCATTTAACATTTCTTAATATGTAATAATATGTAGGTTTAGCATTTTTTACCAATTTAAAATTTAAGAATATTAATTTATTTTCTGAACACAAAAAAGGAATATTATATGAACATTTTAAAGCGTGAATGACAAATTTATTAACAGATGAAATTACAACTTTTGAACTAAAATGGCAAAAATTAACTTCATATGAGTAGAAAAATTAAAACTGCGAATGCGTTTTATGAAAACTGCCTTTCATCTTTTGTTATGAAGATTTTAGTTTTGCCATTTAGTAATTCAGAAGTGAAACGTATATTTAGTAAGATTAATTCTAATACAAAAACAAGTTAGAATGAATAGTCAGTCAATACTAATTAGAATGCATGTTGAAGAAATTTTCAGAAGTGACCAATTATCGACCAATCGTTATAAAATTTGGTGCCATGATTTCTAATTCATTATTGCACATTCTTAGGAGAATTATGGTCGTTGAATTGAGTTTCGGAATTATGACTTATGTGGGAGCATTGAGGAATTATTGACTGATCTGCACAAAATTTGTAGGTGTGATTAGGTTTCATCTATAACTTGTGGCAAAATTTATTTGTATACGTTCATAAATCACACATTTGTGATCAATAAAGCCCTATTTCCAGAGGACATTTGTATGGAAACGTAAGTGAAATAATGGATCAATTTGTACAATCGAAATATCTTCAAAACTGCGACCTGTATTTTACGTGGACAGCCATTAAGTCGAATCAGAAAGTGCTTCTGAGTCCATTGGTATACTCTAAGGTGGATGTTAGTTAGCCTAATATTTTTGGGCATTGCAAACATCAGCACAAAGCTAATATACATTCCCTACTATGGTGATGTAGGGTATAATCAAATAAATAAAAAACATAATGATTTTAAATACCATGAATTCTATCCTTTATATTAAATGTGTGCATTCAAAAGATTAAATAAATGTTTCAAATTACAGAAGACTTAATTAAAGCCTAATACAGTAAAAAAAATTATGAAAATTACTCAAGAAATATTTAACAACTGAGTTATCTTTAAGGTTAGACTTATCAAGAGAACCTTAATTAGTTTTGTTCTCCAGTTCAAAGTTGTATTATTCATATAAAAAGTTTATTTTTTAATCATGTTTGTTCTCAAATTGTAACAGATTATTTCAAGAAAGTGTTTTAAAAAATTTAGCACATTTTTTTGGCAGTTTAAAACAAGTTTTAGCTTAGCTTTTTGAGATCTGGTCACACTGAATTTGAGACATCAAAGTTTTCATTTCTTCCTTAAAAGATTAATCAGACTGACTGACTTTTATACATAGTTAATTTCTCAATAGATGTTTTAAACTCTTTTATGTACATCCGATTTCGCTGTGCAGATGCTGGAGTTCATCTCATTTAAGCAGATTGAGTCTTTAAAATGTTTTGTGTATTCTTTTTTCTTATCATCATTCTCTCTTTTGATACAGAACTATCTCATAGTTGTTGTTGGTATTAGGTTTGCCACACATATGGCATTTCCAATTTGCATTCCGCTCATACTGATGTAGGTGGTTTCGGAAAATGGGCAACAAGGATTCAAATGGTAGTTGTTTTTGCAATTATGGCATTTAACATAATTATTTGGAAGAGCTTCTGAGCAGTGTTTGCAAATGAGAATAATTATTGATAAAGAGACCATTTTTATACCCTACACCACAATAGTGGGTGTATATTGGTTTTTTGCTGATGTTTATAAGGCCCAGAAATATTGGTCCAACACCCACCTTAAAGTATACCGATCGGCTTAGAATCACTTCCTGAGTCGATTTAACGATGTCCGTCCGTCGAGCTGGCTGGCTGGCTGTCCATGTAAAGCTTGTGCGCAGAATACAGGTCGCAATTTTGAAGATATTTTGATAAAATTTGGTATGTGATATTTTTTTGCCCCATTATTTCACATGGCCCCCATACAAATGTCCTCCCGAAATTGGGGTTTACCGATCATAAATATTTCAATTATGCAAGTATGCAAACAGATTTCACAAAAAATAAGTAATAAATGAAACTAAATCACATCTAAAAATTTCGTGAAGATCGGTCCATAATTAGTCGTAGCTCCCATATAAGGCCCACTTCCGAAAATCACTTAAAAGAGCATAACTCTCTTAAAAATGTTGGTATCCAAATAATATTAAACACAAATATGTTTCGTATATATACAAATAATATGGTCGAATTTTATGACCATCGGTTCATAATTAGTCGTAGCTCCCGTATAAGACCCACTTCCGAAAATCACTTAAAGGAGCATAACTCTTTTAAAAATGTTGGTATGCAAATAATATTAAACACTAATATGTTTCGTATATAGACAAATAATATGGAAGAATTTTATTATGATCGGTCCATAATTAGTCGTAGCTGTCATATAAGGCCCACTTCCCGAAATCACTTTAAGGACCATAAATCTCATAAAAATATTGTTATCCGAATAAAATTTAACAAAATTAAGTTTCTTGTGTACAAATAGGATGACACCTAATTTTATAATAGACAGTTCATAAATAATAAAAAGTCCCATATAAAACCCTCTTCGTAATTCACTTTAACCTCCATAAATCTTTTAAACGTATTTATATCGAAATAAGGTTTAACACACATAATATTTAAATTCACGGAAGTCATAGCACTAAATTTTTGGTTGATCGGTCTATAATAGATAATATCTCCCATATTATATTATATATATTCTGGATCCTTTTAGATAGCGGAGTCTATTAAGCCATGTCCGTCTGTCTGTCTGTCTGTTGAAATCATTTTTCTAAAGTCCCCAGATATCTTCGGGATCCAAATCTTCAATAATTCTGTCAGATATGCTTTCGAGAAGTTTGCTATTTAAAATCAGCAAAATCCGTCCATAATAAATAACGGAGATATGAGCAAAAATCGGAGACAACCTCAGAAAATTTCATCAAAAAAACTATCAAACAAAGTGTATTAATATTGTTACGAACAAATTCATCAACAGATGGCGTGTTTATCGACATACAACTTGTTTAGCATTTGTAGTAGTTTTGATTTATAAACATTATTGTTATAAACATAGCAATATGGCAACATTTAGTTTTAACGACTTTAGCTGAATATTCTAGACTATAGGTCGGCATCCTATAGCACTATTGTGCAGAGACCATGGTGAAATTAAATACAAGGTGACAGCATAGCGCCAGCTGATTATTTTTTGCTCTGTTCATGGTGAAATTGAAAATGTGAAAAAGTTGTTTACAAATAGTCAAAGTTTATATAAAAACGTTACAAAATTATTTTGTTTTTGAAAAATTGAGTTTTTTCGCCGTTTTATCTGCGTAAAATAGCTTAAAAGTGTTAAAAAAAACTATATTATATTAAATAGTGTGTTTGTTTTTTGAGTTGTTTTACTAAAAGTGTTAGTTTTTTTCTGTAAGATAAATGTTAAGATTCCTCTTTAAAAATGATTTTTTTTTTGCTGCAGAAAAATGCGTTGTTGCATCTTATGCCGTAAAAAAGGAGTAGCTGGAAGTGGTACTTTCCGACATTATATCTGCGGGAATTCGTTGTTTGTTAATGCCCAACGCTATGCCAATAGTGTAGCAGCAAAACAAAACAACAATGCATAGTGTTGTGCCTTTAGGGCTATCATGCCCAACAGAATTTCGAATGTCATCCGAAGTTAATCCATAAGAGAAACCTTCACATGGCTTACATTTATTTTCCATGGAAGAATTTTCGAATACTGCAGCTTCAAAGTGTCATGGGCAAATTCACAGAGAAAAATAATCTCAAACTGAGAAGTGATTAAAATTATCACTAATTTCATTAATGTACTTATTTCTTTTTTGTGCCTTTTATATATATACACAATTAAATTATATAATAATATAATTAATTATATTAATAAATTATCTATTTTATTATTTTTTGAAGAGCTTCTAATATTGCTTTTGCTGTTTCACTTTTAGTCCTTCAATTTTTGATACAGTATCAACAAATTATCAAGAAAAAATTCGCCAATTGGAATCTGAAAATAAAGATTTAAAATGTAAGCTCCTTCAAGCAAATTTAGCGCTTGATTCTATGCGGAAAATATTTACAGAAGGTCAAATGCGAAGAAGGTCAACGTTGAACACTATTTTTATGTACCACCACATTTTCGCCCAGTGACACCTTGACCAAACTAGACGTAGGGCTTTTATAGATACATATTATTTTTGTGGAAGATATACATCTGTTTCAGTTCGACAATGCCCATATCAGGTACTAAGGGGTATGTCCAACGATTTATGATGTCATTGCTGACAATTTGATAAGTCAGCCAATTGTTCACCATTCGAGCATACTGTTCGCGTGGCAAGAGGGAAACACAGATACGACTGTCTAGAATTTCCTCATTAATCAAAATGCCCCGAACA
This sequence comes from Bellardia bayeri, assembly GCA_950370525.1. Classification (NCBI taxonomy): domain Eukaryota; kingdom Metazoa; phylum Arthropoda; class Insecta; order Diptera; family Calliphoridae; genus Bellardia; species Bellardia bayeri. The sequence goes on along the minus strand of OX493268.1, from coordinate 16,203,902 downwards.
AAATCATCACAAGTTTCGAAATTGTTTAAGAAAATAAAATAAACAATTTTTCACTACTATTGTTTTCTGTTTTTATCCATGAAAACAAACATACAAAGTTTTCTTTATTTTATGTCAGATGTTTTTGACAGTAACGAAAGTATTACACAAACAAAAATGCCTGTTGTTCTTGCCTTGTTGTAATTGTTGTAGCAATGCTGTCACCTTGTATTTAATTTCACCATGGCAGAGACCACTTCTTCTCTTTCATTCAGTCGTCATTGAGACAGCAATGTGTGCACATGCGGCGGATGCTTTTATATTTTTTTCAGCAATACTTCCCAACAAACATTTCAAATTAATAATGAATTACGAAAAATATTTTATGATTGATAATGCATTTGGTAACATGCATGTAATCAGCTTTTGAAGTAGTAGAAGTTCCGTTTGTATATCGATATCGTTGTTAATTTCTTATGTTACGGAAAATATATTGTGAGTGGATGTTTCCAATCTAAATTGTTTTGTATAATTTATATAATTATGTTTATGTTTGTTGGGTAGTTCCCTCACACACACAATCTCATTATACGCTTTGCCGACCTCTGTTCTAGACACGAACATTCTAGACTTGCAGTCACGAACGTTCTAGTATCTTAGTTTCGAACCATCCAGAAATTATGATTGCTGTATAAATAGACTAACACGGCCAACCAACTGAAAACTTTAAGTATGTTCTTAAACCGTAATATAAGTGTGTAAAAAGACAGTGTTCATTTTAGTTGTGTTTGTGTACATTTAAATAAATAAAGACTCGTTATATTTTCTTCAAACTACTTGACGCTTTTATTTAGCAATTAAAAAAAATCCGGTTTATTTAAAGGAAATAAACCACCGATTTTCAAAGTTAAAAACGTAACTATGTAATCCACAACAAAGGTGAAGGTTATTTAAGATTCGGCACAGCCGAATATTGCACTCTTACTTGTTTTATTTTAATTTAGCTGCAAAATTTTACATTTCATTTAACATTTCTTAATATGTAATAATATGTAGGTTTAGCATTTTTTACCAATTTAAAATTTAAGAATATTAATTTATTTTCTGAACACAAAAAAGGAATATTATATGAACATTTTAAAGCGTGAATGACAAATTTATTAACAGATGAAATTACAACTTTTGAACTAAAATGGCAAAAATTAACTTCATATGAGTAGAAAAATTAAAACTGCGAATGCGTTTTATGAAAACTGCCTTTCATCTTTTGTTATGAAGATTTTAGTTTTGCCATTTAGTAATTCAGAAGTGAAACGTATATTTAGTAAGATTAATTCTAATACAAAAACAAGTTAGAATGAATAGTCAGTCAATACTAATTAGAATGCATGTTGAAGAAATTTTCAGAAGTGACCAATTATCGACCAATCGTTATAAAATTTGGTGCCATGATTTCTAATTCATTATTGCACATTCTTAGGAGAATTATGGTCGTTGAATTGAGTTTCGGAATTATGACTTATGTGGGAGCATTGAGGAATTATTGACTGATCTGCACAAAATTTGTAGGTGTGATTAGGTTTCATCTATAACTTGTGGCAAAATTTATTTGTATACGTTCATAAATCACACATTTGTGATCAATAAAGCCCTATTTCCAGAGGACATTTGTATGGAAACGTAAGTGAAATAATGGATCAATTTGTACAATCGAAATATCTTCAAAACTGCGACCTGTATTTTACGTGGACAGCCATTAAGTCGAATCAGAAAGTGCTTCTGAGTCCATTGGTATACTCTAAGGTGGATGTTAGTTAGCCTAATATTTTTGGGCATTGCAAACATCAGCACAAAGCTAATATACATTCCCTACTATGGTGATGTAGGGTATAATCAAATAAATAAAAAACATAATGATTTTAAATACCATGAATTCTATCCTTTATATTAAATGTGTGCATTCAAAAGATTAAATAAATGTTTCAAATTACAGAAGACTTAATTAAAGCCTAATACAGTAAAAAAAATTATGAAAATTACTCAAGAAATATTTAACAACTGAGTTATCTTTAAGGTTAGACTTATCAAGAGAACCTTAATTAGTTTTGTTCTCCAGTTCAAAGTTGTATTATTCATATAAAAAGTTTATTTTTTAATCATGTTTGTTCTCAAATTGTAACAGATTATTTCAAGAAAGTGTTTTAAAAAATTTAGCACATTTTTTTGGCAGTTTAAAACAAGTTTTAGCTTAGCTTTTTGAGATCTGGTCACACTGAATTTGAGACATCAAAGTTTTCATTTCTTCCTTAAAAGATTAATCAGACTGACTGACTTTTATACATAGTTAATTTCTCAATAGATGTTTTAAACTCTTTTATGTACATCCGATTTCGCTGTGCAGATGCTGGAGTTCATCTCATTTAAGCAGATTGAGTCTTTAAAATGTTTTGTGTATTCTTTTTTCTTATCATCATTCTCTCTTTTGATACAGAACTATCTCATAGTTGTTGTTGGTATTAGGTTTGCCACACATATGGCATTTCCAATTTGCATTCCGCTCATACTGATGTAGGTGGTTTCGGAAAATGGGCAACAAGGATTCAAATGGTAGTTGTTTTTGCAATTATGGCATTTAACATAATTATTTGGAAGAGCTTCTGAGCAGTGTTTGCAAATGAGAATAATTATTGATAAAGAGACCATTTTTATACCCTACACCACAATAGTGGGTGTATATTGGTTTTTTGCTGATGTTTATAAGGCCCAGAAATATTGGTCCAACACCCACCTTAAAGTATACCGATCGGCTTAGAATCACTTCCTGAGTCGATTTAACGATGTCCGTCCGTCGAGCTGGCTGGCTGGCTGTCCATGTAAAGCTTGTGCGCAGAATACAGGTCGCAATTTTGAAGATATTTTGATAAAATTTGGTATGTGATATTTTTTTGCCCCATTATTTCACATGGCCCCCATACAAATGTCCTCCCGAAATTGGGGTTTACCGATCATAAATATTTCAATTATGCAAGTATGCAAACAGATTTCACAAAAAATAAGTAATAAATGAAACTAAATCACATCTAAAAATTTCGTGAAGATCGGTCCATAATTAGTCGTAGCTCCCATATAAGGCCCACTTCCGAAAATCACTTAAAAGAGCATAACTCTCTTAAAAATGTTGGTATCCAAATAATATTAAACACAAATATGTTTCGTATATATACAAATAATATGGTCGAATTTTATGACCATCGGTTCATAATTAGTCGTAGCTCCCGTATAAGACCCACTTCCGAAAATCACTTAAAGGAGCATAACTCTTTTAAAAATGTTGGTATGCAAATAATATTAAACACTAATATGTTTCGTATATAGACAAATAATATGGAAGAATTTTATTATGATCGGTCCATAATTAGTCGTAGCTGTCATATAAGGCCCACTTCCCGAAATCACTTTAAGGACCATAAATCTCATAAAAATATTGTTATCCGAATAAAATTTAACAAAATTAAGTTTCTTGTGTACAAATAGGATGACACCTAATTTTATAATAGACAGTTCATAAATAATAAAAAGTCCCATATAAAACCCTCTTCGTAATTCACTTTAACCTCCATAAATCTTTTAAACGTATTTATATCGAAATAAGGTTTAACACACATAATATTTAAATTCACGGAAGTCATAGCACTAAATTTTTGGTTGATCGGTCTATAATAGATAATATCTCCCATATAGCGCACATATATGATAAACTATTTTATTGATATAATGGGTGTAGGGTATTATATGGTCGGGCTTGACCGACTTTACTTTCTTACTTGTTTGATTATTATTTCTTATTGTTCTAGTTCTGTTCCAGTTCTGTTCTAGTTCTGTTCTAGTTCCTGTCTAGTTCCTGTCTAGTTCCTGTCTAGTTCCTGTCTAGTTCCTGTCTAGTTCTGTTCCAGTTGTGTTCTAGTTCTGTTCCAGTTCTGTTTTAGTTCTGTTCTAGTTCTGTTGTAGTTCTGTTTTAGATCTGGTTTAGTTCTGTTCTAGTTCTGTTGTAGTTCTGTTTTAGATCTGTTTTAGATCTGTTTTAGTTCTGTTCTAGGTTGTTCCAGTTCTGTTCTATCTGTTTTAGATCTGTTGTAGTTCTGTTCTAGTTCTGTTCTAGATTTTTCCAGTCCTAGTTCTGTTCTAGTTTTGTTTTAGATCTGTTGAAGTTATTTTGTAGTTCTGTCCTATTTCTCTTCTAGTGCTGTTCTAGTTCTATTCTAATTCAGATTCAAGTTCAGTTCTCATTCTAGTTCAGGTTCAGGTTTTAGTTATAGTTCAGCTAATAGTGAACTAGGTTCTAGTTATAGCTCAGTTTTTAGTTCCGGTTCTTGTTCAACTTCAGCTTCTGTTCAGCTACTAGTTCAGGTTCTAGTTTCGTTTTAACTGCAGGCTCTAGGTCAGCTACTTTTCAGTTTCCGGTTCGATTCTAGTCCAGCTGCTAGTTCAGTTATTTTCCACAGCTAATTATGTTTTGTTAAAAATTCATGCCTTATTCTAATAATCGGTATTTATATATTTTTTCTCCAGCTCTGGTTCTTGTTGGTATTTTAATAACTTTAAACCTCCCTAAGGCTGTTGAAAAACTGAAATAATTTTCAACAGAATATTCCATGTAAAAAAAACTTATTTTTCAAAAAATCTGCTGTATTTTTTCTACAGCATTTAAATATTAAATAATAACACTGCCAAATAAATAATATCAGTATAAATGTTTATTGTAGCACAAGTTGTTGTTTATTTATATACGATATTTTTTTTTTGCATATGGATAAATTAATTTTAATAAACATGAACTATACTGTGTATAGTAGCAGTCAGCAGCTGAGTAATTTTTTTAAATTATCTCGCAGTGATAATTAAAACTGCAGAAAAAAAAAACTACATGAAAACTATGTATGTATAAATTAAACCAAAATCTGAAGTAATAAAAAAATATAAACATATAAAACACTGTATATATCAATGGTGAAAAGTTTAATAATAAATGTATAAAATTTATAATAAACAATCGTGTGCTGGGCACTGTGGTGCAAAGGGAAATTATGGTAAAAGAGTTTAAGTATGGAAAGCAGAGTGGTGTTGCTAATTAAGTTAAAGTTAAGGGTGTGTAACCAATTAAGTTGGAAATGCAGGAGTTTGTATAAATTTCATTAACAATACAAGCTGGTTTGGCTAACGTTTGGAAGCGTCAGTTAGAACTTTAGTCTGAAACAAACCGAGTCTTATTTGGCTAAAGTATGCCAACTCAGCGATAGCGACCGGCTTTTGTTTCACCAGGCAAGAATTCTCGAACACAATACCCTTTTCACATTAATAACCGTTTCGATTATTTATTTTGGAGTTGATGGGTTAGGTCATTTTTGGGATAATGTTTTAAGAAATATTATAAAATAAATATTTTTCTTTTAGATTTCCTATTGGGTTTCGTTTTGTTTTCTATAATTCATTTATACTTCAGCAGCATACATCATGTATATTGTGGGTAACTACTAATTAAAGCCATTATGACCACATTGTAGAATAAATTTTTAAATTCATTCATACGGAAATACTGAGAATTGAGTTTATTTCTGTAATAAATTCTATAAAAATGAAATAAATTTAAAATATGTATGTTGAAAATGTGACAGATATTATGGTAGAATTAAAATGAAATTAAAATTGCAACCCATTTGAAGACAAATATGTAGTTTTTATCAGTTCAGTTTAGGTGGAAAAGAAGCCAAGTCCAAGTTAATTTTATATAAAAAGTAAAAAATTTTAATAAAATAGAAGGAGTATCTGAATTAATTTATGAGACAAAAAAAAAAAAAAAACATGATTTAGGAATATAATATAAGAAATAAGCAGAGTTGCAAAAAGTATTTTTTTTATGTCCCCAACATCCTTTTTTAAATTTTGATTTTCTTGTCAATAAAAACACTTATTTAGCAGTTTAGTTTTTTTAAAAAGCTTTTGGAAAATTTTTCAAAATTGGAGTTAGCATATTTGCACTCTAAGCGTACCATGTATTTCTGAGTTCCAAAAAGTATTTGTTTTATGTCCCCAACATCCTTTTTTAAATTTTGATTTTTTTGACAATAAAAACACTTATTTAGCAGTTTAGTTTTTTTAAAAAGCTTTTGGAAAATTTTTCAAAAATGGAGTTAGCATATTTGCACTCTAAGCGTACCATGTATTTCTGAGTTTCAAAAAGTGTTTTTTTTATGTCCCCAACCTACTTTTTTAAATTTTCATTTTTTTGTCAATAAAAACACTTATTTAGCAGTTTAGTTTTTTTAAAAAGCTTTTGGAAAATTTTTCAAAAATGGAGTTAGCATATTTGCACTCTAAGCGTACCATGTATTTCTGTTATGGTTTACTGTTAAAATGGTTTAAATGACAAATAAGTATTTTAAAAATTCTTGTATTGTATTTATACTTCTTTGGCGATTTTGTTTTGAATACGGAGGGCTATATTTTGTTCAATGCTTAAGACTAATTCTCATTAAAGCAGTTATATTTTTCAGCTCACTTAAAATATGTGACCCCTGGGATATGTAGGATTTATCCTAGCGAATTTCTATCCAATGTTTAAAATTTTCAAAAGTTTGGCCTGAATTCAAGTCTGAGCTGCGGTATGATTTTGAAATGTTTCGATCTTATACTTTTTAATTTATAGTCTCTCTTTTATTATTATTATTATTACTATAATTACTATAACTTAAATATATAAAATAGGTTTAACAATTAGAGAAATTATATTTGGCTTGAGTTCATTTTTAATAATTCAAAGTAATTTTTAGACAATTGACAAATTGCAATGCATTGCCTACCCTGCCAAGGGCGTCATCAGCAATGTTCATTGCCCAAGATCTACTTGTTAACATCATCTCTTTAAGTCACCATTATTGAGAAATAAACTTTCGGCATTATTAATCATACGAGGTCTGATCAAAAAATATACGTTATTTTCAATTTTTTTAAAAAGTATTTATTTATTCATCAATAACTATCGCGATTTCAAGCACCACTAGTATTAGAGACTTTGTATTTTTCTTGTGCCAAGTAATTCTTCTAATCTAATACTAAATAGACAAAAGTGTTTACTTGGTGGTCGTTTAGTTTATGCCAGGTTTATGGCCAGCTCCCTCACCCCACATATCAAAGTGACCAGACAAGTCCACTTTAGTTTTTATTACCCAGTAATAAAAGCACAAGTTTAAAACATAATTTTATTTATTTATATTCAAAAACAATTCGAGCAATATTTTAAAGTGCTTGAATTTTTAAGTTGGGTACAGACAACTGCGCCGATCAAATTTGACGATCGGCGGCGGCTGACTCTAAAGATTGTCGACCGGCTAAAGACAAATTGCTTAAATTATAAAAAATAAAATAAAACTTAAATTCCGAAAATCTACTGAAATTACTAGGAACTTGTATCAAAAGTGGCAGCTATTTTCAAGCCGATTTAAGCCGACTGACTCTAAAAATTGACGGCGGCGACTCCAAATCAACTGTCCGCCGGCTAAAGACAAATTGCTCAAATTATGAAAAATGAAAAAAAAAATTAAACTTAAATTCCGAAAATCTATTGAAATTACTAGGAACTTGTATCAAAAGCGGCGGCTATTTTCAAGCCGAACAAAGACCCGCGCCGATCAAATTTGAAGGCGACGGCTGACTCTAAAGATGATTGGCGGCGACTCAATATCAACTGCCAAGCGGCTACAGACAAATTGCTTAAATTATAAAAAAATTAAAACTTAAATTCCGAAAATCTATTAAAAATTCTAGGAACTTGTATAAAAAGCGGCGGCTATTTTCAAGCCGAACAATTTTTCGGCGGCGGCAGCTTTTCAAATTAATCGGCGGCTCGGCTCAGACGGCTTACAGCTGTTAGGCGCAGGTCTCTGGTTGGATATATTTTAGAGACTTAAATTTTAAATTAAATTTAAAATTTTTCATATTTATTTAGTTAGGCTCGAGTTCATTAAATTTAATTTTCATTAAATTATTTTTACTGAAGGTAGGAGTTGTTTTACAACTTCAAACAAATTTTATTATTAAAATTTTTATTGATAATTTTCTTGGCTGGGATTCGAACCTGGGTTGTTGAATTTACATATGTTTCGAGAAACACCACTTTCTCTCATCAGAATTCTTTGCGTTCTAACCCTCTGCACCACTGCGGTGCCTGCTAGCCAACAGACAAACATCAATCTTTTAACCAGTGTTACCTGGTGGTTCGAAATTTGCTGTAATTATCATTTTTATTTATAAATTTCTATTTACATGTTGCCTCCTTTTCTTCAGTTTTTTCGTATTCATGTCAAGACTTCGTCTCGAAAACCTGAATACATTTGTTTATTATGTTTGTTGTCCACTTTCGTCGACATTTTATGTGTACCACTTAAAGTACAACTTCAAACATGAAAATTAAATTTAATGAACTCGAGCTTAACTAAATAAATATGAAAAATTAAAAATTAACAATTCAAATAATATAATAATTGTTCTTAAATTTTAAATTTTATTCAAATAACATTAACTAATAAAGTTTCTTTTCTTTTTAGGTGAGTACAAAAGCAAAACCATGTAAAGAATTATAAGCCATGAAATAAGTAAGTTGTAACTCAGTAAAATAAGACAAAGTAAGAGATGAAAACGCTATAAAATATACCCAGAAATTAAAGGTCAAAGGTCACAGAAATCCTATACTCTGCTGAAACAAAACACTTTAGAATTAAACCAAATTGCTTTATTACAAAGCATTCAGATGACCAAGTATTTCAATCATAGAAAGATTACGTAAATAATTCCTAAAGTCAAAACATAAACGAATCTTATCTTTTACTCTTACATTAAATGTTTTTATTAAAACAAATTAGTTGCTATGTGACAAACTTAAATCATTCAAACTTTTGATCTTTTACAATTATGTACAAGCAGCATCGCTGACATATATCCGTCTTTGTGGAAAAAATCCCCCCACAAATTTGTAAAGTCTTAAGTATTTTTTTTCCTTTTTTCATATACTCGACCGTGTCGTTGTATAATAAAAAAAAACTTGAAGTTTAATTCAAGTAGCTGCCTGTCAACGCCCATTTAATGGACATTAACAGCTTAAGAAATAATAATAATAAAACTTAAAAAAATGTACTTGAGAAAAAAAGCAAAAATTTAAATTAAGAATCATATACAAAATTCATATAAAAAAGAATTACATTTCAACTTCAACTTAAATTACACAACAGCGAACGAATAAAATTTATATTTGCAATAAAATCTTGTTACAGAAAACAAAAATAATTTTTTGCAATTGAGAAAAGAGAAAAAGTGAAGAAAAAACGAATTAAAATATTCAAGTAATACATTGAAAACAGAAAATAAAACTTAAAGCTCTAAAGCGGACACCGACCGGATTTTACGATAAATGTGTGTATGTGAATACAGTTGTGTACAAGAAATTAAAATTCAAGTAAATACTTTTTAGAGGTACATATTCACTATCATATTCCCTGCAGTATATGGATATGTTTAATTAACACAGAAATTTACAGCCCTCTGGGATGTCATCTCAGGAGTCATACTAGCTTTAACATTACACAGTTGAGGTATCCTTTTATACATGTCAAGAAGGATCTTCAACAAAAGAAACTAGCAGAATATACTCGTTTTAGCTTGAATCGTAGATCGTCAGGCAGCTATAATTTTACCTCAATCGACGCGTCACTGAAGCCACAAAAGCAGGAAAAATGGGCTACTATATTAATTGAAGCCGAGGAATGTTAAAGGTCGATTTTCCATAACCGAAATGCTGCTTAAACTCATTTTAGCATCAAATCATTACATGCGATGAAAAATGGATCTATTACGATAACCTGAAGTGTATGTGAAGCCCTGACAACCATAACTATCGACACCAAAACCAACCATCCATGGCGCTAAGGTAATGCTCTGTATTTGGTGGTACCAAAAGGGTCCTATAGATTATAAACTGCTAAGATCTGCCCATACCATCACAAGCAACCTGTACCGAATGCAGTTGTTTATTTTGAAACGAACATTGGCCGAAAAACGACCAGAATATTGCAGTCAGACATGAAATGATAATGCTCGACCATATCTTGCAAACTACTTTTAACAACTATTTAGAAAGAAGATTTTGAGAAGTTTTTCCTCACCCAGCTTATACTACAGACCTTGTCCCATTCGATTACTATTTGTTTTTATCGCTGCAGAACGCTCTCTCTCTCTCTCTCTGGAATATGCTCTAATTTAGAACGGGGTATCCGAAATTGGCTTGATTCGGAATCCAAATGTTGCCAGAAATATGTTAAAAGATCATAGGTTACATTGGCCAATAAAAAGTTGTAAACATTTTTCAAAGTAAAAGCTAAACATTTTAAATTTCGTTTATGTGCTGAAGAATTTTGTGAACTGTGAAAAAGTTGTGTATTTCACTGAAATAACTATTTACCAGATTGCGTAGGTGGTCAACGTCAAGATAATAATACTTGAGTTTGGAGAGGTCGTAATAACACAGGAGTGGCAAGTAGACTACGCCCTGAGAAACTATTTGCTTAATTCGACGGTGTCTTAAGTGTTTGAACTGCAGACAGACTTTATAAGAGTATGGCGAGGCAGACAGTGACTAAGACCTTCGACAAGTCCTTTGTTGATTTCAGCCCTGTAAGATTCGAGTGATAGTCTCGAATCCAAATTGCTGACGAACTGCTGGTAGTTCAGTTTAGGAAAGAGAAACTATCAAGAGTTTTTGTGACTGGTAATAAAGGGAATAGTGGCCTATATAAGTGCTTTCACAAAACAAATAGTCAATCAGTAAGAATTAAGTGAAAGGTTGCTGCGATGAGAGTTTCATGGAAATTACTGTTTGCTTCTTGTACGGCTGATCAGTGAAAATTGACTTTGTAAATTCTCGAAAATTCTCTCTCGCTTGATGTCAGGTTCAGATACAATGAAATCTCTAGAATGATCCAAATCATTGGGTTGCTCTGTTGATCATAGTAGAATTTGCTATTTTGAGTATGAAAGAGTATGAAGTATGCGCCTGCTGCGATGACAGTTTCATGGAACTTACTGCCTGCTTTATGTACGGATGATCATGGCACATTCGATTATTGGATAACGAATGATCATTGAAGATTCGATTATAATTTCGCTATTGGTTGATGTTGGGTTCAGATACAATGAAATCGTTCGAACAGTGATGTTCAGCCCAAGAATGATAAAATAAAGATTACGCCATGCGCATGATTTCCCGTTATGTGACGTAGAAGTTCCATTCTAAAGGTTACCAAGAATGTTTCATGTGTTAGAATTACAAATAAAATATATGTTTTATGTGATAGCTGGCAACCTTGAAATTGAAATCTCTCTGAGAGTTCTAAAATAAAAGCTGTTTAAAAAAGAAAAACAAAAATATAAACATGAACTGCCGTATTTGTAAAAAATTAAAGTAGACTTAAAGTATACTTTAAGAAAATTTTGTATGAAAAGTTTGTCTTAAAGCACACTTCAAGCCTACTTTATTTTTTATAAATATGGCAGGAAGTGTGCAGTGATCAAATGCAAGCAAAACGACAGTAAAAAAACAAGTGAGAAAAAATTAGCCAATAGAAACACACAACGTGTGACGTCAAAGTTCCAAAATGCGCAGAACATTTTAAAATTTTACGCGTGTTGGCGTAATCTTAATTTTATCATTCTTGATTCAGCCCATACCACAATTGTGCAAACATTTTACACACATTTATTATGCTCTTTTAAAAACATTCATTCAGACGTCGTTGAGCAAGCGATGTGAACACATGCGAACGGTTATTGTCATTTTTTTTTTTTTCAGAAAGTTATTAAGCATTGTTGTTGCTTCTTGTTGGACGAAGCATAGCAAACACATGCGATTCAATTACAATTGAATACAAAAAAATAAAAAACTGTTTTAGATGGACTTATTTTTGTTTTTTCTGAAAATAACTGTTCATTTATGGTCCCTGATATTTTTTCTTAAGGTGTTTATATCTGGCTAAAACGCTTTCTTTTTTTTCTTAATTTAAACGTTGGACAATATGTTTGCTGGGAAAAATCTCTCACCAATACATAGAATGATCCAGTTCACCACGTTTCTCAGTTGATCATAGCGGTACTCACTATTGTGATGTCTGGTTACCATGATCCATGTAGTAATATTATCATCATCTTCAGTTAGTTTCACCAACAAAGCATCTGTCTGGTCTTCTCCTAGGTCAGAATTGATGTTAGGTCTATTAAGACCAGAAGTAAGCAATTGCCTGATTCCAGGATTGTAGCCTGTTGTACAATTGTCCATGTAGACATTAACGAGGTTTAACATCGCTTCACACGATTTAGGTGCGCAATACATTGATCCTCAAGTTAGTTGGACTTTAGTGTCAAGAACGAAAAGTTCTATCCTTAACTGTATTATTAATTACGATTGCCAAGCGTATACCATTGACTCTGGTACGCTTGTCATCGTAATCAATTTTCTAATTCCAGGTCTGTAGGCTGGTGTACAACTGTCTATGAAGACATCATAGAGCTCTCGCATCGCATTTCGTGCGTTGATCGTTTACTGAATTGTGATTACTGAATTACGATAGCGATCTTTAAGGAAAACATTCTATTGGATGCAACTCTGAAGACTTGTCAGTGTGTCTCGTTATTTTGAATATCTTAGTTATTTTATCAACGAATGTCTCTGGTCGTTGACTAAAGGCGAGAGTTGATGATAATGTCTTAAGAGCAGATGCATGTCACCGTAGATATTTCCCGATTTCAAGAGTGTAGCGTGCTACGCTTACCCCAATATAAGAGCACAATACATTGATTAGCAAGGTATTGATGTCTAGTGTTAAGATCCAAGAGTGCTTTACCATTGCCTTTGGTAGGGTCTTTTATGAAAACATCTTATTCAATGCAACTGTGCAGACTGGAATTGTTTTTTTTTTGCCAGTTTTGACTTTAATGGAATAAGCAGCTCAGTTGTTTTGTCTTAAAGACTTAAAGTTGCACTGTTGTACAAATATCAAGCAAATTATTTCAGAAATCAAGAGTGTTTCTGTTGCAAATGCTGTAACTGCTACTGTTCTTGTAATTTTCTTGGGAAGGTTGATAGTGTTAAAGCGTATGTTGATGATGCCGCTGAGTTTCATGTTTTAGTTCGGAATAAGGATCTAGTGGTTGGCATGTAGAAGATCAAGGATTATAATAACATGTTGTGCAACTTTTCATTCTTTGTTTTAATCTGTTTAGCTATTTATAGTGATTTTTATTTTTAATTCCATAATGTTTAAGAAATTCTTAAGGTACGGCCACACTTGGCAAATATTTACTCAAAAAAGCGTTACCACTTGTTTTAGCACAAATTTGTTGTGTAAACAAACACTTACAAGAATTTTGCAAGATCAAATAGCATCAAATAAAATATAACTAAATATTTGTTGCGTCTTGTCCGCAATAAACAAAGTTTTTTTTTTAATAAATAAACGAGTTCAAAATTATTTTATTTAGTGGTTACTTCTTTTTCGGCAAATATTTGCCAAGTGTGACCGTACCTTTAGATATTCTTGTGGTGGTGGCTAAGGCAGCCGCCCACTGAACTGCAGGGTTATTACCGATATACAACAATTACAACTACTACTGCCACAAAAACTAAATATTTCATATGTACTGTTCATAATTTACAGCTGAATGGCACTGTACAGCACAATTTTTAATTCTTACACATCAGACTCATCATCAGCAACAGCAGAACTTCATACAACGGCAACAACATCAAAAAAAAAACCATTTAAAAATTATAAACATTAAATAGTACGTACGAAAATAATAAGTAAGTGGTATATTTAAGTTGATGTTCGCTGTAAGTACCATTGAACAATTGACTCATTGTTCGTTCGTCTGTGTGTCTGTACAATCATCCCAGCAAACCATATGAGTCCGAAAAGAGTCTTTTCTGACACCTTTTTCGGAGCGTTAACGCTCTTTATGAGCCCAAAAAACAATCATAATTGCTCCGAAAACCTTCATTACGTTCGAAAATGGTCCGTCAGAAAGAGCTCTTAGATAATGTCAGAAAAGAGTCTTTTATGAGGGTTTTTTTGGGCTCTGAAAGAGCTCTTAGATAATGTCAGAAAAGAGTCTTCTATGAGGTTTTTTTGGGCTCTGCGTAATCTTGTTTTTATCATTCTTGTGTGGTTTAGCTACGTTTTTTTTTGTTCAAAGCACAAATAACAGCACAACAACGCTTTGGTACACACATAATTAAGTGGAATTTCTGAGTCATACTGCGTGCCGACTCAGGACAGTAACAAGCAAATTTTTCTTTCGCTTCGAAAACGCTCTTTATTTGGACTCTTTTCTGACTCCTTTTTCGGAGCACTCCGAAAATGCTCTTTTGTTGGACTCTTTTCTGACTCCTTTTTCGGAGCGCTCCTAGAATGGTATGCTGGGATACTTCCTTGCAACCACACACATACACACATGTCACAACCTTTTGTCTTGCAACGACAGCCTGACTGTCTGTCTGACAGTTCACTCATGTGTTGCATATTAATTCTCATTTCGTTGTATATGTTTTTATATCATTACAATCTTGGGCATGTTATTTTGTTTTTTTTTTTTGAATGCACTTGAAACAAAACTCAACAAATAAAAAAATAATTGTAATTAAACAATCCATAATTTTAACAGTTGCATTAAACAGATCACAGATGAAAAATACTTAAAGAATTCAATACGATTTTCATTTCAATCCACTTCACTTCGTTTCTTTACAATTACATTTTTCATTTGATATTCCTCAAATGTATAAAACTGCAGTTGATTGGTTGCTTTAATATACTTACATACGACTACATACGAGGTCTGATCAAAAAAATTGCCGTTATTTTCAAATTCGTAAGTTACGTATTTTCAATTTTCGCATTTTATTTTCTGTTCTGTTGGTGCAAATGTCTGTTATATACATATGTTGGTAATATCAGCCATTTTGGATTGTCAGTTTGTTTTTGACAGATAAAAAGGTTAGTCGTGTTTTGATGTGCTCTTCGATTTTTTACTATTCAAAAAAATGGCTCAAAGAAAGATTAAGTTTTGTGTAAAAAAAAAAATTAAATGCGCAAGGACATTTGAAATGTTGACTGTGGCGTTTGGCGAGTCTCAATTATGGTATAGCCGGTTTATGGAAGCCCGAGAAGATGTCAATGACGATGCACGTCCTGGTCGCCCAAGCACGTCAACAACCGATGAAAACATTGAAGCAGTGAAGAAAATGATTTTGGATAATCGTCGAATCACTATCAGATAGGTTGCTGATGATGTTGGCATATCGTTCGGCTCATGCCAAGCAATTTTTACAGATGTTTTAGGCATAAAACGTGCGACAGCGAAGATTGTTCCAAAATTGCCAAATTTTGAGCAAAAACAACGTCGCAGATTTCCTTAAAAAGTTCATGACGGTGAAACCAAAGCCCAATCATCCCAATGGAAATGTCCAGAAGAGCCACGACCGAAAAAAACACATCAAGTTCGGTTAAATGTAAAGGTTTTACTCACTGTTTTCTTCGACTGCAATGGGTTGGTGCATCATGAATTCTTGCCACAAGCTCGTGCGGTCAATAAGGAATACTACCTTGAAGTTATGCGCTGTTTGCGCGAATCAATTCGTCAGAAACGCACAGAATTGTGGAAAAACCAATCATCAATTTTGCACCATGATAACGCATCAGCTCACACATCGATGCTTGTGAGTGAGTTTTTGGCCAAAAACATGATAACAGTCATGCCTCAACCACCGTATTCAGCGAACTTGGCCCCCCGCTGACTTTTTCCTCTTCCCAAAACTGAAGACACCGATGAAAGGAAAGCGTTTTGCTACGATTGAGGAGATACAAGTAAAATCGAAACAAGAGCGTTTCAGAAGTTTTTCGAGAATTGGAAAAAACGCTGGCATAAGTTTAAGGGGGAGTATTTTAAAGGGGAATTGATGAATATACTTTTTGAAAAAATTAATCAGACCTCGTATATACATATTTATATGAAAAGAAGTGCATATTTATATACAAATGGTTATAATTTTTAAGAAACCATATAAAAAAAATTTATTTAAGTATTCTTAATTAGCTTTAATAAGTCTTTGGTAATTAAAAGCCATAAAACATTCAATTGTTTTTTTTTCGTTTTATTTTGAAGAGCTTACTTCACTTCATATTTAGGTTTTTTTCAGTTTCAGTTTATAGTTTATTCTTATAAGAGTTGGTCGGCCTGTTTGTAGGTATTTCTTTCAGTCCATTCGTGTTTTTCTTTATCCTCACATTTGTCCGTCCGTCCATCCATCCGTCTGTCTGTTTGTGTTCATCACTGTATCATAGTTCTTTGCATACTTAAGTAAGTGCAGAGAAGTGAGATACTTTTGTAGATTGTGTTCGTTTGTTTTTTGTGCCGTATAGTTTTTCATTTTGTAAATGATTTAAATTTTTTTCACATATTCCAATTTGTATTTAATTTTTTTTCCTATTTGTACTACATAGTTCTATGAGTATTAGAAATTTGCATTTCTACTTCAAATTCATTATCATAGGTACTTAGTATGTTTAGTACGAGTATATTGCAGGAGTATGTATTGCATATATATTAATTCGTTTGCAAGGTTTATTAGGTTGCTACGAGTTTTGCCGATTTTTAGGGTTTGCGATTTAACTACTTTCTGTTCACATTGATTTATGTTAAGTGTAGATGTTTTGTATATGTATATGACTAAAAAAAGCAGCTAAAAATAATTTTTTGAATCTTTTACACAAATGCTAATTTTTGGTATTTATTAATTCCGAGAAATCTGTTAGTTATAAAGTAATTGCTGGGTATAAATTGCCGCCACCCTAATAAATTGTTCAATCGTAAAGTACTCAAAACTTAACTTCATGTATCCAAACAACAACAATATCATTACACTGGTATGCACATACAACGAATCATAGTAGTAGTTGATTCAATTAGAATTTTGATTAATTGGTTTCATTCAAGTTTTCTAGTTTTGTTTTCCTCTTATTTATACTCGTATTTTACTTCCCTGATTGCTTACAGTTTTACATTAACGTGTTTTGCATTTTTATAGTTTATTGATCTATTATTTAAATTAAATTCACTTAATAAAGGCATTATTCAAATGCACTTATTTAAATTGCAAGTAGCAACAATTGTTAGATTTGAAATTGTAATATAGGCTGTTTTTTTTTTTTTTTTTTTTAGATGTATAGAACTTTAAGTTGGCAACACTATTTTAACTGGCGGCCATTTTGCCAGCTGTTAAGTTTTTTTATGTTTGTAGTCGCTAGTCCGAAACGAGTTATACTTTCGCCGCGTTATTGCGAAACGCCCACAAATGTTGAAAAAAGTTTTCGTAAATTTTACCTATAGATTAGACGACGTCCGAGCCAGACATGTGTCAGAAGTCATATTTAAATTATAATGCCAGCAGATTATCTTTCGAATAAAGTAAATTTCACGTCAAGAAACACACTGAACCTTGATTTTCAAAATAAATTTGCACTATGTATTTGGAAGCATTGTTCAGGCGTCAGTCTATATATATATGAAAATGCCAAACCAAACTAAACAAAAATTATTTGACAGCTGACAAAAAAGTATTGCCAACTTAAAGTTCTATACATGTAAGAAAAACAGCCTATATTACAATTTCAAATCTAACAATTGTTGCTAGTTGAAATTTAAATAAGTGCTGTTTGAAAACTTAATGTTCTATACATCTAAAAAAAAACACCCTATATATATAAAGATTTAACTAGATTTTAAAGTTTTAATAAAATAGCAAAACAAACAATGATTTTTTATTAAAATACAAAATTTAAAAGTAGTTAATTGTAAGCACTTTATTTAAATGTCAAAAATTTTTTTATTGGTCTACCAACTTCACTTCCTCTGTTGTCTTCCCTCTTAAATAGTCAGCCTGGATATCTATCTTGCTGCCGCAGTTCTGGCTTATTAACTTGAATTTATTTGCAAAATTTATTGTTTGTTTTATTCTTGTTTAAGGCCAACAACAAACAAAAAAATTCTAATTAATATTTAACAAGAAAAATTATAATGCAAAAAGTTTTTAACTGTCAGAGGAGGTTTGTTATAAATATGAAAAGTTTTTATTTTTTGGGCAAACATACACAAAAAATGTCAAGGGAAACTTTATTTTTATATGAGAAACATTAACATAAACAGGACATTATTTTATTTTCTCTCTTCATTTTACCCAAAAATAAAAACATCAATTTCATGTTTAGTTTAAGCTCTCTTCACCCTTATTGACAACTAAGAAACTTTATATTTTAGTAGTTCTTTTTTCTTTGAAGCCAAGGCAAACATTTCAACTTGTTTTACCAAAACGAAAAACATTTCCTTTATAAAACTTAATGTCAAATGCCAATTTAGCAGAGAATCATGTTGTGTCACATAAAAAATATATATCTGTAGAACTTAATGTTACCTACAATGAAAACAAAACTTAGAACTTAAGAAATAGTGCTTTAAGTTTGTCGGTATTCTCTGTGGACGTTTTAGTTTATATTTTGTTGGTTTTGTTTTTATTACATGTCACTTGTCAAAATTAACTTTTATCATGTTGTCAATTTAAGTTGGACTTCACAGCACTTTGCATAAACAATTTTATACAAATTATTAATATAATTTCTTAATAAACAAACACCCAAAATTGAGATTTTGAAGTTTTACCACGGGTTCTTAATTATAATATTAATATCTATAGTTTTCCATGAAATATTTTAAGCTAACATTAAAATGAGAACAAAGTCCACATACATTCCATTAGCTTATTTAGGTTACATACAAAAAATTTGAAAGGAGCAATTCTATCATCTATTATTTCTTAACTATTAGTATAGCAATAGTGAAATATTTTTGCTGTTTTGCAAACAAAAATCTCAAAAAGGAAAAAAATCAATTTTACTTCAAAAAAAAAAAAAAAAAAATTTTATTCTATTTTTTTTTAACACAGATCATTAAATTCTCAAAAACACAATAATTCCCTGTTGATAAGGGTTTAGAATTTTGATATCTATTGCTTGCTATAATTTGTTTGAAGCTAACATTAAAATGAGGACAAGGTCCACATACAATCCACTTGCTTATTTAGGTTCCATATAAATAATTTGAAAGTAGAAATGCAATCATCTTTGGCTCCTTAACTTTTAGTATAGCAATTGTTAAATATTTTTGCTATTTTGTAAAAATAATTCGTTTATTCTATTTTTAACAAAGATCTTTAAATTCTCAAAAATTACAATAATTCCCTGTTGCTAAGGGTTTAAAATATTAATATCTATTGTTTGCTATACAATTTTTAAAGCTAACATTAAAATGAGAACAAAGTCCACTCGCTTATTTAAGCCTTCTACAAATAATTTGAAAGACATATTGGTATCATCTAGTAGTTCTGAACTGTTACAATACGAAAAGTTTAGTATTTTTGCTATTTTGTAAAAAAAATGTTCAAAAAAGATAAAATTTGTTTTACCTGAAATCAAATTTTTTTTTATTCTATTTTTTTAATAGAATAAAAATGTAATAATTTTCTGTTACTAAAAGTTTAGAATTGTAGTATCTATCGTTTGCCATCAAATTTTTTGAGCTTACATCAAAATGTGAACAAAGAGCACATACAATCCACTTGCTTATTTAAGCGTTATACAAATAATTTAAAAGGGAAAATGTTATCATCTGGTACTTCCGAACTGCTAATATTTAATATTTTTAAATATTAAATAAATTTTTGCTCTTTTGCAATAAAATTTACAAAAAAGTCAGTACTTCTAAATTCTACAAATCAACATTTTTACTCTATTTGTAACAAACATCTTTAAATTCTCAAAAATATAATTATTTCTCTTTGCTAAAGGCTATAGCTAACATTTGTTAAATAATTTTTTAAACTATCTTTGAAATTAGGGCACATAACACATACATTCCACTAACAAAAATAACCGAGATTTCAAGACCGAAATAATTTTATAAGATTAATAAATTTCTTTATGACCAAATGATTACAGTCTTCAATTCAATACCTGCAAAACTTTAATAAATTTTCACCACTATGATTACAATTCGCTTGTGCCAACCTTCCTCCGAACAACACAATTGTCATGCTATTACAAATTGCTGATATTACACTGTTATAAACCTTACTATTGATAATTTCACAATTCACTATTTTTAAGTGATTAATCGCTGCAAATTAATTGAAGCGTTAAACGTCTTAGCGTCATCATCTAGGCGTTATCGTGCCTACATGTAATTACATGCTTCGTATGTGTCAATAAGTGTTAAGCTGGTTACTTTTCAGCAACAAAAAAAAAAAAACTTAAAGGATGTAACAAAATGTGAATGAATACTCTTATGTCGATAGATACACATGCACATTTACGCTAAATTACAAACATACATTTAATTTGAATACATGTGTAGACGACGTATTTAAAACAACTTAAATCATCAACCCTACAAACTGTCTGACATAACTAAACTTTGAAACTCTTTGTTACTTAATCCGAAATGCAAAGATAATTGATTGTTGATAGTAAATACTTATAATGGGTGATTTTTTTAAAGCTATAGGAAAGTTTTTCAAAAAAAAAACACATAAAATTCAGAAAAATGCATCAAATATTTATTTGAATCCATATAATTTAATGTTTGAAGATTATTTCATGCAAATGTTGACTTTGACTGCCCCTCAAATGGTACATCCGCTTAGTCCAATTTTGGCATACTCTTTCCAACATTTCGGCCGGTATCTCACGATTAAATGCTTCAATGTTGTCTTCCAATGCGTCAATTGAAGCGGGCTTGTCTGTATAGACATGAGCTTTAACATAGCCCCACAAAAAATAGTCTAAAGGCGTTAAATCGCACGATCTAGGCGGCCAATTGACCGGTTGCGAACGTGAAATAAAATGTTCACCGAACTCGCCTCTCAATAAGTCCATTGTTGCGCGTGCTGTGTAGCATGTGACACCGTCTTGTTGAAACCACATGTCATGCAAGTCAAGCTCTTGCATTTTGGCAAAAAAAAGTTGGATATAATCTCACGGTAGCGCTCACCATTCACAATTACGTTACGATTCGCATCATCTTTGAAGAAGTACGGTCCAATGATGACACCAGTCCATAAACCGCACCAAACTGTGACTTTTTCTGTATGCACTGGTAGCTCTTGCAATGCTTCTGACTGATATTCACTTCAAAATCGACAACCCTGCTTATTTACGTATCCATTGAGCCAAAAAAATAGCTTCGTCGCTGAACACAATTGAACTTTCTTAACAGAGCACGCATTTTGATAATAAAATTCAACAATTAGCAAGCGTTGTTCGTTTGTAAGACAATTCATGGTTAAATTATAGACCAAACTGAAGATGTTTGCCAGTGAAACAAAACACGAAACGTGCGTCAGCTGTTTAAACCAGTGTTGCCAAAAAGATAATGGCTACAAAATCACCCTTTACAAGCCCGGTAGTTTGTTATGGGAGGCCAGTGAAGTGACTGGTTATAGAAGCTGAACTAGAAGCTGAACTAGAACTGAACTAGAACTAAACTAGAATTGAACTAGAACTGAACTAGAACGTAACTAGAACTGAACTAGAACTGAACCAGAACGGAACTAGAACGGAACTGGAACTGAACTAGAACTGAACTAGAACTGAACCAGAGCTGAACTAGAACTGAACTAGAACTGAACTAGAACTGAACTAGAACAGAACTGGATCTGAACTAGAACTGAACTAGAACGTAACTAGAACTGAACTAGAACTGAACTAGAACCGAACTAGAACGGAACTGGAACTGAACTAGAACTGAACCAGAGCTGAACTAGAACTGAACTAGAACTGAACTAGAACGGAACTAGAAC
The DNA here is from genome assembly GCA_950370525.1 of Bellardia bayeri. NCBI lineage: Eukaryota > Metazoa > Arthropoda > Insecta > Diptera > Calliphoridae > Bellardia > Bellardia bayeri. Next base: position 16,181,920 of record OX493268.1, on the reverse strand, counting down.
GGAACTGGAACTGAACTAGAACTGAACCAGAGTTGAACTAGAACTGAACTAGAACTGAACTAGAACGGAACTAGAACGGAACTGGAACTGAACTAGAACTGAACTAGAACTGAACCAGAGCTGAACTAGAACGGAACTAGAACTGAACTAGAACGGAACCAGAGCTGAACTTGAACTGAACAAGAACTGAACTAGAACCGAACTAGAACCTAGACTAGAATTTTAATTCAAAATATTTAACCAGTCCTCTACAAGCCTTTTCAGAACTACCGGATGCCTACAAATTTATCTATAAATGTCTATAAGCATGTGTGTATTTATTTAGTCGCGTATGTGTAATAATTTCCTCTGCTATCTATTGTCTTAAGCTGTTAATAACAATGGGGCCAGTCAGATTGAAACAATTGTTGAACATTGAATATTAAACATTTGTAAATAATAGATTTTGTCTCTAACGATAAAAGATTAAAGCAGCAATTGCAGTAGCAACTGCAGCATTGCATTATGTTTTGGTTTACGCTTCCTTTCTTCAGCAGCCAGTAATAATAATGGAGATGTTAATGAATGGTGTGGGAGTTTAGTTTAAAACTCCATTGAACTTTGAATACAGTGTAAATGTATGAGGATTTTAGAGTCTTAAGTTATTACTGCTGCAGTTATAGGGTTTCTATTGTGTATGTATGGATGTGTTTTCTTACATACATATGCTCTGTATATGTATGCAACAAAAGTAGTTGGCAGTCATAGTCAGCAGGGGACGAAAATTATTATTTATTTAGCTGTAAATAATTAACAAATAAGGAACAAAAATCACTATAAAAAGCAAGTCTGTTAAACAAATACCAGGTTCTCTTTATCTCGATTACTGAGTATCGGCATAAAGATACACAGTGATCGGAAATACAGACACCGCATAGTTTTCTGAACGTTGGCTTTAATGTATTAAAATCTCGGGCTCTATATAATATTCTTTTCATTTAACGAAAGTATGTTTAAGGAGGGTTCTTAAATTGGTTTCTGTTTAAAAATTATTGTTGAACTTTTATAAATTTGTGGCTATTTAGTTATTTACATATTTTAAACAATACTTTGCTTATTGTGGCGGGTATGGTAACATCTGCTTGTTTAATATATTCTCTTAATTATATTACATTATTGACCGCATAATACTATAAATTAAATTATGTAAATACCTTAAAAACAATATTCGAATAGCGCAGTATTGAAATATAAACTACTGCTAACAAAATTATTCACAAATTTTATATTCTAAATCAGCATTTTTGCATTTTATGGCACATTACCATAAATCACATAAAAACATGATTAAATAACCAAAACAAATTTCATTAATAATTTAGTTTTTGTGTAGCAGCGGCTTTTATTTTATTCAACAATAAATTTTTAGGAAAAAAAAACAATACGATTTAAAATATCAAAATTGAGAGTTGACGCCTGCAAAAAAATAAGCATGTTAAAAATTAAAATTTGATGTGAGAAGCAGCAAATATTTTTGAAAATAAACAAATGTTTGTTTAACCTAATTTTAGATTTTATAATTTTTTTTATTTTTAATTTAAATTATTTCACATTGCCAAAAAAAGTAGAAAAAAAAAAAATAAACAAAATTGTCTAGAATATTTAGTACACTTTGGGTTCCAGCGTATAAACATACATGTCATATATGGCCAAGAGTTTAATAGAAAAAACCAAAAGGATTTGTTGCGAAAAACCAAGCAATACAATACCCAGATACCCAGATACTAGTTTAAATATCAGAATTCAAAGTCAAACACGTTTTGGAAATGAACCATAATTGTTAAAAAGTCTTTAAAACGAGTTAAAACCCTTTAAAAAATATTTAAATAGAAAATGAGAGAGTATGGTTTATAGAATACCCAATACCCTTATTGAAAAATTCTACTATTTAATACTTTCAGAAATAAAAAATCAAGCTACAAACTCTTATTTCTTTATATTAGTTCCCCAGCAAAAGCTTGCATTGCCTTGTAGTGAGTTCAACTGCTAAATTCTGAAACTTCACTAGTTACTTACAGCATAACGGGTCCGTCATCTAACGTTTTTTTTTTTAGCTAGCTCTTATTTCGTGAATGGTAACACTTAGCTCATGTCTGATTTGACAGATAATTAGTTTTATCCTTCCGCTGAACGAATATGGTTGTGTATACGCTTGAACAACGCTGGGAAATATTGCGACATTACTTTAAAAATCATGGTAATGTTTTGGAAGAAGAGAAGCACCGTCAGCTCCGTATGTTCGTTATCTTGTGAAAAAAGTGAAAGAAACTGGCATCCTTATCGATAAACCAAAGCGCGAAAAGCCAAAAACCGTGCGTACAGCCGAGATTATTGCTGCTGTGGCAGAAAGTGTGCGTGAAGCGCCATCAATATCAATTCACCGTCGTTCTCAACAATTGAACATTTCGGAGACATCATTGAGATGAATTTTGCTTAAAGACCTTCGTATGACGCCATACAAAGTCCAATTGGTTCAGGAGTTGAAGCCAACTGACCATCCAGTGTGTTTTCGCTTCGCTAAGTGGGCCTGCGATCGACTTACAGAAGATGCCGATTTTGCCAAAAAAAATCATCTTTTCAGATGAAGCTCATTTTGATCTTGACGTGTATGTAAACAAAGAAAATTGTCGCATTTGGGGTACAGAAAACCTGCATACATTGAAAAGCCGATGCACCCAAAACGAGTCACTGTTTGGTGCGGATTTTGGTCCAGAGGCATAATTGGGCCATTTTTCTTCTTCGTTACAGTCAATGTTCACAACAGGACGGCGCTACGTGCCACACAGCCAAAGTTACACTCGATGTTTTGCGCCCTGTTTTTGACGGTCGCATTATCAACCGCAAAGCTGATGTCGTCTGGTCACCCCGGAGCTGCGATTTGACACCGTTGGACTATTATTTGTGGGGTGCCGTCAAAGATAAGTGTTACGCTGCCAGAGACAATTGACGCTTTAAAGGACAATATTCGTGAAGCCATTGGTGAAATACAGCTGCACACAATCGATAATGTGCTTAGAAATTGGATCGATCGTGTAGGCTACTGCATGGTCAGCCGAGGCAGCCATTTAAATGAAATTATTTGCCATTATTAACCGGAAGGATTGTACATTCAAATAAAAAAAGAAATTTGAGAAAATATTCAGTAATTTTTTTTTATAGCATTTTCAAAAAAAAAAAACAGTTATTTGGCGAACCCTTTAGTATCTAAACCTACTTTCACAGAATGACGTCTTTGGATATATAAGTATTCTTATAAATATTGTAAATATTTTTATTTAATATTAATAACCTAGTTACAAATGATGACTTCAACTTATCTAAATCATCGTTATAAAGGGTGATCTTTTTAGCAACGTTCTTTTTGGCAAGACTGTTTTTCACAGCTCATCAGGTTTTCGTGTAACATGTTCGTGTGACAATGAATCGACTTACAAATGAACAACGCTTGTAGCTTATGAAATTTTATTATTAATATTCAAGCTTGGTTCTTCTATTTTGTGGCCAGTTTGGGCGATTATATGAGACCGCTATTCGGAATCTTGTAACTATATTTTGCACCTAATTGGGCACCTAATCGCAGCAGTATCCGCCAGTGTTTTTTGATGACCGCGTATTATAGATTCGACGCCGTTAGCAGTGCAATGAGTACAAATATTTTTTTTTCCAAACTAGAAGATCTGGACTTGGCCAGACAGTACCGCATGCCACACAGCACGTGAAACAATGGCGCAATTGGGAGGCAAGTTCAGTGAACAGTTTATTTTACGTTTGGTAGCAGTCAATTGGACGCCTAGGTCGTGCGATTTAACGGCTTTAGACTATTTTTGTGGGGTTCTGTTAAGTCCCATATCTATTGGGACAAGCGCGTAACTGTTGAATCAATGGAAGCTAATTTTTTTGTGTGATACCGGCCGAATTGGACCCAAAGTATGAACCATTTGAAACGTAGCCGTGATTAACATTTACAAGAAGTCATTTCTAAACACTGCATTGTATACATAGTTTAAAAATTTGGACTTCTCTGAGGGTTGAGTCCAGTTCGCCGGGAATAGGGGCAACATGGGCAACATGGGCGGATAAATGCATATAGGATTTGTAAACAAGGTGAGTGGCAATATTATTCCATAACCAGAATTTCTAACAGAGCGAGTTGGAACGATTTATTGAGGTTTTTCTATTTCAGTCTCTGTTCCATAAACAAATAAGTTCTCATGCAAATGACAAGAATGTAAGCTAAGCTATAAAACCGTTAAAAATAAGTTATTAAACGATTACTTCTAGGCAATGTAAACTGTATTTAGTAACAATTGAATTTTTCTATTCATTCATTATTGCTTAATGGCAAGCAAATTGTAATACAGAAAATAGGAATCTAATCAACCATTTCATATGTAGGGTATCCTTAGAAAATTGCAACAAACTCCTTGAAGAACCCTTAGAACAGAAATTGAAATTTGTATTACGAAAAACGTGAAAAAAATTATGCAAGAAGAATATTTTAAGCAATAGATAAATTTATATATTTTACATATATCTACATTCATACATTTATTATTGGCAGGGATTCCCAAATAATACAGAAGGCACTTTAGTTATTTTTTTTAATAATAGTTTTCAAATATTTGGAATCACCTGGTAGGAGAGATTTTTGTTCCAGATGATTTGCTTATAAGCTGTAGCTGCAAAAAAACTTAAACATTAGATACTTCCCTATGATGGAAGCTAGAATAATGGGGTTTCCAAGAAGAAATTTGGTTTCTAACTGAGGCATTTTGGAATAACATAATAGTTTTAATGTATTATTTTGTGACATATCAGTGATAAAAAGTTTTGACAATTTTTATAATGAAGTCAACACCAACACGTGTTCAACCGGGCTGTTTTAGTGAAAATATCGCAGCCGAAAGCTGTGGCAGAAAATCTGAATTTCGCCCATTTACTTGAAGCCGGCCGTCCATTTACTTCGTATGGTTCATATGAAAAAAAATCATTCACATGAAGTATATTTTGATTTATGAAAATGACGGGCTTATGAAAATTCAACAGAATCGGTTGGGAAGCCTTTGCATGGAGGAAACTCGATCCAGTCATATTTTAGTTTTAATCTTAGATCCTTCTACAGTGAAATATTAGCTTAAATCGTAGCTCCTTCTCATTTATAGATCCTTCCCCAGTCATAATTCAGCTTCAATTGTAGATCCTTCTCCAGTCATATTTCAGATTCAATTGTAGATCTTTCTAAAGTCATATTTAAGCTTCAATCGTAGATCCTTCTCCAGTCATATTTCAGCTTCAATTATAGATTCTTCTCTAGTCATATTTTAGCTTTCAGCGTATATCATTCTGGAGTCTTATTTTAGCTTTAATTGTAGATCCTTCTCCAATCATATATTTGCTTCATTTATAGATCCTTCTCCAGTCATATTTCAGCTTCAATTGTAGACCTTTCTACAGTCATATTTAAGCTTCAATCGTAGATCCTTCTTCAGTCATATTTCAGCTTCAGTTATAGATTCTTCTCTAGTCATATTTTAGCTTTCATCGTTCTGGAGTCATATTTTAGCTTTAATTGTAGATCCTTCTCCAATCATATTTTTGCTTCATTTATAGATCCTTCTCCAGTCATATTTCAGCTTCAATTGTAGACCTTTCTATAGTCATATTTAAGCTTCAATCGTAGATCCTTCTTCAGTCATATTTCAGCTTGAATTATAGATTCTTCTCTAGTCATATTTTAGCTTTCATCGTATATCGTTCTGGAGTCATATTTTAGCTTTATTTGTAGAACCTTCTCCAGTCATATTTTTGCTTCATTTATAGATCCTTCTCCAGTCATATTTCAGCTTCAATTGTACATCTTTCTATAGTCATATTTAAGCTTCAATCGTAGATCCTTCTCCAGTCATATTTCAGCTTCAGTTATAGATTCTTCTCAAGTCATATTTTAGCGTTCATCGTATATCGTTTTGGAGCCATATTTTAACTTTAATTGTAGATATTTTAGCTTTATTTGCATATCCTTCTTCAGCCGTATTCTTATGCTGTCTTATTTTGTCGTATCGTATTATAGCTTCAATCGTAGATCCTTCACCAATCATATTTTTGCATCAATCGCAGATCTTTTTTTAGTTGTAATTTAGCTTTAATCGTTTATCCTTCTGCAGTCATATTTTAGCTTCATCCATAAACCCTTCTCTAGTCGCAATTTAGCTGCAATCGTACATCCTTCTCCAGTCAAATTTTAATGACAGACATATTTTAGCTTCAGTCATAGATTCTTCTTTAGTCATATTTTAGCTTTATTTGCAGATCCTTCTGCAGTTGCATTTTATTTATCTTCAATCGTAGATCCTTCTCCAATCATATTTTTGCATCAATCGCAGATGTTTTTTTAGTTGTAATTTAGCAGTCATATTTTAGCTTCATCCGTAAACCCTTTTCTAGTCGCAATTTAGCTGCAAGCGTACATCCTTCTCGAGTCAAATTTTAATGACAGTCATAGATCCTTCTTTAGTCATATTTTAGCAGATCCTTCTTCAGTTGTATTTTATTTAGCTGCAATCGTACATCCTTCTCCAGTCTTTTTTTAGCTTCAATCTCATATTCTCTTCGTATTCTCTAGTCGCATTTTAGCTTCAATCGTAAATCTCTATTCAGTCAAATGTTAGCTTCAATATTCATACATACAAAAACAAATCCCTGAAAAGACTCGAAAATGTTGCCAGTCGATTTTCTAATGAGGCTTCTTTAGTGTGACCAGTTTTTATTGGAACAATGCTTTAGCTCATATAGGTTTTGTACATAAATAGAAGTTTGAGAATCTCTATCCTACTCCTAAGTTGCTAAATAATATGTAAAATATACCCACTAAAGCATGGTCTGTAAAAAATAAACTCCATCGTAAAACTAAAAAAAAGGCATTCAGGATACTTTATAGCCAAACACTTTGTAGGTGACTGCGTGTATTCACCAGCTACACTATTCTATTCTTCCTCTACAAAGATTGAAATTTAAATAAAATATTTTTTCTATTAAAATAAATGTGATCATAAGGTATGCAACAGCATTAAAAGTAAAACAAGAAATGTTATAAATATACTATACATACATACTTTCTTTTTAAAATACATTCCAGTTTCTTAGTTGCATTTCTTTCTTTCCTATTTTAGTTTTTTGTTGCTGACTTCCTTTCAAGAATCATCGTCAACGACGGTGATAAAGGAAGCTATAGAAGAAAAAAAAAAGCAGTTTGTTAAATTTTTCTTTCATCTACAAATGTTGCTTTGAAATATTTATGCTCTCTATGTGTAAAAATAAGCAAAAAGAAAACTTTATAAATTTAATAGACCAAAAGAAATTGCAGCAGGAAGTCGAAGAAAACTATTTTTTGGTTTTAGCTTTAAAAGGAATTTCGACATTTTTCCACTTGTTTAAACGCCATAAAGAGTTTTTTGTTTTTGCTGGCTGTTTTCAAAGTGTGAATGCAATTTTGGTTTTAGGAAAGAAAATAAATCAAATTGTGACACACTTTGGGTAACAGAATTAAGGTTAGAATAAATTAATTATTTTAGGATTTGAGGAGTTTGTTGCTTGAACTTAGAGACTGGCAAAATATTTACCAAATAGTTTTTCGTTTGGTAAAAGCAAAAGAAATATTTCCTATTAAACACTTTGGGATAACTGCTGTAGTCTCCTATTGTTTTTCTAGTATTATTCCGTTTTATTTTTGTTTGCTTTTACAAAAGTCACGTCAGCTGAAACAAACTTTAGCTAGTGCCTTGTTTTTCGCTGTTAATGTTCTCAAGATCTCTTTACAAAATTCTTATCATTGACTCTTGCATTACTGCTTGATTTCTAAGTTGTGTTTTTTTTGTATTTGATTACACAAACTTAACTTGTCAATAGTTTCTCTACCAGACACCAAAAATACACATACGTATGTATAAATACTTTTCAAATGTATTCTAACGATAACCTTTCATTTGACTCGAGATTCCTCAACAAATAAACGAACATTGAAATTTAATATAAAAAAGAAACACATTGACACACATCCAATGAAATGTTTCACACAACAACACTAGGTTTACACTAGCTTTAGTTTAATGTCACAAAACTGTTTTAATCTTTAACTATTATCTCTGCTAGTGTGGCATGGTTTGCCCATTATCTATTTAGCTGTGCTTTCCTTAGCAGGAATGAGTAGCTATCAACTGGTAAACATGATAAGTTTAGCTAGCAAGAAGTGTCTGAAAATGTACTTAAGTAAATTGATAACAAACATATTTGTCTATTTGCAGGCATGGGTGGAGAATTTTGTTTGTAATAATTATTGTTATTGATTTAATTAGATTTGTACTAAAGGGAAAGTCTTTGTTGGGAAAATGTTAAAGTAGAAAAGCTTAAATGAATTGATGCTGAAATATGAGTGAGTGTTTAACGACCAAATAGTGAGACTAAAATTAGACTTTGTAAAGATCTACGATCGATCAGCTGATCAAAAAAATAACCGTTATTTTCAAATTTCATGAGTTACGTATGTTCGATTTTCGCATATTTTTTTTTCCTGTTATGTTGCTACACATGTCTGTTATATATATTGGTAATATCAGCCATTTTGGATTGTCAGTTTGTTTTTGACAGATAAAAAGGTTAGTCGTGTTTTGGTGTGCTCTTCGATTTCTTACTATTCAAAAAAAATGGATCAAAGAAACTGTATTAAGTTTTGTGTAAAAAATGTAATTAAATGCGCAAGGACATTTGAAATGTTGGCTGTGGCGTTTGGCGAGTCTAATATGAGCAGAACACAAGTTCAATTATCGTATAACCGGTTTAAGGAAGGCCGAGAAGATGTCCTGGTCGCCCGAGCACGTCAACAACCGATGAAAACATTGAAGCAGTGAAGAAAATGATTTTGGATAATCGTCGAATCACTATCAGAGAGGTTGCTGATGATGTTGGCATATCGTTCGGCTCATGCCAAGCAATTTTTACGGATGTTTCAGGCATGAAACGTGCGGCAGCGAAGATTGTGCCAAAATTGCTAAATTTTGAGCAAAAACAACGTCGCATGGACATCGCTCAGGAGCTGTTGAACATCGTCAACGACGTTCCAGATTTACTCAAAAATAACTGGTGACAAATCATGGCTATGACATTGAGTTCTGCTGAAATCAGGGAAATTGTTTACGAAACCAATGCATTGCATAAGTAGGGGTTCAAGCAATTCAAAAAACAACTTTAGCTGTAGAAGGATCTACTATTGAAACTAATATTCATTAACGATTGAAGCTAAAGCATGACTGAAGAAGGATCTACAAATAAAGTAAAACTATGGCTACAGAAGGATCCACGATTAAAGCTAAATCATGACTGAAGCTAAAATTACGATTTAAGTAAAATATGACGATTGAAGCTAAAATATGTCAAGAGAAGGATCTACGATTGAAGCTTAAATATGACTTCAGAAGGAACTATGACTGAAGCTAAAATATGAAAGGAGAGGGATCTGCGATTGAAACTAGTATTTGACTGTAGAAGAATTTGCGATTGAAGCTAATTTTTGACTGTAATTGGATCTACGATTAAAGCTAAAATTTGAATGTAGAGGGCTCTACGACTGAAGCTCATATATGAGTATAAATGGATCCACGATTGAAGCTAAAATGCGACTGTAGAAGGATATACGATTGAAGCTAAAATATGACTGGAAGAGGATCTACAAATAAAGCGAAAATATGACTAAAATGTCTAAGATTAAAGCTAAAACATGACTAGACAAGGATCAACGATTAAAGCCGAAATTTTTATGTAGAGGGCTTTATGACTGAAGCTCAAATATAACTGTAGAAGGATCGACGATTGAAGGCAAAATTATGACTGTATAAACCCTTCAAGTGCAACTAAATCGTACATTATAAAGACCTACAATTGAAACTGAAATATATCTTAAGATAGAAGTTTAAGTACGACTGTATAAAACTGAAAAATGACGGAATAAAATCATACTATTAAAGCTAAATAGTACTGTATAAATAACTGAAATATATCCTAAGATTGAAGCTGGAATGTGACTGTATAAATCAGAAAAATGTCGTAATAAAGTCTCATGATTGAAGTTAAATAGTACTGTAAAACGACCCACGATTGAAGCACAAGAGTACTTTATAATGACCTACGATTGAGGCTAAATAGTACTGTATAATAATACTGTATAAAAAAAGCTTTCTATGACTGTATAATGATGCACGATTAAAGCTTAAATAAGACTTTATAAACACCTAATAGTGAAGATGAAAATACAAAACCGCCAAAGAACACCTAACTCTTTCTATCTGTTTTCCTTTGACAGTCAGAATTTTCCTTACTTAACAATATTCCAATTCAAATCCTTTAATTTCCTTTTTGTTTTTTTTGTTGTTACAATATTCTCCCTCAAATCCTTAAATTTAGTAATTTCCAGTTTTTTTTTTTTACGTTATGGTTAAAAATTGTCCAACCAACCAACAGATTCCGTCATAATGAAATGCTTTAGGGTGCCATCATCATCATAAAACAATATTTTCTTTTCCTCTTGTGTTATTTTTGTGGCAATGAGTAAATATGGATGGACACGGAATATTTATGTATGTATGTTTCTGTTTTCTTTTTGGAGTATTATTATTATTATTATTTGGTGGTAATATAAACCACGTTTTATTATATTTGTTTTATTATTTCCTCTTTTATTTGTGCATATTTCTTTATTTATGTATTTTATGTCTGTGCTGGTCGTACGCTGGGAAAAAAAGAACAAATTTTTATTCTACAATTTTTATTATGCTGTCAATTGGTTGTTTTTTCTATGCTGGTTTGTTATTTTAAGAGAGTGGGAGAGAGATATTTGTTTTGTTGGCTTTAAAGAAAAAACGTGGCTATGACCTTCTTGTGTTTCAATTACTGAAGACCACTAATGCACGATGGGTAGGTGAGTGACGTGATAAAGGTCATAATTTATTAAGATCCATTGTGGTAAGCTTATGATCGAATTACTCAGATACTAGCAATAAATCCTGCTAAATTTAGCACTGCCGCATTTTTGAGACCAACCAAGCCCTGAATATAACCACAATAGAGTCTGCTTTTCTATCGGGTGGTTAAATTTCAAGGGCCGATGTTGATTTTGAATAAAACACAAACTATTTAGGAAATTATTGTAATTTTATTTTATTATGATATATTGTTATTACTCAATTATGTATGGAACAAAATATCGGCCAACTGGGCGCCGCGACCACGGCGGCACACCTCCATCCGATGGTCCAAATTTTCGATGACCCTGAGGCATAATGGAGGTTCTATGCCGTTAATGTGCCGAATTATCTCATCCTTTAGCTCTTGAATTGTTGCTGGCTTATCGACGTACACCCTTTCTTTCAAATAACCCCAAAGAAAAAAGTCCAACGGTGTCAAATCACATGATCTTGGCGGCCAATTGACATCGCCATTACGTGAGATAACACGGCCATTGAATTTGTTGCGCAAAAAGCCATTGTTTCGTTAGCTGTGTGGCAAGTGGCACCGTCCTGCTGAAACCACATATCGTCCACATCCATATCTTCCAGTTCGGGCGATAAAAAGTTCGTTATCATCTCACGATAGCGAACACCATTCATTTAAGTAACTGCCTGACCGGCCTCCTTTTGGAAAAAATACGGCCCGATGATGCCGCCAGCCCATAAACCGCACCAAACAGTCACTCTTTGTGGGTGCAGCTGATTTTCTTCGAAAATTGATCATCCACTGTTGCCATTTCTTGCCACCATTCTGCCCATTCACGACGTTTGGAATGGTCAAGAGGCTTTAGTTCTTGAGCCAATTGCACCTTGTAAGCGTGTAAATGCAAGTCTTTATGCATAATGTTCATCAACGACGAGCGTGAGAGGTGCAATTGTTGGGCACGACGACGAGTTGAGGTAGACGGCTCTTCAGCCACACTATCGCGAACAGCAGCAATGTTTTCTGCAGTACGAGCTGTACCAGCATGTACTGGTGTTCTCACATCTTCTACAGACCCGGTTTGCTCGAATTTTTCCACGATTTTTGCGATTGTACGCACATTTGGACGATCAAATTGACCAACAAAATCACGAAGTGCACGATATGCATTTTGATTTGAACGCCCATTTTCATAGTACGTCTGGATAACTTTAACACGTTGTTGTGTATCTCTCCATGGTTCAAATTGAGTAAGTCTGAAATAGAGAAATGTCAAATAAAATTCGGAAAAAAGCTTGGCGTTTAGGTGTGGTTCACATTCAACATCGGCCCTTACAATTTAACCACCATTTATAACTCCAGGCTTCCACCTAAAAATTGTGCCCTTTGAAATATTTGTTAAAATTTCTCTCCCTCACAACCCATTGTGGTCTCACCCACTCCTGCTGCTGTTGTTGTTGCTAGTCTTGACTTCTCATAAAACATTTTTAGTACAATGTTTACGAGTGTGTATGAAGTGATGATATTTTTCATCAAGCTTTCATCCTATTTGTAGTTAGTGGTTTATCTATCTGTCTGTCTCTCTTTCTGTTATAAAGAACACCATACCAACATTATTTATCCTTATATTTGTAAGCTGCGCTGCCATGACACAAAACTACAACCACTATTATTGACTATTCATGCATTCCTTCATTCATTTATTCATCTATCCATCCATTTAATATATACTTTGGTCTGTTGTTACATTCGTTATACATACATTTGATTCTCAATGGTTTCAGCCATGGTTAATTTTTATTTTTTTTTTTCGTAGGGAATCTTTATTTCTACGACAAAAGTCAAACAGCATGTTTTAACAATTTGCACTTTTGTGTGTTGTGTCAGTGTTTTTTTTCGGAGTTTTTCATTTATACATATTAAGTTTACCTTATGGTTATCTGGAAAAGTTTTTTGGTGTAGAGAAGAGGTAGTAACTCTTAAAATTCCTCTGGTGGCAATGTTGGCCACTTTTACTAATTTTAATATGTTTCAATAACCTGCTCAATGGAAGCTAAATTTTATCGAAATAATGTCCTAATATTGAAGCTAAAAAACGTTATAATAAAGTCTTTTGATTAAAAAACCAACTTAAATTTGGTACTATTTTTCGTACTGGTACTATTTACTACCCCATTGTCTTAATTATAATTGACACTGTTATTGCAGCAGTTGATTATTCTAATAATGATGATGAGAATGCTTTAGTTTTTGAACAAATGTAGCTGCTCTCGGTTGTAAAGACTGGCTGGCTGGCTACTGCGTTAATAATGATGATAAGTTGCATTGTTATGATGTTTGAATTGTAGTACTTTTTTGTCTCTCTCTTTTTTGCTGCAGCATATTTTTTTTTGTTGCTGCTGTATAGTTTGGTTACCATGGCCATTGGAGAGTATTTAACTATTCATTCGTATTCTGTAGTCGTTGTCTATTTGCTGTTTGTCTAACTATTTCAAATTATATTTACTTGATATTATTAACAGACTAAAGTAAGTTTAAATAGCAAACATTGCAAATGGCGTACAAAAACATTTCTATTTAGCTGCAGGATAAAATTTAATATAAACAAAAGCATTGCAATCAATATAAAACGTGTTTAATTTGTGTAGCCGTGTAATGTGGAGTAAAAAACATAGAGATAGAAATTTTAAGAAGAAAAATTAATGAAATTTTCATTAAATTTAATTTGAAAAAATTTTGACTTCAGCTCCCCGATAAAGGAAGACATATAAAAACAAAAAATATGACTGTATAAACAGCTACTGTAGAAACTAAACTATGACTGTATAAAATCCTACAATTGAAGCGAAAATATGACCGTCTAAAGACCTAAAATATGACTGCACAAATTCCTGAAATATGACTAAATGAAGAAGCAGAAATATGACTGTATAAGGACCTAAAATATGACTGTATAAATTCCTGAAATATAACCATAAAACTACTACGATTGTAAAATATGACTGTATAAAGACCTGAAATATTACTGTATAAAGACCAACGATTTAAGCTAAAATATGACTGTATAAAAACCTGTAATATGACTATATAAAGACGAATGACTGAAGCCTTAATATGACTGTATAAAGACCAATGATTGAAGCTAAAATATGAATGTGTAAAGACCTGAAATGTAACGTATAAAGACCTACGTTTGAGGTAAAAATATGACTGTATAAAGACTTAAAATATGTCTCTATACAATCCTATGACTGAAGCTAAATTATTACTGTACTAGATGGCAATTGCGCGCGTTGCTTCGCCACCAATTAAAATTAATTTGAAAGAAAGGCATTACACAAATATTCACTTCATTTTGAGCAATTTTATTGATTTTGTTCAGTTTGAAAAAAAGTAGGCGGTCGAAAAAAGTATTCTTAGTCATGCCGGAGTCTTAGTTATATCCCGGTCCAGCGGTCTGGCCTTTCCGGGAAGCGTTGTAATTAATAAAAAAAAGTAGGCGTTAGAGTAGGCGTGTTCATACCAACTCAGAAACCTTCCCGGGCTCATGCACAACAACTTTGCCAATGATATTCACATAATCAAATACATAGTTTACGATTCTATAAAGGACATACATACAAACATTTATTTTTTGAGATGGTGCATGAAAGTGGGCGTGGCACATAACTTTTTTATTTTTACCTCGCCTTCAGTAAGATGTGTATAGAACTTGTTTGAAGTAAATCTGTAAAAAGCCATGCCGAAGCAATAAATCAATTTAAAAAGTGGGCGTTAAAGTAGGCTTGGTCCTTCCAACTCAGAAACCTCCCGTGCTCATGCCCAACAACTTTGCCGAAGATAATAACATGATCAGATGCATAGTTTGCGAGAATAGAATAGAAGTAGAAATAAATTTCAAAAAAGTACCAATATAAGTGTACTGCAATTTGGCCCTTTTTACACCTTTATATTGGAGTCATGAATAGCATGTTTTGGGTTCTTTTTTGTGTGAATGGAAGAATATTTTATTTTTTTTTTATTTTTAAATTGAATAAATAATATCAAATGTCCGTTTTTACCCCGTTTTTCTTACTTTTTGTTAGCCGTGAAAAACAAATTTTAAAAAAAGATTAATTATCCGTAATACGTACTATTTGAAAATAATAGTTCATGGAATTTTTAGTGAGAGAAATACATTTTGGTAAAAAAGTACCAAAAAAGAATACAATTTTTAGGTAATAGGAATTCGAATTTCGAAAAAGTACCAAAACGATTTCTAATCTTTATTGATCTGAGCCAGATGCATTTAATATAGTATTTCTATGTTTATTTATGTAGGAGATATACATGCTAACGGAGCGTTCTACGGGGACTATTTTTATCCCATATGGCCACTTGAATTTCGAATTTCAGATAAGTACCAGACACCTGTCGGCTCTTTTATAATATTATTTCTAAGTTTTTTTGTTTTGGAGATATAGAGGTACTGGTTTTACCCGTTTTTGCATCTTTTGTCCCCCTTAACGACCGAATTTCCAAAAATCTCTTCTTAGTGGATCTACATGTTGTAAAAGGAACCCATTACCCGAATTTAAAGTTTCTGGCTTTAGCGGTTTGGGCTGTGCGATGATGAATGAATCAGTCAGTCAGTCACGTTACTCTTTGATACAGGTATGTGATGGAAATCGAAAACGAAGTTAATTTTTTCGCAATATTTCTGTATTGAAACAGTTTTATCCCACAAAATATAAAGATAATTTGCTATTAAAGAGAATCTTAAAACAAAAATTTTAAAAATTTGATTAGAAATACTTTAAAATGAACTTCAAAAACTCACTCGTTTTCGTTTTCGTTTTCGATTTCCATCACATACCTGATAGATAAAGATTTGAAATATGAAGCTTAAATATGACGGTATAAACTCATATAATTGTATAAAATCTATGATTAAAGTAAACAATTATTTAATAAAACTATTATTTATTAATTTCGAAATATATTTCTTTTTATTTTCAGGTAAGTAATTCAATGTTTTTGGTGTTAAAAACTGCCAAGTAAAATGAGTAAGTTAATACATACATAAATGGATTTTTATTATTCTTACAAACAAAATGCCTTGACGTTTAAATTTTAACAACTCGAAGCTATTTCTCAGTTCTAAAAATAGACCAAACCCAGAACAATAAGAAACAATGCTATTAACATAACAGAAATATTTGTTTGAATTTGAATACTATTGGCCCTAACTTGCCTAAAGTTGACTGACAATTTGAATAATTTTAGTGGCCGCCTAACAAACGCGCTCTCTCTCTCTCTCTCTCTCCCTCCTCTTCTTACAATAAAATACTGCTAATGGCGATGATTGCAAAAAATAAATACAATAACAAATAAAGAGAAAATAAATTTTGTATTTTGTAGACAACCGTTAAAATAAATTTTATTACATTAAATTAACATAAACAGCCAAACATTAAGCAGCTGCTATTTTTTACACACAACTAAAAAGCAGGAGCTGATGATAAATATGGAGGTGGAGTAGGAGGAGGAGGAGGAGCAAGTTAATGGACAAATTGGCTTTGTGTGAGCTGTATTGAATTAGTCACCACCATCATTATGATCACCATCATTTTGAATTTCATCACCCGGTCTCAATCACCACTAGCAGCAGAAAAACTTGCATGCTTGTGACATGACAATAAACACTCAATTGCTGAATTGTTTGGCCATTATTGTTAGAATTTTAGAAAGAAAAAAATAACAAACAACCAAAACAGCGAAAAATAGAAAACGTTTAAATGTTGAAAAAAGCGACCATAATTTTCCATGAATTCTATTGTTTGCTATTAAAATCATTTTATATTTTTTATAGTTTAACATTAAACTTAAGTGGGTTTATTGGTTATAATAATAATAATTAGCGAAATGAGCATAATATAAATTAGTATATCTGTAAACATGCTAAATATTTATGTTTTTATTGTACTTAAAAAATAGTTATGTCATTAACAGTCAGGCTAATGGAAATAGCTGTTTTATGGAGTATTTTAGGACTCTAAATACACATCAAATGTTCCAAAATAAGTTGAGTTTTCTTGCAGAATCTCAATTGCACAGCAGGGGGTAACTAGTAAAAGTTTGACACTCTCTGCTGGCCGATAGATCAGACAGTTTATAGATTGCCGATCTATAGAAGCAACATACATGTTTAACGCTCTTCTCTTCATTTACATTTTCTGAGCCCAGTGCCCAATTACAACAGTCCAGAGATATATGTCGTGGTCATCAACATTATTAATGACTACATCCCTTTTATTTGTGATCATATTTAACTGTGCAATTATTCTCAGACTTCTTCATTTTCTACCACTCAAATTTTCCAACCCATAAGATTGTAAGCAGTACAAAAAGCTCATGTCTCGGCTCTCCACACAGAAAAAAAATCATGTTTTTTTTTCAATTAAACCTTTAATTGATTTTAAAATAATTTTCAATTAAAATTTTAATTGATTCAATTACTTTTTCTGATTTTTCTGATATTTTCAATTAAATCTCACATTTTTTTTTAATTGATACTATCATTTTGTTTACAGGTCCGATTTCAATTAAATTTTTAATTGATTCCACAAATATTTTAATTGAAACTCATTTTTATTTTTTTCTGTGCAGGTCACAAATCATTTTTACGTTAAACTAACGAAATCTTGTTTAAAAAAATTTTTAAAACTTCAAATATTATCCAAATGTCAAAATAGTAGGTGACGACATTTGTGGAGACTACATGCACATATGTATGTATATATCTCGTGGAAATCGAGATAGTATGCCGCAAGTTTCCAAGAGAATAGAAGTATATCTAATACCCCGGTTTGAGAAGCTCATATGATCAGGGGCCAAATTGATCGTAATGTTCTTATTTGAGATTATGGCATTCGATATCGAGCAAGAAATTTAGTACATTTTATCATAATTTCGATAGCGAAATCATTTTTCGATACGATAGCTCATTCGATCACTTATGCGGTAATTTGGCCCCAGATTTTCTCCTCTAAATCTCTGTTTCCAAATCAAAATAGTAGCAGCCGGCATTTGTGGAGAGGATTTGCATATTTATATCCTGCGGTCATCAATTCAGTTGTATCCACATTCAACTGGCTATCCTGCAATTAGTCTTAGATGACCATCTAATATTCGCAACAATACTTTTAATTTTTTTCGTATCTAAGTTTCATCTATTGTGAAGGATTCTTAAAAACTCAAGGAACACAAATACACCAAGTAACCCGACAGCAACAGTTTCTTAGAGAATCCGTCATGTATTAGAAATAGTTCCGTATTAAATACGAGTATTTTCACATTGGTGACTATTATGAGCAAAATACGATTTTCGACTGTGTTCGAAAATGCTTTTGGAACGAATTTTCATTTGTTATTATGGTGCACATTCGATATAAAAACGCTATTGTGAAAATCACTCTTTTTGGGTTATTCACAATAGTACATTTCTATCAGCTGACATTATATTTGTTTACAAATTGTTAAAGAAAAATAACTTAAATTTGAAATGATCACCACGGAATTATGGTTTGATGATTCGTCTGATGAAGATGAATCCTTACTAAAACTGGCTAAAAGCAGTAAAAGGCTGAGGGATGCTTGCAACATTTTGGAAATGGATTCCACCACTTGAGTATATTTTCAGGTTTTAACAAGGATATTAAATATGTTAATTACAGATTTATAACAAATTTCCACTCTGTAAAGAGTGATGCACAGCTGCAACAATTCTCAAAGGGCAATACAATCCCAAGAATACAAAAATTGTCAACAGTTTTTCTGATCTTCTTCGGCGAGAGAAACGTGCTTCTCCAATTGCTGTTTTGTACTTACAACCTTAGACCTGCAGCATATTAACAAAAGTAATTTACAAGTAGTATTTGGTTGCACAGTTTTTTACAGCTTCGACAGCAAATTTGTGTTCGATAAAAAATTCGTTGAACAACGAAATTTTCGACAGTGATACAAATTCAATATAATACAAATTTTACATTCGAAAGTCGATTTTTGATAGCCAGCGAATATCGATTGTCGAATGCAGCTCATAATAGGAGCCATTATTACGTCGTAAAACGTAAACGAATAGCTGAAAATCTATTAAAAAATTTTGAATGACGAATTGAAAACTCACTTCGATTAGGCCTGACCATTGGCAGTTATCTTTGCCGGATTGGATATAAATCTTTCAAGTTTATGCCACTTATTCAACCAGATATTTAGTGATCAGTCTTTCCCCAAGACTCATCATTTATCATCTTTAAAATCTTTTCACTATTAACATTCAATTCCAAAGATCTTCAGTTTTCTAAGGTGCACAAGAGTTCTGGGTTAGACAGGCTTTGGTCAAATGAAATTCTAAAAAAAAGTTTGGTGGTTGTAATGAACTGTGTTGGATATTTGACAGTTACTTTATGAACGGGATAACGGATTGGGCAATATAAGGTCTTACTGCATTTTTGTGAGAACGACACCTTATTAGCTGTGCCAAAGAATACATAGCTTGGTTCCTGTATCAGAGTCAGAGTTTGTTTGCCATAAATCTTAGCAGACTGTCGTTGTGATTTGGAAATCTGTCAGAAGAATTGCATTTAATTTGTATGACAGATTATAACGATTAACTAGAATTGTTCTTTTTATGTGATTTCTTTCTGATCATATGCGAATATAAGATTGAACTGTGATTAATAAATTTTTTCAGTTCATTCTGGACTCAATAAAAATTTCTAAACTTATCTGATAAGTCCTTCATAAAACACTGTTCAATTACAAATGATAATTGATTTGGTAATGACCAGAGAGAAGTCTAGTAATGAGTCCTGAGATCCATTAAAATGTTTTAGTAGATTTCTCCTTGGCTATCTCGACTCAATTGTCTTTTATAGGAGAGTTATCAGACTAATGGCCGAATTCACAGTATTTAGTTAGCTAATGACAAAGGCTTAACTAATGATTCTTTATTCACAATGCTTAGTTTGCCATAAGAATAACAAGTAATAGTTAAACAATAGTTAGTATTTTAGTTTACCAATGGTTAACTAATGACTGAGAATTCGGCAATAATTTACTTATATGATGCTTAAATCAATAGAATTACCGAATACATTCTCTCTCTTCACTTGTTAACTCAACACATTTCTCTTTCTAACTCGTCGTTGCAACCATTGCCTACTTTTAGGATTTATCACTTAACATCAATAATTCACTGCAAATGCCTAAAACTATGTGATACAATTAGAGCAACATCTTTCCTCAAATAATATGCAATGAAATTGTGATCTACTTTTCCTGGGGTTGTTTGCTGTTTTTGTTTATTGATTTTTTTTTCCATAAATTATAATTTTGTGTTGTGCCATTTTAAATTTTCTGTTTGTTTTGTGTATTTGTGCAAACAATTTATAAAAGAAACTTAATTTATGGCCATTGATGTTTGTAAACAATTCGTTTATTGTAAATTTTTCTTGTTGCTATTGTAAAAATATTGTTGTAGCTGTACAAATGAACAGAATAGTAAAAATAGTGATGTCAAACATTTTCGACAAATACTGTGTGCTAAAGAAATTTATGGGAAAGATGTGAAAACAATTTGTGAACTTTTACAGTTCAAGGAGGAGACTTTGAGGGACGGTACAGTATTAAAGAATTTGGTATATGCAGCCTATGAAAATTCCGCTGGTTATATTTCTTAAGGGGAAAAGTAAGAATGAGCCAAGTATAATCTGTTACTGAACTGAATTGTGTAGCTCAAATTTGGATTACTATTACTTAATCTTTCCTTTGAGCTCTACTTGTCAATTTAACTAAAAATTCGTTTGTTTTATAATGTAAGAAAACCCCTAAAGTTTATTTTATCATTTTGCTTGTTTAATTAAATATTATAGACTTATTTTATGACTTGTAATTTATTTGAGTATTTATTGTAATAAAATTCATTCACAAAAGTTTATTGGATTTTTGTGGTGCCATAAAAATTAATATCTTTCTAAATAAATTTCTGCTAAAAGTTGTTTTGTTTGCATTTACTAATTAGTAGGGATACGAGGAGGTTCTGTGGTATTACTTTGTTTATTTAGGATTTATAAAATTATTTCTTATAGAATTTAATTTCTTATTTTGTTTAACAAATAAATGAAATATCCTAAGAACATAAAAGTAATGTTGAGAAAGGTCCATTATATGTTTGGCAAACAAGTAAATAAATAATTTGAAAGCTTTTTTATAATTAAAATCTCTGCTTTATATTTAGGACACACATATTTACTTACTCAGTCTCCTTAATGAATTAATTTATTCTTTATGTGCTTTTGTTTGTGAGTCTGTGTATCAATTCAATTGATTTCAATTTTATACTCCATCATAATTTTCATCATAGTCATAGTATCTTCTTTCAGTCTATCTAATTAGGTCATCATTAACATATTTTCTGTTTTGTTTAATTTATTCCCTTCATAACTCAATTCTTTTACTCTCTCTCTCTCTTTTTTTCATTATGAAATTCTGCCTACTATCTGTCAATTTTCTCCTCTATACATGCTCTACATATTTGAAATGATGCCGACGAAAAGCGGAAAACTTAATAAAAGTTGATTTCAAAAATGTTGTGTTTTTTTTTGTGGGTTTTAATTTCGGAAAATTTTTGCCGAAAAAATGTAGCCTGCTTTAAACATATGTTTAGGCATTCCATTCATCCTTTTGGTATGAGAGTATTTGTTGGTAGGAGGTTCTTAAACTTTATACATTTGTTAATTGCAGAATTTTTTTAAATCTGACCAGGGTCTCACGCTGTACCACAAAACAACTTATCAACTTTTCAGTTTGCAAGTATGAACATTTTCATCAATTTGCAAAACTTTAAGTTCCTCAGAACTAGTTATAAGTTACAATTTGATAAGTGCTAAGTTGTAATGGATAAGTGTAATTTGGAAAATTTTTGAAATTTTTATATTCACCCCTATCGTGAATAAAAATTCCACATGGAATTTGTTCCCTTTTATTTTTTTAACATTGTATTTTAATAGGAAAAATGTGAAAAGGGAACAAATTTCATGTGGAATTTTTATTCACGATTGGGGTGATTCTCTTTGCAATTTCTGTTCCATGTACGTTCTCTTGTGCATAGTGCAAACTTATTATATAAAAGAGTAATTTGCAAAGAGTTTGCAACTAATAATGCTGTTTCGTTACACAAAAACTATAAATTCAGTTTTTGCAAAGCAAACTTTGATAAGTTTGCCAAAAATTTGCAAAGTTTACAAATTCATATTTCATAGTGAAGCTTTCTAAATGTTAACACATGCATTTTTGTTCGACAATAGTGAAGACGCGGTTATAAGAAGAAATTATAGATACCGAATTAATTTTTCGGGACTACAAAACATTAATTTTAAAGAGTGCTTTCTTTTAAATCAAATTTTAAATATACTCGTAATTAGAGAAATATAGAGAAAAACCTGGGGGGTTACTGTGTATTTCGATTCGAAAGCAAAAGCTTTCGAAATACAATGTAAAAAGTATACAAATTCGAATGATTTTCTTTTCGAATCGAAGTGCACAGTAACCCCCCAGAGCTCAATACACAGCGCAGTAAAATTTTGTCTGTTGAAAGTTAACTGCTGCTATGTTTGCATTGGCTGGGAAATGGTTGCAGCTATGCATGGTGTTGCAAAATCAACAGTTTATATGTATAAGGCATAGTCATCAAAATTTATGCACCTAAATTACACGAGGAAAGATATGTGGACCGGCATGGAAACCAATCATTGCATGTGATGATGATATGCGGACCAGACCACACATTTTACAATGTTATGGAATTCGACTGTAAGTCAAAGATTTAACAATAAATGGGTTCCGTTTCCGTATGTTGTAACACCATAACGCCGATATACCGATAACTCTGCTGAAGAGGCTTTCAGTCGTTGCCACAAAAGAAAACACTGCCCATAATAGTTGTGGCGTTCCCACGTTTAAATTAAATGAAATGTTTTCTTTTTTATTTTACATTTTTATTTTGCTCCTCATTTTAACAAGTTGTGTTTAGCAATGCAAAGAGAAAAGTGATAAGACACACTCACTTTGCAGGAAGATCGCAAAGTCTTAACAAAGAGGACAAAGTCTCTGCAAAAATATTCTTAGTACAAAATGAGATTTGTAAGGAATATTGTGGAACAGAAACACAAAAAATGCAATTTGATAAGTGCAAAGTGAAAAGTTGATAAATTGCTTGTAGAATAAGAACCAGATTGTCTTTAAATACTTCGTCTTGTGGATTCCTATGGATCAGGATCACCAGCCATGAAATTTTCGTGGACCTTATTCCTTTTTAGCGATTTGTTTCCCTTGTTCCGATAGTGGTTTCGCTTATAGTGCAAGGTTTAACCTTTCTATTGGTCCTTGACCGTCAATTGTTAAAAAGTGGATGTATTTTCATATGACTATTACCAGCACTGCCTGAGAGGCCGTTTAACGTCATCTGATAGAAAACGAGAAGTTCTTTTTTTTTATATTTTCTGATTCTAAATGTTTGTCCCACTAGTAGACACATAAGGGTACAGTGGGACGCAAAGTTGGGGAATTTGAGAAAAAAAAAAAAAAACTATAATTTCTAAGCGCTGTTTAGAAAAGAAGAGTTGTCGAGTTTAATTTTTGAATTTAGACCTCAAAAATCCACTAGAAGCGGTGCCAGAGCTTTTCAAAGTGGGGCCCCCTTCTATATGGCAAACTAAATACCATCCCAATTCTTCGTTTGTGATACGATTTCAAAGATTATACTACAGTATAGGCCAAAAGCTAAACACCCCCTCAAAACATTTTGTTTAAATGATAATTTTTTTAAGAACACAAAGTTATTATAATTTTTTTTTTATTTTTTTTTTGTATTTATTTATAACTTTATTATTGAAAAACACAAACTTTAGGAATTCAGAATTTAATAGGAAAGAAAATAATAAGGGGCAAATTCTTAATAGGTCGCAAAAGGTCTCAAAAGGTCGCTTATGTTAATCGAAAATATCCAGCATTTTCATATAAGATTTTTTATATTTTAAAGCGATTGAAGAGCCAAAGCTTCCACTACTGATATGTCAACACGTTCAGTAATTTGTGAAAGATTGTCCAAAAGGAGTAAGTTTCCCACTCCAAGGAAATCGACTGGTCACTTACAATATAATCTACAACCAGTTTCTAATCCCTCAGGAACCAGCCAGTTTAATTCCCTTAAGTTTTAGTGGTTTTTGAGAGCGATATTTACACGGTAGTTGGAAATTTCTTATTATTTCTCATTTGACTTCCATTTAATTTGGGAATCACTGACATTTTAGTTTGAATTTGTTGCCATTAAATAATTTGCATTTTTCAGTTGTTTTTGCTGGTGTCTCTTTGGTTGCTTAATGTTTTGGCTCGATGACTGTATAGAGACAAACAGCAATGGCAAAAATACAAAAAAAAAAAAAAAATGTATATAACTATTTCATGGTTGTTGTTGTTGCTGTTGTTTATTCTTGGTTTTTGTTGCTGTTTACATTTAGACAAGGCAAATATGCCTGTTGTTCTACCACATAGACTCTTTGCTATTTATGCGAACACACTGTACCCAGCACAGTGTAACGCAGTGTATATATTTATATTGCCTGTATATTTATTTGTATTTAAGTATGAGTGAGAGTATTGTATATGTTTTAGTTAATTGTATTTTACCATAATTTATTTTTGTTTATTTTTATGTTTGCAATTTGTATTTACGAGTATTTGCTATTGTTGCGTGTTTCTTTCTTTCCTTTACACAATAACGAGTCCTTCTCAGCAAATGTGGAATAAGTACCAGCCATCCAAACAGCAGCAATAATAAAAGAATAATCCATTTTTTTTTTTTTTTTTTTTTTTTTTGCAAATTGTTGTTATTGTTATGGGTTTTGTTGTTGTTGCTGCTGCTGCTGTTGTTTTGTCGTAAAGTTGTGTATTTTGCGTATTTTGCTGCCATAAACAATGATACCATGGAAATTACTGAAATTCTCCTTTTGAAACAAGTAGGGTAACAAACAATAAATAAATGGGGGAAAAAAAACTTGCGCCGAGAAAAACGAAAACAAAAACTTACCCTGAATTATGTAGCGTCATATGAATAAATTTGTGGAGGCTTCTCTTTGGGGGTTTGCTTGGCATATATTATGGAAAAAAATCATCAAGCAGCAGAGTGTATAAGAAGAAACAAACAATTTGTTTTCCTTTTAAATTTCTTGTTGCTGTTGTTGTTGTGTGTATAAACAAGCGAATTATTAAAATACCGGAAAAACGATTCTCATAAATTTTCCAGATTTTAGCGGTTGTTTGTTAGTTGGCCTTCTAAGATAAGTCAGTCCAGTGAAATGATACTGTTGACACAGCCAAACTGTGGCCACACGTGAGTTGTGGCTGTTAATGATTTCTTAGTTTGAGGGGAAAAGTTTGTGGTTAAAGAAAACGATTTATTTGCAAGAGTTTACAACGATTTTATATAAAGAAAATTCTAATTTTTTCAAATCACTAGCCAGTGACTCCTTTATAAATATTTCTCTAAGTGTATAAACAAATATTTCTCCTTAATTCTGTTATCACTCTTCAATTTAGTAATACATTATATAGAAAGTTTTCTTTTTTAAACTCAAAACATTTCCAATTTAACTCTCCCCTTTCGGGTAGTTTTTTTTTGTCTTACTTGTAACTTGACTTTGTTTTAAATATTTTTGTTTTTTTTAATTCACAGTCATGTTTAGTCATTATAATAATTTTTATTTAATTTAATCGCATGCTTTCCCCCTCTTTTAGTACCATTTAGAAATCTCGTTTAATATTTAAGAAGGTTACATACATCTGTATTATCATAGATGCACTAGGGTGGACCACTAAAGATGGAACTGTAATACGACAAATTTAATGAAGCTAAAATATGGCCGTATCAAGATATAATATTGAAGCTAAACTAATATTAAATAATGACCCTCAATTAAAGCTGAAATAAGATTAAGTAAAGACCCATCATTGAAGTAAGAATAGGATTAAATAAAGACCCAAGGTTGAAGCTGAAATACGAACATATAAAGACGCACGATTGGAGCTGAAATATGACTGTTTAAAGACCCATGATTGAAGCTAAAATAGGATTAAATAAAGACCCACGATTGAAGCTAGAATAGAATTAAATAAAGACCCACGATTGAAGCTAAAATATGACCATATAAAGACCAATGATTGAAGCTGAAATATGACTGTTTAAACTTCATGATTGAAGCTGAAATATAACTGTATAAACACCCATGATTAAAGCTAAAGTAAGATTCAATAAAGACCCGAGATTGACGACACAATACAACCATATAAAGACCCATGATTGACGCCACAATATGACCATATAAAGACCCATGATTGAAGCTGAAATATGACTGTTTAAGGACCCATGATTGAAGCTAAAATACGATTAAATAAAGACCCACGATGAAGAATAATGATTGAAGCTGAAATATGATTGTATAAAGACCCACGATTAAAGCTAAAATATGATTAAATAAAGACCCAAGATTGACGCCAAAATACGACCATATAAAGACCCCTGATTGAAGCTGAAATATGGCTGTTTAAAGACCCATGATTGAAGCTAAAATAAGATTAAATAAAGACCCAAGATTGACGCCAAAATACGACCATATAAAGACCCATGATCGAAGCTAAAATACAACTGTATAAAGATTCTCGATTTAAGCTAAAATATGACTGTATAAATACTTTAATTAAATCTTAAACGTGAATATCTAAAGTTCCATGATTGACTCTAAAACATGACTGTATAATAATCCACGATCGAGCTGAGATATGACTGTATAAATACTTACAATTACAGCCTGCATTTGAGTTATGACTATTTACATTTACTTTGCAACCCTGCCTAATGTACACAATTCAACTGTTAGATCCATTCCTTTATAATCCGGTTTATTTCTTTAATTTTTTTTTGCTCCTCTGCGTGCCAGTCTAAATTGCATTCTTAAGTTTTTCAAATAAATGTTAAAGATTACAAAGCTGCACAACTGCACTTAAATAAACAGTAGAAAACCGAACCGAATACTGAACTGAACGCAAGCAAACAGTACACAACGGAACCTAAAGGAACAGGATACACTCTCACAACACAATCAACATTGAGCTCTAGAGTAAATATCAGACATGCAGAACTTAACATCCCTGCATTTACCCAAACATACACTATTGAATTTAGTAGGAGTACAAAACGGAGTAGTTGCCACCGAAAGGTTTTAGTGACACAAAGCAGCCAAACAACGGCAACACACAGAGCGACACCAACAACAATAACAACAATTATTGTTAATGCAACAAAGGGATAGAAAAGAAGAAAAAAAGGAATTGTGCAAATTTGTTTTTTTTTTGTTGAAAAAGAAAAACTGGAGTTAAATGGCAAAAAGGAACTAAAGATATTTTTTTTTAAATATATTTAAAGGAGCTAAAAATTAAAGGAGTTTACGAGTATATGGCTTTAAGAGTAAGAGGCAGAAGTTAAATATATGTAGGTGTTATAAAAATGATTGGAGACTATGTATTTTGAGGAATATTGAGAATACATGTTGTGTTTTTTACAACTTTTGAGAAAATCTAAAAATTAAGCTATTTCGTATGTGTAAGCCGTAGCAATTTCTAAAGAATCTTTGGTGATACATTCAGAATCAATTATGATATGTGGGATGATATTAGAAATTGACTGGGGCTTGAATAAGTCTCTAAAATGGCAAAAATTCCTAAAAATTACTTCCTTGCCTTTTTGTAGACAAAACAACGATCTGTCATCTGTTGTGTACTGATTCTTTAAGACCAGTTAAGCAAAACAGTAAGTCTCAATTCCTTAAACAATATCCTTTCGAAAACATTGAGCTAAACATAAATACACTCATTAGTTCAAAAATTTCCAGTTACATAATTGTAATTTTAAAATTTTATTTAAAAATTTCCAGTTAATTGAAATTTTAAAATTTTATTTATTTTTCACACTTATTTGCCACCGTTTTTAAAAACAATATGTTTGATTCTATTTGAAAACTTTATTATTGAAATCAAAATATCACATTTGCTGTCATCTGAGGTGCAAGAAATCCCCAATAGACATGAGTCACTTTAAATTATTCACTGGTTTTGCAATTATTTTTAACACCTACACGGTTGAGCCGACAAATTAATTTACTTTTTATTTAATGGAAATAACAGAATATTAAATAAATGTATTCTTAACAAAACTTAAATATAAAAAATAGATTAAATATAAAATAATGACTAAAATATGACTGTATGAAGCTGTAATAATAACTGCAATATTGGCTAAAATGTGACTGTATAGACGTCTACAATTGAAACAAAATTATGACTTTTCAAAGACCTACGATTGAGTCTAAAATACGACTGTGCGCAGGCCAATGGTTGAAGTAGAAATATGACTGTATAAAGACCCATGATTAAAGCTAAAATATGTCTGTATATACCTACAATAAACCCCTAAAGTGGAAGTTGAAATATGACTGTATAAACCTGCAATGTAAGGTAATATTTGACTGTATAAAGACCAACAATTAAAGGTAGAATAATGACTAAAATATGCTTGTATAAAAACGAATGAAGCTAAAAACTAATAACTATTGAAACTAAAATATTGATTAAAATATGGCTTTCGAGAGACCAACGGTTGAAGCTAGAATAATGACTGACATATTATTGTATGGAGACTTTCAATTGAACTAAAATATGATTTTATAAAGAGCTACTACCGAAGCTAAAATACGACTGTATAAACCTGCAATTGAAGGTAATATATGACTGTATATTGATCAACGATTGTAGCTAAAATAATGCTTAAAATATGACTGTATAAAGACCAACAATTAAAGGTAGAATAATGACTAAAATATGCTTTTATAAAAACGAATGAAGCTAAAAACTAACTATTGAAACTAAAATATTGATTAAAATATGACTTTCGAGAGACCAACGGTTGAAGCTAGAATAATGACTGAAATATTACTGTATGGAGACCTTCAATGAAACTAAAATATGATTTTATAAAGAGCTACTACCGAAGCTAAAATACGACTGTATAAACCCCCGCGAATGTAGCTAAAATATGACTGTATAAACCTACAATAAACCTCTACAATGGAAGTTAAAATATGAGTGTAAAAATAACTCGATTGAAGCTAAAATATGACCGAAGGTAATATATGATTGTATAAAGTTAACGATTGAAGCTAAAATAATGCTTAATATATGACTGTATAAAGACTTGAACTAAACGCTGAAATATGACTGTATAAACCTACAAGCTAAAATATGACTGTGTAGTGGTCAACGATTAAATATTAAATAATGACTAGTATGTAGACGAATGAAGCTGGAATAACGACTAAAATATGATTAAATAATTTCTAAAATATGACACACGATTAAAGCTAAAATACGACTTACAAACCTACGATTGAAGCTGAAAAATGACTGTATAAACATCAAAGATTGAGAGTGAAATATGATTCCGATTTAAACCACAACTTAATCTAAAATGTGACCGCATAATTCCACGCAATTGAGAAACTACTACTCTTGAAACTACTCAATTATAAGAACTAGTTATTTTCGAACATAGAAGAATACCTTAGGCCCTAATTTTGTAAATCACTAGTGTTTAATGCATCACCTAGGCTTCTGCGAATAACGCATAACCAAAAATATTAAATTTTGTAAATCATTGCGTTTAGCGAACGCAGAAATATTACGTTGTTACAATACTGTCAAATCATTGCGTGGTTAATGTCGCCATTGTAAATGTCGAT
Organism: Bellardia bayeri; assembly: GCA_950370525.1. Taxonomy (NCBI): domain Eukaryota; kingdom Metazoa; phylum Arthropoda; class Insecta; order Diptera; family Calliphoridae; genus Bellardia; species Bellardia bayeri. The sequence goes on along the minus strand of OX493268.1, from coordinate 16,152,017 downwards.
ACTGAAATTTAAAATAAACAGAAATTATTTCTTTTGCCATGCCTACAAATACCGCCCTTTTAGTGTTCATGGCTGGGTAAGGGCTACATTTCTGTTTCTGGAATTGTTTTTACATTCATCCCAATCGTGAATAAAAATTCCACACGAAATTTGTTCCCTTTTCACATTTGCCTATTAAAATTCAATGTTAAAAAAATAAAAGGAACCAAAGTTCATGTGGAATTTTTATTCACGATAGGGGTGAATATCTTTAATCCTAGGGGATGACTGACAAAACCACTCTAGTGTATAGTCATTATATTGGAATGTTAACTAATTTGTTGTTAATATAAATTGTTGCTAGACCATGAATGAATTCATTTATATTATTGTATAAATATTAGAAACAATTAATTTAAAACGAATAGAAATGCCGGAAAAATTAAACACAAGCAATATATAGCCATTAATTAGCTTTAAAAGTGTATTGTGAATTTAACATAAAATTATGGTCACGCAATTGTAATAAATCTGTTTAAAGAATTAAATTTTTGTTAAAACAAAAAAATTTGTAAATTAAATTAAAAAAAATAGCTCTGAAAACGCTACAAAGAAATACAAAATATTACGAAAGAAAAACGATCCTGTTGTTAATCTTAACTACACTTGAATGTCATAGCAATTCCTTGATCTTATATGGGACAAATCGGCAATATTTCAAGATTTCGCTCATATTTTCTATGTGCCAAAATTTACAATGTTTAAGTCCTCTATACTTATATTCGTTGAGTATTTTAAAGAATAAGATTGTATACGTACATTTTGTCGCTATTGATCTTATAGGCGACAATTTTTTTCAATTTTGTCTTGCTTATATTTGTAATACACAGAAAAAAATAAAAATGAGTTTCAATTAAAATATTTGTGGAATCAATTAAAAATTTAATTGAAATCGGACCTGTACACAAAATGATAGTATTAAATAGTATTAAAAAAATGTGAGATTTAATTGAAAATATTTGAAAAATCAGAAAAAGTAATTAAATCAATTAAAATTTTAATTGAAAATTATTTTATAATCAATTAAATGTTTAATTGAAAAAAAAAATATGATTTTTTTTCTGTGTATCATGAAGGACAGCTACAAGACAATACAAATTCTTGATAAAAATTAAATAAAAATCGTCGTTGTCGCTGACAATGATAAGATGTCGCCGCTCATCTTATCATTGGCGACTTTATAAAATAATAATATTTTTATCATTTTGTCTATTATTTTATAGGGCACAGTATCCTTTATTTAAACCTTCATTTTAGACATTTTCTAACTGGAATATAAAACAGTAGAAAATCCTTGACAGAATACGGTGGGCTCATTGTATCATTGACATAGTAACAATGACAAGATCCTTCAGATATTCATCGACGAATTAATGAAAGAAGTTTATTTTGCAACATTGGTACGGAAACCACTATGAGGGCGATAATGTCACCCAATGCCTCGTAGTGATTTTATTGGGGACAATATTCTGTCTTTAAGACATCCTCAATGACGGTGGTTAATGTTTGTCTTTGACATAATTACAAGTTCAGTTATAGTTTATTGCACAACTAAGTACGAGTATATATAAAATATATAAGTATGGACACCATATAAATGTCAATTATTAGATGGGCGACTGATTTTGTCGCCAAATATCTTTTAGCCGGCAATATTGTCCATGTTGATTTGTTAAGGACGGGTACAAGCCATTTAAAATTCCTTAACGACATACAAATAAGTAACAGCCCGGGCCAATATCGTTCAATTACGACATTATAGACGATTAATATTTCTAACAAATTATCACCGACTATTTGATGGGCGACAATGTCATTACTTTTGTGGTGAAAGATTTTATAGGCGATTTGATCTTTTGTAGCTGGCTTAAGGAAACTTTCTAGCTCATATTTATGATGAGACAGTAACAAAACAAGTTTCTTTCTATATTTGTACAAGATTTTATGGAAGAACTATATTTACACCATATTGGCATCAATGATTATATGGATGATGATCAGTTAGGCGGCAAAGTTTTTATAGGCCTCAATATCCCCTATTTAGCACTATATTTAAGATTTCCTCATATCATTAACTGAGTGTGAGAGAAGACAAATTTCAGAATATTGTCATTCATAACTAACAGATTTGTTTGAGTTTTTGGGCTCGGATTTTAAACTTTATAGTTTTTTTTTTAATCTGGAAAGGGTTAAAAAAGTAACAGTTTTATTTTCGGCATTTTCGGATTAATATTTTAGATATCCCACTATTATGGTTGTATAAAGTGTTAATTGGACTACCATTTCTATATATGTAGTGTCACATCAGAGCAGACCTTCTTCTAATTTCCAAAATGGCCAAAAATCCTCTATTTATTTATTGTTTAAAAAAAAACTCAAATTTACTGGAATTCCAAAATTACTTTGCGGTAATTAGAGTCCCAAGAGCCTTAAGGACAAAAATCGATGATTACTTTTATTTCCAAAAATTCATGTATTTTAAGTGTAAATATTAAAGTCAATTTTCTCGATAAATAGAAGAGCATAAGGAACAAAAATCGGTGATCACTTTTAATTCCAAAAATTCTTCAATTTTGAGTAAATATATAAAAGTCAATTTTCTCGGTAAATAAGGGACCTAAACCCTAAAGGATAAAAATCAGTGATCATTTTTATTTCCAGAAATTCATGAATTTTGAGTGAAGTTATAAAAGTCAATTTTCTCGGTAAATAGGGCCCTAGAGCACAAAGAACAAAAATCGGTGATCACTTTTAATTCCAAAAATTTTTCAATTTTGAGTGAATACATAAAAGCCCACTTTTCTCGGTAAATAGGCCCTTGAAACCTAAAGCACAAAAATCGGTGATCACTTTTAATTCCAAAAAATTTTCAATTTTGAGTGAACACATAAAAGCCCACTTTTCTTGGTAAATAGGCCATTGGAACCTAAAGCACAAAAATCGGTGATCACTTTTAATTACAAAACTTTTTCAATTTTGAGTGAATACATAAAAGTCAATTTTCTCGGTAAATAAGGAACCTAAACCCTAAAGGATAAAAATCGGACATCATTTTAATTACCAGAAATTCATAAATTTTGAGTGAAGGTATAACAGTCAATTTTCTCGGTAAATAGGGGCCCTAGAGCACAAAGAACAAAAATCGGTGATCACTTTTAATTCCAAAAATTCTTCAATTTTGAGTGTATACATAAAAGCCCACTTTTCTCGGTAAATAGGCCCTTGAAACCTAAAGCACAAAAATCGGGGATCACTTTTAATTACAAAAATTTTTCAATTTTGAGTGAATACATAAAAGTCAATTTTCTCGGTAAATAAGGGACCTAAACCCTAAAGGATAAAAATCGGTGATCATTTTAATTACCAGAAATTCATGAATTTTGAGTGAAGGTATAAAAGTCAATTTTCTCGGTAAATAGGGGCCCTAGAGCACAAAGAACAAAAATCGGTGATCACTTTTAGTTACAAAAATATTTCAATTTTGAGTGAATACATAAAAGCCCACTATTCTTGGTAAATAGGCCCTTGAAACCTAAAGCACAAAAATCGGTGATCACTTTCATTTAAAAGCATTCACGTATTTTGAGTGTACAAAAGTCCATTTTCTCGGTAAATAGAGGCCCTTGGGCCTAAAGAACAAAAATAGGTTATCACTTTTAATTCCAAAAATTCTTCAATTTTAAGTGAATATGTAAAAGTCAATTTTCTCGGTAAATAAGGGACCTAAAGCCTAAAGGATAAAAATCGGTGATCATTTTAATTACCAGAAATTCATGAATTTTGAGCGAAGGTATAAAAGTAAATTTTCTCGGTAAATAGGGGCCCTAGAGCACAAAGAACAAAAATCGGTGATCACTTTTAATTCCAAAAATTTTTCAATTTTGAGTGAATACATAAAAGCCCACTTTTCTCGGTAAATAGGCCCTTGAAACCTAAAGCACAAAAATCGGTGATCACTTTTAATTCCAAAAAATTTTCAATTTTGAGTGAACACATAAAAGCCCACTATTCTTGGTAAATAGGCCCTTGAAACCTAAAGCACAAAAATCGGTGATCACTTTCATTTAAAAGCATTCACGTATTTTGAGTGTACAAAAGTCCATTTTTTCGGTAAATAGAGGCCCTTGGGCCTAAAGAACAAAAATAGGTTATCACTTTTAATTCCAAAAATTCTTCAATTTTAAGTGAATATGTAAAAGTCAATTTTCTCGGTAAATAAGGGACCTAAAGCCTAAAGGATAAAAATCGGTGATCATTTTAATTACCAGAAATTCATGAATTTTGAGTGAAGTTATAAAAGTCAATTTTCTCGGTAAATAGGGCCCTAGAGCACAAAGAACAAAAATCGGTGATCACTTTTAATTCCAAAAATTTTTCAATTTTGAGTGAATACATAAAAGCCCACTTTTCTCGGTAAATAGGCCCTTGAAACCTAAAGCACAAAAATCGGTGATCACTTTTAATTCCAAAAAATTTTCAATTTTGAGTGAACACATAAAAGCCCACTTTTCTTGGTAAATAGGCCATTGGAACCTAAAGCACAAAAATCGGTGATCACTTTTAATTACAAAACTTTTTCAATTTTGAGTGAATACATAAAAGTCAATTTTCTCGGTAAATAAGGAACCTAAACCCTAAAGGATAAAAATCGGACATCATTTTAATTACCAGAAATTCATAAATTTTGAGTGAAGGTATAACAGTCAATTTTCTCGGTAAATAGGGGCCCTAGAGCACAAAGAACAAAAATCGGTGATCACTTTTAATTCCAAAAATTCTTCAATTTTGAGTGTATACATAAAAGCCCACTTTTCTCGGTAAATAGGCCCTTGAAACCTAAAGCACAAAAATCGGGGATCACTTTTAATTACAAAAATTTTTCAATTTTGAGTGAATACATAAAAGTCAATTTTCTCGGTAAATAAGGGACCTAAACCCTAAAGGATAAAAATCGGTGATCATTTTAATTACCAGAAATTCATGAATTTTGAGTGAAGGTATAAAAGTCAATTTTCTCGGTAAATAGGGGCCCTAGAGCACAAAGAACAAAAATCGGTGATCACTTTTAATTGCAAAAATTTTTCAATTTTGAGTGAATACATAAAAGCCTACTTTTCTCGGTAAATAGGCCCTTGAAACCTAAAGCACAAAAATCGGTGATCACTTTCATTTAAAAGCATTCACGTATTTTGAGTGTATAAAACTCCATTTTCTCGGTAAATAGAGGCCCTAGAGCCTAAAGAACAAAAATAGGTTATCACTTTTAATTCCAAAAATTCTTCAATTTTAAGTGAATATGTAAAAGTCAATTTTCTCGGTAAATAAGGGACCTAAAGCCTAACTGACGGTGATCACTTTTATTTAACAAAATTCTATATATTCACACAAAATATAAGAATTTTGTTAAATAAAAGTCTGTTTTATTTAGAAATATCAAGTGTAATTATAGTAATGCAACACAGTGTAACACGAGTATAACAACTGTTAGAAGAATAGTCCCTACTGTATATTCTTTAATGTAAAATCTTCCCTTGCAATATCTCGAAAAATCCTCATTTAAAGGGAGTGAAAGTAATTTTGAATTACTATGACCACAAAATTATTTGCCTTACTTAAGAGTAGAGAAAAAAATGAAATTCATTATATTAAAGTGAATAAAACAAATAATAATATTATGACTATCTGAGGCAGTCAAGACAAGTTGCCTTAAAAGGTTACACAATAGATTTATTGTTTTTAATAAATTTTTCTGTGTAATAATTCCTTTCAAAAACATTTTTGTTTTACTGTAGTTTAAGCTTTTAATAAATACATTTCTTTGTTGGCCTGATACTAAACGAAATGAATTATTAGCAGTAGAAAATGTTTTTGAAATAAAATTATTATTGAAAATAATAATAAAAAAAATAGCCATAAAAAATTACGACATACGACATAATAAAACTTACACAAAAAGTCTAACAAAAGAGTTTTAAAGTAAAATTAAATAAAGTGAATACAATACTACTGCCTGCCAACCCTTTGGCAAGCAAATGGGTTAAATCTTCTGGTATATTTGATTACATGACTGTAAACTATTTATTTTATTCTATTGATTTTATTTTTAACATTTTCAAACTGCCTTTTTATAACAATTTGATTTTCTTTATATAAGAATTTCCTTTGTGTGTGTGTGTTTTTTTTTATTTCTTTAACACTTGACTTAACAAATCAAATTTACTCCTACTCACCAGTTTGTCAATTTTTGTACAGAGTTTTGTTTCGGTTTCATTTCAATTTGTTTTACAGCAAAAGCACAAAGTTAGTTGTCTTTGTTTTAAAAATTTTTAGTTTTATTTTTTCATGTTTTTTTTTTAGTACAACATATTGATAATACGATTTAAATTCTTTGCTACACTGGGCTTGTTATTGACAATGGTGAAGTGAAGGAGTAAAGCTACCCAGTAACAAACTGTGCTCCCAAAGGAGCAGGTTTTATGTATGAATTCATGCCTCAAATCGCTTCAAACCTGCTGATGGGATGCATGATTTTTGTATGAGGTGTTCCCGGTTTTGGAGGACTACTTTCTGCTAAGAATAAGCCCTTCTTTTAACCTAATCAAACATGCAAATAAAGCACTTTCCTAAAGTGTTTTACGTCACTTCGCGCACACCAATCAAAGAATAAATTCTATCTGAATGTTTTTTGCTTAAGAAAAATTCATTATAACTGTGAAGCGCGATATTCGCTTTGTAACTGACTTTCGTTGTCATTCATAGCTGCCAGATTTGACGATTTATCATCATTTTGACGATTTTTTGTTTTAAAAATAGCAAAGTGACGATTTGACGATTTTTTCATTGAAAGTGACGATTTTCTGAATTATTAATGTTTTTGTTAACAAATTCTCTCTTTTCTTGACACAACAAATATTTTTCTCATTTAATATTAAAAACAAAACTAAGTAATTGTAGCGTTTTCTTAATTATTGACAATTGTTAAGTTTAAGTTATATAATTGCACATAATATTGAGTCATCTGGAATTCTCTTTTGTTTTTTCATTCGCGGTCACACTGTCGAACAATGTTGTCCGACATATGTATTTCATTATTATTTGCTTTTTTGACATTTCTCGTGCTGTGTAATAATTTGTAGTAAATTCCAGCAAAGAATATGTCAACAAAGCATGTTCACCGAGTACCGAACACAAAATTGATTCTCTCTTCCCCATCCGTAATTTTCTACCAAGCTAAATGTTTTTCTTCCAAATGTTCGACTGTGTAAACGGGGGGGACATAGTAGAAATTACTTATTTATCTGTAAATATAAAAAGGAATTTTAAATGCTAAATTTCATGAACTAAAATATTTAAAGGAAACAATTTCTGAATTTCAACAGGGAAATTCTACAAAAACTTCTCCTGTTTGAACACAACTTCGAAAGAATATTCAGCCAACTATATTTAAATAACAAAAATACGGAATTTTTTGAAAATAAGTACCTGTATATGTTGCATGAATTGGATTCTTTATTCAAAATGTTATTTAAAACTTAATAAACTAAATTGTGTTGACATTGTAATTTAACCTGAATTAATAAAATATGCTAAATTCAGATATTTATTTATAAAATACTGTAAGTCTTGTTTCACACTCTTCAGTTGCCATTTCATTTACATTTACACGCGTCAATTCAATGTTTGTACTTTTTAATGCAAATGAACATGCACGAAAGAAAAAAACAAAAAACAAAATGAAATAAGAAAATTTACTAGTATCGTCAAGTTTGTACCCCTTCTGTTCTTTTCCCCTTTTCATTCAAAAATACTTGCCTTGACGAGTCAGCATTGAAGAGAGTGAAAGTGGACTAAGATATTATAAAAATTATACACAAGATTATATTTTTGGTATTTTGATATCTATTGTACAAGATTATATAAACTTGAATTTTTATGTTTTCGCTTAAATAAAAATTTAAAAATACTATTAGAAATAGTGACTTTTAACTTTTCCGATTTTTTTTTGACGATTTTTATAATTCGAAATTATGATTTTTTTCTTTTTGATTTTTTTAATTTTTTCTGGTTTTTTGTCAATATGTTTATTATGAAAATGCCTTTAATGTCCAGAAACGTCAGGATTGTGGTCAGTTATTGTTTTATTAGCATTAATTTAAACTGATTTTTATTCTTCTTTGCTCAATTGCAGCGTAGTGTAATAATTTTATTTGCATATAAAGTGTTTTAAAATGGATGAATAGTCTTTTCACATGTTTTCATGTACGAACATATTTAAAACTACATGCATATGTATGTATGTAAAAGTCATGTGTATTGATTGGTATATTAAGGTGGCACCAAAAAGGGACAATGTTTTTAACTAAAATGTATATTCTAGGGCTATCTGTATTTATATTTTTGGATCAAAGAACCAAATCTAAAGCAACCAATTACAAGTTTAAAATCCTGTTTTTCTTAAATTCATATCTCAATAATTGTTTTTTATTGCTTACAAATTGTCTTTGTTTGATATATTTTACTCGGTTTGGTTTTCCCTGCTGTCACTTCCTGATTAAATCGCAAAACAAACACTCAAAATCCAATAAAATAAAAATAATTCTGCAAAAAATAAAACTGTCATAAGGAAACAAACAAAAAAAAAATAGAAAAAAAAATAAACGCAAATGACGTTTAAAAAAGCAATTTCCCCACAGAAGAACACAACAAAGTCCAATGAGTAAAATAAAAAAATGAACAACATATTCTCTTCAAAAATAGTATATAAAAATTCAAAACCGTTTTGGTACAAGTTTTTGTGCATAAACGGACAGCAGTTCCCAAAGTTGGGAATATTAAGAGAAGTTATAAAACATTAGCATTAACACATAATTGGTAAAATCAAAACTGCATACCTCTTCAATGTAGAAGCAAAGAATATAATGTTTCCGAAATAAAAAAAATTGCCGTTACCATTGAAAATCGTTACCCAAATAATCGTAATATCGTTAACGTACATAATTCTATAAATAATAATTAAAATTATGAAAATTAAAATTTTTGTTTTCACAACGGTTTTCGGAAGTTAAAACTGCAAAATTTAAGTCAGGTAGAAAATATAATTAAACAAGTAACAAAGTATAGTCGGTCAAGCCCGATAATATATTACCCTACACCCAGTATATGTATAAAACCGATCATCCAAAAATTTAGTGTCATGATGTCTGTGAATATAAATATTATATGTGTTAAACTTTATATCGATATAAATGCTTTTAAAAGATTTATGGAGGTTAAAGTGAATTACGTAGAGGGTCTTATATGGGAATTTTTGTGTTGAATTTTAATTGGATACCAACATTTTTAAGAAATTTATGGTCGTTAAAGTGATTTTGAGTCGATCGGTATACTTTACGGTGGGTGTTGGACCAATATTTCTGGGCGTTACAAACATCAGCACAAATCCAATACACCCTCTCCACTATGGTGGTGTAGGGTATAAATATCGTTACCGAAACAGCACAAATTAAAGTTACCATTACATTCAAACCTGTAACGAATTCCAACTTTCGGTCTTGCTCTCTTGGAAACTTGTTATTGTGTTTGTTTTTATAAATTTGTTGCAAATTGTTATATTAAATTTAAAAATAGAAATATTTAAATTTTTCTATTTGTCGTTTGATTAGTTTTTTTTATGAATGTATTTTTATGCCCTACACCACCAAATGGGGGAGGGTATATGGGATTTGTGCTGATGTTAGTAACCGCCAAAATTATGCGCAAAACACCCGCTCAGAATCATTTTATAAGTCGATTTAACGATGTCCGTCCGTCTGGCTGTTTGGGTGTCCATGTAAAGCTTGTGAGCAGAGTACAGGCCGCAATTTTAAAGATATTTCGCTAAAATTTCGTACATGATATTTTTTCGGACCAAGGACGGATGGGATTGAAACTGGTGGAAATCGGTCCATTATTTCACATGGTCCCCATACAAATGTCCTCCCGAAATAGAGGTTTAACGATCATAAATGTTTGAATTATTCAAGTATCCAAACAAATTTGACGACAAATAAGTAATAAATGAAGGTAAATCACATCTACAAATTTCGTGAAGAACGGTCCATAATTAGTCGTAGCTCCCATATAAGGCCCACTTCCGAAAATTACTTAAAAGAGCATAACGCTCTTAAAAATGTTGGTATGCTAATAATATTGAACACAAATATGCTTTGTACATATACATATAATATGGTAGAAATTTATGATGATCGGTCCATAATTAGTCGTAGCTCCCATATAAGGCCCACTTCCGAAAATCACTTAAAAGAGCATAAATCTCTTAAAAATTTTGTTATCCTGATAAAATTTAACAAAAATGAGTTTCTTATGTACAAATAGGATGAATTATGCAAGTATCCAAACAAATTTTACCACAAATGAGTGGTAAATGAAGCCAAATCACATGTACAAATTTTGTGCAGATCGCTCCATAATTAGTTGTAGCTCCCATATAAGGCCCACTTTCGAAAATCACTTAAAAGAGCATAACTCTCTCAAAAATGTTGGTATCCAAATAATATTGAACGCAAATATATTTCATATGTATAAAAATAAAATTTTATTATAATCGGTCCATAATTAGTCGTAGCTCACAAAAAGAAATTACCTCCTCAAGTAAAAAGTTTTAGAAATTACACTTTTCTCCAAGTCAAAGACTTGGGTTTCCATTCAAAGTATTTCTTAAACCCCTTTGAGAGCTAGTTGGTTAGTGGGAGGTGTTTTAGCTGCAGTTGTTTCTTTTTAAGTGGATATCAGTAGGGCTTGGAGGCATCTTTGGGCTTCTTAAGCTGTACCTTTAGACGTTTGGTGCCCACTTCGAAATTCACTTAATCGCTCATAAATTTCTTCAAAATGTTGGTATTCAAATAAAATTCGACACAAATAAGTTTCTTATATACAGAAATGGTGACATCTAATTTTATAATGCTTGGTCCATAATTAGTTTAAACTTCCATATAACGCCCATTTCTAAAAAAACTGTTTTATACATAAGCTAAGTGTAGGGTATTGTATGGTCGGGCTTAACCGACTATACTATCTTACTTGTTTCTTTATTATTTTTTGTAAAACCCCCAAAATCTCTTATTTACATATACTTTTATTTTAACACTGGTAGCACTGTTTCTTTATTTGCGATTTTACTTGCGGCAAGTGTCAAAAATTTACTTACAAGCAAATTCTCTGGCAAGTTGAGCTGCAAGTGTGAAAAATATGATCGCGTTAGGAAAAAACTGTAAGTGTATTGAATTTTTCGAACTTTTTCTTCAATGACTAATTTTTCAATAGATCTTTTTAAAATGCTTTTTTTTAACGTATATTACTATTTTATTTTTGAAAAACTAATTTTGTTATAGAACGATTTTGAATATGTACTCATAAACCGTTGCGTATCGTTACCCAATATTCAGCAGAACATTAAGTTCCAATTTACGCGAAGCATTTTTTATTGAAAAGATTGATATAATTTTTATAGTGGCATAGATGCAGAGACATAAAAGCATAAATCATTGCTATTAAATTGTCACAATATATTATCGTTTTCTTGTTGACAATGCTCTTTAAATTGGCTGTAAAGTTGTAGACGTAATTTTAAACATTGTTTTCGGTCAAATTTTATGATTTTATTAAAAAAAAAATTTAAAAATTTCCAGTCAAAAAATTAGCTTTATTTCGCAGCACTGGTTTGTGCACTAATGAATAATGCGCTTCTCAGAAGCAAAAGAGTAAGAAAATTGTAGATCAGTAATTTAAATGGAACAAAAAGAAAACCTGCTTTTAAGTGCGAACTTTTTTGAGCGCTGCGAAATCTAGAGAGTATTGAAGACATTATGCGAATTTAGGAACAGGTTATCAGGTTATTCCTTTACTCAGCAAATCCCTTTACCGGATTAAAGACAATTCAAAGTAAAAAAATTATTTCTTCGTTGTTCACACAGCACAATTATTATTGCTTAAATCGCTCGTACCTATTGTTATTTGAGAGTATACACACATTTTTATATACATACAATTATTACGATGTGATACGAATAAGAGAGTAACACGAATTGCTACACAATCAAGTGTGTACTCATCTTACCCTGCCCCTCACCCCGATGTCTAAAATGTAATCAGCAAGTTTAGCTTAAAGAATTGCTGCGTGAAAATAGGAACTAATATACATTTAATCATTGTTCACATTTAAGATCCATTGGCATAAATGGCATGGATGCTCGTTTATTAATATTTAAGAAAACCTAAAAGAAACCTCTTCTAAAAAAAGGCCCCTCTTATAAGTAAGGCCTTTAGAATTTTAACCTTTAAGCTCCTCGGAATTAATATTTATTTGTTAAACTATTTCTTTTAAAAAACAATAACAAAAAAATTGGAAATATTTTCAGCAATAACAACTACAAATGTTTGGTTAACTTGTACTGTTGTATAGTTGCAAACAATTTAATATTGACTGTCGTGCCATTGTTGACCCGATTATTGTTTTTTTTTTATTTAAATATTCTATTTTGTAGCATCTTCCAAAATAATTCTTTCATATCATATTCATTCAATATACATATTTATTCCGTTGCTGTTGCTTTGTATATGAGTAAATTTGTACATATCGTCACATAAAATGCCCAAAGACGTAACCCTCATTATCATAATTTTACAGGAAAAGCAAAAAACATTATAAAATGAAAACTGTTTAATTGAAAATCGCGATTTCTTCACATCTTGTCTTAATATATTATACAAGGTGGCGCAAAAGTAATCCTCCTATCAGAAAATGCTATAAATTTTGCGATTGGCCCCTAATGTCAGTTCTGTTTTGACATTTGTGTAGTAAACACATGCGAAATACACGTTAATAAACAATGTTACGCTACACTGCTCCAGAACGCGGAATATTGCTGACCACCAAGAGGAAGATGATTTTTCATCAAAAATAATCATGAGTGATGAGGCCCATTTCCATCTTAGCGGGTACGTAAATAAGCAAAATTTACGCTTCTGGGGCACTGTAACCCACGAAGAGCCATTACACCCGCTCAAAGTCACTGTATGGTGTGCTGTTTTCGCTGGAGCAGTCATCGGACCTTTTTTCTTCGAAGACGTCGCGGGCCAAACGGTTACTGTGAATGGTGAGCGCTACAGAGCAATGATCATCGTGTTCTTTTTGCCGCAACTTGATGAATTAGGATTGGAAAACATGATGACGGTGCAACGGCACACACTGCACGTGCCACAACCGATATGCTGAAGGATGCATTTCCCGGGCGCCTAATCTCCCGTTTTGGCGATTTGCACTGGCCAGCAAGATCGCCTGATTTGACCGCTACAGACTTCTTTTTGTGGGGCTTTCTGAAGTCGCGGGTTTATGTCAACAAGCCTCAGACTCTTGCAGCTCTTAAAGACAATCAACTGTGGCGGCGGCCATTTACATGACATCATATTCTCGACTTGATGTAAAAAAAAATTAAAAGACCAAATAAAAATAATCCACAAGAAGAATCAAAGTTTTTCATTTTTTTTTTTTTTTTAATTACAGCCAAAAAACATCGGAAGTTTACTTTTGCGCCACCTTGTATATGTATATAGACGCCAAACTTATTTCTGTAAAAAAAAATGTGGGTTAAGTCTTTTGTGTTTTATGAAAACGTTTAAATGATGTTACGTCTTTTTTCATTTCTTGAATAAAATCGTTAGTTTGGAACGTAGAAGCTTAAAATTTTTAGGAGCATTTTATTTTAGCCTTGTGTTCCAGATTCAATCAAAAAACGAATTTTGTTTTTTTGAGGGTTACGTCTTTTAGCATTTCAGGTGACGATATGTATAACATGCGATGTGTATTGTGGCATAAAATTTCGTACAATTTATATTGGCAAATTTACTCAAGTTTTATACTTGAGTTTTTTTTCTGCAAATAGGGGGATGTATGAGGTTGCTTATTTACGTTTTAGATAAAACTGTTTAAATTTCATATTTGTTTTTTTTTCGGTCTGTTTTCAAGTTCTTAATTATAACGTCAGCAAAGTTTTGAATAAATATTTCGAAATTTTCTGAATTCAACTGGCAAGAACCCTTTCAAAATTAAGGTAATATATTGTAGTTATATTGTATTCCTGCCTATGACTGTAAGAGTTAGAGACAAATTATTAGAGTCCGAGCGTAACCGGTTTCTTTAGCCGAAACTGAACTGAAACTTTTAAAATACATATATTATTAATATCCAAATTAGATAATTTTAAGGTGCCCTAAAGTATCTACACTACTTCATTAATTTAGTATTTTCATCTTGAAACGTTTTTTCATTAGAAAAGTTTCGGTTTCGGTATCCGGTCAAAATATAGCCTAAAACCAAACAAATTATACAAAATTTTGCACTAGGATTGACGTGGGTGCTTGCCTCTTAGGCCTAACTTCATGGCGCACGGTGAACTCGGCTCACCACCGCATTGTATGTATCGGCAAGACACACTAATGTATGACTTACAAGAATGTACAATTTGCAAATTTTGACTGCAACGATCAATGTAACGAAACACCTTGCTTAAGAGTGGGTTATCTAATCGCGGCCATCATAGTTTAGACAATCAGCATGACCCAAGGATCAATACCGAAAAAACAGTAAACTGTTTTGTACCGGGCAACCATTTATTTATTTTAGGACTACGGAAGAAATCCTTAGAGGCCAATTATGAAAAATTTATATAATATACAAAATAACAAAAAATTTAGACAGCCATTTATTTCCACTGATTAAGGTACAGAGTGATATTACGTTTAATGACATTAACATTAACAGAAAAATCAATTAGAAAATAAAACTCATTATAATGTTTACACAATTTTCTTAGAGAATCAGAATTAGCATAATTTGTTTAATTAATTTGATTATAAATTGGAATGTAGAAACGAGTTGATCGATGAGGAACCTTAATTTTTATGTCGGAACAGACTGCAACATTCACAGAAAAAAATCATGTTTTTTTTCAATTAAACCTTTAATTGATTTTCAAATAATTTTCAATTAAAATTTTAATTGATTCAATTACTTTTTCTGATTTTTCTGATATTTTCAATTAAATATCAATTTTAAATTTTAAATTTTAAATATCAATTTTGTTACAGGTCCGATTTCAATTAAATTTTTAATTGATTCCACAAATATTTTAATTCAAACTCATTTTTATTTTTTTCTGTGATTTATTAGGTTAAATAAAAATGAAACGCTAAGCATAGTTCTTCTGCTCTCCAACGTTGGTAATTTGATTAATGCAAGCCTTGTAGTATAAGGAGGAATAATGACGTTAGGATTCCATGTTGAATTACCCAAACAAAAAAAAAAAAAAAAAGAATAAATTATTTTTGCACTGATTCTATAATTTTTTTGAGATAATCCGCATCCGGATCCCAAATAACAGATCCAAGATTCCAATATTGGTCTGACTAAAGATGTGTATAAGCGTTTAGTAATGATTGGTTCAGTAAACTCCTTCGCCAATCGTTTTATAAAAGCCAACACACCACGAGGCTTTTACTACAGATCACACATAATATGCACAGTGGGGCAAAAGTAAATATTTGCCAAGTGTGACCGCAGCTTTAGACTTTTGAAAGAAGAAAAACACTTCACAAGCGCTGGCGATTGAATGATGTAATGTCACTGGTCTACTGCAAAAGCAACGATACTTAGAAATGTGTGGCTGTAATGAAATATCTTTCTCTTTAATTCAATATTCTCTAGTATTCGAAATAATAACTTGTGATCTCGCCGTTAAGGGTTTTAAAGTTTTAGGAATTTATAAAAATTTTGAAATTTTCCTTTAAAGCCTACTTAGGTGCAGGGTATATTCAAAACGTCTCTCTCGTTGCTAGCTGTGGTACTAGTTTTTACTATTAAATTCTTATATTTTTTTATGGGTTTTAGGCAATAACTTTTTTTTTTACTATTTTTGTAGTTATTTAGTATTGATGTGGAAAAATGTTTATGCAGTCATTTACACACACCCCCCTCCCTGCCAAAAAAAATAGTATAAAAATAAACTATAAAATTCTGTTTATTTTATTTCCACTGCCTTTTTTTGGTTGTTGGTTAGTTTTTGTCACATTTTTTTATGAACTCCAATAAAAAATTTCAAAACTAGTTTAATAGACTTTATTATTGACAGGGGACTAAATTATACACGTACATTTATAAAATATAAATGGTTGCTTGCTTTCATGAAGTTGATAAACAGTGACTTATAAAATTAAGCTACTTTGTAAGTTAAAGTTTAGAAACAACATTTCAAAACTCCAGAATTGCCCAGCTGAATCGTGATCACTTGAAGATGAAATTTAATTTGAGCTACTCTGTTTCTATAACCCAACAAAGCTGGCTGTAAGTTTTAGAAATACTGTAGCTTACATTGCATTCTTTAGGAACTGACAAATAACCTTTTCCACTCACCTGTTTGTTATTAAATACAAATTTCTCATTTCATTTTTATTTATTTTTTGCCCATCAACTTTTTATTTGTTTATTTATATGCAAATGTTTGTATAGAGTGTGTGTCTATTTGAAAACTATTATTTATCACATTTTCGTAACCTGAATTGAATAGTGACTAAAATAAACACATTTTGAGATTTGAATGCAATTTTAAATGGAAAGTGACACCCTTAGGGAACAGCGTTTTCTTTTTTGGTTAAAATAAAGTTCATCAATGAAATGCGATAGTTTTTTATTTATTATTTAATTGTGGCAGTTGTTTAGAATTGTTTTACGGTTTTAAATTGTAAAAAGTAGTTTAGTTTAATAATAACTAAACGATTTAAATATATATATTTTTATACCCTCCATATAAGGGTATATATCTTTAAGTTTGTCATTTCGTGTATAACATTGACAAATATTTAATATATGTACATATATATTCTTGAACCTTATGAAATTCTAAGTTGCTTGAGCTATGTCTGTCCGTCTATCTATCTGTGTAAAACACTCTCACGTTCAAAATACACCAGCAAAATCAGCAAAGTTTACAGTAAACCGTTTATACTACTCCTAAGTAGTTTGGTATTGAAAATCAGCAAAATCGGTGTCGCAGAACAAAACTTATGGTTCAAAATGTGTGACGACAACCTACATCAAAAATTTATATTTTCTACCAGCTTTTTTTCCATTTTGTTTTAATATATTACGGAAAATACTATGTAATTGTATGTACTAGGCTGTTGCAAAAGTACAAAAAACAAATACATACATACATTTACTTTTTTTCGTTTACTTGCTTTATTCGATTTTATCTTTATAAAGTAAAATGCTCTATCTCTTTTAAAATACAAACACAATAAATATTGTCGTTGTACTAAATAAATACAATAAGTGTTAAAGAATACGAATACATGTTTGGAGAGGCAGTTCTTAAACTACTTATTGAAATACTCGAGTATTTAGTAACGTAACTAATAAACGGTTCATTCTATTTAGTAAAAATAAAAAACTGAAAGTCAGCTACAATATTATCTTTATGCTGCATTAACGTTAGTTTGATTCCATGGAGTAGTTTTAGAGATATCGCTCAAGTTTGGATGGGATTTTTTTTATACATTTTATTTTTTATTTTTCAAAAATTCATAAGAAATAGAGGAGACAACAAATATTCCATTATTTTCCATCAGTCATATAGGAAAATATGTTACGAATGTAGCAAGCTATGGTGTCTATTATGAGCAAAATTCGATTTTTGAAAATGCTTATCGAAAATTATTTGTTATTATGGTGCACATTCGATGAAAAAACGCTATTGTGAAAAACACTCTTTTTGGGTTATTCACAATAGTACATTTCTATCAGCTGGTGCAATATTTGTTTACAAATTCTTAAAGAAAACTAACTTAAATTTGAAATGCTCACCACGGAATTATGATTTAATGATTCGTCTGATGAATAGAATTAAGCTCCTGTGTAATGCCCTCTCAGTTTTTAGCTGCCTGATCTTTACAGCAAATACCTTTTGCTAACAGTGGATCTTCTTTCAGGAGAGAAACGACCTTAGACCTGCAGGATATTAACAAAATTAATTTACAAGTAGTATTTGGTTGACCAAAACTAAAAAAAGAAATACATACTTACATTTTAAATAAATTTTACACAGTTTTATACAGCGTCGACAGCAAATTTGTGTTCGACAAAAAATTCGTTGAACAACGAAATGTTCGACAGTGATGCCAACTCATACTACAAATTTTACATTCGATAGTCGATTTTCGATAGCCAGCGAATATCGATTGTCGAATGCAGCTCACAATAGGGGCCTATTACATCTTGTTAAAATCCATTTACAACTGTGGGTTTTATTCGAAATATGATAAAAAGAAAACACGTTATACATACAGCAGCACATAAAGGTATGCGCTACTTTTTGTAAAACAACCCCATATAAACTCCACTTCCAAAATTTACTTAAATATCCATAAATCTCTCATATAACTATATATACTTAAAAACCCAGAAATCTCTTATAAACTTTTACACAAATCATTTGTATATATGGCAAAATTAAACTGGTAGATTTTGTGAATATCGGTCTATATTTTCATCTT
Source organism: Bellardia bayeri (assembly GCA_950370525.1). NCBI lineage: Eukaryota > Metazoa > Arthropoda > Insecta > Diptera > Calliphoridae > Bellardia > Bellardia bayeri. Next base: position 16,133,375 of record OX493268.1, on the reverse strand, counting down.
ATTGCCCAATAGAAGGTAGAGTTCCAAAGTTCATGTTTTACTTCATGTTCTATTTTAGCTTCGATTTAAGTTCTGCCTGCTTTCTAGATGAATTAAAATCAGAATATTATATTCAATTCCCCAAATGTTTCAAACTTTGTAACCTCAATTGACAAGAAGTTTATTTTAGCTTATTCATGAGCTTACAAAAGATTTTCTTAGAACTAAATTAGATGACATCAACTGAAAAACTTAAATTAAAGTCTACCCGATTGTTGTTCAATTTGTACATGTTAATTTTGTAATAAACAAATTATTAACACACAATCAAAAGTAAAATAAGCAATCTTAATGATGCATTAAATTGTGTTTTTGTGAATTAAACACTTTGGACAGTTATACAATCAAGACTGTTAAATGGCAATTAAATTGTAAAAAAAATTATGAAAAAGTCACTTTAACAAAAGAATGTTTTGTGATTGTTGACGCTAAAGAAAATTTATATTGAATTAATGGCCGTATCAAATCAAACATTAAATGTAGAAATTTAAAGTACCAGGTGTTTGGATAATGAAAGCCTGATATATTTAAAATTATTCAGCGAGAAAAGTGGCCACTAATTATGACTTAAATAGGTAAGTAAGGGTTGCTTACACTGAATGTTTGTTACAGTACTTCAGTTATCTCATTGGAGTAACTGAAGCTTGTAGCTTTGATTTGTTTGTAAATACTCCATCATGATACTGTAACTGTGTAATTAGTATCCTCCAAGTATCGTTGCTGTGCGAGGGCTGTTCGGAAACTTCTTAGTGTAGCACAGAAAGAGAATAGTTAGTTTTTCAAAAACATTTCTATTTTTCAATATAATCTCCTGAAACTTCAATACATTTAGTCCAACTCTTATCTAGTAATTCTATCCCTTGATTAAAATAGTTTTCCTCAAGGTCTTCAAAATATTGGTTTACAACTGTAATTGCCACTTCATTTGCGGCAAAATTCCTGCCAGCTATGAATTTTTTTAGATTTGGAAACAGGCCAAATTCACTGGTAGCAAAATCAGTAGAATAAGGGTGGGTGGTCAAGCAACTCCTACTTTAATTCGTTCGATTTTAGCCATTGTTAAAACACTCTTGTGGGCTGCTGCGTTGCCTTGATGAAAAATTATGTTTTTGTGTTGTAAGCCAGGACGTTCTTCTCGAAATTTTACATTTAATTGATCCAAAATGTTGCAATAGTACTCTGAATTTATTGTTTTACCCCTTTTGCAGATAGTCAATCAATAAAATACCTTTGAAGTCCCAAAAAACCGTTGCCATAACCTTGTCAGCCGATTGAATTGTTTTTGTCTTCTTTGATGCACTTCCTCCAGCTTCAGTCCATTTCTTGGATTGTTCTTTTATCTCTGGAGTATAGTAGTGGATCCATGCATCATCAGCAGTTATAAAACGATTTATTTTTCTTAAAACGATTCAAAGAAGCTTGAGAAATGTTTATTTTTATGCGTTTTTGGTCGACTGTAAACAAATGCGGCACCCATCTTGCAGAAAGCTTTTTCGTCTGTAGTTCTTCATGCAAAATTAAATGGACTCGCACTTTTATTCGTCGATCATTTAATACCATATTATGCATTTTGGCTACAATTTCTGTTGTTCCTGTTTTTGGACGTCCACTACGTGGTTCATCCTCAATGCTTGTACGACTACGTAGTAGTCTTGTAGTTTTTCTGTTGTTGTTGCTGTTTTTGGACGTCCACTACGTGGTTCATCCTCAATGCTTGTACGACTACGTTTAAATTCAGCAACCCAATTTTTTACTGTTGCATTTGAAGGAGCACTTTCACCAAACGCATTCATCATATCATTATGAATTTCTTGTCTCGATAAAACTTTTTTATTTAAATATTTAATAGCACCACGAATTTCTAATTTTTCCATTGTAAAAAAATCGCGGATGCGTATTTTTTTAACACCTGTTTCTATATGAAGGAGTTGCAAAAACGAAAAGAAATTTAACATGTGTTCATAGCACAGATGGAAATTTTTCTTTCTGTCCTAGGCTAAGAATGCTTTACTTTTTATGTCATAAAATAAGCTTTTTGCTTTTTGAGGGTATATATAAGTTTGCCATTCCGTGTGTAACACTAAAATATATTCATCTGGGACCCAATAAAGAATATATATACTCTTTATCCTTGTGAAATTCTAAGTTGATTGAACGATGTCCGTCTGTCTCTCTGTCTGTGTAAAACACTCTCACGTCCAAAAGACACAACCAAAAAAGAAAGAATTTACACAAACCCGTTTATATTTTCCTAAGCAGTTTGGTATTGAAAATCAGCAAAATCGGTTTAGTAGAACCAGAGTTATGGAACAAAATGTGAGACAACCTCCATAAAAATTTGATATTTTTAAACATTTTTCTTGCAATTTTTTTAAATATATAACAGATATTGCCGTGAAATTTTGTACACTTTATTTTTATGATAAAAGAATAAAGTGTGAGGAAAATAGTAAGAATCGGTCATGATTTCTCATAGCCTCCATACAAATATCTTGCCGAAATATGGCTTAATGATAAATAAATGCTTGTAAAATTGGAATATTAATATAAAATTCTGGAAAAAAAACATTTTGCAGATTTTTGTGAATTTCGGTCCATATTTGACCGTATGTTTATGTATAACAATTTTATGATTATATTGGGTTATAATATGGTGTTATAATATCAAATTATGATTAATAAGAAAATATTATAATGAAATATTACGATGATAATTGATCATAATATGACATTTCATGACACTTATATTCATTATAAATTTTATCATAATATGTTGATCTTTAGTTATGTTTACCACAACCATGTTTTTCTCTGCGTGAAGATGCGTCAATTTGACGCATGGACTTAATTTCAATACGATTTCGATATTCGATAATTCTAGAGGAAGATATCTTTGTTATAAACTTCACCTTCATGAGAAGGGTTATATACCTTTGTCATTCCGTTTGTAATTTCCACAATATAATTTTCCGACCCTATAAAGTATATATATTTTGGAACCTTATAGATAGCGGGGTCTATTAAGCCATGTCCGTCTGTCTGTCTGTCTGTTGAAATCAATTTTCTGAAGTCCCCAGATATCTTCTAGATCCAAATCTTCAATAATTCTGTTAGCAAAATCCGTCCATAAATAACGGAGATATGACCAAAAATCCAAGATAACCTCTGAAAATTTCATCAAAAAAACTATCAAACAAGGTGTATTAATATTGTTACGAACATATTCATCAACAGATGACGTTGATCAAACAAAGTGTATTAATATTGTTACCAACAAATTCATCAACAGATGGCGTTGATCAAACAAAGTGTATTAATATTGTTACGAACATATTCATCAACAGATGACGTTGATCAAACAAAGTGTATTAATATTGTTACGAACAAATTCATCAACAGATGTCGTGGTTACCGACATAATTATGCATAATATAATTATGCATCCACAACAAAGGTGAAGGGTATTAAGATTCGGCATAACCGAATATATAATTTTATAAATTATATAATAAATTGTTAAATTACACTCAAGATTATTATAAAAGTGAGACAAACTCTGTGAATTAAAGTAAGAATCGGTAATTACATCAATTATAAATGGTCAAAATTAGATAAAATTTAAAAACATTTAAAATTAATAATGTTGGTCGTAAAATTGTCTTTCAAACAATAGTGAATAGTGAATAGAAAACCCAGAATAAGGATATACCAGTTCTATAAACAGTGTAGTTTTTGTATTTCTTATTACGTTTAGGTGGAGGGTATTTAAGATTCGGCACAGCTGAATATTGCACTCTAACTTGTAATTAATGGTAGCCTCTGCGCAACTTGATTTTCAATCTAAATAGAAAGCAAGGACGACATTTTGATCATCAAAGCACTTCTTGTACGGCGTCAGCGTTTTGACATCTAATGATGTTGCAGATTTTGCAAAACTTAAAAAAAAAAAAATTAAAGACTCGAAACCAAAACAACGCAAACTCGAAAATCTACATACAGTGAAAATTAGTACTAATTAAGCAGCGACGCAAAGCGAGGCATTGGTGTAGTTATATTTGAAGAATTTTTATAATATAAATTATGTTATTTTTAAAACAAATTACAGACTTATTTACTGAATCATAATGCAATATAATTCGAATTATAATGGTATTATTGTCTCCCTACTTTATTATATTTTATTATGATTAGCAGTAAATGGAAGACAAAAAGGCTGGGCAATTTATCTCATATGTCTGGACAATATGGACAATTTTTGGCTGAAATTCAATGCAATTTTCATGTATATATGGATTAGGGTGGCATTCAAACATTGGAAAAATAAATCATTTTAATTCTAAAAAGGAACTACATACTCGTACATGTTCTACTACATGTTTATTTTTTATGCCACCTAATCTAAGATTGAAAGGTTAAAGTTATTTGTTATTGTTAACTTTAACTTAAGCAAACAAAAATATTTGTAAATCAGCTTTACCCTAATTTATTTATTATTGCAAACAAACAAAGCCTTAGTTACTTTGTGTTGTTTGTCATCAGACAAGAAAGAAATAAAGAAAGAAACTATTTCATAAAAGTCTAAAAAAAATTGTGCTTTTTCCAACTCTCGTACATCTGTAATGCGGCAATTTATTATAAAACATTTATGCTTGTTAGTAGTTGTTTTTTTCCTAAAGAATTATGTTGGATTATAAATTTTATAAGCAATAAAAGAAATAAAAAATAACACATGAAATTATATATGCAAACACATGAATACAAAAGACGATAAACATCTTTTAAGGGTCATATAGAGAAATAGTTTTCTTTTTCTTGTGAATATTTTGTAACTTTTTGAAAGCAACTTAAGTTGTAAATAAATATAAAAGAAAAATTTACTAAAATAAGAAATAGCTTTTGTTGCACAAAAAACAATTTGCAAAAATTTTTTAAACTTTTTATTTAAATTTAAACAAAATTATATGGCAGGGTTTATAGGGGCTGTAGGTCTTTAAACAGTCATATTTTAGCTTAAATTTTAGGTCTTTATATAGGCTCATTTTAGCTTCAATCATAGGTGTTCAAGCAATCATATTTTGGCTTCCATCTTGTTTACACAGAAAAAAAATAAAAATGAGTTTCAATTAAAATATTTGTGGAATCAATTGAAATCGGACATGTAAACAAAATTGTAGTATCAATTAAAACAAAATTTGAGATTTAATTGAAAATATCAGAAAAATCAGAAAAAGTAATTGAATCAATTAAAATTTTAATTGAAAATTATTTTAAAATCAATTAAAGGTTTAATTGAAAAAAAACATGTTTTTTTTCTGTGTATATGTACCATCATATTTGAGCTTCAATATTGAGCCAAATTAAGCATACATTTTGGGTCTTCATCTTCACCATAGCACAGTGGTTTAAAAACGTTTTATTTTGGTAATTATTATGTACCCTCGGGAGCTAATACAGCTCCCTAAAAAAAATTACCCAAAATCTATCTATGATCCGAAAGAGCTGAAATTTAAAATATAAACTGTCCTTGGTCTACAAAAAATAGTCGTAGTTCAAGCGATATAAAGGTTTTTTTTATTTATTATACCCTTCACCTGCATGAGAAGGGTTATATAAGTTTGTCATTCCGTTTGTAATTTCCACAATATAATTTTCCGACCCTATAAAGTATATATATTCTGGATCCTTAAAGATAGCGGAGATATTAAGCCATGTCCGTCTGTCTGTCTGTTTAAATCAATTTACTGAAGTCCCCAAATATCTTCGGGATCCAAGTCTTCAATAATTCTGTCAGGCATGCTTTCGAGAAGTTTGCTATTTAAAATCAGCAAAATCCGTCCATAAATAACGGAGATATGAGCAAAAATCCGAGACAACCTCTGAAAATTTCATCAAAAAAACAAAGTGTATTCATATTGTTACGAACAAATTCATCAACAGATGGCGTTGATCAAACAAAGTGTATTAATATTGTTACGAACAAATTCATCAACAGATGGCGTTGCTCAAACAAAGTGTATTGATATTAGTACGAACAAATTCATCAACAGATGGCGTGTTTATCGACATAATTATGCATAATATAATTATGCATCCACAACAAAGGTGAAGGGTATATAAGATTCGGCATAGCCGAATATAGCACTCTTGTTTTTCTTTATTTTTGTTCCATCTTTTTTTGGGGGTTTTTTTTATGTAGGTAAGGCGGGTTTACGGAGAGTCCAAATTTTTTCCAAAAATATCAGCTATATTGTAATAAAGTTTTAAATAAAATTGAAACACATTTTAGACAGTTATCTCTACCCTATAAAAAATTACAAGCCTTCAAAGCTAGAACAACTATAAAGGTTCATATTTTTTACGTCTTTTTCTCGCAAAAGTTCCTATATTTTTCCTTTTATAGAAAGAAATTTCCAATGTGAAAATTGTCTAGAAAATATAACTTTACAATGGTATTCTTTGAATTATTAATTAAAATGAACTCAAGCTGAAATAATGAGAAATTTTCTCTAATAATAAATATAAAGTTCAACAATTTTTTTTATTAAGAAAAACAGTAGTCTCTAAAAATTAAAAAAAAAAGAAAATTTTCTTTGGAACAAAATATAATATTTATACAATCCGGTAAGAGAACTTAATGCTATATAAAATTTGACGTTAAAAGGATAGCATTGTCAGCCCTAGCCAAACTTGACGAATTTTTAATTAAAAAAAAGTCGGTTTAAGTGAAGAATTATGAAACCGCAAAGCAACGATCCTCTAAAAAGTACCATATTTGTATAGCTGTATATATTACTTAAATACACAGAAAGTTTTTATACCGTCACTCGTACTTAACGTAACAATTGGCACTTTTATAAAAGAATTAAAATTTTGGAACAGATTTTCCCCGTTTTAGGAATTTTGTTGTTTGAAAATAGAAAAAATGGCAAAAATAATAATGTTGTTGCTATAAGGAGATTTGCATCTATATTAAATTTAAATTTTGTTATGATATCTTTATCCATTAACAAATTTCACTTTCTTTTTAGCATATTGCATGCAAAATTTAAGTATAGGTAGGTACACAATGGGTCAGATTTGAAAATTTTTGGAAATTTATGTGTCATTTCTAATTTTCCACTCCCATTGAGATACAGTTTTACATGAGAGTGTCAAAGGTGCATTCGTTTTAGAGTTTTTATGATAGACTCTAGAAACCTTCCAGGGGCGTAGCTATGGGGGTTGGAAATAGAAAGCCTTTGATATGTAATTTTTTTTAAGAGAAGTAACTCTCAGGTAATTGAGTTACTTTCTTTGGAAAGGCAATATGTTGAAGAAGTAAAGATGGTGAAAGTAGAAGAAATATTTTTATAACACAACTCTGCAATTGCGCGTTATGTTTGTTTTTAGTGAAGCGTTGCAGCGCCTCTGCTGGTGAGTAGACGCATTATTTTCAAGCTTGATTTAGCGAACTTTTTAAGTGTTCTAAAAGTACTCCGCTAGGTCTTTCTATACAGTCATAGAAAACGCTATAACTTTTCATTTGTAAAAGATTAGTTTGAAAGTTCCAAAAATTGTCATTAAAACAAACATATTAACCCTTTAATTATTAAGTTTAATAGTTACTGCTCTTCTAACTAATTTCATTTTATTTTGTTTCTTTACAGGTAAGTGTGTTCTTGATGATTTTTTTTTTAAACAAACACAAACTGCGAAGCTTTTTGGCTTGTCTGCAGAAAACATCCAGAGTCTTTGGCGGGAATCGAACCCGCAACACTCTGACTGATAGTCCGGCACACTATCGCCTAGTCTATCGGGGCACCCGACACGGCAAGTATTTAGTTTTAAATTTTCAATGATTTCTTGCTAAATGTGTTTGACTTGGATCGAGTATGGTTTTTCGTTGTGAGGAGAACTTACATTGAAGTAATCAATTGTTTAAAACGTACTAGTCCCTTGACTAGCGAATGAAGGACATATCCCAATTAAACAATTAGGAATATGCCAAAAAGTTTATCACTTTTAAAAGAAAGTATTATAAGCAACGTAACAAGTCCGGTTAAGTTAGGTTCTGACTTTGTTTCACCAATGGCGATATTATATTAAAGTGTAGGTAATTTGTATATTTAATAAGAACAAAAACTGGTTTATATTCCCAATAATTATACAGTGGGAACCAATACATTCCGGATGTTTTATTTTAAAGAAGTAAGGTAATGAAAATAATACAAATATAACAGTATATTGAGAAAACAGATAACTGATATTGAAAACAATGTGATAAAGTTTTTGCAAAATAATTATTCATGCCGTAAAATTGCTGAAAAATTGAATTTAGGTAAATCCACGCAATAATAACCGAGGGAATGACCAAGACTGCTTTCTGATGGTGATGCCCGGCAGATTGCACATTTGCTGCATAATAAGGACATCAAGACCCCGAAAAATGCTGCAAAAAGTATCGGTAAGGACAACAGTTCCTTGACGGTTAGACACGCATTAAATAGAATTGGTTTAGTAGCCAGTGTGAAAAAGAAAAAGCCAGAACTTTCGGATAGAAATGTAAAAAAACAGTAGATGACTGGAAACGGGCGACGAAACGAAAGTCAAGCGATACCAGTCTGCTGGAAAACAATACTATTGGCATAGGCCGCATGTGCGCATCCAAAAGCACCATCCTTAAAGCAAAACATCCGGACAGTTTTGCTTCCCACTGTAAGTCTATTATCTATTTTTCACAACTTAATATCCAGCGTTGTCAACTTTGAAATTTCAAAACGCACCAAAATGGAGAGAAAAAAGTGCATCATTTACAAAAAAAATGCACCAAGTTAAGAATTTCGTTTTTGTTTCAAATATTTATTGAATTAATTTGAAATTTTTTAATATGATAAACTCTATAAAAAAACTTTTTATCAACGATTATTAGTGAAAGCCTTTTTTTAATAAATGATCTAATAAAGATAAAATAAGCATTTAACCACTCAAAATTTAACTCACAATATGATATTCGAAACTAAAGTACTAATTGGTAAAAAAGCTAATTTCAGTACATATTTGGTACTTTTTTTATATATATTTTTGTTGTCCAGTTAAAGTACTTCGATTTGATTTTTTTCAATAAAATTTGTTAGGATTCCAATGTTACTCTAACCCTGGTTGTTCGTATACAGTTCAGTAGACCAAACCATCAGGTTAATCAAGAATTTTTATTTTTATGTTTAAAATGTTAATTAGATTTTCAAACAAGGATTTTTGAAGAATTTGATATCATTTATCATACATTCGTATTTAAAATACATTTTTTCATCGTATAGATTTCATGAGTTATGGATTATTAAAAAAACTGCAATAAAAAATTAGTACAAATAAAGATTTCATCACATTTTCGAAAAAAAAAATAAAAAACGCACCTAAATACACAAAAAAAATTTGCAGTGTCGAATAAAATGGTACTCAAAAACAGGTGTATTTTATTGTAGAAAGACGTTTTTTCACACTGAAACAAAAAGTTGTGTTGAATTTGATTTGATGCCACCAAAAATTAAAAAGCGCACCGCGCACCAACTAAAGAATTTTTCGCACCAAAAATTTTAAAAATCACCAAAAATGGTGCGAAACGCATCAAGTTGACAACACTGTTAATATCTTTTTATAATAAATTATGAAACTTGCAATTATTTTGAGCGGCATTTTAGCGTTATACTTTCAAGCAGACAAGTTAAAATTGCCACTACTTTTGGAATAACAGGAGGTTTTTTGTATAAGCTTGATGTCTCTGTTTACTTGATCTTGACAGTAAATATAATTTAACAATAATAATATTTTAACTATAAATCAATTACATTTTTCTTTTTTTGTGAATACAATTCTCTATATACTATGAGCCTCAAAAGTGAGTAAACACAACAAATTATTTGATTTTTTTTTTTAAGATAATGAAAATCCTAAAATCTATCCATCGATTGAAATTTAAAAGTTTCGTTTTGTTGGATATGTGGTTGAATAATAGATTCGGTTATGAAAAAAAAAATTTAAGTTGAACTATAATGCTTTTCATAATCTTAAAAAAAATAAAAAATTCACTGGTGTTTACACACTTTTGAAGCTGTGTGTACATATATTAACATCATACATCCAGCTTCTACTACAAATAAATATTCCTTTGATAAAAATATTCCAAAATATCTTGCAACATTATTAAAGGTTAAATTTTCATCTTGAGCCAAACACTCAGACAAAAACATTCTTTCTTTTATAACTCAGAAAAAATCTGCAAAATCAATTGGATGATTGATGATGTTGCTTATGCAGCTTACTGATTGATGCTGATGGTGATGGCGATAGAAAGAAAACAGGCATTTTACTTAATACTTAAAAAAAATTAATATATTAAATTCAGACGGGGAATAAAAAGGCAACAAATAACAAATAAGAAAGTATAGTCGGTCAAGCCTGACCATATAAAACCCTACACCCAGTATATTAATAAAATGGAAGACTGATCATCCAAAAATTTAGTGCCATGACTTCCGTCAATATATAATTATGTCTGTTAAAGTGAATTACGAAGAGGGTCTTATATGGGAGTTTTGACTATTTATGAACTGACTATTATAAAATTAGATGCCATCCTATTTGTACATAAGAAACTCATTTTGTTAAATTTTATCCGGATACCAACATTTTTAAGAGAGTTATGCTCTTTTAAGTGATTTTCGAAAGTGGGCCTTATATGGGAGCTACGAGTAATTACAGACCGATCTTCACGAAATTTGTAGATGTGATTTACCTTCATTTATTACTTATTTGTGGTGAAATTTGTTGGCATATTTGCATAATTCAAAGATTTATGACCGGTAAATCCCAATTTCGGGAGGACATTTGTATGAGGGCCAGGTGAAATAATGGACCGATTTCCACCAGTTTCAATGCCATCCATCCTTGGGCCGAAAAAATATCACGTAACAAATTTTATCGAAATAACTTTAAAATTGCGACCTGTACTCTGCGCACATGCTTTACATGGACAGCCAGCCAGCCAGCCAGACGGACGGGCATCGTTAAATCGACTCAGAAAGTGATTCTGAGCTGATCGGCATACTTTAAGGTGGGTGTTGGACCAATATTTCTGGGCGTTACAAACATATGCATAAATCCAATATAACCAACCCCACTATGGTGGTGTAGGGTATACAAAATAACTAAATAAACAGCCACAACTTAAAAGTATAATAATAAATAATGTTTAAAAAAATCTGTTAAACAAAATCAACCAGAACCCACAACAATTTATATGAAATTTATATACAATCAAGTTTTTTTTCTCTCTCTCTCTTGCAGTTATTTCGTATGCAATATTTGCAGACCTTTTCTTCGTCTGGCGGTCTCATATGTAGTATATAGTATAGTTTCCCCTTTTTATTTTATTGCTCATGGGGTGTTAAATTATAAAAGAAAAGAAAAATCGTCTCAACTGTAGGAATAAAAAAAAAATTGTAACATGAACTCTTAAGTGTGTGTAGAAGTTTGAATAATGTTGTGTTTGAAATAATAGTGATGATTTTTGGTAGACTGTAATATACTAGGTACGGCTTCCTTGTTAAATAGGGACCTCTTAATCAATGCTAATGAAATGGGAAATATTTTTCTTTCGTAAAATTTCATTTGATTTCATGCAGATTTGTTAAACTCTTTTACAAGGTTAAACATTTACCCAAGCGGCCAACCGAATTATTTAACTACCTTTGCTGTTGTCTGAGTAGAACAGAAAAGCTACTCAGATATAGATTACAGACGTATATATAAGGATAATAAGTAAATTGTATAACAATCATATAACATTTAGCGTGGAACTCCACTGAGAACAACCGCCTAATATAATTCTTGGGATAATATAAAATTTAGACAGTTTTAAACAATATTTACAAACTTATCACATATGTACAATGTAGTAGAAATTTATGATTTAGAATCGAAAAGGCAGATCCAGAATGTGGTATTTTTTAAGTCTTGTTACTTCTTCTGAGTCATCAAGTAGCGAAATCGCTAATGGGTTAATATGATTACTTAATCTTTCAAGATAGTTCTCGCTGAATCTTCTGATTTCATCTTTAACTGTTGGCATATGAAAATCATCGTGAATCGATTTATTCGTTACAAACCATGGAGCTGTTACAATAGACCTTAGAGTTTTGGACTGATATCTTTGCAAGATTTCAATGTTGGAATTACTGGCTGTTCCCCATAGTTGTATTCCGTATGTACAAACAGGTTTTAGTATTGCTTTATAAATTAATATTTTGTTTTCTAAACGTAGTTGTGATTTGTGGCCCAAAAGCCAATAAAGTCGTTTTGTTTTAATATTTATGCTTGGTTTGCACTATGTCATTTTGGTTGTCAAATTATCCAAATTGTTGGCAATTGTATGAAAACATAGATGACGCCATATGACAACCCGTTTTCATACGCGGCCTTAGTTGTTGCTTTTTATGTTTAATATGTGTTTTCCATGTCAGCCTTCTATCTATGTTTATTCCTAAGTATTTGACGCAATCACTTTGTGGTATTTAAATGCCATTCATGTATATATTATTGCAATTTTCTCGTCGTAAGGAGAAAGTTATGTGTAAGGATTATTCAGAATTGACTTTTATATTCCATTTGTTTAACCAAGTTTCAATTTCGTTGAGTTCTCTTTGCGCTAAGTTGATGCATTGTTCGAGCAAATGTCAGAGGCTAATCTGCAACCAATACGTTTTCAATGATTGGCTTATCTGATGTGAATATGGTAAATAGAATTGGTCCTCAAACGCTACCTTTTGGTACGCCAGCATTGATGTCATACATTTTAGATGTCGCATCGTGAACTTTTACATAAAAGTTTCTGTTAGTTAAATACGATTTTAACAGTAGATATAAAGGAGCTGGAAGTAGTTTTTTTTTAATTTATAAAATAGCCCGGTGTGCCAAACTTTATCGAATGCCTGGTCAACATCTAAAAATACACCTGAGCAATATTTTTTGGTTTCCAGTGTATCTCTTATATAAGCAATGATGCGATGGCATTGCTCGGGGGTACCATGCTTATGTCTGAAACCAAATTGGTGTTCAGGTATGATATTAAATTTTTCCAGAACTGGTAGTCATCCTTTCAACAATATTCTTTCGAATATTTTGGAGAATACAACCAGACGACTTATTGGTCTATAGGATGTTACAAGATTCTCTGGTTTGTTCGGTTTGTTTACCATTACGATCTCTGCACGTTTTCATTGTGAGGGGAAGTAATTTAATCGCAATACCGAGTTGTATAACAATGTGGCAGGGCGTTCATCAATGCTGTCGTAGCCTGGGGACCTTTTACAATTGAGAATTTTGATCTCCTCTCTAACTTCATGAGGAGTTATGTGTTTTATTGGCCAATCCATAGGGCAAGGACTATATATATATTGTAACATTTCATCAGCATGAGGGTTGTTTTGTGATTGAGGCTGGAACGTAGTTTGAAGATGTAGATCAAACGCTTCAGCTTTAGATTTATTTGTTTTACACCACAGTTGACAGCTAAAATAGTGCAATAGCTGGATTGAGTAAATCTAATGTCTAATAAATGGTAAAAAATTACGTATTGGATTATTTTCTTCCTTAATTACGTTTTTAAATAAATTATTTATTTAAAATTTAAATTATTTATTTAAGCTTAAAATAAATTATTAGGATAATTAGATTATTAGGATAATTAGATTATTATCATTATCTTCGGTGGGTGACTCTCAATGAATGTCGTTTGAATCTGTCACATACGAAGTGTGATCTAATGGATCCTTCAAATATCTCTGTATTCTCTCCTGCCGACATTGCCCTGTCTGACATGCTCCGAGACACCCTAACTGTGTAATGTCGGAGTTTAAGAGTTTTCTTTAATAACATCACAGAAGTAATTATTTGGACAACATGACATTGTGCTCTTTAACCTTAGCGTTCTTCTGAAAAACGGTGTTTTAAGCATCTGTTTTTAAACCTCACGAATTGCCACTTGCCACTTGACAATTTACTATCGAATGTTGGCCGGACCAACACTTTTCAATTCCAGAACGTAAACTTTTTTCGACATGACATTGTGTTCCTTGACATTAGCATTCTTATGAAGATGTTATTTAACGACAGGGCACCTGAGCACCCTGAAAGACTCTTTATTTAAGTCCTCGGCGTTTTGAGAATATGTCACTAATCTCCTTGAATGACCGATCTGTAGTTCACAACATGCAAACTCCTGAAATAAAGTTGTGGTTATACCAATGATTTAGCCATATGTACTGCTTGTTCTCATTAACCTATATGCTGACATCACGGTTCAGCTGGATGATCCCTGTACCATCAGGGTTTGAAATTTCGAATGTCAGTATGATCATCTCAGTGTTCCGCTACTTCCGTTGGGAAGTGTGTTCACACTACATATATTTGTCCACCACAATAATAACAGTCATTACTACGCTGCTAGTCTCTCGGAACTTCCTCTCTGCTTAGTGTACATTGGTTGGTATTGGAAGATCATTGAAGTTGTGATCAGTAATTTCTTTAAAGCCGTGTTAGTCTGCTTTCTTTTTGTAATTGGATGTAAATTCACATGTGGCAGTTATTCGTCCAAAATAAAGCGAGCGGCTGAAAACAGTTTCCCGAAACTTGTACATTGGAAGTAATTGCAAGATCATTGATGTTGTGGTCAATTTCTCTAAAGTAATGCCAACCTGATGAACAAACTCGTCAGATCTATACAGACAAATGATTATGAGTAAATGGTCTGTTTCCAGAGAAATTCCTACTTATCAAGTTGTGCTGTTAAACTAACGCAATTGCCAATAATCCCTGTAGGGTCAGAAGGTAAGGTTCGCAAAAAGGCTTTGAGTGACATGGCTAATGCGGAGCGTTACAAGTCCCCAAGAACCAAACGCGTTTCAGCATTTTTTTTGCGAAGAGGATATTTAGTTTGTGGGTTCCAACTGCAAGAACTTGGACTTTAAGATATTTGTCTCTAGTATCCAGATCGATGGTAAGAGCTCACTGAGCGGTATTGTGTGCGATTTCTAAACAATTTCTAAACATAGTATCTGTACAAATTTTTTGACTGGAAGTACTCTTTAATCATCTGGACCCCAGTGTGTTGTCGCTTGAATCGGTAAAACTTTGTATCCATTACATCAATTTTACAGATTTTAAGTCTGCTAAACCGGAGCGCCCATGATGTTGTACTGTCGTAAGACTGGGATTATCTTATCTGAAATCAAATTCATCCTTCACTTCTGATTTCGAGTTACAATTTATGGTTTAAGTGGTGATGGTTTCTATTGCAGCTCCGGATGTTGTAGGTGCTGCAGTTATGGCAACTCCGATGAGGAAGAAGAAAGTGTGGCGTAAGATAATCACGATGTCCGTTGAACTACATTATCGCTGGCAGCATTTAGTAAAGTCATTTCCCGACTAACTATCTACTTCCGTTTCTGATTTAGTTAGGAATAGTTTCTGATAGTTAACAATACCTAAAAGAAGAGTTACCTGTTACCTTGCAGAGCTATGGCCTGGTATTTTTGCAACTCTACCCACCCTTTAAAATTAATTAGCAATACTATGATAGTTGCGACTTCCGGAATTCACAGAATATACAGTTGAACTCTGCTGATGCAGGAATAATATTATATGATGCTGAAAACATTCTAAGGAGGTTGGATGTTTGACTCTGTATTACCAAAACCAAACCACTTAATAAGATTGTGGAACTAGATCAATACTAGATGTTACTGATCCATCTTTTCTCATTTTGTTATCAGTTTTAACAACCAGCCTGGATGGTTTTAAAGGAGGGAGTCTCCTTGAGCTGTTTGGCTTGATACCATAACGCAACATTTACGTACATATTTGTCAATTCACTCTTGTGCTATTTGTTTAAGCTACTCTGTTGCTTTTCGCATGTGTTATAAAAAGAGTTTGAACGTAAAGTATGGTAAATTTACTTTAATTGCTTTGCACTCGACAATTAATTTGTTGTTTTTGTTAAGTTATAGTTGCAGTTGGTGTTGTTGTTGTTAAGTTCTCTAGTTGTTGTTACTGTTGTAGTTTATTTGTTTGTTTTATAGTTTAAAAAAACATTTTCAACTAAAGGATTTAAGTTCTAAAGTGTATAAAGTGAGTAGAAATTTGTAGTTGAGTGTAACAGCAACAAAAACTACTAAACGCCACAATTGCAATTAATTTTAATTACCCAATGCAATTTACATTCGTTGGCGTTTTGTTTTAAGTTTTTATTTTATTTTTGTGTTTTTATTTTTATAAATAAAATAAAAATATTATTTACAAGCATTGCGCTCATGTAAATTATTGTTACAAGAAAATTAGCTGTAATTTTAAATGAGCAGAGTAAAAGGGTCTAGTATGAAGTGTTAAAATATGTAGTAGTAATTGATTTGATACTTTTTTCACATATAGAGGATATGGGTGGTCTGGTTTTATGTCAAAGGGAAAGGTCTTCGTATTGAAGATTTTTTTATTATGATGATTTTTATAGGAAAGCTGCTGGGTTTGAACCACATTAATTGCGAAACTAAACTGTTTTTTCAAAACAGATGTGGCATTCTTTCTAGTCTGTCCAGCTGGTCGTGTCTCATTAAACCCTACACCACCATAGTGGGGAGGGTAAATTGGATTTGTGCTGATGTTTGTAACGCCCAGAAATATTGGTCCAACACCCACCTTATTAACCCTGTATTAAAACGGGGTCCCTTCGACTCTACTTAAGTGTTCACACGTAGTGAACTACCACGTAAACCAACCCACCTTAAAGTATACCGATCGATTCAGAATCACTTTCTGAGTCGATTTAACGATGACCAGTTTATGTTGGGAGCTCTTTCCATTTATTTTGACAAATTGAAAAAAATTTTAATATAAACCAAACAATATTATTAAATACTTTTTAATATTCATGACCTCCGCAATGACAAAAATTACAATACCCAACATATCTCAACTACCAGTCACCGTAGAAGCTGTACTAATTCCAAATTTTTAGTGGTAAATGACCTAGCCATGCCAGTGAATTTTTAGCCGTAATAGCTGGAGCCAAAATATTCCAAATGCATTTTTATTTTCCTAGTATGACGGAATGCAGTTCTATGATCTACTGAACGGTTACAAAATGCTGACTCTTTACAACGTTATGTTGCAGTTGTAAAGTTTGTATGTCAGTCTATGAGAACAAAAAGCAATTCTTATGTATCCTTAATAAGGATTCCTTATTCCTTGCTAAAGTGTTTTTCAAAGTTTTTCAATACCGCCACGAGCAGTTTTCGTTAATAATACAAGGTTAGTGTTTATGTTTGAAACAATGGGTTAATTTGAACATTTAATAATGATTCTTCAAAGATTTGTTATGTTCGGTAGAGGTGTCACTAGGCGGCTATAACTACACACGCATTTCAAATGAACAAAAATTTTACAAACTTCCGATTGATAAAGATTTTTTCTCAGATTTTTTTAAACTAATAGGCTGGCTCGTAAATATATTGTGTTGTTTTTAGATGTATATAACTTTAAGTTGGCAACACTTTATTAACTGGTGGCCATTTTGACAGCTGTCAAATGAATTATGTATATTAAGTTTGGTTTGGCTTTTCAACATGAATAAACTGACGCTTGAACAACGCTTCCAAATTGTGAAAATATTTTTGAAAATCAATTTTGAAAAAATTTTTGGGATTTAAATTATATATTTTTGGTTTTTTTGTGTCCAAGAACAATCATTCATAATTCACAATCAACTTGTATTTGCCACATGGAAAAAAATCTTACCTTTAATTGTTAAATTAAAATAAAAACGCTACAACTCTTCTTAACTAAAACTTACTTACATTCATTCCATCATTCATTCATTTTAACGAATCAAGTGGAACAACAACTTGTGTGTTTTGTTGCCTTGTTGTTTTATTTCAATTTTGTTTTCCAGCATTTCATCCACTTTTATCCCACAATCAGCGTTTTTTTTTTATTAAAAACCATCTTGTATCTTGAATACCTGACATGAATGGAAAGGTTGAAACAGTAAAATCTTGTATGTAACAGTATTTTTAATAGAAAATCTTCTGTATAACAATATTTTCTATAGAAAACTGTGCGTATAAAAGTATTTTCTATAGAAATTCTTCTGTACAACAGTATATTCTATAGAAAATCTTCTGTATAACAATTTATTCTTCAGAAAATCTTCTATTTAACTGTATATTCTTTGCAAACTCTTCTGTATAATAATTTGTTATTTAGAAAATCTCTTGTATAACAGTATTTTCTATAGAAAATCTTCAATATAACAGAATTTTCTATAGAAAATCTTCAATATAACAGAATTTTTTATGGAAAATCTTCTGCAAACAATATTTTCTGTAGAAAAGTATTTTCTATAGAAATTCTTCTGTATAACAGTATTTTCTATACAAAATCTTCTGTATAACAATATTTGCTGTAGAAAATTGTCTGTAGAAGAGTATTTTCTATAGGAAATCTTCTGTATAACAATTTATTCTTTAGAAACTCATCTGTATAACAATTTGTTATTTAGAAAATCTTTTTTATAACAGTATTTTCTATATCTGCTGTATAATAGTGTTTTCTATAGAAAATCTTCTGTATAACAGTTTTTTTAATAGAAAATTTCCAAGAATTTTCTATAGAAAATCTTCTGTATAACAATATTTTCTGTAGAAAAGTATTTTCTATAGAAATTGTTCTGTATAACAGTATTTTCCATAGAAAATCTTCCGTATAACAATTTGTTATTTAGAAAATCATTTGTATAACAGAGTTTTCTCTAGAAAATCTTCAATAGAACAGAATTTTCTATAGAAAATCTTTGTACAACAATATTTGCTGTAGAAAATTGTCTGTAGAAAAGTATTTTCTATAGAAATTCTTCTGTACAACACTATATTCTATATAACAATTTATTCTTCAGAAAATCTTCTGTTTAACTGTATATTCTTTGCAAACTCTTCTGTATAACAATTTGTTATTTAGAAAATCTCTTGTATAACAGTATTTTCTATAGAAAATCTATTGTATAACAGTATTTTCTATAGAAAATCTCTTGTATAACAGTATTTTCTATAGAAAATCTTCAATATAACAGAATTTTCTATAGAAAATCTTCAATATAACAGAATTTTCTATAGAAAATCTTCTGCAAACAATATTTTCTGTAGAAAATTGTCTGTAGAAAAGTATTTTCTATAGAAAATCTTCTGTATAACAATATTTGCTGTAGAAAATTGTCTGTAGAAGAGTATTTTCTATAGGAAATCTTCTGTATAACAATTTATTCTTTAGAAACTCATCTGTATAACAATTTGTTATTTAGAAAATCTTTTTTATAACAGTATTTTCTATATCTGCTGTATAATAGTGTTTTCTATAGAAAATCTTCTGTATAACAGTTTTTTTAATAGAAAATTTCCAAGAATTTTCTATAGAAAATCTTCTGTATAACAATATTTTCTGTAGAAAAGCATTTTCTATAGAAATTGTTCTGTATAACAGTATTTTCCATAGAAAATTTTCTGTATAACAATTTGTTATTTAGAAAATCATTTGTATAACAGAATTTTCTCTAGAAAATCTTCAATATAACAGAATTTTCTATAGAAAATCTTTTGTACAACAATATTTGCTGTAGAAAATTGTCTGTAGAAAATAATTTTCTATAGAAATTCTTCTGTATAACAATTTATTCTTTAGAAACTCATCTGTATAATCATTTGTTATTTAGAAAATCTTTTGTATAACAATATTTTCTATAGACAATCTGCTGCATAACAGTATTTTCTTTAGAACAATTTATTCTTCAGAAAATCTTCAATATAACAGTATTTTCCATAGCAAATTTTGTGAGTAACCATCTCTGTTACCTGTTTTCTCTCATCTTTCTGGAGTATTTTTGTTTGTGTATAGATGGCACAGTGCGTTTTTGTTTTTTTGTTTCTAGAGTAAAACAAACAGACATAATGGCGTCTGAAAAGAAACAGACGAAGAATAAGAACAGAAATAACAAAAAAGAAAAATAATAATTTCAACTAATAGAGTTTGCAATGTGTAACTAATTGTTAAATTGAAGCAAAGCGGAAAGGAAGAGTGTGGTTAGGAGGGCAATGGTTGGGTACACAGATAACAAATTAGGTGTAAAACAGAAATATTTTGGACCCAGAGTATGAACCGTAGCCGCGGTCAACATTTACATGAAATCCTCTTTAAACATTGATTCCATTTGACTCAAATAAAGATTTCATATATTTCGCTAAATTTGAAGTTTTTTTTTTAATTAAAATCCGAAAGTTCTTAAAAAATCATTCTTTACTTACAGCCCCTAGGACTTTTGGATTTGAAAGTTCACCACCCTTTGTATGTACCTCTTTCTAATTTGTTACGCTCATTACTTGAAACTTTTCATCAATCATTTAAACATTATACTGATTGAAAAGATGCCAAACTTTTTGTTTGCATGAAGTTTCAAATCAATTGATTTCTCTCAGTGTTTATTAAAACCAAAGTGTCTGATATATAAAAAACTACTAATAGACTTGTTTGATTTTCATTATGAAAGAAAAATATGAAAACAAAACCAAATACCAAAATTAGATGTGAGTTCTTGCATTTTTCTTACATACATTTTCCAAACAGCTCACACTCAAACACTTGCCACATGCCACATGCCACATAGGAAAAAGAAAAACGCGCAAAGTAGTGGAAGCTCTTTGGCAAACAATTTTTAATTGAAAATAAAACAAAAATCGAAGAAAGACTATTTCACACACTTGTGCCATAGAATAACGAGTTGCTAAAACAAAAGCAGGGAAGCCAAAGAATCTATTCTTTTAATTAAATAAAGGAATTTAATAAAAAAAAACATCTAAAAATCTTATAACTTTTAAAAGTTTTTATTATAATTTGACAAAAGTAGAAGTAGTTCCTTATAAAATAAATTAGATTTGTTCGATAAATTATACCAAACAATTTTAATATTAAAAAAACGGTACAAATTATGAAAATTTGTTCGTAAATAAAATTTTCCTTTTAGAGAAATTTCTTAGAATAAGGGAAATTTTCAAAATATGTCCAAAATTTTGTCTTGATATGATATTATTGTTAAATATATATATAAAAAAATATGAAAAATTGATGTTGAATGCAATTTTCTTTTAAGGAAAATTTTTTTGATTAACGGTAGATATTTTCAAAATTCATCAAAAATTTTATGTAGAAATCGATATTCATATAAAAATGTATGGAAATTTGTCTTTAAGTAAAATTTCCTTTGAAGCGACATTTTTTTGAATCAGGAAAATTTATGAAAGTAATCGTGAATAAAAATTCCACATGAAATTTGTTCCCATTTATTTTTTTAACATTGAATTTTTATAGGAAAATGTGAAAAGGGAACAAATTAGTCTTTAAATAAAATTTCCTTTAAAGAGACATTTTTTTGAATCAGGCAAATTTATGAAAGTAATCACCCCTATCGTGAATAAAAATTACACATGAAATTTGTTCCCATTTATTTTTTTAACATTGAATTTTTATAGGAAAATGTGAAAAGGGAACAAATTTCATGTGGAATTTTTATTCACGATAGGGGTGAATAAAAATTTTGAATTACCAAACAATATTAATATTAAAAACGGTAAACCTTATGGAAATTTCTTCCTAAATAAAATTTCCCTTCAAGGGAAATTTTCAAAATATTTCCAAAATTTTGTTTTCATATGATATTATTGTTAAATATATATAAAAAAATATGAAAAATTGATGTTGAATGCAATTTTCTTTTAAGGAACATTTTTTTGACTAAGGGAAATTTTAAAAATCCATCAACAATTTTGTGTAATTTTTATTATTATATGAATTAATAATTTAACAACAAATTCCTATAACTTTCTGCCATTTAACACATCCATAACTGAGAATGTTTGTTTGTATGTCTGTCTGTATGTCTGTCTTCCATCATCCACTTATATTTATAAAACAGTTATGAAAGTTACTTAGTAGTGTGTTCGTTAGCCGCACTGTTCGTGCAAGTTTCCTGTTTCCTGCCGTGGAAGACAACTACCAACACCAACCCAACTAACACTGCTTACAACAACAACAGTTACGTCTTCAAGGACTACAATATGGAATGCCATGCGATTCTATGCCATGGCGAATGTCGTAGCTGTGGAAGCATAAGAAAAATTGTTATTGAACGAGGTGCAAAGTTCAGTAAGCTATTTTATCTTTCTGAACACCCACATTTTTACATACACATGTACGCACACTCGAAAAACATATTCTTAACACATCCTTGAAAAGGACTATTATAAGAAACTAGCAGTTTTTCCATCTTCCTCTGTTAGTACTTTTTCGGTTTTAATGGTTGTTGAGAAAATTTTTAATTGATTTTCTGATGTGTTTATTTTTTTTTAATTTAATTTTTTTTGCCAAAAGAAAATAAATGTCTTTAATTAATAAAAATAAAAAAAAAACAAAATAAGCAAACTTAAAGTGTGACATGTAGTTTTTGTTTTAAGTTCTTTTTTTTGTGTTTGTTGAAATAACTTTAAAGACAGTTTTTAAGTGGTTTTGTGCAGAAATGTTTTAAGACATTTTTAAAAGAAATGTAGAAACTTTTTCAGTTAAATTGTTTGAAAAGCTAGTGATTATCTAAAATTTATATTATATTTTTTTGTTAATATGCAATTTAGCTTGCCAATAGCATAACATTTTTTTTCTGGTTGCAAGTATACAAAGGCTCACAGCTTATATTATGCAGTAAAAATTTTGCTTCTTTTCAAAACTCCATAAAAGGAAAACCAACAGGAACTGTAAAGATCGAAGATAGGTTCCAGGGTAACAAAAATACTAAGTTGTCGGCTTTCTTTCACCAAAAATTGATGCAATGTTTGCTAAACAGCTTTTTCTTCAACGTAAAATCAATTTAATTGTAGCAATTGTCTGAATTACTACCACTAGCATTATCGTTGGAAAATGCTTTAGTTTTTATGTCATCAAAGAAGCTTTTTGCTTTTGTCTGAAATACCATTTTAGTAGTCTCTGCACAACTTGATTTTCAATCCAAATAGAAAGCAAGGACTCAATTTTGATCATCAAAGCACTTCTTGTACGGGTCATCGTTTTAGCATCTAATGCTGTTGCAGATTTTGCAAAAATTTCAACAAAAAATTAAAGACTCGAAACCAAAACAACGCAACCTCGACAATCTAACGACGCACTGTAAAAATTAGCACTAATTAAACAGCGACGCAACTTAAAAAAAAAATCCAAAACGAAACGACGCAAAGCGAGGTATTGGTGTATTCGAATCGATTGGTTATGATTGGAGCTCTTTGCTACAGCTGTAATATTGTCCTCACCACGGGCTGGATGGTGGTACACTGGGTCTTAAATTTACGGATGTTATTGTCAATAGTGGACTATATTGAGCGGAGTTTATGAAAAACTTTTCTCACAGAACACTGATTTTTTTGTAATACAGCTGAATAGTTCGGAGACGTTGTTGCCTTACCATGATGAATTGTTAAGCAATACTAAATTTAACAGTATGACACCAGTAAACACGCGATCTGTGAAACAACAAATGAAAAATATGGTCTAAATGAATTGCCCATTATTACCAGTTAAAGCCCAAGTTTGTTTGCATCATTTTATAACAACAGTTATCAAATTTTTGGGTAGCTTTAGCTTCTTTTACCTTCATTGAACGCGAAAATGTCGGTTTTCATAGAATTTATGCTCGATTTGCTTTGTATGTACCAATTTACAAAAAGCAATTCTTTAAGCTTAGTTGATTACCTTTCACATTCACTAGAGGTGAAGTGTTGTCGAGTTTGAATTTTAAATTTAGACCTCATAATTTCACCAGGAGCGATGCCAGCGGGCCCAAAGTGGGGCAGCTCGGTTATGTGAAAAATTGAAAGGGATACCAATTCTTTCTTTGTGATCTGTTTGGAAAAATTAAATCATATATGAAATCTACTAGTCGAGTATTAAAAGCTATACATTATCTCTCATAGTATACTAGATATTTGCATATGAAAATTTAAATTGTTAACTTTTCTACCCAACCTAGTCTCCAATTTTTTTTTCTGATTTTCTCTAAATATTTTTTTGTTAATTAATAATACTTTTGTACAGTTATAAAAAAAAATAATTGTTTAAAAATCTTCTCATATGCATACAAATATGATGCATACAAATTAAAAAAAGGCCAAAAATAATTTTCCAAAAATGATTTTTGGCAATTTTTTGACATAAAAAGGTATTTCTACTGTTTTTACATTCACCCCTGTCGTAAATAAAAATTCCACATAAAATTTGTTCCCTTTTCACACTCTTCTTAATAAAATTCAATGTTAAAAAAATAAAAGGGAACACATTTCATGTGGAAAACTTACAACGTTTTTTATTTCTTAGAAAGCTAACTTTAAAGAAAATATGGTATATAAACAAAAACTAAAAAGCTTTGTTGTCGAGAGGACTACAGCCATGCAAAATATAGTTATTTATACTCTACACCACCATAGTGGGGAGTGTATACTGGATTTGTGCTGATGTTTGTAACGCTTAGAAATATTGGTCCAACACCCACCAACCTTAAAGTATACCGATCGACTCTGAATCACTTGGCTAGCTGTCCATGTAAAGCTTGTGCGCAGAGCACAGGTCACAATTTTGAAGATATTTCGATAAAATTTGGTACATAATATTTTTTCGACCAAGGATGGATGGATGGATTATGCAAGTACCCACACAAATTACATCACAAATGAGTGGTAAAAAAAGCCAAATCACATCTACGAATTTTGTGCAGATCGCTCTGTAATTACTCGTAGCTCCCATAAAAGGCCCACTTCCGAAAATCACTTAAAAGAGTATAACTCTTTTAAAAATATTGGTATCCAAATAATATTGAACGCAAATATGTTTCATATGTATACAAATAATACGGTACATTTTTATAATGGTCGGTCCATAACTACTTGTAGCTCCCATATAAGACCCTCTCCGTAATTCACTTTAAAGAGCATAACTCTGTCAAAAATGTTGGTATCCAAATAATATTGAACGTAAATATGTTTCATATTTATACAAATAATACAGTACAATTTTACATGGGTCGGTCCGTAATTATTCGAAACTCCCTTATAAGACCCTCTCCGTTATTTAGTTTAAGCTCCATAAATCGTTTTAAAGTATTTATATCAAAATAAAGTTTAACACATATAATATTTATATTCCATCATGACACTAAATTTTTGGATGATCGGTCCACAATAGGTTATATATCCCATATAACGCCCATTACTGAAAAACTGTTTTATACATATACTGTGTGTAGGGTATTATACGATCGGGCTTGACCCGATCTTATTTTACTTATTTTTATGTAAAATTCAACTTGAATGTAAATGTTCTCAAAAGTTGTTTTTTAGTATTCGAGCAGTAGATTTTATTTACAACCTTTGAAACCAGATCACAGAGGAAGAATTGGTATCGTTTTCAATTTCTCACATACCCGAGGTAGCACTGTATAGTGTAGCACTTTGGGACCGCTGGCACTGATTCTGGTTGGTTTATAAGATCCAGTAGCGGTCCGGCTACTCTCAGTTGAAATGGTTGGCCACATTCCATTAATTGTGGCAAAATATACTTTGATATAAATATCATCATATATATACTAAGAATTCAAAACTTGCACCAAACAACATTTTCTCTCTAAGCATTTCAAATTTTATTGCAATTGGATTTAACGTTTAGAAATTACAGATTTATTTCCCTTTTATGCCAAATTCCCCCCACTGTACGTCGTACGACGTCAGTGAGGTATTTTAAAGGCTGGAGCTTTAATTGCTTGTCACTTACAAATGTGATGATTAATAATAGTGAATTTGAGTATCGAAACAATGGCTTTATTATCCTTAATGTTTAGTAAATTGCCAAAATAGCCATAACCCTTATCAGTCTGTCTTTCTCAAACCCTTGCGCCTTAATATTAATCGCTTTTCCAATTTCAACGCCCTCCCCCGCTTCACAAAAACCATTATACTTTGTTTTAACAAACATTTATCACTAATTTAAAACATTTTATGGTTTCTCATTCATTTTAACCAATAATAGACATACACTCATACATATGTACAGATTAATATAACTCATTTCTATACCCTTCAAAACAACTAAAACTCATGCCAAAAATAAAACAATCTAAATACACCAGCTAACAAAAAACAGAAAACGAGAAGAAAAGCTTAGAGAAAAGCACATAATAGAAACTACCAACCACAAAATACAGTTTGACAGCGCATCCATCACAACAAGTTGTCAATTCATATCATTCGCACAAAACTTTATACTCATTCATTCATTCATGCACTCAGTCTTGACGAGTCATACTCACTTACGCTGTCAGTCTAACAGTCAATAGATATTGAGCGTATTGCAACGAAATCACTAAAAATTGATAAAAACACAAGAAAAATTCGTTTTAGATGTAAACAATATGTGAACAATGTTATAATCAAGGCGCTGTTGAGGGGGAGTAGGAGAGTGGCATTTGTTAGAATTGTTATATACAAACACACTACATAAATATAAAGGGTTTGGGGAACTTTCCTTTTTAAAGATTTTATAATTTTGGCGAAACTATGCTTCTATTTTTGGAATTTAGAAGAAAAGCAAAAAGTTAGCTCTATTTTAGTCATGTCAGGTGGTTTTATTAAAAGATAAATAAAATCTCATAAATTTCAAAAGAGAAATTTAATTTTTCCAAAAAAGTGACAGCTGTCATTTTTTTTTTTTTTTCAAAAGTGACAGCTGTCATTTTAGAAAACCCAGAGCATGTTCTGCTAAATTGCGGCTTTAAATGCTAAACACTTATTTTTATATTTAATCCTTTGCATCTATACTAACAGCTGTGCTCCTGTTCTCTCCCTCACTTTTTTGAAACCACAAAAATCGATGACTGAAAAATCACATTCGAATTGGTGAACATGCCCAAAACAACAAGAAGAAATAAACCCAAATCGAGTATTGAAATATAAATACAACAACAACAACCAAACAGCAGCAGCAACAACAACAACAACAACAAAAAAGTTAAACCCTTTTCAGGAAACCCCTTAAATAGATTTCAAAACAATTTTAACTTGTGGGTTGTCATTGTCATCAACATTGTCATCATCATCAGCAGCAGCAACATGAAGTGTGTCGACAACGTTTGCTTAAAAACACAGTAGTAAACTATTTGTGCTGGTGACTTTTTGTTGTTATTGCTGTTTCTATTTTAGACATACATAGTTTTGCAGCCAAATATCGATATATATATATATATATGTATGTACATATATATGCAGAGAAGTTCTATGAATACATTGTAGCCTGTGTGACACATGTTTTTTTGTAAAATGTTTGTGTGAATGCGGTTTTAAAATGAGAGACAAGGAATGTTAAATGTAGAATCACTGTAAATTAACTTTTGGCCCTGGGTATAAAGTATTCTTCACTAGCTACTTTTTAAGTTGCTTTAGGACGACACGTTCCACATGTACTTATTTCCTGCTTGCTGTTATCTTAGGAGCCATCTTAACTACAAGATCATAACAGTTGGAGTCTTCCTCAAGGCATTTCAGGAGGACATTTCATTCAATTCTACGGTCGCCCTTGATAGGTATAGACAAAACCCTTAGGCGGAAAGGAAGACTGATTCTGGTACAGCAGAAGATGATGAATGGGTTTTCACGGATATCACAGGGGCATACAAATTATCGTACAATTATTATATAAAAGAAATCAAGGTTCTTCCAGTTATGCAATACAAAGCAGATTCTCCAGGCGAAAAAATAAAAATGATTTTGAGACAACTAAAGACTAGTAATACCTACTAGTGTCATGATCATTGAGTTGTAGTATCCAACGAGGCATGTCGACAAGACCTTCATATGTATGAGGAAAGGTTTACAGGGACAAAGAAGAACCTTAGGTGACAATGAAGAGTGATTCTGGGACAACTAAAGTCGAGATGGATTAACATGCTTAATGCTTACTAGTTTCAAGATCATACAGATCATAGTTGGAGAAGAAGATTTAAGAAGATTTAATAGCTACTAGTTTGACATAGACCGTGCCGTCTCCTCCGTCCATTGGTTAGGCTGCTCATGATACCCTTACATATTTAACTCACCATTCAGACCTACTCGATAAAAGTAGAACAATTCCTTGGCTTTGACTTCAGACCAAAATCAACGGCTCAAAACATTTTTTAATGTTTAACTGGTTTTTTCAGGCTGAAACCGAACCGAGACTAATATTCGGCCAAAAAATTGTTATTCGGCCTAATCCGAAACAAACTGAAACTTTTAATTTCAAAAAAAAAAATTATTTATTTCAATTTTGTAACATGCTTCGATAATTTTAAGGTGCCCTAAAGTACCGACCTTACTACATAAATCTTATTTTTTCATCTTGAACTGACAATATTTTTATAGGAATAGTTTTTACCGTTATCTTAAATTTTTTTATAATAAAATATAAATTTTTTTGATGTATTAATTATATTAAAAACGTGTATCACCTTTAAAATTCCATAATCTATGCTTTTCCTTTTTAAAAGTTTCAGTTTCGGTAAAAATGCGGCCGAAAACCGAATATTGCTATTTGGCCAATTTTCGGCCTAATCCTAAAAAGTTAAAAAGTTAACTTAAAGTTCTATACATCTAAAAAAACACCCTTTACTATGCTGCTTTGACATTTACTACTGTAAAATCAAACCTTTTCAAATATTTGCTTAAAGATTTCAATCAATGCCTACACAACGACTAAAAGCTATTGTTAATTAATTAATTATCTCATAATCATTTTCTGAATCGATTTAACTATGTCGCCCGTCCGTCCGTCTGGCTGGCTGGCTGGCTGGCTGGGTGTCCATTTAAACCTTGTGCACAGTACAGATCGCAATTTTGAAGATATATTGATAAAATGATATTTTTTTGTCCCAAAAACGCTTGGTATTGAAACTGGTTGAAATCGGTCCATTATTTCACCTAGCCCCTATTCAAGTGTCCTCCCGAAATAGAGAGAGTTTGATTTATTCACGTATCCCAACAAATTTCGCCCGGAATAAGATGTACAGCCTTATCTCATCAACAAATTTTGTGCAGATCGGTTTATAATTAACTATAGCTCCCCTATAAGTCCTACTGCCGAAAATCACTTTAAAGCGCACAACTCTTTTAAAAATGTTGGTATCCAAATTATATTCCACATAAGCCTATTCAATATATACAAAAATCATTTGGCACAATTTTGTAATAATCGGTCCCTAATTGGTCATAGCTCGCATATAAGACTCACTTCCTAAAATCACTTTAACAATCATAAATCTCTTCATAATGTTAGTATCCAAATAAAATTTAAAACAAAAAAGTTTCATATATACAGAAATCATGACAACTAATTCCATAACGGTCGGTCCATAATTAGTCATGGCTCCCATATAAGATCATCTTTGAAAGTTCCTTTAACATCTAACATCATCTTTTATAAGTGCTTATATCGAAATAAAATTTAACACAAGGAATATTTATATGCACAGAGAGTCATGCCACTACATTTTTTGATGATCGGTCCATAATAGGTCATAGTTCTTATATAGAAAATCTGTTTTGTTTGGGTGTAGGATATTATATGGCCGGGCTTGCCCGACTATACATACTTTCTTACTTGTTTCAGTCGAAAAATTCCATTTTAGTATCGATATACCAGTGAAACATAAGCCACACAGCTTTAGAAAGCACAATCATAAGCCCTCTTCTGTACGAGGGCAAGATCGTCTAAATGAATTAATTGGTCGGGAATAGATGTTGTAGCTGGTATGATGATTGTTGTTGATCGTTTATTTATTTTTGTATTAATGAAAAAATATATTAAACAAATTATATTTCTAAAGCTATGTAAAGGGTGATTTTTTTTTTAGCAACTTTCTTTTTGACAAGACTGTGTTCGGCAGCTTAAATGTTTTCGAGTAGCATGTTACTCTTCAAAATATTCAGCTTAACCATGAGTGGACTAACAAAAAAAAAAAAAAAAAAACGCTTGCGGAATAAAATAAGATAATCTTTTAAAAAAAAAATGGAGGGATCTTTAAAAAAAAATGGAGGGATCTTTAAAAAAAAAATGGAGGGATCTTTAAAAAAAAACCAAAAAAAGATTGAGAAAAATTAAAAAAATAAAACAATAAACCTTTTGAATACAAGAGATAATATGGATCAAGGACAGTTTATATTTTAAATTTCAGCTCATTGGAATCATAAATGCATTTTTGACGATTTTTTTTACAAAATGTAGTGGTCAGCCACTAGCCCCCCACCCCCCCTCTTCCGCCTACGATGTCAAAAAATTGCAAATTAACTCGAAAACATCTCAGCTCCAACCTTGAGAAATTTTGTTACGATATCTATTTTATAGCTCCCAAGTTACCGAATTATTGCAAACCTGTTTGAAATCTATTTCAAAAGAAGTAGTTGGGAAGTTTTGTCTCACCCTCATTATAGTCTAGACCGTGCAAGATTCAACTATTATTTGTTTCGACCGATACAAAAGGCTCTTTAGATTTAATCAAAGATTTCTTTTATATCTGTAGTTAAATTTAACAATTGTAGAAATATATATTTGTAAATAGTATAATTAAAAGTTTCTTCATGCTTAGCCGGACGACCTACGTATAAACACAATTCGACAGACATTTGAAGGTCGCAGCAGGCTGTTATTTGGCAGGTGTCTAAATGTAATACATAATTAAAATTCCTTCATTATTATGTGGCAAGAAACATTTTCACACAATTAAAACCCCTAAACAAAAATAACAAAGTCTGCTGACTTTTAAGCCTTTAAGTGTCAGTTATCATTTTTCGTTTTTTTTTTTTTTTATAGAACACATAAATTATAAATTAAGTCATTTGCAAATTTTATAATTAGTTTTGTAATGTTTTGTACTTTTGTAGTCTCTTAAATTAAGACATTTTAATGAAAATGTCTGTTACTGTAATGGTGTTTGTACCAAAATTACTTAAATAAAATGTCATAAATTAAATGACAAATAAATAAATATATTTTCCAGTAAATTTCACAAGAACAGGTTATCAATCAAGATCAATTTAGTTTATAGAAATATTTGTGTTTATTGCAATTTAAGTGCAATTTAATTTTGAATTTTCGTGTATATACATACAAGAACAGTTGAGGGCGGAAAATAGAAAAATGTTTGAAATTTTGTTTGCAAAAAATTTAAGAATTATTAGAGAACATTTTTATTTTGGCTTGAGTTCATTAATTTAATAAAATCAATGAATAGTAATATTTTTACACATTGGAATGCATTTTCTACCCTGTCCAGGGCGTCATCAACAATGTTTGTTGTCCAAGATCTACTTGTAAACATATTCACAAAAATTAAAGTAGACTTCAAATGTACTTTAAGAAAATTTTGTATGAAAATTTTGCACACTTCAAACCTACTTTATTTTTTATGAATACGGCAGCATATATTTAACTCACCGTTTATTGAGAAATAGATTTCGGGAATTAATCATATTTCTCTTAACACGTTGAGTTAAAACGAAATTTACATACGTTTACAATGTGTGTGTAGTCTTCTTATTATTATTACAAATTTGTAAAACTACAAATTAAAATTTAAAATTTAAGAATTACTTACATCATTTTGTTTTGGTTAAACTATTTCAAAAATGTTTTTTAATTACAGACTTTCTTTTATTTTCTGTCATGCTTGTGCTATTTATTTCAACTTTGTTGTTAATTTTTACTTTTTTTCCTTTTTGCTCATTTAAAAGTAATTTTTCAATTTATTTATTTATTCAGTTTGACAATTAGTTGTTTGTTGATTTATGCCACTAAATAAACATTTGTTATTTAGCAACGAAAATGTATGAATGCAAATATTTGTTTAAAGACACAAAAACGTTCTGGTTTAAATAAATGTCATAACCTTGTTTTTAGCATATTAAGATGGTGTAAGAATTTGCAAATAATTGCTTAATTGAAGGAATATTCATTATAGTAAAACAACGGCCAGCAATTTGTACACTTGGCAAACAATTTCTTGTCTGCCTGTGAATTTGTCTTGTGTGGACATAACTTGTTCATGTTATGTTTATGTTTAATTCAAATTGTCTGAACAAATGATCGCACTTAGAAATTGTAATGAAATGTAAATGAAATTGTCACAATATGTTAGGTTAGGTTTACCAAGCGGGTCCACTCAGTTGGTCCATTTGTATTGCCTGAAAAGATAAGATGAAGGAAGAGCCAATAAAGAAACCGGCTATAAAAAGAAATTCTGGCTCACAGCTTATTTTATGCACTGTTTTTTTTTTGTTTATTTTCAAGGCTTCATAAAAAGAAAACTAACAGGAACTTGGTGTTATTTAAAAGAAAAAACAAAATACTCGTTTTTTCAAGTCACAGCTTATTTTTTTTCGAAAACTTGATATTAAAACTGGCAATTATACGTGTTAATAGTTGTTGTGATAGCCTTTATATGAGTGCGAATATAACTTCGAATTTAACTACCACAGACAAAAATCACAATTTGATAATGTTACAGTCAACAGAGCGCTGTTAGTCAAAATACTTGAATTACAATACAAAAATATATCTAAAATAATTTCAGAAATAAACAAGTAAGAAAGTATAGTCGGTCACGCCCGACCATATAATACCCACACCCAGTATATGTATAAAACAGTTTTTCAGAAATGGGTGTTATATGGGAGATATAACCCATTGTGGACCGATCATCCAAAAATTTAGTGTCATGATGTCTGTGAATATAAATATTATGTATGTTAAAATTTATCTCGATATAAATAGTTTTAAACGATTTATGGAGCTAAAGTGATTTACGGAGAGGGTCTTATATGGGAGTTTCGACTAATTATGGACCGTTCATAATAAAATTGTACCGTATTATTTGTATGAAAAATATTTGCGTTAAATATTATTTGCATTTTTGAAAGAGTTATTCTCTTTAAAGTGATTTTCGAAAGTGGGCCTTATATGGGAGCTACAACTAATTATGGAGCGATCTGCACAAAATTTGTACATGTGATTTGGCTTCATTTACCACTCATTTGTGGTGAAATTTGTTTGGCTACTTGCATAATTGAAACATTTATGATCAGTAAACTCCTATTTCGGGGGAACATTTGTATGGGGACCAGGTGAAATAGTGGACGGATTTCCACAAGTTTCAATTCCATCCATCCTTGGGTCGAAAACATATCATGTACCAAATTTTATCGAAATATCTTTAAAATTGCGACCTGTAGTCTGCGCACAAGCTTTACATGAACAGCTAGCCAGACGGACGGACGGACGGACATCGTTAAATCGACTCAGAAAGTGCTTCTGAGTCGATTGGTATACTTTAAGGTGGATGTTGGACCAATATTTCTGGGCGTTACAAACATCAGCAAAAATCCCATATACCCTCCCCACTATGGTCGTATAGGGTATAAAAAGAAAGTAATTTGGATTTGAAAAATGTTATATATCTGGACCATTTTGGAAACTGGGTGTATGGTTCGCATACTACACTATATAGAAATAGTGTTCTATGGGTTACTGGTTGTAACTGTAGTAGTGGGATGTCTGAAATAATCTTAAAATCTAAATAAAATTGATTTGACTGGGTAGATGGTTCGCATACTACACTATATAGAAGTGGAGGTCCAAGGAGTACTTGTTCGATATGTAATATTGGGTTATCTGAAATTATTTTGGGAGCCTAGTAATTTGGATTTGAAAATCTTAATTTCTTTGCAAACATTTTTGGAGAAGATTGTGACCATTTTGGAAACTGGATGAATGGTGGGCATTTTACACTATATCGAAATGGTGGTCCAAGGGGTACTTGTTCGAACTGTAGTATTGGAATGTCTGAAATAATCTTGTAATCTAAGTTATTTTGATGTGAAAAATGTAATATTTATGAAGACTTAAAAATGCGAAAAATTTTTTTTAACATTTTTAGCTTTTATTTTGAAGCATTTGTACAATATAAATTTATTCCAAGTATTGGTCATTTTTAGCAATGTCCTTTAGCCATCTAACTAACTGACAACATATGGATTCGGTGCCAAAAGAACTGCTCTTTTGAGGTTACGAACGAATTAATACCATTTCGGATAACCTGTAAACTTTATTGAGGAACATTACATAAAACCAATGATCATAAACTGTTGGAATGAAACTGGTACGATCTTCATAACTGCAGCCAACTGCAATCGAATACTGGTCTATAGCACTTGAAAATAAAATCATAAACATAGTCTTCCATTGTCTGTGTAAATCATGCTTACGTCCAAAGTACTTCTTTTTACAAAATAAATCCAGTAGCTTTTGTCATTACACTAGGCAGCAACAAAAGAAAACAAATTATAATTTACCCCTTAATTAGCCATTAGTCTACTCTACACTGACATATGTTTTAAATTATTTTATTATTTATTGTTTAATTACATATTCATTATTTATTAATTTATTTAACTGCATTAATTTTCGGAACACAAAGCTGTGAAACTTAAATTAAAATTTTAATTTTTACAAGATTATGAATGATGAAATTATTAAAAATCTACACAAATCATTGTTGTTATAGTTATTCTCTTAACAGCAGTATTTAATTTAATTTAAATATGATAATGTGAATAAATAAATTATTTAAAACAATATGTCTGCATGACACTACATATCAGTAAAATAATAAATTACTTGCCATAATTTAATAATAAAGCAATAGAAAAAAAATTATAAAATATGTAATAAAATATTATAAAATTATTTATTAATATTTGTATTACATTTCAATTAAGCTTAAAATATGTATTAACAAATTACCATATTTGTAGGTGATTATGTTTGAAGGTGTATTTAATGAGTTTCATTATTAATACAGATTAACACAATAATATATGCAGATATAATTAATTATTAGAGTCCTAACAAAATAAATTTTTAAAAGCGAAATGAACCGATTCTAATATTTAAGATGATTTACTTACTTGCGATCGCTGTAGCGCACCAATTGTTCATCGAAGCTTATGAATGTACTACGTTGGTTTTAATGTGTGGAAGAGGGTTTGCATGGTTCCAAAATGGTAATTTTGACAAAGATCTCCCAGGCCAGTCAAAAAGTTTGCATAATTGAAGACATTATTCAACAGTACCTTGCAAAATCGATGGGACCCATTCAATTCCATGCAACACGTTTGCTACAGACATTCAAAAGCGGGAAAGATTGAGAGATCTGAAAGACGATTTTCATGTCATTTTTACCCCCCCTAATCATTATTTGTGATGAAAACTGGATCTATTACGATAACCCGAAGCGTTAGAAATGAAGCTTGTCCAACCAGCCGAATCGACACCACAGCCAGATATCCATTACTAACAGTATTATTTAATGCAAATTATAATGAAACCAAAGCCAGGAAAAGATTTGACGGCACCATCCTCTTATAGATCAATTAGCTTGCTATCCGGTTTGTCGCAACTATATGGGAAAGCATTTCAAAAGGAAATTATAAATGATCTGGAATGATCAAAACATTATCCGAGTTCACCAAATGGGTTTCCGTAAACAACATGGAACTATAGAGCAAGTTAACCGTTTAACTGGAGAGATAAAAAATCTTCCTCCTAGTACTCACATATTACTAGAGTCTTACCTATTTCGCTTATTTAAATACAGTGTTTATGTGACAAGTGACTACGAAATCAGAGCTGGAGTTTCAAAGGGGGGTGTTCTCAGACCAATACTTTACTTGATATGCCAACGAGTAAATATTTAACCATGGATAATTATTTCAGATGTACGTGGAAATTAAACGAAAGGTAGAGGAGAGGACATTGTCCACGTTTTTCACTACACAATGTGAAAATAGTGATGATAATTGGCTTGTTGCCTAAGAAAAGTAGTGGAAGCAATAGTGTCTGCGGTTTGAGTACTGGATAACCAACCCACACTCGGACAGAGACAACTGTGTTGTCTGGTCAGGGACCATTAACATGGTTCATTCAAATGGGCTGAAGGTAGTAGTGGTCGATCGGCGACATGCGGCAGCCGGTGCTGTGCAGCTAGGCTGAACTCTGTTCGTTTCGATAATTGTTTCAAGTTGTGTTTATTGACTAAGCTGTGGATTATTGAGATAAGTTAGCTCAAGCACTCTAGCAAAGTGCTAGTGCATTGTAACATGCATTCATGTACGAAGCGTTGTAAATTGTGTGCTTTGTCAGTCATGCCATGCTTTTGGGGGCCGTTCGTTCAACCGTGTGTTCAGGTCCTCACAGACCATACCGCAATTTAAACCGATTACTCCATCTAATTCTGGTTTATAGCGATGATATTGTATGAAAATAGCGAATCAGTAAAAGCTAAATTTTTCATTATCTGACGAAGCCCATTATCTTGTCGGGATATATCAACAAACTGTAGCTTAATTGGTTAGCGCATTTGATCATTAAGCATGAGTTGGTATTTGCAGCCCGGGTTCAATTCCCAGCCACTGCCACTCAAACACCATCAGTTTCTGATGATTATTAGTTTTCTTTCTATCTATCGTAACTAATATTTATCACAGCGCCCTGCTTCGGTGGTATAGCATTAAAACGCCACCGAAGTAAAATAATTAAAAATAAAGCCTATAAAATCAAGCTTTAAAAAATAATGCGCCTACTCACCACCAGAGGCGCTGCAATGCTGCACTAAAAACAAACATAATGCGCAATTGCAGAGTTGTGATATAAAGCTTTCTTCTACTTTCACCACCTTTACTTCTTCAACCTATCCCCTTGCCAAAGAAAGTAGCGCAGTTATATATACATAGGCATATTAATTGCCTGAGTGTTACTTCTCTTTAAAAAAAAAAAAACTAAATTGACGCATTTGGACTTCTGAAAATCTATTGGCTCCAATCAAGAGTCATTGTTGAGAAGCCTTTGCGTGCTGAACATGTCATTATATCATAGTCCTATGTGACCTGAATGCGTAACTGGTACATTTTTTCTTGAAATTCGTTTTGAAATGCAGTTATGGGGACTGTATCATGCTATTGGAAGCTGCTACTATATTTTTACCTATTACTGTTGAGCAGTATCAGCTAGTTTTACTTGATCTTAAGGTACGGTCACACTTGACAAATATTTACTCAAAAGAGCGTAACCACTTATTTTAGCACAAATTTGTTTGACGTTGTTTACTCTTACAAGAGTTTTGCAAGATCAAACAACATCAAATAAATTAAAACTAAATATTTGTTGTGCTTTGGCCTAAATAAACGAATATTTGCCTAGT
Source organism: Bellardia bayeri (assembly GCA_950370525.1). Taxonomy (NCBI): domain Eukaryota; kingdom Metazoa; phylum Arthropoda; class Insecta; order Diptera; family Calliphoridae; genus Bellardia; species Bellardia bayeri. The sequence continues at coordinate 16,095,898 of OX493268.1, read as the reverse complement.
GTGACCGTACCTTTAGAAATACAAAAACAATCAATCATTGGTAAATTTTTATTTATATGTAAATCATACCTAATGCAAATGAAGTTTTTTTTTCATATAAAAAAACTTGCTTTATATTTAACTGCTGTAGTATCCTGCAGTTAAATTAATTGAAAATATCTGCCATAAGTTTCAGCAAAATATTTTGTTTCTAAATAAATTATCTTTTATTTGACAAAAAAAAAAACATTTCTTGTCAAGAGAATACATTTTGTGTTTCTATATAAAAATGTATTTCCGTTTTACCAACAATAATTTCCTTTTAAATCATTTGTATTTGTAACTTAATATATATATATAATATATTTTAAAATTAGATTCTATTTTATATTCATTCTCTTTGCAGGTAAGTGTGTGTCGGTATGGCTGTTAAATATGGAAATTTCAAAGCTTTTAAACTTTTGCAGAAAGAGTTTTAAATGCTCAAATGTGTAGTTACCAGTATGCAAGTATTATTTTCTATAACTATATTATTCTATTTTATTTATCATAAATTTTATTTAATACAATTATTTTTGTTCAAAAACATTCAAGTATTACTTAGGATCCATGTGTGGAAGACAATTTCCACACAATTTCATATGAGAAGTTTTTACACATGTTGTTGCAGAGTTTTTTAGATGTTGAAGTATTTATGAGCATTAGGAAAGTGCTGAAAACAACATTAGAAGAATGCTGGGGTACTTTGATATGCAGAGAACTGGTTCAATGTTGTTAAATTTGTGAGAATTTTTAGATTAGAAAACACCATTATTTACCGAGTGATCTTCTACTTGCAAGGCTTTTACTGGCGGATTAAAGATCGACTTAAAAATCAACAACAGCTAAAGTTGTTAAACTTGATTTTAGCTCTAAAGGTTCGTTTTTTTCGTTATCGTTAGTTCAGTGTCGACAAAGTTGTTTGAATTCTTATGTAAGAAACTACCATTAGCTACCAAGTAATCAACTTGCAAGGCTTTGATTGGCGAAAATCAACACAAAGTTGTTGAGCTTGTTCAAAGTTCTAAAGTATTTTTAAAAGTTATTACAGCGAGCATTAAGCAATTTCCAGGTCATTGAATCTTTATCTAAGAAACCTCCATTAGTAACCAAGTAAACGTATTCCCTGGCATATTTAAGTTGGACACAAAGTTGTTGAACTAAATTAAAGTTTTAAAGTTCTATAGGTGAAAGTTATTACAATGAAGCAACTTCAAGGTCATGAGCTCAGTGTTTATAAGTTTGATGGAATCTTTATCTAAAAAACATCCACTAGTTACCAAGTAACCTCATTCCAAGGCTCTGACTGGCGAATTTAAATTTAATACAAAGTTGTTGAACTTGATCAAAGTTTTAAAGTATGTGAAATTTAAACTTATTACAATAAACATCAAGTAACTTTGGGGTCATTAGCTTAGCATTTATAAATTCAATTTAATCTTTATCTAAAAAACCTCCACTAGTTACCCAGTAACCTCATTCCAAGGCTCTGACTGGCGAATTTAAATTTAATACAAAGTTGTTGAACTTGATCAAAGTTTTAAAGTATTTGAAATTTAAACTTATTACAATAAACATCAAGTAACTTTGGGGTCATTAGCTTAGCATTTATAAATTCAATTTAATCTTTATCTAAAAAACCTCCACTAGTTACCAAGTAACCTCATTCCAAGGCTCTGACTGGCGAATTTAAATTTAATACAAAGTTGTTGAACTTGATCAAAATTCTAAAGTATGTGAAATTGAAACTTATTACAATAAACATCAAGCAACTTTGGGGTCATTAGCTTACCATTTATAAATTCAATTTAATCTTTATTTAAAAAACCTCCACTAGTTACCAAGTAACCTCATTCCAAGGCTCTGACTGGCGAATTTAAGTTCGATACAGAAAAAAAGAACTGCTAAAGGTCAATTAGTTCCTTTTTGGAGTTTTTGTTAAAAAATTTTAAAAGCTCTTGAAAATATTGCATTTTATTCAGTTCACGACTTTAAAGACAACATTTCTTTGACTTGACATGCAAATTGTACCCTCCTAATGTTAATGCGTATGACTGTGTGCTTAAAGTAGTGTCAAACTTTCGACATGTTTTTAATTAAAAATAAACAAGATGAGATAAACAACAACTTGAGAGATATAACAAAACTACAAAAATATGTTAAATTAAATTATTTTTTTTTGTTTAATTGTAGATTTTTCTAAATTATTTATTCTAATGTTTAACTAATATCTGAACAGTTTAAAAACTTGTATATAATTTAATGTTTGAAGATTATTTCATGCAAATGTTGACCTTGACTGCGCCTCAAATGGTCCATTCGCTTAGTCCAATTTTGGCATACTCTTTCCAACATTTCGGCCGGTATCTCACGAATAAATGCTTCAATGTTCATGAGCTTTAACATAGCCCCACAAAAAATAGTCTATAGGCGTTAAATCGCGGCCAATTGACCGGTCCCGAAAGTGAAATAAAATGTTCACCGAACTCGCCTCTCAATAAGTCCATTGTTGCGCGTGCTGTGTGGCATGTGGCACCGTCTTGTTGAAACGATATGGCATGCAAGTCAAGCTCTTGCATTTTGGCAAAAAAAAAAGTTGGATATCATCTCAGTTACGTTACGATTCGCATCATCTTTGAAGAAGTACGGTCCAATAATGCCACCAGCCCATAAACCGCACCAAACTGTGACTTTTTCTGGATGCATTGGTAGCTCTTGCAATGCTTCTGGCTGATATTCACTCCAAAATCAACAATTCTGCTTATTTACGTATCCATTGAGCCAAAAATAAGCTTCGTCGCTGAACACAATTGAACTTTCTTAACAGAGCACGCATTTTGATAATAAAATTCAATAATTTGCAAGCGTTGTTCGTTTGTAAGACGATTCATGGTTAAATTATAGACCAAACTGAAGATGTTTGACAGTGAAACAAAACACGAAACGTGCGTCAGCTGTTTAAACTAGTGTTGCCAAAAAGATAATATGTAGCTACAAAATCACCCTGTAGTACAATGGATTATTTTTTTAAGGTTGATCATTTGCAAATAAAACGACTTATCAACTTTTTACTTTGCACTTATGCAATCTTTTGTCAATTTATAAAATTTGAAGGTCCTTAGAAATATATAGGTACAATTTGATAAGTCCTAAGTTGTAATGTACGATATAAGTGTAATTTGCAAAATTTTTGAAATTTTTTTATTCTCTGCAATTTCCGTTTCAAGTATGTTCTCTTGTGCAAAGTGCAAAGTTATTATTGAAAAAGTTTTCGTTTCACAAAAACTGCAAATTCTATTTTTGCAAAGCATATTTAGATAAGTTTGTCAAAAATTTGCAAGTTAAACCAACGCTTTATAAACTCATATTGTTATAACTAGTGAAGCTTTCCAAAAGTTAAGACATGAATTTTAGTAAAGACGCAGCTTTAAGAAGAAATTATAGAGACCGCATTATGTTTTCGGACCTAAAAAAACTTAATTTGTAAAGAGTTTAAATCGTTTTCATCAAATCCGAGATGATTTCATTTGAAATATTGTTTTTGATTTTTATTTATTGTATTAAAAAACGAACTAACAATAAGTATTTCAAATCTTATATCTACTGAATTTAAATTATTAAATCCAGCCAGTGCCTGAGGATAATTTTTTGACCATTGTTGATTATTTTATTCATTTGAAATATGATTAGATAATTATAATATAGAAATATGTATATAGAGAGAAATTAAAGCACAACACAGCGCAGTCAAGTTTTGTCGGCTGAAAAACAACTGCTACTGTGCTTGCATTGGTCGAGAAATGGTTGCTAGAAACATAAAGTTGCAACTAGGTATGGTTTTGCAAAATCAACAGTTTGCAAGACCTGTAGAGTGGTTCACCGTTCATACAAAAAAAAGTTGTATCAGATAAAAAAAAAGAAAAAACTTTTTTATTTTATTAAAAAAAGGACGAAGAAATCAAAATGTTATTTAATTTTATATTATTTTTAAAAGTCATGACTAGAATTTGACGTGGATTAAAAAAATAATTAAGGAAATGTAGCCCTTACAGAGCCATGAACACCGGTATACAAATTGTTATGATCGGACTAAAAATATCGACACAGTGAACAAAATACTAAAAGGGCGGTGTTTGTAGGCGTGGCAAATAAATAAAAAAGTTATTTCTGGAAATGGTTTTATATTATCTTTAATCCTAGGGGGTGGCTGACACAACTTTATATTCGAACCACTCTAAAGACCAGCCATAGAGTTGACGAGGTCTATTATAACCTCGTCAACGAGGTCTATTATAACCTCGTCAACTCTATTTCTTATTTTAAAACACAATGTGGTGGCCCGATGAAAAGATCATCGTCAGTGGTAGTGCTGAAAAGTTTGGAAACCCTTGTGTTTGTGGTTGCGTAGATGGCAGAATCATTAAAAATGATGCGCCTACATTATACGAGGAAAAATATGTGGAACGATAAGTAAACCACTCATTGAATGTGATGATGATATGCGGGCCAGACTACACTTTTTACAATGTAAAATGTCAAAGATTTAACAATGGCTGGAGTCCATTTACAGATGTTGTAGTTTTGGGTGATACTGGTTACAGTGGTGGATACCACAATAACGCCGAAATATCTATAAACCTGCTGAAGACTCTTTCAAAGATTCCTGTGCCTAAATGAAATGTAAACATTAATATGTTTTCAATATTTACAATAATTTTATAAATAGTTTGGATTCATTATAATATAAATTGTAAACTTAAATTTACTGATTTATTAATAATTTTGTACAAATACTTTTCAATTTAAAAATCATTTTTATCAACATACAAATTTTCATTCTTAGGGGTTACTCTCTATTGCGATAGGAAAGCAAATTCGATGCTTAAGAGTATCAATTTGTACGCTTAGCGCATCGAATTTGCTTTCGCATCGCAATAGAGAGTAACCCCCCTGGTCATTGAAAATTAAAAAAGAAACAAGCAAACTTTTTAATTTATTTAAAAATAAATCAAGCTCTTCTTTTAAATACTTACTTTATTTATATATATTTTTTTTGAAAACTAGCAAACAAAATATCTGTTTTTTCTTTAAAGTACGGTCACATTTGGCAAATATTTGCTGAAAAAGACGTAACCATCAAATAATATATATTTGAAATCGTGTATTTATATAAAAGCAAACTTTTCTTATTTAGGCTAAAAGCAACTCTTGTAAGAGTAAACAATGTCAAACAACTTTGAGCTAAAACAAGTGGTTACGGTTTTTTGAGTAAATATTTGCCAAATGTGACCGTACCTTTAGCAACTTGTAACACTGCAAAGTTCTTTTCCATTTTGATTTTTCGGCTCATTTTAACAAGTTGTATTTAGCAATGCAAAGAGAAAAGTGATAATACTAAAATGCAAAGCTGATTAAATGCTATGTGTACCACTTTGCACACTCACTCTTCAGGAGAGCGCAAGAGCAATGTGTTAATAAAGAGAGCAAAATCTATGCAAAAATTTCCTTAGTGCAAAATGAGATATGCAAAGAATATTGTGAAACAGAAACACTCATCTCTTTGCATAAAAAGCTAATTTGATAAATGCGTAGTGAAAAGTTAATAAATTATTTGTGAAATTGGGCCCAGTTCTGAGAGAAACTACAAACCTAATCAGTTTAAATGGACTTTAACAAAATAATTTATGTATATGAAAACCATTTCAATTTGTATTGTATTGGAAATTCTTCTATCATCGATTTTTTTATAGACATTTTCAAACACATTTTGTTAAAGTGGGGCGGGTCTTTTTCGTCAATCACATCATTTGATGATTTGGAGTTCTATTTAATTTTGTAATTTGTTTATTTTATCTTCATGAAAAACGTACTAATAATGTGTCAAGTGATTTGCCTTTAAATAAATGCATAATTTTATTATAACAAAATATGTACATATGTTTTTTATTTTATCAGAAAACTAAAGCCAACACCTTGAAATTTGGTTGTGCAAAAAAATTATTTTTTTTCTGAACTTTAGTTGATACATACTTAATTAAAGTAAAAAAAAATGTGATTCCTTATTTAAGTGGCAGGCAGTTTTATTATTGAAATATTAACTAAAATTAATTTGTAATTAACATGTACATGCTTGTGGCAACCAAAACATGTTTACATTGTGATTCCTTATTCAAGTGGCAGGCAGTTTTATTATTGAAATATTAACTAAAATTAATTTGTAATTAACATGTACATGCTTGTGGCAACCAAAATATGTTTACATTACGATTCACATGATTGTAGCAATCATATATATGATGAGAGACAATTGAGGACTTTGTATTAATACCTTTATTATGTCTTGATTTTAAAGAAAATTTCATTATATAAAATAAATCATTCATTGAAGATTGTTGTTAATTTTGCTATATTTCTATTTTATTTTCAAATTTAAATAACAATTTAAGTGAATTTATTTAACTATAAAAATGTACCTCCCGATTTTTTTCCATTGTTGTATCAGTGTTTTTTTTTTTTTTTTTTTCAAAGTGACAGCAACAGTGCTTAATCGTTTGTATATTTTATCATCCTCTCATAGAGAATTTTCACACCAAGGTCTATTTATTGTTTTTATTTTCTTCTTTTATTGTTTTTATTTTCCACAAAATGGAGAAGTATAGCCCAGAGTCTTAAATAGCACTAAACATAGTTAAAGTTTTTTTTTAGTTTTTTTTTAATGTATGAAAATGTTTTTCCTTCTTTATAATTTTGCTGTTGTTGTTCTTTATTGTTTCGAACATATGCATAAACTTGAAAACAACTTGAAGATCTACAATAATACACACATACAGCAAATTCTACTGACAAAACAGTACTGGCTCATTCACACATAAAGATAGAAACAAAAAATCGTTTGTCGAACACACATGAATTCTTCACACACCAACAGATTCCAGCGGGAAAAATTGCAAGTGCTTCTATTTGTAGGCCCTATAAAAGAACTGTTTACACATTCTAAAAGAAGGTGTTATAGAAGGCGTTTCATACGCATTCAAAATTGTTTTTGCAATTATAGCTGTATATCGTCACAATAACAAAAAAGTGAATAAAAAACGTCTTAAAATTTAGACTTTTATGAAAGTTTGTGGTGTAGATAAACGTGAAGCAGTAGTTTAAATACATGAGATTTCTTCTTTTATTTAAAACGATTAAGCATCTAACCAGTAGCGAGAAGGCAAGGTCTCGACTCACAATGTTAAATTGAAACGATTTGGCAATGAAATTGTCCTTGTGACTGCCAAAACGGCCTTCTAGAAGGCCTCTTTGCAGCATCTTTTTCCTGTTGCGATGATAAACCACACACTCATACATACAGACAGAGCCATATTTTACTACGAAATAAATACACTGGCATTAGGGTGGCTGGTAATGTGATTTTTTCAGATCTAGTTAAGATCTAGTTCTGTTTTAGTTCTGTTCTAGTTCCGTTCTGTTCTAGTTATGTTCTATGCATTTTAGAAGTTTCTAATTTTAATTCAGAAATTTCCAACTGTAAAAACGAAATCTGCATTTGTATTAAACAATTCTAAAATACAATTGCAAATGGTGTAGAACAGAACTTGAACACAACTAGAAGAGAACTACAACAGAACTAGAACAGAATTAGAACAAAACTAGAACAAAACTAGAACAGAACTAAAACAGAACTAGAACAGAACTAGAACTAGAACAGAATAGAACTAGAACAGAATAGTACTTCTAAATGCAAATCTTGTCTAGTACTATTCTGTTCTAGTTCTATTCTGTTCTAGTTCTGTTTTAGTTCTGTTCTAGTTTTGTTCTAGTTCTGTTCTAATTCTGTTCTAGTTCTGTTCTGGTTCTATTCTAGTTATGTTCTAATTCTGTCCTAGTTCTGTTCTAGTTCTGTTTTAATTCTGTTCTAGTTCTGTTGTAGTTCTCTTCTAGATAGTTGTGTTCAAGTTCTGTTCTACACCATTTCCAATTGTATTTCAGAATTTTTTAATACAAATGCAGATTTCGTTTTTACAGTTGGAAATTTCTGAATTAAAATTAGAAACTTCTAAAATGCAATTATAGATTTCCGAAATATAAATGGAAATATCTGAAACACAATTAGAAACCTCTGAAATGCAATTGGAAATGTTGCAATTTTAATTATTGTTCTACTTAAAGTTAATTATCTAATTTCCCTTTTAAAAATAAAATTTCTATATTGTAAGTTACCTATTAAACCGAGTTTAAGTATTTTATTCTTGCATAATTTTATACAAAACCATCGCCCCCTAATATCCCACTTAAGCCCAACATATTTTGTTCGTTTTATTTTTCATAGCATACTTTTATGCGTGTCCGTTATCTTTTGCGGCAAAAGTTGTTTTTAAGTTTTTTTGCATTTTTTTCGTAATACTTTTCTACATAAACTGAAAAAAAAGAAGTAAGAAAGTTTTATTTTGTGTTCTGAATATTTTTGTAAATATTTTTTTTTCGTCTACTCAAAATATCGACTGCTTTCAAAGTAGTACACACACAAACAACCAGACAGCCAAACATATCATACATAAGGATAAATGCTAACACGTACATAAATACATATTCATACATATGCCATGTGTGTGTTATATTTGGATGTGTAGCAAAAACACGCTTTTGTACAAATGTATTTGCAATATTATTAAAACTAGAGTGGAAAAAAAACAACCAACTAGCAGCACAAAAACAAACCGGAAACGGAAGTGTTTGCAAGGATGGAATGTTTATGATTGTATATTCAACTTGCATGTGTAGTTTTATAGAGATACACATCTATACGATTTGTTTATCTGAATGTGTAAATATCTGAGTAACTGTTACATGTTGTGTTACTGTGTATAATTATCTTGAAAATATATATATATAGGTATATTTTTTTTTGATATTTTTTGGTGTCGTTTTGTTGTTAACGAGAAACAAGGAGTAAAACTAATTTTCGCTTTTCCTTAAACTGTAGCAACTGTAGTGTGAACAGGTTTTACTGGAAAATAAAGCTTATGAGTCAAAGATAGTTGCTGTTATTTTGCTGTTTATAAGTTTTGAGAGATTTCCGGTTATTTGCTGAATGAAAACAAAAATTTTATATGAAATTAGATGTGGATTAAGAAAATCTTGTGTTAAAAATGAAAAGTTTTACAAAATGTTTAAAATATTATATAAATAATTTCTTATATTTAAATATTAAAGTAAACAATTTCATTCAACATTTCCCAGAGCTTAATTGAAATGAAAAAAATTTTAAATTTTCTCTTTTGAATATTTATTTCCTTTGAAATGTTTGCAATTTTTGGAAAGCCTGCTATTAGGCTTTACTTTTGCTTTAAAAAAAATTCGCTTTCAGTTTTCTTCCTACCACATAAAATTCTGTTGCCATTTCCCAATAATCTATCGTAGTAATACCCTTTTTTACAGCGACCTATATTCCCTGTACTAACAAGTTAAATCCTCCTTTTACTGCTACTGTGAAATGTTTTGCAAATTCTGTAATATCTCTGCCTAATTTAAAGTCGATTACTGCGAAATAAAATTCACCCAAAAATCATGTTTAACAGCAATATCCTTTGTTAAGCTTAAGTGTAAAGAAAAGGAAAAAATCATTGCCAATAAATTTTCTGCAAAAAAAAAAAAAAAATGTAAAAGTAGTAAAGAAAATGTGTTGCTTTTGCGAAAAAGTCAGAGGAGACAAGCGAAAAAAACACACTTCAAAGTAGCGAAAATTTAATAAAACAGTGTAAAATGTCAAAAACACTGCAGTGTTAAAAAAAATTATATACACACACGCTCTGACATGAACACACACTCTCTGTTTGCTACAAAAGCAGTGAAGAGAAGATGAATAAAAAATTTTAAATAAAAAAAAATTGACGACGTGCTACTTTAAAAGACATTAGGTTTTTTCTTATTTAACCCACAATGGCACACTCTATGCTGACATGTACTTTAGGGAGCAGAGAAGGAAGGATACATAATGATACATAGAATGAAGCATATATTTAGGAGGGTTTTAAAGGAGTTAAATCCTAGAACAGAACTAGAACTAGAACAGAATAGAACTAGAACAGAACTAGAACAGAACTAGAACAGAATAGAACTAGAACAGAATAGAACTAGAACAGAACTAGAACAGAACTAGAACAGAACTAGAACAGAACTAGAACAGAACTAGAACAGAACTAGAACAGAACTAGAACAGAACTAGAACAGAACTAGAACAGAACAGAACTAGAAGAGAACTAGAAGAGAACTAGAACAGAACTAGAACAGAACTAGAACAGAACTAGAACTAGAACAGAACAGAACTAGAAGAGAACTAGAACAGAACTAGAACAGAACTAGCATAGAACTAGAACAGAACTAGAACAGAACTAGAACAGAACTAGAACAGAACTAGAACAGAACTAGAACAGAACAGAACTAGAAGAGAACTAGAAGAGAACTAGAACAGAACTAGAACAGAACTAGAACAGAACTAGAACTAGAACAGAACAGAACTAGAAGAGAACTAGAACAGAACTAGAACAGAACTAGCATAGAACTAGAACAGAACTAGAACAGAACTAGAACAGAACTGGAACAGAACTAGAATAGAACTGGAACAGAACTAGAACAGACTATAGCTGAAGTAAAACAGAATGCTGTGTAAGCTTTACATGTACGATTTTACGAATAATTTCTTTAAAAACTCTGCCTGTCGGCATCAAACACAGGAGGGAAGTTGTAGAAAAATAGAACTGTGTTACACGGTAACGAAAATATAAAACAAGATGGCAAATGATGTAGCAAAATCAGATTAACACAACCGCAAAAAACATAAATTCTAAAGAAAGTTGTTCTTTTTTTTGTTCATAAAAAAACCTAAATATGAAACAATTTATTATATTTTGTAGCTAATGTGTGACTTATGTGATTGAAATTTTTACATAATTATTATTAGGTTGGGTTTAGCTATGAATTTTAATGCCAAAAAATAAAGAACTTGTATAAAATTTAAGCTAAAGAGAAATAATTTAAAGTAAGGTCTCTATTTGCTAAACAAATCTTAAGCTTTACATTTACTTAAACTAGTTATTAAGACCCAAGTGGTGTCTACTCTTATATATAGACTTATATGCAAGAGATCTAAAACATGTTTAAAAAAGAGAAATAATACTATTTCTAACATGATGATCTTTTGAGGAGTACGAAAGTGGCATATTATCTTGACATGTTTCTTTTGCTAGGATAGAATTGAAATCCTTTAAACTTTCTGGAGCAGGTCACTGATGCTTGTAACGTTGTGAAAATTATTGTACTCAAAATTGTAATAAAATTAATTAATTCTATCATAAATTAAAAACATTGTAACATATTTTAACTAGAAATCTACTTTTTATGCCCACCACCAAAAAGATGGGGGATATATTACGTGTGTCATTCCGTTTGTAACACATCGAAATAATGATCGTCGAGCCAAAAAGTCTATATATTCTGGGTACTTATAAGATTCTAAGACGATCTAGCCATGTACGTCAGTCTGTCCGTCTGTTGAAATCACGATAAAGCTTCGAAAAAAAATACAGAACAATGAAATTTTTAGCACACATTCTGTGATCCACCGAAATGTTTGGTATTGCAAATGGGCAAAATCGCTCCAATAGGATTTGAGTTATAGATCAAAGTTTTAGACTACCTCGATATTTTTCAAATACTTTTTGCTGTTTTCTTCAAATATAATGCAGATAATATCATGAAATGTTGCACCCTTTATTTTTATTATAGAAGTACAAGTCCTGTTGAATATGGTTGGAATTGGTCCCCGATTTCTCATAGCCCCCATACCAATGTTTTCCCGGAATATGGCTTTATGGTACATAAATGTCTATAGAAAAGCCATATCTAAAAAAAATTCTGCAATATTTTGTTTGCATCGTTCCATAATTTTGACATAGCTCCATACAAAGACCACTTCCGAAAATCACTTAAATGAACATATAAAAGTTGAAATCCGACAAGTATTAGCACGATATACAAATTTCATGATTATCGGTTCATATTTGACCGTAGTCCCCATATAAAGTCCAGTTCCGAAAATCAGTTAAATGCGCATAAATCACTTACAAAACCCACTACTAAATTGAAATCATCAATATGATGATGATCGGTTCATATTTGACCATAGCCGCCATATAAAGCCTACAAATCACTTAAATGCGCATAAATCTCTTATAAATCTCCATAATAGGTGATCAGATTCGACTCAGGCGAATATAAACTCTTACTTCTTTTCTCTAGTCAAGGAACTAGTACCTTTAAAACTTGTTTCATATAGCCTGCAAAAAATGCAAAATATGACTGCAATAGATTGCTATTGTTCAATTCACACGTAATGTTGTAGTGTTGTAAAATGTGTACGTCGTGTGAATTTACAATAGTTGTAAAAATGTTGTTGGTAATTACTGTATTAATATTTTGTACAACACCTACGCCATTTTCACATATGTTTTTTGAACGCTGTATAAAAAGTTAAAATGTGTATCTCAACATAAAAATTACTCATTTGTGTTTAAAAAATAATCAAACGCTAACACTCAAACCATAAACTGATTGACAAATTTAAAACAAGAAAATAAAATTAATAAACAAAAAATTTTATTAATAGATGATATCGTTTAAAATTCTACAGTATGTTTTAATTTTGGAAAATATTAATTTTTTATTGTTTTTAAAATATTTTTCTTTTGACATTTTGAAGTTTTGACATACAACATACAACGAACATACGACTATGCTCAAAATTGTGTTCACAATCAGATAGTGGTATCATACAATATACAACATCACTTGCGAATTGCACATACATAAATATGTGTAACTAATAAATATTTAATTGTTTCATTATAGGCTTCTCTTAAAGTCAAATAACATTCAATTGCTTTTTGTGGTGTAAATATTCCAATATTATAATAAGATATTTGTTTATATTGTTTTGTTGGTTAGTAATAGTTAAATTTATTTATTTTTTTTGCTATAATTTATGACTCCCATAGTGTCGGTCTTTGAAACAGAATGCAATACGTGTATTTTGTCCTCAATATTGTCAAGAATGCCCCACAGACAGACAGACAGATCAGTGAACCATGAAATACAAAGCCAAAATATGCATTAGAAGTGTTAAATAATACATTAAATTGTTATACGATGCCTAAATGGTTATTTATTTACACTGTAACAAAAAATAAATGGAACAAAGTTTTATAGTGGAAATGAAGTACCTACGTAATTTATTGAAAGAATAACAATTGCTGTGTTTTAAAAACAATCATAGAAAATGCAGCCATCAGCTCTTTAAAAAGCTTCTATTGTGTGGCCGGATTTTACTGCTTAATATAGATTTTAATTTACTTAGATATTAGTTTGAAGAGAAATGAATTCTAACAAAATCTGTGTTAATTTAAACCAATAATTTATTAGTTTAGTCTTGGCGCTATTTTAAAATTGTTAACTCTATTTTTGATAATTTTACAAAGTCTATTTGCAGCACAGTTTTTGAATAATACTTCTTCAAAAGATGAAATACTTTTTCTTAAAGTTAATTAATATATGTTTTATTTAAAAGATCTTTTGCCTTTAACCTCGTATTGTCAAATAAAAAATTCATTTAAGCTGAATTTAATACCTGTTGTAATAAATTGTTATGATTAAGTGTTTTTACATTTGTAATGCCAGTTAAATTATCTCGCGTTAAATTACAGAACTTATCCAGTTATCCCAATTGGAAATTTTGAGAAAACTAAAAATTGGTGACGTAGAACTTTAAACATAAAAAAGATTTTCTCATCGTTTTTGTGAAATTTCAGCAGAAAAAAACCAAATACGACTATACTACTAAAATATGCTTTACGTAAACTGTATCTACTATAAGTAAACTTGACCTCGAACAAGTTTTCTCTAAGTAACATTGATCTTCATAAAGTTTGCTCTGAAAAAAATCTTGATTTCGATAAAGTTTGCTTTAAGAAATCTTCATCTCGACAAAGTCGTCTCTAAGAAATCTTGATCTCGACAATGTTTTTCTTGATCTCGACAAAGTTTTCTCTAAGTGTTTTCCAAGAAATTTTGATATCGATAAAGTTTTCTCTAAGATAACTTCTTTTCCATAAAGTTTTTTCTAAGAAATCTTGATCTCGACAAAGTTTTCTTAAAGAAATCTTGATCTCGACAAAGTTTGCTTTAAAAAATCTTCATCTCGTCAAAGTTGTCTCTAAGAAATCTTGATATCGACAAAGATTTTTTCTAAGAAATTTTGATCTGGACAAAGTGTTCTCTAAGAAATCTTGATCTCGACAAAGTGTGCTTTAAGAAATCTTGATGTCGTCAAAGTCGTCTCTAAGAAATCTTGATCTCGTCAAAGTTGTCTCTAAGAAATCTTGCTATCGACAAAGATTTTTTCTAAGAAATTTTGATCTGGACATAGTTCCCTCTAAAAAATCTTGATCTCGACATAGTTTTCTCTAAGAAATATTGATCATGGCAAAATGTTCTCTAAGAAATCTTGATCTCGACAATGTTTTTTTTTTTTGATCTCGACAAAGTTTTCTCTAAGAAATCTTGATCTCAACAATGTGATCGTGATCTCGGCAAAGTGTTCTCTGAGAAATTATGATATCGATAAAGTTTTCTCTTTTCTATAAAATTTTTTCTAAGAAATCTTGATCTCGTCAAAGTCGTCTCTAAGAAATCTTGATCTCGACAAAGATTTTTTCAAGGACATTTTGATCTGGACAAAGATTTTTCTGAGAAATCTTGATCTCGATAAAGTTTGCTTTAAGAAATCTTCATCTCGACAAAGTCGTCTCTAAGAAATCTTGATCTCGACAATGTTTTTCTTGATCTCGACAAAGTTTTCTCTAAGTGTTTTCTAAGAAATTTTGATATCGATAAAGTTTTCTCTATGATAACTTCTTTTCCATAAAGTTTTTTCTTAGAAATCTTGATCTAAACATAGTTCTCTCTAAAATCTTGATCTCGACAAAGTTTTCTTAAAGAAATCTTGATCTCGTCAAAGTTGTCTCTAAGAAATCTTGATATCGACAAAGAGTTTTTCTAAGAAATTTTGATCTGGACACTTCTCTAAGAAATTTTGATCTCGACAAAGTTTGCTTTAAGAAATCTTGATGTCGTCAAAGTCGTCTCTAAGAAATCTTGATCTCGTCAAAGTTGTCTCTAAGAAATCTTGCTATCGACAAAGATTTTTTCTAAGAAATTTTGATCTGGACATAGTTCCCTCTAAAAAATCTTGATCTCGACATAGTTTTCTCTAAGAAATATTGATCATGGC
Organism: Bellardia bayeri; assembly: GCA_950370525.1. Taxonomy (NCBI): domain Eukaryota; kingdom Metazoa; phylum Arthropoda; class Insecta; order Diptera; family Calliphoridae; genus Bellardia; species Bellardia bayeri. The sequence goes on along the minus strand of OX493268.1, from coordinate 16,080,534 downwards.
AAAATGTTCTCTAAGAAATCTTGATCTCGACAATGTTTTTTTTTTTTGATCTCGACAAAGTTTTCTCTAAGAAATCTTGATCTCAACAATGTGATCGTGATCTCGGCAAAGTGTTCTCTGAGAAATTATGATATCGATAAAGTTTTCTCTTTTCTATAAAATTTTTTCTAAGAAATCTTGATCTCGTCAAAGTCGTCTCTAAGAAATCTTGATCTCGACAAAGATTTTTTCAAGGAAATTTTGATCTGGACAAAGATTTTACTGAGAAATCTTGATCTCGATAAAGTTTGCTTTAAGAAATCTTCATCTCGACAAAGTCGTCTCTAAGAAATCTTGATCTCGACAATGTTTTTCTTGATCTCGACAAAGTTTTCTCTAAGTGTTTTCTAAGAAATTTTGATATCGATAAAGTTTTCTCTATGATAACTTCTTTTCCATAAAGTTTTTTCTTAGAAATCTTGATCTAAACATAGTTCTCTCTAAAATCTTGATCTCGACAAAGTTTTCTTAAAGAAATCTTGATCTCGTCAAAGTTGTCTCTAAGAAATCTTGATATCGACAAAGAGTTTTTCTAAGAAATTTTGATCTGGACACTTCTCTAAGAAATTTTGATCTCGACAAAGTTTGCTTTAAGAAATCTTGATGTCGTCAAAGTCGTCTCTAAGAAATCTTGATCTCGTCAAAGTTGTATCTAAGAAATCTTGCTATCGACAAAAATTTTTTCTAAGAAATTTCTGGACATAGTTCTCTCTAAAAAATCTTGATCTCGACATAGTTTTCTCTAAGAAATATTGATCATGGCAAAATGTTTTTTTTTTGATCTCGACAAAGTTTTCTCTAAGAAATCTTGATCTCAGCAATGTGATCGTGATCTCGGCAAAGTGTTCTCTGAGAAATTATGATATCGATAAAGTTTTCTCTTTTCCATAAAGTTTTTTCTAAGAAATCTTGATCTCGTCAAAGTCGTCTCTAAGAAATCTTGATCTCGACAAAGATTTTTTCTAGGAAATTTTGATCTGGAGAAAGATTTTTCTGAGAAATCTTGATCTCGACAAAGTTTGCTTTGAGAAATCTTGAATCTCTAAGAAATCTTGATCTTGACAAAGTTTTTTCAAGAAAATGTGTTTTTTAAGAAATCTTGAGCTTAACAAAGTTTTCTCTAAGAAATATTGATCTCGATAAAGTTTGCTTTAAGAAATCTTCATCTCAAAAAAGTCGTCTCTAAGAATTCTTGATCTCGACAAAGTTCCCTCTAAAAAATCTTGATCTCGACACGGTTGTCTCTAATCATGGCAAAGTGTTCCCTAAGAAATCTTGATCTCGACAAAGTTTGCTTTAAGAAATCTTGATGTCGTCAAAGTCGTCTCTAAGAAATCTTAATCTTGACAAAGTTTTCTCTAAGAAAATGTGTTTTTTAAGAAATCTTGAGCTCAACAAAGTCGTCTGTAAGAAATCTTGATCTTGACAAAAATTTCTCTAAGAATTCTTGATATCGATAAAGTTTTTTCTAAAAAATCTGGAACTCCATAAAGTTTGCTCTAATAAATCTTGATATGAGCAGTGTCTTGTCATTATAAGATATCTCTCAGTGTTTACCACTGGGTTGTAATACCACATGTGTATATAGACATATGATTTCATGAATATGTATGCAATCCATTCATGTATTTTAAAACAATAACCATCATACAAACAAGCACAACAGCAACCACAACCGCGGTTGTAATTCTAGCAACTGCAACACTTTACATTACAACCTCGTTTTTGTCGTTATGCAAAATAAGTTGTTGCAGCAGTTTTGTGGATGGAGGTTTGTAATTTGATTTAAACCTTTAAAAGGTCATTTAGTTAATATTTCAAAAATTCATATAGAATTCTATGTCAGCCTAAGTATTCAGTTTTCCATTTACTTTACAGTGCTGCAGCAAGAGGTTGTGGTGTTTTATTTTTGTTTCATTGCTATTAATTAAGTAAATTTGTATAGTTGAATATAGTTATTCATCAGCCATGTCAACTTTGTCATCATCATCATCAATATTATATAGTTAAATAATGAGTTTTAAATAATATAACATTTCATTTTATAATTATACATAGTGAGGTTTTTTTAATTTCCAGGATAAAATTAAAGTTTTATAAGCCAAATAATAATAAACAGCTGAAAATTTGCTAAAACTATAAAACAGAAAAGACTCTGAACTAAAATTAAAATTTTTTTTTTCTTTAAAACTACTTTATACCTTGTAATATTCAATTCTCAGAAATTCATTACAGACTAATTTTTCTTTGCTATTAAAAATTCATAAAATAATTTTATTCCTACAAAGACAATGAATAAAATATAATTGCAAATTTCTAAGCAACATGCTCAAAACTATCTACAGGATGTCAATATTAAATACAAAAGCAAAATATCCCTTTCATGTGAATTCTCACGTTCATTAATATTTAAAAATTATGTTGTTGTTTGTAGCCGGGTTTTAAATTACTTTTCAATATGTAGGAGCTTTAATGCATGCATGTGTGTGTCTGTCTATAGCTTTTGATAATCTCTAAACATGCAACATTGCCATTAAAAGTACCGTGCCGCACATACATAACTATACACTCTGGAAATAAGATCCTGCTGTATTGAGTACATGTTTTTTCATTCCTATTTTTTTTTTTTTTGTGAACATTTTGCATATAAAATTACACTACACATCATTAATTTTTAAACTATATTTTGCCTCTGTCTGTCGTTTCTTTCTTTCTTTTTTTTTTTAGCATTTTTGTGCCCAATAATTTATTCATATTTTAGCTTTATGTTCATGATTTTGCTCATGCTTTTCCATATATTCAGGAATACATACATTTCTTTTTTTAAAGGCAATATCGTAAATGTTGCAGGATTTGTACATGTAAACTATGTACGTACGTGCATGTTGTTGAAGTATGTAACCAAAGCTCTAACGTTAAATGAAATTTGAAAATTTATTTATAAAAAAAAAAGAATGCAAATAACATAACTAGAGTTTTTAGCAGGAACTTAAATAGATTGGAGTTTGTATCATTATTATAATTTCTTGTAGAAAACTTTGTCGCTCTAGAATTCTTGTTTTTCTATAGAAAACTTTGCTCTGTCGAGATCGACTTTTCCTAGACAGAACTATGTCTAGATCAATCTATTACGATAAGAGAAAATTCCTCCTAAATCAAGATTTCTTAGCAAAAACTTTTTCAAGATCAAGATTTCTCTCTCAGAGTTTTGTCGAAAGAAAGTTTTCTTATATAATATTCTGTCAAGAGCCAGTTTTCTAATAAAAAAATTTTGTCGAGAGCAAGTTTTCTATAAGAAGAAAATTCCTTAGAGAAAACTTTGTCTAGATTAAGATTTCTTATAGAAAAATCTGTCGAGAGTAATTTGTCTTATAGAAAAATTTGTCAAGATCAAGATTTCTTAGCGAAAACTTTGTCGAAAAAAGTTTTAATGATAGCAAATTCTGGCGAGAGCAAGTTTTCTTATAAAAATTTTTTGCACAAACTCCTTACAGAAAACAAAATCCAATCTATTTGAGAAAACTTGCTTTTTCTTATAGAAAACTTGGTCTCAACAAAAATTTTGGCTTCTTACAAAATTTTGTCGAGAGCAAATATTCTATAAAAAGAAAATTCCTTATAGAAAAATCTGTCGAGAGTAATTTGTCTTATAGAAAAATTTGTCAAGATCAAGATTTCTTAGCGAAAACTTTGTCGAAAAAAGTTTTTATGGAAGCAAATTCTGGCGAGAGCAAGTTTTCTTATAAAAGTTTTTTGCACAAACTTCTTATAGAAAACAAAACCCAATCTATTTGCGAAAACTTGGTTTTTCTTATAGAAAACTTGGTCTCAACAAAAAATTTGACTTCTTACAAAATTTTGTCGTGAGCAAGTTTTCTATAAGAAGAAAATTCCTTAGAGAAAACTTTGTCTAGATTAAGATTTCTTATAGAAAAGCTGTCGAGAGTAATTTGTCTTATAGAAAAATTTGTCAAGATCAAGATTTCTTAGCGAAAACTTTGTCGAAAAACATTTTTATGATAGCAAATTCTGGCGAGAGCAAGTTTTCTTATAAAAATGTTTGTTGAGAGCAAGTTTTCTGTAAGAAAAGCAAGTTTTCTTAAATAGATTGGATTTTGTTTTCTATACAAATTTTTCTTTGTCCTTGCAAAAAACTAAATTTCTTTGTTTAAATTCTAAGAAAAATTAACCAAAAATTTATATTGAATTACAATTTTTTAATCAGATAAAAATGTCTGAATTACAAAACAACAAAATCTCTTTAATTTTATAGGCTTCCTAAAGACTTAAACAATGCTTTGATGTCACAATAAATATAAAGCTTGTAAAATTTACTTTTATCAATATATAAAGGGTGATTTTTTAAAAGCTATAGAAAAGTTGAAAAAAAAACACATAAAATTTAGAAAAATGCATGAAATCTTTATTTGAATCGATAGTACGGTCCATATAATTTAATGTTTGAAGATTATTTCATGCAAATGTTGACCTTGACTGCGCCTCAAATGGTACATCCGCTTAGTCCAATTTTGGCATACTCTTTCCAACATTTCGGCCTGTATCTCACGAATAAATGCTTCAATGTTGTCTTCCAATGCGTCAATTGAAGCGGGCTTGTCTGTAGAGACATAAGCTTTAACATAGCCTCGCAACAAATAGTCTGAAGGCGTTAAATCGAACAATCTTGGCGGCTAATTGACCGGTCCCGAACGTGAAATAAAATTGCACCGAACTCGCCTCTCAATAAGTCCATTGTTGCGCGTGCTGTGTGGCATGTGGCACCGTTTTGGGCAAAAAAAAAAGTTGGATATCATCTCACGGTAGCGCCACCATTCACAGTTACGTTACGATTCGCATCATCTTTGAAGAAGTACGGTCCAATGATGCCACCAGCCCATAAACCGCACCAAACTGTGACTTTTTCTGGATGCATTGGTAGCTCTTGCAATGCTTCTGGCTGATATTCACTCCAAAATAAACAATTCTGCTTATTTCGGTACCCATTGAGCCAAAAATGAGCTTCGTCGCTGAACACAATTTTTCGGCAATTCATCGCGCGATGAACTTTCTTAACATACCACGCACTTTGATAATAAAATTCAATAATTTGCAAGCGTAAGACGATTCATGGTTAAATTATAAACCAAACTGAAGATGTTTGATAGTGAAACAAAACACGAAACGTGCGTGAGCTGTTTAAACCAGTGTTGCCAGAAAGATAATAGCTAAAAAATCACCCTTTACAGCGAACAAAAAAACACAAAGTTTTTATTTTATACGTTTTATTGTCAAATTTTCATTGGAAATACTGCTAGTGAACTGACTGGTATTAAAGTTACTCCAAAAGTTTTGATCTTGAAGTTCAACTTTATTATACAACAGTAATAAAATAAAATCTGCCATTTATGAACAAAAACATCAATTACGTAAAGTAAATGTTTGCTTAATAAATTGCCTGTAAAATATATGTGTGTGCAAATGTAGATATTTGTCATTTGTCACACATACACATATACACAGTTCAAATGTGAGGATTAAGAGTAAAGCCATGTGTATGTGTGTGTGTGTGTGTGTGTTTATGGGGAATATTATGCCCCTAAATTCAATTTGCTAGAACATTTCACATGGTTTTTTCCACCTCCTTTTGTCAATACTTTTTTCTGTTTTGGTTTTGGAAAGAAACGAACCGAATGAAATAGGGTGCAGAAAAGGCAAAACAAAAAAAGAAACTAAAGTCAGAGCTCTGAACAATTCAAATAAATTTCAAAGTTTTTCAATGAAATTTTTCTTTGTTTTTGATTTATTAACAACATACAAACATGTATTCTAACACAAAGCTAAAAGAAAATTAAGGAAAATCGAGGTAACTGCAGGATATAGTTACTTGAAGTTATAAATACAAGAAGCAGAAACAGCAACAGAAGTAGAAAATGAAGGAATTCTACTTAAGCAACTAACAACTTATGATACAGCTATTGCTACCAACACACATACAACACATAACAACTCTCACATACACAGACTAAGTGAAAACATATGTTTTCTAAAGGAGAGGATAAAAAAAATATTGGTATCACAGAAATACCTACAATTCGCACACAATCTGAGTACAACTTTGTATAAATACACATACGCATACTTACAAACACTCTTAAGTATGCAGCTAACAAGACAAGCATTGGTGTTAACGTTTTAGTAGGCCGATTCCTATTTGAAAGGAATTAAAAAAAAGAAACTTTTTTTTATTTTTCTCATCAAATCTCTATATTCATTTGATGCTTTTGTACAGGCATGTCACAGAATTCGATCGGAATGGTTTCAATTCCGTATTTGGAAATCGATCGTTTTTTACTTTGCATTCTCTAGATTTCGATCGATTTTGTTTATGCCCAAAAAATTTTTAAATCTCGGTTTTTAACTTAACGTTGGTAACGTTGTGTAACCAAAACAAAAAAAATATGATTTTTGTAATAAAAAGTATAACAAAAGCGAACAGAAAGAGCGCTAACAAAGAAATTTGAAATAAAAATGAACAAAATTTTTCAAAAATGCCCGGAATTTAAATTGTTGCTGGCCCGGAATTTAAATTGTTGCTGTTTTAAATGAACAAAGACATCAAAACGCAGTTGAAAAACTACGAAGAAGAAATTTAAGGGATGTATCTGAAAACGACAAAAGTTTTCTTGTTGCTGACACCAACTTTGAAATTTTAAATTTTAAACATTTTATTTAAATATCAATGAGATAACTAAAACAACAATGAAATAATAAAATTAATTATTTAATTGTTATTATAAATTAGTGACAATTCCACTTTAGAAATCTAAAGTGGTTTCATTCCGAAAAAAAAATTCGTTTTTCGTTTTCTAAAGACTCAATTTACGGAATCAAAACCACTTTCGATCAGAATTGAGTTCTGGTAATATTACTGTCTTGCTAAACCATATTTTGTGGTTTTATATTGGAGCCAAAGTTCTCCAAGCAATCGTTACTCTGCTAATACCTTTAAACAGCCAGCAAAATAAATCATTAATTTAAAGTTTTATACAATTTACTTAAAAATTCACTATTTAAGCCACACATACAGGCCTACATAACTGTCATTTGGAGTAGGGTCACGCCGAGTATATGAGAGCAAAAGATATCAGAAAACTGAAAGATAAATAAGTACCATTTATCTTTCAGTTTTCTGATATCTGATATCTTAATAAATAAAAATAAATAAATTTTAATATATTGATATATGAATAAAGAAAACGTCCATGAATTTAGACTTTTATGAGAGTTTGTGGTGTAAAGTAAGCGTCAAGCAGCACTTTATATAAAACCCTTCTTCAAAATATTTTCTTGAATCCATTAGGTATACTTTCCTTAATAAAATTGTTAATTTAGCAGACTTTTAATTAAGCCTTTTAAAAAACATTACGTGGTCGGACTTTTAAACACCCCTCTCAATTGTTTCTTTATCTAAGTAGTAGAGAGTTGGCAAGGCCTTGACTACCACTGACTAGCCGTGTTAAATTAAAACGAGTTTGCAATGTTATTTCGCAAAGTCCTTGAGTCTGCCAAATAAGGCCTTTTGGAATCTTTTTCCCGCTGGGTATTAACTAGAGTCCGACCGTAACCAAACCGAGACTAATATTCGGCCAAAAATTGTCGTTAGTCCTAATCCGAAACAAAAGGAAACTTTTAAAATATATGTGTGTGAAGATAAATTCGAATTTAACTAGCACAGACAAAAACCATATTTCTTAACATTGATAATGTTACAGTCAACAGACTACTGTTAAGCACTTAACAGTCAAACTTACTTGAATTTTAAAAAATTTAGCTTTTAGGATGAAATTCTCTAGAAGAATTTGGACAAATATCGAGTTGCACACGTATCCCAATATATAGACAGGGTAGTCCAAAGGGTCCTAAATGAGACTACATTAGTCGAATTACTGAAATAATTTTAGAATTTGAATAAAACGAATTTGAAATTTTCGAAAAAATTAACTTTTAGAAATTTCAGAAATTCGACTAATATAGTCTCATTTACGACCCTTTGTCCTATCCTTTCTATATATTGGGATACGTGTGCAACTCGATATTTGTCCAATTTAAAATATACCATTAATTTCAAAAAAAATATTTATTTTAATTTTTTACACTACTTTATACATAAATAAATGTTTTTTTCATTTTGAACTGACAACATTTTTTTTTTAATGGAAAAGTTTTTATATATTTTACAATAAATATAAATTTTTGTAATCTACTAATTATATAGGGTGATTCAAGTAGAGATACTTTTTTCAATAGACTTTTTTTGACAGATCACATGTGAGTCGTGTCATGCTGTCATGTTATTTTTGTTTAGTATTGTTTGGCATTTCATAATGGAAAGACTTACGCCTGAACAACGTTTACAAATCGTTCAACTTTATTACGAAAATTCACGTGAGAGGAATGTGAGAGTGTACGATGCTAAGGTAACCGTCAATGGCGACCGTTATCGTGCCATGATGAAGACGACGCCACTTCCCACATCAATCAATGAATTTATTTAGAGAACACTTCGGTGAGCTCATAATGTCACGTTTTGGGCCGGTCGATTGGCCACCAAGATCGTGTGATATCACACCGTTAGACTTTTTCCTGTGGGGATATGTAAAGTCTAAAGTTTATGCGGGCAAACTCGCTTCGCTTCAGGCCTTGGAGGAAAACATGACGTCGAAATGCTTGAACGAGTCATCGAAAATTGGACTCAACGGATAAACCATCTGCGACGTAGCAACGGCCAGCATTTGATAGACATAATCTTCAAAAAATAAATGCCAAAGAATGTTCTTTCAAATGATAATAAACATTCCCTATTAAATCTGAATTTTCTGTGTTTTCTTTTTTTTTTACTTTAAAAAAGTAGGGAACTTCGAATTCGATTAAAAACTTGTATATTCGTACAGCTTGAAAATTTCATTATCTATGTTTTTTCTTTATAAAAATTTCGGTTTCATTATGTGATCAAAATATGGGCGAAAACCAAATATTGGAATACTAAGTCGAACTTTAGTAATAACTCGTAAACATTCAGATTTCCAAATTTGAGGAACTATTTTTGATATTTTTCTAGCTTTGGGCGCCACCCTAATTCACATATATATATAAAGGGGCATGTCAAAAAAAGATTTTATTGCAAAAAACCAGAACTAAAAGGGAAAGAGAAAACAGTGAAATAAGTGAACTTGTCCTAAATCTTGAAATAATGTTATCCTTTCTGTAATTGACTACTAAACATAATATATGTCTGTGTAAGTGAATATACACATACATGTAAATATACTCGTATACAAACCGAATCTACTTGTGTGTAAATGCAAAGTAATTTATTATAAATGTAGCAAGATATTTTTGCCTAAAGGCAGTTTATTTCAATTCGAAAATATTACGACACATTTCTGCTCTGCATTGACCCACACACTAGCTTAATATTAACTCTAATAATATTCAATATAATATTGGTGTGTTTGTATACATGTTTATTATATATGTATATGTGTCTAACACTACTACTATTACCACTTCTTGCATTACTACTAAAGTTTATAAGTACCCTTCAATAAGTGTTAGAAAAAAAATCAAATATTGTTAAAAGATTCTAAGATGAAATAATACACAGAAATAGAAACTCAACTTAAAACAAGTAAGAAAGTATAGTCGGTCAAGGCCGATCATATAATACCCTACACCTAGTATATGTATAAAACAGTTTTTCAGAAATGGTCGTTATATGGGAGATATCACCTATTTTGGACCAAGATTTAGTGTCATGATTTCTGCAAATATAAATATTACATGTGTTAAACTTTATCTTGATATAAATACTTTTAAAAGATTTATGGAGCTTAAGTTAAATTACGGAGAGGATCTTATATGCGAGTTTCGATTTATTATGGACCGACCATTATAACATTAGGTGTCATTATTTCTGTATATAAGAAACTTATTTGTGTCAAATTTTATTTGAATGCCAACATTTTTAAGAAATTTATAATCGTTAAAGTGAATTTCGAAAGTGGGCCTTATATGGGAGCTACGACTAATTATAAGCCGATCATAATAAAGTTGTACCGTATTATTTGTATATATATGAAATATATCTGTATTAAATATTATTTGGATGCCAACATTTTTGAGACAGTTATGCTCTTTAAAGTGATTTTCGGAATTGGGCCTTATATGGGAGCTACGAGTAATTATGGACCCATCTGCACAAAATTTGTTGATGTGATTTGGCTTCATTTACCATTCATTTGTGTGGGTACTTGCATAATCAAACATTTATGATCGGTAAAACCCAATTTCGGGAGGACATTTGTATGGGGGCCAGGTAAAATAATGGACCGATTGCCACCAGTTTCAATCCCATTCGTCCTTGGGCCGAAAAAATATCACGTACCAAATTTTATCGAAATATCTTCAAAATTGCGACCTGTACTCTGCGCACAAGCTTTACATGAACAGCCAGCCAGACGGACGGACGGACATCGTTAAATCGACTCAGGAAGTGCTTCTAAGCCGATCGGTATAGTTTAAGGTGAGTGTTGGACCAATATTTCTGGGCGTTACAAACATCAGCACAAATCCAATATATATCCTCCCCACTGTGCTGGTGTAGGGTATATCAAAACAGCAAGAAAAATATAAAAACATTAAGAGAAGATAAACACAACATACAAGTCTTAATGTAGGTTTTGTGTATCTCAACAGTGTATCTGTGTGTTGAACTATTAAAGAACTTTTTTAAAACTTAACGCACATATGTGCTGTAATAGGTGAGAACATGTTTAGCGTAACCTCAATTAAACATGGAAAAATCAGCGAGACAAAGATCCAAGTGAATAGGGAAGATGATTTTCGAAAATTGTCCAACCAGTTGGAGAGGGAGACCAGGGATTTCTATACCTATCAGCTCAAAAGCGCAAAAGGACTCCAAGTCGTTCTAAAGGGTATAGACCCATGTGTTGATCCTGCGGAGATAAAGAACGGATTAATGGACAAAGGGTTCAAAATCAAGAGCGTAGTGAATATTAGAAACCGTGAAAAGATTCCTCAGCCCATGTTCAGGGTAGAATTGGAACCTGGAGATGTTGCCTTAAAGAAAAACGAGTCCCATCCAATTTACAATCTTATTTATCTTCTGCATCGTAGAATTACCGTGGAGGAACCGCATAAGCGTGTTGGACCCGTCCAGTGTCTTAATTGTCAAGAATTTGGTCACACCAAAGCGTATTGTAAATTGCCGTCTGTTTGTGTTGCATGTGGGGAACTACATGCAACTGCTCAATGTAATAAGTCCAAAACGGACTTAAAAATAAAAAAATGCAGTAACTGTGGAGGAAATCATACCGCTAATTATAGAGGTTGTCCAGTTTATACTTATTTGAAGGGCATAAGGACCAATAAGTCGCCAGTATTACCTGACCATCCTCAACAACCTAATTTCACGTCGAGTAAGAATTTTCCTCAAATTGTACGACCAACTACTCACGTAAACGCTCCTAATTCTAGACAAGTTTCTTACGCAAACGTGGTCAAATCTAATATGCCAGGTCTGGAGCAGGAACCTATATCGCAATATTCTGAGCCACATATCAACAATCTAGAGACAACATTGCAGACACTTGTCCAAACTATGAACACTTTTACGACCACCATGACATCCATGATGCAGGAAATGCTGAAAATGCAATCCACTATCTTGCAAGCCATTTTAAAGAAATGATTTATTTAAAAATTTGTTTTTGGAACGCGAACGGCCTCCGCCAACATAAAAACGAACTGGAATACTTCCTGATGGATAAGCAGATTGATGTTATGATGATTGCTGAAACTCACTTGACGTCGACAGGGTACTTCAAAATTAATGGCTACGTGTTGTACGATACTAAAGATCCCCGCGGAAGAGCTTGTGGAGGTTCGGCAATTCTTATAAAGAACAGAATAAAACATTATCTAATGAATAACATAAGTGAGGATTACCTCCAAGCAACAAACATTTGCATTGAATTCTGTCAATACAAATTTGTTTTATCATCGATTTATTCTCCGCCTCGATTCTCAATAAAAGAACACCAATACCATAACTTCTTTAATTCCCTTGGAGCTAGATTTTTAGTTGCTGGCGACTTTAACGCCAAACACACATTTTGGGGTTCACGTCTTGTAACCCCAAAGGGTCGCGTACTCTTCAACACCATTGCTCAAATGGGCTTAGATGTACTCTCAAGCGGACATCCCACCTACTGGCCGCCGGACCGACGGAAGATTCCCGATGTTATTGACTTTGGAGTAGTGAAAAATATCCCTGTAGAATGGATGCAAGTGGATCCTTCATTAGACTTGTCCTCAGATCACTCTCCTACTATCATTTCAATGCATTTCCCTCAAGTGTGTGGCTCTCCATTTAGAAACATGACTAAGACCCGAGTAAGCTGGATAAAATACAAAAAGTATTTAAGTTCTCATTGCACGGAAAATATTGTGTTGAGAACTACCGACGATATCGATGAGTCGATTGGCAACTTTACCGAGGACCTTCGACGAGCTGTGCATCACGCTTCCACTTATCACGTTGAATGTAGAAATAGGACAAACAGAACTTATTTATCTGAACTCGAACATCTCCTATCAGAAAAAAGAAGAATGAGAAGAGAGTGGCAACTTCACAGGTCTCCTGAACTGAAAGCTAGGCTACGGGTATGCAGAGATATACTAAGACATTTCTTAGAAACCCAAAGAACGGCTTCACTTAGATCCTACTTGGAGGGTCTTGATAGTACCCCACAATCTGACTACTCGTTATGGAGGGCGGCAAGAGGTTTAAAAAGACCAGTGAGAGGAAAACCTCCTTTGCGAAATCCGACTGGTGACTGGGCTAGAAATGATTCCGAGAAAGGGACATTATTTGTGAACCATTTAAAAAATGTGTTTACTAAAAACAACTCAAATAACGTATCTGATTTGCCACCACTCGTTATTAGACCTCCTGTACCTCTAAGACTAAACTTTGGTGATGTCCAAAGCGCTATTGGTACTCTGAACCTTAGAAAGGCTCCAGGTATGGATAAAATCAGCAATAAAATGCTTGCGGAGTTACCTCGTGTAGCTAGAAGAATTATCCTCTTTATCTTCAACGCTATTTTACGCCTAGAATACTATCCTGCAGATTGGAAGGTGTCTATGATCACTATGATTCCTAAGTCAGGGAAGGATCACACCAAAGTAGAGTCATATAGGCCAATTAGCCTACTGCCGACAATTTCTAAACTGTTCGAAAAATTGTTAATGACTAAGTTGATTCCAATTCTGAACGACACTGAATGCATTCCTAATCATCAATTCGGCTTCAGAGCTAAACACAGCACCATCGAACAAACACACAGATTGGTAAATGTGATAAGAGGGTCGTTTGAAGACAAAAAATACTGCTCCGCCCTTTTCATTGATGTGTCCCAAGCGTTCGACAAAGTTTGGCATGACGGTTTAATGCACAAAATAAAATTAACTCTGCCTGCTAATACCCATAAACTTATGGAAAGCTATTTATACGGTCGCAAATTTAAAATCAAAGAAGGTAATTTTTTAAGCCCCGCTCAGCCAATTGAAACAGGTGTGCCACAGGGTAGCATACTGGGTCCTACTTTATATTTGATTTATGCCTCCGACATGCCGTCAGACCCCAAAATCCACACGTTAACTTTCGCAGACGATACAGCCTTTATCAGCGTTCATAAGGACCACCAAGTAGCATCACAGAATTTGCAGAATTATGTTTATAAACTAGAGAATTGGCTAGAGCTTTGGAAAATCAGGGTTAATGAACAGAAATGTATTCATATCACTTTCACATTGCGAAAAGAAACTTGCTCGTTCATCAAAATAAATAATCAAATTATTCCTCAACATAATGAAGTCAAATACCTCGGCATTCACCTCGACCGCCGTTTAACTTGGAAGTCTCATATTGAAGCGAAACTTACACAGATGAGATTAAAAGCAGTGCAACTTAATTGGCTAATTGGCAGAAATTCTTCACTAAAGTTGGACTGCAAACTATTGTTGTACAATGCAATTCTAAAGCCAATCTGGTGCTATGGAATTCAATTATGGGGTACTGCCTCAGCATCAAACATTGAAAAAATTCAAAGGGGTCAAAATAAAATTCTACGTATAATTACTGCAGCTCCATGGTATGTTAAAAATTCTCGAATTCACAAAGATCTATGCGTGCCATTAGTAAAAGTTGAATTTACAAAACACGCGTCAAAGTATGTCAGCAAACTTGAACACCACCCAAACCCACTTGCACGAGACATCCTTAACTTTAGTGGCCATAATCGGTTGAGAAGGAGGTTGCTTTAACTCAAGCGCAAAATAGATGACTGGATCAGTTGATGTGAAATTTTTTTAGTATCATAAAATTTTTGTCTAGCACTGGCTGGGCTTATTATTTTCTTTTTAGTATTAAGATTTGAATACTTATTGTCATTTCATTATATGAAGATTCAATAAATAAATAAAGGCTAAAAAAAAAAAAAAAAAAAAAAAAAAAAAAAAAAAAAACATATGTACATGTCGACAAATATTGTTGTTTTGAAATTTATGGTTTTGGTGGTGGCGTGTTAAATTTGTTAGATAGTTTTGACGATTTTCAGAGTTAATTACTAGGTTTTTTGAGAGCAAAATTTAGTGCTATAGTTACTTGATAATGATAATGATATTTCTAAAGATTTAAAATTCTATAGTTAGCTTGTAAAATCATTTAAGATAATTGCAATGTAACTCCATTTAAGTAAAATACACCAATACCTTACTTTGCGTCGGGGTTATGTTTCAAAAAAAAAAAAAAAAAACACTGCCCAAATAGAAACGACGCAAAGTTAAGATTTTTTATAGCAAACCATGTAAAGATCGAAGATAGGTTCTAGGGTTACGTCGTCGACTTTCTTTCACTAAAAATTGGTCCAATATTTGCTAAAAAGCTTTTTTTTCAACGTAAAATAAATTTCCTTGTAGCAATTGTCTGAATTACTACCACTAGCATTATCGTTGGAAAATGCTTTACTTTTTATGTCATCTAATAAGGTTTTTGCTTTTGTCTGAAAGACCATTTTACTTAATGGCAGTCTCTATGCAACTTAATTTTCAATCCAAATAGAAAACCAGGACTCCATTTCGATCATCAAAGCACTCCTTGTACGGTCATCGTTTTAGCATCTAATGATATTGCAAATTTTGCAAAAAATTAAAAAAAAAAATAATTAAAGACTCGAAACCAAAACAACGCAACCTCGAAAATCTAACGACGCACAGTAAAAATTAGCACTAATTAAGTAACGAAGCAACTTCGAACAAGACGCAAAACGAAACGATTCAAATTGAGGTATTGGTGTATGTTGATCTAAGTCAAATCCTTAGTCAATAGTGCATCAATATCAATCGCTTTCTGCTGAACGCTTTGTGGAGATATGCATTTAAAAGGAATTAGCTAGCTTAAAGCATTTATCACATAAAATCCGGTCGCTCAATACTTTTGTACCACAAAGTGGTACTCCGTGCGCAATTCTTCGAAATTCTAATATTTTGTTTTTAAATTTTAACAATAAATAAGCAAATGGACGTTATCTTTTTAATAAATAAATTTATAAAAAAATTAAAAAAACTGTGTAAAATATCAATAAAAAAAAATACAGAAAAGAAAATATATCAAACAGTGACAAAATAATAAATAACAGATTGCTTAAACCACAAGGTATTGCCGTTATGAGTTTCTCCAGCCTAAATTATAATGAGCGTAGGCTTAAGCTATGTACAGACGTTTGTCAGATCTTACAATGTTGTCGAATGTGGAATTGTACTAGGAATGTTAAAACAACAACGAAAAATTGCTATAAAAAAAGGTAAATTGTCATTTGAGACGATTATAAGAAAAGCTTACAATTTCATTGGCAGACAATTGTCATACAGTAAATTTACCTGTCAACAGAAATTTTCAGTTCACACTGTTGTCTTTTATTTTTAATATAATTAACAAACACAAACTACGAAGCTTTTTGGCTTATCTGCAGAAAAACACCCAGAGTCTTTAGCGGGAATCGAACCTGCAACCCTCTGACTGATATCAAATTTTGCGATTGTCAGATTGTGGCAGATTCGTGTCCAAAATTTTCAGATGCGTTTTAAAATTTTTAAATATTGTCATGTTTAAAAAAAGTAGTGAAGACAAATTAACAAAAACACGGCTCAATTTGTTTGTTTGATGTAATCACAATTTATATATTTGTGCACGCTTTTGCTCTCCCACCATAAGTCTCTCTGTTTATGTTTTTTTTTGCTCACTGTATCAGTGTGTTTGGAAAGTTTAATAAACTGGAAAAATAACGTAACGGACAAAAACTCTCATAATATTTCTGTGACAATGATGCCATTGTCAGATGCATAAACTGCTCACATCTGACCATGAAAAGTGTGGGACAATAATCTGACTTTGGCAGCGTAACATGTTTACACAATTGTTAGTTGTCTGACAATATTTTTGTCTTACAATGCACTAACAATGCTTTTTCTGAAAACGTAGGAAGACAAAAAATTTAAGTTTATACTAAACATTTTTCTGATAATATTGTAAGAGCGGACCGCCGTCTGTACTTAGCTTTAGTGTAAATAGCAGAAATGCACGTTTTACAGTAAACGCAGAAGAGACTGATATAAAAGAAAATAATAAAGGAATTGGTGACAGCGCATTTTTAACTGCCAAACCCATTAACCGCGCACGTTCTTCTTGCATTACAACAAATGCTCATCTGTCACCAATTATGAGCTAGTTATTACTAAACTACTTCCAGATAATGAAAGCTTAACTAAGAAATCAGCAATTGAATATCATTATCAGTTTTCTATTATACCCGGCCTTTTGCCAAAATCTGTGGGCGTGGTCTTGGTAGGCAGCTGTCCATTTTTTCTTTTTTAATAGTCGAACTTATTCCTGCCAATTCAAGTTAAAATTCGATAAGTTTTCGTACAAATTCTTGGTTTGTTTTGGTTTTAAAAATAAAGTGAATAAATTAAAAATGTCCAGTAACTAAGTGTTCAGCTAGTCATTACTAAACTACTTCCAGGTAATGAAAGCTTAACTAAGTAAATCAGCAATTGAATATCATTATCAGTTTTCTATTATACCCGGCCTTTTACCAAAATCTGTTTAAAAATGTTTATAAAATAATCAATATCTGTGGGCGTGGTCTTGGTAGGCAGCTGTCCATTTTTTCTTTTTTAATAGTCAAACTTATTCCTGCCAATTCAAGTTAAAATTCGATAAGTTTTCGTACAAATTCTTGGTTTGTTTTGGTTTTAAAAATAAAGTGAATAAATTAAAAATGTCCAGTAACTAAGTGTTCAGCTAGTCATTACTAAACTACTTCCAGGTAATGAAAGCTTAACTAAGTAAATCAGTAATTGAATATCATTACCAATTTTCTATTATGATTGTTATAATTTTGTTTAATTATTAATATTTTTCTTTTCTTTCCATTTAAATTCCTTGAATTATTGAAAACATAAAAGATTTTCCGGTAAACTTTATTTAAGGGGAAATTGGTATAAAGTGCTCTCGAAATTCGTGATAACTTGTCGTTTAACAATCATTTTGTTTTAGTTTTTTGTTTGCTTTTTTCTCAGCTAAAACTAATAATAAATTGTATGTAGACAGAGAAAAATAAGCTGGCATATTAGTTTACTATTGACGTACAGCACACAGAATGGGAAAAAATTAAAGTAGAAAAACAAACAAATACAAACATGCCGGAACTTTTTGTTAATCCTGTGTCTAGTATTTATTGAGGCAGTCCTTATTTATGTCTCGCTACATGCAGGACTTCATTTTGTTTTGTTTGTTTTAGTTCTATTTCGTTATTTTTTGTCTCTGAATTTCTATTAGTGTATGTAGTATGTTTTACTTTTTTTGTGTAGTTTTAAGGCTTCCTTAAGTAAATTTATTCGTTTTACAGGTTTAAATTATACTTAAGTCTTTGGGGGT
Source organism: Bellardia bayeri (assembly GCA_950370525.1). Lineage (NCBI taxonomy): Eukaryota > Metazoa > Arthropoda > Insecta > Diptera > Calliphoridae > Bellardia > Bellardia bayeri. Next base: position 16,062,413 of record OX493268.1, on the reverse strand, counting down.
ATTAAATTACGACAAATGAAGTGTGTGCTTTGGGGAATAAGGGAAAAGAAGGTATATGGTGGTGACCATGAATGGATGGAGAATGAATTTTTCTAATGTAAAAACTAATAATTGTTGATAATTCTTTGAAACGTTTACCCAAGCAATTGTTGAGAATTTTCAAAATAACAAATCTTTTTAAGAATAAATAATTTTTGAGGGATATTGCTAATGCTTTCTGTTCTCACTGTATGAACTAATGATAATGCGATCTTCGCTCTGCCTTGAACTGATGTATAAAAGGGCGGTTCGGAAACTTCTTAGCCTTAGTGCGGTTTAAACAGAAAAAAGTTGTTTTGGAAACTTACATCTGTTCTATGAACAAATGTTAAATTTCTTTTTAATCTGTCAACTCCTTCAATGCATCTGCGATTTTTTCACAGCTGAAAAAAATAGAAATTCATTAAATAAAATATTTAAATAAAAAAGGTTTATCGGGACAAGAAATTCATAATGAATGTGTTAGCTGAAAGTGCACCTTCATATGCAATAGTAAAAAATTGGGTTGCTGCCTTTAAACATGGTCGTACAAGCATTGAGAATGAATCACGTAGTGGACGTCCAAAAAGAGCAACAACAACAAATAAAAGTGCGTGAAATAGCCAATATCATGGGCATCTCAAATGATCGAGTTCATTTAATTTTGCATTAAGAACTACAGATGAAAAAGCTTTCTCCACCAAAAACGCATAAGAATGAAAATTTCTCAAGCTTCTTTGAATCGTTTTAAGAAAAATAAAATGGTTTTAACTGTTGATAAGACATGGATCCACCGCTATACTTTAGAGACAAAAGAACAATCCAAGCAATTGAAGCTGGAGCAAGTGTGCCAAAAAAGGCAAAAACAATTCAATCGGCTGGTAAGGTTGTGGCAATGGTTTTTTTTTTTTGGACTTCAAAGGTATTTTATTTATTGACTATCTGCAAAAGTGGTAAAACAATAAATTCAGAAAACTATTGCAACATTTTAGATCAATTAAATGTAAAAATTCGACAAAAAAGTCCTGGCTTAAAACACAGAAAAATAATTTTTCATCAAGACAATGAATGCATCAGCGCACAAGAGTGTTTTAACAATGGCTAAAATCGAACGAATTAATGTACGAGTCAGTTATTCTCCTGATTTAGCTCCCAGTGACTTTTACCTATTCCCAAATTTAATAAAATTCCTAGCGTTCTATCTCAAATGAAGATACAATTACAGTTGTAAACCACTAGTTTGTAGGCCTTGAGGAAAACTATTTTAATCAAGGGACAGCATTGCTAAATTTGACCAAAAGATTTTGAATCGTGCTAAATGAATAAAGCATTAAACACATACGAGACAGCAGGCTACACGACTACACGAGTGCAAATGCCGCTGGGTACTTATGCCGCTCTGTAGCAAGCTATTTAATTATTTTGAAAACGACAGCTACATAATCAGCAGCTGATTCCATAATCTGACATTTTAATAAAAAATAAATTTGTTCTTCGAAATTCTAAATAACAGAATTACTGAAGACAATTTTGTTGATTTTATAGAAGCTATTACTAAAATACAACATAAAAAAATATAAATATTAAAATAATAAATATTAAACAATAAACAAACAAAACAAAGAAAATATAAACAGCTGCTGTAATAATCCATTTACGAGTATATTTCAGTGGTGCCACTTAAGGCTTTTATTTTTTTTTAAAGTAGCGTTTTATTTATGAAACATGAAAAACAGATGGACATGATTCCAGACATGCTAATAAACTTCACTCATTTTTATTAATGTAAAATATAATATTATTAATATAATATAATATTATTAATATAATATAATATAATATTATTGATACATTTAACAACTCTTGATGCATAAATGAGCATAACATTTTAATTTTGTATTTTGCCTTTTATTTTATTTAATTTGCTTTACACATATTGCTATATGGTCAACACTGTTTTTGTTTTGTCGCAAAATAAAAATAGAAATTAGTTTATTTTGACAGCGATGAAAAAATCAGCATGGACAACAATCTGCAGCCGTATTGCCTGCTGTCGTCAATATAGTCACTCTCATATAAACGTGTGTATTTTATTTTTGACACATTGTAGTCGCTAGCCTGCTATCTCGAATGTGTTTAATGCTTAAAATCATGTATAAAAAAAATGTAAAATTGTTTCATTTTAAAACCGTGTAAAAAAAAGAGACCGCGTAAAAACAGAATTAGATGTACTTTATAATATTATGCTTGATGCTTGATTTTATCTTGATCCGTGATTCTACAGAGCGGCTTCACTCTACACCTGCTCTGGTACAAAGATTGGAGTACTACTGCTTGGCAGCAGGAAGAACCTTAAGTGAACAACACGTTCTCGAATGTTTGTAGGTGATTCATCCCTCTGTGAATTTTTTGAGATGCTGAAAATATTTTTCTCGAAATCCATTTCTTGTAGGAATCTCCCATATTTCTTAATGTTTTATTTGTATATCATTTATGTCTTTCTGTTTTTATGCTACTTTTTTCATACTTTTTTTTTTTTTTTTTTTTGTTTTTGCTTTTCTCTTTGCCAGGGTATTAGATTTATTTTTGTGTTTCAGTACAAGGAATTCTAAATAATGATGAAATATCATTGTTGGTCACAATGTTGGCACGTTCTAATACCAATTCGTATAAATACAGCCACTGAATTCATGTGTACAAGAATGCTCAGGGTTTAATTTTGATTTTTATCTTGCTACACCCTGCTGTGTTTGTGTTGTTGATATTTGTTAATATTGTGTGTATGCTTTTGTTGTTATTATTGTCGACAAGACGGAAATGAAGTTCATTTTTTTGTTGTTGTTGCTATTGCTGCTAAACAAATAAAGATAAATACTTCTTATTTAGAAGTTTGTTTTATTTTTAGTATATGTATTTTCCACTCACCCACTCTCCTTGCATACTCTTCCACCCACTTTGCTTTTGTTTTAGGTACTGCCTTCCTGTTAATCTCTTGCTTTTTTTTTTTTTTTTTTTTTTGTTCTTATGCTATTTTGTCTTACTTTGTTTACTTCATGTTCGAAATGATAAAAGTTGAGTTTTGTTTAATATTTGTATTCGTACACAGCATCGTATATGTATTTGCCCAGCAAAACATGTAGCAATAAATTAAAGTAAAGCATAATTTTAGGCAATTTTAGCTACAATATTTTGAACTCAAAAACTTTTTTTGCTGGGTGCCAGCTAATTTATAAAAAAACGCTACTTACGCTACACAACACATTAGTTTTATGTTAGTCTTCTATTAGCCTGTAAGTTAGTATAACAAGTCGTTGTTGTGATCAATTTACTACAATTATTGTGCCTAGTGTCTGGGGGGGTAACTTAAAATAATGGCGATTGCAGCATTACTATTCGCCGATAAAATCGCTAATTCGATATTTGTAGACAAGAACAATATGTTGCGCCTAGATTTCAACATATTTGTCAGCATCAGTGTGTTATGTAGGGTAAGTAATCATTAAAAACTTGCTCCACGGAGTATAGAACTTTAAGTTGACAACACACTTAAATGGCGGCCATTTTGTCAGCTGTTAAGTGATTTATTTTTAGTTTGGTTTCGCATTTCAGCATGAATAGACTGACGCCTGATAATGGCTTCCAAATTGTACAAATTTATTTTGAAATTCAAAGTTGTGTTTCAAACACTATACATATGAAGGGTGTTTTTTTTAGATGTATAGAACTTTGAAATTGAATAAAACGAAGATGATTTTTTTAAATTGTCTTAAAATTTACATTATTCGAAAGATAATCTTCTGGCATTATAATCTAATCTGGAGGCTTAATTTTCGATGACTTTTTTACAAGATTTATGGCCGTACACATCGGCAGTAACGCGACGAATGTTGTGTTCCAAGTGGTCAATCGTTTTGGACTTATTATGGTTTCAACAAGACGGCACAACATGTCACGTAGCTCCTACCACAATTGATTTATTAAGGGAAACGTTTGTTAACCTCATAGTTTCACGTTTCGGACCCTTGAATTGGCCTGCAAGATCATGCGATTTAACTTATGAAGTCGCTAGCCTACGCCGATAAGATCGAAATGGTTGACCACTTGGATTAGGCTACGTCCAAGCCAGCCGTGGCAGTCATATTCAAAATATAATGCCTTTCGAATAAAGTAAATTTCATTTCAATTTAAAAAAAATCATATTTGTTTTATTTCATTTTAAAACTTCTATACATCTAAAAAAAAAACAACCTATACTACCAGACATTATAAAACATGCGTGTGTACTTGCGACTATGTACAAATGTGGACATGGAAAATAAATGGAAATTACACTTTTTCCATTATTAGACCATTTTTTCTAGAGTTGTATTTTCTATTAAGGCTCATATCTATAGGGACAAGCCCGCAATGAACTGGAAGCTAAGTCCCAATTTACACGAAGCAATTTTTATTGAAAAGACTGATTGTAGACAGCATAATTTTTATTGCTTAAAAAATTTTTATTTAAAACTATACACAGATTTGTAATACAAATAAGAGAGCAACACGAATTGCTAGTACAATCAAGTGTGTACTCGTCTTATCTTCCCCTTACCCCGATATCTTAGCTTAAAGAATTGCTTGATATAAATTAGGACGAATATTAAAGAATATACTCGAGTGATACCGGCCGATATATTAGAGAAAGAGAGTATGCCAAAATTACACTCAGATTATGAACCATTTGAGGCGTTTAGCCACGTTTAACATTTACCTACAATCATCTTTAATCATTTATCATTCCAACGACTCAAATAAAGCTTTTATACATTTCTAGAAAAAAAATTTGGATCTCTACACACAGAGAAAAAAATAGAGAAAACAACAATATCAACATTTTTACCAGTTTACTGTAATTTTTATATGATTGCGGTAACCATAATATGGTTAAGTTACGATTCAGATGATTAATACAATCATATATATGAATGTAGTACCTATGTATGTATTTGTTGCAATCATGTTTCTGATAAATATTTATCATAATTTGTTGCTTTAGATTATGATAGAGTACAACATACCATATTACATACATCTTTAAACATAAAACTGATCACCATAAACATTACATAATTGCTATTATCATAATCCACAAAAAGGGAATTCCCCTAAATTTGTGATATGATCATATTTCGCAAAAATTAAATTTAACAAAAAAAATTTAAGCCGAAAAAATTTTGAATCGTGCTAAATGGAATAAAATCGTGTAAAAAAATTTAAAATTTGTTTATTTTCAAACCCTGTTAAATCAAAACCAGAATTAGGTGTATTTCTAAAACATAAAAAAAACTTCAATGATAAGCCTCTATAAAATAAATTTTAGCTGCAATCTTGAGTCTTTAAAGAGCAAAGAGGTTTTCTTAAATTTTGGTTCTTTAAGCCTAGTACTCTGTTCAAATTTGGGGAAAATGTTGAGCAACATTTATTATTTCATACGGAAAATTTGACGTGTAGCCAATGTTGCCTATCACGTGAATTTACATAGTTTGACGTTTTTTTTTATTGAAAGTACTTGTGTAAACAAAACACATATGTATGTTTTGCTTTTTTGTGAATTTAAATCGAAACTAAATAAAAGTTAAAATATTTAAAAATCTGTGTTGAATCGAAATCGTTAAATAAGAATGAATGAACAAATATTACTGGCCGCTTGTGCAGCAGCACAACAAGTAATATATATTGTTGTTGCGACAGAAGAGCTTTTGGATGAAAATTCCACGTGAAACAATTGCTACTTTAATTATTTCGCTGTGAAAAAATAATGTTCCAAGATACATTTCACATGTTTTTCACAAAATGAACAGAGTACTACTTCTGCAACATTTTTTCATAAAAATTTCATGTGAATTTTTTTAACATGTATTTTGACAGCATTCCACTTGAAATTTTGAACAGAGTACTAGGCTTTATAGAAGAAATTTTAAGCTTTAATCTTTCGTATATGTTCAATCGTGGACTTCTATATAAACAATTTTAACTTTGTAGAACAAAATTTTAGCTGCAATATTGAGTCTTTATATAACAAACTTTACCTTCAAACAGGTTTTCTTAAATTTTGGTTTCTTTATAAAAGAAAATTTAAGCTTCCATCTGCAGTCTTTGGTCAATCGTAGTAGGCCTCTACAAAAACGCATTTTACCTTTAGTATTAAGTCTTTATAAAACAACATTTTGGCTTCAATAGTGAGCCTCTATACAATAAATTTGGGCTACAATCTTCAGTCTTAATAGAAAAAAAATATTTGCTTTCATTGTGGCTCTTCAGTTTTTGTTCAATCGTGGACCTCTATACAAACAATTTTAGCTTTGTAAAACACAATTTTAGCTTCAATCATGAGCCTTTAGACAACAACATTTTAGTTTGAAACTTGGAACTTTAAAAATTTCAATTTTACCCTCAACCATGAATTTCACTCACATTTCTCGCTCACTGTAATTTGAGATCAATGTTTGTTTTTATTTGTAGCATTTATGTTTAAATGTGTGTGTGTGTTATGCACAAACATAAAAACAAATACCAACAAAACCCAACATATTTGTATGTTTAAGAAATTGTTGTTGCAAGAATTTTTATTTACTTTACAGTTTGGTTTGGTTTGTTGATTTTGTTGTTGCTTGTTGCTTGTTATATGTTTTTTTTATATATAAATTGTACTTGTATTTGTTGTAATTTTTTTTTTTTTACAATAAAATGTCTGCTTTGGTTTTGGTTTCAGAGGTTGTTTTATAAGTCAGGGACAGAAAAATGGCTCTAAGAAACCAAAAAAAAAAAACACATTTCAGAGTTTGTTGGCCTAGGTTTGGGGTTGCATAGTTGTTTGTTTTGTTTTACAGTTTCTGTTACAGTTACTGGTTGATTTGAATGGATTTTATTTTACATCATTGTAACGTTCCGATGTATGTAAATACTCGTATGTATGTATGTAGTAAGGTTTGTTTGTTAAAGAGTTTTTATGTTTTTTTTTTTTTGTATTTTGTTGCATGTTAAATCAACTTCATCACTTGCAGGTGAATTTCAATGTTGCTTTTTTTTGGGGTTTTTGTGTTTCACTTTTGTAAATTTTAGTATTTGCTAGTGAGTTTGTTAAGTCAACTATAGTTATGGGTTTAACTTTTGTAAATATATACATATTTTTTTCTCCAATTTGTGAGTAATTTTTTTCCTTACTTTGAGTTGTATGTGTGCTTTTTTGAGTTATTTGGTTTTTGCTGTTTGGGCGGAAACTGTTTTAATTGAATTTTCTGTTTGTTCCTATGTATAACATTGGCATATTCATAATCTCATGGAACATGGTCAAGTTTTGAAAGGGTATTGGCCTTAATATTGTGTTGAAGAGTTTTAAATATTTAAGCAGTATTTTTTAATTACTGTTTGCTAAAGATTTTAAAGTTTATATATTCTTTTTTAATATAAAACTGAGTAATATTTAGTAATGCCCAATGAATGAAGGCTAAATTAATGCCTGATTTCTGGTATGAAAGTTATTTTGGTACATTTATATAAAAGTAAATTGGTGGCTCTAGATATTTCTAAGGCGTTCGACAGAGTCTCTCATGGTGCTCTCTTATCGAAACTCATTGCTTTTGGTGTCGGTAATAACTTCTTTCGATTTATATCGAGTTTCCTCAGAAATCGCACTATACGAGTTGTTATAGATGGGATCTTATCAGACGGGTTCAAGATTAATTCAGTTGTACCGCAAGGCTCCGTTCTTTCTCAAACTTTATTTCTCATCTTTATAAATGACTTTTTATGTCAAACTTCCAATCCTATCTATTCTTTTGCAAATGATAGCAAAATTTGCCATTCATACTCATTGACCCATAGACCAAACCCTTTGGTGATTGGGGAAATGAGACGGAATATCAATGATACGCTGAGCCGAGATCTTAAGACAATCTCGGAATGGGGTTGTGCGAACAGAGTCGATTTTAACGCACGTAAGACTCAATGTTGTATATTAACGCACAAACGCACAACAGAGAATGTTGCTTCATCTGTTTTTATGGGCGGTGTAAATATTAAGGTATCAGACGCTCTTAACGTTCTAGGCATGAGAATCCAGTGTGATGTCCGCTGAACCAAACACATTGTTCAAGTGTCGAAAGAAGCGCTCAAGTGCCTTGGTTTTTTAAAACGGTGTAGGAAATACTTCACTCCATCCGTTCTCCTTACTATTTACACCACCTATAGTCGGAATACAATTCTCATGTATGGCTCGGTGCTTCGAAGTCTATTTTGGGAGTTAGTCGACCGCGTACAGGAGAGGACGAAGATGCTTATCGGTGACAGTAGGATATCCAATTCTATTGATTCATTGGAGCATCGTCGCAATGTGAGTTGTGTTTCACTGTTCTATCGATACTATAATTGAATGTGTTCTGCTGAAATTAGGGAACTTGTTCCCGAAACACGTAGTTTTTTGCACAATACACGTTCTTCAGTCAGGGTTTATCCATTCATGGTCGGCTGGACAGTGGATCGCACAACACATTACAGGGAAAATTCGTTGTTTAGCCGTACTGTCCTTATGTGTAATAAACTACCAGCAGAAGTATTTCCTGTCGCTTTTAATATAAGAAAATTCAAATCAAATGTTCACAAACACTACTCCCTCTATCCTCCCTCCCATAACCTATTTTCCTAGTTCCAACACAATGCATTGCATGAGTAGGGGTCGTCCCCTGAGTGCTGGTACAAGAAAAAAAAACTGTTTCTATTTGTAACATATTGTTATATAGAGACAGTAGGAAAATCCAATAAATTGAACCAATGATTAACAGATGAAGAAAATAAATTCGTCTTGGATTCAAAGGTTTTGGCTGTATGGTAGATTAAATGTTTTATTAAACGACCTTCGAAGGATGGATTTCTCTTCAGAACCCAACAAATTTATCATCGTTTCAGCAGACAAAAGAAAATTTCTCCAATTATTCCAGTGTAGAAGTTTCTTAGCAAAATAAAAACAATTTTTAACATTATGTTTCCTCAGACTACTGACTTTTGTGGCAGCTTGCTGAAGCCAATTTCTAATTGTGCGACTAGTAGCAGAAGCATGAGCTATTCAGATGACTAAAATGGTTTTATACAACAAATTTATGTTTGTTTTTGTAAATACTGAGGTATCTCAAGAGCTATTGGAAATATCGAAATTTCGAGTTGATTTACAGTTTTTCGGCATCGTAGAACTGTGAATAACGAACTTATAGCTGATATATTATAGTTTAGGGTGGCCCCTAAAAGCTCGTCATCTCGGGTTCCCCAAATTTTTTTTTGAATTCGTCAAAAATCCATTTATGATCCAAATAAACTGAAATTTAAAATATAACTTTTCCTTGAGAAGATCTACAAAAATACACTTATATATGTGGGTTATAGGTTTATTTTTTTTAATATTGCTTCATCTTTTTTAGGTTTTTTTTATACATTTTTTAATTGTAATAAAATTCTAAATATTTCTAAATTGACTCAGTTTGATTTATTTATGGATTTCTAAACTTACCCAGTAATTAAAGCACAAGTTTAAAATATAATTTTGTTTGAAACTAAATTTCCAAAAATATATTCAAGTGCTTTAATTTTTAGGTTTTTAAAACTTGGATATATTGGATATATTTTACAAACTTGAGGATTTACAGCCTATTTCACTAAATGCGAACGAATCTTTCTTGCGCACAAATACATTTAAAACAAGAACAAAAATCAAATTTTTAAAATAAATTTTCAACTTTACTCAAATATCCTAAAAAAAAACTTTAATTTTCTTTTCTTTTCTAGGTGAGTACAAAACCCCTGAAAAAAAATACAATTCTGGAAATCAGTAAGTTATAATTTATTAAAATAAGTAGACAATAAGAGTTGGAAACAGATACCAGATATTAAAGGTCACATAAATCCTATACAAACTAAATTTTTGCTACATCCTTCAGTATTTAAAAGACTTCTATTGTGGCTATTTAAACAACAAGATTTCAACTTCAATCTTTAAGCCGGCCATTCACGTATAGTTTAAACTGTCAGTTTCAACTGTTCAGTTATAACTGACAGACTTAACTGTGAACGGAGATGTACACACACGTCCAGTTCAATACTTCAGTTTTTCACATGGCCGCTCTCGGTGTACTTCTTTGATGCCTCAAGTTTTTCTTTTTTTTTTTTTTTTCTTTGCGAAAAGCGGATCTTAAGCTGTTTATTTTTGACAAAACAGATTTCTTTTCCGCGTCAGGTTTTAGTCAGGTACTCGCTGGATTTAACATGCCATAGGCAAGTTTCAGATCTATATATTACAATAAAATCAACTATCACTTGGTTCTGTTTACGCGACATGATAAGCACTCTCGCTCGACACAAATTGAACTGAGGATGGTAGAGTTGAACCCCCACACACGTTCATTTCAGTTGAAACTATCAGTTAAAATATATAAAAATTTTAAATTTCTCAGTTAAACTGAACAGTTGAGTTGAACTGTCAGTTAGTACCCACACACGTGCAGTTTTAAGTGACAGTTTCAACTGTTCAGTTAAAAGTTTCAACTGTTCAGTTAAAACTGTGAGTTAAAACTCTATGTGAGTCGCCGTCTTTAGACTCAATCTTCAGTATTTAGCTTCATTCCTCCGTATTTATAGATATAAATTTTTAGTCTCAGTCCTAAATATTTATTAAACAAAATTTTAGCATCATTCGTGCCTCTTTATAAAATAAAAACTTAGTGTCATTCTTGAGTCTTAATAGCACTAAAAAATATTAGCTCTAATCTTCAGCCTTTATTAAACAAAATGTCAGCTTCTATTGTGGCCCACAGAAGCTCCGTTTATTTGAATTTAATGTCACCATAAAAAAATATAGCAAACAATCTGTAGCGGAAACCAACACAGTTTAATTTTACATAAAACTCACATAAAGAAAAATATACCAACATTAAAACAATTGGAATTGCATTTGAAACACACACATACTCGCACAACTTATAAATAAAAACACACACAATCTATGTTAAAAAAAAAAAAAAAACTAAAATACCAAAAACCTTAAACCAAAAAAATAGCTAGAAAAAGCTCATAAAATTATGTTTTAATATGCCATTAAGTTCCCTCTGTGTTTATAGGTTATTATGGAACATTTTTGTCGTTGTTTTTTTTTTTTTTTGGTCGATTTTTACTAACACATAAACACGCTCTAACACTCTCACACAAACATACAGAAATTGAACAAAATTTATAAAAAACCATTATGTAGTCAAAACGCAAAACAGCAACCGTACGTTTGTTATCCTGTGGAATGGTTAATTGTAAAGGGTGCAGCAAATAACATTCTTGACGAAGTAAGAATTTTGGTATTATCCGGCTTTTAATGATGTCAATAGTCCGATTCGGAGTTTGAAAGTTTTCAAATTTAATTTAATGTTAAGAGAATTGTCTTTCAAATATCTGTCCTGTTGCTCTTCAAAATGCTTATAAAAAAATCACATTACAAATACCAAATGTCAACTCCGATTTGAAAAACTTTATTATATTTATATTCCAATAATTGGTTAATTTATTCGGTTGATTAGTCGAATATTTTTCGATTATCACTAGTTTATTCGTATAATTATTCAAATATTTTTTTTTCGATTAATCCGAGTTAAATATTAAAAATAAAAATCGAAAAGTTTTAACTTTTCCGAATTTTTTTCTTTATTCGTTATTTAATTGGAATAATTACCGAATATTTTCTGGAAATTTTTTTTTCAAATTAAGAAATTTTAAAGCAATAATAAAGAAAATAGTTTTTGGAAAACTTTATTTCTTTTATTCCCTTCATCAGTTGATTATTTGATTTTTCGATTATTTCTTATTTTATTCGAATAATTATCCGTAGAATTATCTTAAAACTTTGCTCAACTTTGTCAACTTTCCAGAATTTTGTTTTGGATTATTCATTAATTTATTCGAATATTTTTTTTTCGATTAATCCGAGTTAAATATTAAAAGTAAAAATTGAAAAGATTAAATTTTCCGAAATTTGTTTTCTTTATTCGTTATTTTATTCGAATAATTACAAGAAATAATGAAAAAATCGAATAATCGACTGATGAACGGAATAAAAGAAAAAAAAAACTTTTACAAAAAGTATTTCAAGTATTCCAATATTGAATATTTTCTGGAAAATATTTTCAAATTAAGAAATTTTAGAGTAATAATAAGAAAAATAGTTTTTGAAAAACTTTTTTTTTCTTATTCCGTTCATCAGTCGATTATTCGATTTTTCGGTTTTATTCGGTTTTATTCAAATATTTTCCAAAAAGTATTTCATCATTATTATTTATATTCCAATAATTGTTTGATAATCATGAAATTACTTTTGGGAAAACTTTTTTATTTTATTCCCTTCATTAGCCAAATATTTTTCGATTATTTCTTATTTTAATCGAATAATTATCAGTATAATTTTCTTAACACTTTGCTTAACTTTGTCAATTTGCAATAGGATTTAAAAATATATATTTTCCAGAATTTTATTCTCGTTTATTCGTTAGTTTATTCGTATAACTATTTGAATATTTTTCGAAAAAATTTTATAAATTAAGAAATTTTGCACTTAGAATCCAGCAACTTTTTTTTTTATTAATTCGGTTTTTTATTCGAATAATTAGACGAATATTTTTTTTGGAAAATTTTTTCAAATTAAGAAGTTCTAGAGTCATAATCAAGAAATTACTTTTTGGACATTTTTTTCTTTTATTAGGTTCATTATCCTTTTATCTTGCGATTATTCGTTAATTTATTTGTATAAATTTCCAGAAAATTTTCTAAAAAATCTTAGAAATAATGTACATTTATAATAGTATTGAAAAGGTTACATTTTGCAGATTTTATTCGATTATTCGTTAGTTTATTCGTATAATTATCCGAATATTTTTTGGAAAACAATCATATAAATAAATTAATTAAATTAAGAAATTTTGCAGTAAGAATCCAGAAACTTATTATCGCAATATTTTTCTTAAACCGGTTTTTTATTCGATTACTTTATGCGAATTATTAGACGAATATTTTTTGGAAAATTTTTTCAAATTAAGAAGTTTCAGAGTCATAATCAAGAAAACACTTTTTAGAATTTTTTTTTTAATTTATTCGGATCATTATCCGATTATTTTTTGATTATTCGTTAGTTTATTCAAATTCATTTGCAGCAAATTTTTAAAAAAAAATCTTAGAAATAATGTACATTTATAATAGTATTGAAAAGGTTACATTTTGCAGATTTTATGCAATTATTCGTTAGTTTATTCGTATAATTATCCGAATATTTTTTGGAAAAATCTTATAAATTAAGAAATTTTGCAGTTAGAATCCAGAAACTTATTCTCGCAATATTTTTTTTATTAATTCGGATTTTTTATTCGATTACTTTATTCAAATAATTAGCCAGATATTTTATTCGAATAAATTTCCAGCAAATTTTTAAAAAAAACTTAGAAATAATGTACATTTATAATAGTATTGAAAAGGTTACATTTTCCAGAATTTTTTTCGATTATTCGTTAGTTTATTCGAATAACTATCCGAATATTTTTTGGAAAAATCTTGCCAATTATAAAATTTTAAAGTAATAATCAAGAAACAACTTCTCAGAATAATTTCTTTTATTCGTTTCATTAGTCGCATATTTTGCTGTTAATAATTATTAGCATATATTTTTTAAATAAAATCTTTATTCTCGCTACTTCGTTGTGTAGCATCTTCAGGAAAAATTTTTTCCCAAAAAGTACCTTGCATTTGTACGCGAACGAAGTGCTAGATTGTATAAGTTTTTTTCGGTTTATTATGAAACAGTTCTTTTGCTGTTGCCATTTATTTCAGCTTTTTGTTTGTTTGTTGCCTTATGATGCCTTTTTTTGGGGCACCATAGGTGGCAAATATAATTGACAATATAGTAGTAAAATCAAATAGAGCTCATATAATTTTTCATGTTTATATTAAAATGTAAAGCGTTTATGAGAATTTAAGGCTGAAAGGTAACTTAAGTTAAAATAATAAATAATAAAAAAACATATTTGGGGCAAAAATATTTTAAAAGAAGAACATAAAGAGTGTTTTAATGGCAAATAACAAAATTTTTTTATACAAGTTATAGAAGATATTTGGTTCTTCAAAGCAATTATTTTGTTAGTAAGCTGCAAATCTAAAGTATGCATTAAAACCATTTCAAACTAAATTTAACTTACAAAATTCAATACATTTATATACCTAAGACAAATAATTATATGTGCAATGTTTTAAAGTGAATTGTAATTTAAAAAACAAAATTTTTTTAAATAATTATTTTTATCTCACGGTAAATTAAAATTAATAAAAAAAAGTATTTTTTATTTCATTTCATTCCATAAAAATCAAAAACAAACTATAATATGAACTTCAGAGAAAATATTTATGTGTGCCTCGTATGTCCAGCAATTCTGATTTTTAGTTTATATTTCGTTGTACCAATGCCTTTGAGTAAAAAGTAGGTTTTTTTTTTTGGCATAAAGTCAATTTTTTTTGGATTCATATTTTTGAAATTTAACTGATTTCCTTAATCTAGTCACCCATATTTGAAAAAAAAAATTATTAAATATAAATTTGGGTGACAACCCTTTCTTGCTGGCATGCTTTTAAAGTCAGCTGATTAAATATCAGCTGAGTTCGAGTGCTTGTAAAAGTTAAAGTTGAATAAAATTAAAAAGTGTTGTTATGGAAAATATTAGTGGCGGTATGTAAAATTATTATCTGCTACCAATTTGGTCATTATTATGGGTTGTTGTCCAATTCTGCAATGTTTTATTTATGTATAATATTAGATTGATTGTTTCGTGGATTATAATTTTTAAAGAGCAAACCAGTGCAAAAACTTGAAAATGGCAACTTATTAATCATTGCTCCAATTTCCACCATTTAAAAATAATCGCTTTTTTAATGTAAAACCTAGTTGCATGTCGGCCAGATCGCCTATATAGCAGCTATATGAAATAGTGCACCAAATATTATAAAACTTGGTAGGTCATCTTGAGAGCATAAAAAATGTACACAAACCAAATTTAAATGCAATAGCTTCATAAACAAAAAGTTGGGGCAAATCGGTCAGATCGGCTATATAGCAGCTATATGAAATAGTGCACCAAATAATCACCCCTATCGTGAATAAAAATTCCACATGAAATTTGTTCCCTTTTCACATTTTCCTATTAAAATTCAATGTTAAAAAAATAAAAGGGAACAAATTTCATGGGGAATTTTTATTTACGATAAGGGTGAATATAAAACTTGGTAGGTCATCTTGGGAGCATAAAAAATGTACACACACCAATTTTCAATTCAATAACTTTAAAATTACAGTTTATACCAAAATAAACGAAAAAAAACCATAGTGCAATGTATACTTTATTACAATTTTCTTTATCATTTGCGTCACAAGGTATTTTATGACATGTACCATTTTCCTATTTTATCTTTTGTTTTACTAAATAATTTATCTAATGTATTATAAGTCTTGCAAATTTTAAATTTACTAAATTGTTCTGATATTTCCGGAATATATGTAAGTTATTGATTTGTAAATTTTCGGTTCTATTGTGTTTATAGTATTGTTTTTTTTTATTTTTGTCCTTATATTATGTTATTAATTTATAAAATTTAGAAAACTTGAACAATTACTAAAACATTAATTATATATGCAATACTTACATCACAACCTAAGAAAAATTACTTTTCATAACTTTTCACCATCTGAAACTCGACTCTCAAGCAAGGCACATATAAATATTTTCTATGTAGTTTTAATTTAAGATTAAAATTTTTAAATAACGACTCCACAAATGAAGTCCAAGAAAAAAAAGAGAGTATATTACAGCAATAATTTTTGTAAAATCAAAATTAAAGTGCACATACATATAATTATTTGCCATGGGTATTTTAAGGACATTTCGTTTGTTATTATAAATAATAAAAAGTAACAATATTAAAAAAAAAAAAAATATGTTAAAATTTTGTTTATTTTTGTACTCTTTAAATTAACATTGTTTTATTATTAACAAAATCTAAACAAAAATCTCTACACAAACAATTTAAACAAGCTGTTTCAACTAAAGCAGCATACCACCCGTACGTATGAGTAATTAAAATAGTTTAATATTCATCATACAACCTGCTGTACTTTAAACTGAGTGAGTGTCTTTGACAAGTTGTCTTTGTTTTGTTTTCTGCAGCACGTTTTGTGAAGAGTTTTATTTAAAGATTAAAAGACAAATACAAATATTTCACAGAAAATAAATACTTGGACAAGGTTGATTACAAAGTAAACTATATATGTATGTGTGTATGTATGTAAAAAAAAGCTAACAGTCTACAGCTATAGTCGGGCCTCGATTATCCGTGATAGTCGGTACCAGAAGCATTCAGATAATCGATTTTCGCGGTTAATCGAATAACAATTTTGATTGTAAAGTTTTTAAATACTTTTATTATTTCACAAGTGAACATTGGTGTACATAAATATTTATATTAAAAAAAAATTAATTCTTTTTAAAACTTTGTATTTTTGAGCTAGCATTTTAACACTCGCAATTTTTATTTTTTTTGAATGCTCGTTAATTGTTTTAACATTATCTGCAATATTTAAAACGTTTCTTTGTCTTTTTACCACTGGTAACGATGCCATACTAAATATATTTAGATCTAATCACCCTCACTTTCCAAATTTCAAAATTACTCTAATCACTTTTAAATGCTTCTGAGTCATCGTATCGGGAATTTCCCGTTTTCATGTTTATTTTATTGTATGTATGTATGAAGATGAAGTTAATAAAAAAAATTCTGCCATCACGGTTAATCGCTGCAAACAATTTGAAAACATTGTAAACAAAAAACAATAGACTGATATTTTTTCATCACTGACGGATAATCGAGGCCCTACTGTACGTATATCTATATCCAAGGTTTATTGCATGAATTGATATCAGAAAAATCTTTAACAAGTAAGTTATAACAAATATTTTTTTTAACTTGAAAAAAATATTCAAATGTTTAAACCCAACGTGTTCTAGACTAACTAAACCTTTTCAAGTTGAAATTGAGAAAATATTATATGAAATTCAGAAATCTAAATGTATATTGAGAAATAACAAATTGAAATTCAGAAATTGCCAAACTCAAACGCACCATTTGAGGTGTCTATGTTTTGGAATTTAAAAATTCCTATAAAAAAGCTTTAATTGATTTAAAAGCTCAACAGATGAAGAATTTGTTTTACTTAAACAAGTAGTTGTCATTTTAAATCTGATAACAGACAAAGCCCTTTGTCGCAGTGTTAGGAATATCCGCTGATATTGCACGTTTATTAAATGCTCAAAAAGATATTAAAACGTAAACTAGTGAAATCTCTCCTTAAAAGAAAACAAGAAGGACATATGAGTGATTTACTCAGCACTTTTAAATTTTTTGAAAAAACCCAAAATTGAAGAGTAAATTTGATAAGATAGAAATGTTTATTATGAGGTTGGTTAAGCAGGCGGTCGTAAAATACACAGCTCACTGGGGTCCATATTACTGGTGTTGTGTTGCCTTTAAAGATAAGACGGATAAGAAAAGGAGATGGGAGAAAGTTATTAGAAATAAATTAAAAACGTTGATTGCGAAAAGAATGAAATAATGAATGCAACTGAACATGTAAAAGCAACCAACCAGCCGATTGAATTATTTTTGCCTTCTTTGGGGCACTTCCTCCAGCTTCAGTCCATTGCTTGGATTGTTCGTTTGTCTCTGGAGTATAGTGGTGGATCCATGTCTCATCAGCAGTTATGAAACGATTTATTTTTCTTAAAACGATTCAAAGAAGCTTGAGAAATTTTCATTCTTATGCGTTTTTGGTGGAGAAAGCTTTTTCATCTGTAGTTCTTCATGCAAAATTAAATGCACTCGATCATTTGAGATGCCCATGATATTAGCTCTTTCACGCACTTCTATTCGTCGATCATTTAATACCATATCATGCACTTTGGCTACAATTTCTGTTGTTGTTGCTGGTTTTGGACGTCCACTATGTGGTTCATCTTCAATGCTTGCCCAATTTTTTACTGTTGGATATGAAGGAGCACTTTTACCTAACACATTCACCATATCATTATGAATTTCTTGTCCCGATAAACCTCTTTCCTTTAAATATTTAATGGAAACACGAATTTAAAATTTTTCCATTGTAAAAAATCGCAGATGCGTCTTTTTTCACATCTGCGGGAGCGCGTTGCCTAAAACCACAAGCAATAACTTGATTTTTTTGTTCATTAAATCAACTATTGCTTCTGTTTGCAATTTACTTGTATATTTTTCTCTCTTATCCCCCAAAAAAAATATTTTAAAAAAAAACCAAACAGATTAGAATAAAAGAATTTTTATTAAAATTTTTACATTTTCTTACATTTTTGTTCTTGCTGTTAGCTTTTCGTTATAAAATTTGAGCGTAAGCAAATTGAAGAAAAATATCTACATTGATGCGGAATCAATAATATGACAATAGCGATAATAACGCAAAAAGGCAAGATACCGCAGCAACGAAATGAATAATTTGAAATTATGCTTCCGACACAAGAATTTCTGTACGCAATCGCGGAACGGAATGAATAATTAGACCCAATATAATGTTAGTGGTTGGTATTATTGATTCCGCACGGTAAAGAAAAACTAAGCGGAAAGAAATATCGATCGATATGTAAAATGTAATTATTTATTCCTGCGGTATGGCGCGTTACTATTTATGTAGAGATGATACCGCAAAAATGGAAAAATAGCGCAGCAACGGAAAATATAATTTCAAATTATGCTTCCGCACAAAAAAATTTCTTTCCGAAATCGCGGAATGGAGTGATTAATTATACCTAATATGTTTTCTATTTATTAGTGGTGTTATAAACTTTTAATAAATTCAAAATTTATGGCTATGAGGACAAGCAAAATATTTACTTTCAAACATATTTATATTTAGCATAAGTAACTTTTTGAAATAAATAGTTTTTTATGTTTAATAAACCAATTTGTTTTAATATGAATCCCGAATCACGGTATTTAAAAATCCAGTCCCTAATGGCATCCCCAAATTACACGTTACACTGTGCTTTGTTGCACTATTTTCTTTAATGTTTATAAATTTGTAGGAAATATGAAATATGTATTTAATTATGCCACATAAATACACACAACTTAGTACTAAAGTATACTCTCTAAAGTATTATGGCGTATGGTTTGTTCAAAAATTTCAAAAATTTTACATATACAGTGGGAAGCAAAACTGGCCGTATGTTTTGCATTAAGAATGGTGCTTTTGAATGCGCTCATGCGGCCCTTGCCAATAGTATTCTTTTCCATCAGACTGGTATTGGTTGCCCTTCATTTCGCCGCTCCAAATAACCCGTTTCCAGTCATCTGCTGAACAGCTTTTGTGGGTTTTACAGAAATGAAGGTGGGTTTTCACATTTGTATCAGCTTTTTCTTTTTCACACTGCCTACTTAACCAATTATAATTATCAGCCCTGTCACAGAATTTAATTGCGTTCGGAAGTGGAATTAATTCCGTTTTTTGCTTCTATAGAAAAAGCAAAACGAACAATTTGTTTCCAAATGAAACCTAGACATGCTTAAAATCACAACTCCACTTAAGAAATTAAAAGTGGTTTCACTCCGAAAAAATGTTTCCTTTTGCTTTTTCTATAGAAGCAAAAACGGAATTAATTCCACTTTCGAACGGAATTAAATTCTGTGACATGGCTGTATATTTAATGCACGTCTAACTGTTCAGGAACTGACATCCTTACCAATACTTTTTGCAGCATTTTTCGGGGTCTTGATGTCCTTATTATGCAGCAAATGTGCAATCTGCCGGGCATCACCATCAGAAAGCAGTCTTGGTCATTCACCTTGGTTATTATTGCTTGGCTTTACTTAAATTCAATTTTTCAGCAATTTTACGGCATGAATAATTATTTTGCAACAACTTTATCACATTGTTTTCAATATCAGTTGGCGTTTTTCTAATTTTTAAAGATCTTGTATTTTTTTTTTATTTAAAAATCAAGTTAATCACTTCACAGGTCAAACAATAATGCACAAATAGAGCAATAAAATCTTGATTAAAAACCATGGGGAAAATACTGTTACATTTTAGCAGATCAATATGGTGATACTATTTATTTCTTGTACTGTGAAAAAGTGCCCGAATAGAGAATTTTTTGTTTTTTTTTAATTTTTTTTTATTTGAAGCAAAAACTCACATAGTTTTTATGTTTTATAATTTAGAATAAGGTTCAATTAAATAAACAAATACATATACACACAGCTTCAAAAGTGTGTTAACACTAGTGAATTTTTTGATTTTTTAAGATTATGAAAAGCATTATAGTTCAACTTAAAATTTTTCAACCAAATATCCAACAAAACGAAACTTTTAAATTTCAATCGATGGATAGATTTTAGGATTTTCATTTTCTTAAAAAAAAATCAAATAATTTGTTGTGTTTACTCACTTTTGAGGCTCATAGTATACGATAATAAATCTGTATTTGCATTATTTTCATTACCTTACTTCCGGACAAGTTTTGCTACCTACTGTACATACACATACGCATTACCACTATTTTAAGAATCTTCATAATTGCAACAAATTTTATGAACAGCAGCAGCAGCATACAGTAGCACGAATAGTAAATTTTGAAGTATAATATATATTTTTCTCCTCCATTTCTGTTATTTGTGGGTCAAATAACACAGTTTTGCACTTAATTAGTGAACAATTCAGTTTAATTTGCTTTCTTTTATAAGTTTCAGTTTCTTCTTTTTTACATTTATAATACTTGTGCACTGTATACTGGTATTTAAGTTTGTAACTGAATATGTGTGTTGCTTTTCAACAACATGAACTCAACGAAATTATATGCAACAACATGTTTTCTCTTAAATAAAATTATTTTTATAGTTATTTTTACACTGGTATTTATGTATGTATATGAGAGTGTGTGCGCGTTCTCCGTAATACAATCAAGTTTTATATCCTTGTAAAAACACAGATACACTCGGTTTCTTATATTAAGTTCTATTTATGTGTATGGCGATAAGTTTAAGAGTCAGTATGTATGTTTGTGTTGAGGGTGTTTATAGTTTTACAAGTTTAACTGCTGCTCCCCTTGTGTTATTTGATGTTTTCATAAAAAACATACAAGTACAAGTGATTTTAATAAATATAAAACCAAAGTGCTTTTAAAGAACATAAGAAACTAATTAAATTTAGTTCATAAATACATTTCATTCATTCATTTTTGTTAAGTTTTATGTTATGCAAAATGTATAATGTGCCAATACTGCTAACGCATGTTAGACCGTTTAGTTCATGTAAAAATAACGTAGTCGTTTTTTGCCATATTTGGGGCATTTATTGACGTATGCACGTCAATGATATTTGGTACATACGGTATTGGGATAATTAGGAATACGTACCAGGAGAAAAGTGGGTGGGACCACGCCTCTTTTTAGGTAAATTTAAAATCGTAATATAGTCTTTAACTACTGGACCGATCGTCATTAAATTTTCACAATATTCTTACGAAATAATAAATTCTTGATTATATAAAGTTATGAGTGGACAAAGGGGCGTGGCATCGCCCATAAACCCAAAATTTAAAATCGTCATATTTTGGGCATTTTTTGACCAACAGCGACAGTATTTGCTACATATGGTATTGGCACGAATAGAAATACGTACCAAAAGAAAAGTGGACAGAGCAGGCCCCTTTGTTTGCGATATATTGGACCTGTTAATCGATCTTAAATTTCCACAGCCTGTAGCTTTGATTCAGGAATACTTATTACATGATAATATTTTTTACTATGCACACTTCTGGACCTTACTTTTTTACTACGTTTTTAACAACTTTACCTCAAAGGGGGTAGCGAAGCGCACCGGCTTCAGCTAGTTATATATAAAAATAAAACTTAATAAATAACAGTCTTATTCAGAAACATTAAAGTAGACTTCAAATGTACTTTAAGAAATTTTGTATGAAAATTTTGTCTAAAAGTACACTTCAAACCTACTTTATTTTTTATGAATACGGCAGTAAATTTTGAAATTATTATTTTGTAATATTTGATTTAATTGAGAATTTTAAGCTATATTTAAATAAAGTTGTTGTTCCCCAAAATATTCTGATCATCCTTGATTAAAAGATTTAACTGGCATTCTACCTACAATTAAAGAATAATTGAAAATTTCATAAGTAGAAATATAAGGTATAAATCACATTGACCCTCAAAAATAAGAAGAATTATAAGTGTAATTATAGTAATGCAACACAGAGTAAAAATAATTGTTGTGCAACAATTAATGCCAGCCATTGAAAAACACGGATTTTTCAATTCCTATGATACCTACTGTGATAATTGCTTCATTTTATGTTGAATTTGTCTATAGCAACAGACATTTAATATATTTTTATAAAATAAAATATTTTAAATTTTTCATTACCCAATTTAATAACACCCCAAAATTATTCATTGATATTATTTATTATGACTTATTTAGAACAAATTTAATAAATCTCCCTAAAGCATTTAAAATAAACCCAGCAAACCGCCAACACAATGCAAACCAATTCAACTCAACTCAATACACACTCCCACCATACCAAAACTCAAACTGATACGGGCAGACAAAAGTTAAGTGTCCTTAATAACAATAAAATTTTGTGTTGTAACAATAAAATTATGGTTTCTTTTATATTGTATTCTCGTAAATGCTCATACTTATAACTTTTTACTCGAAGAGTGTGTTTATAAACCCGGCAGTTTTGAAAGTGCTCATTGGCAACTTGGCGGAACAACATTGCTATCATTGTTTATGCTTTTGTATTGGCGAACTCCCTATGATGGTGATTAACCATCATGAATAAAATGCAAGTGTTGTGAAATGTAGATGTTTTTTAAATGCTAAAGGTACGGTCACACTTGGCAAACATTTACTCAAAAGAGCGTAACCACTTGTTTTACCACAAACGACGTTGTGACGTTGTTTACTCTTACAAGAGTTTTGCAAGATCAAACAGCATCAATTAAAATAAAACTAAATATTTGTTGTGGGTTGTCCTAAATAAACGAAGTTTTTTTTTAATAAATAAACGACTTCAAATATATTTTATTTAGTGGTTACGTCTTTTTTGGCAAATATTTGCCAAGAAACTTAAATACCTTCTAACCTGGATTTTCTTTATTTTCCTGTTTGCTGTATAACAAACTAATTTTTTGTATTACCAGAGGTAGTTTATTTGCATATATCCTCCTATACGATTCGTTCTTACATCCATATGGCAAAGGATTTATTACCACTTTTTTTTACAATCAAACCCACTGTGTAGAAGTTCTTTTGGCACCAACAAATTTATTTATGCGGAGGCAGTTCAATGCACTGCAGGGTATGTAGATAAATTGTTTGTGTGCAAATATGTGTAGGCTTCATTTAAGATAATGACAAAACATGACAAACGACAAATGACTTTATAAATTTAATGTTGTACAGATTAGAGTCAGTTTATAAACGGATTTTCGAAATTAAAAATATATTTAGCAAAAATTATGATAAACTGGGGCACAAATGATAATAAATCATAAATTACAAATGAGAACGATTAAAAAGAACCCATGACAAACTTCAATCCCTAACAAAACCTTTTTAATGCGTATATCAATTCCTGATGTGTCTAACAGTGCAATGTTAGCACTATAACATAACTCTGTTAACTTTAAAGGTTTGTATCTAAGCTTAGAAATTTTAAAATTTAACTTCACACACATATTTTATACACAGTTGATATTCTTTTAAATCAAATGAATTAAATTGAGTTTAAATAGTAGAATTATTATTTATATTTAAAGCAAATTTTGTATTAACGGAACTCAAATTATGCGCCAACATTTAAATTTCAAACTCGCGTTAAACCAACGTTTTTATCTTCTTTATTTCCCTGCACAATTTATTACCAAATTACAAAGTAATTCTCGCCTCTAACCCAGTTTTTGCAGTGTTTGCTTTTGTTTTTATTATTTGTTGCTACATTATTACCCACAAAAAAAAAAAAAAAAATACAGAAATTTAAAATATGGCTCCACAATTTTATTTTATTTTTGTTTTTCACAAATTTTTATGATTGCGATTGCATGTTGTGGCAAATATTTATTACGTGTTATAAAATCAATAATAAAAAAACTGTGCACAAACAAATGTTTACAAAATTTTTATATGACAAAATATGTAAATAAAAAAATATATAAAAATTTAAAAGAAAATATACACACACACACACACACACACAATTATTTACAAAAATTACCATCTAGCAAAAAAAAAAACAAAATATTGACACGTGAGTGAAATAAAATTTTTATGGATTTTGCTGTTAAAACTTCAAAGAAAATATTTGAATATTAAAGTATTTTTGTTTTTCAAAGTTGTTTGCAAAAATTAAAATATGATTTTTGGTTATGAAATTTATACGATAAAGTGGGTTTAAAATCTTGTATATAATAATATATTTGTGTATAACACAATTTTCTATAAAAAAATCTTGTGTAGAACACAATTTTCTATAAAAAATCTGGTGTATAACATACATTTTTTAAAGCAAATCTTATGTATAACACAAATTTTGTATCGAAAATCTAATGTATAACACAATTTTATAATACAAAATCTTAAGTATAAAATTATTTTCTATAGAAAATCTTGTGTATAAAACTATTTTCTATAGAAAATCTTATGTATAACATAAATTTTCTATGTATAACATAAATTTTCTATTTTTTAATTTCTTTTTCAAGCAATGAGGTCACTTTTAATATTTATATAAAAACGTTATATATATTTATATCCAATATTTCTATAGAAAATCTTGTGTATAACACAAATTTTTTATAGAAAATTTTCTATACAAAATCTTGTGTATAACAGAATTTTCTAATACAAAATCTTGTGTATAAAACTATTTTGTATAGAAAATCTTGTGTATAACACAAATTTTTCATAGAAAATCTTGTGTATAAAACTATTTTGTATAGAAAATCTTGTGTATAACACACATTTTTCATAGAAAATCTTGTGTATAACACAATTTTCTATACAAAATCTTGTGTGTAACACAATTTTCTAATACAAAATCTTATGTATAAAACTATTTTCTATAGAAAATCTTGTGTATAACACAAATTTTTCATAGAAAATCTTGTGTATAACACAATTTTCTATACAAAATCTTGTGTATAACAGAATTTTCTAATACAAAATCTTGTGTATAAAACTATTTTGTATAGAAAATCTTGTGTATAACACAAATTTTTCATAGAAAATCTTGTGTATAACACAATTTTCTAATACAAAATCTTGTGTATAAAACTATTTTGTATAGAAAATCTTGTGTATAACACAAATTTTTCATAGAAAATCTTGTGTATAACACAATTTTCTATACAAAATCTTGTGTGTAACACAATTTTCTAATACAAAATCTTATGTATAAAACTATTTTCTATAGAAAATCTTGTGTATAACACAAATTTTTCATAGAAAATCTTGTGTATAACACAATTTTCTATACAAAATCTTGTGTATAACACAATTTTCTAATACAAAATCTTATGTATAAAACTATTTTCTATAGAAAATCCTGTGTACAACACGATCTTTTATATAAAACAATTTTCTATAGAAAATCTTTTAAATAACAGTGTTTTCGATAGCAAACCACATATGAAAACATATTAAAATTTTTGAAAAGCGACAGCATCACAAAGCTCCTAAAGAGTAAAAACAAGCTTTTTGTATAAGTTTTTGGTATTGATGAAAAACCTTTGGCTTGAAGATTGACAATTTAGTAAAATTAATGAATTTTATAAATTTTTTATTGTCATTTACCTTAAAAACTAAAAAAAAAAATTAAAATACGCTGATTTTTCTAAAAGAAAAACATAGAATTTTAATTATTGGAAAATTTTAGAAATTTAAAATATCATAACAAAATTTAAATCTAATATAGACCCCAATATCCTTAAATCAACAACATTATAATTTTTGCAATTTTTTAATTTCAAATACCAAAATTCCTAAAACGGTAAAAGTATGTTCCAAATTTTAAATTTTTTATAAAAGTGACCACTGGGCCTTTATTTACCCTGGGTATTTAAGTACAGCTATACAAATATGTAATCTTTTAAAGTATTAGTACTTTGCATTTTTAAGTTTGTGAAAAACCCAAAAAAGATCGAAGAAAATTAAAAAATTAAGCCAACAGCTTTGGACTGAGAAATAGCGCACTTTACTGTTTTAGTTGTGTAACGGCGGGGATTGAATTCTTGTTTTTTTTTTCGATGTACAAACCTTTTTCTGTCAGAACCAATCAGATTAATTTTGGTTTCATTTGTGAAAAGCACTATTTTCCAGATTTTGATATCCTTGTTGCGGTGTAATTTTACTAAAGGCAATCATGCCTTTGGATCCTTTTTTGACAGAAGAGTTTTTTTCTACTTTCAGTCATTGCTGTTCTCGATGACTTGAAAGGATCTAGCTTACTTTTTTTTAATATTGGCTAATCCTCATGAACTGTTGTCTTTAGCAGGGTCGTCTTCTGATCTTTCTTGACATTAAAGCCCCGATTACCGTTCACAATACTAAGTATTTTGATGTTGTATGTTGTAAACTGCGATTACGATTTACAACACTTTTTGGCTTAATCGTATGATTGTCGTTGTAGTCGAAACAACACAACATTTTAGTTTTGTGAACGATAATCGGGCGCTCAGCAAATTTGCATCTGATTTAACACATTTAATGACATTATAAATCATCTTTCGAGAACATCCAATTAGTTTAGCTATTTTTGTTTGTTTTGTACCTCTTTTTGGTGAAGTTCCCAAATAACCTTTTTTTTTCTCAAGTGAGCAGTGCGGTCTTCGTCGCATTTTGGTTGACAATATTTTTGTTAAATTACACAGGAATCTACCACCGAAATTAGCATCAACTAATTTCAAAATAACTGTTTGCTATTTCATTGCCCAACAAAGAAAATCGTAATTTTCAACAAAATAGGACAAAATAAAGACAGGATATTACCAACGAGTTTTTAGAAAAGCAGAGTGAAGCAAAGGAAAAGCATAGAATTTCATGTTATTATTATTACTCCATTTTTGAATATAATATGTTTGGCTCTTCATAGAATATTGGTGCGCTATTTCTCTGTCCGCAATTGTATGCATGTATATCCTGAACATATACGCGTATATGTGTAGATCTTCTCAAGGACAGTTTATATTTTAAATTTCAATTTATTGGGATCATAAATTAATTTTTTACGATTTAAAAAAAATAGTCAGACCAGGGGCCAAATCACCGCATTCGTAATCGAATGAGCTATCGTATCTAAAAATTATGTCGATATCGAAATTATGATCAAATGTACTAAATTTCTTGCTTGATATCGAATGCCATAATCTCAAGTAAGAAAATTGCGTTCATTTTTACTCGATCTCGAATGCGGTAATTTGGTGACGAACTTTAAGGGCAGAACCCACTGGCCCTTTTTTAGGCATCGATGCCTTTACGATAGCTGTAATACCTCCCGAGATAGCGAATTATTTCTAAAATTGAACATTTCTAAACCGCTTTATACTGTTTTTGCCAACTTTTCTTAGTTTTATTTTGAAAATATCTGAAATATTCTTTTGAAAATCGTACATACATATTTGTCCAATATCTAGTTTATTTTTATTTTTTTTTTATTTCGAAACTATTACTAGATTGTGTAAATTCCTAGATTCATTAATATCACACATAATGCCAAGCATTTTACATTTCGTAATGCTTGATTTGATTTTATTTAATTGAATTGAATTCTATTCTATTTTTGGTTTCTCTTTTGTTTGTGGTAATTCATATACAAACACATACCAATACATACAAATTGAAAGCGTCATATGAAACTCGGTGAAAAACGTGAGGCCTAAGTTTCAGTTTCAAAATATTATATTTGTTTTTTGTTCTGTTTTTTCGATTTCCATTTTTTGGTTTTGCAATCTAATGTGGCAACATTTGGAAGTCACGTTTTGTATTCTATTCCCTTTTGGTAAAGTAGTACGTTTTAGCCAAAGAGTGCAAAAAATAAACAGAAAACTGCAAAAAAAAAAGAAAAACAACGTTTCATATTTCTTTCATCTTCTGTCTACAAATAATAAATAATAGACAGCAATTGTTTTAAACATATTTAAATATACAAACATGCATATATAAATACCCACATACATATATATACATTAGGGTGGGTCAATTTGTCCGGGTGAGAAGTCGTATGCCAAAATCGAAATCTACACAAAATTCTAAGAAAATTACCCATAGAAAGTATGGGTCTAAAACAGAGTCCACCACTAGTATTACTGAGCTAACGAAGTTGTTCGGGTATTCTTCGTGAATTCTTTAACTTCCGCCGAGAGGCTTGATTATATATTATCCATACACAAAACACAAATACGTACTCGTATAATTGCTTTTTGTACCTTTTTATTGCATTTTTTTAAACCTTATTTGATTACAAATAAATTATTACATATGTTACCACTAACTATTGCTCAAGATATATGGAACATTGTTGTTGCATCGATATTATGTTTTAATTTTTATACGAATTAATATTTAGCGGATTAAATTTGCCAAGTTATCGTGATATTTTAAAGTATTATTTTTTCTTAAGTAAATGCGAAAAAGAAAAATCAAAAAAAAAACAACAACATCGTATTCAAAATTTTCTCCGACAATTGCAAACAAAATAATTGAAATTTGGGGAAAAAATTAATATTGCACTGATAAATAGAAAAAGCATTTTAGGAAAACTGAATATATTTCTCAACAAACATCATAAAGAGGTAAAAAACATATCAAGTGGTAATACATTTTCAGTATTTGAGACATCGTTGAATGATATATTTTATACCGGTAAATGCAGTTGCACAAAAGCAATGTCATGCTCCTGTGGATTAATTCCTGATGCTCTCAAAGCATTTATGATTGACCAACACACCAGCAGAGAGAATACAATTCCAGAACGCTTGTTAAATATCGTAGACCAACTGTCCAGAGAATTCCCAGCTACGTTAGATCCTTCATATAGCTTCGACTCTTCACAAATGGATGACGCGTCTGAAATCGAATTTGCAATGCCAGCTGCAAAAGAGCCGATTATGCAAGATATACGAGGCAATTAATTTTGCTATGATGTGTGATAGATTCGGCTTTTCAGACAGAGTTGACTCGTGCTTAGCTACAGCTTTATTTAAAGACATTGGCTTTACTAACGAAAATGGAGAACCAATTATTATGGATAAATCCAAAGTAGGTCGTGAAAAAATGAAAATCAGGGAGACCATTCGTCGTATGCAAAACAATGATTCAGCCTTACTAGCTTTTTCTTTTGATGGCAGAAAAAATGCTGCACTTACACGGGAAGAAATTAGTGTAAAATACGATCCGAAAGTAGAAAAGAGCCGGGTAGCAAGTTGTTGGGTCACACAAAAGTCGACGCTGAGCACTCCAGTACAAAACAACTGCAATTAGGTGAGTTCTTCAAGGAAAAAAAATATCGCTTAACAGCTTGATAGGAGTTTGCTGCGATGGGGAACCCACCAACACTGGAACTGAAAATGGATTTATACGAAAGTTTGAAGTTTTGACAAACCATTACATTGGTTTGTCTGTTTGTTGCATTTTAACGAACTTCCGCTTTATAAAAATCTACTACAAGTGGACCACGAACTGCTTTGACGAAATTAATTCAGACCTGTGAACAACTTTCGGTTAGCATGCATTTATTTTATCAACGCCCCTTAAAAGTAAAACAAACATTTCGTTTTCGGCTTTACCTGACTTTGAACCGATTTCATTGGGAAGATATAGAAGATATAGCTAGCATGAAACCGGGACAAATTGTTCATTCTCGCTGGTTAACAAAAGCCAGCAGACTGCTGCGACTATATGTTGCAACTAGCTTGCCTTCAACAAATTTAAAAATATTGGCTAACTTAAATTTTGACTTATTCGACCTTTATTTTAATATTGGCTAACTTTATTATGAAAGTTTATGTACCGATGTATTTTAATGCAAAATTTGGTTTGTTTGTTAATGCAAAATGCGGTTTTTTTATAAATTTATTAAGTCCACGCAATTTTTACCACAAAATCTTCGAGAAATTGTAAACAAAACGATACAAAACAATGCATTTATCGCCCATCCCGAAAATATATTGTTAACAATACTTTTCGACGAAAGGAAACTTGTCCGTGAAAGAGCCATTAACAAAATTTTGTATTGTTGTGAACAATTGTATGACTCAACTAAACTCAGGACTTATAAAAAGCATCCAATTAATTTTAATTTACTGCAAGCATCCCAGCACCTATTGGAGTATATTAAATCTGATGATGTAACACTGCCAGATCCAGGAATTCCGTCGCACATTCAGGAAACCGAGAGGTGTGTGCAGTTGCTAACCCATGTCTCTTATGGCAGTGACTATAGAATGGATTGTAAAAAGGACTTGGGTTCTGTTGTTTTAATAACGAAATAAAACTTTAATTAAAAAAAATAAAAAACTGTGTTCTTACTTGTTGTCCAATGACATTACAAACTTAAGTTTTAGGTAAATTTAAAAAATAAAGGTGTTTTAATACCTATTATTTTTTGAAACCAATTTCCAAGATTCCATTATGTCTCTCGGAATCGGAAGTTTTGATTTTAGACCCATACTTTCTTAGCCAAGTTTTCTTAGAATTTATTGTAGATTACGTTTTTGCTATACGCCTACTTACAAAAAAAAAATTTACCCACCCTAATATACATATATACTAATATTTAATAATGCTGTCAGTTTAGTATTATTGCTACACTGTAAATAACTTAAAGTATACTTTTACAATGACAAAAATAATTGGGTCATGCAACAAACACACATTTTGTGTAAGAGTATGTTCACAATCCCAGGAAAATTGATCATGCATTTTTTGGAATTATAAAGTTTTAGCGTTTTATTTGATCGAATCGCCAAGCTAGTGGATTGCAGTGTGGCAGCAACTTCAACACTTACAATTAGAGACCGAAAGTAACAGGCCCACTTTTATTTTGGTTTTTAATTGGCACCCTTTACCATTTTTTTTTTTTTTTTTTTTTTTTTTTTTGAGAGAGAGTCCAGTTTTTCGTCCACGTTGCCTATATTCCCGTAAAACTGGACTCATCCTTCAGAGAAGTCAGTATTTCTGTTAATGTTCCTACTCGCTGCAACTCGCTCTGTTAGATATTCTGACTATGGACTATTATAGCCACTCACCTTGTTTATAAATCCTATATGCATTTGTCCACCCACGTTGCCTATGTTCGCGAAAAACTGGACTCATCTCTCAGAGAAGTCTAAATTTTTAAATTTGAAAAAACCACTTATATAAATCTATTTATAAATCTATTTCAGCATTTTATGTCTGTGATATATAGAAATAATTACATACAACTTCCCCGCCAGTTTTGTTTTTCTAAACTTTAAAAATTCATAACTTCAGTTCTGAACATTTTTTTAAATATTCTTTTTGTTTATGTAAAGTAAAAACGGAATACTATATTTTAATTAAAAATGTTAATTTTTCAAAAATTGTAGATTTTTTTGAACATTTTTTTTATTATTTCAATTTGTATTTCCTTAAATTGTAAATATTAGGAATTCTAATGAATTTTTTTTTCGATTTAGATAAAAATGTTTAGTTATTGAGTACAATATGGACTAATACAAATATTTGAAAATAGTTTTTTTAAAATTTAAAAAAAAATTAAACCTTTTAATTTTCAACACAATTTCCCTAAATTATAGAAATTTTTATTCAAAATTTCCTTTTTTTTTGTCTTATTTCAGTTATCATTATTCATAATAATATTCAAGGCGTAATATAGCGTTAAAAATAAGAAGGATTATTTTTATTGCTCCATAAGCAGCTTGTTACTGATTTTGTCAATTCCAGTTGCTTTCTTAGAGATATTTTATAATAAAAATCAAAAGATTGTTACATTAAATTGTGAGAAATAAAAATAAACAACTTCATAAGCTATTTAGTTCGTATATAGTATCTGAGTTGATTTTTTGCTAAGTGTATAATAATTTCACAAAACATTTTGATTTTTGTTGTTTTGGCGTTGCATATGAAATGAAGGCACGTCTGTAAAACTCAGTATTTTACAAAACACACATAACCACTAAAAAGTATTAAAATTTTGCTTTATTTTTTTTTTTGGGGTTTAGAAATAATCATAATAAAAATCACAAAAACACTCGAACACAAGCAGACAATATACGAGTACATACATGAATCATATTTTTTTAATGCGAACTTTCATAAATGACTATTACAGTGACAGACATAAAAGGAAATTTAGAAAATTTTGAATTTAAAGGAACTGTACAATGAATAGCCAAATAAATTGTCTTGAATGAGGCCTAATATAATCTCTATTAACTTCATAACAAAGATTTACAATTTTAATTAACAATTTATAAAACATACTTTTTAGTTTTAAGTTATCCAATACTTGAGTTAAATCCTTTCACAGTAAAAAGTCTCTTTTATAGAAAAAAATGTCTTTAGAACTCTATATAATTTTTATATGATCCGAAAAGAGAACTTAATGTAAAAGCATGTAAAATAAAATTTAAGCGAGCATAGACCCAGACCTTACCAAACTTTGCCAATTTTGAAAAAAAAAAATTATTAGAAAAAAATTAGGTGGGTGTACATGAAAAATGCTAAAAACGCAAAGTACCGATCCTCTAAATAGTTCCATATTTGTATAGCTGCATACGGTACTTAAATACACAGAAGGTTTTTTACTATTACACAGTAAATAACGTCACAGTGGGCACTTTTATAAAAAAATTCAAATTTTAGAACATATTTTCCCCGTTACAGGAATTTCATTATTTTTAAATAAAAAAAAAATGGCAAAAGTGATAATGTTTTTGATATAAGGATATTTTGATCTATGTTATAATTAAATTTTGTTATGATATATTTAACCGTTAAAATTTTGCATTAAATAAAATTCTTCAAGTAAAATCAGCATATGATAATTTTTTTAGTTTTTAAGGCAAATGACAACTGAAAAATTTTTAAAATTAATTCAGTTCATTAAATTATCATTTTTCAAGTTATAAGATTTTCACTAATACCAAGTTCATGTACAAAAAAACTTATATTTACTATTCGGAAGCCCCAAAAACCTTGATTTCTTTCACAAATTTTTAAGTTTTTTCATATGTTGCATGCAAAATTTTAATTTAATAATTTTAATTTTTTTAGTTTTTAAGGCAAATGACAACTGAAAAATTTTTAAAATTAATTCAGTTCATTAAATTATCATTTTTCAAGTTATAAGATTTTCACTAATACCAAGTTCATGTACAAAAAAACTTATATTTACTCTTCGGAAGCCCCAAAAACCTTGCTTTCTTTCACAAATTTTTAAGTTTTTTCATATGTTGCATGCAAAATGTATGTAAATACAATGGGGCAGATTCGAAATTTTTTGGCTGCTGCGATCGTGATAAAATTTTACATGAGAGTAGAAAAGAAGTATTCGTGTTTAAGTTTTTATGATGGACTCCACATACCCCCAAGGCGCGAAGCTGTGGCGGCTCAAAATGGGACACTTTTGATATGTTATTTGTTTAAACGCCTAAGATTTTTATATGTATTTTCTGAAAGTCCTTGGCTAGGTCTATGAAAATCATTGGTTGCCCCGACAAACTAGACAATAGTACGCTATACTATCATTCTGAGGGCCGCGGGTTCGATTCCCGTCAAAAACTCTGGGTGTTTTCTGCAGACAAGCCAATAGGCTTCGCAGTTTGTGTTTAGTCTAAAACTGAAACGATTCACTACCCAATCAAGTTATTTCAGCGAAGTAATTTAGTCCTTGCCAGGTCAATAATATTAAAAAAATAACCCATGTGCTATTTATCTTGTGTATATTTGGAGTTATAAGCATTTTAAAATTGAAATATATACCAAAAATGCCACCTACGCCAAAAAACATTAAATCAACTCGAAAACAGCTCAGTTTCCCCCACCCTGTTATTGATTTGTTAATTTCATTGCGATGTATTAGCTTACAAGATATCGAATTATTTCCAAACTAAAACCTTGTTAAAGTGTGAAATTATGTTTATAAATACAGTTTTTAACCCCACTGTATATTTCAACTATCTAAGCTTCATTATAATTTCCCTACACACATTTCTAGTGCTCTAATTTCCACACTAATTAAATTACAATTTAAAATTAAAATTAAAAAACAGTGTGCGAGTCTCTCTCTATATCCAAAGCCAGTCTGTAGTTGTATTAAAACTATGTATTCGTATTGAACAAAACATAGCAAAATTTTAATTTCATTTTAAATACAATTTAATATGATATTTGTTGTTGTTTTTATGCTATATTACAGAAACATGTCCACCATCTTATTACACATGCAATGATGGCAAATGCATACCAATGCGTTGGAAATGTGATTCCAAACCAGACTGTGATGATGGCTCTGATGAGACTATTGGTTGTGGTGAGTATATTATGGTTAACAAAATATATACTTTGGTTCTCTAAAATAAAATGCACTGAGCAGCAAGAGGAAGTGCTAAATGTTTCTAGCAGTCAATAATAATAATATTCAAAATGACATTTCTACACAGCCAATGATTTGCTAATATTTAAGTTTTTTTTTTCTGGCTTTTGTTTTTGAAATTTCCATTAAATTTAACCAATATTTTCAACTTATTTAATGTTATAGAAATTTGCATAACAATTTTGTTTTTATAAAACCAAATAGCTTAATTTAAATAATATTTTTGCTGAGTTGTTAAATATTTTTTTTTTTGTTAACATATAAATAAAATTTTCAACTTTATCCCTCTATATCCTATAGAGTTTTTGTGTGCATTAGCTAGTTGTTGCAACAAAAAATTTATATAATAATTTTTAACGTGAAAATTGTTTACACTTCAATAGTCAATGTGAATTGTTAAAAAGTCACAATCATAAATTTGGGATTTTATTGCAAAAGTTGCTACAAAACAAACAAATGAAATTGTACAAAAACAAAAAAAGAAAAACCTACATATATAAAATATAGAAGAAATAAAAGTTCATAATCTAAATAATAATAAAATGTAGCAACTTTTTTGGTAGCAAAACGTACGTGAAAGTGCATTTTGTTTAGTATACTATACAGTGGGAGCTAAAATTTATATGAGAACTATATAAAAGAATTTAAATTTGCTATGATACTACAAAGTACATTTATATTGCTGGGGCCAATGTGACCAGATCTCAAAAAGTTGAGCGGCTAAGTCAGTTTAAATCGGATGTAAACGATGTTAAATCTGGCATCAACGACGCGAAAACCGGCATAAAAGAGTTTAAAACATCTATTGAGAAATTAACTATGTATAAAAAAAGTTAGTCAGTCTGATAAATCTTTTAAGAAAGAAATGACAACTTTGATGTCTCAAATTCAGTGTGACCAGATCTCAAAAAGCTAAGCGGCTAAATCAGTTTAAAAATATGCTAAAACTTGTTTTAAAATGCCAAAAAAAATGTGCTAAAATTTTTTAAAATACTTTCTTGAAATAATTTGTTACCATGTGATTAAAAAATAAAATTTTTATATAAATAAAACAACTTTGAACTGAAGAACAATACTGATTAAGGTTCTCTTCAGGAGTCTAACCTTAAAGATAACTCAGTTGTTAAATATTTTTTGTGTAATTTTCATACAAATTTTAATAATACTGTATCATGCCTTAAGTAAGTCTTCTGTTATTTGGCTGTTCACGCAAAGTACAGGTGGCAATTTTGAAGATATTTCGATTGTTAAAATTGCTTGAAATTATTTTTCCATTATTTCACTTTGTCCTTTAGAAATAGGGCTTTATCAATCATAAATGTGTGATTTATAACACTGTATCCAAATAAATGTTGCCACAATTATGTTGTATATGAAACCAAATCACATCTATAAATTTTGTGCAGATCGGTCAATAATTAGTCATATCTACCACATAAGGTTCACTTCCGAAAATCACTTTAACGGGCATAACTCTCTTAAAATTATTAATATTCAATGCAAATAAGTTTCATAACTATATATGGAAAGCATGTTCCCTAATTTTATAAAGATTGGTCCATAATTAGTCATTGCTTCCATATAAAGCTCAATTCCGAAACTAACTTTAACGACCATAAATCTCCTAAAAATTTTGGTATCCAAATGCAATTAATAATTAGAAATCATGACATTTAATTTTATAAAGATTGGTCGATGAATAGTCATAGCTCCCATATAACAACCACTTCTGAAAATCACTTCAACATGCATTATAATTGGCCTTTACCGACTATAAATTCTTACTAAGTTTTTATAAAATTCATTCCACAAATAGAAATTTAACTTACGAATTACTAAATGGCACAACTGAAATCTTCATAACAAAAGATTCAAGGAAGTTTTCATAAAACTTGCTTCCAAAATTCTACAGTTGAGTTTTAATTTTCCCACTCATATGAAGTTAATTTTTGCCATTTTAGTTCAAGAATTGTAATTTCGTCTGTTAATAAATTTGTCATTTATTCTTTATAATTTTTCTTTTTTTATTTTCAAGCTATTATTTTCACACTGGCTGGGGCGTATGAATATAAAGAGTGATTTTTAAAGAGCTTTCGGATTCGAATTGACACTTGAAATTTAGAGAATTGTAGGAAATCTTTATTTGAGTCGTTAAAACGATCTATATAATTCAAAGATTAAAGATGATTTCATGTAAATATTGACAACTTTGGCATACCCTCTCCCACATAACGGCCACCGGCCCAAATTCTATACCAAACAGTGCATTCGGTTCGGTTTGCATTGTCAGTTCCTGCAATGCTTCTGGCTGCTCTTCACACTAAATACAAGATTTTGCTTGTTTACGTATCCATTCAACCAGATATGAGCTTCTGGCCCTAAAATGGAAAAAGTGCACAATGCACTTTCTTAACCGAGCATCTGCAAGCGTTGTTAGTTTGTAAGTCAATTCATGGTTAAATTATAGACCAAACTGTACATTTTCAAAAGTAGCATGTTACACGCAAACAGCTGAGCTGACAATAACAGTCCAACAAAAATGAAAGGTGCTAAAAAATTAACCCTTTATAAGTCAATTTAGCTCTGCCTGTCTGCCATAAATATTTGTATCAACGAGAAGCGCTACAAATCAATAATAACCAGAGCCCGATCAAAACTGGTTTTACAGGCCGTAACAAATACGTTTTCATTTGCTACACAGAAAAAAAATAAAAATGAGTTTCAATTAAAATATTCGTGGAATCAATTAAAAATTTAATTGAAATCGGACCTGTAAACAAAATGATAGTATCAATTAAAAAAAAATGTGTGTTTTAATTGAAAATATCAGAAAAAGTAATTGAATCAATTAAAATTTTAATTGAAAATTATTTTAACATCAATTAAAGGTTTAATTGAAAAATTAACATGATTTTTTTCTGTGTAGGCAATATTTCAAAAAGTAATGAAAGTTTGGCGGCTTTAGTTTAGTATTTCCTGATCGTCGAAATTGCCGCACTTTGGGTTCAGAGAATGTGTTTGATATGAATTTTGATCACATTTCTTCAAAACATTTCTGGAAAGAAAAGCTCAGGCAAAAAAAAGTTTTCCCCTTAGCTGACCAGTTTTAAGCTATTAATTTATTAACTAAGTCATTCTGTTCATTGCCGACAGTCGTGCAGAAAAATTAATTGAAAAAAACTTAACCACTATTTTTAGCACAAATTTGTTCGACGATATTTAACCTTACAAATGTTTTGTAAGAGCAAACATCAGCAAATAAAATAAAACTGAAATTCTATTATGATATTTTCTTTCTTTAACAAATTTTATTTAGTGGTTACGTCTTTTTCGTCAAATATTTGCCATGTGTAACCGTACCTTTAGACTTTCCAGTATCTGGTTTGTCAGGGGCCGGGCATTGACAGATGATATGCTCATTCGCATCTTCTGTTTCATCATGGCATTATCTGCTGAAATCTTTATAAGGGAGATTTAATCTTCTAGCCTGCACTCCAGACTGTGACCTAGAATTTTTATCATTGTTGAGTCCTGTGAAAATCATAATTGAATCATATGGCCCTTGTAGTCGGAATTGTGGTCTAAAACGATGATCCGGTTTTCGCTTAATTGTACAGTCCATCATGGAACCAATGTTTGAACTATGTGAGCGAAATTGGTTAACATCATATTTTGTAAATGAATAATGTATCTTGACCAATAAATACGCCATGCAGTTTCCCGGTATCCAGAAAGTTCCAAGCGATGAATGTCTCGCAATCTCATTCAGAGATGGCCGGCATTTTAGAACCGTGTGTTGACACCGAAAATTGTTGTAATACTAGGTAAAACCTCAGACAGCTCGCAGACTACTCATGAATAATACCTCAAGCTGAAAAATACTCGGTAGTCTACAAGAATACATTCCTGGTTTCGGCATCTAATTTTATTTTAAATGTCGATTTGCACGCAAGAAATCGTTTATAAACCCGAAAAACAGACTATGCAGGCCAAAGAACATGCTTGCAAAGAATTTACATTTTATAATTCGGTCATCTTCGCCGATGATTCTAGTTTAATACAATTTAATACAAGTTCAAATGGCATGTCGTATGTTTGGTGGAAACCAAATAAAGAACTCAACAAAGAAAGCCCAAAGGCAACAGTGAAGCATGGTGGTGACAGTGTCACGGTTTTGGGCCTTTATGCCAGCTGCTGGTACTGGGAATGTAACATTTGTTAAAAAACAACCATGGACAGGTTTAAGTACCTTGTAAAGAGCAGAGATCCTGGGTATAAGAACAGATTTTCAATTTTACCAGGATAACGATCCAAAGCAGAAATCGGGTATTGTACACAATTGCCTAATATATAACTTCCCTCATTTGATGACACCGTCACCTCAGTCGCCAGAACTGAATTGAAAACTTGTGGTCAATTTTAGAAATTTAAAAATTAGCATAAGGAAACAAAAAATTTCTAACAAAAACGATTTAAAAAAGCGCTACTAATGGAGTGGTCGAATATTTCGCCCAGTATTAACCAAATACTGGTTGCATCTATGCCAAATCGCCTTCAATCTATTGTAGATAATAAAGGCTACCACACCAAATATTAAACCGTATAATTGTCAGGTTCAATTTCAAGTTTTCAAAACCAATACGTGCCTGCATAAAATAAGCTGTGACGTGAGAAACGTGTTTTTTAGTTTTGTGTTTTTAGTTTTAATATATTAAAATGTACATTTTTGCAAATAAAAATATTTTTGTTTGTTAAGGTACGGTCACATTTGGCAAATATTTACTGGAAAAAGCGTAACCACTTCTTTTAGCACAAATTTTGTGTGATGTTGTTTAATCTTACAAGAGTTTTGCAAGATCAAACAGCATCAAATAAAATAAAACTAAATATTTGTTGTGATTTGGCCTAAATAAGAAAAGTTTTAAACGAGTTCAAATATATATTATTTAGTGGTTACGTCTTTTTCGGCAAATATTTGCCAAATGTGACCGTACCTTTAGACTAATACATTTTTTCTTTTAAAAGGCATCAATTTCTTTTTCAAGTTCTTGTTAGTTTTTTTTTATGGAGCTTTAAAGATAAAAACTGCACTGCATAAAATAAACTGTGAGCCACAGTATATTTTTTATAATGAAAGTATCTGAACTAAAATAGCTATTCAGATCAACTATCGTTACCAAAAATAATCGTAATAAGTCGAACTTATTAACGACTTCATTTCACATAATTAGGTTTGCTTATTGTTAATTTCGGGCATTTGAAAATATTTAACAATTCATTTCGTTATTTTTCTAACAAAATTAAGAACTTTGAAGTAATCAAACGGATGTAGTCATGAATATATTAATAGTTCTAAACAAACGTTGTTGCATTAATGCATTTTTAATAATTTAAACATTTTCTATTTATTATTAACTCGAAACTGCAGCTGTAGATATTTTTATCCAACCAATTGAGTGAAAGTAATAAGGACATATAACTATTTTATATTTCCCACACATCCTTCAACATGATCAACTGTCGCAGTTGTGGTCGTCATGTTACTCATCTGCATATGGCAACGTGTAGTTTAGTATGAAGGGTGAAGATTTCATACTTGCTTTAGACCCTTTTATTCAAATTTTCTTTTTCTAAATATGAATTTGCATTTCAAATGAGCAGACAGACCACTGTTGTCTGTGTCAGTTTGCCATTATTGTGGGTGCTTTTGTATATAAGTATGTAATTGTTTGCTTGGTGAGTGAGATTGCTGAAAGTAAAATACCATATTATAAACTGTATATAATGTGGTTGTACTCTATTAAGGCAGACTCGAACTCCTCTGACTACGATTAAGAGATCATATGAGACTTTGTAATAAATACGTTTTTGTCCATAATTTAGGATTGAAAGCTAATCCCTGAGAAATGAACAATATCCCGAATACTAATTTTAGTTAATCCTCAAGAATTTGTCTCCTTCCACCTGGTAAACTATCCTGCCTAATACTTCCTTGGGGATTTTATTCAACGACTTTTCTGCAGGTTTGCATCCTACGCATTTCCAATTCCTTTCCCGTATTTCAACAACCATTGGCTTTACACCTTCGGCACTGAATTTATTTTTCTATCGGTTGTCTATTGATGATTAGTCTCTTGTGTGTGATGTTAGACATATTTAGTGAAGAACATTTTCTCTAATTGAAATAGATATTTCTCTTGGACCCATAAGAAACACCATTTATGACAATTTATGCACTCACATAGGACCGAGAGCATTCCGCTTAGATAAGTCTCATTAAAGATAAGATCCCATTCAGGAAGTATCATATCATTAGGTCAAAGAACCTAGATACATTATAAGATGGACACTCACAGAAAATAGAAAGAAAAATTGGCTCTCCTTTCCTAAAATCCAGCCAACTACGATATACAGTGGAGCTTAAAATATAAAATTACATTTCAGAATTTAAAGTCAATCCACAACTGGCCACATTATGTTCCACACATTTATTTGTACATTAGGGTAGCTTTAAACTGAATATTCCCAACTAAAACAAAAGTTTACTACATTCCCAAAATATTTGCCCTGACGTCAGATTTTTCCATATTTTCCGTAAAGGAAACAGAAGGACAATTATGTGAATATTACAAATTTTACGAATTGTAGATTTTTTTTTGTAGATTTTCAAGTGAAATGAAATTCATTGTAACAATTGCCAAAGCTTCTACTGTTCAAACTTTCATCAGAAAATACTGATGCAAGAACAAACATTTTGAATTTAACTCTCACTTTATTTTTTTTTGGTAGAACCCTAATGTACCTGTACATACATAGATACTCGTATATGTATATTAGTATGCTACACTTTTGTCTGCCATCACAAAAAGCTAACAACACACACAGAAAGTCACCCAACACAGCAACTAGTTTGCATATAGAATACATTAAATGTCATTTGCAAATTGTAGAGAGTATAATTTTTTGTTGTTTGTTCTTCCTTTAGCCATGTCATGTTTCTTTTTCTATTTTTTTTTTTTTTTTTGTAAATGTTTTCCTTATTTTGTGTCTGTGTTTATGATTATATGGCAGAGTGTGTGTGTTTTTTTTTTTCTTTTAATGTTAAATACATTTAAAAGTCAATTAGATAATTAGAGATTAAGGATATTAGCTATTTAACAGAAACAACAACAAACAAATTTAACTTAAAAAAATATATGTTTTTTAAACACTTTTTTATCTCTGGGTTCCACCACTCTGACACTGATCACAGTATATGTGTGGCTTTTAAAAATATTTATATATAAAATGGTTTCTTTGTTATTCTTTTTTTTTTACA
Source organism: Bellardia bayeri (assembly GCA_950370525.1). Taxonomy (NCBI): domain Eukaryota; kingdom Metazoa; phylum Arthropoda; class Insecta; order Diptera; family Calliphoridae; genus Bellardia; species Bellardia bayeri. Next base: position 16,020,296 of record OX493268.1, on the reverse strand, counting down.
GCCAATGCTTCCAAATGTAATGAAGGTCAATTCCAGTGTAGTGTCACACATAAATGTATACCCAATAATTGGGTATGTGATGGTGAATATGATTGTGGTACCTCGGATGTTTCGGATGAAATAAATTGTAAGTATAAATAGACTGAAGTACAGTGAGTAATATGTAGTATAAAAGTGACATTTAAGGTATAATTAAAAATCAAAAATAAAGCATTGTTCACATAAAATACGGCCACACTATAGATGATTTTTTTTTTGTTGAGTTCTGTATTTGTTTGCCGCCGAATATGTGAAACTTAGAATCATCGGCGAAGATGACCGAATTTCAAAATGCAGATTCCTTGCAAATATGTTCTTTCGTGAAATTTAGCCTGCACAGTCTGTTTTTCGGGTTTATAAACGGTTGCTTACATGCATCCCGGCCAATAAAATCATATTGTTGCAAGACACGACAAACAGTTTCAACGCAACATTGTTTGCCCAGGTCAGCTTTAACTTCGGAGGCCAGTTGTGTAGCTGATAGCCAATTCAATAGAAAATATTGATAAAAGTAGAAGTAGAAAAAAAAACGAAAAACCAACAACGCTGCATTTAGCTATCGGTACAGTAGAAATTGATTGCATAAAATAAGCAGTGGCGTTAAAAACGAGTTCTTTTTAGTTTTAATATATTAATATGTACATTTTTGCAATATGTAAATGTTTTTTGTTTATTAAGGTACGGTCAAAAAAGTAACCACTAAATAAAGTTTGTTTTAATTCTTGTGTTCAGCTGACCAGTTTTTGTTCAATTCTCTTTTAAACTTGTCATTGCAGTTACACACTTCAATTCAATTTTCATACTTTTTAATGCAAATCAACATGCATGAAAGAATAAAACAAAAGGAAATAAGAAAATTGACTAGTACCGTCAAGTCCATCCAAAAATACTTGCCTTGATGAGTCAGAATTGAAGAGTGTGAAAGCGGACTTATTTTGAATAGTACTTTTACCAAGGACAAATTACAATAGAAGTTTTGTTTCATTTTATTTGACGCTGTTTGCGCTTACATAACGCTGATTAGAGTAAATATTTTTAGACAAATGTGAGCTAACAGCGGCTACTTTTTTTTGGGTAAATACTTGCCAGGTGTGATTGTACTATTTGACTATTAAATTTTTTGTTTTAAATAACAAGAATTTCTTGTTTAAATTCCTGTCAGTTTTTTATGGAGCTTTGAAAACAAACAAAAAACACAAAAACACTGCCTAAAAATGCTGTGAGCCACTGTAAATATTGTTTGCTTTGGAGAAATTATTAATAACCACGTTTTAAAAACTTTCTGATTAATCAAAAATCGAATCTGCCCCATTGTGTTCATTTAACATTGTATTATTATCAATATACATAAATAGTTCGATCAGCGTCATTGATCTTTTTAAACAGTATTTGAACAATATTTGATATAAATTTTCAGATTCAATTTGTCCAAAAATATACCAAAATTTTGTTCGCACTTGTCATTGTTGCACTTACTGTGCATACTTATACATACTTGTATTCTAGCAGGCGAATAAAAAACCATTTGCCATAATGTTGAAAGATTTTATGAGAATTCCCATTTTGTTTTTATTTTTATTTCTTCAAGTCTTTGCCGTAATTTTAATGATGCGTGTATTTTACAGGTCATTCGGATGCACTAAAATGTCGTTCCTATCAAATTGAATGCAGCAGTGGTATGTGTTTGGATATATCAAGATTTTGTGATGGCAAATGGGATTGCAGTAATGATGAAGTGAAATGTGGTAAGTTCTAAAATATATATGTATGTATCTATATTACATTTAAATATTCTTTAGATTTCTTTATAAAATTTAAAAGATTGTATAAACATGTTTTAATAGCACTTAAATATTGTACAAAAAAAAAATTATTAACGCGCATTAACTATTTCCTGTTTTTTTTTTCTTTAAAACTTTGTTATAACATTTTATTTCCTGTCGTTGTTCTCCATCTGTGATGATGCTAACTGTAATGCGGCTGACGATGATGATGATGCTGCTGATGTTGTTTTTTTTTGTTTTTTGTTTTTGTTTTGTATGATGACAATGTTCATACTTTAGATAACCAAGAAACTCAGTGTGCCACCTTAAATTGTTCATTCAACTGCAAGTTAACACCCCAGGGTCCCAAATGTTATTGTGCACCCGGACAGGTGCCTGTCAATGTAACACAATGCATGGACTTCGATGAATGTTCTATTGAGGGCATGTGCGATCAGCTGTGTCGCAATACTCCTGGTTCGTACGAATGTTCTTGTGTTTCGGGTTACATGAAGCAAAAGAATCATTGCTATGCCATTAATGGTAAGTTGTTGTTCTGTTTTTTTTTCTTTTCTTTTTTTTTTTTTTGTGTACTTTTTTATGGAAGTTTTTTTAAATGGTTTTTAATATGATTTTATGTATGTATTTATGATTCCACACCAAACAGTGCATCTGACAGGGTGTAATTGTTGCTGATGCAATGCTCTTGGATTCTCTGTACCCCAAATTCGGCAGTTCTGTTTATTCACATATCCATTTAAATGAAAATGTGCTTCATCGCTCATAATCAGATTATCCAAAAAATTGTCATTTTCTGTAGCTAGCAAAATCAATCTATTGGCATATTGTAGCCGTTGTGGTGCATCCCTCGGCAATAATTCTGTATTATCTGCAAAAAAAAAATTAAAAATGCAAAAGTTATAAGCATTTCAAATCAGTCAGTCCAAGTTGGCCCACCCTTTATTTGTAAAAATTATTATGATAGGAAAGCTTATTGGATAAAGGGTATTTACAAAGAAAGTTGTTTAAGAATGTTTCGCAAACCAAAAAATTGTGTCTTTTCAAAGACGCACATGTTTTTCGAAACCAAAACGTATACACCCGAAAAGAATAAAGATTTTCCAAATAGTTACAAACAATGTGTTGTGTTTCCAAAAACACCAAAGTTTTTAAAAATAAAAAAAAAAATACATATGTATCCGAAATCACCGAAATGTCTATTAACGAAAAAAGTGTATGTCTGAACATTTACGAATTTTTCCGAAAAAAATAATGCATTCCCGAAAACACCAAAGTTTTTCTTAATGAAAAAGTCTGTGCTCAAAAAATTGACAAGTTTTCCTTTAAGAAAATATAACTTCGAAAACACCAACGTTTTTCTAAACGTAGAAAGTCTGTGTCCGAAAATCCACAAGTTTTTTCAAACGAAAATAATGTATTTTCGAAATAACTAATGTTTTGTTAAATGGAAGAGGTCCGTGTTCAAAAAGTGTTTGCAAATGAAAACAATGTGTCTTCAAAACTGCCAATATTTCTATTAACGAAAAAAAAGCACGTGCTCGAAAGCTCACAATTTTTTTCAAAAGCAAACAATGTAACTTCGAAAACACCAACGATTTTCTAAATGGAAATGTCGGTATGAAATAATGCACAAGTTTTTTTTTTAACGAAAACCATGTATCTTTGAAAACACTAATGATTTTTTAAACGTACAAAGTCTGTGTCCGAAAATTAACTTGTAGTTCCAAACGAAAACAATGTGTCTTCTAAAACCACCAAAGTTGCTTTAAACAAAAAAAAAACAAGTTTCACAATTTTTTTGCAAATTAAAACAAACGACCTTAAAACACTAATGTTTGTTTTTTTTTTTTAACAAAGAAGTCGGTGTCCGAAAACCTACAAGTTTTTCTATTTGAAAAAAGTGTGTGTCCAAAATCAACAAAGTTTTACTAAACGAAAACTATGTACCTTCCGAAACTCTAACGTTTTTCGATAAAAACAATAAATTCTCGAAAAAATAAATATTTTTCTAAACAAAAAAGTCATTGTTCGTAAAATTCATAAGTTTTTAAAGCGAAAACATTGTACCTCCCAAAACACCAAAGATGCTATTAACGAAAAAAGTATGTGTCCAAAAACTTGCAAGGTTTTTCAAATGCAAACAATGTCTCTTCAAAAACATCAACATTTTTCTATACATTTCTCTATATTAGTCTTTGTCCGAAAATTTACAAGTTCTTCCAAATGAAAACTATGTATGTACTTTTAAATATAGCAAAGTTTTGCTACACAAAAACATCGGTGTGCGAAAATTCACAAGTCTTTTCAAATGAATGTTGTTGAGACCCCAGCAGACAACCGCGAAATTATCGATGATGATGATGAGTTCCTCGACATCGGTATAAAGCCCCGCTTATAATTGTGACCCCTAGAATTGTCTAAATAGTTTGCACTATTGTGAAGAATGCCTAGATGTATTTTCAGTTGACAGTTGACGGTCTAAGCGCTTAAGAAAAACAGTAGCCATACAAAATTCAGTAAATATTAGTTTCACGTAAAAATAAATCACAGAACTGTATTATAAGTATGTGAATCGGTCCATATTTGCCAATAGCCCCCATATAAACTCCACTTCCGAAAATTACTTAAATGCTCTTATAAAAATCAAGTTGAAATTCGATAGAAGTAATCCGCATATAAATAAGTCAGTGTAGAGAATTTTATCACGATCGGTTCATATTTGACCGTAGCGCCGATAAAAAGTCTATTTTTAATAATTACTTAAACGGGCTTAAAATCACTATCACTATCAAGTTGAAATTGGGCATAAAAACATGTATATATAAATCACCATACCGAATTTTATGACTATCGGTTCATATTTGACTATAGCCCCCATATAAAATATATTTTTAAAAAATCACTTAAATGAGCTTAAATCTCGTATAAACATCATTATCAAGTTGAAAGTTTACAGAAATAATGCCCATATATCGTAGTAACCAAATTTCTTGTACTCGGCCCCTAATTGGTCATTGCTCTCATATAGGGACCACTTACGAAAATTACTTTTTCCTACGTAAATATCTTATAAATATCGATATCGAATTGAAATTTTACATCGATCAGTTCTATGTAAGTAAAAATTTTAATATTGGTTTTTGTGAAAGTCGGCCTAAAATTGGCCACAGCTTCCATATAAGGTACATTTCTAAAAATAACTGCAACACCCCAAAAATATACTCAATACAGTGAAATTTATGTATAACGATCGTCACATAACATGTAATGTCATAACATGTACCATCGTTATCGATACAAAATGTTACACAAATTTTTTTCAAGTACACCTAATTCTGTTTTTACACGGTAATTATTTCCGGTAAACTTCGTGTAAAAACCCGTGTAAAAAAAGACATTGATCGTATGCAAAATACAAATAACATGTAATAGATCCCAAATCGTTATCTATACAAAATGTTACACAAATTTTTTTCAAGTACACCTAATTCTGTTTTTACACGGTAATTGTTTCCGGTAAACTTCGTGTAAAAAAGACATTGATCGTATGCAAAATATTTCATTGGTTCCTCATCTCTAAAATCTATTGAAGTTAGTGAACAACAAGGATTTTTTAAGAACAACTATTTAGGTTTATAATGTTTAATCACATATACAATGTGTTTTTACACAATCATAGTTATTAAAGAAAAGAAAGATACATATGTCTGCACTTAAAAGTAATGTAAAAAAAATGTAAGTTAATTTGATTGTATGCAATAAAAAGGAATTCCCCTAAATTTGTGCTATTTACAATTGCTCTGACCAGTAAATTTGCTTGCATCCACAATAAGGGAACTCCCCTTTATTTGTGATATAAACATATACATATCGCAAAAATTAAATTTAACCAAAAAAATTTAAGCCCAAAAGATTTTGAATCGTGCTAAATGGAACAAAATCGTGTAAAAAATGTAAAATTTGTTTATTTTCAAACCGTGTTAAATCAAAACCGTGTAAAACATGGTGCAACTATACAAGGTGAGTGCAAATCGACAACAAATACAACACAAAACAGAAACAACAGGCATTTTGTTTGTGTAAAATAATGTACTGCTTTCAAAAATACTTGAAAAAGTATTTCTTTTGACATAAGTAAATTGTAAACAAAGTCAGTCAGCTGGGCTATTGGCTACTGTATTTTCTCAATGTCAACTTATGTATATATTCTCAATATTAATTTCAATTTGTTGTTTTTTCTCATTATAAATTTGTATTTTCATTTTCAATTTGTTATTTCTTAATATCAATTTGCTTTTCTGAATTTCAATTTGTTATTTCAATTTGAATTTCTGAAATTAAAATTGTGTTTTCTTAAAAACTCAAAATCTGAAATATCATAAGTACTTCCTCAAAATAAGTGGCAGACCGAACATTACCAGTTTTTCTCCAAACAAAAATAGCTTCAAGAACAGATTGTTTTTCAAAACGAAATAGTTTGTGTTCGAAAATATGCAAAATTTTTTTAACAATAGAAATCTGTTTGTTCGAAAATAAACAAGATTTTCCAAAAAAAAAAAAATGTAACTACGAAAAAACCCCAAGTTTCTCTGACACAATAGTACTTTCTAAATGAAAAAAAAAAAACAAAATTATCCTTTACAATTAAATTATTATTTAAATTCAAAATTATTGTTTCCTTCAAAATTGAAAAATCACTTTTAAAGATAAATCCATATTCAATTACACAATTACATATTTGTAGCAGACATTGCCTACTTTAAGGCATTTCCAATTATTGTGTAAAAATAAAGTCTACTTTTATAAAATACATGCTTAATTTTGCTTCCAATTAATTTATGTACTTTGCTTTCAATCGTTTTTTCATTTCCTGTCTTCTTAATTGATTTGAATGCATTTTGATTTTGATTGTTTTACGCTTTTTGATATTTTTGCAGTGCCCAAAGATGAGGTGGCCTCTTTGATATTCCTTACGCAGGCGAATGTGCGTCGTATTAATCCCTACAATGGAACGCTGTTAGCTAATTTGAATTCGAACGATATATCAGCTATTGAGATTTGGCATCGTAATCGCACTTTGTGTGCAATGTACTCAAGTCCCTGGACAGCGGTGGATATGAAATGTTATCGTATCGATGATTTCAATGTAACATGGTCGATGCCTTTGCCGGAACTAATTACGAGTACACACTGTAAGTACTGGCCGTAAATGAAGTTGCTTGAATGGTTGGTTGGTTGGTCTTGCTATATTTGCTCGCTTATTGTTTGTTGCAAGCAACTAGCAGAGCTCTTAACAGAAAAAAAAAGATATGTACGTACTTAATACAGTAAATCTGATTGAGTGACTGTCTCTGTGTTCATATTTATGTGTAATAATATGCGTTCGTGATGATGCACTTATGTAGTATGTGCAACTGCAACAGCAATGACATTGTTTGTTGTTTTATTCATCATCGTTCAACATTCTGTTTAACCATCCACATTTTCTCATATTTTTTTTATATTTTATTTTCTTTGTCCTTTATATATATATATGTATGTATGTATTTTCCTTTTTTTTTTTTTGTATATTTTCTGTTATAGCAATCGATAAATTGCGTCTCGATTGGATAACTGGCAATTGGTATTTTTTGAGTAATGAGCCTGGTTTAATATTTATGTGCACCAATACAATGCAATACTGTAGCATTATATTGCAGGATGTACAGAATCCTTCATCAATGGTTTTGGATCCCACAAAAGGGTATGTATACAAACACACACAATATTTTCTCTATAGATTTTTATATAATGATATAATGTAGTCGTATATAGACAAGTCTGTGTAATAACATGCATGCAAGTGTGCACAGTGGTTTTCAAATTTTTGTCTTCCAACGTTGTAAGAGAAAGTATTTTCAGTACATTGTAAGACAAAAATATTGCCAGACATCTAACAATCGTGTAAACACATTTTGTTTTTGTCATTGTAAGATTGTTTTAAGACAATTGTAAAACACTTTTAATTGTCACATGTGCAAAGTTAATGCATCTGTCAATGGAAGCATTGTCAGATAAATTATTTCTAAATGCAACTCTGTATATACATGAATAAATAAACAAACAAAAGTGCATTAATAACATTTTGAAAAAAGTTGAAGAAAATTAAAGAATTTAATTGAAGAAAATAAAAATGGATAACGACGTTTTTTTTTTGTTATTTTGTCTTCATCCTCGCTACTTTCTAGGACATATGCACATAAAATTGTTTCAATTGCTGTTTTTTGTTCCATGACAATATTTAAAATTTTTAAACACACAATGCCTCACAACAAATTCGACAATCTTCGCCACACAACAATCTGCCAACCGTCTGAACTGACTATTTCGGTTGACAGAAAAATTCATTGTGTGACAATTGTGTGCCAATGAAATTGTAAGGTTTTCTTACAGTCGTCTGAACTGACAATTTACCTTTTGCTAAAAATGTTTTAAGGTCAGTACATTGCTAGCACATTGCTAGTTTTAACAACATTGTGTGATCTGACAACTGTCTATAGGTACATAGCTTAAGTCGCATTAAGTTAATTAAGGTTTCAAGTCATAAGTTTGAATAGTAAATTTTAGTAATCAAATTGTTGGTGCTTTGATTTTAAAATTTTATCAAAGCTATTTTCTCACAACAGTTGGAAAGTTGTACTTGATTAGTTTTTAAACTAATCTAAAACACTTTACTTTACTTTAGCTAACTATTTTCCTGACCCACTGTGCCACTCTGCATGTTTATTCATGATTGTTTTATAAATTATTTATACACTTTGGGTACATTTTCTTTTTTGCATATAATTTAAAACGGATTCGCTTTTATTTCATTTGCATATATTTCGTTTATAATGTTGGTTCCTCTTTTTATCGAGCAATTTTTGTTTGTTTGTTTTATTATTCCCAATACATTTTTACAGTTTCATCTTTTTCACCGAATGGAGTCCCAGTTTATCACGCTCCAATCTGGATGGCACAAATCGCACTGTATTGGTTTCCACCCAAATATACTATCCCAGCCGCTTAACATTGGATTTACCCAATGAACATGTCTATTGGATTGATATCTATAAAGATTTTGTGGAGAGAGTCGATTATGAAGGACGCCATCGTTGGGCCATGAAAAAAACATCAGATGTAAGTATAAAGAGAAAGAGAGAGGAGAAGAGAGATGAAGAATTTAAAAAATTGTTCTGTATATTCATCAAATACTTGCATAGCTATAATGGTGTTTGTGTAAATGTAATGACAGTTGGTGGGATTTAACGGTTTGATGAGTGACTAACTAACTGTCAGTCATTGCCACGCTTAAGTATGTGTATGTAGCTATACGAGTATGTTCATTCATTTCAAAATTCTATAAATACATATATGTATGTGCATGTGTTTTTGGGTATGATTGCTATATACACACATGTGTGAGTTTGCCATGGATCCGTATGTTTCTGGTTGCTTGGCAATACTTAACTCTGATTTTGGTCATGTTGCCATTTGATATCAAAGCTTTTGTGGAGAATATTTTGGCTGTTCATTTGCCACCAATGCCACATAAGCATAAAATCACATGAATTTTAATTAACGTCTTGTGTATTTATAAACAGTGAATGCATAAACGCAGAGGCAAATGAAAATGAACATAAACCAAACAACAGAAAACCAAAAAAAATTATTTTAATTGCAAAAAAATTTGTGGGAAATAAATCAAAGGAAAAATTTATTAATTTCTGGTTGATAAATTAACAATATAATTAACAGCATTTCATTCAAACAAGAGAATTTTTATAATTATTGGTTGAGTGCGACGCGGGTCGTTCCGGAGCAAAGATACAATTGTTGTGTCAACCATTTACAAATATCGGTGTTTTTAAGAAAGTCAATATGATTGATTGTCATGTCTATAAAACAATTTTATCAATATCTCTATTTATGGTTTATGTATGTACGAGTATGTATGTATGTATGTATGTATGTATGTATGTATGTATGTACTTATATATCACCATTAATCATGTAAGTTTCTTTTAATCTTACATTTCATTTCTTTTCTCTTTTATTTTTCTTAATTTTTATTCTCTTTAAACATTTATTACATTTCTTTCTTTGCAGACACATGTGCCTTTAAAATCCTTGCATGCCGTTGAAGTATTTGAAAATACCGTCTATTTAGCACCATGGAGCGATACGGTTATTGTTGCCATGGATAAATACACATTAACGGCCAAGCAGATCGTTAAAGATGTCAAACGTCCGTTTGACTTTAGAATATTTCATCGTCAGAAACAGCCCGAGGGTAAGTGGTGTGCTAGTTTATTGTGCACGTATGTACATACATTCATATGCACATATGTACTACATTCAGCTAGTATTAGATTTATTGCATATGAACTCATAAATTCATAAACTTGGAAACATTAAGAAAAGTGAAAGAGATATTAAAAAAATTGTGGAACAAAAACAAAACACAACAAAACAAAACAAAAAAATGAACAACGAATAATGAAAACTAAAAGTGGAACATGTTGGAATATTATGAGCGGTCAGGGACACAAAGGATTACAAAAGGATGCGTTAACGTGTTTTAATATAAAAGTTATGCATGTTATTGCAAATATTAACTTTTATTTATACAAGCATTTGAAAAACAGTAACACACACAGCTTATTTTATGCAGGACATTTTTTGTTTTCAAAGCTCCATAAAAAGAAAACTAACAGGAACTTAAAAAAAGAAATTGGTGTCGTTTAAAAGAAAAAATATTATAGTCTAACAAACACAAATAGTCTATTGCAAAAATGCACATTTCCATATTTTAAAACTAAAAAAAAACAAAACAAATGCTTGTTTTTACACTTCACATCTTATTTTATGCAGGCACGTATGGGTTTCGAAAACTTGAAATTAAAACTAGCAACTACACGACTGCGTAAACTCTCAAAAAAAAAAATATTAGCGATTTAAGCAATAAGAATTGTGCTGTGTGAACACCGAAGAAATTTCAAGGAAAAATTGTATCAATGTAATTGTAAATTCAATGTAAATTGGGACTAATTTTAATTTTAAGAAATTGAAATAATATCAGGGACCGTAAATACCACTTATCAACATTAAAAAATAATTTTAGAGCAGTTATTTTGAGAAAAAAAATAAGTCTATCTAAAACAGCTTTTTATTTTCGTGTTCAATTGTAATTGAATCACGTGTGTTTGCTGGCGAAGAATTAATGCCACAAATTACCAGGTTATGCCACGATCGATTTAAGTAAGTCCCAAGTCTATAGATCAGAGGTGATCATTTCATAGTGCAATTGCTTATTGGCCCAACCCACTACTTTATTATGCTCTTTTAATTCAGTTGTCTTTCACAAGACAAATGGTACACATTTAGCGGATGCTCTAAATGTTTTTAAAATACAGTACATAAAAAAATTATGGTACCATTACGAAAAGTTTTTCTGTTATAAAACATTTAAAGGTCAAGATTTTGATTTTCAAGACAGGTTTAAAGATTTTGATGCCCTTGAACCCTTTCTTGATCTTTTTTAAGCCCCCTTTAAAGTTAAAGTTAGAAAATATGAGTTAAAAATACAAACGGAACTCATTATTTTGCAAAGCGAAATATGTTAAAATAAAATAATATTTACATTTTCTAATGCTGTGTCCTGGTTTCATTCTTCCACTCGCTTGTATATTTGTTTGCTTTTGTCAATTTTTTTTTACCATTTGCATTAAAGAAATATTTATCTGTTTTATTTTCATTCCATTGCTGGCGTTGCTGCAGTTGCTCATCCTTGTCGCGATAACAATGGTCTCTGCCATCAGATTTGTATACCAATGTGGACGAAGGGATTTGCTCGTGCAACCTGCATGTGCTCACATGGTTATAAATTACGCAACAATACCGAATGCGTATTCCAGCATTTTGATAAATTTCTAATGTTGGCTCGACAACGTTTGGCCAGCATAGGGGGCATACCACTAAATCAACCTGAGCGACATGTAAACCAGCAGGATGAGGCGGCTGCCTCTGTTGTTAATGTGGAAGATGCCATGGTGCCCATTTACAATGTTACTTGGATAATGCCAGCCGACATTAATGTTCATCATAAATTGGTTTATTATGTGCAGCAGCAAAAGTAAGTTTTGGCTTAGGAATTAAGCTTAACAAAATAATTATAATATGTAATTAGAAGTGTTTGCTTTAAATGGAAACATTAATTTTTGTGTTCTCCTTTTATTGTAAATCCCCACAGAACTGGCTATATAATATTAAGTCAATCAACGGATGGCCTGCAACGCAAAATGCTAACAAATGGCACAGAGGGTATTTCCGTTTTGGCTTACGACTGGCTATCCGCCAATCTGTATTGGGGTGGTGTGGAGAGTTTCTATGTGGCTCCTGTTGTGAATATGACGAAAATTGTTACATTGCCTTTGAAAGCAGAAGCCATGTAAGTTCAATGTTCAGTTGAGTTGAGTTGGTTATTAAATTGTTTTAAACTTGTTTTATGTTTTTTTTTTTTTTGTAGGAGTTTAGCCTTGAATCCTATTGATGGTTACATGTTTTGGTCTCATTGGACGGCTGGCAATAAGAAGGCTTCAATCTATCGTGCCTGGTTAGATGGTACTCATCGTGAAATGTTGCTAGAGTCTACGGATGAGAAACCTATGAAATGGCCTTTAAGTTTGATTGTTGATATCCAACATAAGAAATTGTATTGGTAAGTGTTTGACATATTTATTACAATAGTATTAGGAAAAGTTGTTTTGTTTTCTGCAATATTTAAAGCAATATAATAATATAACGAGACGTAGAATCAGAGACCAATTTTTAAAAAATCAGTTAGAAATTAATTCATCAGACATTTAAATAGGAAGAACACTTTAAATTATAGTATTAGGTCAAGTTTACATTTTATAAATTTCAAAAAAAAACTCTTCAATTTCCATTTCTCCTACGATTCACCAATAGATTTAAGCTCTTTCAATTAAAATGGTTTCTCAAATGAAACAGATTTTGTTTTACCAAAGACTTTCTTTAGGGGCTCAATTTGAATATAAAATACTTAAAGAAAGCTGAAAAAGAAAATTATGATGATGTGTTGCCAACCGTAAATTAATGAAACTAATGGATTATCGTATCCTAAGAGAGGAGGCAATTCTATTTTGCTCTGAACATTCCAAGTTTTTCACAAACAATCAAGCATCGCAAATCCCCCAAAAGAACTATGTCCTCAATATATCTACGTTGATGCTCAACAAACATAGAACACTAAGATTTACAAACTTCTAGATCTCTTGATTTCACATTTCGGACAACCAAGCAGCGCAAATCGCTCAAAAGCTTTTGATCCTGAATAACAAATTTGGTACAGTAGAAATTATAAAACTTCTGGATGTCTTAAATCGCCAATTGTTTAAGACAGATCGGACAAATTCTCGAATAATTACACTGCACAGTACCCGTCTTGTCACTCATTTTAAAGGTTTTAGTTTACTTACTGTTACCATTTCTATTTCTCTCTGGCCTCACTACACGACGACTTCAAACAACGCATAACAGAACCACATCTTTGCACTTGAGCCATGAGTCCGTCAATTAGCAACGGCCGTGCCAACGCACTATAGTTGCTGCTTTGGATCTACCCAAAACCTTTGATACTTTTGATCTGTTATAACAGTCTCTTTAAGAATATACTCATTCGGTGCCAGGATAATAAAATAAAAACACACTTGTAGAAATTAAATAAATATTACTCGTGGTGCAAGACTCCCCGAACCATCAGAAGTTATCGTAATTTATTGAAGAAATTTTGATGAAGATGAAAGGTAAACATGAAGCAACTACATGAGGAGACCTGCCTGATCGTCTAATCAATCACCAATCTTGAATATTGAAAGGCAGCTGCATAGTCGTACACGATCCATCCTTCTGCAGTTAAAAGGCTCAACTGCTGCCGTAAGCAACAACATGATGTTTCTGATTCCACTTACCAGCATAGACATCAGTCATCATAATCTGATGGAATATCCCCTATCTCGACACATTCGTATCGACTCTCGCCATTATCAAGAGATCAATGGTTGAATGATTGTCCACAGCGATAATTATTGCATCAAAACGACTACAGAAGCCACAGATGCAACACATTATTAAACGATCACCCCCAACAAACTCGGATAGCGAAAGGGACTGAACATAAACTCATTGATCTGACAGACTGATGTGACCGTTTTTGGCACCTAAATACACTTATATAAATAACTTACGCATTTTTTAATTATGGCTAAGGAAAAAACTTTGGACTAAAAAGGAACTGTTGAAACAACAATAACTATTATGTATATTTTATTATAATTTGAATTATTTTATCAAATTTTCTTTAGGTGCGATGTCAAAGAGAGCACCATAGAACGCATGAATTTCGATGGTACCGATCGTGAAATTATCTTTAAGGATGACCAATACCATCCCATATCAATTGCTTTCCACAAAGGTACAATTTACTGGGTGGACAACAAGAACGGCACTGTCAAAACATTTTCCATACATCATCTAAGTGGCACCGTCAAAAATAACTCTGTATCACAGATGTTTTCTTTTGAGCGTGGTCGCACTTCCAATCTGAAAATGTTCGATGTCAATAGCCAACCAACAGACTTAAACCATGCCTGTACTAAAACCAAATGTCCCGGTGTATGTTTCAATACGCCCAATACCTCAATATGTCGTTGTCCGGACAAGTATTCTCTTAACGGCACCGGAACTCAGTGTATACCATATCCCAAGGATGCTGATGTAAAAGCAAAAAACTGTTCTACCGGATTTCAATGTTTGAAGTCGCCACAGTGCGTTGATGTCAAGGATTTGTGTGATGGCTTTGACGATTGCGATGATGGCAGTGATGAAAGTAATGCTGTCGAAGGTCCTTGTAATCCCAAGAAGTGTGATTTAAATTTACATTTTGTTTGCAATGAGCGCTGCTATCAACGTTCATTGCTGTGCAGTGCCATCAACTATTGTTTAGATGGCACTGATCAGCAAAATTGTGAAACACATTCGTGCAATATGAACGAGTTTACTTGTGCGAAAAGTGGTAAATGTATACAATTGTCTTGGGTTAATGACGGCATGGTGGATTGTGGTCCCGATGATTCATCGGATGAGGAAGGTGAAAATTTGTTCGATGAGAAATGTGCAGAATTCGAGTGTCATAATGGTGCATGTCGTCCGTTTTCGGATGTCTGTGATGGTGTGGATCAGTGTGGGTAAGTTGGTGACTCTTTATTTATGTTGAGATATGGACTAACTATTATTATTTAATTCATTCCTATTTTTAGCGATAATTCAGATGAACTATCTTGTGAGTTTGAATGTGGTCCAGGAGAACGTTATTGTATACCCGTTGGTTGCTATGATGAGACCCATATGTGCGATGGCATACACGATTGTTTGGATTTCAGTGATGAAGCTAATTGTAATGAAACCAAATCTGATCATCATGTTATAGATTTGGGTGAAGCCCACTATTGTGGACCCTTTGAATTTGGCTGCTCTGATCCTTTTGAATGTATACCACATTTCTTTAAGTGTGATGGCATTCCTCATTGTTTCGATAAATCCGATGAAATCAATTGCACCCAAATTAAAACGAGTCCCTTTGAATTCAATGAAACTATGATCTGTGAGCCACCTGATCGTTTGTGTGCCGTTTCCAATAAATGCATAGCTGTGCAACAGCTTTGTGATGGCAAAATTGACTGCGAGGATACCACTGATGAAGGATTTCTCTGTGATGATAAGTTATGTGAACGTTCCCATGAATGTTCTCATTACTGCCATAATGCTCCAGAGGGTTTTATATGCTCCTGCCCCACCCACATGTATTTGCTGCCCAATGGCAAGCGCTGCAGTATGCAACATGCCTGCAATCACTGGGATTCTTGTTCGCAAATCTGTGCCAATATGGGCAAGGGTTATGAGTGTAAATGTTTCGAGGGCTATGACTTGGAATATGATCGTTTTACTTGCAAAAGTACAGCCGAAGATGATCCGTATGTAATTTTCACCAATCGCCAGGAAATTAGAGGTTTAAACTTGAAAAAGAGCACTATAAGTAATTTTTACACTTCTTTGAGAAATACCATAGCCTTGGATTTTCTATACAACAATGAATCTAGTCAAATATTTTGGACCGATGTTATAGACGATAAAATCTATAGAGGTCAATTGGTGGGAGAAGCTTTAAATAAAGTTGAGGCTGTGGTACATTCGGGACTTTCAACTACGGAAGGTTTGGCGGTAGATTGGATTGGCATGAATCTATATTGGATAGACTCCAATCTAGATCAAATAGAGGTGGCTAAACTAAATGGCAGTTTCAGACGTACTTTAATCGCCGGAGATATGGAGAGTCCTCGTGCTATTGCCTTAGATCCTCGTGAAGGTCTGCTGTTCTGGACAGACTGGGATGATAACTATCCTCGCATAGAAAGATGCTCCATGGCGGGCAAACATAGGCAAGCCATTACCACTACATCGATGGTATCGGCTGGTTGGCCTAATGGTCTATCATTGGACTATACACAGAAACGTGTATACTGGGTAGATGCCAAATCGGATTCGATTTATACCATAAAATATGATGGTTCCGATATACATTTGGTGCTAAGAGATCGCGAGATATTATCACATCCTTTTGCCATAACAGTATTTGAGAATTATGTTTATTGGACTGATTGGAGAACCACTTCAGTGATTAGGGCCAATAAATGGAATGGCACCGACATACAAGTAATACATCGTACCCAAACTCAACCGTTCGGCATACAAGTTTTGCACTCCAGTCGCCAGCCTCAGGCAGACAATCCCTGTGGCAATAACAATGGCGGTTGCTCGCATTTATGTTTATTAGAGTAAGCTTTAAATTGATTTGTTATCAGATTTCCAAATTTAATGTTAATCTTCCTTTTTATTTAGTGTTAAGAAAATCTATCAATGTGCCTGTCCCCATGTGATGCGTTTAGATCCTACGGATAATCGTACTTGTGTGGCCAACGAGCAAGTATTGCTGTTCATAATGGGCGATGAAATCAGAGGCATTGATTTAATGCAACCCATTCATCATACTATACCTACCATACGTCAATCTCCACAAGTATTGGCTCCTCAGCGTATCGATTTTACTGTGGAGGACAGTAGACTCTATTGGTCGGATGTTCAGTTAAATGAGATAAAAACGGCTGGCATATCAAATGGCCTCATAGATACCATTATTAATACGGATATACAAAACCCATTTGGTTTTGCCATAGACTGGATATCTAAGAATATGTATTTCTCTACGGGTAAAGTGAAAAGTGATATCTGGGCTAGTAATCTAAAAGGAGAGTATGTCACGGAAATTTTAGCTAACCTGAATATGGTAGAGAGCATAGCTTTGGATCCAGTCAAGTAAGTTCTAAATATTTAGTTTAATTAAAATCATTTTTTTAAGTTTATACTTACTTCTCTTTTCTAGTGGCAAAATGTATTGGATTTCATCGGCCCGCAATTCCCAAATTTGGCAAATTGAACAAAGTAATCTAGATGGCAGTGACCGTCAGAGCATATTTGAGCACAACAAAACCTTGGCCTCTCTAACCATAGACTTTGATTCTTGGCGTTTGTACTATGTTTATGACAATTCTGGTATTTCCTATTATGACATTGCCACCAAAACCATACACGTGGTTTTGGCCTCCAGTGAAGTAATGACCATTAGTGCGGTAACAGTGTACAATGGTACTTTGTATTTCCCCGAAAATATACAAAGCGTTATAATGTCCTGCGATAAAGACTCCTGTCCGGAGTATTTTATGTTGCGTAAAAACACCAAGTCTATACAATATTTGAAAATGTTTTATGCTGAAGCTCAACAGGGTACCAACACCTGTGCTGGTCCTTTGAAAGGCGGCTGTTCGCATTTATGTTTAGCCATTTCATCTAAAGAACGTGCTTGTGGTTGTTCCATTGGTTATCGTGTAGATCCCAATAATCCTACACAGTGTATTGGCTTGGAGGAGTTTCTTTACTACTCCAATCATGAATTGAAAGGCATAGAAGTTTATAACTCCAGCAAAACTTTGGACGAACAGGGACAAAAAATGGTAAGATCGTAAAATAAGTAATATCCTTCAAAACTAATAAACCTTTGTTGCAGGCCTTAGGACCCATTTCCCGTATTTCCTTGGCTTCCTACATAGACTATCATGCTGCCAAGGATTATCTGTACTGGGGTGATAATGATAGCGGCACTATTTCACGTATTAAGCGAGATGGTACGCAACGTGAAGTCATCATACAGTCACCCGAATGGATGAATAATAAACAATTAGATTGGTTGGGCGGCATAGCCATCGATTGGATAGCGGAAAATATTTACATCAGTGATGTTAAGCGTAATGTTATTGAAGTAGCTCGACTCAATGGATCCTATCGTCATGTTATCATTTCAAATGTTGTTAAACCCAGTGCCTTGGCCGTAGATCCCGTACAGGGTTTGCTATTCTATGTTGCAGATGGCATAATAGGACGCACGGGTTTAGATGGCTCCCAGCCTTTTATCTTGGTGAATCATCAGAAAATCGTTACCAGTTTAGTATTGGATATTGAGGCTACGAAAGTGTATTGGTGTGAAACGCCCAAGAATGCCATAGTCCAACCGTCCATAATGAAAGTTGACTATGATGGCAATGTTAAGGAGGTGTTGTTGAATCATAGTTTGGAATATCCCACAACAGTAGGTAAATTGGATGATTACATCTACTGGGCGGATAATAATTACAACAAGGGTACTTTCAAAGTGGCCAGCATGAATAATTTAACTGACTTTAAAGAACTGAAACGTTTTGAGGGTTATTCCATTAAAGACATGAAAATATTCTCGAAAAGACTGCAAAAGGGCACTAATTTATGTGCAGAGAACAATGGTGGCTGTCAAGAACTGTGTTTGTTTAATGGCACTTCGGCCATATGTGCTTGTTCACATAGTCGTGTGGCCAGCGATGGTTTAACCTGTGAGCCGTATGATAGTTTCCTATTATTCTCCCATCGCAGCACCATAGAGAGTGTTCATCTCACAGATCATACAGATAAAAATGGCCCAGTGCGTAGCATACGTAATTCCACCATGATGCTGAATGTTATAGCTCTGACATATAACTATGAGAACAGTGTGTTGTATTACTCGGATATGGTCTTGAGCACTATAAACTCGGTGAACTTTAATGGCACCAATAATCGGGTGTTGGTTAGTCATCAAGGGCGCGTAGAGGGTTTGGCATTTGATATTGTCAATGAAATGCTATTTTGGACTTCCAATAATGATGCTTCCATATGTAGTTTGGATCTACATTATATTCATGACAATCCCGATAATAACACTCAGCTGGTCAGCCGCATAAGGGTATTAAATTCCAGGGACAAACCTAGAGGCATTGCGGTAGAACCTTGCCTGGGCATGATCTACTGGACTAATTGGAATGAAGAAGCCCCCTCTATACAGCGTGCTTATGTTACAGGGTTTGGTTTGGAATCGATTATCAAGAAGGATATAAAAATGCCAAATGCCATTACTTTGGATTTAGAAGATCAAAAACTGTATTGGGCTGATGCTCGCATAGATAAAATTGAACGGGCCAATTATGATGGCTCTCTCCGTGTGATTTTGGCACATTCTACGCCAAAACATCCGTTTGCTATTGCTGTTTATGGTGATCTATTGTTCTGGTCCGATTGGGTTTTGGGAGCTTTGGTAAGAGCAAATAAATATACGGGCTCGGATATGGTATTGTTGAGAGATCACATTGAACGTCCCATGGGAGTGGTGGCGATACAGAATACCACCGTCAACTGTGATTCCAATCAGTGCAAGATATTGAACGGTGGCTGTGAAGATGTGTGCATCTTAAATAAAAATGGCACGGCTAGTTGTCAATGTACTCGTGGCGTATTGGCCTCGGATGGCAGAAGATGTATACAACAGTTTAACACCAAATGTGAGAAGAATGAATTCCCCTGCCGTTCTGGCGAATGCATACCCTTGCACTTGACCTGTGATAGTATTTCCCATTGCTTGGATGGCTCCGATGAATCGCGCAGTTACTGCATAATACGAGTGTGTCCCAATGACTTTTTCATGTGCAGCAATCATCGTTGCATACCACAAAATGAAACTTGTGATGGTGTGCATCAGTGTGGTGATGGCTCCGATGAATCGAGATTGATTTGTAATTGTGAATCGGATATGCGGTTTAGATGCGGCAGTGGTGAGTGTATATCCGAGCTATTTGTGTGCGATCAGGTGCGTGATTGCAAAGATTTTAGTGATGAGAAACATTGTCCCGCCTTGGAATGCCCGGCAGGTGATGCGCTCTATGAACACTGTCCCAATTCGACAGCCTGTATTATGCCCATGTGGCGCTGCGATGGTGATAACGATTGTCCCGACGGTAGTGATGAACAGAACTGTGAGCATGTTACTAAAGTATCCTGTGGACCGGGTCAGTTCCAGTGCTCCAATGGCCGTTGTATTAACGAGAAGTGGCGCTGTGATGGCGAAGATGATTGCACAGATGCAGTGGCTGGCAATTTCAGTTCCGACGAAGTGGGCTGTAAGTTACAGTGCAAACCAAATGAATTTAGATGTGACAACATGTGCATACCAGCAAGTTGGCAATGTGATGCCAAACCCGATTGCGAGGACGGCTCTGATGAGGGAGCCCAATGTCCCAATCGTGTTTGTAGACCTCATCTGTTCCAGTGCAAGTCATCAGGCCGCTGCATACCACAGAAATGGGTATGTGACGGTGAACGTGATTGTCCTAGTCCCGGACTTGAAGATGAGGGTGAGCATTGCGCAGTGGCCTCGGTGCCTCATATACCCGACTGTGTCGCACCTTCCTTTTTATGTTCCAGTGGTATTTGTTTGGACCGCCATTTGGTATGTGATGGAGACATTGATTGTCCCAATGGTGAAGATGAATATGAGGACTGTGTGCATAACAATTACACACAAGTCTGTTTGCAAGAGGTGGAATTCCAGTGTCATAACTTAGAATGTATAGCGAAAAACCTTACCTGCAACTCCCGTCCTGATTGTTCGGATGCTTCCGACGAATCATTGGAATTGTGTGGTGAATCTACAATGTCTTGTGGTCACGGTCAATATC
This sequence comes from Bellardia bayeri, assembly GCA_950370525.1. Taxonomy (NCBI): domain Eukaryota; kingdom Metazoa; phylum Arthropoda; class Insecta; order Diptera; family Calliphoridae; genus Bellardia; species Bellardia bayeri. The sequence continues at coordinate 15,999,244 of OX493268.1, read as the reverse complement.
AGTGCAAGAATGGTGCCTGTGTTTCGGAGGACTTTTTATGTGATGGACGCAATGATTGCGGCGACTTCTCCGATGAATCTTTGTGTAATGTGAATGAATGTCTGACACCCGATATATGCGAACATGTGTGCATAGACAAGAAAATTGGCTACGAATGCCAGTGTGATCCTGGCTACAAGTTACATGCCAATAACCACCACTTATGCGATGATATTGATGAATGTAGTGGTCAACATCACTGCTCGCAAATCTGTGCCAATACTTACGGTTCCTACAAGTGTTTGTGCATGAAAGGCTATGAACTTAAGGATGATCAACACACCTGCAAAGCTACCAGCAATGAAACAGCCAAACTTATATTCTCCAATCGCTATTACATAAGACAAGTTGATATGCGTGGCAATGGTTCCATACTCATACATCAGTTGTCTAATGCTGTGGCTTTAGACTTTGACTGGGACTCGAAGTGTTTATTTTGGTCGGATGTTACCTCAACAGTGGGCATGATAAAACGTTATTGTACGGTGGAGAATAAAACCACTACTTTACATCAAGCTATGCTGAAAAATCCTGATGGTTTGGCAGTAGATTGGGTGGCCAAAAATCTATATTGGTGTGACAAAGGTTTGGATACCATCGAAGTATCCAAATTAGATGGTCGCTATCGCAAGGTTCTGATAAAAGAAAATCTACGTGAACCACGAGGAGTGGCTTTAGATCCTTTCAGCCGCAATCTATTTTGGTCAGATTGGGGTGATAATCCTCATATTGGCAAAGCCGGCATGGACGGTTCCAATCCCCGGGTATTAATACGTGAAAATATGGGTTGGCCGAATGCTTTAACACTGTCCTTCGAGAGTAATCAACTGTTTTGGGGAGATGCCAGAGAAGATACAATTTCCGTTTCCGATTTAGATGGCAAAAATATAAGAGTTATTATGGCCCGTAAACTCAATCCACAACTAAATCTGCATCACATATTTGCCATAGCTGTATGGGAGGACAAAGTTTTCTGGTCTGACTGGGAAACAAAGTCGATAGAATATTGTAATAAATTCACAGGTCAAAACTGTTCAACTTTAATTACCACTATACATAGACCCATGGATCTAAGAATATACCATCCTTATCGGCAACAGCAGCCACACAGGGGCAATCCTTGCGAAACAGCCAATTGCTCGACTTTGTGTTTGCTTTCACCAGATTCACCTTACTACAAATGTGCCTGTCCCAATAATTTCTTCCTGGCCGATGATAACAAATCCTGTATAGACAATTGTACAGCTGCCCATTTCCAATGCTCTCAGACCTACAAATGCATACCATTCTATTGGAAATGTGATACCCAAGATGACTGTGGAGATGGCAGTGATGAACCGGAAAATTGCCCACCCTTCCACTGTGAACCCGGCCAGTATCAGTGTAACAACAAGAAGTGCATACATCCTTCGGCCATATGTGATGGCTCCAATCAATGTGGTGATAATTCTGATGAACAAAACTGTGATAAATTCACCTGTTTCGAAAACCATATGAAATGTGAAGCCTCCGACAATACCACAGCCTTCTGTATAGACAATGTCAAGAAGTGTGATGGTGTACGAGATTGTCCCAATGGCGATGATGAAAGTGGCTGCACTCCTCTCAATTGTACGAAAAATCAATTCCAGTGTGGCAATAATCGCTGCATGCCATTTATATGGGTGTGTGATGGAGACATTGATTGTCCCGACAAATCGGATGAACTTAATTGCGAAAAAGTTTCCTGTGGACCGAGTGATTTTCAATGTGGTTCCGGTCGTTGTATACCCATGTCTTGGAGATGTGATGGTGAGGATGATTGTCCGAATGGCGAAGATGAACCGCCATCCTGCCACTCCTCGAAGGAGGAATGTGATCCTACCTACTTTAAGTGCAACAATTCAAAATGTATACCTGGCAGATGGCGCTGTGATTATGAAAACGACTGTGGAGATGGCAGCGATGAGTTGAATTGTCAAATGCGCAACTGTTCGGAAAGTGAATTTAGATGTGGCACCGGCAAATGTATCAAACATGATCATCGTTGTGATGGTGAAATACACTGTGATGACAGTAGTGATGAGATTAACTGTAATATTACGTGCAAAGAGCATCAGTTTAAGTGTGCCGCCTTCAATACCTGCATAAATAAGTAAGTTTTAGAAATACAGTCAGATTCAAAATTTTGCATACATCATGCTTTTTCTTCTATGAAGCATAATATTTTTATTAAGTTTGAATCAACTTAAAATTTGATTTAAGGTTTAAAGTTTTCTTTATTTAAAGACATTGTTCTTCACAGAAGTTATTCTTCGTTGTATACAAAATTTTGACTCTGACTGTATTTTATACTTTTTATGTAGATTAACATGTTAGTTTATAATTTTTAGACAATACCAGTGTGATGGCGATGACGATTGTCCCGATGGCAGCGATGAGGTGAATTGCACTTGTCCTCATGATCATTTCACTTGTACGAATGGCAAATGTATTATGGCCCGCTGGATATGTGATGGTTGGGATGACTGTACCGACGGCAGTGATGAGAGTTACGATACTTGTGCCCTGGTGCATTGCCATGCCAATGCCTTTAAGTGCTCCAATCTGAAGTGTATACGCAAGTCGGCTTTGTGTGATGGTGTTAACGATTGTGGCAATAATGAAGACGAGGCCGATGAGGTTTGTGCTGCTCTGCCCAAATGTCGCCATGATCAGTTTCAATGTGAAAATGAGGATTGCATATCGAAAATATTCCGCTGTGATGGCCAATACAATTGTATTGATGGCTCAGATGAAATGAATTGCCAGCCGCCAGTTTGTAGTTTTGGCACCTGTTCCCAGATTTGCATAGAGAAGAAGGCCGGCCATTTCAATTGTAAATGTACAGAGGGTTATTTCAAAGGCTCGCTTAAGAATGATACTTGTTTGGCATCGGGTAAGTGAAAGGAAATTCAATTGCTGAAACATATTATTATTTGAAATATAATTTTAGGTCCCGATCAGGTTTTGCTGCTTGCCTCGGAACAGGAATTCCGTTTTATTTTGCCAGCCAAACAAGAAGGCACCACTGTTGTGGGTTTCTTTCAAACAGACAGCTTAAAAATTGATGTTTTCGATATACTGATTAGACCCAAGGATACTCTACTATTCTGGATAGATTCTCATCATGGTAAAGTCCATACCATGAAAATTGCCACACCCAATACCGAAGTAACGGCTGTAAGAGTACGAAGAGATCTAAAGGAATTAAAGGCATTTGATGTAAGTTTTAAAATTTGTATAAAAGAACTTTAAATAAATTTCAATATTGATGTTTTATTACAGATACCCGCCTTGGATGATCCCAAATCATTGGCAATAGAATGGGTTACTCAGTTGGTGTATATAATCGATTCACGACACAATGAAATCATTGTTACCGACATAGATGGCAAGAAATATGCTTCGCTGGTATCTACCGGCCTAAATCCCACCGATATTGTAGTGGAACCAGAATCGCGGATTATGATTTGGTCGACTTTGGAAAATGGCATATTAATGGCTTCGCTGGATGGTCAAAATAAGAGAAGTCTAGTAGAACGTGATGTGGGTTGGCCCATTAGTTTGGCTATAGATTATCCAACGGGTCGTTTGTATTGGGCGGATTATCGTAAAGGTACTGTTGAAACCTGTCGCCTGAATGGCAAAGAACGAAATGTGGTTAGACGATTTTCGAATAAAGGTAAATTTACAAAATTTATTAAGTTGTAAAAAACAAAACTTTTTAAGTTAATTTCGTATTTCTGTCTTACCTAGAAAAACCTCAAAAAATAGATGTATTTGAGGACTATTTATATATTAAATTATATGATCAGAGTATTATTAAAATGAATAAATTTGGCAATGACAATGGCACTTATTTGCTTAAGGGCTATAGATCCTCAGATATTGGTATTTTGCATCCACTCAAGCAAAATCGTAACAGTAAGTTTTGGTTTCTATGTAAAGTTTAAATTAATTGTTAATAAAATTCTTTGTTGTTTTAGTAACAAACCCCTGTGCCAAGGAACCTTGTAAACAAATGGGATCTTTGTGTATTCTAACCACGGAAACCGACAGTGGTTATAGATGCAAATGTCCCAAGGATTATCATGTAGCTAATGGTAAATGTGTGGCCGATCATGCTACCATACCAGACTATTGTCCACTTAAATGTAATCTAGGCACTTGTAAACTAATCAATCACATACCAAAATGCATCTGCCAGCCCCAGTTTGAGGGAGAATTCTGTGAACATTATCGCTGCTCGAATTATTGTAAAAATTATGGTCTTTGCATTATAGCACCACAAATACCGGGTTCTTTGGAACCACCGCCACTGAAATGTAGCTGTACGCCGGGTTGGTCGGGTCCACGTTGTGAAACATCGGTGCCAGAATGTCAGTCACGCTGTCATAATGGTGGCGTTTGTCTCATTTCAGATGAGCACATGAAATGTACTTGTCCGCCCATGTATATAGGAGAGCAATGCGAGCATTGTGTTAATCTAACATGTGCCAATGGTGGCATATGCCGCGAAACGCTAACGGGTACAACACAATGCGAATGTCCAGATGGGTGAGTTGAGGAAGGCTATAATTTTGCTTGTATTTGAAACTTTGAAAAAATTTTAAAAATTATAAATTTTTAGCTTTACCGGCAAACGTTGTGAGGTGGATGTGTGTTCTGGTTTTTGCAAAAATGGTGGCATTTGCAATATAGGTACAAAAGGCGGCCCGCAATGCCGGTGTCTGCAAGGTTTCTATGGTGAGCAATGTGAATCGGATTCCTGTGCCAACTATTGCCTCAATGGTGGTATATGTGCTGAGAAACAACAAATGCTAATGTGTACATGTTCCGAGCGTTATGTAGGAGATCGTTGTGAAACTGATTTATGTAAAACTACAAATCCACCGCAATGTAAGTAGTGAAAATTTTAACAAAAAATAGTTAAATAAAATATAATAACTATTGAAGTAAATATGTATTGTAATCTGAGCTTCGAATTAGTTACTTAAATTTTAACTTAATTCACGTTAAAGATAAAAGTGTGAAAACATTAGCCAATAGAGACACAAAACGTGTGACGTCACAGTTCCAAAATGCGCAGAACATTTTAAAATTTTACGCGCGTTGGCGTAATCTTTATTTTATCATTCTTGCTACATATATATTTTGAATTGTGTGTTTCTTGCACCAATTTCAGACGTTAATTATTTTTACAGTTCTTGTGAGAAACTCTTCGCAAAATATTGTTACAGAAACACTTTTAATTGAATTGGTTTAATTTTATATTCAGGCATGTGATGGAAATCGAAAACGAATGAGTTTTAGAAGTCAATGTTTTCGTAATTTTTCTGTATTGAAAAACTTTTATCACATAAAATATAATGATATTGGACTACTAAAGAGAATCTTAAAACAAAAATTTTAAAAATTAGATTATAAATGCATTAAAATGTATTTCCAAAACTGATTCGTTTGCGATTTCGATTTCCATCACATGCCTGGTTTTTTCTGGACCAAAATGAATTGAGTTGCCAATAGGTTACATTTTTTTCATACAAATTTCCATGGCCATCAGCAAAAACAACTTTCTTTTTTCATTCATTTTGAATTTATATCTTTGATTTTGAATACACAATACTTTAAAATAATTTAATATTTATGTTTTGATACTTAAAACCCAAAGCAAAATAAATCAATGGCCGCACTTGTATAACAAATAGATTTTGTTTACATGTGGCAGATTTGATTTTTCAGAAAAATTGTTCGAAATGGGTGAATCGTGCTGCAAAAAACTCTCAGTAAAATTTTTCTCTGGAAAAAAATTTTGATAAGAACAAATGGGCGAATCCAGCTCACATTGCTGGAAATTTATTTAAATGACAGATAATTCTCGCAAAGTAAATATACATAAACATTTGTGTGGAAAACCCCGTTTTTGGTTTATTTTATACTGTTTTTGTTGCAGTTCACTTGTTTCATGTGGAAAATTTTACGATGCGAAAAATACAGAAATGGGCTACTGGCATCCAATATTATTTGGATACCACCATTATTTTTAAAAGAGAGTTAGGATCGACTTAGGGAGTAATTATGAGTTGAGTGGTATTATTTAAGCTGGGTGTTGGACTAATATTTATGGAAGTTACAAACACCAGCACAAATCGAATATACCCAGCATACCATTCTAGGAGCGCTCCGAAAAAGGAGTCAGAAAAGAGTCCAACAAAAGAGTATTTTCGGAGCGCTCCGAAAAAGGAGTCAGAAAAGAGTCCAACAAAAGAGAATTTTCGAAGCGCTCCGAAAAAAGGAGTCAGAAAAGAGTCCAACTAAAGAGCATTTTCGGAGCGAAATTGTTACTGTCCTGAGTCGGCACGCAGTATGACTCAGAAATTCCACTTAATTATGTGTGTACCAAAACGTTGTTGTCCTGTTATTTGTGCTTTGAACAAAAAAAACAGCTGTAACACACAAGAATGATAAAAACAAGATTACACAGCTCCCAAAAAAAACTCATAAAAGACTCTTTTCTGACATTATCTAAGAGCTCTTTCTGACGGACCATTTTCGAACGTAATTACCCTCTTTTCTGAAGGTTTTCGGAGCAATTATGATTGTTTTTTGGGCTCATAAAGAGTGTTAACGCTCCGAAAAAGGTGTCAGAAAAGACTCTGTTCGGACTCATATGGTTTGCTGGGTAGTATCTCCACTATGGTGGTGCAGGGTATAATAAGGAAGACAATTTGTTTGATTTAATAAGGCATTTATTTGGTAAATAATGAATTATATATGTAAATAAGGGAAAGAATTCAATTCAATACGTTTGAAATAATTCGCAATGAATACTGATTTTGAAAATTGAATTATGAATGAATTCTTACGAACCATGGTGTAACTATACAAGGTAAGTACAAATCGGCAACAAATACAACACAATACAGAAACAGCAGACATTTTGTTTGTGTAAAAGAATGTACTACTGTCCAAAACATTTGAAAAGCATATTACTTTTGACATAAGTAAATTGTAAACACAGCCAGTCAGCTGTGCAACTGCACTCACCTTGTATAGTTACACCATGTTACGAACATTAATTTAAATCAAAAATAATAAAATTCAACAAAATGTTGCTGTTCTATTTCTTTTCTTAGTCTGTGATGCCTCCGAAATTCCCCTACGAAATCCCTGTACCGGTATAATTTGTCAAAATAGCGGCACCTGTCATGTCATCAAGGGCGTGGCCATGTGTAATTGCACTGATCAATGGAATGGTGACTTCTGTGAGCGACCCGTTGCCGAGGATAATCCCTGTATACGATATTGTCAAAATAATGGTGTCTGCCATTTAGATGCGTATGCGATACCGCATTGTTCCTGTATTGGCGAATGGGAAGGTGATGCCTGTGATATACCACCGTCCTGTGTGGGCGAGTGTGGTATTTGTCAGACTGGTAGTTCAATAAATGAGTGCAAGTAAGTTAGAGATAATCAGCTAATGTAAAAGGAATTGTAATAATTTGTGTTTTCCTTTACAGATGTGATGATGGCAGAGTAACCACTTGTTTGGCTGACAGTGCCAATGCCTTAAGAAGTGAAACAGAACATTCCGCCAATATTATGTCCATCATAGCCATTATTTTGGCAATAGCGATTTTAGTACTGGCACTGTTTGGCGGAGGTTTATATTTTTTGAAGTGAGTAGTAGAAAATAGAATATATTACTTGAAAAATATTTACAAAATTGTTCTTCCTTTTTTTTTTTTACTAACAGAAAACATCGCATATCGCAACCCTTCTCCCATGCCCGTCTTACAGAAAATGTCGAAATAATGCTAACAAATCCCATGTACCGAGGTGATGCCGATGACACTCCCGCTTTTGTGCACGAAGATGATAAGGTACTAACTACTTCAAAGAACCAAAAAAAAAAAAACGCTAATAACGATTTTATATATTTTTTCTTTACCATTCCAGGGCAATTTTGCCAATCCTGTTTACGAATCAATGTACGCCGATGCCATTGCAGAGCCGGTCGTAGTGCCGGAAAATAACCTTAGCACAGCACCGGACGAAAGAAAAGGTTTGTTACAACATTCGCACGATGACAACAATACACCCGATATACTCTGATGATTGACATTACATGAAATTTGTTAAATTATTTAAAAAGAAAACAAAAAATTTAAAAACACATTCGAACACGAGATGAAAACAAAAAAAAAATGAAAAGAATTTATGCCATTTAATTATAGTCATATATAAGTTTAAAGTTTAAGAACAAAACAAAACATCACTCTCTTTTCCTTTACATCCCCAACCCCTATCCCACTGCCTTTTTAAAAAACTTGTACATTTTTTAAACAAACATTTCCTTTAAACCCATCCATCCCACCTCCTTAAAAATTAAAAACGAACAAAAAAAAAATCTTCTTTATGAAAAAAACTCAATTATCAAAGAAAACGAAGCATTTCTGGAACAACAAACAAACAAAGTGTTTGTTAAACAAAAACAACAAAAAAAGTAAGCGCAACAAACAAACATGGACTGATAGTATAGTCATTTCGAAAACAAACAAACAAACAAACAAATTATAATTGTACACCTAAAGAAAACAAAAACAACAAAACTATGTGTAATATTTAACATTTCATTTAACAACAATCAAAACGATTTTTTTAAGCTTTTATTAATTTTATATTTAAGACGTTATTTTGTAGAATTTGCCAGTTTTTAAGTTAAAAAGTATTTTAGTTATTGCTGAAAGCTATTCAAACTTTTAGGTTTTCTTAAAAATTTGTAATCAGCAATTAAAATTAAAGACCAGGCCACATAAAATATGATGTTGAAAGCAGACGTTAATCAATTGGATTGACTTCTTTTTCAAAATTCAAAAGTCTTTGAATTAAGCCAAACAAATTTGTGTTTTGAGTTTGGTTGCTAAGTGAATTCTAAGTTTATCGTTTTAAGTCCAAATTGTATTACATATTTAATTTAAAACTTTTCTTTACCCCGAACGTTATCCGTGTAAAATTTGTTTTCCATTGTAAAATCTTTACTCCAAAATATGTGTGTATCAATCAGCAGAATATTTAGTCATGTTGACCAAATTTCAATTCAATTAATTTCGAATTAAACTCAAATTCTGTTAATTAATTCGAAGCTTTGCTTAATGCCCAACTTTGTGTAACTCAAGTCTATATACACCCTTGAAATCTAAGGAGCTGATCGAACATTTTACTTCATTTTACAGAATTTTTATTAAAATTTGATGGCGCAGATTATTACAAACTAATGTTTGGTCATGTTTACAAAAATTCTTCAATTTAAAATTTCAAAATCTATTTTTTTTTTGTAAATCTAGCCCTTAGAAACATTTATTAAATAGAATTTTAGGCACTTTTATTAAACTGCTCTCCAACAATTTACTAATTCAAAGGTCAAAAAATTATTTTTTAATTAGTGTTTAGTTCGTTCTTAAAAAAATATTTGTTCGGACAAAGTTTTTTTCATATGAAGCTGGACGCCTGTCTTTTTGTGAGAGAGAAAATATTCATATGAAAAAAACTTTGTCTAAACAAATAATTTGTTCGTCAAAGCCAAAATAGAAAGTAGTTAATTCATCATTCAATCATTTGAAGTAGCTGGTTTTGAATACGTTTGATTGTAAGTTAGTCCGGACTCAAGTAAAGATAATTGTCTGTGAGCTTGTTAGATAAGTGGTTTAGTTTTAATTTTAAAAACTGGGTCCAAATTACCGCATTCGTGATCGACTGAGCTATCGTATCGAAAAATGATTTCCATATCGAAATTATGATAAAATGTACTAATTTTCTTGCTCGATATCGAATGCCATAATCTCAAATAAGAAAATTACGATCATTTTTACTCGATATCGAATGCGTTGATTTGGCCCCTGAACTCAATATTTTTTCAATAAAATTGGCAAATTTTGCAATATATCAATTATTAACTAGATAAAACATTTTATAACTTGATATTAAAATCAAGCGTTTTTTTTTTATTGAAAATTTACTCACAAAGAGATTTGAAGGAATTAATTCGTTTATACAAACATTTGAGAGAAACACAATCATATGGATTGATTACGGCCAAAACAATATTACACATGGTAACTGTCAGCTGTTAACTACAGTTCACCAAGTATGCAGAGGTAATAATTTTGATGTTTCAAAAATCCAAAATCATATTTATAAGGCAGTAAAAAGGTTTTTTGGTAACTAATTTATTGTAAGTGAAAGTGTAGCGCTTAATGTTACAAGCTGCAAAATTATAAACAAAAGGCAGTTCTGAAAGACAGAGATAAATATAAAACTTGTTCATTTTCCGTTTCGTGACACCTCTGTATACTTTGTGCTTCAATTGCCGAACATGGCAAGCGAGAATTTATGGTTGCTTTGATTTTGTTTTAAGTGATAAAACTTTAAATGTTAGTGATTTTGTTGTTAAATTATTTATATTTTTAACATATAAATGTTTGTTTTCTACTCGAAAATTTGAAAAAAAAGATCAAAAACGAAAGTTGCCTAACATAATAAAAACTTGCCTACCATACCAGTTACGGCAGACTCTAACTGCCGTATATATAAAAACTAAAGTAGACTTCAAATGTACTGAAAAAAAATTTTGTATGAAAATTTTGTCTTAAAGCACACTTCAAGCCTACTTTATTTTTTATAAATATGTACATAAACCTTTAGGGTTTTTAAATTTCGGCAAATTTTAAAATAAAAATCTGCTAAATTAATAAAAATGTTTATCATGAAGAACAAATAATGAAATTGGAATTCCCAAAGAAGGTCTCAACCGAAGCAACTGACAGTTTTTATTAATTTATTAAAATTATAAACTATGATACATTATTTTATGTGTCAATGTTTATAAAAATGGTCGTGTTAACAAACCTGTTAACATTTGTTACAAAAATATTAAGAATTAGTTTTTTTTTAATAACAAATTCACTCACAATCATTTGCTTGTTTGTCTCACAATTGTTTTTTTTAACAACAATTTAATAAAACCTTTAGAATTTCCTTCCAATCTCTTTTTTTAAGGAATTTTATTTAAAAATTAATTTTAAATATTTATACATACATATGTAACTATGTATTTGTGTTATTTTTTTTTTATTGTACTAATTAAATTGTTTCTTAACATTGTAATATAACAAAAAGTAGTTAAAACGCAATATTTTTTTCTACCATTATGGTAGAAACCATTTATTTAACTGTTTAATTGTGTTTTTTATATAAATTTTTTTACATGTCCTTTGTATTTATATATTATATATAAATAGTTATATATATAAAACGATATAAATATTGATAATAATATAAAATGTATATGTATATTGTATTCTAATAATGTAGTATATATATTAAAAAAAAGGAAAACAAGAACAATATATTTAAAACAAGTTTACTATTAAGAAATTTTACTTTAAAATTAACTTTAATAAAAACAAAACAACACACCCACTCACATAATTTAATAACAAAACTAATTAAAAAGTATAAAAATTAATGCAAAATAATTAAACAAAATATTTAAATTAAAAAAAAAGGAAAAAGCAATCTAATAAAAAAAAATTACACATTAAACAGAAAGTGACTGTTTTATTAATTTAAAGGGATTTTCAAATTAAAGGAGAGACTAAAAGTTTCGTTAAGTTTGGCTACTTTCAAACAACGACCTCTAGGTGTAAAAATTAACCAAAAAAAAATCTCTAGCAACGACCGCAACCTTAGACAACGAAACTATCATTATTAACTACAAAGCGCCAGATGGCGCTGTGGACAAAGAATATTTTGAACGGCTGAACCCATGTTTAAGATATTGGCATCCACTGAAAGCGTGAGAATTGTACTTTTCTCTGAACATAAAAATATGTTTAATAGCTCATCATAAGCGAGAGATAAAGCGTGAATTAATACTAAATGGAGTATAACTCGGCAACTATTGGACATACTTAAATGAAACTTAGTTTATCAGACAGCTGAATTCATAACGCTTTCAATGAGTACCCACATCATGGAAATCTGTAAAGCCATCTCGGAGTTATGACCATTTAAACCTAATAGTAAAATGTTTAACGAGTTTGTTTTGATTTGCGTCCATAACAGACTTTAAAAATGTTGGCCGAAAAATGTTTTGGTACCAGGAGAAGAGAATCCAGTAGTAGGTAGAAACTGCATAATGAAAATATTTAAACGCTTATAACTTCTGAACGGCTGAACCAATCTTTAAGATATTGGCATCCACTGAAAGCGTGAGAATTGTACTTTTCTCTGAATGTAAAAATATTTTTAATAACTCATCATAAGCGAGAGATAAAACGTGAAATAGTATAAAATTGAGTATAACTCGGCAACTATTGGACAGACTTAAATGAAACTTAGTTTATCAGACAGCTGAATTCATAACGCTTTCAATGAGTACCCACATCATGGAAATCTGTAAAGGCAACTCGGAGTTATGACCATTTAAACCAAATAGTAAAATGTTTAACGAGTTTGTTTTGATTTGCGTCCATAAAAGACTTTAAAAATGTTGGCCGAAAAATGTTTTGGTACCAGGAGAAGAGAATCCAGTAGTAGGTTGAAACTGCATAATGAAAATATTTAAACGCTTATAACTTCTGAACGGCTGAACCAATCTTTAAGATATTGGCATCCACTGAAAGCGTGAGAATTGTACTTTTCTCTGAACGGAAAAATATTTTTAATAGCTCATCATAAGCGAGATATAAAGCGTGAAATAGTATAAAATTGAGTATAACTCGGCAACTATTGGACAGACTTAAATGAAACTTAGTTTATCAGACAGCTGAATTCATAACGCTTTCAATGAGTACCCACATCATGGAAATCTGTAAAGGCAACTCGGAGTTATGACCATTTAAACCAAATAGTAAAATGTTTAACGAGTTTGTTTTGATTTGCGTCCATAAAAGACTTTAAAAATGTTGGCCGAAAAATGTTTTGGTACCAGGAGAAGAGAATCCAGTAGTAGGTTGAAACTGCATAATGAAAATATTTAAACGCTTATAACTTCTGAACGGCTGAACCAATCTTTAAGATATTGGCATCCACTGAAAGCGTGAGAATTGTACTTTTCTCTGAACGGAAAAATATTTTTAATAGCTCATCATAAGCGAGAGATAAAGCGTGAAATAGTATAAAATTGAGTATAACTCGGCAACTATTGGACAGACTTAAATGAAACTTAGTTTATCAGACAGCTGAATTCATAACGCTTTCAATGAGTACCCACATCATGGAAATCTGTAAAGCCAACTCGGAGTTATGACCATTTAAACCTAATAGTAAAATGTTTAACGAGTTTGTTTTGATTTGCGTCCATAAAAGACTTTAAAAATTTTGGCCGAAAAATGTTCTGGTACCAGGAGAAGAGAATCCAGTAGTAGGTTGAAACTGCATAATGAAAATATTTAAACGCTTATAACTTCTGAACGGCTGAACCAATCTTTAAGATATTGGAATCCACTGAAAGCGTGAGAATTGTACTTTTCTCTGAACGTAAAAATATTTTTAATAGCTCATCATAAGCGAGAGATAAAGCGTGAAATAATACAAAATGGAGTATAACTCGGCAACTATTGGACATCCTCAAATGCAACTTAGTTTATCAGACAGCTGAATTCATAACGCTTTCAATGAGTACCCACATCATGGAAATCTGTAAAGCCAACTCGGAGTTATGACCATTTAAACCAAATAGTAAAATGTTTAACGAGTTTGTTTTGATTTGCGTCCATAAAAGACTTTAAAAATGTTGGCCGAAAAATGTTTTGGTACCAGGAGAAGAGAATCCAGTAGTAGGTTGAAACTGCATAATGAAAATATTTAAACGCTTATAACTTCTGAACGGCTGAACCAATCTTTAAGATATTGGCATCCACTGAAAGCGTGAGAATTGTACTTTTCTCTGAACGGAAAAATATTTTTAATAGCTCATCATAAGCGAGAGATAAAGCGTGAAATAATACTAAATGGAGTATAACTCGGCAACTATTGGACATCCTCAAATGAAACTTAGTTTATCAGACAGCTGAATTCATAACGCTTTCAATGAGTACCCACATCATGGAAATATGTAAAGCCAACACGGAGTTATGACCATTTAAACCAAATAGTAAAATGTTTAACGAGTTTGTTTTGATTTGCGTCCATAAAAGACTTTAAAAATGTTGGCCGAAAAATGTTTTGGTACCAGGAGAAGAGAGTCCAGTAGTAGGTTGAAACTGCATAATGAAAATATTTAAACGCTTATAACTTCTGAACGGCTGAACCAATCTTTAAGATATTGGCATCCACTGAAAGCGTGAGAATTGTACTTTTCTCTGAACGGAAAAATATTTTTAATAGCTCATCATAAGCGAGAGATAAAGCGTGAAATAATACAAAATGGAGTATAACTCGGCAACTATTGGACATCCTCAAATGAAACTTAGTTTATCAGACAGCTGAATTCATAACGCTTTCAATGAGTACCCACATCATGGAAATCTGTAAAGCCAACTCGGAGTTATGACCATTTAAACCAAATAGTAAAATGTTTAACGAGTTTGTTTTGATTTGCGTCCATAAAAGACTTTAAAAATGTTGGCCGAAAAATGTTTTGGTACCAGGAGAAGAGAATCCAGTAGTAGGTTGAAACTGCATAATGAAAATATTTAAACGCTTATAACTTCTGAACGGCTGAACCAATCTTTAAGATATTGGCATCCACTGAAAGCGTGAGAATTGTACTTTTCTCTGAACGGAAAAATATTTTTAATAGCTCATCATAAGCGAGAGATAAAGCGTGAAATAATACAAAATGGAGTATAACTCGGCAACTATTGGACATCCTCAAATGAAACTTAGTTTATCAGACAGCTGAATTCATAACGCTTTCAATGAGTACCCACATCATGGAAATCTGTAAAGCCAACTCGGAGTTATGACCATTTAAACCAAATAGTAAAATGTTTAACGAGTTTGTTTTGATTTGCGTCCATAAAAGACTTTAAAAATGTTGGCCGAAAAATGTTTTGGTACCAGGAGAAGAGAATCCAGTAGTAGGTTGAAACTGCATAATGAAAATATTTAAACGCTTATAACTTCTGAACGGCTGAACCAATCTTTAAGATATTGGCATCCACTGAAAGCGTGAGAATTGTACTTTTCTCTGAACGGAAAAATATTTTTAATAGCTCATCATAAGCGAGAGATAAAGCGTGAAATAATACTAAATGGAGTATAACTCGGCAACTATTGGACATCCTCAAATGAAACTTAGTTTATCAGACAGCTGAATTCATAACGCTTTCAATGAGTACCCACATCATGGAAATATGTAAAGCCAACACGGAGTTATGACCATTTAAACCAAATAGTAAAATGTTTAACGAGTTTGTTTTGATTTGCGTCCATAAAAGACTTTAAAAATGTTGGCCGAAAAATGTTTTGGTACCAGGAGAAGAGAGTCCAGTAGTAGGTTGAAACTGCATAATGAAAATATTTAAACGCTTATAACTTCTGAACGGCTGAACCAATCTTTAAGATATTGGCATCCACTGAAAGCGTGAGAATTGTACTTTTCTCTGAACGGAAAAATATTTTTAATAGCTCATCATAAGCGAGAGATAAAGCGTGAAATAGTATAAAATTGAGTATAACTCGGCAACTATTGGACAGACTTAAATGAAACTTAGTTTATCAGACAGCTGAATTCATAACGCTTTCAATGAGTACCCACATCATGGAAATCTGTAAAGCCAACTCGGAGTTATGACCATTTAAACCAAATAGTAAAATGTTTAACGAGTTTGTTTTGATTTGCGTCCATAAAAGACTTTAAAAATGTTGGCCGAAAAATGTTTTGGTACCAGGAGAAGAGAGTCCAGTAGTAGGTTGAAACTGCATAATGAAAATATTTAAACGCTTATAACTTCTGAACGGCTGAACCAATCTTTAAGATATTGGCATCCACTGAAAGCGTGAGAATTGTACTTTTCTCTGAACGGAAAAATATTTTTAATAGCTCATCATAAGCGAGAGATAAAGCGTGAAATAGTATAAAATTGAGTATAACTCGGCAACTATTGGACAGACTTAAATGAAACTTAGTTTATCAGACAGCTGAATTCATAACGCTTTCAATGAGTACCCACATCATGGAAATCTGTAAAGCCAACTCGGAGTTATGACCATTTAAACCAAATAGTAAAATGTTTAACGAGTTTGTTTTGATTTGCGTCCATAAAAGACTTTAAAAATGTTGGCCGAAAAATGTTTTGGTACCAGGAGAAGAGTGTCCAGTAGTAGGTTGAAACTGCATAATGAAAATATTTAAACGCTTATAACTTCTGAACGGCTGAACCAATCTTTAAGATATTGGCATCCACTGAAAGCGTGAGAATTGTACTTTTCTCTGAACGGAAAAATATTTTTAATAGCTCATCATAAGCGAGAGATAAAGCGTGAAATAGTATAAAATTGAGTATAACTCGGCAACTATTGGACAGACTTAAATGAAACTTAGTTTATCAGACAGCTGAATTCATAACGCTTTCAATGAGTACCCACATCATGGAAATCTGTAAAGCCAACTCGGAGTTATGACCATTTAAACCAAATAGTAAAATGTTTAACGAGTTTGTTTTGATTTGCGTCCATAAAAGACTTTAAAAATGTTGGCCGAAAAATGTTTTGGTACCAGGAGAAGAGAGTCCAGTAGTAGGTTGAAACTGCATAATGAAAATATTTAAACGCTTATAACTTCTGAACGGCTGAACCAATCTTTAAGATATTGGCATCCACTGAAAGCGTGAGAATTGTACTTTTCTCTGAACGTAAAAATATTTTTAATAGCTCATCATAAGCGAGAGATAAAGCGTGAAATAGTATAAAATTGAGTATAACTCGGCAACTATTGGACAGACTTAAATGAAACTTAGTTTATCAGACAGCTGAATTCATAACGCTTTCAATGAGTACCCACATCATGGAAATCTGTAAAGCCAACTCGGAGTTATGACCATTTAAACCAAATAGTAAAATGTTTAACGAGTTTGTTTTGATTTGCGTCCATAAAAGACTTTAAAAATGTTGGCCGAAAAATGTTTTGGTACCAGGAGAAGAGTGTCCAGTAGTAGGTTGAAACTGCATAATGAAAATATTTAAACGCTTATAACTTCTGAACGGCTGAACCAATCTTTAAGATATTGGCATCCACTGAAAGCGTGAGAATTGTACTTTTCTCTGAACGGAAAAATATTTTTAATAGCTCATCATAAGCGAGAGATAAAGCGTGAAATAGTATAAAATTGAGTATAACTCGGCAACTATTGGACAGACTTAAATGAAACTTAGTTTATCAGACAGCTGAATTCATAACGCTTTCAATGAGTACCCACATCATGGAAATCTGTAAAGCCAACTCGGAGTTATGACCATTTAAACCAAATAGTAAAATGTTTAACGAGTTTGTTTTGATTTGCGTCCATAAAAGACTTTAAAAATGTTGGCCGAAAAATGTTTTGGTACCAGGAGAAGAGAGTCCAGTAGTAGGTTGAAACTGCATAATGAAAATATTTAAACGCTTATAACTTCTGAACGGCTGAACCAATCTTTAAGATATTGGCATCCACTGAAAGCGTGAGAATTGTACTTTTCTCTGAACGTAAAAATATTTTTAATAGCTCATCATAAGCGAGAGATAAAGCGTGAAATAATACAAAATGGAGTATAACTCGGCAACTATTGGACATCCTCAAATGAAACTTAGTTTATCAGACAGCTGAATTCATAACGCTTTCAATGAGTACCCACATCATGGAAATCTGTAAAGCCAACTCGGAGTTATGACCATTTAAACCAAATAGTAAAATGTTTAACGAGTTTGTTTTGATTTGCGTCCATAAAAGACTTTAAAAATGTTGGCCGAAAAATGTTTTGGTACCAGGAGAAGAGAATCCAGTAGTAGGTTGAAACTGCATAATGAAAATATTTAAACGCTTATAACTTCTGAACGGCTGAACCAATCTTTAAGATATTGGCATCCACTGAAAGCGTGAGAATTGTACTTTTCTCTTTTCTCTCCAGTAGTAGGTTGAAACTGCACTCTATGGTGGCTATCACACTTTAGCTTTAGTAAAAGACACATAAATAGTTTTATGTTCCAGTGATATACTAAGTATAAGAGCGGTTTATAGAAAGAAAGCAAAACAGATCCTCTCATAACTCTAATTGATTTATGCTAATTATGCTAATTCTTTGAATCCAATCACAACTTATTTCTTCAAATGAAAACACTTTCTTAAATATATATTTTTTAATATTTTGTTTTAAATTTTCAATTTATTTGTTCATCATACTTAAAATAATTAATTTCTTTTGTTGGTTGTTTTTTTTTTTTAGTTTTCTGTTTCTTATGTTTCTTTTTTTTTCAAATATTTTAGTTGCTATAATTAATGTTAAGAATTAATTATTTTGTAATACTACACAAAATGAGCAAAAAAAAGTGTTTTGTGTTTGTGTTTGTTTTTGTTGTTTCTTAATTTTTTTTATTTTTTTTTTTAATTTTCTTATCGTTTTATATAGAAATTTCAACAACACATTTAATAAAATCTTACTAAAGTTTTCATCGTACATTTTATTAATAATAATTAGATTTGTTTTGTTGTTTCTTTTCTTTTTACTAATTTCTAATTAGAATTTTGTTTTGTAAGGGTGTTAGTAATTTAAATTTATTTGTTTTTTTTTCGTAAATATATAATTTAAATATTTGCAACAATTTCATAAAATGTGCATTTTTTTGTTTTAGCTAAATTACATTTATATTTTGTTTATTGTGTATTTGGTTGTGTGTGTATGTGTGTGAGTTATGTATGTGATTTTAAATATTTTAAACTTTTTTTCATTTGTTTTGTAATAACGGCTTTATAGAGGAAATATTTAAACTTTTTGTTTTGATTTTTCTTTTATAATACAATTCATTTGATTTTTCTTTTTAACAATTATTTAAAATTTTCTTCAGTTTTTTGTTAATTATAAATTTTAGGTATTGTTTTGTTGCAGGATTTGGTATTTTTCGTCGTCTTCTTATTTCTTTTTCTTGCTTTTAAAGGTGGTGGAAGTGAATTTTTTTTTTGTTGACTTTTAAAGTGGTTGAATTTTTTTTTTTTTTTGTAGTTTTTGTTTTTATTATAATAAGAAAAATATATCTTTTTTGTTTGATTAATTATTAGTATTTGTTAAATTTTGTTACTAGTAACTAGTAATAAAACAATTATTTATTTGCCACATTTAATATCAATTATATAAGGACTGATTTCTAAAGCAAAAACATATGTTTAATCAAAGAATTATTATTACATTATTATTACAATAGCTGTGAATTGTTAAATTGATTCAAATCATTGATTTTCAGTAAATGCATTTTACAAAATGGGCAATGCACAGAAATGATCATAAACATGTAAGAAAGTATAGTCGGTCAAACCCAGTATACATATGTATAAAACAGTTTTTCAGAAATGGGCGTTATATGGGAGATATAACCTATTGTGGACCGATCTACCAAAAATTTAGTGTCATGATTTCTGTGACTATAAATATTGCGTATGTTATACTTTATCTTGATATAAATACTTTTAAAAGATTTATGGAGCTTAAAGTGAATTACGATAATACAATAATATCATTCGCTGAAGAACACTTGTGCTACTATGGAACTATGGACACTTCAGGATTTGTAAAGCGTTGTTTAGAGAAATAAAACATAAATGTTGTTAAATGGCTCAATAAAATTGAGAACTTGTGGCACTTTGCAGGCATTTGGTCGAAAGTATGCCAAATAGATGTGATAACAAATAAGGATTATTTATTAATTTCTAATTATTTAACGGAAATTGTAAAATTATTAGGAATTAAGAACAATTATTATGGGATCCCAAATTTATAAATACTCAAGCTCGAGGTCATAAGTTTTAAATGTTTTTTATAATTTATTTATTTAAATATTTCCAATATTTCGATATTCTTTGAATATCTTCATCAGGGGTAGTCTAATGTTTCACAAATTATAAATAAGAAAAACGAAAAACACCAAAAAAGTAAGTAAAAAATATATAGAAAAGGTCGAATATTTCAAACTTTTATTTAGAACAATTATTATTTTATTTGAACTGTTAATTTTTAATTTTCGATATTTATTTAGTTAGGCTCGAGTTCATTAAATTTAATTTCAAATATTTTTTTCAAGTTGTAAAACAATTCCTACTTCAGTAAAAATAATTTAATGAAAATTAAATTGAATGAACTCGAGCCTAACTAAATAAATATCAAAAATTAATTATTAGCAATAATAAAACAGTGGTGAATGTTTTAACGATTTTCTTTATTTTCATAGATTTATGATAGCGTTTTAAGGGGAGCAAATAAAAGTACATAGTCAGACTTTAAACTTGATCTTTTTGATGTTTTAATTATATAAATGTTTTAACGATAAATAAAATAAAAGTACATAGTCAGACTTTAAACTTGATCTTTTTGATGTTTTAATTATATGACCACACACTGTATAATTATGATTTTTTCGTTTGTCTGGAGAACAACAATTTAGTATCAAATGACACTTTTTTGTAATTGAAAGTTACAACTTTTAAAATTCATTGATATTAAATGTGACAATTAAACTTTTTCCAACACTTTTGTTGCTGTTGTTGTTTGTTCTATTTATAATTAATTAATATTTAAAATTATTTATTTAAATACTAAAAATATTATATGTACGTAGAATACTACAAGCTAAAATGTTTTACTTTTTTGTTTTGTTTATAATTAATTGTATTACATATTATAATTTTTTGTTTAAACTTTATACCTATATAAGGTTTAGTTTTTTAATTGTGAAATCTTACTGTGTGTAAGTGAGTGTTTATATGTATGTGTAAGTTGAGTGAGTGTTAATTTTTTTTTTTTTTATGTAAATATAAGTTTTGTTAAGTGTTGTATTGTTGTATGGTTTGATTTTTTAATAATTATTATTGTTTATTTAAATTTAATCAGTAAATCACTTTCCTTTAATGCTAAATATTAATTAATTCATTAACTTAAATGCTAACAAACAAAAAATTAAACGTGTATAAAGTAGTTTATTATTAATTTAAAAAATTACAATAAAATATAAATCAATTAATTTCTTAATTATAAAAGTTATTTTATTTTGAATTTCTTTCTTTTATTCATTTTAATACAAACAATTTACATACAATTAAACATAATAAATAATTATTGGTTAGTTGATTGGTTGTTTTGTTGTTGGCTTTTTCTTTTGTTATTATTATTATTAAATATGTAATTATATTTATGTTCTTTGTTTTCTATTTTATATACATTTTTAACATAATAATTGTCAAAAATGCGGGGGGAGGGAGGGAGGGGAATTTAAAGTCTTATTAGTTTTCATTAAACTCAGTTTAAGGGGCGACTGGCTACACTTGGAATATGAGTGTTTGAAAGTTGTGTTTAAAGTTTTTTTGTTTAAATAATACATAATCTAAATTAAAAAAAAAAAAAAAAACGAAAACTATAAAGGGAGCTTACAAAAAATTCTTAATAATTTACATATTTGTTTGTGTTTGCGTTTGTGTTAGCTAAATTTAGTTAGCGTATCTTAATTATCCGTTTCGTTTTGGGTATGTTGTTTTTATAAATGAACTTTGCCTCTCTAAATATTTAAAACTAAATTATTTTTTACAATCTCTGTTTGATTTTAAATTTAAAATAATTGTTTTTTGTTTTGTTTGTTTATTAAATAGGTATATAAATTTAAATTTACCTTTTGACTTTTATTTCTTTATTTCTGTTTAATCAAATTTAGTTGCTTGTGTATTTTGTTGTGTAATACTAATTTAAGCAGTTTAACTTTTTTCTTTCTTGAGGGTTTCTAATACAGTTACAGACTTAATAGCTGGCCTCATGACCCGCCAATATATAAAGATCATGACCCTCTTCACTACCTAAGGAACCAGTACGTAACAATTGACTTTCTAATGCCACCACTCTGTAAATAGCATAAAAAGATTTATAAAATCAATTTGTTATGAGAAATTTTGGTATTACATACTTATCACTACCCAGCAAACGATATGTACGACTCATATCTTTAATTTCTTGTGTAATTTCACCATTACGCAGCGACTTGCCCTGCATGCCGTGCTTGTGGAATGCTAAAACACTGTCTGGCAGACACACTGTAAAACAATAAAAAAAACAATTAAATCCTTTTCAGCTAAAATAACTTCAAAACTCCAAAGTTAAACTCCTCCACTTACCTATGCTGTCCACATTGAAATCGAAATTTAATTGTGAGACCAATTTTTTATGTTGTTTTGGATTACCCTGTAGCGTTACCACCTGTATTATGTTGCCATAACACACTATAATCGCATCTTTTTCCACCTGATGAACTTTGACGACTTTAAGCAAGTCTCGTCTTGGTACCATAGTGGCCATAGCATCATATTCCAAATCATCCGAATGGAACCAACTTGCACCTATTATGGTCACATCGTACAAGTAATATAGGAAAGTAGTTGAACAGAGGGAAAGGAAAAGGTATAGTAATATGTGGAAAGGAAGACAACCGAAAAGTATACAAAACAAATGAAATAAAGGAAAAAAAAAATCATAAAAGGGGAAACAGTTAAAAGCATAAAGTAAAAAGTCAAGTAACGTTTTTTAGCAGGCACACAAACACAAGGCGCAGCAGTCCCAAAACATATACAGAAAATTGCACGTGTGCAACACACAGAGCGAGAGAGAGAGAGAGCAAAAGAAAGAAAGAAAGAAAGAACAAAGAAACTCATTATATAAATGTTCCAAGGCTTAAAATGAAATCTATACCACTGTTCATGTTGATGAGTTCCAGCTTGAGGCAGCCGTTGGCAGCCTTGCGTACACCCGTACACACAATCGGATACTCCAGTTCCGGTGTTATAATCATCTCAAATACCGGTGTATGACCATTCTGTACACAACCATGACCACCGCCCAGTATGCTTGTGGCCGGCCACTCGCATTGCTTCAACAGCATGAATTTATTCAATGGATCATACCATTGCATTAGGAATATACCATTCGGTGTGGCACCGCACAAATACTTGTAGCCATTGTAGGGATTCCGCGTAACACAACACTGTGTACAGCCTTTGGTATCGGGTACTTTTGTGGTCAGTGCGAATTTTCGTGGCACCAGACGTTCCGGTATCTTATTCATGTGCAACGAAAATCGATGTGTTTGCTTCGAGTGTAGTGCAATCAAATCGTGCCGATATAACTGGCACGATTTGCCCGACAGACTCATTAGGACATCCTTGATGACGTACAACCATGTTGTACGGCGTGGAAATAATTGATCTATGGCAGCATCATGCAATTCGTTCATATTCAAATTGAATATACCCTCTTCGGCACCGATCAACAGATGTTGATCCCGTGTCTCGGGATGTATCCACGATGCGGTGCAGTGTACGCGCAGAGGGCAGCCATTGAAGATTTTTGAAAAACAAGCACCCATATGAACTTTTGGTGTTGGTGGCAGGCCATTCGATATGGGTCGTGGTGGTGTGTGACGTCGTCTATGGGAACGTTTAGGAGGCACAGGAGGTGTATTGTTTAATAAATCAGGTTGAGCTTCTTTGTCAACTGGAAAGAGATAGAAAACGTTTAAATAATTAAATTCAATGTAAAAAATGCATAAGTTAAATTCAGTTAAATTATCTTGCAACATATCATAGCAATACAAATACACTTGACAGTGAATGGTTTCTAAAAAGAAAAATTTGAGGCATCAGTGAAAGGTTTCCTAGAGAAAAACTTAAAGTTTTTAGGTTTTCTAAAGAAAATCGTGAAGCTTCAGTGAAAGCCTTCCCAAACGAAAACTGGAAGCATCAGTGAAAGGTTTCATAAAGGAAAACTTGAAGCTTCAATGAAAGCCTTTATAAAGGAAAACTTGAAGCTTCATTAAAAGGTTTCCCAAAGGAAAACTTAAAGTACTAGATTTATTTCTAAAAGATTTTAAAGTAGTAGAGAAAGTTTTCGTTCTTGAAGAAATCCTAAAAGCGAAAGATTTAATTTTCAAGGAAAACATACTATAAGGAAATATTTTTTTAATGAAAATGTTGAAGCTTACAAATTATTGTATCTAAATAAAACTGCATAGTAATTAAAAATTCAAAACAAATTTAAAATTAAACTTACGTTCGTCATCATCTTCTTGTGTACCGCCATCGCTGAGACTTCGAGTACGTGATGATTTACCCATTTCATTGAGTAAACCCAATAATTGATCCATTGAACTATGTCGCCGTGGCGAGTCCTCTAAACCATTCTGGAAAAAGCAGAATTAATTTAAATATCAACCGATCTCAAACGGAAACCTTAAGGCAGTTACAATATTTGAAATATCCCTTCCAAATACTGAATACATCTCTCTGCCTTTAAGTTTAATGCAGTAGAAATTAAAATCTAATGCATTTTAATTTTGAAAGCAAAAATTAATTATTGTAAAAACATGAAACTGTTACCGTCGCTACTAACCTGATTACTTTCATGTCGATAATCACAGTTATGATGACTGTTATTTGTAATATTATTGGTGGTTGTTGTTGTTGTTATTATTGCTGCAGTTGTTGACGCTTGTGGATCATTCGTTGACGCAGAGGAGAAATTGGAGGAGGAGTTGGCAGAAGTTGAGGCCACGACATCGCTGGTCGTATTGCTGTTTAAATAATTGGAACCATTATTACGTAGTAAATTATTATAAAAATGCGATGTTGTTGTAGAATTGTAGGAGGAGGGAGAGGCAGAATTAGAACAAATGGACGCAGACATAACGGTTGACGACTTGACATTATGATTATTATGATTGCTAGTATAATTGGAGGGTGAGGAAGAGGAGGAGATGGAAGGAATAGGGGAGGAGGAATAGGAAATCGAATTGGAATTTAAATTTGAAGTATTATAAGCAGTTGTAGACGCTAAAGAGGTGTTAGCACTAGACGAGGACAGAATGGAGGAAGATGAGGAGGAGGAATGTAAATGACCACCAATACCAACACCACCACCACCACCAACAACACTACTACTACCACTACAATTGTTAGTATGCAGATACGATGATAATGCTGACTGAGAAGAGGGTGAAGCTGATGTATAACTATCCTGACTATGATGACGATGGTGATGATGATGGTGATGATGATAGTGACTGCCACTAATAACAACACCACCACCAACCACACTCGAACCATGATGATGGCCCCCACCGCCAACGTTAGTTGTTGCACTGCTACTGTTATTACTACTACCGCCACCACCATGGTATATATCAACCCCACCACCACCCCTTAAATCTGAGCTTGAATTATCCAATATATGATGACTGTACATTGAGGTTGATGTTGACATTTGGCCATTCGTTGTGGCACCACCCGTCGACGACGCTAAATTCGCATTGTTAATTAAGCCCGAAGCCGGTGTTGATACCGGACGACTGTAAGTTGTATTGTTGTAGTTGTTGTGATGGCCACCATGTCTTAGCATATCAAAGTGAGCAAACAATGATGAATGATTATCAACATGATCCACTGCTGTTGTGCGTATGTTTGATAAGCCGTTGTTGCCACCACCACCAACACCAACACCATAAGCAACTGATGTTGAAGAACTTCCACCATTTGTGGTCTTGTGACCGCCACTACTACTACTACTGCCCTGTATTGAACAATTTGTAGTTGCTGCTGTTGCGGTGACATCAGTTGCTGCACAACCATTGTTACTTGTCGCTGACAACGAGGATGATGATGCTGTTGTTATTATTGCTGCCGTTGAAGCGACGGCTGATGTTGATGATAATGATGATGTGTTGTTATGGTTACTATTTCCTCCACCATTATGGCTACAATTGCATTCAGTGCTTAGTAAATCTTTGGTATCAGTTAATGGCAAAGTGGCTCTGCAAAAGCAACGGAAAGAAAAAGAGAAAGAGAAAAAAAACGTTGCAACAAAAAAACTATGTAATGATTAGAGGTACGCTACAGGGATTCTCAATCTTTGTTTTTTGTTGTAGTTGATATTGTTTTAAAAAAATAATGGTTTTATAGTTTTGTACAGGAGACGATTTTTAGAATGGGTTTATTCTGAAGCTATGCTTATGACATGGATGATGGTAATATAAAAATGTTTACTAATATAATACACGATATTTAAAAAGAAATTGGTCTAATTTAACAAAAATTCCACCGAATGACTGCTTAATAGGTTTATGAATGCAAGTTTAGGATTTTGTCTAATCTGGAGGTACAATTGTCGGTGACTTATTCCAACGTTTGTAGCAGCAACGCGGCGAATGTTGTCCTTCAAGTGGTAAATCGATTTGGGTTTGGGGATATCGGCGTAGACTAGCGACCTCAAACATAAATCACAATGGCCGCCAGTTAAAAAAGTGTTGCCTACTTCAAGTTCTATACATCTAAAAAACATCCTATAAAAACGTCGAGGCCTAAGTTTCTAATAATTATTTGTTTTTATCTACAAAATAAAACCTGAATCCAGCCAATTACCGCATAGACCACCAGAGAAGTTACATATTAAGGTCGAAATGGGTAAAATATCCATAGTTTAAATTAAGAATACCGTGAATACATACTTGGATGTATAAAACATATGAATAATAGGAGAACTAGTGAGTTTATCGGACGTATCAGCATCGGAAAAAGTTAAATAAGTCTGAAGGGTAAGCCAACATAATTGAAAATTGATTAGTTGGTTTTAAGTGAGTGTTTTACAAAATATGTATACAAATGTCAGCCCATGATCAATTGTGAAATTAAGTAAAAGCCAAAATAGTGATAAATGTAGCACCAAGAAGACAATAACGGAAATATTTACATAAGATATTTCTAATTTTGCATAATCTTGACCTCTCACTTGGTATCACTAGTGCCATTAGCAACATATCTCAGGTGGTTCTGCATATCATTCCATACTTTCTACTCTTATGTAGCTGGAGTGGCGTCTTCATACTTCTAGAATATGAAGCTGATTTAGAGAAGCCAATAGCGAGTAATAGAACAAACTTTTTTACGAAATCGACTTACTAGCACACGACACAATATCAAATCGACTTCAATAGAGGTACCAGATAAGGATTGATTGGATTGGTTCCAAAAGACTTATTGAAAGGTGTACAGTATTCACAGATGAGTCTAAAGATACACTCGTAGGAGACGGGGGGTTTTTTTTTTCATAAATTAGACCGTCTAATACTTGGATGCCGTAAAGAGATACCGATGAATGCCGTGTTTAAAGGCACATCTTTTGTGGGTTTTGAAAAGCTTGATGTACATTTATAACCGTTGGTTGAATTTTTGTACCAAATAGTGATGAGTGGCTTGGCTCCAAAAGTCTGTTTGAAGGGTGCACAGTATTCACATAAGGATCTAAGACTAATATGGGCTTCATAGAAACCTACAGTTGGAATTGATAAGGAGAGTAACACTTGAAATTAATAAGGGCTAATGTCAGGTTGGTAGAGTTGGCTATTTTTGTCGACAATCCGTCGACGCTGAAGAGCAATGTTGTAAATAAGGCTCTACGCCGACCAATGGAACTGTACAAGGATATATTGTGCTATTTAACGCATTGAATCCTGTAGAGTAATGATGTCGCAAACAAACTTGTAGGAGAGGCTACTACCTGACATGCTGCCTGATATACTGATACATACCTGACCTGTTGGTCCGAATTATTCAGCCTTATTATGAGTGTCGTTTTCTATTTACGATAACGACTGTTTCGTAATAGATTAAAGAAACAAATTTAATTTTCACCTGGGTTCTACGTTTGTAAAATGAAGTGGAAGTAAAATTTTCATTAATTTTGTGTTCTAAATTTTGTGAAAATGATTTGAAAAGTAAAATATCACTTTCAGTTTCGTTCATCTTATGGCGTTTTCTTTTCTGGCAAAAATGTTACATATATGTTACACTTTTTACCCATTTCCCATATAAAAAAGGAAAAAAGTGTAACATTTTTGACAGAAAAGAAAACGCCATTAAGTAAAAGTTTCACCTCGTTTTCTGGAACGCCGTGAAATTGTCCATATGGAAAACGATTTAGTTTCACTTCGTAGTGGAATATAGAATCTATTACGAAAGAGTCGTGGTCTTAAAAAGAAAACGACACTCATAATAAGGCTGATTATAATTCAAAAGCAACCATGGATTGATATCGAAGAAGTCAGGACGGCATAATAGTAATATATTTTAGCACAGGTGGAACAAAGTCTGGTGGAATTTAGTTTTAGTTAATTTTTTTTAGTGAATTTTATGTGAACAATGCTTTATTTTTGAAGCAGAAGAGTATATGACTGATTGGACATAAAAACAGACAGACGCATCCTGGAGGAACACAAAAACAATAATATATTAGTTGGTGCGCAACCAGCGTTTGGTTGTGGATAACATGATAAATTCTAGCTATTTTCCACAATTGTTAGCAATTATGGAAATATATAATTTCCAATCCTATTTAATTTCTTAATCCACTTGAATAGTCTCCACAAAAATTGCAAACAGATTGAGAAACCCTGTATAAATATTTTACACAATGCATGTGAATGACATTTTAAGAACCAACGTATCACTAAACGGATATGTTTATATAGTAATGTACAATAACAACAAAACAAAACATAAAAGGAAAATAAACAAAAATTTAAACAGAAACTCACACACACATACACCAACACTCCCAAACATACACTTATACCCTCAAAAAAAAAAAAAAAATAATAACACAGAAACACTAACAACTACATGCATACAAAGCAACCAAACAAAACTTGTATTGGCTGGTTTGTTGGGTTAAGAGAGTTTAAGGTTGTTTGCTTAAATTTGAGCTGGGTTAGTTTGCATGAGTATCAGTATATGTGTAGGAGTGTGTGTGTTTGTGTGTGAAAAAGGACAAATATGTGTGTGTGTTGTATGCATTTTTAGTATACTTCGTTAGCATGTGTTAGTTATAATTTAAAAGATTTACATGAAAGACCACAAGGACAATTAAGGCCAGGATAATGAATGTACGAGTATGCATGTGTACTGCATGTAAGAGTATATATGTACATATGTATCTGTATGTTTGTGTGTCTGTATAGCTTGCTCAGCCAAGAACTTTTAAAGAATGTTTTCTTATAACAGTGTTAAGCTAAATTATATAACAATATCTTAAAAAAAACGGTCTGCTTGCACACTTTTAAATATTGAGAAAAATACAGTGCTGGAAAAAGTAATAAGGATGATACTTAAAAATTAATTTTTGTTAATATCTCAGGAAGAACTTATATTTGGATGTGCTGAATCTTATATGCCCACCACATCTGTATTTACTAGGGATGCCAATCCCAAAATTCTCGGGATTCGCGATTTGTTGTGTAAAAAATCCAGTGAAGTATAATTGTTTTTATCTGCTTTTTTGGCATACACAAATACAAAACATCTTCACTTAACGTAAATTAATATATTTTTTTTTTTTAGCATTTTTAATAAGAGAAAATAAACAGATTCCACATTAAATCACTAATGAAAAAGGTCAGACATACTCGTATTTCAAAATTATTAATAATTAAGTCACCAACAAAAATTAAAATTTTACAAAAGTTTGTTGAGGAAATGAAGGTGAAAGAATAAAAGTTAATTTTGGATTACCAAACTCGAATGCACTATTTGTTTGTTTAACTTCTACAAATATGTAGTTGCAATTTTAAATCCGATATGATATGAATCGCTGCTGATGTTTTTTTAAGCTCAAAGAAATATCAAAAAGTGATTGCATATTAAGCGATGAACTGGTGAAATCAAGAATTAGTTACTCAAAACTATTAAATTTTTTGAAAAAAAAACTCCAAAATTGAAGAATAAATTTCATTAAAAAAATATCATATGGAATGAAATATTGAATAGGAAATACATATGTATAAAGCTATGTATAGACGGTCGTCAGATATTACAACGTTGTCACATCTAGCAATGTGCTAGCAATGTACTGACATTGAAAAATTGTTAGCAAAAGGTAAATTGTCAGTTCAGAAGACTGTAAAGAAACTAACATTTTCATTGGCACACAATTGTTACACAATGAATTTATCTGTCAACCAAAATTGTTTTTCCAAAATGTTATTAATGCACACTTGTTTGTTTATTTATGTATATAAAGAGTTGCATTTAGAAATAATTTCTATGACAATGCTGCCATTGGCAGATGCATAAACTTTGCACATATGACAATGAAAAGCGTTTGACAATTGTCTTAAAACATTGACAATGACAAAAATTTGTGTTTACACGATTGCTAGATAGACAATATTTTTGTCGTGCAATGTACAGAAAATGCTTTTTCTTACAACGTTGGAAGAAAAAATTTCAAGTTCACCCGGTTGTTAGACATTTTCTGAACATTTTTCGGAAGGTGAGAAATGCAATCAGCATACAAGCATTTGTTAACAATTTTGCCCACATGCGTTGATTGTGAACCATGTTTTCGTCAGCGTCATACGAGTGTATTGGTAACAAAGTTGAATCAAGATTCTCTTTACTTTAGACGCCTTAATATTTTGCTTTTAAATAGATATAGAAATTAAAGGCGATATTACATTATATTATTTTTCTCTATTTAATTTTCAATGTAATGTTATTATGTTTTTAAATTATTAATATAAAATATATAAACTTTTAGTAAATTTAAAAATTAATTAATTAAAGGACAGACAATGTTTGTTATCAAACATATTTATCTATATATCGTTAACTTAATACGAAAATGCGCCAACTCATAATTTTTCGAAATCGATATTTTTACATATTTCGATAGACAATTACTAGATACACCTCCTCCAAAAAAATCAGATGAATTCGGAAAAAAATACCGAAGTTATAGCCTAAAAAAGAAAAGCACTAACTAAAATTTTGTATTAATATTGCATCTTTTTTATTTAGTTTTTTTCTCCTCCTGTAAACTATGAAAAACATGAGTTAGGGCCTTTTCGTATTAAGTTAACGATATATATAAAAATGAAATGGTACATGTATGTAATGGCGTGAGAACGGCTGGAGCGATTTGGCTGATTTTTTTTATTCGATTCGAAATTCTCAGGAGATGGTTTGTAAACAAAAAAAAATTCTAAAATTCCGGGTAAAATTAGGAATTGTTTTTTTTTTGTGAGTCCAGTCAACTTTAATAAAAAAGCCCCCAAATTTAGATATTTTATTTGCAAATAAATAAGAACAGGCAAGTTGTGAATACATCCTATTCTATATCTATATATTAAAAAATTCCGAGCGAAGCCGGAGCGGTCAGCTAGTAGTTAATAAAAGCAAATTTTTTTTTAAACTAATAAAACAGTTTATTTTAATAGGAATCAAAAAATCTCAAAAATTCCCGGTTTCCGAAAAATCCTGGAATTTACATTTTTAAAATCCCGAATGCCGGGATTTGAAAATCAATCTAGTCCCGTTTGGAATCCCTAGTATATACCAGTAGTGTGAGCTATGCACTACAAATTTATGTTACATTTCCTATCGATAACTATATTTATACCAGTTATTTTATTTTTCGGATTCCTTATATGGGAGCTATTTATTACATGTTTTGGGACGATCGCCATAAAATTTTCTATGTATCTGAGTCTTATGGTGAATTTCAATTCCATAACGATATATTTTAGCGTGCATTTGTGTAATTTTGTGTATTCCAGATATTCTTGGAAATGTACCTTATATGGGACCAATGGCGATTACGAAAAAGCTGTTGTTATTATTTTCACCAACACTGTAGGTATATTTGTATTTTTTACTTATGAGCTTGTTACATACACAGTATTTATTAAAAGTAATATATTTTGCTTTCTTTTTTTTAGTTTTATTTTAATAATTTTAACTTGTGTTTAAAATTTATTATAATATAGTTGCTGCTGATGTTGTTGCTGATGATGATAATGATGATGACAACATACGTTTTCTATGTAATCGTTAGTACTACTACATGTTTTATGATTTTATGCAAATTGTGTTGTTAGCAATTTGTTGCTTTTTTTTATTCATACATTTCATATTTATTCAGTTTTATTTTTTTTAGTTACAAAAAATAAAACTAATAATATAATAATAAATAAAAACGAAAATAATACACAAACAAAACAATGTCTTTAAAATCATAAACAGAGACAATCAAAAGAATAGTTTGAGATTTTTAACCCCAGAACACACATCAGGGTACAAATATAGCCACTTGTAACATTTGGCTATCACGTGCACGTGACCTTTTTTTGCATTTATCTCTTAAAACAGGTAGAATATTTGCAAGAAACAAAAACTGAAACAAATCATTAGAAAAAGCCAAAAAAAGCTAGTAGGTACAAACGTATACCGGGTGTGTGTTCTCGTAGAAAAAGCTGGGTATATCTTACAACATTGTTCTCTCACGAATTGGCCAGAATTTGTACAATGATGAGAGAGGAGGCTATTGTCCCCTTTACTGGTATTTCTATTATGAGTATTAAAATATATGTTCAGCAAGAACTGTTTATACTTGCTCTGGCAAAGTTGTTGTATGAAATCACTTCTTCTGTCGCGAGGTCAATTTGGCCCGTATTTGATAAAGGTACAACAAATTTACTGATTAGCTGAGGTCGTGACCAAATAAGACTAATTGTTTTAGGCACTGTACTTTCGGAAAACACGCCAGGGAACTAAGTCTAGGATACAATGATTACTGTAGGAGCTGCCACAATGAAGAGGCGGAAGAGACAATAACTCATCTACTTTGTCAATGCCGGATTTTTTCAATAATGAGGGAGCGTATACTTGAGGTATCTTAACTATCATGCTTGGAAGAGCTATGAACAATGACCTTAAGACACATCTATGCTTTCGCCAAGTAAGCAGGGTGGTTTGAAATGGGAACAACAAGTGCTGACTGATCTACCAGTTGTTTACCAAACGAGCAACACAATGGGAATAACTTAATGAACCCAAGAAAGCTGTTTCTAAGATGGGCTGCTCATGGAAACTAACCTAAACTAAAGCTACGAAAAGAGTCCAAATACTGGATCACAAGACATTGGCTATTGACATCTACGTTGATAATCCTTGTAAAATTAATTTGTATGTGTTCAAGTTGAATTGTTTGCAAAAAATGCACAGCTTAGACATTAACATGGCAATTTATTTGCGGTTCTGTGACAAAAGACATTCGGAAATGAATGGGTTGACATAGTAAGGGATTTGTCTTTGAATGACACTTCAAAGTGTAGGGGAATTAATGCATTATTGAACGTGAGAAATAAATAGACATCAGGATGACTGATGCCAAGTCTCTTTTGGTTCTTGGTGAAAATGGATTATTGATTTTTATAGGACTCTCGGAAGATGAAGACATATAAGCAACAAGTGAATTCTATATAATTGAAATAAGGGCCAGTTTCGAGCCACAGTGATATATAGAAGGGTATAGCAGGGTCTTTTTAATTTTCTTATTGAAGATTCTGAACAATAAAGAAATGTGAATAACTAACAGACTATATTAATCTATGTAGTGTTGGTATAACTCTAAAATTTTCAGCGGCCAAACACAAACTTTTTATATAAAAAACTTTTTTATAAAGGACTTAATCAAATATTATTGCAGTGTTAATGTCTTATTGATGTTCTTTGGACAACCTCAATTATCTTCTAGTGCTTGTGTAATTTTCATAATTTGAAATTTAAATTAAAATATTTACGATGTTTTCTTCATTATCTTGACATTTTTATTCTTATCCTATTCCTAGGTGCAATAACCTCTAAATTCATTTAGTTTTTATTTTCCGCTTTTTGTTCTTGTTTTGATAATCTTGCCATCTCTCGCAAAAATACTAAGTTATTTTTATATCCAACCTCAAGAAGGAAACAAAAAAAAAAAAAGCGAAAAACTTAATTTAAAATAGAGTCTTAAGTACAAATTGGATTTCTAGTCTAAAAAAACAAGAAAACTTTATTATATTTTATTCTTATAATGGCATTTTCTTTTACGATTTACAATTGTAAAAGTTTGCATAATTATGGTTGGAAAAAAAACTAAACTAAACTAAATAAAAAAAAAAAAAAACAAACAAACCAATGAACAAAAACTTACAAATTCTCTTACAAATTCTTAGAAAATAAAACAACAGAACGAAAATTAATTGTGTGAAAAATAGAAAAGAAAAAATATGTTGCAAACAAAATGTAGAGCAGAAAAAAATACATTATTTAATGCAACATACAGTAAAAATGCAAAGAAGAAGGGAAAATAACAAAAATAACGAATGAATTCTTTGTTACATGCAAATGGACTTTAAATAATGTTTGATGCAAAAAAACAAAAAATCTGAACAAGTACTCAAGAACATACAACGTAAAGTGGGGTGGCATGAATAGATGCAAATGAAAAGTGTATGAAAAAATACTTAAAATCTACTCTCGAAAGTCGAAATGTTGCAAATGTAAAAATCTTGTCAGACATTTCTTCTCATTTTAGTTTTGTTTTGCTTTGCTTTGAAATTGGTAATTTAACTTAATATTACCGAATGACTGAGTGGAATGGCCAAATGGCAAACAAAATGGCAAAAAAGTGAAAATATTTACTGTGAAAAAAGTGAAATTTAAATTCGAATAAAAAAAAAAAATAAATCAGTTTTCATTTTTTTCCAGAAAAAAGCAATATATAATAAGGATTTAATGTAAACTTTGTTTAGCCATAACAACAACAGAACAAAAGCAAAATTGACATAATTAAACCGCCCTGAGATATGCTTTACGTTATGAACTTAATGCAAATCGTACAAGTTACAAGTATAGCATAAAAGCAAACTTATGTTTTTTGTGAAATATGAAAAATTTCGATTTGAAAAATTTGACAGGTGCATCGTTTTGAGAAAGAAATGTTAAATGAGTCTCATAAATAACTATCCTAATAGTACTGACAATACAAATTAGGCTAAAATAAAGTAAAATTCTCTGTAATGATAATAATCTTGACAATTTATAGTTCGCGAGTTTTTTTTTCGACTGCAAATATATTTATGATATATTTGGTGTTTTCAGAATCAATAAAAGCTCAAATCTATATTAAAGTAGTCTTACGGAGAAAATCCGTTTTAATATTATTTTTCAGTATTCACATCGTATGTATTATTGATACGTAGGATATATTAATTCTTAATAGAGAATTAATTGTGTCAGTTACGGAATCCTTGTAAATATTTAATTTTTTTATTCTAATGAACAACAGTTTGTATCGTCGGATTGGCTTTCCAGCCATTAAGTTAGACGAATAAAAGGTGATACCTTTAAACGGATGGCATCCAAAGTTGTGATTCAGTCCATTAGAACAGTTTGCAAATTGTGTGCAGAACCGTAGTTTGTCACTTGAGTGTTGAGTAATAAAACTTGTGGGAGTTTTTTTTTTTTTTTATTTATTTATAGTTCTTGATTAAACACAAAATTATAGTGTTGTCTTTATTTGAAACATATGGTAACCAAATTGGCTTATCTTACCCAATAAACTTTAGTTAAACGATAGAGAAGCGAAGACTTTGCAATCATAGTTGCTATCCATAATCATTAGCAAAGGAAGAACCTTAATTTGCAGATTAACAATTAAATAATTAATCTTTTCGGAGTGTCTCTTTTTAGTTTTAACTTTATTCGAAGCATATCATATCCCGTAAACACTGCTCTGTGGTAAAGTACATTTCGTGTAAAGCGGATCCTTGAGAAACCTTGTCACATTAAGCATATCACTGATAGAAATAAAACCAATATCACAATTTGTGACAAACTGGAAGTCTACATAATCGGAGAGATAAAACATAAAGTCTGGTTGATATCGTATCAAATAGAATTTCTATGGTCATTTTATAGCGGTTTCCCAAATAAACACAATAATTAAAATACATTTAATTTAGTGCTTACGTCTTTTTCGTAAAATATTTGCCATGTGTGACCGTCCCTAAGATACCATAATCTTCGAATTAAGATCATATTAATACAAATGTGTTCGAATATAATCAATTAATTTTATTTAATACGAACCTGAATAAACAGAAAAAATCCAGCATAGTTATAGTTCCAGAACTAGTTCATTTATAAGGTTTGGCTTGAAAGCAATTTAAAACAACCGTGTTGAAATCTAATTAATCAAAATAAGTTCGGTTTTGTACTGTCAAAACATATGATTGATACGAACCTGAATAGGCGAAAAAAAAACTCAGCACTCAGTTGTAGAACTAGTTCGTTCATACCTGCTATTTTAAGATGAAAACATTTCCTTTCTCGAAGCAGTTGAGAAATTTTCATTGTTTACCAAAAAAAAAAATAGTCGCGAATCAAGTTGTGAAGCTCTTAATTGAATGTTATATTTAATATTATTTGTTATAAAAAGATTAGTTCCCAAGCATAGGTTGCTAAGTTCTTAACATTTTCCTGGAGGTTTTTGTGTAATATGCCGGCGGTTCTATTTTGATTTTCCATTTCTACAGCATTTAGAATTTCAACGATTTAAAATTTGTCAGCATTTGGGAGTTGCTATATTTAAACAGACAATCATATTAAGTACACCAGATTTAACGTGAACAATGTTTAATACTTAAATTATAGCACACGGTAAATTTGTACCATAAGCTGATAAATTCCCATAACTAATTAATTCAAAACCATTTATATATACACTGTCGGACAAAATAAAGTGCGGTTTCAAATATTTCCTGCTTTTTGTTAAAAACATGTATTTATTATTTTTTAATAATTATAAATGATAGTTTTATTTTTAATTCCGTTACTATTTTATCTAATATTTATGTACTTTTTTTTTTTTTGCAAAGTTTAAACGCTTTTTATATTTGCAGCTCTTAGAAGAGCTTTCTTAGCGAAAGCACTTTTCAGAAGGCTGCTTTGGCAATTCGAGTCGAAATATTTATATCAGGTTCCTCTTTTAAATCGCTGGCTGTCGTAAAAGAATTTCTTTTTGCTAGAAAAGCTTCGTGGTTTTACGTTTTCTGCCACATAAGTTCTTGAGGCTTTTGTTAGACTATCATATTTTATACATAGATTCCGATATCTTATACTTAAGGTATGGTCACACTTGGCAAATATTTGCCAAAAATAACATATATTTGAACTTATTTATTTATTTATTTATTAAAAAAAACTTTTCTTATTTAGGCAAAAGCACAACAAATATTTAGTTTTAATTTATTTGATGCTGTTTGATTTTATAAAACCCTTTTTTATTTATTTTATTTTTATTTATTTATTTATTTATTCAAACAAATTTGTACTAAAACTAGTGTTTTTTTGAGTAAATATTTGCCTAATGTGATCGTACCTTTAGAACTCAAAGCTTTTTGTTTCATCCCATTTTCACGACCTAGTACCACCAAATGTTTTTCCTTTTCGGTTAAAGTCCTCATGTCGAAAAACTCTGGTTTTAGCCTTATTTTGTGAAAGTCTTACGCCTGACCAAGCGGAATCGCTTCGCTCTATGGGCTTTTGAAAAGTTCGAAGAAGACCCTACGTTTTTGAGGCGATGAGGCACTTTTCTGGGTCAATGGGTATGTAAACAAACAAAATTGCCGCATTTGGGACGAAGAGCAACCTGAAGAGATTCAAGAGCTGACACTTCAATCAGAAAACAACAACGGTTTGGTGTGATTTGTGGGCCGGTGGAATCATCGGTTCATATTTCTTTAAAAATGATGCCGGTGCAAACGTAACCGTCAATGGCGACCGTTATTGTGCCATAACAATCGACTATTTGATGCCTGAAATTGAAGCTCGTGATCTCGGCGACATTTGGTTTTAGCAAGACTGCGCCATTTCATAGACATCGCATCAATCAATGTATTTATGAAGAGAACTTTTCTTTGAGCACATAATTTCACGATTTGGGCCGGTCGATTGGCCACCAAGATCGTGTGATATCACACCGTTCGACTTTTTCCTGTGGCGATAATGTAAAGTCTAAAGTTTATGCGGACAAACCCGCTTCGATTCAGGGCATGGAGGAAAACATCGCGCGTGTCATTCGCTAGTTATCAGTCGAAATACTCGATCAAAAATTGGACTCAACGGATAGACCATCTGCGACGTAGCAACGGCCAACATTTGATAGACATAATCTTCAAAAAATAAATGCCAAAGAATGTTCTTTCAAATGATACAAAAACATTTTCCATTAAATTTGAATTTTTCTTTAAAATGGATGGAAATGGATCACACTTTATTATAAACCTGAATAGTTGTTCTTAAAAAATCCTTGTTTTTCACTAATTTCAATCGGTTTTAGAGATAAGGAACCTATCACCTATTTTGCATACGATTAATGTCTTTTTTTACACGGTTGTTTTTACACGAAATTTTCTGGAAACAATTACCGTGTAAAAACAGAATAAGGTGTATTTACATCAGAAATATAAATGGGCGACTTTATAAAATTGCAATGTTTATGTAATAACTCAGAATACTCAAACAAATAACAAAACTGTGAATAAATAGTAAATAATACATGTAGAAGAAAAATAACAAAAAGGAATGAAGAAGGTTACAAAACCGCACTTTATTTTGTCCGGCAGTGTATGTGTTTTTGTTTTACTCCTTTAACCAACTTAGCACTATAATTTAGGCCAGAATTTAAAAAAAAAATAAAAGCAATTTGTGGACATAAATAAACACACACACACACAAAACAAATGAAATTAAAACATATAAATATTGTATTTACACATAGAGAAAAACTATACATGAATTGTGACATGAAATGAACATGAGAGTGAACTAAAAACAGATACGATGGGATAACTGACACCAGAACATAAACTAAATGAATTGTGAACTTTGATAGATTTCTATACAAACGAGGAAAATTATGAAATGAAGTGATTATAATTATTATGTAAATGACATAAATGACATGGAAAAGTTAAGTAGAGTTACAATACTTTGTTTGGGGGGAGGGGGAAACAAGCCAAAATATGGATTTGATTTTTATTATTACATAATTACTACTAAATTTTAGACAATTAAACTAAAAATAGACAACAAGGTGGGGTGATGGTGGGGGGTGGGGTGGTGTAGGCAGTAGTTAAGGTTTGTGAATTTGAATTTTGTAAAATTTAGAAACATGTTTTTGTTGTTGTAGTAGTTTGATGTTTATATTGGTAAGAGTATTTGGTATTTGCTGTTGTTAAGTATTGTACTAAGTAGTAATAGTACTAGTAGGAGTAGTTGTTGTAGTTACCTTAATTTTAGTTCCTCATCAATATATTGTAAGAGACTCCTACAAAATAATATAAATAGTAAAAAATATATATAATTTGTAGAAAACAAATTTTGTGAAAAAACAAAGAGTAAGTATAAGTATTTAAGAAAATAAGAAAAAAACACAATATTAATTAGGAAAACAGTATAATAATTAAAAAAAAGAAAAAAAACGAACCCAACGTATTTAACAAACTAAGTTTAAGTACAATAAAAAATAAGATAAAGTATAGCAGAGTCTTAAATACTCTTTTGTTTTGTTGCTAAAAATAGAATAGAATTGTTTAACAAAAGTATAACTAAGAACTAAAGCAAGGGTTTAGAGTTGAAATCGTAGTGAATTGTTTTAGCTTTAAGTAAATTACTAACAACAAAAGCGTTTTTTAAAATATAAATTTTTTTTTATATACTAACAACTTGGGCTAATAAATTTTAAAACTATTTAGTATTAAGACTTTAAAATTTAAATTTATGTATTAGAATTAAACAAATACATAGAGTGTTTTATTATATTTTACGTTATTTTATGTAGTAAAAGTACTAAGCGTAGTAAATGTGGTAAACGTTGGACATTTTGTAGCAGCCCCACTAAATGTTGAAATTATAATTTAAGTTTATACATTGTTTAGTTAAAACCACTATTATAATATATATTGAAGTCAAGTTTGTAAATTTCGCTTATGATTAAAGTCTTGTAATGATAAAAACTGCATATAGAGTTGCGGTAAAAAATAGTACTGAAGGCTGCATACGACTGTACATTAGGGCTATAACCAAATTTTCGGCATAGTACCAAGAAGTGGCAAATAATGTTTTAGTATTGAAAACACCTGTCTCACGTAAAACAAGAAAGCAAATTTCTAAAAGCTTCCAAGAATTTTTTTTTTTTCGTTTATTTTGTGATTTTTTTTTAATCTTGCATGCATTTTGATTGGAAATGGTGTATTTTTGAAAAACTCCTTTAAAAGATCATAATCTAGGTGTATATAGTGATGGTACAATCTATGAAACTCGGATCATTGCTTATATTTGTTTTATATCGCTTTAAACATAAAGTATTTTACTCAGGTTTTTACATGTAACGAATGTGAAAATCCGCAATGAATTGGAAACCGTAGGAGAAATTTTAAATCTAAAGCAGTGAATAAATTTCAAAATAGCATTTAAGTGATACATATAGGAATACATAGAAATATCAGGTGTATATTTTTTAAAACTTCCGTGAGATAAAAATGGTTGTTTTCAAACTTCAACTCGATCCCTGCGAGAACTTTTTTAACGATCCGAAAAAATTATCATATTTTTTTATTAATAACTTTTAATGTTCTACTCGACTCATGATGAAACAAATAACTTATTAATATTTTGTTGCATGCCCTTTATTGGCAATAATGGCGGCGCAGCGTTTCGGCATGCAGTTAATTAAGTTTTCACATCTTTCTTTATGTATTTTCGTCCACGACTCCTTCACTACAGCCCAAAGATGTGTATTAGTAGTCGGTTTTATTTGAGATACACTTTTCTTTACGTCAGCCCAAAGATTCTCTATTGGCTTCAAGTCAGATGATTGCGCTGGGCACTCCATGACCTCAATATTGTTGTCAATGAATCACTGAGGTGTCTGTTTGTATGTTTTGGGTCGTTGTCATTTTTTAGTGTATCAACGTAAACATGTTGATCCATTTTATGCAATATGTATATATTATCCCCACTCCGTAATATAGAAATCATTCCATACCATAATGCTTAAACATTCATGCTTTACAGTTTTCGATGTTAATTGTGTATTGTATTCTACATATGAACGAGAACATTTTCCATCAAATAAAATGATTTTACTCTCGTTCGTCCATCAAATATTTCGCCATTTACTAGCGGGGTCAGATATCAAATAAATGATCGGAGTTCTAGTATTTTTGCCGGCACTGTACATCAGTATATATGGTTTTTCATCAAATTCTTTTTACGAAAAACCATTTGCTTATACATATATTATCCCAAAAATCTAACGAATCCGTTTAAAATCAACCAACTTTACAAACCTACATTTTTATTACAAAATAATAGTGATCCCACAGCCACTAATTGACTAAGAATTTTTAATATTTATTTAAAATACATCCAACATGTGTGTAAGACTGTACATTCTTGAGTTTCATTTGATCGAAAGCACCGAGCGGGAAAAATTGCAAGTTATAGAAGACCTGGGGGGTTACTTTCTATTACGATGCGAAAGCAAATTCGATTCGTAAGAGTATTAATTTTTACGCTTATCGCCACGAATTTTCTTTCGCATCGCAATAGAGAGTAACCCCCCTGTTTACACATTCTAAAAGATTAATGACTCATTCCATTATGCATTCTTTCAGAAGGTGTTTCAATCACATTTAAAATTGCATTTCAAGAGAATGTCAACAAATCATGATTTTAATAGCAACCACGAATGGTTTTGCAATTATTACTGCCAATTTAATTACGCCTTGAATGAGGCATTAGTTGCCTTCTCAAGTAGGCCTTCTAGCAGGCATATCGATATTTTTTTTTTTTTTTTGCCGAATTTCGATTTTTTTTTTATTTAATTCAATAAACTAAACAGTTTTCGAGTTATATTTATTGCGCAACCCCCACCATTTTTTAAATAACACTATATTTCGTAAACTAGAGCTAACCTAAAAAAACGGTTAGCACCACTGGAGTTAGCGTATTCGATTTCGCTTTACCCATTTGATGCCCCGCTTGAAAGTTTTTTCAACTAGGACAGTGTTATTGATCGATCTGCACAAAATTTGTAGGTGTGTTTAGGTTTTATATACAACTTATTTGTGGATACGTTTAGAAATCACACATTTATGTGCGATAAAGCCCTATTTCGGGGGGACATTTCTATGGGGGCTAGGTGAAACAATGGACTGATTTCAATTACATTCAATCCCAATCTTTCTTGGAAAAAAGTTCACATAGTAAATTTTATCGAAATATCTTTTTTTAATTTTAAATAACGCAAATCCCACTTCGGGGACAACATTCCTAGCGTTCTGTTCGTTATACGGTGACAAATGTTGGAAAAGATCATGGAAAATTCGACCTTTAGATTAGACTACGTCCGAGCCAAAAGCCATATTTAAATTATAATAACAGAAGATTATCTTTCGAATAAATTAAATTTAATGTCAATTTAAAAAAAGCACCTTTGTTTTATATCATTTCAAAGTTCTATACATCTAAATCTGTTTTTACACGGTTTAAAAATAAACAAATTTAAAATTTTTTATACGATTTTCTTCCATTTAGCACGATTCAAAATCTATTTGGATTAAATTTTTTTGGCTAAATTTAATTTTTGCGAAATATGTTCATATCACAAATTTATGGGAAATCCCTTTTTTGTGAATACCAGCAAATTTACTGGTCAGAGCAATTATAAATAGCACAAATTTAGAGGAATTCGCTTTTAATGCATACAATTAAATGTATTTTTTATAAATTTTTTACATTACTTTTAAGCTTAAAGTGCTTATATTTTCTTTAAACTATGCTTGTGTAAAAACAAATTGTACCTCCATATGTATGTGATTTAATATTATAAATCTGAATAGTTGTTCTTAAAAAATATTTGCTTTTTACTAATTTCAATAGGTTTTAGAGATTAGGAACCTATCACCTATTTTGCATACGATCAATGTCTTTTTTTACACGGAGTTTCCTGGCACTAATTACCGTGTAAAAACAGAATTAGGTGTACATCTAAAAAAAAACGCAGAACCAGATTTTCAAAATAAATATGCACAATTTGAAAGCGTTATTCAGGCGTCAGTCTATTCACGTTGAAATGCCAAACCAAATTAAACATAAATCACTTGACAGCTGACAAAATGGCCGCCAGTGAAAAACGTGTTGCCAGCTTAAACACTCCATAGTTGCTTGAGATATAAAAATAATTCTTGATCAAATTTTTGATTTGATTCAAAAAAAAGTGGCCTAAAACATTGTTAGATTCAAATTTTTTGGTGAATATTGGTATTTTAAGTTATTTTAATTTCAATGTTTTTATAGTTATGAAACACTTATTAACTTCTTTATACATTTTTAAGAGGTAAAATAAAAAATAATGATTTTTGTTAAACAATATCAGTTTTTGTTTGTCTGTTTCACATATGTACACACAGTGGCTCACATTGAAAGTCGGACAAAGTGTTTGTAAAATATTAAGCCCTATTTAAATTCATTAAATTCAATTATTTATAAGATATTTAGTATTTTGTTGCGTATCCTTTTTGATTCTCTACAGCTTGCAGTCTCTTTGGAATCGCTTCAGCCAGTTTTTTTGCACATATCTGGACTTACTTGGTTTCATTCTAACAGTAACGCAGTTCTGAGCTGGTCTTTACTGGTACATAATCTATTTTGCATCCGACGTCCGAGCTCATCACATAAATGCTCGATTACTTTAAGGTCTGAACTTTGCCCAGGTATTTTGAGGACTTTAAGACAATTATACAACAACCAGTTCTTCGCTATCAGCGATGTGTGCTTCGGGTCATTGTCCTGGTAAAATTTAAAGTTTATGGCAATCCCCAATTTATGAGCACTTTGTTTAACATACATTCGCCTTTAAAATGTCAAGATAAATGTTTTTATCCCTTATGCCGTCTATTAAATGAAGATTTCCGACACCGGAAGCAGCCATGCAACCCCATACCTTCACTTACAAGCCCCCGTGCTTTACAGTTTTCTTAGTATTTTTTAGGGCAAAACTTCTCATTAACACATAACGACGGCCATCGGACTCAAATAAATTGAATTTGGGTTTGTGCGTGAAAAGAACCTGTGAATTTTTAATGTGCTGATAGATATGGTCCACAAGTGTTCATTGAAAATAAATTTCTAAAATCATCTTGCCCGACTTTGAATGTGAGTCACTGGACATGTAGATTTAATTATTTTACTTTCTTTTTAAGTCCCCGTTTACACAGGGAAACATCTGGAAGGGAAACATCTGGA
Organism: Bellardia bayeri; assembly: GCA_950370525.1. Taxonomy (NCBI): domain Eukaryota; kingdom Metazoa; phylum Arthropoda; class Insecta; order Diptera; family Calliphoridae; genus Bellardia; species Bellardia bayeri. Next base: position 15,954,776 of record OX493268.1, on the reverse strand, counting down.
ATGCTCTTTTTTTTTTTTGAAACATTCCAGTTTATATTTGCTTTTTGACATTTGTCTAATTGCAGTGTTGTTTTTTTTTTAAATCACACTGTATTTGATTTGCTAATGTAAGTATATTTGATTTGTGAAATAAATAAATAATTTTATTGTATTTTCCTCGACCTTTTTGTAAGATTTTTATTAAATAATTTTTAAGAATGAGGTCACTTTTATTATTTAAAAATAAATAATGTAAAATGAAATAAATCTTTTTATAAATTTTATCTTTTATAATTTATTTATTTATTTCTTTTTTTTTATTAAATATAATTTATAATTTAATTTAACTCGATATTTGGAAATCTTCTTCAGAAGATATTTTTTTATTTATAAAATATCGAGTTAAATTATATATAAAAATAAAAAACAAAAAGTTACCTCAAGCTTAATAATTATTTAATAAAAAAAAGAAATAAATAAATAAATTATAAAAGATAAAATTTATAAAAAGATTTATTTCATTTTACATTATTTATTTTTTTATTTTTATTCAAACAAAGTCAATTATAAAACATAGACAACAAAACACGCCGAAAAGAAATAAAGCAAATGTCAAAAAGCATAGCAAATGTAAACAATAAGAATGAAAGCACAAAGCGTGCCTCCGAGAACGGGAAACAATTTCATGTTATCTTCCCCAACCGTCCCTATCTACCAAACAAAATGTTTTCCTTCCAAAGGTTTTCCTGTGTAAACGGGGACTAACTTACAAAATTCATAAAAATTGTATGTATGTATTTATTTATTTATAATTTTCAATTTTAATTTTACAAAAAAAAAAACTGAAAACTATTTATTGAAATGTCAAAAGAACAACAATTAATAAACATTTGCTCAAGAACTGTTAAAATGATAAAAAAGCAAATAAAATAATGTCCACTTCATTGAACAAATATGTTTTCAATTGAGACCCATGGGGTAATACAATTTAAAAACAATTTGCAGCACAAAAATGTTTAAACAATTTTGATACACACACATACATACATGCATATATAAATAAATAAAAAAACATAACCAATGAACCTTTGTCATAGGAATTTTTTTTTTATAAAAAAAAGAAAACAAAATATAAGTTTTTTTTTTAAAGTATGGTAATTACCGTGGTTATAAACAATATCATGTCAGAAAATATAAATAAATATATGTATACATATACAACAAGAAGAAATAATAGAAAAAAAGGTCATCTATTGTTTCGCACATAAAATTGCTAAGGGATTTCTATTAAAGGAAAGTGAGGGAGAAAGAGAGAAGAATCCTTTTTTTTGGAATTGTGTGTTTTATTGTTGAAAACAAAGGAGACTTACATATAAAATAGACTAGACAAATGTCATAAATAATGCATGTGTGTATGCTGGTATTTGATTGTTAGTATTAATTCATTGTTGTTATTGTTATTGTCCTGTTTTTTATGCTCTTTTTTTTAAGATGAACATAAAAAGGTTGCATGTTTTTAGGGATATTTACTTTCCTTGTACAGATTTGTTTATTTGTTTTTGGTTAGAGTTTAAAGGGATTTCTCTATTTGTTTTTGCTACTTACAGGTCAATATTGAAATTGAAATTAATAAAATAATTGCGTAAGTTTCATAAATATATTAAAAAGGCTTAAATGGTCAACAATATAAGGCACATAATATCGTTTAAGTTAAACCCAAAAATAGTCTAAAAATGGAAAACTAGTCATGTCATGGTGCCTAGATAAAAACTTAGAAATGGATTACCAACTTATTGAATTTATTATTAAATACATACATGTATTTGGTATCGTTTAATTAAAAAAAAAATGGATAAAAATATCCGTAATACCCTAAAGAAAATCGAATAATACCACAAATGGGAATTGTAGGATTTTTACCCACTAAGACAACAATTATACTCAGACTGACTAAAAGCATATTGCAAATAATACTAAGTTATATGGGAAGTTCCTGCTTTGGTCTTTTTTTTTCAAAAAGAAGTAACACTCAGCCAATAAATATGCCTATATATACTTGCGTTACTTTCTTTGGAAGGGGATAGTTGAAGAAGTAAAGGTGGTGAAAGAAGAAAGCTTTTTTTATATCACAACTCTGCAATTGCGCATTATGTTTGCTTTTAGTGCAGCATTGCATCGCCTCTGGTGGTGAGTAGGCGCATTAATGTTAAAGCTTGATTTTATATCCTTTATTTAATTATTTTACTTCGGTGGCGTTTAAATGCTATACCACCGAAGAAGGGCGCTGTGATAAATATTAGTTATGATGGATAGAAAAGAAAACTAATAATTATCAGAAACTGATGTTGTTTGAGTGGCAGTGGCTGGGAATCGAACACGGGCTGCAAATACCAACTCATGATTAATGATCAAAATGCGCTAACCAATTACCCAATTACAGCACCCTCAGATCCGTGTTAAAGATTTACAAAAGCTTTTATGTTGAAATAATCGCGGTAATAATATCTTTAACTCTCCGTCTAACACATGTTTTGATTTTCACTTTCCTAACGCACGAGGTCTTGCCAGATCCACATAGTATTTCATGTTATTATAATTATAAATAAATATTCATATGTTAAAAGGGAAATCGCAACTTTTATTATCATCAACACAAACTTAAAGCAGAGGTGGTGACAAATGTAACGACCGTTTGAATAAAACTTGTACGTTATGAATTAACTAGATGGAGTTACTTGTTAGTATATTTATTGGTTTTTTCCCGCATTAACCTAACCTAACCTTGTTTAAGAGATATAAATAAATAATAATAGTTA